>JAIWND010000001.1:0-1427500 GCA_025330725.1 Chlamydoabsidia padenii
GCAATAACCTTGTGAGCCTTGGCGACAGCAGCATCAGCAGTGATGTTAAACTTGTTGTACAAATCCTTGATGGGACCAGAAGCACCGAAGGTGGTCATACCAATTTGAGCGTGAGAGTAGCGTTCCCAACCCCAAGCACCGAGAGATTCGATAGCGATAACAGGGACACCAGGAGTAAGAACAGATTTCTTGTATTCTTCGGATTGTTCGTCATAGAGTTCAGTACAAGGCATGGACACCACGCGAGCAGCAACACCTTCAGCAGCAAGTTTCTTGGCAGCATCAACAGCAAGAGACACTTCGGAACCAGTGGCAACAAAGATCACCTTGGCATCGGCAGCATCTTGAAGGACATAACCACCCTTACGGACGATTTCGATAGAGGAGCCTTCGAGTTGAGGCAAGTTTTGACGAGAGAGAGCAATCACAGAAGGACGGTGTTGGTTTTCAATGGCGACCAAGTAAGTACCAGAGACTTCGTTACCATCAGCAGGACGGAAGGTCAACATGTTAGGGGTGGCACGAGTCAAGGTCAAAGTTTCAATAGGTTGATGGGTAGGTCCATCTTCACCGAGACCAATAGAATCATGGGTCATTACGTAGATAACACGGAGATGAGACAAGGCAGAGAGACGAGCAGCACCCCAACCGTAGGTCAAGAAGTTCAAGAAGGTACCACCATAAGGAATAATACCACCATAAGAGGTCAAACCGTTCATAATAGAGAACATAGCATGTTCACGCACGCCATAACGTAAGTAGCGACCAGAGTAGTCACCAAGTCCAGTGGAGGGCTAAAAAGAAGAAGAGTGAGTATGCCTTCTTTTCTGACCTCCCATTATCAAAATCCATCTTGTACTTACATGTTGGAAATCCACAGCAGTCTTCCATCGAGTCAAGTTGGAGCCAGTCAAATCAGCAGAGCCACCAATCAATTCAGGAATGACATTGGACAAAGCAGTCAAGACACCTTCAGAGAGCTTACGAGTGGCAACGGCAGCATCAGCAGGAGTGAATTTGGGCAAAGCAGCTTCCCAACCTTCAGGGAGCTTACCACTGAAGCGACGTTCAATTTCGGCGGCTTCTGCGGGGAATTCTTGTTTGTATTTGGCAAAGAGGGCATTCCAGGCAGCTTCAGCTTGAGCACCATGAGCAGCACGAGCAGCATACAAGTCATAAACCTACAAAAAAAAGAGAAAAAAAAAAAAAAGAAAGAAAAGAAGATCACAAAGTCAATCGTATGTTATACACTTTAATCCCCCAAACTCTCTAATTTTATATGTACTTACTTCCTTGGGGACAACATAAGATTCTTCGGGGTTGAAGCCGAACTTTTCCTTGACTTGCTTGATATCATCACCTATTTAGTAAATACAAATACATAGTTAAGTAACATTTCAAGTAGATGAGCCATTAGTTCTTACCAGAGAGAGGGGCACCGTGGACCTTTTCTTCACCTTGGAGTAAAGAGCCATAACCTAAAAGTTGAAGTAACAAAAAAAAAAAAAGTATGATTGAGTGAGTGGACGATTATGATCAAAAGATAGGCACTTACCGATGGTGGTCTTGATCTTAATCAAAGAGGGCTTATCAGTGACAGCCTTAGCTTCTTCGACAGCCTTGTTGATAGCGTTGATATCGTTGTCACCATCAGCAACAACAATGGTGTGCCAGCCATAAGCTTCGAAGCGCTTGATAGTATCTTCGGTGAAGGAGACTTCAGTAGAGCCATCAATGGTGATGTTGTTGTCATCATACAAAGCAATGAGCTTGCCCAACTTCCAGTGACTTCAAATATAAACAAATAAGATATGAGTATAATGCCACTCTTTCCATGTTTGATAGATCAAAACTTACCCAGCAAGGGAGATGGCTTCGGCAGCAACACCTTCTTGAAGACAACCATCACCAAGGATAACAAAGGAGTGGTTGTTGAAGAGTTCAAAACCAGGCTTGTTGAAAGTGGCAGCATAGTGAGCTTCAGCAGCAGCCAAACCGACAGCATTGGCAATACCTAAAATGTGATGATGGCGGTAAAAAAAAAAAAATGAGTCACCCCGATGTTCCTCCCATCTAAAGAAGTATCTTTTTTTTTTAGCTTTTTCTTTTTCTTTTTAATCCTCACCTTGACCAAGAGGACCAGTGGTTACTTCAATACCAGGGGTATCGTTTGCTTCAGGGTGACCAGGAGTCCTATGTGTAGTAATAAAATCAATAGGATGAGATTAGTATCGGAAAGACAATTTAACCCCAACAAAAAAACACGACCCTTCAAACCCCTCTGTCCCAAACCACCCACTTACTTGCTACCAAGTTGACGGAATTGCTTGAGGTCATCCATGGAGACATCAAAGCCCAAAAGATGCAAGTAAACATATTGAAGAGCACAACCATGACCATTAGAGAGGACAAAGCGATCACGGTTGATAAACTTGGGGTTCTTGGGGTTCAAGGTAATGTGGTTATTGAACAACACATGAGCCATAGGAGCACAACCCATGGGGGCACCAGGATGACCAGAGTTAGCACCACGGACGACATCGGCAGCGAGGACACGAACAGTGTCAATAGCATGTTGTTCAGTTGTTTTAACCATTTTGAAGATATGAATTTGTTTGTTAAGAAAAAAGGAAAAGAAAAAAGAGAAAAGCGCGGCCGGATGAAACCCACCTTTTTACAACTCCAAAATCCGAAATTGAACCCCCGCTTTCTTTGTCACTGTAATTTTGATTGGCTACTTTGAATGATTCGATCACCGCCAGCCCCAAAATTAGGTTTGCTTTACGGTTCTAAATGAAAGAATTATTTAGCCACCTTTGCAATCATAGGGGATCGTGAGGTTACCAGGTCTCACATCCAGATTATAAAGATATTAATAAGCGAGCGCTTACACTACATTATGTATTGTTCCTTTCTTTTTTTTTTCTTTTTTTTCTTTCAATGCGAGTGAAAGTCTCATCAATTAACCTTCTGATATTTTTTACCTTTCCGTATCGATAAGGGGGCACTAGGCTCGATATGGCAAATACTCTGTCAGGGGAAGTGAAGATAAGATTCATACTGGACCTTTTACTTTCACATCCTTTCACATTATCGGATCGCCATCATTTTTACGTCATCTTCAATGAGTACAGAATTAACATGTCTTGTTTTCGAGAATCGTGAGTATCGTCCTCCCATCGATTGCAACACTCCTCAATTGCATATACAACATGATATCATCAATGTAACTTTCTCCTCGTTCCTGGTACCTGAATTCCTACGCTTGTATTTCGGTATTTGAAATACACTTGTGGGAGAAATTTCGCGCACTGTTAAGTACTTTTGTCAAAAGAAGTATCGATCAGTCATTCCGAAACTACTTTTACTAATGATTTCTTACCTGAGGTCCAACATAATTCAAGTCCCGATTGAAAAAACCATGGCCAAAATCATCGTGGCAAGGAAGTTTCATGAATCGGTAAAGTCGTTAGCATTTGTAAGGAACACCACCTATTACATCATTGTGTAACGAAAGTTTTCTTGTCTGCCCCTTTCTTTCTTCACTTTGATAAGATGTCGACTCTTTTCTTCTTCATTGTTACATTGTTCAACA
Organism: Chlamydoabsidia padenii; assembly: GCA_025330725.1. Classification (NCBI taxonomy): domain Eukaryota; kingdom Fungi; phylum Mucoromycota; class Mucoromycetes; order Mucorales; family Cunninghamellaceae; genus Chlamydoabsidia; species Chlamydoabsidia padenii. Next base: position 3,596 of record JAIWND010000001.1, read on the forward strand.
AACTTCACTTTGAGTGTCTTTTACTTGGTAGATCACACCTAAAGATCATACTACGCTTTTCATGCGAGTGAAAAAAATACGTTTAAGCGGCGATTTAAAAATTCGCATAACTTGTCACCAAAGAAACTCCCGAGGTATGAGTGGCAGCCCAAGAGACATATCTATTGCCGATGACAGGAAAAATTGATGTACTTTATTTACAGTGTAGAATATAAAAGTAAAAAGATGAGATATGTTTTTGTTTCTTGCGGCAACAAACCAAAATGGAGAGTGGTTGTTTACAGGGTTTCCAAAAAAGGCATTGGCATAACATTGAGCTTGAGATAGCTCGCAAATACCACATTCCACTTTCTTTTTCTTTTTCTTTTTCTTTTATTTCTTTAACAATCAATCATTCAGCGTAAATGACACAGTCTACTCCTTTGAAACGACTGTCTGTATTGACCGAACGAGGTGACCTAAACAATCTTCACTTACCAACAATCACAGACGATGCTCAAGATGTCATCGGCCTACACGGTAAGGGTGAAAAAAGGAGGTTTGTTCTTTACTCATCTTGGAATTCAACTTTTTATCATTATTAGGACGCATCCGATTGCAGAAGAACGAAAACCATACAACAAGTCAATGGATGGACAAACAGCGGAACACCTTATTGGCCTATGAATATCTTTGTCATATTGGAGAAGCGAAAGAGTATGCCCTGATTATTTTTAAACCACGCTCCCCCTTTTTTTAAATGTGCTAACGACTTTTAATTAGATGGATTGAAAACTGTTTACAAGAAACAATTGATCCTATTATTAAACTAGAGGATTCCATGAGAGATGGTGTAGTTTTAGCAAAGTTGGCTTCTTGGTTTGCACCTGGTGTCGTCCATAAGATCATAGGGGTAATTTGTTCGGGCGGGATTTCAATTTCAATTTTATAAAGCACTCACTTTTTTTTTTTTTTTTTTTTTTTTTTTGTATCTTCCACTTCTTCCACTTAGGACACCAAACACAAATTTTTACATTCTGAAAACATAAATTCCTTCTTTAAAGGTCTGCGCGCAATACGACTTCCTCAAACGTTTTGGTTTGAATTGACTGATCTCTATGACAAGAAGAACATTCCCAAGGTCATTTTTTGTATCCATGCTCTTAGGTAATATAACTAAACTACGAAATCAAAAAAAAAAAAATACTCATACTTTGTTTATAGTCATATGCTCGCACGGAATAACCTTGCTCCTAACATAAAGAATCTTTTTGGTGAACTGGAATTCACTAGTAAGTAAATTAAAAAAAACAAGAAAGCAACAACCAATTACTAATGCTTTTTACTATTACAGAGGAAGAATTGTTTGCTACTCAAAAGATACTGGACGGTTATGGGGTGGTTATGCCCAACTTTACGACAATTGGATCCTCTTTGCAAAAAGAACTGAATGAAGACCATGACTTTGACCTGAATCCCAACTTCCAGTTTAAAAAAATCGATATTACACCTTTTGGATCAAACGACACTGCCCTACCAGTAAAGACACCGGAACTGATTGTGGAAGAAAGCGACTCTGAAGAAGAAGAAGGATCACCTCGGTATTACTCTCCTATGTTGCAACAAATACAGCAACCAAAAAAACGTAAGTTTGATGCAAGGATGAGCTATCACAAACACATACTTACCTCTTCTTTTTTTCAGCAACTACAATTTACTGGTCTCAACCCGAAAACCTGGATAGACTGATACAGTGTCAGGCTTTGGCAAGAAAATGGCTCTCTCGTCGCGAATTCGAACAAGTCCAACAAGTCCATCGATCCACTTTTTTCCAATCCAATGTCAACCATCTTCAAGCTCGTGTGCGTGGTGTCTTGTGTCGACGTGAACTGGAAAACAAGCGGATCACCTTTGAAACATGCAGCGAAAACTGGGCAATTCAACTACAGGCGGCCTCTCGTGGATTCTTGGCAAGATTGAAACTTCAACAGCTGTTAACCACCATCGATGACGATGTGCAACAAGTAGGATTCACAACAAACAGTATCGTCCACAATGTGCAACAAGAACTTGGTAGGTATTCTTTCGTAAAAAAAAAAAAAGAGGGGGAGGGGAGTTGTGGCGGTGATGTAAACTGATTTGAATGTTTATCTATTTTTATTTAGTCTCTCAAAAAAATCCTTCTGTAGGCACGGTCAAGAACTTTATACACTTATTGGATGACAGTGACTTGGATTACAACTCTGAACTGAAACTGGAATCTATTCGACAAGAAGTCATTCAATTTATCCGCGACAACAATCAGCTGGATGCTCATGTAAACACCATAGACACCAAAATCGCCTTGCTTGTACAAAATGCCATCACTATTGACGAAGTCCTCAAGGTCACCGGTCCTCTACGCAAGAAAGAACAACAACGTCGGTTTACTCAATTGGCTGCTGCTGCTGAAGCGGAAGCTACCTCTCAAGGTGTGGACCCCTTTACTCTCCGAAACATCAATCAAAAGAATCAGAACGCTTTGGATCTATATCAACAACTGGTCTACCTTTTACAGACCGAACCAAATTATCTGGCCAAACTCGTCTCCTTAACTAGTGTGCAAGACTTTGGTGGTGATGGTGATGGACACAAGCGTATCGAATCTACCATTTTGGCTTTATTTGGTTATGCTACCAATTCTCGTGAAGAGTACTTACTGATAAATCTATGCAGGGTAAGAAAAAACTAACCAAATATGGATTTTGATGTACTAACACGTTTTCATTCTCATGTACCCTCTTTTATAGTTTTGCATTGACGAAGAAATCAAGCACGTCAAGAGTCCACAGGAATTTATGCGGGGTAATTACACTTTTATGAAACTGGTGGTCCAAACGAATCGGTAAGAAATAAACCAAAAAAAAAAAAAAGGTTATTCGTTGATACTAATAACTTTACTCTTGTAGTGGTGCAAAAGAACGCAAATTCTTCCGAACAGTCTTGACACCATTAATCAACGAAGTGGTGCATAACGAATTCTTGGATCTGGAAACTGACCCTGTTGGAATTTATCATCGTGTAATTAGTGACGAAGAAAGTCGCACCGGTCTTCCTTCTATGCGTAAACACTCTGTCAACTCTCAAGAAGCCCTTGCTGATGAAGAAGTCCGAAACATATTCATCACCCATCTACGAAATCTACGCGAAATCACCGAGAAGTTTCTCTCTTCCATCACCTCCTCGCTGGATGCTCTTCCTTATGGTATTCGTGCGGTGGCTCGTGAACTACGTCTGGTGTTGGAACAGAAATTCCCTGATGAACCCTCCGAAAATGTAACCAAGATCCTGGCCTACTTTATCTATTATCGGTACCTGAACCCTGCAATTGTGTAAGTACAAGAAACATTAGCTATTTACTTCATGCCTAGACCTTTACTCACTCACTCTTCTATTTTGATGTGTATAGGGCACCCGAACATTATGATGTCACTGATGGTACTATCAATTCACATCAACGAAAGAATCTAGCAGAGGTAAAACCAAAACAGAAAAGAAGGGGTGAAAGATGCTAAGGCCACATTGTATTCTACTTTTATACCTCTATCTTTATTAGATCTCTAGGATGCTTCAACAGATCTCTAGTGGCAAGATATTCGACTCTGATGATATTTTTTTAGCTCCATTGAATGATTATGTCTTCCACGCCGGGAAACGATTTGCTGATTGGTTTATGAAAGGTAATATATTAGAAAAAAGTAATTTTGTACATGGCATATCTTGTTATTAACACAACTCTTATATAAATATATATAATATGTATCTTTAGCCACAGATGTCGAGGATCCCGAAACTCATTTTGGTATGAATGCCCTGGATGATCATGCACGAACTCACAAACCGACGGTCTACATCTCTCCCTACGAACTATGTCATTTACAATACATGCTGGAACAACATCTCGATGATTTGGCACCAAAGAAACAAGGTGTACTGTATGATATTATGAACGATCTTGGTACGTCTCCCTTCAAACCAGGTGTCCAACTTCCCAAGACAACGTGGTGTCTCAAACTTAGCAATCGGCATGATGATATTCCACAAGATTCATCCGCACAGCTTCAGCAATTGATTGTGGACACCAAAAGACTTGTAGTCTACATCATTCAAATCCAATCGGGACGCAACTTGCAGGATATCTTTGATCAAGCCTTGGACGAACAACATGAAGCTCAATGGGTACAAGTCAAGCAAAAGGAATTTTTACCCCAAGAAGGCACCGATTACCACGAATCCATTGCTCAGAAACGGCGATTTGTGAAATTGGGGAATACTCCTTTGGATATCAATAAGTAAGTTGGATGAATGACTTGAGGGACTAACACACCTGTGGAAATTCAACTGACCCTTTTTGCTTTATTATAGTCTAACCTTTGCCCAGGTCAAAACCATCACTTCTCGATTATTGGTACATCTGGAAAAGTTTGTTGACCGTATCACTATCAAAGACAACTATCAAGGCTTACTTAACATGATTGCTGAAGATATCACTGGGAAAAGCACACGACGACAGACAAGGGAACGGGAAATCGCCAAACTCAAGACAACACTCGGTCACTTAATTGCCAAGAAGAACTATCTCTCTGACCAGCGACAAAGTTACGAAGACTATCTCAAGTTATCAATGGATGTCATGGCGAAGAAAAGGGGGAAGAAGCAACGGTTTGTCTTGCCCTTCTCACGACAGTACTTTCATATGCGGAACTTGGCCAAGCAAGGAATGGTACCTACCTTTGGGTCATATAAGTATACAGCCAAACAACTCTATGATCGCGGGGTAATTCTGAACCTGGAAGGCGTGGACAAGAAGCACTATGATCGGATTCCTATCACTCTCTCTATGGATGAAGCTGGTGTCATCAACTTGGAAGGTCGGTATGCCAATTGGAGCGCCACATCTGTACACATGGATATCCACTACGAACAATTACTGCAGACTCAATTTGAAGGAATACAAATGATGACCTTGTTGGATGGTATGATCAAGGTGAACGTTAATCTTTTGATTTACATGATCAACAAAAAGTAAGTTGAATAGCAGCATGATGAATTGGGATTCAAACTGACTTTTTTTTTTTTTTTTTTTTTTTTTTTACTCAATAGGTTCTATTCCGCCTAAGATCATCTATTACTTACGTTTGCTTTATTCTAATGTAGATATCTCTTTTATATATAGCCTTGTACAGTACCTACCTTATCTCTTATATCTATTAACCAATATTTTAATAAAATATCATGGAACAAATCTCACTCAACGTCTTTTAAACACCGGTTTAATACCAGTCTTTCCCAGTCTTTTTGAAACGCCGACGTTGTCTGCTGATTGGTGCGACCTCTGATCCATCAAAAAATTGTATTGTTAACTCTACACCTAAACGTAAACGTATCGACAAATTTGTGCCGCAGGCAGCGCCTGAAGGGTGCCGACCATTTGGTCAAAGGCCAAAGAGAGCAGGGGATATGAAACGTAGACTATATCATAGCTATTGATTTAAAATATAATAGTACAGTTACAGTACAACAAAACACTCTTCTATATAAATAAAATCCTGCTGTTGTTTTTAAACGCCAAATCGTACGGACATCTCAAACTTCATAAAGCTTTGAAATCCCGTTTTTTTTTTTTTTGCGCAACAATGTGTTGATAGTAATAGAAATGGAATGGAGTGCCCTCGCAAAGAGGGGGGCACGGCAGAAGTTGGGCGGAGAGAGACTGCATATATTAATTTGGGCTCTACAACGAGTAACGAAATCTCGACTAACAACGCTTCCCCTCCATGATCATGCCCTCAAATCGGGAAGTGCTAGGCGCATTGAATTTTGGTATCGGCGTTTAAAAATGCTTTTTTTCGTCGCAAAGAAAAGATAAAAGTCATTGCAAGCTTAAACATACTAACACAAGGATCTTGGTGCTTGACTTTTGCGGTAAAGTATGTCGGAAATGGGTTATAGTGTCCACATGGCCACTTTAATCATTAGCATCCGTTGATAATGGAGCGAGTAGAGCCCTTTCCGACTCTGACTAGGGGCTGGCGGGATTTGAAATTGATTTTTGCTTCTGTCTGTAAAAAAAAAAAGTCTTCGTCCTTTTTTCTTGCAAAAGATAGGTAAAACTCATTGCAAGCTTGGACTGACCAACACAAGGGTCCTGGTGCTTGACTTTTGCGGTAAAGTATATTGGAAATGGGTTATTGTATTCACATCACCACTTTAATCATTAGCATCCTTTAACAATTGAGGGAGGAGAGCCTATCCAAAATCTTAGTAAGGAATCAAGGTATAGCGGGATTTGAATACGAAGTGGGTTCCATGACCAGGTAAAAGTCATCGCAAGTTCGAACAGATTGACACTGCTTGGCCTTTAACCTATATATCATAAATATTTGACGTCTAACAAAGACCCCATTTTTTCGTATTACTTATTTTTTATTGATTTGATTGACTACATCTAGGCATAATCCTAAAAATCGTACAATTTCCCCAGCACTGACCACCTCCTATCTCTGAGACATTCTTATCCATTGTTTGAATGATTGGTTCACCATCAATTTTTACATGCTATCATTTCCCCAACTCTTTTCTCCACTTCCAATATGGTTGGATGAATCCTCTCTCTCCTCTGTCTTCTTTCCGTTCGCCTTCCGCCACTGCCAATGTGGTCAGCCAGACTGCAACAGTTATCTGCTGGTTGGATCGTGGTTTGATTAGGAAAAGGGGGGAACAAGGGATACGTTATCATAACCAGACTCTTTTTTTTTTGCATTGATCGGTGTTTATTTGAAATCCCGCCACCATTACATTCTAGCTTCTTTACATGTATTGATTAATGGTCAGCATGAATTGATCGTTTGTGAATAGTAAAACTGGCTCAAATACATGCAATTCTATCGTCTCCTACATTAATTGACAAGGGTTTGCCCCATTAAATTGATTGGTTCGCCATCAATTTTCACTCTTCTTCCATTCCCCCAGCACTGATCACCTGCTTTTATCCCTTTCTGTATTTTATAAAAAGTTCGGAATTTCTTCATCTTTTGTTCAATTACCTGGTTCTTCTTCCTCTCCTTCAATTTTTTTTTTGGCCAGGTGCCTCTTCTTTCCGCCATCCTTCTTCCACGTCCTGTATGTGTTCTACCGAAGCTTCAACGATTACAAATCAAACATTAATGAAGATAGGTGTTCCATCGGGACTGCATCCGATCGATTTTTTTTTTTCATCTTTGTTTAACTCTTCCGGGGCGTTATCGCAGTTCTACCCTTAACTGCATTAATTTGGTAAGTTTTACCATTTCCAAAGACAAAATGGACTGTCCACGTGTACTAGCTGACTGTTTGTTTTCTTTTCCTATGTATCATTGCTTTTAATCGTTCCTTTAAACTATTTTAAAACACCGTTTATTTTATAGTACAAACTAGTAATAAAAAATGGTTGTAATCCATCAATTATAGGTCCTTTGACAATATTATTGACTTTTTGACTCGACTCTCCTCCTATTGTTATGCATGTAATTATATATTATGTTATGATGACATTGAATATTCATGTATGAAAACTACAATGATCCATACTACTCTAGACCTGATTGTGGTAATAATCCCCAACTGTCAAAAAAGCGGGATTTTAAATTATACAAAATCCCAATAGAGGGCCGCGTTTTTCATTTTCTTCCTTTTTTTTCTTCTTCAATAACATGGAAAATAAAAACAACGAAACGATCATCAAATTGACTGACGATGGAAAAGTCACTAAACGCATCCTCAAGGAAGGTCTTGGAAGCCAGCCCAACAAATACAGCACTGTTACCAGTAAGTCACCAAAAAGAGAAAAAAAAAAAAGGGCGCCACTGGCTAATCTACTTTACCAATAGTCCATTTTGAATCGTTTGTGGCAAAGAGTGGAAACAAGTATGACTCATCTCGTGATCGCCAAACACCAATGACGTTTGATCTGTCGACAGGTATGTTTCGTATATAGAAACAAAAAAACATCATCCACCAAAACTGACATTTATATAACTGACATGATTTTACTTCTTCCTCCTCCTCTAATCCAAATACCACAAATGGAAGACAGTGTTATCAAGGGCTGGGAAATTGCTATTCCAACAATGAAGATTGGTGAAGTGGCCGAAATAGTATGCTCTCATAAATATGGTAAGTGACATCTCTCTCCCTCTCTCACTTACTCTCTCACACATACGTGATTCCCAAATCCTATCTTTATTAACACTTTATTCTTCATAGCTTATGGTGAACAAGGATTTTATCCCATAGTTCCTCCTAAAGCCAAGGTTCGTGGTCAGGTGGAACTTTTATCGTGTTGGGACAAGGTGGACACGGCTCGTGAAAGATTGGATACTGCTCTGGCTAAAAAGGAAGAAGGATCAAAGTTCTTCAAACTGGATCAACTGGAAATTGCTCTTTTGTCATATTATGCGGTAAGTGTAGGGACTATTAGTGGGAATGACGTTACTGATATCCTTTTTTTGTTTTGTTTTTAACCTAGGCACGACGATATGTGATTGATCTTTGGCATTGCTCTCCAGAGGAACTGGAGGAATGTCGTTTACTCACGGTGGCCATTCAATTGAATATCGGGGCATGCTATATGAAATTGAAAAGGTGGGATGATGCTGTGGAAGTCTTGACTTATGTCTTGGCTCGGGATTTTAAAAACGTCAAGGCTTACTATCGTCTGGGTACGGTCTATATGCAACAGCTGGAATATGAGCGTGGAGTCCAAGTCGTTAAAGAAGGTCTACAGGTAAGAACATTCCTATTATTAAATGATTTATGTGATCTAATTATGCTTTTTTTTTTTTGTCTTTGAATAACTATAGATGTCACCCAATGATCCTCATCTGATCAGCCTTTTAAACACTTTGGAACAAAAGTCTAAAACATCATTGCAAAGCAGTGTCCAGGTTTACCGGAGAATGTTTGCCTGATGTGATATCTGTCACATCAAGTGGGATCAGATCTTGACGAGATGGTGGTGGTGATTAGCAATAATATAGTTTAGCATCGTTTATCTAATAAAAAACATCATTCCCTTATATATATATGTGTGTGTCTGTGTGTCTATATGTATTAACCATCCAATGTAGTAACCATCCAATGTATTAACCATCCAATGTAGCAACCATCCAATGTAGTAACCATCCAATGTAATAACCATCCAATGTAGTAACCATCCAATGTATTAATTATCCAATGTATTCCCATCCCACTGCATTACATATATGTTATAAATGTCCAATAAAAGAATGATACCACTTTTTATTTTTTATGTGTGTATACCAAACTAGCAAACTAACAAAAAAACGACAAAATAATACTATGTAGTTACCACCAAACAAGTTCTATACTAGTTAACGCCTTCTTCATGACCTATTTGTATATTGTTGCCCAATCAAAGTTCCCTATTTTTAAGAAAAAGAGAGAAGTGTTGAGTAACATGCAGCTATAAAGTCTCCTTTTCCCTGATGATTCATTTCTTACCAGGCTTGATGCATCAACTTTTGGACAGCACTGAGAGCCTGGTATCGAACATTTTGATCTTCGTGAGTCATTAATTCCATAATACGTTGTTTGGCGCCGATTTCTTGTAAGAGCCTAGTTGATGAATTCAGTATGGGTTAGTGTATCAGTCCCCCCCCCCCTTTTTATCCATAATGTGGTACTTACTTCTTTCCTTGTCGGGAAGCAAATTTGATATAATGACCAATATCACTGGCAGCCACAGATAGTACTTCAACATCCGTTGATGTGCTCAATATACGAGCAAGGGATCTATATTGAATACAAGAGCAAGTTAATAATGTTTGTTTGTCAGTCACCTTTGAATCATCTTACCGAAGTAGTTGAAAGTTATGTTCTTCCAGTTTATGAGCATTTTCTTTCCAGAAGACTTCGGATTTATGAGGAGGAGACCATTCCAATTTTCCAGTTTCAACTTCAGAGGCATATTGTTCAAATGTGCTAAAAAATATAACATAGAGGAAGACCAAGGTTAGTAAAAGATCGATCCATATTCCCCCCTTTCCCTTACGTGAGACTTTGGAAATTTTCTTGTAAGCGTTCCTTCAGGTAATCCACATCTTCCAAGATATCAGCATCAGTCCATTTACGAGCAGAGAGGTTTTCGGTAAAAGGTAGCAATTTGACCACCAGCATGGCGGCAAGGTTTTGGGAAGGAGCCTTTTCTACAAGATTCTATTCACACACCAAAGAAAAAAAAACAAGTTAGTTGGACTTTTAATGGCAATCATCACCTAGGATGATTCCTTACCCGAAGAGTTGCAATGGCTACACGGATGACCTTTTCCTTGACAGCTCTTTTTGCAATCTTGACCAAAGCAGGAATAATATCGTATTTACTAAATGGAAGCAAGTTAGTTCTGATACCATGGCTGTTTCTTTCTACTTACTCGTTGATTTCAGCAGCAATTTGAGATTCAAAGGTCAACAACCATAAACAAAAGATAACTTGGTATTGCATTTGAGGTGTATCAGTTCCATTCAATCGAGCAACAAGACTAAAAAAAAAAGTAACATTTTCATTAGTACATGTATTTCAATGCAACCCCCCCCGCCACATACACATATATATCCTTTTGCCATAACTTACTTCTTGACCGCATTGGGAGTGTTCCAGAATGGCATACGGTATTTTGAGACACGTAACAAAGAACCCAATTCTTGAACAGCAATGTCCACAAAGTCATTGTTGGCACTTGAGAGTTGTTGAGTCAACCAGGTATACAATTCATACAGTTCGGCATGTTCAGGAGAAGGCGAAGACCTAAGTGTCAAAGAAGAAATAATGAAGCAATCTTCAAGTCATATTAAAAGGATATTTTAGGATAACTTACGAAGCAAGCATTGTCAAGACCTTGGTAGCTTCCAAAGAGGTAAATTCATCATTCAGGTGTAATGTTCTATTGATACAAGGAGATAAAATAGTTAGTTTCTAATGATCCAGGATTTTCATTTCCAGTAAAATACAGTCTTTGTGCAAAAAGTAAATGGAGGGTACTTAGTGTCAAATTTACCTAAAGAAGGGTCCATAAGGGTAGTTTTCATTTTCACCAGAGATACTGTGGAATCCACGAGCGTTATCTTCGTTGACTATATAAAAGAGTTAAAAAAAGAAGTAGTTAAAGTAACATGTCATTGTGTGTTTTCCTTTACTTACCTGATAAAATATCATCAGCCAAAACACAAACGTATTGCACAGTGTCGGTACGAGAGAGACTTTGTAAAAGGTATAGAATCAAAGAAGCGTACGTGTCTTCTTTCCCTTTCACAGCTGCTTGAATGTCTTCAGGGGATTTCTTGTCGATGGCCTTGATAAGTTCCACTTGAGCATGAGTCAATAGATTAGCACGTTCATAACCCTAATTATAAATATCATAACAAAACAGGGGCAAGTGTATGTGTGGATGGGGACATTTAGTAAAGGAGGGTCAATAAGGTGTTTCAAGTATATATAAAGTGTTACTTACTTCCCAAAGAATGTGCTTTTGACGGATTTGAGATACCTTTTTATCCAAGTATTGATTAACAACCAAGGATAAAGGGACTTCTGGTATATCGTCAGCCATGTTGTTTGTATTTGTGAAAAAAAAAAAGAAGGATAAAAAGAGACGGAAGAAGAGAAGAAAAAAAAAAAAAAAGATTGGGCTCATCATTGAAAATGGACGGGCTATCAAATCCAAATATTCAATCACCGACAGTCCACCCATCGACATGACTTGTGGACACACATACTTCTTGAAAGTAGAATGATCATAACCACAGTATTATTATGTATTATATCATGCATTCATTTGATTAAAACATAAATACAAAACGCAGACAGCATGTTATAATCAAATAAAGAGTAAGGGTGATATATCTTGGTAAAGGTTTTTATTTTATTAAATCATTTACAAAAAGCTAAGCTAGGGGAAAGGAATCATTTTACTACTTTAAATCATTTGTTGATCGGATTAGTCTTGATGATGTTCGTCTTGTCTTTGCTTCATTGTCATCCTGATATTCCGTCTTGATATCACTAGTTTTGACGCTGGCCTTTTTTCTGTTGCTGGATACTGCTTTGCTGCTGGGTGATGCTTTGGCGATGGTTACTGCTGATCTCGTTTTCCTAATTCGTTTGTTGTCATCTTCCTCCTTGATAGTAGTCGTATTTTCGTCATCATTGTCATTCAAAGGTGTACTAAGGCTGCTGTGTTGTCGCTTCCTAGATGGTGTTTTCTTGGTAGTAGTAGACCCACGTAGCTTTTGCAAGGCTGGAGCATATGCACTGGTACGACCTCCTACCTATTCAATTCATATATACAAAAAAAAAAAAAGAGGTTAATAGACACTCTGTTTTATCATCATCAAATCATACATACCGTTTCAAAGGCTAATTTATGTCCATTTGGTAATACACCTGCACCTTTACCTTTACCTTTATTCCATCGATAAGTCATCAGCCAGTCATCCGGGAGTAAAGATTCATCCGCTTCGGCTTCCACCGCGATCCGACACACCTTTTCCATTTGCTGCCGTAACGTGTCGCATTCTTCGTTCGTTAGCGAGTTTGAGTACTGAGCAGGATGCAGGCGTGAGTGATACAGTATTTCATCAGCAATCCAGTTCCCGACCCCCCTAAATTAAAAAAAAAAAGTTGATCGTTATATATATATATCAACAAGCAATCAAACTTACGCAGAGAATCCTTGATCTAGTAACAGGGCCTTGATGGGCACTGCACGTTTACGTACCATTGCGGTAAAATCTTCAAGACTAGGGAGATTATGTAATGGATCAAAGCCTAGTTTCGAGATAGGTTCGCAGGTCAAAGGGTCACCAGAGACGAGTCGAAGACGACCCAATCGTCGAGGGTCACAATAGGCCATTGTCGTGGTTTCTTGACTAATGTTTTCAAAGGTGATGATCGTCTTCCAGAATCGAGGAGGCCATTCTTCTTTGGGTTTCAAATCATGTTTAAACTACACAAAAGAAGTGTATGCATGTTAATTCTTTTTTTTTTTTTTTTTTTTTTTTTTTTTTTTTTTTTTTTTTGACTTACCTTTATGCTCCCCGTCATACCAAAATGAGCCACCACGTGAGGTCCTTGATCAAATCTAAAAAATATAAAAAAAATGGAAGAGTGACAGCCTTAACGTATGAGGAATACACGTCTTTATGTTTTAGTATCGTTCAACTTACAAGAGTACAAAGTACTTGCCCCAGCGTTTTGTATCCACCATGGTCCTTCCTTCGAGTGCTTTACCAAAAGCATCATGAGTTATATCTACAAAGGTGAGATCGTCAGATACCTATTGTTTGTAAGATAACCTGAGAGTGTTAGTTTGAGGTCGTATGACTGTTTCCACTTGCAGTTTCCACCGTTCGTATTTTCTTGAGTAAACAATTCTTGTGACATTCCCTACGGGCATGTTCTACCTATCACGAAACAAACAAACAAAAAAAAAAAGTGACAATAGTAGTTAGTGTGTGAGGTTAATAATGTAAAAACGGTTTACTTACTTCAGCAATTTCGGGCATTTTGGGGAAAGGAAGAAGTGGAAAAAGTTGAAATCCCTTTTTCCCCTTCCTTTGATAATGAATACATATTTCAAAACCCGAGATCGCTTGTCATATTTCACGCTCCCTCGCCCTTTTTTTTTTTTTTTTTTCCTTCCTTCTTTTCTTACTTTTAACTCTTCTTACAAAACTCTTTTTTATGTATGCTGTATAATGTATGGTAAGTTGGTCATTCCCTTTGGTATTTATAAAGAATATCTCTGTACTATTACTAACGTATTCAACTTTTGAATTAATAGTATGGTATGCGACTTTTTCTATCCCAACATGGGTGGGGTGGAAAGTCATCTGTTTCTACTCTCACAACGACTCATCCAAAGTGGACACAAGGTAAAGTATAGTGTCAGTATATAATACTAGTGATAATGAATTAACGTGACCCCTTTTGCAAACTAGGTGATTATCGTGACCCATTCGTATGGAAATAGAAAAGGAGTACGGTATATGACTAATGGTCTAAAAGTGTACTACGTCCCGACTCTGGTGATCTACTCTGAAGCGACTCTTCCGACTCTCTATGGCTTTTTCCCACTGTTCCGCAACATTCTCATTCGTGAATCGATCGATATTGTCCATGGTCATGGTGCCTTCTCTTCCCTTTGTCACGAAGCGATTCTTCATGGAAAAACCATGGGTCTCAAGGTGTGTTTTACTGATCACTCCTTATTTGGGTTTGCCGATGCCAGCTCCATCTTGACCAACAAACTACTGAAATTCACCTTGAGTGATGTGGATCATGTCATTTGCGTCTCTCATACTAGGTAAGGTCAAAACTAGTACACTCAATACTTTTACTAACTCTCTTTTCTTATTGATGTAGCAAAGAAAACACTGTGTTGCGTGCTGCATTATCCCCAAGAAATGTCTCTGTTATACCCAATGCTGTAGTTGCCTCTCAATTCTTGCCAGATCCCTCAGCTGCTGATCCCAAGTGGAGTAAGTAATAGGGTGTAAAGTATAAAAGATGATACTAACTTTTTACTTTATTTTATTAGTCACCATTGTAGTGATTAGTCGTTTGGTTTATAGAAAAGGGGTGGATCTTCTGGTGGCTGTTATTCCAAGGATTTGCTTCATGCATAAAAATGTTCGATTCATTATAGGTAATTTTTTTCCCCAAATGGAAACATGATAATTTTAACATACTCTTTTGTAATAGGTGGTGATGGACCAAAACGTATTGATTTGGAACAAATGCGGGAAAAACATCTACTACAGGATCGAGTGGAACTATTGGGCCCAGTCAAACATCATCAAGTACGCAACATATTGATTCAAGGGAACATCTTTTTAAACACAAGTCTGACAGAAGCGTTTTGTATTGCTATTGTTGAAGCGGCCTGTGCAGGGTAAGGTAAACAGAGGGGTTGTAACAAGAAATTAACCTATTACTCTTCTTTTTGTAGATTGTTTGTTGTCAGTACCAAGGTTGGTGGTGTCCCTGAAGTCTTGCCAAGTCATATGATCAACTATGCTACTCCAGAAGAAGATGGTAAAGTACCAAGAGAATGATTAATATGGTTTACATGTAGCTTACTCATGCCCACCTTTTATTACAATATGAATAGATTTGATCATTGCCATATCCAAAGCATTACATATGACTCGATACAAAAAAGTAGACCCAAGCAAATTCAACGACGAATTAAAGGATATGTATAGTTGGTCCAATGTGGCTGAACGAACAGAAAAGGTAAATGAAACTAAATGGGTTGTGTGCCTTTCTCTCTCTCTCTAAATCATCCTTCTCTTTGATAGATCTACGACCTAATATCTCAAACACAAGTATCACCACTGATAGAACGATTCCGTCGATATTATGGATGTGGACTTTATGCTGGCAAGATATTCTGCATGGTGATAGCCTTGGATTACCTTTTTTGGATTCTTCTTGAATTCTTGTTCCCTCGACACTCTATCGAACTGGCATCCACTTTCCCCTATGAAAGATACCGACATCAAATGGACCAACAACGACACACTCCACCACCACCACCACCACCACAAAGAGGAAAACAAGGATTTGGATTAGACAGCAATGGAACAACAACTGGCGTATAGGCCAACTCTCATAATAGTCAATTAGATTATAGTCATATAACTTCAAAATAAAAAGATGCATTGATTGATTAATAAATAAAGAATGATGATGGTTTTTATTTGTATGTGCAATTGATGAAGACTTGTGGTGGGGAATAAACTACAGTATAATGTAGGGGATCAATCATTACAACAATCACGGACAGTCAATACTTTGGCACGAATTTCGTTGGATTGACAAGAGGCAGGACGGAAATAAAATTCGGAGCAAGGTGGAGGAGAAGGAAGAGGCGGATGAATGGGCTGGGGAGGTGACTCTTTATTCTGTGTTCTGCGTTTATACCATTGGTGTTTTCGTTCCTGGGCTTTCAGTTTACCAATCATTTTCATCAGACTTGATGCGCCATCTTGATCTCGCACTTGATCCAGCTCCATTTCTAGCTTTTCAATACAAAGGCGGCGTTCCGTAGACTGTTGTGCTGCATGATCTTTTCGCTTGATTCGTTTCCTTTTGTCTACAGACAATGTCGGTGATAAAGGAACAGGTCGAGGCTCAGTAATTGAATCGCCGCTTACAAATTTCGATCGACTCTTCCCTCTTTTGTACTGATAACCTTCTTGGAGGAGTTTTTTCTTGGCGAGGTCGAATAACTTTCCTTTCTGGATCAACAGGGATGGATCTGAAAGGGCGAAGCCAATACTTGCTTGGTTAATAGCGAGTTCATAGTTGGTCAATGGCCGTGATCGGTTCTTGCCATAGATAATAGCATGGGATACGATCATGGAGCTCTGGGTATCATCATTTCTGTCTAGGGGTGGCATGAATGGCTGTTCAGGTACTCTTGTAGACTCTTGTGGTATAGAATCACGATGCTCACGAAGGGCTTTTTTGAATTTGATAGAGTGGAATGGAAGCATCTGAACTGCACGAATGATTTCATTCAGTTCTTGTTCATTCATTGTTAAAAGATCTGGGAGAGCATAATCAGTGGCGCCGGCGTTTAAAAATGATGGGTAATATTCCTCGAGTTGATAGGTGGTGAGAAACAGTTCAAGTAACATTGAAGATGGTGAAGAAAAAAAAAAAAAAAGAGGTAAAGAAAGAATGATCAGGGAAGAAGGGTGGAGGGGTTATTTTTAATGCTAGATATCATCCTGTGGGAGAGGAGAATACAGCGAAATGCACGCATGAGTCAAATGAACATACCCAACCTCTTGGGGAACGTCCAAAAATTTCCACATTTAAACGCCGACAGACAGCCTTGACCAAGTCTTTTTTGGGGATACTAATAAAAAGATGGTGAAACCGTTCAGGGCAAACTTTTTTTTTTTTTTTTTTTTTTTTTTTTTTTTTTTTTTCACCTGTAAAAAAGACACTTCTTTTTGACATATGAGTGTTCTATATCATATGGAAAAGATAAAAAAGTAAATGAGACAAAGTATGCCACGTTGGCAAGAGCCAGAAAAAAAAACAGGTACAGAAAAATACCACCTCGAGCTTTTCACTCTCCCCTTTCCCCCTGTTGTCTTTCCCGTAGATGATCTTGATCAGTGGGTTATTTGAAATTTCTATTTGAACTGTTGCATCTATGATTATCTCTTTTCTTAAAATGAGCTGTTGTTCTGTCCCATCTTGGTCTATTTTGCCCGTGTCACAGTATCCATTCGCTTGTACGTCCAATTTCAAATCCCGAAAATACACTTTATTTTCGTGCTTCTGGTATTTCTTTACCCTGTCCTCCCTTTTTTTTTTTTTTTTTCTTCTTTTTCTTCTTTTCTCTTCTTCTTTCCCTTCCTATTTTTTTTATAACTCTTTTTACATACATACATATATATCCAGTCAACCTATCGAATCAACAAGGGTTAATGTACTTCCACTCTTCCAGCTCTAGGCATGAACAGTATGCCAATATACGTAAACAACAAAGAAACCATCAACAAAAGCAACCACGAACATCTACTTGCTCAATAGGAACTGATAGTGGGTATAATTCACCAACTTCACCACAACTCGATCCTCAGAATGCAAAAGAAGAACCACTACAAGACGAACAGCAAACACAAGAAGACGACCAAGATAATGCCTCAACAACTTGCTCATTTGTCACCGACACCACATTGGATTCCACCTCAGAAAGACCCAAGAAGAAGCGAACGAAGAAGAAGAAATACCTTGATCAACCTCCTCGACAACCTGACTTTGTGTATTCTTGTCCACGACCTCTTGCCTTTCCATTCCACAACGATTGTCATTTTTTACCAGTGGCAGAAGCTGATCCTCGTGATGTGGCTCGTATTGCACCTCCTCGACGGATGCCTTCTCTTGAATCAACAAAAGCAGGATCCACCACTAGCTCCATCACCTCACAACGTAGTCCTTATCGATCGGGTGGAAACAGTAATAGCAGCACTCGAACTAGTACTTCATCTACTCAGGGATCTATTCGATTGGACGATGATGATGATGTTTCTATTAGCACCTCACAACAAAGTCGACCTGCTTCATTGATCAGCACCGTACAACAAGGCACCGTACGATCCTTACGGTCATTATTCCAACTCTCCACCAAAACAGATGATCGACAGACAACAACAACAACAACAACAACATCGGATCGTCTTCCCAAATTGGAATCAAAGGTTGGAACAGTGGCCTCCTTACGAAAACTATTCAGTCGACCACAATCTACTGAACCATCTCCATCACCACCAACACCACCACAACAACAATCTGTTTCTCCATTCTCAAGATCTGTTTTATCGAAATCCAACAAGAATGTGAAACACAATGGGGATGATTCGGATATGCTTACTGCCATCAATACTGCCAAGAACAGCCAATCGGGTAACAAGACGAAAAACCTCTTCTTCGGTAAACGACGGGTGACAACAACAGGACAATCGATACAGCAACAACAAAGGAATGGATCAACAACAAAAGGTCAATCTCGAACTAATCGACAACCAGCCTCTGTAATGTCACTCTTATGGCCACCAAAACCCACTAACATGCCATCCTTGGATGATTTACCACGACCACCTTTAGCACCACCTGGAGCAGCACGATTTGAGGCCGATCGCCGAGATACTTCTCCATCTCGACCACCTGTCATACCAAAACCATCCTTCTCCTCGGGTATAAAACAACTATTTACTTCTCGATCAGAAACATCTTCTTCAAGTCTATCATCATCATCACCACCAGCAGCTTCAAGTCTATCACCACCACCACCACCACACAGTCCTGCCAAGGAATCTCGACGATCCTTCTTTGCATCCTTTAGACGCTCTTCCACATCTTCACCACCACCACCACCACCACCCAAGGATACGAAACAACAAGCGGATAGAATGATGAAATCAACTACTGTGGGTGAAGAAGAATTGGCAAATATCCAACAACAACCAACAACAACCGTGGGTCGAATTTGGAAAAGCTTCAAACGTTTAGTCGGTGGAAACAAGTCTTCAAGAGTAGGTGTTATCTAGTGCCTACATGATCCTTTTACTATTAGTTATAATTATATGCCTTATGCCTTATGCTTTTTTTTATATGCCCCCTATGTCTTTTCCCCCTCCCTATTCCTTTTAGTCTATTATACATATATCCCCTCGCAACACAAACAAACACACACACACACACACATATATATATTTATATTCGTATTATTATCATCTATATTCTCTTACCCCCTTATCTTTTATCAAATATCACCCTTTCTCATAGTCATTTATCTCTCATATATACCCTTATCCTTTTTTTACTCACTAATATTCTAATAAAAGATCTTCTTTTTACTTCTTTTGTCTTCGTTTTAATTAAATCGCCGATTAAAATCGCACAATGCCACCCATGATGTTATGCACCACTTAAACAATGATGGCAGACTTTTAGACTTAATTTTAATCAACATATATTTAAATGATTGGTTTATTAAAAACATAAAATACAACATAATATGACATAAAAACACATACTAAACCTAAATAAACTATATCTATATCTATTCTAATCTTGTAATTGGACCTTTTCAAACATGACAAACAGGCGTTCAGCTTCACGTTCTTTTTCTTCATCCGTCATATCAGAGAGTTGAATAAATTGATCAGAGACATTCGTTGCTGGTGAGATGTTGCTGGTATAGGTGTCATCCGGGCAATAATCCTTTGTCATCAACGTTTGTTTTGCATTATCATAGCCCACCAAGGTAATGAATGCGTTTGCTAAAGACAAGTTAGTAAATGAATTATGACCTCCTCCCCCCTTTTTTTCTTCTTCTTTACCATCTTCACCAACATGACTATATAAAAGTTCACCGACCATTTCTTTTGCTTGAGGGAATCGTTTAGAAGAAAAGAGTTTGACGAGGCGAGAGAAGAAGAGTAGAGTATCGTCGTTGTCATTGTCATGTTTACCATCATCAGGCACCGTTGGATCCAAAGAAACAGGTACAATCTTGTGTTTCAAACTAGGAGCAATATCTTCCACCACGACCATCATGGATATCAAATAGGATAAGATCAAAGCCATTGCACGGTCCAGATTATCGTCGTCATTTTGATGAGGAGGTCTACAAGTTTCCCATGGAAGAATGTTGTTAGAAGAAGGGGCCACAGTTGTTGTTGAAGAGACCGGTGGCATCAGGTAAATCAAAGTTTTTTCCAATACATCGATTAAGAATTTCACACAAAACCCAAAAGCATATTCCTTGTCTTCACATAGAGGTGCCAATCGAGGTGATCGATACCAGCCATCACGGACGAGATCGTAGGTATAAAGATTAAGGATGAAGAGCGTGTCGGTGAATGGATGGGCTGGTAACAATGGTAATGGCATTGGGTATGGCAAAAAATAAAAGATATCCAGAATAGGTATCAAACTGCTGGTGAATCGTTCGGCGACTTCTTCTTTTATACTGAGCATGGTGGAATCGGTATCGCTATCGTCGGTAGTAATGGATGACGTGGTTGATTTGGATTCTTGAAGATTGATCATTAGGTTTTTCTGTAGTTTGAAGACTTCACATACAAGCATGGTGGGTTGTGATTGAGTTGGTGATGTATAGGTAGTTGGATCTTGTAACCATGCTTGGACATGTCTTGATAATATCTGTCAATGAAGAAGAAGAATAAGCGACAACAAGATATTGTATTGTACCATATTATATAGTATTACCTTTGCTAGAGCATCGGGCAGATCCAAATCCATTAAAATATCAACAATGCAAGGATCTTGACCATAAATCATCAAGTAAAGAAGACGACAGATCAAGAATTGAATGTCCACCGAGACGGAGTCACTATGTAGTAATCGAGCACATGTCATAAGTGCATTTTTGGATTCGATCAACCACGGTTTCATAGTATCACCCGATAATAAGATACAATTGGCAAGACATTTCAATGCTTCTTGAGTGACATTGGTGTCCACCAACCTACTCTCTTCCAAGAGTCCCGTCCATTTCATTAGAATATGAAATCCCTAGGGTGATACAAAAATTCATTAATATATGTGTTTTTCTGTCAAATTCTGTTTATTATCCGTGGTACCTACTTGTTTTTTATAGAGCATGTCACAATCGTCTATCCGCCTGCCAAAGTATTTGAGTGTCAATAAAATGTGAGCCATCACTATTATAATAAAACAAAGAGTCAGTATGTAAAGAAGGTCCTGTTTCACGATCTACTTAAAAAAATAATACCTTGTTCATCCCATTCTTTTTCGTGTGCTTGAACATCCAGATCTGCTAATAAGTAACTTGTCAATGACCTTACTTCATTAGAGGTCAACTCTAGATTGACAAGATGCAATAAAAAGACATGGAGTTAGTTCTATTGAGCTTTGTATTTTTTATGGGAGGGGGGAGGAAGTGACATACCGTGTAAATCTTGTTGTAGTTGAGACAAAAAGGGAATCAGCTGTGAAGGATTGTCACGCACATCAAGATAATGGGTAGTAAAAGACATGGGTTGAGTGACAGTAAAACTGGTTTCTCTTAAAACCAAACGTATTCAATAAAAAAAAGAGAGTAAAGAAAGAAAGAAAATTGGGGGGGGGGTTTTCATTCTTCATGTCGCCCAGATCATTTGCGGGATTTGAAATTAAAATAGAAGGGGCGATTGGTAAATGTCGGTCAAACCCACCCTATATCTCGATCCCCGTTAGAAAACAAGGGAACAAGTAGATGACAATTAACAGTATGGTTATCCACTAGTATAAGAACTATCCTGTTTAAATGTGGGGCGAATCAGCCGGCTATTAAGAACTCTATCACCTTTTGTTTGTGTCAAGTGTGTTCAGGGCAGGTGTCGGGTTTTAAAAATAAAGTCATTGGGATATGTAGGGTTTTTCTTTTTTCCCACCTCCATCTTCCACAATCCACTCACCTTTGACGCAAGTTGTCTACTGGAATGCCTTGATCAATGATTAACACCTCTTCTTTAATACATGCAACACACCCCTATTGACGATCGCTAATCCTTGTTGATTCCTAGACTACTTTTACACCAAAGGTAAGAACGATAACTGGTTCTACGTTGAAGGAATAACTAACTACCTTTTTTCTTATGTAAATGCTACTCAAGTCGCCTGCTAAAATGATTATACTCAACAGACCAGTCAAGTAATGCTACGACAAGGTTAACATGAATCCTTCTTTGCATCTTCGTCTCTGGTGCCTCGGTTGTCTCTACTTCATTAAAGATAATCTAGTCTGGCAAAACAACAATGACTCACCACTGAACCATACTTTTTGTCTATTCAAGTAGGCTAAACACTCTTGTCTGGGTTTATATCAACAAGGTATTTGGTGGTAGCTCTGGTGGTGGTTGTATTACAAAAAAAGAAAGTCGGTCAATGATTACATGATAAGCTAACCTACATAAAGTGGTAAATTTGATGTTTAAGAAGGTGCCTCAAAAGTGGGAATGAAAGCAACTGACTCTGTGATAATGTGGATGGACAAATCTCTCTTCTGGATGATACAAACTGGGAAAAAAAAGTAAAACAAGCAAAATAGAAGAAAGACGTGGTACTCTGGAGTTTAATACTAATACTTTTGTTTCTCTCTCTAACATTGGTTGTATTGGATTGGCTTTATTTACCTCTCTTCCCTTTCTTCATATAAATGTGTAGTTTAGTCTCTCTTTTTTTTTTTTTTTTTTTTTTTTTTTTTTTTTTTTTTTTTTTTTTTTTTTTTTTTTTTTTTTTTTTTTACCTCCTCCTCCATCTTACAATAGAAACAATTCTTGTTCTAAAATGAATGTAATAAAAAAAAATCTGTAACATTTTATACTTGGCACTTTGTGATAAATGGGAAAAGTCTTGGGTAGTGGATTGTGTGTCTGTTGACCATATATATATGTATACATGATAGGAATGTTGCTATCTGACATGATATCATATTAGGATCGATTGAACCAGGGTTTGCAAAGCACTACTTTTTCTGTGGCGTGTGATTTTGCTTTGGCTCGAGAACCCGGTCCTTCACTATCATGTTTCTTTTTTTTTTTGATCCATCTTTTTTTTTTTTTTTTTTTTCTATCTCACTGTTTATAGCAAACAAAGATACAAAAAAAGTTTATTGGGTGTAGCCACAAACTCATATACACACAAATCCATCATCACTCTCTAAACAAACAGGCCGGTTTTGTGTGAGTGGGTGGGGGGGAATTGACTAGGCGAGCCATCTTTGTAGAGTGGACATTTGCATAAATCGGGCTTTGGATTAGGCATAATCAGGGAGCTCGTGAACCCATACATCCTTTTTATTTTTTTATTTAGAAAAGTCAGATTAAAACGATCTTGAGGCTATATTGCTCCACACAAGCGACTTGGGGCATTGGCCATTATGTAAACTTTGTTGAAAATAGGCTAAGAAATGCTCATGGTTACTTTTATAATGAGCATCACTTGTTCATTGAGACAATAGAGCTCTCTCAAGATTCCAGGCGAGAGTACGCGGGGTTTGAACTAAGTTTAGTCTCGTCTGTCAATTTTCATCCTTTATCATTTTTTTTTTTTTTTTCACAAAAGTCAGGGTAAAACAATCTTGAGGCTGTATTACTCCATACAAGGTACTTGGTATATTGGCCATTATGTAAAGTTTGTTGGAAATAGGCTAAGGAATGCTCATGGTCACTTTTGTCATTAGCATCACTTGTTCATTAAGCTATCAGAGTCCTTTGAAGATTCAAGGCGAGGGTAAGCGGGTTTTGAGATAAGTTTGGTCTTGTGTGTCAATTCTCAAATCTTGATGGAATGGGAAATTCTTTTGAAACATTTCCCCTCTTTCTTCTTCTTTCTTTTTTCCTCTCCCGCCTTCCACATGAATTATACATTATTCCACTAGACTTGAACATGATTATTTTACTAGGAAAGTCTTACCTTATTGATCAACACCTCTTCTTCATTTAGTTATAACACACACCTATGGACGATCGTTAATCCTTGCTGAAACGTGGACTACTTTACGCCAAAGGTAAAAACGATAACTGCTTCTTTGTTTAAATGATTAATCATTTTTTTTTTTCATGTAGATGCTACTCAAGAAGACTACTAAAACGAATATATTCATCTATAGCTACGACAAGGTCCACAAATCCCTTTAACTTTAGCATCTATGTTATCCCTTCCTTACTAAAGGTAACCCTGTAAAACGAGTGGCTCACACTCTGGATCAAAATGGAAGCTTGATACATAGTAACTCATGGATATATTCGCCACTCCATCTCCTACTTTGATGGTTGTCTCGATGGAAACCCTATTTGATGTATTTTTTTTTTTTATGTTTCACATTAGTTTTATGTAGTATATATATATATGTAGCTTTGCGTTTTGTCTCATTTGTGATAAAATAAACTTGATTACATCAAATATGTCCTCATTGTGTACTTTAACCCCGACCAGTCATGCAAAATAAATCATTTCAAATCCCGCTAATGAGATCAAACCATTGATATTGTCACCTGTTACATATTCCTTGTTATATTTACGTCAAAAGCAAAGCTATTGAACCACCATACATCAATATAGTAGTATATGGATCAATGTACTTTGTAGGTTTGATGTGATAAGGTTTAGATTTCCGTCATAGTTTGATGGATTAAACTTTTCTTAGCGTAGCGTCGTGGATGTGATCCGATTGGCCCAATTTTTCCTAACCTCCGCTCATTTTTATTCCCCCCACTTGAGCGCTTTTTCTTTCTTTCTTTCTTTTTCCCATTAATCTACTTTATTATAACAACAACAACATGGCAAATAAAACTTCTTTATTCTCACTCGATGGAAAAGTTGCTGTGGTCAGTGGTGGTACTCGTGGCATTGGTCACGGCATGGTTATCGGATTAGCGGAAGCAGGAGCAGGTTAGTGATAAGTGAAGACAAAGGTCCAACTTGCTTTATATTAATTATACTCCTCTCTCTTTAATAATTGATCAACTCATAGATATCTGTCTGCTGCAACGTAATGTTACCGATACGACTGTCCACGATGAAATCAAGGCATTGGGGCGTCAGTGTCATGTCATCTCTTTTGATTCAAGCGATCCTGAATCCGTCAAAACAGCAATCCAACGTGTCCTCCAGGTCTATCCCACCTTTGACATTCTGGTCAACAATGCCGGTATCAGTCGACGCCATACGTAAGTTGAACAAAAAAAAAAAAAAAAAGTCAACTCACTATAGGCATTCATTCTTTCCCCCTCCCCTCCCATTTTTTATTTTTATTTTGAATGGACATAGTGCGGTAGACTTTCCTGAATCAGATTGGGACCTGATTTTACAAGTCAATTTAAAATCTGTATGGCAGTTAAGCCAAGCAGCAGCTCGGCACTTTATGGAAATGAAGAAACCGGGCAAGATCATCTCTACGGCAAGTCTCATGTCATTCCAAGGCGGGATTCTAACCACGGCTTATGCGACATCTAAAGGCGGATTGGCGACGATGACCAAGGCACTTGCAAACGAATGGGCAGCTCATAAAATCTGTGTGAATGCAATTGCACCTGGTTATGTTTTGACAGATTTGACGGCACCTTTGATTGGCACTGAACGCGAAGCTAGTATCACCAGTCGCATTCCTTGTGGTCATTGGGCTTCACCTGATGACTTTAAAGGTCCTGTGGTGTTTTTGGCTTCTCGGGCTAGTGATTATGTCCATGGTGAAATATTGGTGGTGGACGGTGGTTGGATGGGTAAGTTAATCAAGGAGGGGGGGCGTAAAATGATTTGTACTGACTCTTTTCTTTTCTTTTCTACTTGTAGGGCGATGATTTGATTACATGTTTAGATATGATATACTTGTATTTAAATCTAGATAAAGGAGGATGTACTTCTATAGTGTAGTTTACTAAATGTGGTTAATAAAAACAATAGGCTTTTATGTTACAGCCATGTGGATGTGTTTTTGTTAAAGACAATTTTTATTTACATTGGCTAAAAAAAAAGGAAAATAGAACTACATGAGATATGTGGATGGGATTAATAGTGATGTATATTAATCTAATAAATTATCATTTGTGATGGAATGATGGAATGTTTTCGGACAAGCCAGCAGCATCAGGAGAGATATAATCTTCTTCGAATTCATCCAACAACACTAAAAGACTTGAAACATATCAGTAAAGTCCTTGTCCTTGTTTTGGACTATACCCTCCTTTTTTTTTTCTTGTACCTGGCAACCATCAAGCAAAAACAAGAATAAGATTCTAAAGGGATATACCCATACCCATACCTATACAAAGTAGCGTGTGTTGTGTTGTTGGAAAGGATAGTTAGAAGAGCGGACTACCATTCGTAAGATTGCAGAAGCATCTACTGAATTCTTGTCGATGAGCAAAAAAGAAATAGCCCATTAGTACAATAACATCCATCCATCCAACATATCCACCTTTATTTGTACTGTTTACCTTGTCCTTATTACTATATTACAGATTGTTAATTACAGTAATTCCGAGCTTGTAGTTGTTTGAAGGAGAAGAATGAAGAAACTTTTTGAGTGTGACATTTTAAATCCCGCCCAATTTGGTCAAAAGGCCAGGTACCTGTAAGGGACCATGATTTTAATATTGGTATGCACGATAGATACAAATGACAACATTTTACGGAAACCCATTGATATCAAAGACCAATTAAATTAAAGATACACGAGAATCAACCTTATTCATTAATAAAGGACAGCATGCGGTCGAATGGGTCATGGCATTTTTAAATCCCGACAGACAGTTGCATGAAATCCGGGATTTGAAAATATTTCAAAGATGGTGTATATTGACACAAATGCACGGTTCGGCATCACCCATACAATAATAACAAACAACAAAAAGAGACAATAAAAGATATAAAAGCAGACTAGTTAAATCTGCTACTATTTTATTGACAAAATATGATAATAGAAGGGTAAACAAGAGATATGCATACAATGATAAATAGTGGAAACAAAAAGAAAAAAAAAAAGGAAGAGGGTAAAGTTAAAAAAGACCACCGGTTATGAGGATAAATATATATATGATAAAAATAAACAAAGATATCATGCACCATTACTTCTTGATAGGTTCCAACATCCTTTGAGCGGATTGAGGTGCGAATTTTTTGATAGCAGAGATCAACTCTGGAAGACGGAGAGGCTTGGTGACATATTCGTCCTATATAAAAAAAAAAAAAAAAAAAAAAAAAAAAAGTTAGTCATCATAAAAAAGCAATACTATATTATATGCTTACCATTCCTGACTGAAGACATTTGTCACGATCACCAATCATAGCATGTGCAGTGAGGGCAATAATAGGGATGCGAGTTCCAGTACCAGAGGCCGCTTCAATTTGACGTATCTTCTGTGTTGCTTCAAAACCACCCATGATTGGCATTTGGACATCCATCAAGATCATATCGTAAGTTTCCCGTTCAAATGCTTCCACTGCCAGTTTGCCGTTACCAACAATCTGGACATGATGACCAAACTTTTCCAAAATACGCACCGCCAACTTTTGGTTCACAATGTTATCCTCCGCCAATAAGATTTCCAAAGGTAATGATTTACCAGAGTCACTTGGTAGGGTTGTGTGGCTTTCCAGAGCTGGGAGTAATGCATGGGACAAGTCGGGAGCATTCACAGGAGAGTTGATATATCCAGTAACACCCAAGTCGATGCATAGTTTCATATTGAGGTGATGTGTTTCAGGGGAGACCAAGACGATAGGTGTATATCGCAAATGTACAGCTTCTCTAATTCGTTCGGCGTGGACCATTCGATCGACAATGACTGTATCGATAAGAGGGGCATGTTTGTTGGTTCCAGGATTCGAGTTGAGTTCTGTTGCTTCTTCTATGCTGGTAACGCGGATAGGTTTAAGTCCAAGTTCTGCGATCACATCCATCACACCAGTGTCGTCCCCTAGGCTGTCCAAAAACAAGACGTTGCGTCCCTTGAATCGTTGCATCTTTTCATGTACTTCGTTGTTGTTCATTTCGAATCGATTTAGGTTCATTGTAAAGTAGAATTGTGATCCAACACCAAAGTTTGACTCCACCCAGAGATCGCCACCCATAAGTTGTACCAAATGACGAGAGATGGACAAACCTAAACCAGTACCACCATATTCTCGACTGACAAAAAAAAAAAAAAAAAAAAAAAAAAAAAAAAAAGAGAGAGAGAGAAAGAGAGAGAGAGGTATCTGATGTGAGTGTGTGATTTTTCTATTCTTTTTCTTTTTCTTTTAGAAGAAGTGGTTATCAAACTTACGTAGTACTTCCATCAGCTTGACAGAAGGTATCAAAGATCACATGGAGCTTGTCTTCTTGAATACCAATACCAGTGTCGCTAACACAGAATTCCAGTCTGACAAGGCCACCATCCATTTCCACAAGCCTTGTTTGCAATACCACTTCACCTTTTGTTGTAAACTTGACAGCATTACCAATCAAATTAGTAATCACTTGGCGTAAACGAAGAGGGTCACCAATAAGTTGATCAGGAATGGCACGGTCCACATTGTAGATAAGATCCAGTTTCTTCTGATTCGCCTTGACAGCCAAAGTTTTCAGCACACTGAAGATAGCGGATCGCAAAGAGAAGGGTATAGTGTCCATTGTCATACGCCCAGCTTCGATCTTGGAGATGTCGAGAATGTCGTCAATAATCGTGAGCAGACTGTTAGCAAGACTGGATACAATCATCAAATTTTCCCGTTGTTGTCGAGTCAATTCAGTTTCCAGAGTCAATGCGGTCATTCCAATGATACCATTCATCGGCGTTCTGATTTCATGGCTAGTGTTGGCCAAAAATTCACTCTTGGATCGATTTGCCAATTCGGCAGTTTCCCTTGCTTGTCGATTCTTCTGGATAGCATCACGAAGAGAGCCCACCATTTGATTAATCTTGGTCTTTAGAGATTTCATTTCACCCGAGGCTTCCACCGTAATCAGTCTGGAAAAGTCATTTTCAGTAGCAGAAGCAGATATTTGAGCAAATGCACGCACTTGAGTTGTCAAATTGGCGGCCATTGAATTGACATTGCTGGTGATTTCCCGCCATACGCCCTCGACATCCATTACTTGAGCCTGCACACCTAGTTTACCTTCGGTGCCCACTTCGCGAGCCACACGAGTCACTTCAGATGCGAATGAGCTGAGTTGTTCCACCATTGTGTTGATTGTATACTTGAATTCAGCAATTTCACCATGGACTTCGACTTCAATCTTCTTGGATAGATCACCTTGAGCCACAGCTTTACAGACAAAAGCAATGCCACGAAGTTGATCAGTCAGATTACTTGCCATCAGGTTTACATTATCGGTCAAGTCCTTCCATGTGCCATCTACACCAACAATAGTCGCTTGTCCACCGAGGATACCTTCTGTTCCTACTTCACGGGCAACCCTAGTGACTTCAGCAGCAAACACACGCAATTGATCCACCATTGAATTGACAGTTTCCCTAAACAAAGAAAGAAAGAAAGAAAAAAAGAGAAAGAGAGAGAGATGAGTACGTTTGATTTTATGCCTTTCATTTCTTAATGACTTACTTGAGCTGTAGTATTTCACCTTGGACTTCTACTGTAATCTTTCTTGACAAATCACCTCGAGCAACAGCGGTGGTCACAGTGGCGATTGATCGGACTTGAGTGGTGAGGTTACCGGCCATAAGGTTCACATTATCAGTTAGATCCATCCAAGTTCCTGCCACACCTTGTACTACTGCTTGTCCACCTAGTTTTCCTTCGGTTCCCACTTCGCGAGCCACACGAGTTACTTCAGATGCAAACACACGAAGTTGATCCACCATTGAGTTGACAGTAATCTTTAAATCCAAGATTTCGCCACGAGTTTCCACATGGATCTTTTTGGAGAGATCACCGTTAGCCACAGCTTTGGTCACTTCAGCAATAGAGCGCACCTGGTTGGTAAGATTGGCGGCCATGATGTTCACATTGTCAGTCAGTTCGTTCCAAGTACCAGCCACGTTCGGTACAAGAGCCTGTCCACCGAGTTTGCCTTCAGTTCCAACTTCTTTTGACACCCGAGTGACTTCAGATGCAAAGGTACGTAGCTGATCCACCATGTCATTGACTGTATCCTTCAGTTCAGATATTTCACCCCCAGATTCGACTTCAATCTTCTTGGAGAGGTCGCCATTCGCCACTGCTTTGGTTACTTCGGCAATAGAACGTACCTGAATAGTAAGATTGGCCGCCATGATGTTGACATTGTCGGTGAGTTCGTTCCAAGTACCAGCCACTTTAGGTACCAGTGCTTGACCACCAAGTTTTCCTTCAGTTCCAACCTCTTTAGATACACGAGTGACTTCAGAAGCAAAGATACGCAGTTGGTCCACCATGTTGTTGACAATGTTCTTCAATTCTAAGATTTCGCCCCCTGATTCCACCTCGATCTTTTTGGAGAGATCCCCTAGAGCCACAGCTTTGGTAACCTCAGCAATAGAGCGTACTTGATTGGTGAGATTGGCTGCCATGATGTTGACATTGTCAGTCAAGCTTTCCCACGTGCCAGCTACCTTGGGGACTTGTGCTTGACCACCCAGTTTTCCTTCAGTACCCACTTCTTTAGATACACGAGTGACTTCAGAGGCAAAGATACGCAGTTGGTCCACCATGTCATTGACGATATTCTTGAGTTCCAGTATTTCACCACGAGTCTCGACATCAATCTTTTTAGAGAGATCACCTAGCGCCACGGCTTTAGTTACTTGAGCAATCGAGCGCACCTGTGTTGTGAGATTTGCAGCCATGGTATTCACATTCTCAGTCAAGTCCAACCAAGTCCCAGCCACACCATGTACCACAGCTTGACCACCAAGTTTCCCGTCCGTACCAACTTCACGAGCCACTCGAGTCACTTCAGAGGCAAACACCCGTAGCTGATCCACCATTTCGTTCACCGTATTCTTGAGATCCAGTATTTCACCACGAGTTTCCACTTCAATTTTTTTCGAGAGATCACCATTTGCCACAGCCTTGGTTACTTCCGCAATCGATCGTACCTGTGTAGTTAGATTAGCAGCCATGATGTTGACATTGTCCGTGAGTTCGTTCCAGGTCCCCGCCACACCTTGTACCACAGCCTGTCCGCCGAGTTTTCCTTCTGTGCCGACTTCTTTAGATACACGAGTAACTTCCGAGGCAAAAATTCGAAGCTGATCCACCATGTTATTAACAATGTTCTTGAGTTCCAGTATTTCCCCGCCAGATTCCACTTCAATCTTTTTGGATAAATCGCCCAGGGCCACAGCTTTGGTGACTTCTGCAATTGACCGTACTTGGTCTGTTAGATTCGCCGCCATGATGTTTACGTTGTCCGTCAATTCAAACCACGTCCCAGCCACACCTTGCACCACGGCTTGTCCACCTAGTTTCCCTTCAGTACCGACCTCTTTAGCAACCCGAGTGACCTCAGAAGCAAAGACCCGTAGCTGGTCTACCATATCATTAACAATGTTCTTGAGTTCCAGGATTTCACCACGAGTTTCAACATCGATCTTCTTTGACAAGTCACCATTTGCTACAGCCTTGGTTACTTCCGCAATCGATCGCACTTGTGTAGTTAAATTGGCGGCCATAATGTTGACATTGTCTGTGAGTTCATTCCAAGTACCAGCTACACCTTGAACCACAGCCTGTCCACCAAGTTTTCCTTCTGTACCGACTTCTTTTGACACCCGAGTGACTTCCGAGGCAAAGATCCGAAGCTGATCCACCATATTGTTGACAGTATTTTTGAGTTCCAATATTTCACCACCAGACTCCACTTCAATTTTTTTCGAGAGATCACCATCGGCCACTGCTTTAGTCACCTCTGCAATAGCCCGGACTTGATTTGTTAGGTTGGCCGCCATGATGTTGACATTGTCAGTTAGTTCATACCAAGTACCTGCCACCCCAAAGACAATAGCTTGGCCACCCAGTTTTCCTTCAGTACCAACTTCTTTAGAGACACGAGTGACTTCAGACGCAAAAACACGCAATTGATCAACCATAGCATTGACAATGTTCTTGAGTTCCAGGATTTCACCGCGAGTTTCCACTTCAATTTTTTTAGAGAGGTCACCATTTGCAACAGATTTGGTTACTTCGGCAATAGAGCGTACTTGAGTTGTAAGATTGGCAGCCATTTGATTCACATTGTCGGTCAGGTCCATCCAAGTGCCATCGACATTAGGGACCTGTGCTTGACCACCCAGTTTTCCTTCAGTACCAACTTCTTTAGCCACACGAGTTACTTCAGAGGCAAATACATTCAATTGGTCCACCATGTTGTTGACTGTATTTTTGAGATCCAAGATTTCGCCACGAGCTTCGACATCGATGTTTTTGGAGAGATCACCTTTGGCTACTGCTTTAGTCACCACTGCAATGGATCGCACCTGAGTTGTTAAATTCGCCGCCATAGTGTTCACATTATCGGTGAGACCCTTCCAAGTGCCACTGACAGCAGGTACAATAGCTTCGCCCCCTAGTTTACCTTCTGTGCCCACCTCGCGAGCCACACGAGTCACCTCCGAAGCAAAGACACGAAGCTGATCCACCATGTCGTTTACAGTGTTCTTGAGATCCGATATTTCCCCGCTGACGTCGACTTCGATCTTTTTGGATAGATCGCCATTGGCCACAGCTTTAGTCACCACTGCTATGGAGCGCACTTGAGTCGTTAAATTGGTCGCCATTGTGTTGACATTATCAGTAAGGTCCTTCCAGGTGCCATCCACATTTGGTACTTCAGCCTGTCCACCTAGTTTTCCTTCAGTTCCAACTTCTTTAGCAACACGAGTGACTTCAGTCGAGAACACCCGCAATTGATCCACCATACCATTGACAGTATTCTTGAGGTCCAGAATTTCACCTTCTGCTTCGACATCGATGTTCTTGCTGAGATTACCCTTGGCCACCGCTTTTGTCACTTCAGCAATAGACCGGACCTGGGTAGTAAGATTGGCAGCCATGATATTGACATTGTCGGTAAGATCCTTCCAGGTACCACGTACATCTTTGACCATCGCTTGTCCACCTAGTTTGCCTTCGACCCCGACTTCACGAGATACCCGCCTTACTTCTGCAGAGAATAACCGCAATTGATCCACCTAAAATAATGAGGATGAGTGTAAGATTCCCTGTATGTATTTTATTTTTCTTTTTTATCTTTACCATTTGATTCATTGTGTTTTTCAATTCCAAGACTTCGCCTTGAGCATTGGCCACCACCTTTTTGGATAAATCGCCTTCGGCTACAGCTTTGGCTACCACAGCAATATCACGCACCTGACTTGTAATTTTGTGAGCCATCATATTGACGTTATCGGTGAGGTCTTTCCACGTGCCAGCAACGTCCTTGACCACAGCTTGACCACCTAGAATTCCGCCAGTTCCGACCTCCAAAGAGACTCGTGTTACTTCAGTTGCAAAAGTAGACAACTACGGAGATAAACAAATAGATTTAGAATGAGTTTTAAATTACAATTACTTGGTTTTCCTTCCTTTTTTGACAAACATACCTGATCCACCATTGTGTTGATTGTGTTTTTCAAATCCAGCATTTCACCTTTGACTTCGACGGTCACTTTTTTGGTGAGGTCCCCTTTAGCCACGGATTTGGATACTTGAGCAATGTCACGGACTTGATTAGTAAGGTTGGTAGCCATCGTGTTCACATTGTCGGTCAATTCTTTCCATATACCGTCCACACCAGCAACCTTGGCTTCCACACCTAGTTTTCCTTCGGTTCCGACTTCATGTGCCACCCTTGAGACTTCAGATGCAAACAAGTTTAATTGATTTACTATTTTTTTTTTTTTTTTTTTTTTTTTTTTTTTAAAAAAAAAAGATCAGTTGATCATGCATTTTTATTCTCGATCCTCCTTTTTTTCCG
This sequence comes from Chlamydoabsidia padenii, assembly GCA_025330725.1. Taxonomy (NCBI): domain Eukaryota; kingdom Fungi; phylum Mucoromycota; class Mucoromycetes; order Mucorales; family Cunninghamellaceae; genus Chlamydoabsidia; species Chlamydoabsidia padenii. Next base: position 37,627 of record JAIWND010000001.1, read on the forward strand.
ATCCATTTTTTTTTTCGATCCATTTTTTAAATTTCCTTTTTTGATTACCCATAGTATTGAATGTATCCTTGAGTAACAGAGTTTCGCCTATAACCGGTACAGTCATAGCTTTACTGAGGTCCCCTCGAGCAATAGCAGTAGATACATCAGCGATATCCCGTACTTGTTCCAAATGGTTGCGAGTCATGCTATTGAGATTGACCACCACATCGTGCCAAACACCATTCATATCGTCATCACAGCGTACCTGGACACCTAGCTTTCCCTTGACGGCAGTTTCATGAGCCACATATAAGACTTCATCAGAGACGCGTTGAAGATGATCGGCCATGGCGTTGACAGCATTCTTGAGGGTGTTGATAGGAGAAGAGGCAGGCAAAGGACCGACAATACCGCAACAGGCGTGGTCGCATGTCACTCGTTGATCCAATGCACCGGCATAAACTGCAGAGGCCACTTTGACGGCTTCTGTAACACAATTGGGGCATACGATGGGGCCACCGTTAAAGTTATCCAATGATGCTGATGTTACTGTTGATTGTATCGTGGCAGATGGTGTTGTAGGTGGTACTGTTGATGGTGATGAATAAGCTGTTGATGATGGTGCTGCTGCACTAAAGTATGCTGAAGAGATTGTCAAAGGTGGTGTTGGAATGGATGCAGTTGATAAGTTCATTTTGTTGTTTAGGTCCGCTACTGTGTATTCAATAGGAGATGCTACGTTGAAGGGAAAAAAAAAAGGTTAGATTTCAAACTCATTCATTGTAAAGAAGTGTTTTTTTATGGACTTACCTAAAGAAGACACCTGTTGTAACTTTTCTAATAGTGGAGAGTCGTTGATAGACAATAGACCATTTTCAGAAGTGAGGTAAGTTGTTTCCGCAATGAGTTGTGTGGGCTGTATAGATGAAGCAGAAGGTGTAGGAGTTTTGTTGAATACATCGTTATTGTTACTGTTGTCAAAGGACGAGAGATTGGTATTACTGTTACTATTTCCATCGCTTGTGTTGTTGTGAGTTAATAACTGATGTTGTTGTTGAATGGCTATACGATATCGCATGTTTTCAGTTTCCAAAGCCAATTGCCGTTGAGCAATATTCTTGAGAGCTTCAATAATAGATATAGCAGAGTCTGAATAAGTCGAATCCAAAGCATCCATACAAGAGGTATCTACACATGCCGTCAGACAAGTATTAATATCACCTTTTTCCAAAGAATGGGTCAGAGTGTTGATATGTGAGAGAATGGCTAACGTCATGGTGAGATCAGTCAAGTTATTAATGGTCGTAGGTGTAGTTGTAGAAGTAAAGTTGGTTAAGCAATGTTTTTTGGTTGTTGTAATTGTTGGTGGATCGTAAGGGGAGATCCGTTTCATAACCTCACCAAGGGAGAAGTCAAGTGATGAAGAATGAGGTTTATCTTTTTGAATAATACAAGACAAAAAGGTAAAAGTAAAAAAATAAAAATAAAAAAGAGGGAAGAGAAAGGAAAAAAAAAAAAAAAAAAAAAAAAAAAAAAAAAGAGGGGTGCCGCAAACTAAAAAGGTAAAAAAGGTGAAAAATCTGGGCCAATGAAAATGCTTCATTAGATTCGGTGAAGGTCTCACCTTATTCTTGACTTGTCGCATCTGGTTTGCGGATCAGGCACTTGTCGCCTTTTGTGAATGGAGATTGCGGGGAGTCTCCGAAAAGAATAGAACTTTTTCATCCCACTCCTTTAGTTTTCCATTTCTTCTATTCCTTCCATGTGGTTCTTCTTCTGTCGGATATTAAAAAGCATCTCCATTGGACATCCAACCGATATTATTTCAAACACCGCTCGTGTGATAAAAATGCTTACTACTCATATAGGGGGGCATCATTGTATATTTTGTTGACGATACACTTCTTTATCTTGATTGTAGTGTATAATATGACAGCAAACCAATGTCCGATTGTCAGGAGTCTTCGTCTAAGCGAATACGCGCAATCATGATTTCCATAACAAGACATCGAAATCATCGATCATGCAATGATGTACATGTGATGTGATCAATGATATTGAAAGTGGTTTGCAAAACACACAGTATATATTTTGGTTTCAAAATGGGCGGGTAAAGGTCAAACGTATCAAATTACTAGGAGCAGGAAGAACATGAAGGGTGTCATTCTGTACTACCATTACTGTGGTAGTATCATCCGACCAACCACTCTTCTATCCACCTCTCTGAGCTGCCATCATCACCTTGAACTCGATGTTTTTCTTTTTTATGCTTTGTTTACTTGAACCTTAAAAGGGTCTGGATCAACTCGCCTATAAGTATGTCATTATGCCATCATCCTTTAAAGATTTCCATATTGTTCCTTATTCTTTCTATTATTTCTTTCTTTCTTCTTTTCTGCTCTTATTTCTACTCCTCGTTCTGCTATTCTTTCTTTCTTTACTTACTAAAGCATTCAAAATCATGATCCTCTGACTGTCACTTAAAAAATGTGCCCCTTGATTCTATTTTTGGAGCCGCCCCTTATCGGAGGTTAAAATATTTGAGGGAAAATATGGATCTGATTTTTTTTTTCCCTCCTCCTCCCTTCTTCTCACTCTCATTCTTTTACAACCGTCTCATTTATGACTCCATGGATATCAGCCCGCACCTTGTGTCATCTGACCAAAGTAGCAGTAAGTAGAACAATAAAAACAATTACTATTATTGATACTCTTCTCATGTTTAACCCTGTCAAGTTTCCGTTTTATACTAGTGGACAAGGATCACTCATACAAAGCATACATGTGGTCATATTCTGCTTTTATTGACTTCTACCGCCATTTGTCTCATCTTGCAAGGAATCACTGCTGGATTGCATTCACAAGCTTTATCGACTCTACTAGATCTATATGTACAATCTGGCGGTGATGTGTCTCTTTTGACTTCGCCTTTAAATTGGAATCAGACTCAAGAATCCAATCCGCACCTTTTGGCTCTAGTGGATTTAAAAAGATTGAAGGATGAAAATATCTTTTTTGTACTGTTACGTATATTTTACGTATACTTGGGAATTGATGCAGTAAGTTGTTTGGATAAATGGATGACTTGACTTGCTGACCTAAATGAAAAAAACAAAAAAAAAAAAAAAACTTCTTTTATAGATTGTGCGACAGTCCGTTATACAACTTGTGGCTCATGCTGGTTTGGAATTCACGAGTGTAGTATTTGCAGCTGCGCAACTATACGAAACTCATATTTGCAAGGATCTCGCCAAGTCTTCTATGGATGTGGGTGTTTTTGATTCAGCCATTCATATGTCAATTGCTGTCATTGTGATTTTATCTGTCTTCACTTTGATCTTGGCTTATTCATGCAAAATCATACAACAAGAAATCGGCTGGAGTACTTACAAAAGGTTGGGGGCGGATCAAGGACAAAAAGGTAAGTCACTTTGTATATGAATGTAAAACCATAAACTAATCTCCTCTCTCTCTTGTGTAGAAAGATATCGATTGGCACAATGGTTTTTACTGGTACTCAAGCTGGACGCATTCTTCCATCTTGTTTTCTTGGTCTTCTTTGTGGTGGTGATGTCCCAGGAACAAATATATGGTCGTGGTGGTGCTGGTATGGTATGGTATATATTCCATCTGATTGTCACTCTTCTTCAAATCCCGGCCATCCTTATTGCTCGTCGGGGTGTTACTCATGAACATTCTACTTGTATGAACATCTTTATACTTCTTGAACTTGTTTTCTTGGTGGACTTTTGTATCATCTTGCAGCAAACGGCTACCTCATGGATATACTGGGCTTTAGCTGGTAAGTCAAATGTGTATTAGCCATAGACACTCTAACCAACTTTTTCCAATATCTATTTTAATCTAGTTTGTTTTACTATCCTCCTCTGTATCACCACCGTGATTTTAACGATCTATGTCAAACGTAACTTTAATATGGGACTCCTAATACACAGCAAGTCAAAGATAAAATGATCACTTGGGAAATGCCACTAATCACCATTATTTTGTAATATAGTGCAACACTTATACAATGACGATGATATCTTTAAAAATGGACACAAACTGGGAGCAACAAGCACACGAAACTCGTGGTTAATCGACGATGATGACATGGATCATGACTTTGTGGCCGCAACAAGAACAACGGTAACAGCAACAACGGTAACTGGAATGACATCAACAACCACAGGGCAAAGTATCAGTATAGTTAAAACAGAAGACTCCAACAAGGCATCAGTGGAATCGAATAACTTGCAGCAATACCGGTGATCAAATATCTTGGGCTTCTCTTTTAATGCACTCATGTATTATTTCCTCCCCCCCCCTCTATATCATATATATCTCATACACTCAATCTTTGTATAGTATCCACATTACTCTCCTCCATTCCCCCTCTTTTTCTTTATGCATACCAATAAATAAAATGTGGCATGATAGCCTGTAAATCATTCATACTGTTTTAAATACCAGCCTACATATCAATCCAATTGTCAATTATCTGTTGTGAATATCATAGAATCATGATATCCAGGGATCACTGTCGGAATTTGAAACTCCTGTGTCTGCATGAATGGATCCGTTTGGCGGATCCCCGTGTCTAGAATGGGTTTAATGTTAAAAGTGATAATGGTACAGAGTTGTTCGACGACCGTACCATTGTTAAAATTGATGGAAACCTGGTGTGTCATGTAAGTTTACTAAATATTGGTACAGTAATATACCCCTTACATTGTCATACATAGTAAAGTGTCATTGTCTTTATTTATACTGTAAGAAGTGATTAAAATGTATTTCACATGTTTATTAGGATTATTGTAAGAGACGTTTTTTCATGGTTTCAAATATAAATACAGGTGTGGGTGGGATATATTAAAAGGGAGTAAACTATAGATCAACTACAGCTAACCAGAAGGTGAAGGAGATTCAAAGGACAGTAAACTTGGTTCCTTTTCGGACCAAACCAGATTCGTCATTTTCAGTCAACATCAGATCGATTTCAAGTTCAGCTTTTATTGAGTAAAACCTAACACATAGTGGTTTGAAGACCTGGTAAAAAAAAAAAAGTGTGAGTGTACTTGTAAGTTGACATCAAGGTCCTTTTGATAGACAAATCCTTACCTTTTCTCTTACAACCGAAAGACCGTGTTGTTTTTTCATTTGGTGTAAGTCCGCCACAGTATAGCCTTCAAACAAAGAGTTGATCCCCTATTAGGTTGGAGGGAAGAAAAAAAAAAGCTTAGTATATCGGTTTACTGAGTATATAATATATATATATATATACTTACATAGTATACAAAGCTAACCAAGATTCGTTGTTCATGACTATGTTCATCCAATAGTTCCGCTACTAGATAAAGTCCTTTGTTTGGTATTGGTTTCATTGTCTTGAGTTTGCATCCCTGTACCTATAATGATAATAATGATAAAGAGTCATTGATCTATTGTCATCCTTGTCTTTTTTTTTTTTTTTTTTTTTTTTCTACTTACCTTGACAGTTACTTTATCATAACCACCAGTAAATGAATCATCATCCACCATCCGAAGCAATTTCCGTAATTCCGCCACCGTGATGAGTTTTGGTACTGGTGGTTTCGGGTCATCAAGATCGTCGAATGCAAAGTCATCATCCATCATCAGATCCTCGAAATCCAATTCGGTGTGACGAGTAGACGAGTTCAGAGAAGATAGAGAAGGTGGTGGCGAAACGTCAAGTTGAATAATTGGCGGAGATTTGACTTTACTGCTGCTACTGCTAGTTGTTCTATTCTGTGGTGATATTGATTGGGTTGATGTCTTTTTGGGGAATTTCGTTGAAAGGGAAAGACTGGGAGGTCTTTTCGGTATAGAGGATGATCGATTGTCAGTCAAAGGAAGAGTAGGTCGTGTGACACCGTTGATCAATGTTGTAGATAGTGACCCTATCGCTTGTTGCTCTAATTCGTCAAAGTCGGCAAAATCATCCATTGGCAAATCGTCGAATTCATCATCATCAATGTCAATTTCCATTGCACGAGTTGTTGTAGTTGATGGTAGGTTGTTGGTGTTCGTTATTTGTCTTTCCGCAGTAATTGTTGTGTTTATAGGCGTTCTATTTTGATAGGCTGGTATAGATGCTGATGGTCTGGATACGTTTCTGCTTTGACTGCTTTGACTACTTTGACAATACACGAAAGGAAGCATTTAGTCCTTTGTTCCTGTTGCTTATATAACTTACTCCTTCAGTCTTTGTTTGTATCGACGCAATAGTTCGTTTTCCATCGTATCCCCATAAAGCACCTTTATCTGTCCACCGAGTAGCTTCATACATTCTGGCTTCACAAGTAGAAGACCGTCGACATACTGTCCAGTGGTAATTTGAATCTAAGAATGTTAATATATATATATAGGGGTGTTAGTCTTCAAGAATTAACCCACACCAAAATACACCTCTTCCAGCAAATGACTTACTTTGGACCCAAAAGGCGTTTTCAAATTAATCAATGTATTCTTGCCCAGTTCGTATACCATTATATCTTGAGCGCCGTCTGTCATGATCCACTTGAGATTACCTCTACTGATTGGTCCCTTCTTGTCCAGAGCATCAATCAATACAGAGAGAGAATGAGAAGTATCCAACGTGTCTTGTAGTTGCAAAGTCATCATGTGTTTCCCAATACCTTGTTGTTGTAGAATTGGTTCGCTAGACGCGGCAATGTCAGTGTTGAGAAAGTGAATAAGCATTGATTCGTAAAGTTGTTCGGGGGTGTTGGAGCCAGCGCCAGATCGTGCTTGATACCAGTTGTTGTAAAAACTTCGTTTCAGTAGGACCCCATGACGTTGTTTAAACAAGTTCAATACCGTTTCAGCTTGAGCCATCTATTCATAAATGGATAAGGAAAAGAAGACAGGTTGGAAACTAAAAAAAAAGAAAAAAGAAAAAAAAAAAAAAGTCTTATCCCCCATGACATTCCAATTCCGCCACAACGGGATTTGAAATTGACAAGTGCAAAAGTATACACATACAGATAAATCATTATGCATAGGAAGATACAGATAAATCATTAGGCATAGGAAGGCTATGGATGTTTCGTTAGTGATCAAAGTTGAAGGGAAAAAGTGTCGGCATATAAATAGTAGTACAGGTGATTATCATTACAGTCCTTACCATTACCGCCTACATATATCAAAAGTATATACCACGCTAACAACCCAAAAAAGGGTATGATGGGGGTTCAACCATTAAATTGATGCATGAATTACAGTGTGGACGAATTTCAATCAAGTTTATTTTATTAATGTCTAGATAAGCTACATAAGATATAATATAGCTGAAATTAACTATTCTAAAGAGTATTCAAATGTCAGGTAAGACCAGATTATTGCGTTTGTCGAGCACTTGATCGTGGATGTCATTCAAAGAGGAATACAATTATTCAATGAGACAAGATGTATTCGATTTTGGAAGTACCTTGAAGAATCATTTTAATATCAACACCAGAATCACCAACCATTGTTCCCCCCTCCAATAAAAAAAAAAGAGAGAATAACCCTGCCCTGTAGCACATAGCCAAGAAATTGTAGACCTTCGATCACCCAAGCCAAGTCAGCATTATCCATGCCCATAGATACATGGACCTTGACACCATAAAAGATCAATTCTGCCACTTCTGGAGTGATGATAGGTAAACGTCCAAGGTACACTGTAAAGATTCCGTCCACCACTTCCAACCATCGTCAATGTTGCACCAAGGTCTGCGTAGCCCCGATTCCAAGTAATCTGCCAATTACGATCCCAAAGAAGATTGTAAATCAAATAGTAAGGATTTTAGTATCTTGTTATGGTTTATGATCCACCAACTTTCTCTTACTTCTTCTTGTCCTTCTGTACCTTGTATTACAACCACCACCAAAGCTACACCACTGTTGACATAGACCCAGATAAGAGTGCTTAGCCTACTTCAATAGACAAAAAATGTTGTTCAGTAGTGAGCCACTCGTTTTACAGGGTTACCTTTAGTAAGGAAGGGATAACAGAGATGCTAAAGCCAAAGGGATTTGTGTTGACCTCGTCGTAGCTATAGTTGAATATATTCGTTTTAGTAGTCTTCTTGAGTAGCATCTAAATAATAATAAAAAAAGATGATTAGTCATTTAAACAAAGAAACAATTATCGTTTATACCTTTGGTGTAAAGTAGTCCACGTTTCAGCAAGGATTAACGATCGTCCATAGGAGTCTGTTATAACTTAATGAAGAAGAGGTGTTGATCAATAAGGTAAGACTTTCCTAGTAAAATGCATATGTTCAAGTCTAGTGGAATAATGTATAATTCATGTGGAAGGTAGGAGAGGAAAAAAGAAAGAAGAAGAAAGAGGGGGGAAATGTTTCAAAAGAATTTCCCATTCCATCAAGATTTGAAAATTGGCAAACGAGACCAAACTTATTTCAAAACCCGCTTACTCTCGCCTGGAAGCTTAAAAGAGCTCTACTGCCTTAATGAACAAGTGATGCTAATGACAAAAGTGACCATGAGTATTCCCTAGCCTACTTCCAACAAAGTTTACATAATAGTCATTGTACCAAGTCCACTGTATGGAGCAATATATCCTCAGGATCGTTTTACCCTGACTTCTGTAAAAAAAAAAAAGATGTGGGATGAAATTGACAGACGAGACAAAACTTATTTCAAAACCCGCTTACCCTCGCCTTGAATCTTCAGAGGACTCTGATAGCTTAATGAACAAGTGATGCTAAAGACAAAAGTGACCATGTGCATTCCTTAGCCTATTTCCAACAAAGTTTACATAATGGTCATTGTACCAAGTACCTTGTATGAAGTAATATAGCCCCAACATCGTTTTAACCTGACTTTTGTAAAAAAAAAAAAAAATGATATAGGATGAAAATGGACAGACCAGACCAAACTTATTTCATAACCCCTTACTCACGCCTGGAACCTTGGGAGAGCTCTACTCCCTCATATACAGTAATCAAGTCATTAACAGAGAAGATCAATTTAAAAACATCAGGAAGAAGTCTAAAAACTAGCTTTGATCCAAAAAAGGGAAAAGCTACCTTACCTTTCTGCCACAACCAAGTCGCACACATCATCCAAGTCTACATGTTTCTTTTTTTATTTTTATCGAGGGAGATCAGGTGGTTTTTATTGAGAATAGATGTAAATGTATATGTATAAACTAAGCATAAGAGGAAGGGGATCACTATTTTAGTTGGAGAGACGAGCATTACGTCTGTCTTGTACACCTTTCCGTAAGATATCGAGAGTCTTGACAGTATCTTCCCAGTTAATACAGGCATCAGTAATGGATTGACCATAAGTCAAACGATGAGGACCTTCACTTGGAATATCTTGTCGTCCTTCCACTAAATGTGATTCGATCATAACACCAGTAATGTTGTCACCAGTAGTTTTGGGTGCGGCCAATTGATCAGCCTAAAAGGAGATTATTCGTTTTGGTTAATCATTCATCATTTACACAAAGAGGGGGGATGGGGATTGATGATTTACTTACGATAGATTGTGCCACAATGGGTTGACGTTTGTGATCTTTACTACTATTTCCGTGGCTACAATCAATCATGATATGGCTAGACAATTTGTTCTTTTCCAAAGCATCGGCGGTTTTCTTGACATCTTCGGCTTCATAATTGGGACCACTCTTACCACCACGTAAGATGACGTGACAGGCATCGTTACCATTCGTTTGCACAATAGCAGAGAGACCTTGTTTAGTGACAGATAAAAAGTGATGACCGTTACTGGCAGCCTTGATCGCATCCATAGCCACAGTAATACCACCATCGGTACCTAAATGAAGTAGAGAGAGAGAGAGAGAGAGAGAGAGAGAAGGTTAATATAGTAACAAGTGGAGATATATAAAGCTGTCATGTTATTTCTTACCATTCTTGAAGCCTACGGGACAGGACAAACCAGATGCCAATTCACGATGTATTTGAGATTCAGTGGTTCTAGCACCAATGGCGCCCCATGATACAAGATCGCCAGTGTATTGAGGAGAGATCTACAAAAAAAAAAAAAAAAAAAGCCATCAGTTGACTGTTTCATTGGCGAATTCAAACCTCTTTTCAACTTACAGTATCCAGGAATTCACAACCAGTAGGAATACCCATTTCATTCTATATAAATCAAGTTGTTGTCGTAGTTAGTGACTTGCCGTCCTTCATCACTCATTTGTGTCTTTTCCTCTTACCAAATCCAATAGCAATTGACGAGCAGTGCGAAGACCCTTGTTGATTTCGTAACTATGTATAATCATAAAAAGATAAATGTCAACAACAAAAAGACCCATGTTATCGTATATAGAGCATTTTTTTTTTTTTTACATGTCATGTACCTGTTGTTGAGGAAAGGATCGTTAATCAAACCCTTCCATCCCACAGTAGTTCTAGGCTTTTCAAAGTAGACACGCATAATAATCAATAAGTCATCCTTGGCAGTTTCGGCATATTCAATCAACAGGTTAGCTATTACAAATAGATAAATTAAACTAATTAGTATGAGTGATTCCAAGACAAATCATTGTTCTTTACTTACCGTATTCCTTGGCAGCTTTGACGTCGTGAATGGAGCAAGGACCGACAACAACCAATAAACGGTCGTCAGTACCTTTAATCACATTTTCAGCCGCCTTTCGTCCTTCAACAATAGTTTGAGCAGCCTTCAAAGTCAAAGGAATATCTTCCATAAGGATTTGAGGAGGGATCAAAGGCTTGATACACTTGATTCGCTTGTCATCGAGTTCATTAAGGGCTGTGAGGGGTTTAAACATTATGCAAAGAGAATAAAGGTAATTAGTGAGTGGTATGAAAACAAAAGACAAACGCGAATAATTCCAACTTACCCTCGGTATAAATAGTGCGTTGAGCCATGTCGAATTAGTTTGTGAGTGGGTTAAAAAAAAAAAAAGAAGGGGAAAGAGAAACGCAGCAAGTGATTTTTGATCTTTGCCCATAAAATGATGGGCGGAATTTGAATGCAAATGACTCACACACAATCATTTTTGTCGCATTCGACAATCTTCAAACTCCCTTTCTCTCTCTCTCTCTCTCCACTCTCACATATGCCGTACTCGTATCACAGTCATTCTGGACAATTTTGCCACCATGGGTATGGTGAACTGGAACAAGTTGTCCAACAGGCTATCAACAAAAACTTCAAGATCTATGGATTAACAGAACATATGCCTCGGTTTGATAAAAAAGAACTATACCCTGAAGAACTCGACGTAAGTACTAAGACATCGGGACAAACTCCTCTTTACCGTTGTGGTTTGTTCTAAAAAAAAAAAAAAAAAAAAAAAAAAAAACTCAGCCAACTCACACTTTTTTTTTTTTTTTTTTTTTTTCTTTTTTTTCTTTTAAAAAAAACAGGCACATTGCACCCCGGAAACCCTAACCACCACCTTTGATGATTTTGTCAAAGAAGCCCAGCGACTAAAAACGAAATACAGTAACGATATCCAACTCTTGATTGGCAGCGAAATCGAATTCATACACCCTGATTACAAGACCCACGTTGACAAACTCAAGAAACGGTGGCAATTGGATTATGTTGTCGGCTCATTACACCATGTCGGTGGCATTCCTATTGACTACTCAACCGAACTTTATCAACAAGCTCTATCCACTCAGGGCGATCTGGTGGCACTGTTTGAAAAATACTATGACGAACAATGGGAAATGCTTCAAACTGTGCGACCACAAGTCATTGGTCATTTTGATCTGATTCGTATCTTTGCCCCACAACAAGATATCACACAATCCTCGATTTGGCAAAAGATGGAACGGAATATCGATTTGGTCATTTCTTATGGTGGTCTGTTTGAAATCAATTCGCGCGCATGGAAAAAGGGATTGAAGGATGCTTACCCACAACGTGACATTATACAGGTAAGAAAAAAAGAAGAAGGTGGAGGAGGAGGGTTCACTGGGTGATGAACTCATCTCTATTTTAATCTTTTACAGATGATTCAAGCCAAAGGGGGAAAATTGACTTTGTCCGATGATTGTCATGGTCCACAGGATGTTGGTATGCACTATGACAAACTACACAAATACTTGAAGGAGCTGAATATCAATACTATTCACTTCTTGACTATGGAACATGGGCAACTGACGATCAAGGAACATACGAACATTTGTGATGATCCCTTTTGGTCGAGCATTCAAGGAAAATGAAGTATAATAAAGTAGATTAAGTTATAGTTATATTAAATTAGGACTAGAATGTATTTGTATATAAATGCTAGTATTGCTATTATCTTCAATTAATAAATATATAAACTGGGTGATTGGGCGGGATTGTATACATACATACTGTTTTAATTATGCAAACTTTGGCGCTGTTTAATTCTTATTGTTTTCACATTCCGACCATGTGCTTCAATCTCATGCATGAAAATACAGGACATCGTTGGGGATGATCTATTCACATTATATTAATGATGCCTCATTTTGTTACATGAATGACCTTGTACATATACATTGTATATTAAGTGAAAGAAAGCGTTGGATCAACCCGGAAAAGGGGATCTTCCATTTTGACCTAAAATCCCAATTGGGAACTTTATTTCAGTTTATCTTTATGATGTTGCTGGAGGGAGGGTTAGGGAGATCAAAACTACCTAATCATGACATGGGTGCAATTTTGCATTGAGAGACTCCACCCCCTGTGTATTTTGAAACGCCGACAATTCTGCTTTATCCTCTCACCCACATTGTTGAAATACGAGAATATTCATGAGCACCATAATATTACAAATAAAAAGGCAATGATCAAGTCGAGTTATATTCTTGAGATGTATCTTTCTTTGTGGGGGAGGCATCCATGACTCTAATCCAGTTTGAAGAAAAGACCGTCATTTCGGGATTTGAAAAAAGAAGCTAAAGCATTTCCTTTATTTTTTTTTTATTACCCTTTTCCACTCTTCTTTCTTTCTTTCTTCACTTTTTTTTATTTATTTTATCCATCAACACATCCTCTCTACACGACATGGTGAAACTCGAAGAAGTACCTATTGACCAATTCGAAGATAACGTGGAAGACGTTGTCAGTGAAGATGAATCCGACTATAGCGACGACGAAGACTTTGATGACGACGAAGACGAATCTCTGTTGGACCGACTTGCAGCTCTTAAAGATATCATTCCCTTGAAGACCCGCAACCGTATCTCATCTTCTGTTGACTCTGTGACATCGTGGGGCAAAACTGGGGCTACCTTTGTGGGAAAGAGTGCTTGGGTATTGACTACTTCCATGCTATTATTGGTCCTTCCTCTTGCTTTGGAAATCGAAAAGGAACAAGCTCTAGTGGCTTATGAACAAGAAGCTATGCAACAACAAGGTGCTGCTCAACAGGTAAGAAGAGAGGGAAAAGGGAACGAGGGGGGGGGAAAATCAAACATGGTTGTTGTTGCGGTTTACTTGACTTTTTTTTTTGATCTAGTTGATGAACCCTGGCATGTACCAACCTGGACAGGCGGCGGCTCCACAACAACTGGGACAACCTCAAAAAAAGCAATAAACGAATAGATTCACCAGGATACATACGACTATTCCTGTGCACCACACAACATCAACACCAAATTGTCATTTCATAACACACCACTGTATATTGCCCATATCCTTCCACTAGATCAACACCTAGCTTATCCAATTACACACACACACACACACACACAATGTATAGTTTGATTCATATGCTTTTTTTTTTTATTATAATAAAGGAATGATTGATAGATCTTTTTATAAAAAATGGTGATTAATTTGGGGACAATGATAAATGCATATAGATAATGAAGAGAATGGAGGGGGGGGGAGAGAGGGAAACGACGACTAAATACTATGTTTTAAAGGACTAGGTGTACAGGGTATAAAAGGATCTGGTCTTTCCAATAGAATAGCCCTGGGTCGTAAAGGTGATATCAGTTTGTTGACACGCATCATATTGACTTCTGCAACAATCATCCTTAGGTGATCCGGGTTTTCTCGTACAGATCGGGTATAATAATGTTGATAATGATGATAATGGCGATCATGGTGATAGTGGTGCTTGGGTGGTGTTACTGTATCATGGTCTTCATTTAAAGGAGTATCAGTGGTAGAATGATCGACGGTAGGCGGTGTTGATGCAATGATGAAAGCCAGAGAATGGCGCAAGGTTTCCACTAAGGGGCTTTTGATGGGTTCTATTTCAATGGCTGCTGATATGGATTTGATTGCTGATAGAGAATGAGGATACCTATCTTCATCGTCATTATGATCATCACCACATGATTGAACCATAAAAGGAGGATCTGTAAAAGTCGGTGGTAATCCATCATCAGTGGAGAAGGAAAGTAATGACGAGGATGACGAGGATGATAGTGAGCTGGTTTTACTGGTGCTTAGGCTGTCTAAAGATGACCCATAAGTGATACCATAATCATGATAGCGAAGAGGCACATTGATGGGGTCAGTGATGGTCAAAGGTAGCAGTGGTTTGAAGTCAATGCATGTTGTAGTAGAAAGAAGAGTCGGTAGTGATCCTTGAAGCGAGGAAGATCGACGTTTTCTTGATACTGGTTCTCGAAGACGGAGCCTTTCAAAGATGGAGGTAAACATGATGATATATAGTAAAAGAAAGTAAGGACAAAAGAAAGGGACGGAAAAAAAAGAGAGAGGTGATCATTAAAAAAGACCCACGGTAAATATGCGCTGAGTGACAGCTCGATAAGGAAGTAGCTTCCTAAATAAGATATCTTTATCTTTCCTTTGATAACCCTTTCCCTTTATGCCCTTTTTTTCCCTCTCTAAGCTTATCAAATGATGGATGTGTTCAGGGTAATAGTACAATCCCTCGGATATCCTATCGTTACTTGAATTCTCCATAGCACACATGCGTACATGTACAAGTTGCTTGCATATCGTACTTTCATACCTTCTTTTCTCACGAATCGAAAGAATGGTCATTTTACAGTCTACTGTTGAATTTAGTGAGTTCATGTGAGGGGTCAAAGAAAAAAAAAAACACACACTAAGCGACCTGACACTCGCTTCCGTGGGTAATGAGGCTCAATGCAAAAGTATAAAATGAGTTTTTGATTCTCAGTAAAGGATTTCATTGGTGGAGGGATTTGAAAATTAAGCGAGGGGAAGGTCATTTAAAATTTTTGAGGCCCCACTTCTTTTTTTTTCCTTCCTTCTTTTTATTCGCCACTCTCTTTTTACATCACCCGCCATCATTGTTTTTTTTTGGAATAAAGAAACTACTTGATTCTTCTTCCTCATACGATCTTGACTTTTATACATCTTTTTAAAAAACATCCTCCCATCCCCTCTCCCACCCTTTTTCTAGTTGTTTAGGGCGTTTTTAAGGTAATGTAGACTCAAATAGTTATAACTGCTATCTCTTGATCTCATCGTCTTGTTTTATATAGTGAAAACGCTCGCCTGGAAAAGTATAATAGCACTGGACAACACACTTATCATCTTCCTCTTCTCTTCCAACAGCATCCTTTCGAAGGCTACCAAGGAAAAGAATTCTATCTCTAGTAGTAATAGTAATAGTAGTAGTAGTAGTAGTAGTAGTAATAGCATTGTAAATTTTAATTATAGTTTTAACTTATCACCATGATTATCTCCAAACCTATCAAGAAACCAATATCCATACCTATGCAAACCTTCCCTTCGGTGATTGGCTCCAACCCGCCTGATGATGATCCAACTCTTCTTCCTGATGCCACTATATTCTCTAAACATCAAGGTAAGTATATAATAATGATGATGACGATGATGACTCAGTTATGTTATTTGTAGAAGGTGACTTTATTGACAAGGTGTTTGGGAAAAACAACATTATCAGCGGAGTGGACCAAGTATTATCAATCACAACAACAAGACCAGCAGGAACTTTATATCAAAACCGTACACTACAATGTCAAGCCTGCATTTTCAATGACACCATCTTCCTTTCTTCTCCCTTTGTAGGTGATAATGTAGGCTTGGCCAATTGGGCTCCGGGTGACTTCCAATCATGGTAAGTATGATGCTATCTATCTGGTTATATTTTTACTCATCCTTTTGTGATTCTAGTGTAACTCATTTGATTGATTTGGCGGAAACGAAAACTGGTTGTAGTGCTATGGTGGTGGCCATCAACAAACAAGATAAGTTGGAATGTAAGTATGATATTATATAAATGGTAATGGTAATGAAAATGAAATACTTACTTCTGTATCCATTCTCATATAGTGAACACCATTCTTCGTGCTTTTATGTACCTTGGTTTTGAACTATTGACTCCCGCTCTTTACAATCATGACTCTAGATTTATCCTTGTTGGTTATGAATTCTAGACTAGTTTATTATTGTTGATAGTTGATAGTTGATAGTATCTTTGTCCTTCTCCTTCTCTTGTCTGAAATAAAAATAAAATAATATGGTTGCATTTTGGGGTCGACTCTAATTTTGAAACCCGCTTCCGGTCTCCTGTGGGTCATAATTTTTTTTTTCTCCCTCCCTATTTTTTTTTTTTCCCTTCTTCCTCTCTCTCTCTCTCTCTCTCTTTACTACTTTAGCATGAAGCTCACCATAGCCTCTCGTAATCCCAAGTCCAAAAGCTTTCCTGTCACTTTGGATTTGACTGGTGATGCCTCTTCCCTGACCTTGAACGATGTGGCCAAAGCTCTTCACACCAAATTCCCCAAGTATACTCCTGACCGTCAACGTATCACGACCGAAGACAAGAAGGTATTGGTACACGACAAGTCTTTGGCTGAATTGGGTATCAAGGATGGTGATACTGTGCAATTTAAAGATCTTGGTAAGTCAATAGGAAAACAAGTAGGGCATGTCTAATGTATTGTTTTGTAGGACCACAAATTGGTTGGCGTACCGTGTTCTTGATTGAATATGCTGGACCCATGTTACTTCATCCTATCTTTTATTACCTTCCCAAACTTATCTATCGCTCTGGCTTTGAACATTCCTCTCTGCAAAAATGGACTTATGCTATGGTGATGCTTCACTTTTTAAAGCGTGAATTGGAAACTCTCTTTGTCCATCGCTTCTCTCATGGTACTATGCCCTTCTTCAACGTCTTCAAGAACTCTGCTCATTACTGGTTCTTGTCTGGTATTAACTTGGCTTATTGGGTTTATGGTCCTTGGTTTGGTCAAGGAGAAAAGCTTGCTACTCGTAGCGATGTATGGATCTATGGCTGTGTTGCTGTTTGGGCTGTAAGTAAAATGATGGGGATATATATATGTACCTATGTATACTAATGATACTATGTTGCTTTTTATTCCATCTAGTGGGCCGAAATCTCCAATTTAATCACACATGTCACTCTTCGTAACTTGCGTCCTCCTGGTACTCGTGTGCGTGCCATTCCTTATGGTTATGGCTTTGATTTAGTATCTTGTCCCAACTACTTGTTTGAAACTATTGCCTGGACCGCTGTTTGCTTCTTGACTACTAGCTGGAGTGGTAAGTAATCATATATATGAATGAAAAAAAAAAAATCACGTCAATCAATATTAACTGTAACTCTTCTCTTAGCCTTCCTCTTCAACATTGTTGCTACTGGTCAAATGTATGTATGGGCTGTCAAGAAACACAAGAACTACAAGAAGGAATTTAACACTTATCCTCGTAATCGAAAAGCCATGATCCCCTTTATTGCCTAGTCTCTCTCTTTTTTTACTATTACCACAATAAACTTTTGCTCATCTATCTACCCAGCCTTGGTTTTTTAATTTAATATCCGCCGGTTGAATAAAATTCGGCCAGCGCATTTTTTTTTTTTCCATTACTTCACTCTTCTTTTTACTTTTTATCCCCTTCCCCCCCCCCCTTTTTTTTTTTTAAATTGATGGTAAAGTCAATATCTGTTGCAGCTACATTATTCTATGCAGCTGTATTGGTATCCGGCAGTAAACACATCACTCCTCCTGTGGAATTGAATCTTGTCGCTCCTTGGTCGGCACCTGATCCTTTTCTAGAAATTGTGTAAGTTGAAACTCTTCGTTATACGTGCCTTTTATACTTTACTGACTCTTTATATTCTTTATTATGAATAATATTTCAGGGAAACCATCGTAAAAGATAAACCGCTCATCTACCATGGTCTTATTACTGGTCTTACTGACATTAACAGATCAAGTCCACTTCAACAACAATACGACGAGGCTTTGGCACTAGCGGCAACCTACCTGGATGGTTCTGAAGAATTGGATATTGTCAGACTCAACCTTGCTCTACATGCATCTGCTCCTGTCATAGAGGCTCACCATCAATACTACAACCAGACAGTGGTGCCTTTTATCAAGAACTATGATCCTTCTTGCGAAGTCTGGGCGCAAATTGGTTCCTATCAAGCGTGCTCGGTTGAAGAATTAGAAGCTCACTTACAAGACGCGACTCCCTTCAACAACAATGACGACGCCTCTAACGAATTAGAACACTTGTATTGTAATCCTTGCCAAGGTGTCCCTTTGGTAAATGTCTACACACCTTCAATCAATCCAGCCTTCACCGCCTTCCATCTCTATCTTTCCAACAAAGTCAACGAAAAGGGCACGGTGCGTTACTCTCTTCGATACAAACCATTCTCTGACTCTCACCAAGTATCTCCTCTTTATCTTACTGGCTATGGTGTGGAACTTGCTTTGAAGAACACCGATTACCTTGTGATTGATGATCGGTCTTCCACGGACAAACAGGACGATAATAGGATGGATTCTACATCTTTTATCAAACAGCAACTTGGCAATCTGGGGAAAAGGGTTAATCAAGTCTTATTTGACGCCGATGAAATATCAACCATAGAGCCCTTGACACCTGATGAAGTAAAATGTAAGTGATGAATGGGTTATCTTGGGGGTGATGCAGAGGATATATGTATACTGACTTTTTTTTTTTTTTTTTGTGTGTGTGTGTGTGTGTATGTGTGTGTGTGTGATAGTACTTGGACTGAAGGCAACTCAGTTTATCATGACATCCAAGGATCCTTTGTCTACTCTGGC
This sequence comes from Chlamydoabsidia padenii, assembly GCA_025330725.1. Lineage (NCBI taxonomy): Eukaryota > Fungi > Mucoromycota > Mucoromycetes > Mucorales > Cunninghamellaceae > Chlamydoabsidia > Chlamydoabsidia padenii. The sequence continues at coordinate 56,637 of JAIWND010000001.1, forward strand.
TCAATTATCTCAAGACTTTCCCAAATATGCACACAAGATCAGCACTGTTGCTTTGAATGATGATATGGTGAACGAAATCATCAGCAACCAACAAAGATTTGTCCAGGCTGGTGTCAATGCTATGTGGATCAATGGGCGAAAACTAGAAGATGATGAAATTAACCCTTTCTCGTAAGTAATGAAATAACAATACTCATTAAAAAAAAACTTTACTTACTTTTATTGGATTATTTATATAGGCTTACTCGCAATCTGAAAAGAGAAAGAACCCTCGTCAACTCACTTTTACAACTCGGTGCAACAAAGCAACAAGCTATTGATGTGATCACCAACTCTCCTTTATCAAAAGACACGGCAAACCCAGCGGATGGATCATTAAAAGATGTATTTGATGTCCGTGTACCTGATGACGATCAAATAGTGTTATGGTGGAATGATCTCGAAAAAGACAGTCAATACAGTAGCTGGTACCCTGACCTATCTGCAGTAAGTATACCAAAAAAGAATACTGTCTGTGAATAGTATCTAACCTTTATCCTATAAGCTTTTACGTCCTACCTATCCTGGTCAAATGCGTGCTATTCGTCGAAACATCTATAATGTCATATTGGTGGAAGATTTGGCCTCTAGTGGATCCTTGCAACGCCTCACTCACGAAATACAGAATATGATCAAGCAAAATGCTCCTCTACGCTTTGGCCTTCTCCCATACCTTAATGATCAAAATGGTCCATGTAAGATACTGGGTGTCGGTGCTGAATGACATGATGATCTCCTACTAATCACGCCCTCTTCTTCTTATAATATAGCTACTTTGGCTGCAAAAACTTTACAATACCTCGTACAGAAATATGGGAAGGCTACAGGAATGTCTTTTTTGGAACAGGTACGTATGAAGAAAATGTCAAATGCAGAACTGATACTAATAATGATAACTTCGTTTTGACATGATAGATCCAAGTTCAACTCGCCAATGCTGGAATCAACTATGCAACTGAACAAGTCATCTCGTCTGCTATGGAATCAACAGAGGCTGCTGCAAAGAACCCTGTGGTCGAGATCAATCTTGGCTGGTCTGACATCAAGGAGCTGCCTCAACCTGCTGGAATAGCACGTTTTTTGAAACGCATGGGTATCAACCGACTTGGCAATGATCAAGGTGTTATATTCATGAATGGTCAATATTTGGAACACAGCGATGAAAAGGTAAACTATCATTTGAATCATGATTTCTTCTATATTGATCATACTTACACTATCACTACTTTATATAATCTATTTTACTTTTATAGCCCTGGACCCGTGTACTGATGGCTGCCATGAATATACAAACTCAAATCTTAACCAAAAGTGTAAGTCAAAGTAGTGCCAGGTCAATGAAACTCGATGGATATAGTATTCACTGCTTTTTGTTTTTGTTTTTGTTTGTGTATGTATGTCCTGGGTGGTCAATAGGTTTACCTCGGTGAAGTCAACGAGGAAGATAATGTCTACGACTTCTTTTTGAACCAACCTTATGTGTCATCTGCACGCAATGCTTATGTGGCTGTCAACGAAAATCACCCTCTACAAATTCCCACAATGGCACTTTTGAAGAATAGCGATGGAAAATACTCGTATTTACAATCTGGTAAGACAACCCATAGAGATCATAGCTACTGATTTGATGTACTAATAAAACTTCTCTTCTTGCTACTCTCTGTCATTGATATAGGTGACGATGACTCTGTGGTTGCGAATATTTGGGCTGTTGGGAACATGAACTCTCCTGTCGGTATCAAATTGGCATTGAATGCTATCCAGTTTATCGTAAGTACAAACTAAAATGACATCAAATCTGTTATATACTCACCCGGATGCGTTTTAGGAAACTAATAACGAAGCACGACTGTCGATCATTCATCTTCCTCAAAAGGCGAACTCAAAGGAGGACGAAGAAACTGAATTCTCCGACATTCTATATAATGAACTTTACAATAACAATATCGATCTGGCAACAACAAAAAAGCTACTAGAACTAGAATTACAACATTGGCAAGAACATAATGATGGTGGCAACAACATTGACTCTCAACATATCATGAAATCAAAACCACTGGCTCCAGGGTCTCCTATTGTCGATCTGGCGGTCCGTAAAAAGGCTCTCAGCAAATGGTCAACTCTTGGTGTGCCATTCAATTACGAGGAGAACGACGGCCATCATCACTATTTCCAGAAGGGACAAGACCGATACTCTGGACTTTTGGTGAATGGAAGGGTAATCAGCCACAAAAAGGAGGAAACGACGTGATTATTAATCCTCTCTCTCTCTCTCTCTCTCTTTTTATTGTCATCTTTTTAGATTGTCGGGCCGTTCGCTAATGATGATGACTTCACCACTGACGACTTTGCGGTACTCTGGAAAACGGAAAAGGTACAACGAATCACACCTGTAATCAATGCTTTGCAACAAGCCGGCTGGTCTCTTGATTCCAAACATGCTGATATTGCCAACACAATCATGTATGTTACAGCAACTTTGGTGAACGACAACTCGATAACCACTCGCAATATCCTGTTTAGCCAAGAAGATACAACAACCCGCGAAAAGTACTATACCCAAATGGACCGTGATCACTCTAGAGTCTATATCAACAAGGGTGGACAAAACGATAAAGATGGTGACAATGATGTATATGCTGAAATTGGTGTCTTGCTGGACCCCATCAGTGAAGATGCTCAAAAGTGGTCAACAATATTGCAGGTGCTATCGGAACTAAAAGGTGTGGCCATAGATGTTCACTGGAACCCTGTACCTCATCTGGGAGAACTACCTCTGAAACGATTTTATCGATATGTCTTGGACTCTGATTGGCACTTTACCTCTGATGATGGATATCTGCAACGCATTCAAGCTCCTACCGCTCACTTTGACGACTTGCCTGCTGATGCACTCTATACTCTCGGTGTGGACACAATGGATTCGTGGCATGTGACAGTCAAGGAAGCAAATGTAGATCTGGATAACATCCAGTTGGCAACTTTGGAACACACCTCAAGCAACAATGGCGTTCATGCGGTGTACGAATTGGAACGCATTTTGGTAGAGGGTCATTGTATCGACTCTGCAGATCAACATCCACCCCGTGGTCTTCAATTCGTGCTCGGTACTGATTCTCATCCGGTCATGACTGATACAATTGTGATGGCTAATCTTGGATACTTCCAGCTCAAGGCGCAACCTGGTATATATCAACTCCGTGTCCGACCTGGTCGATCAAGTGACGTTTATGGTATCGAAAGTATCGGAACGCAAGGAAAATGGATCAAAACATCATCTACGTCGAAATCCAACTTGTCCAAGAACTTGGTACTGACTAGCTTTGAAGGCTTAAGACTCTTCCCCTCGGTGAAAAAGAATCCTGGTATGGAATCGGAAGATGTCCTGGCTGATGCCGCTACTCCAAATCAAGCTCAAGAAAAGGAAAGTATTCTTTCATCCTTATCGCATAGGTATGTATTGGATCTTAAAAAAAAAAAAAAAAAAAAAAAAAAGTGTTAATCTCTCTCTCTTTCTCTCTCTCTCTCTCTCTCTCTCTCTCTATGCATTTAGGCTTTTCGGTAAAAAGGATAATACTGGAGCAACTGTGGCGCCAACAAAACAGCAGGCGGATATCAATATCTTCTCAGTGGCATCAGGGCATCTGTATGAACGTTTTTTGGCTATCATGATGGCTTCTGTGATGGAACACACCGATAGTACTGTCAAGTTTTGGTTTATCGAAAACTTTTTATCACCATCATTCAAAGTAAAAAGGAAAACACATATTCTTGGAAAGGCTCATACTAACTGATTCTTTTACCGGGGCTGTAATAGGATTTTGTCCCAGAGCTGTCAAAACGCTATGGGTTTGATTACGAAATGGTGACATACAAATGGCCCTCCTGGCTGAACGCTCAAAAAGAAAAGCAACGAACTATTTGGGGTTACAAAATCCTTTTCCTTGATGTCCTCTTCCCATTGGACCTGGAAAAGGTCATTTTTGTAGATGCTGATCAGGTAATGATTACAAAGAAATCTCGCAACGGTATATATACTGACTATTATGATTTCAATTTAAAATAGATTGTGCGAACCGATTTACAAGAACTCGTCGACTTGGATTTACATGGTGCTCCTTATGGTTACACTCCCTTCTGCAGTGATAGGCACGAAATGGATGGCTTCCGCTTCTGGTCCCAGGGCTATTGGAAAGACCACTTACGGGGTCGGCCCTATCACATCAGGTATTAAAAAAAAAAAGGTTTAGCACTAATGATTGTAATTTTTAATTCTCTCACTTGTTTAATCAATAGTGCGTTATATGTTGTGGATTTGGTACGCTTCCGGCAAATGGCTGCGGGTGATCGACTCCGGGCTCAATATCAGCAACTCAGCGCTGATCCTAATTCTCTGGCAAATCTAGACCAAGATCTTCCCAACAATATGATTCATATGGTACCTATTTTCTCTTTACCTCAAGAATGGCTTTGGTGCGAAACATGGTGTAGCGATGAAAGTTTGAAAACAGCAAAGACGATTGATTTGGTAAGTGGGAGGGGGGAGGGGAATAATCATAACATGGCACACTCACTCTCTTTTTGTAGTGTAATAATCCATTGACCAAAGAACCGAAACTGGACCGCGCTAGACGACAAGTACCTGAATGGGAAACTTACGATACACAAATTGAGGCTATTCGACAAGCATTCTTACAAAAAAAACCAACAGATTCACACACTACGCTTTTGGCCAACGGTATGGATGCAACAACCAAACCTGAATCAAACCATATCAAGGATGAACTATAGTAGTAGATTTTTAGTATTAGGAATATCACTTGTGCTACCTCCATACTTTATATTATCTTTTTAATAAAAACACATGTTGATTAGATGGTTACTTTTTGTCTGATCTAGTCCATATATCTTAATTGCCTTGTTATGGAACAGGCCCATCATGTCTTTGTCTTTTTATGCATCTCCAAACCATAATAACTCTTTTTAAAAAACATGATATCAATTCACATACTGATTTAAACTTTTAAAACGATGTACCAATACTTATATCACACAGACAACCCCCCCCAAAAAAAAAAAATTACAGTCGGAGTTTAACTATTGACCCGATGCATGAATCACATTAATGATGGATTTAAATCATGTTTATTTTATTACAAGTGAGGTAAAAGAAAAAGCTACATGATACACAATATAACTAAAATAAAAAGTAAAAAAAGGGCTAATCTAAAGAGTATTTAAGACCGGGGAAGATCAACTTGAGGGTAACATTTATAGTAGCACAAGGTTCTTCAATGACACAAGAGCTATAGATTTCAACGTGGTAAATGGCTATCCCGCAATACCCATCATACTCCGTAGCACATCCCGCCACCCACCAGTTGTAGACCTTTGATCACCCAAGCCAAGTCCACGTTATTCACAGTCAATGATATATCAAAGGCCACAAACCAGGTCTCCATTTCCTAAAATAAACAAAACTTGGTTAGTATACCATATCATCATTGACTGATACTTTTTTTCTTACCCTACTGTGCCTTGTATTACAAATGCTACCAGACCTACACCCCTGTTGATATAGACCCAGATAAGAGTGCTTAGCCTACTTGAATAGACAAAAAATGCTGTTTAGTGGTGAGTCACTGCCGCTTTACTGGGTTACCTTTAATGAGGAAGGGACACCAGAGATGTTAAAGCCAAAGGGATTTGTGTTGACCTCGTCATAGCTATAGTTGAATATATTCGTTTTAGTAGTCTTCTTGAGTAGCATCTAAATAATAATAATAAAAAAAGATGATTAGTCATTTAAACAAAGAAACAATTATCGTTTATACCTTTGGTGTAAAGTAGTCCACGTTTCAGCAAGGATTAACGATCGTCCATAGGTGTCTGTTATAACTTAATGAAGAAGAGGTGTTGATCAATAAGGTAAGACTTTCCTAGTAAAATGCATATGTTCAAGTCTAGTGGAATAATGTATAATTCATGTGGAAGGTAGGAGAGGAAAAAAGAAAGAAGAAGAAAGAGGGGGGAAATGTTTCAAAAGAATTTCCCATTCCATCAAGATTTGAAAATTGGCAAACGAGACCAAACTTATTTCAAAACCCGCTTACTCTCGCCTGGAAGCTTAAAAGAGCTCTACTGCCTTAATGAACAAGTGATGCTAATGACAAAAGTGACCATGAGTATTCCCTAGCCTACTTCCAACAAAGTTTACATAATAGTCATTGTACCAAGTCCACTGTATGGAGCAATATATCCTCAGGATCGTTTTACCCTGACTTCTGTAAAAAAAAAAGATGTGGGATGAAATTGACAGACGAGACAAAACTTATTTCAAAACCCGCTTACCCTCGCCTTGAATCTTCAGAGGACTACTAGCTTAATGAACAAGCGATGCTAATGACAAAAGTGGCGATGTAGACATTATAGCTTATTTCCAACAAACTTTACATAATGGTCAATGTCCAAGTCTACTGTATGGAGCAGTATAGCCTCAAGATTGTTTTACCCTGACTTTTGTAAAAAAAAAAGTTGCAGAATGAAAAATTGACACACAAGACAAAACTTATTTCAAAACCCGCTTACCCTCACCTTGAAACTAAAGAGAGCTCTACTGCCTTAATGGAAAAGTGATGCTCATGATAAAAGTGACCATGAACATTCCTTAGCCTATTTCCAACAAAGTTTACATAATGGACATTGTACCAAATACCTTGTATGGAGTAGTATAGTTTCAAGATCGTTTTAACCTGACTTTGCAAAAAAAAAAAAAAGTGGCAGAATAGAAATGGACACAAGATAAAACTTATTTCAAAACCCGCTTATTCTCGCCTGGAATCATAAGAGAGCTCTATTGTCTCAATGAACAAGCGATGCTAATGACAAAAGTGACTATTTGCATTCCTTAGCTTACTTCCAGCAAAGTTTACATAATGGTCATTGTACCAAGTCCACTATATGGAGTAGTGTAGTCTCAAGATGGTTTTACCCTGACGTTTGTATAAAAAAAAAAAAAAAATGTAGAGAGTGGGGTGCTTGTTGGGAGTGCATTTTTTTTTCAAGCCGGGCTGGGTTTCAAATTACGTGATATAGCTGGTCATTTTCAAATCCCGACTCATGCCCCGAGCCAACTTGGCATAAATAAGTGTTATGGAGGTCTACATAGCCGAATGATCTACGTCAAATTTTAACCGCATGATTTTTATACCTGTAGCAAACAATAACCATGCAAATTTCAGACTAATCGATCAACTCCTTCCCTTGTTTTCTGAAGTTGGATGGATCTGACCCACATTTTCAAATTCCGCTTGCATGAAAATATTTGTCCAGGCCGATCCCCTGATTAGAGAACATCATTTTATTAAAATGGTACTTAATGAAAGTAGTGATTTTGATAAGTGTAATTAGAAAGTAGAGGGAATAAAACATTGGTATGTAACAATGAAAAAAATACAATGAGAGGTTTGTAATAAATCAAATAGATAGCATGCACCATATGCTGCCGACAGTAAAAAAAAATACTTCCACATCATACTAACTGACATTTCACACAAAAGCCAAATCTATCTGTCATTTATTGTAATTGCATTGTATAAAGAAAGTCGTCATACTGTATTTCAAAATAGTTTTCAATACTGTATGCTCATCAGCATTATCTTTTTTTACCGATGGTATCAATACACCCTGATCCGGAGGGAAATTCAAAGCAAAACTGTTCAGGAATACCTCTTATAATTAATGATGGCTCTGTATGTATAACTTGGGTGTCAGGGGGACTGATATGGATACCTTGTAGCAGAGGAAGACATAAGATAGCCATGATAATATGGATGGGTGGTAATTTTGGCGAGATAATCATTCTTGGAGGAGTTGTACCTGCAATCAACAGTTAATCTCTCCTTTTATACTGTTTATAAAAAGACAAACTGGATAACAAAAACAGAAAACAATGAACCAAGAGAATGACTGACTACACATTGAGAAAAAAAGGAAAGTTGAATTTCAAAATTGACATTCCGCCGCATTGACGATCGGATATCAAAAGGGGCAGTGAATTGGAAATAGCCTTCGGTTCATTATCAAGAAAAGCGCAGGACTTTGCCTCATTATTAAAAAAAAAAAAAAAAAAAAAAAAAAAAAAAGTCCCAACACATACAAGTAAGATTATGTGTAAAGCAAGCAATATATAAAGTCTTCCTTACACTCAACTCTCAACCCCTGTCGGAATTTAAAAGCGGAAATTGGAAATCCACCAGAAACAAACACAGCCCGCCCTCACCTATAATTATGATGAAAGCAAAAGTATCCATCAAGAACTCGACTATAGTCTGTTGCGATATGATTATTCAGTTTACTACAGACACTCTTTGATATGAAACATATGATAGCAGCATCCCTATAATTAAGATTTCCTCGCACATCGTTTCATTTTTTCATTTTCTGGAATCAATTGAGAGTATTGAATACTCGATTCGAAATGTATTCACGTGGTTTCATCCACACTAAAAGTCTGTACCACTGTGGGCTTTGAAATGATCAACAAGTTAGACTCTTGATATAACAGATGGGAATTAATAGGAACATCCTGCCATTGTCTCTTTGCTATAGAGGTTTTATTTGATTTCAGATCTGATTAAACTAGGGATCATAAAAGGGATTACTCATCTGAAGAGAGAGCGTGTGTGCGTGTGTGGGATTTCTGGACATGCTCAATTTGGACCATGCCATCGGAGTTTGAACATTAAATGAAAAAGGACGGCGATCCTTTTTCATTTTTTCAACTTTTCATTTTATCTTCCTTTACTCTTTTTCTCTTCTCCATTCCTTCACCTATTCACTCCTTTTACTCATGTCCACCCAGGTGATGGCTCCACCGTCTCTTTCTATCAACACCACACCTTCACAAACTGAACAACTATGGAAAATAATTGAAAAGCAGCGATCCATTATTCAAGATCTTCAACTCAACTTGGCAAAGGTGACAGAAGAGCGTAATGTCTTGATAAAACAAGCTTCATCAACAACTCATTCAACTCCTCCTGATATTGACCACTATGCTCGACGTCCTTTACCTTTGGAGCCTTCTCTTCACATGGGCAGTGAAGTAAGGACGTCATCACCAATTCATTCAGTGAAGACATGTTTAACTGCTGCCACCACTTCTCAAATGGATTCACCAACACTCAAAACACCGACTAATCACTACAAGATCTCGCCATCTTGCACCACTCCAACCCTGAATCCTACTAGCTCATCTCCAGTGGATTTTTTGTTTTTTAACGATCTCAAGAAAAGTCATTCCAACAACACCAATACAACAAATGACTTGGTATCATCAAATCCGCAGCACATCACTTTAGGGGACTCTTATAACGATGATGATACACAGTCGACAAGGAAGGTATCTCCGATGGATGAAGAGGATATCTTACTCTATACAAAGTATCATGAAGCTGTCCGTAGTCGACGTGGCACTCAACCTATTCCATTCAGTAGCTCTCCTTTGGCTTTTATTACACATTCACCATTACCAACACCACCACCACTGCCACCATTGCGACGGCACCCGATTCGACAACAATCTGCGATCCAACCTATCAACTCTCTCACGACAAATTCGTTTCTGGCCAGCAACGTATCTTTCAATATGAATACCGTGCCTTCCAACTTGGATCTATCTCAAACACCACAAACAGTACCTGGTCAACAACAAGAAACATCCTATACTCTACGCAGGTTTATGGAAGAGGAACCACTACCTCTTACTACAACAATAGCAACAAATGATGATGGTAATCAAATGAAAAGGTCAATGTCCGTCAAACAACAACTTTCAAAAAGTTTGGATATGGTGCAATATGAAGACGACTTTTATGACCCATCATTACAAGGCGGTGATCAAGAATACGGCGCAATAAAGTCTCCTAACACACCAAACTATGCCCATCAACCACCAGCAGCAAAATCATCTTCATCGGTGCCAATGTTGAAAAACATCACGGTCCAAATCCTCAGCTCCAATATGACCACCAACGAAAAAGGAAAGCAGCTATTCTCTTTTACTATTAGCGTTGGGAAATTCTCTCCTTCGTCGCAGGGAATGGAACAGCTCTGGTGCTTGGAAAAGTTGCTCTCTGATTTTGTCAACTTGGATCATTTGGTAAGGGAAAAAAGAAAATGATGTATATGTGTGTGCGTGGAGGAGGAGAGGGGGAGGGGGGGGGGAAACAAAAAAGACTGTTGTTAAACCGAAATGATCACTCACCCATATTTTATTTTTACCTTGTTTAGATCAAGTCGAAGCACCCAGAATTGGCCTCGAAACTTTGCAACTTACCCGACAGGTCTCTGTTTGTCTCTAGGGCCCCTAGTAAAGTGGATGAAAGAAAGGTAAATGTATAGAAAAGGTTGTACTGTAAAAGGTGTCTAACTCTCTTTTTATGTAATTTAGAAAGCAATGGAAAAGTATATACAACACATGCTTACTCTGCCACTGACTGAAATTTCGGATATCTGCGAATTCTTGAGCACAAATATATTGGAACAAAAATCTAGTGTAAGTGAAGAACAGTAAAGGGGCATAGTTATTCCAATGATTTTACTTATTATCTGTCTAGCTTCCTACACGAAAAATTGGGTACCTGACCAAACGGGGGAAAAACTTTGGTGGTTGGAAGATACGATTCTTCGTACTGGATGGACCTGTTGTGAACTATTATGAAAATGTAAGTCGTAAAAGAAGGGAATGGAGTGGGGATCAAAACAAAGTAAAGGATTAAACTGACATACCTAATTATTTTTAGAAAGGTGGACCTCATCTTGGTACTATAAACCTAGCTCGAGCACAAATTGGCCGCCAAGTCGAAAAACCTGGTGCGGGAGACTCTTTCCGACATGCATTCCTCATTTTGGAACCCAAGAAATCGGCTCCTAATGGTATTCATCGTCATGTTTTGTGCGCGGACTCTGATATGGAACGTGATCAATGGGTGGAAACGATGAGCCAGTATATAAATTATGATGACTTTGGCCAACCTCCTCCTACACCTGCTACGCCTGATTATCGACAACAATTGAACAAGATTTTACAACGATCAAAATCCGATGCCTCCAGTTTCAAGAATCGCAAAAACAATCCGTATCGCCACATCCGTCAACGATCCAGTCTTGACGGTGCCAACCTGATCTACTCTTCTCAAGAACAACAGCAACAACAAGATGAGTCATCAAATGACGACAAAAAAAACAAATCTCGGGGCTTTTGGGGGAAGAAGATGTTTAATACCAACAATAACAACAGTAATGGTGATAATCTGGCACAAACTTTGAATGGAGCCTTATCTGTTGATCAAGCTACTGCTCTCATGAGCTCCATTGATCTTACTGGTCACACGGACACATCCAACCCCACAAATCAAGGCAAAAAGGGTCTCAATCAAGTATTTGGTGTTTCTTTGGACGAAGCTGTACAGGTGTGCCGAATATCACAAGAATATGAACTACCTGCTGTGGTGTACCGCTGTATCGAATATCTGGAGGCCAAGGACGCTGCTCAAGAAGAAGGCATCTATCGACTCAGTGGCAGTGCATTTAAAATTAAAAAGTTGAAAGAAAAATTCAACCAAGGTAATCACAATCAAGACAAACGGATGAAACTGACACTGACCTTTTTTTTTTTTTTTTTGCATGATGGCGGAGTTTAGAAGGCGATGTCAAGTTACTAGATTTGGAAGAATACAACCATGAAGTGCATGCCATTGCTGGTTTACTGAAGATGTGGCTCCGCGAATTGCCTGGTAATGTCCTAACAACAGATCTACTGACCGACTTTTTGCATATTGCAGGTAAGGAGACCAAACTTTACCAAAGAACAAAGCGCTAATAGACCACATACGTTTATATTTGTGTGTTTAGATATAGAAGACCGGGTTGAACGCACCACTGAACTGGGTCGACTTGTATCTTTGTTACCTTTATCCAACTACACCTTGCTCCGTACCCTGTCTGCTCATCTTATTCACATTGTCCAAAATGCTGGCGTAAACAAAATGACACTGCGTAATCTCGGTATTGTCTTCTCTGCTACCTTGGGGATCCCTGCATTGGTTTTTAATCTGTTTATATCTGAATTCGACTACGTGTTTTGGACGAAACAAAATCACCACCAACCCATTCTTCCTCCACCTTCAACTCACTCCCTTCGACCACAATCTGACGAACCAGTAATGGCAGCAATGGAGGTACAACATGGAGCCGATGCACCCTCGAATGACCCCACCACTAATAGCTCATCTCCTCCACCTATACTACCCATCTCCATCCATCGCCGAAGCAACAGAAATAGCATCCACTATACCGATTATGCCCCAAAATCTATAGTGAGCTTGGAAAAGCGATCTAAAAGTATGTATATGACACCACATGTAAGCGTTACGATAATATACTCATACGACTTTTTTTTTAAATTTATTAGATTTTGTGGGCATCATAGACGAAGAAGATGAGGACAATATTATCGGCTTGGATTACGATGAAATCATGATACAACAGAAACACCATGTACACCAGAGACCCACCAACAACGACGACCCAACGTATGAATACACAGCTACAGTAATCAAGTCCCCAAAATAGACCATAGTAGTAGTTACAAACCCCATTATAACCTTTCATGTACTATCATTTTTTATATAGTTAACCTAGTATAGTTTTATCAACATATTTACCCCAAACACTTTTGATAACCCATTTAATAAATAATATCATACATATCACTTTGATGTATTTTGATGAATGACTTTGGACCCTTTTTTAATGTGGAGGCACTTTTAGGTGTTTTAGGACCATTCACTTGGTTCAATATGTTCGGGATTTGAAATATAAAAAAAGTTTGCATGAATTCCCTCTACTATAATCATACCCAATCAAAACGAAGTTGACTTGGTTATTCTAGCAATGGCCAATGATTAAATATTAAGTGATCCGTATCACATCCATGAAGTGAAACCCTAACCTTTAAATTCGGCGTTTTAATATTATGACAAGACTAAAAAGGGATACACACAATCAATCATGGTTGTAGTATAGGCACATTGTTAAAGACAAGTCAAAAGTCAGATCACACACAAAGTATAGACAAGGTGAATAAAATATGTATTTATTGAGAAGTGTTGATAAACTAGACAAACAATATAAAAGATTTGCGAAGGTAAAATTTCGCATGAATCAGGGGCTATGAATGATCAAGTTGGTAATAATAATAATAAAAAAAGTACAACACATATATACCAAGAGTAGCAACAAACAGGGGGGAAGGGCATAGAAGGTGTTATAAATTGATTGTATGCTATATAAAAAAAAAGGGGGGGGGCGTATAAAGTGATATATGATGCTGAAGAAGAGGATGGTGGTTACATAAGAGGCCAATAGTTCAGCTACTGTTCGCTATTAAAAAAAAAAAAGTCAGTAATGAATCATATACAAAAAGTCATTCTAACTACTAACGTGAAGATAAACAAGTTGTTGGTAGCCGCTACAGCAATGGTATTTTCTTGAGGATGCCACGAGGAATGGAGAATCTTCTTGTTAAAATCCGTAGGATCAGATCCAACGACACCACCTTTACCTGATCCTCTTGTCATGGCCATCTTGTTTTTAGAGGATCCTAAACGTTTGGCCTTGAATGCGCTCTTATCAGCTTGGAGAGTGATATCAGATTTGCCTTCACGGTCATAGAGATGGAATGTGTTGTTGTAAGATCCAGTCATCACATGGCTAACCAAAGAAAAAAAAAAGCAATGATTAGTCAAATCATTGTTCTTTTTCCCTTTCCTTGTCCTGATATGTTAACTATTTACCTATCGTTACCACTAAAGGTACATTCAAACTTGTCAAAGATACAGTCATTTTCATACAAGTCGCACAATTTGGAACGCAGTTGGTCGTGAATGTTGATTGTTTGTACGGGTTTATTGTCCATGTTGATATCCCAGATTTTCAATGTCAAGTAATCTCTTGACAATATATATCGACCATCGTGACTAAAGTTGATGTCGGATACTGATGAGATGATTTCAGAGAAGAAGGATCGACTGGCAGGGTCCTCGGTTTCTTCAAAAGCTACATAAAGAGAAAAAGTTAGTATATGAAATGTTTTTTTTTTTGGAGGGGGGGGTCAACTTACTTTTAGCATGTTGGTCACATAAGGCAGATTCACGCATATCGCTAAGTTTGATGGTGCCTTTGCTTGAGCTATACATAAACATGTTACAATGGTAAGGATGGAATTCAGCAGCCGTGATAACTTCAGTCAATTCTTCCATGTTGGCAGGTTTGATATCAACAATGTCTACAGAATCACTAGTTAGTACCCAATTACAAGATAGCATCAACAAGTACTTACTGAAAGATTGGTCGGATATGTTCAAGTTCCACAAGTTGATTCGCAAGTCATCAGCTGAGATATACGTTTCACTGTCAGAGTTGGTTGAGATCGAGTTGATATGGTAGGCATGAGCTATAAAATAAGATTATATTAGTACAATGTCATGGTGATAGTTTACTAGGTATACTTACCATTGGCGTAAACCTTTCGAGGGGCAGCAGCAATAATCGTATCTTGATGGGCCAGTTTTGGTATACGCAAGGCATTGGTCAAAGGTTGAGATCCGTCATTCAATACATTTTCAGATACCACCTTTAGTGATTTTTCAAACACCTTCCATAGTTTGATCGTTTTATCTATAAAAAAAATAAGCAAGAGATAATAGAGTTAAAAAGTCTTATCCCTACCCCTTCCCGTATATATCCAGCCCCCCCCCCCTGATTATAACCCTTTCCCCTGCTCAAAGTTACCATTTGTCGAGAGTAAAAAGTGAGCCGAGTTTTGCCGTTTACACCATTTGATTTTGTTGATTTTCTCTTCGATTTCCAGACTCTTGAGGTAGTCGAATTCAGCTTCGTGTGATTGGAATTCAGTGTGAAACTTGTATTCACAGCCTTTTTTCTATCAAAAAGTAGAGAATACAAAAGGAATAACACCATGTGAGAGATTAGTAGCGGTTCCAGCACAGTCTGTTTCTGTTTTGTATACTTACGCTATCGTTCCGTTCAAAGAGGACAACACGACCACCTATACAAATAGAGAAGGTATAAAAAGAGATGAGTAAAGGGTTGACCAAGTCGACATTATAGGTTGTATTTTCCAGCTGACGTACCCTAATGCAAAACAAAAAAGGACAAGTTTAAAAAGTTAGCGTCAAGTAGTAACAAAGTTTTCGTTTCCTTACTCTGTCACCAGTCACCAAGAAATCACCAGTGTGGTCGAATTCCACTGCAGTGATGATGTCAGCTATAGTAAAAGTAAACAAAGTTAGTAAATCAGTAAATCATACCACATCTTTGTTCGTCATCACGCCTTTTTGGAACCAATCCAACACGCCCACAACACAAGTCATCCCCATAAAAGATAATCAGAGTAATATGTCTGCTTGCGTTGTTGGATAGTTTATTTTTATTGGGGGGATTGCTTTTACCTTCAGTTATATCATCAGATTCGCCCTTGTCACCAAAGCATTGAGCAAATTTCCATTTATGGTCTTCGTTAACGTTCATGTCGTTGTTGGGATGCTTGTAAAAATAATGAGAGAAGAAAAAGGGAACAAAGAGCAGAAAAAAAAAAAAGAAGCTCGACGAAGTCTTTCATTGAAATAATTCAAACCCCGATAGGAGGTACAACTTTTAACAAGGAAGAAATCACCCATCTTGATTACGAGTTTCCTTGCTTAATTGATTACTGCTCATCACTTTAATAGAAAAAAATAACCGTTATGCTATTCGATACTGGCATATAGATATCAGAAAGAGGCCCTGTTGGTCTGACCATCAATAGTCATGCAATTAACTTTGACAGGTAACTCCTAGCATGCACATCTTTTGTATTGTTCTTATGCATAATAGACAAATTATAGAAAGATACTCCTTCCCGGTATGATACTTGTGATGTGCATTGCTAACGAGACTGAACTGAACTTTGAGCATGACAGGGAAAGAGAGTGAGCATCATTATTCAACTCCCGCCCGGCTCTTTCGACGTCACGGGAAAATTGTGTACTTGTATTTTTTTTTTTTTTTTTTCTTCTCTCCCTTTTCGTCTGTCAGTTACCCAAACTTTATCCTCTTTTGAATACACTCTCCACTGGTCTACGGACATATATACATTGTTGGAAACAGATACCATTGTAAATTCAAGGTCAAAAAGATAAACAACTACAACACCAATTGTGACGCCTTCCTACAACACCTCAACAATCCTGTCATTGGCGTCTCTCCTTACCCTCTCACCTCATGTCTGTGTCTTTGAGTGGCTCAACACTTTGCCGTCGTTTATGGATTAAACACCTATGTCATGATATTGTCCATTCCCAACACACACGAATGGCATCGCCAGCAACAAAGCAAACTCAACGAATGTTGTCACAGGTCAATTATCAACCTCCACCGTCCTTTTTAACACCAACCTATCCAGCGACCGACAGCACCAGCATTGCCAAACACAATAAAGACTTGACGATCCACTCGAAAAAGAACTTGGAGAAGCAGATCTTGGAACACGTTAAAGCAAATCAGGTGGATCGTGCACATCATTTATTGGGCCAGATCTATCGATCAGGACAAGTACCGACGATCGCCACTTACAACCATATCATCAAGGCTCTAGCGAAACAATTCCAGCATCAACAACGACGAATCGAAGCCCATGCACTCTTAGACGATATGGTAACTCGAGGGATCGCCCCCAACTCACAGACTTATATGCAACTGCTTTTGGGTTACGCCATCCACACAAAGTCTTTTATCTCAACCACAAATTGTCATGGCACCACATCAAAGATACAGCTCCTATTCGACAAATTTATACAATACGAACGTGAACGGGGCTTCAAGCGAACACATCACAAGATCAAGAAACTAGTGGAGGTAATGGCTGGAGTGGGACATGATTCTCTTATACCTGTGATGACGGCCACTATGGATGCGAATGTCAAGTTGGATGTGGCAGTTTGGAACACGGCATTAGGTGGTTGTGTCAAAGGGGACAATTTGGCTGGGGCGGAACAATTACTGGACATTATGCGACTGGCAATAGTACCTGATGCAACATCTTATCATACTGTGATTGGTGGCTATCTCAAGAACCAGTGTAATGGTGTGGTGGATCTAGATCATGCTATTGAATTATTCCAAAAGATGATGGATGACAGGGTGGTGGCTGATTATCGGATATATCAAGACTTTTTATGCGCTTATACGACTAAACCAATAGACACTGATCAAGGCGATGATATTACACAACAAGAAGGACACGATAAAGCGCAAGACACTCTACTGCGATTATGGCAGGCCATGATGACGACAATGACGGATAAACAAAAGGTGGGCGATAATGTACTGGTAACTCTGTTGGATTATTATTTGCGTAACCAATGTTACTCAGCGATGGAACAAGTCTACTGGGATTTAAGACAACGTGGGGATACTATATCAAGACGGTCAGTGATCTACTTTCACCGGGCGATTAGTGGGTTTGCCAACAAACAACATTTGATATCGGGGATTGCGATGTTTTATGATTTGCTAGCTTATGGTCATCGGGCAAATCATTCGACAACCTCTTCTCTTCTTCGGGCATGTGTGCTTCGAGGACAACTCGATATGGCTCAACAAATCTTGGATGTGATGGAGGAAACACTTGAACAATTGGCGCCGGTAGATCATTATGCAACCATGGTCCGATCGTATATTCAACAAGGTCAACTGGATTCGGCAAATGCAATGTTTTCCAAGGTACAACAACTCTATGAATCTAATCCACAAGCCGGGCGGGCTTCCTTATTGGTATCTTATCAAGCGATGATCCGTGGCTACTTTAATCTACACCAAGGTGATCAAGCCCAGTCTTTATTTGAACAATACTTGCAGCATCATACACCAGAGAACAACATTATGGATAAGAAATTGGTGGGCATCATGATAGAAGGGTACGGACGATTGGGCGATACTAGAAAACTGGACGACTTTTGCAGCAGACCTGATGTGACACTTGATGATAGTCGAACAAGAACCATTTTAATACAATCCCGACTCGATCTCGGGGACATGGATGGTGCCGAACATGATTTAAAAGAGGGACTCATCAAGAACAACATCCGATCTATGAGATCATCAATACAGGCGGTATTATCTGGATTGGCTTTGAATGGGAATGTGGCTTCATGCGAATACTGGGTGGATATCTTGACATCAAACGATCTCATGGATGTAAACTCTCATCGGGCACTCTTGGTATGTTATGGCCAAGCGGGTGAAACAAGGAAACTGGAACAAGCTTATGGCAATATCAACCAACAAGGCATTAAACTAGGGGATAGTATCGAAAACAAGATCAAATTTGAATGGTTGAAATCAAATGTACAAAATTAGATCTCCTTTTCCCACTTTATGTATTTTATAATTTAGTTAGTTTAATCGGTATTATCTGTTTTTATACTTGATACCCGCTCTTTTTTTTTATTTGGTCCATATTCCATAGAAATAAAGAACACAACTCATTTTACCATCATATGTTGTGAAATGTCTATTCATGCTTTTAGTACCAGCTAACAATGGGGAACACTGGATTTGGAAATATTTTAAACCCCGATTTGCCCCTTGTCTGCCTTTTTTTTTAATGGTCTTTTATCTTTATCTCCTTTTTTTTTTTTAAAAAAAAAAAAAAAACGATGTTAGACCTTGATCAATAATTGGCTCACCTATTGCTGTTTATACCTATATCCACTACTTTACTTTTATTATACATACCCCTTTATGGCATGGCATCTCTACAATTGTTAAAGAATCGAACTCGTAGATTCATTCATAACCACGTACATTTTTTACAACTTCATTACCTTTACTTTGCCCTGATCATTACCATCTTTTCTGGACTTTACTACTTGCAACTTGGTACGAAATGGGCCTACATGGATGCTTTATACATGGCGACTACGGGATGTACAAGTACTGGAATCAATACCATTCCTCTTTCCTCCATGTCCACCTACCAAGTCATAGTGCTCTGCTTCTCATCCTTATTTGGCTCTCATATTGTGATCTCTCTGGTGATGGTGGTGGTTCGGAAACACTACTTTACCAAACGATTTCAAGAACTCTGTCGGCATGGTGGATCTACGATTCTTTTAGACTCCGGCATGACTCTCGGGAATGATGCTAAATGGAGTCAAAAGAAATCATATCCGGAACTTAACCAAGTAGGTGGTAAAGTAATTGGGCCGCTGATGATGCCTCTTGAAAACCAACATGCGACACATCTCGAACAACTCACATGTCATCAGCAACAATCAACAATCAATGATTCAATGATAGATGAAAAAATAGATATCTCCATCAACACAGGGGTTATCTTTGCCGATAATATCATGCAACAACGGGAATGGGCTCGACAACAATTGGACACTTTACGGCAACAGGATGATGATTTGGAACAATCTTCGATGGACAATCAAGGTGAACAGCACTCGACGGATGTGCTCTCTTTGATCAAACTGACAAAGGAACAACGTAACTCAATGGGTGGTGCAGAATATCGTGCTTTGGATCTATTAACGATGGTGATCCCATTGTACTATATCATCATTCTTGTCTTTTCCTCTTTGGCGTTTCGGATCTATATCGCCACTTCACCTTATGCTCAAGACCTTTTACTCACTGCCAATGGGAAAAACCAAGACCCTATCAACCCTTGGTCCATGTCCTTCTTCATCACACTCTCAGCATTCAACAATCTCGGGCTCAGTCAGATCGATTCCAACATGATCCCCTTCCAACACTCTCCTTTCCCACTCATTCTCTGTGGGTTTTTGGTCTTGGCAGGGAACACGGCGTACCCTATCTTCTTACGGTTTACTCTTTGGTGCATGTATCTTGCGACACCCACATCGTATCCTATGCATCGTGAAACCCTGTGCTATCTTTTGGATCATCCTCGTCGGTGTTATACAACATTATTCCCGGCTCGCCAGACTTGGTGGTTGTTGGTCATTCTCATCTTTATCAATACGACTCAAGTGGTGGTTTATCTGGCGACAAACTTTTGGTTACCTGTGATGGATGGTATTGATCTCAAATCTCAAATGTTGAATGCCTTGTTTCAAGCGATTGCGACTCGGAATGGTAAGTAATAGGATCTACTTGGTTGGGATTGACCAACTTTTTTTTTTTTTTTTTTTTTTTTTTTTTTTTTTTTTTTTTTTTTTTTTTTTTTTTTTTTTTTTTTTTTAATTCTACTAGCGGGGTTTTCGGTTGTTGAATTGGGATCTTTGAATCCAGGTACCATCCTTGTTTATATCGTGGCAATGTATATTGGTGTTTACCCGGTTGCCATTTCAATGCGAAATAGTAATGAATACCAGGTAATAGAATCAAGTCAAATGGGCAATGTGATAGGATACTGATCATCTCTTTTTTTTTTTTTTTTTTTTTTTTTTAATGCAGGAACGATCTCTCGGTATGTATCGGACCGACTATCAAGATGACGGATCAACAGACGGTGGTGGAATCATACTCAAACTACGATCTCAACTAACCATCAACAGCATGATCTCAACCAGCCGGAAACTCCTTCAGCAACCTGATTTTTTTGTAATGACACAAATTCAACGACAACTCAGCAAGGAAATCTGTTGGCTCATTATTGGTATCTTCTGTGTATGCGTGATGGAAGCTCGGTCCATCATGTCACCTTCACCTGTCACTATTGCCACTGTCATCTATGAATGTGTATCGGCTTTTGGTTGTGTAGGTAGCTCTTTGGGTGGCATCACTCCTGGCACATCACAAAGTGCGGATTATCAACCTATCAGCAAACTGGTAATCATCTTGTTGATGTACCGTGGGCGACATCGTGCATTACCAGCAAAGATTGATCGTGCGGTGCTCTTGCCTTCTGAACAACTGGATCGATCTGATACGGAGGAAAAACAATTACACAGGCTTCATCGGTCCCTATCATGTACCCCTACGGCGACTACTGGCTTCCATGTGTACCAACGATCAGAAACATTATGATTTAGGATTTCCCCCTTCCTTATATCACACACTAGATTAGTCCCTACCACCCATTATATGATTTGTATTTATATACTATTTAGTCCCCCTTCTTTTTATTATTATTGATTGATGTAATAATAAATAAATAATAAAAACTATATCTAATAACAACTAATACTATATCAAACAAAATCTATCTACAACCATGTTTTATTTATCTAGCACAGCCAGCATATCATCCACTGAAACAAATTTTTCCCTTGGTTTGCCCAATTTGGCACCAGCCTGGAATTCAGCAGTTTCGATTTTTTTCCAGTCAGAGTAAGAGACCGGGCGGATCTGGCGTTGATGCATCAGTTGTAACAAGTCGTCATGATTAGATAGAGGTTTGATATCCGATAACATAGGTGCACCTTGTCGTAAATCATCCAGAATAGTATCGGCCGTTTCGTATGCATCCGACATGGTAGACACAATCACACCAGTAGGACCTCGTTTCAACCACCCTGCAGTATACATCCCTGGTAATTCCTTTTGTTGTTCATCAATGATTTTACCAAATGTATTCGGTACCAATCCTTGCCTGTCATCAAAGGGTAGTCCATCCATTGCCAGACTCTTGTAGCCAATACTGCGAAGTACCAATCCACACGCCTGAGATTCATATTGACCTGTCCCCACCGCACGTTGCTTTTCCACCGGGCCATCCAACCTGTTGATTTCATACCGAATACCATTCACCCGATTGTCCTTTGCCAAGATTTCTACTGGACTACGTA
The DNA here is from genome assembly GCA_025330725.1 of Chlamydoabsidia padenii. Classification (NCBI taxonomy): domain Eukaryota; kingdom Fungi; phylum Mucoromycota; class Mucoromycetes; order Mucorales; family Cunninghamellaceae; genus Chlamydoabsidia; species Chlamydoabsidia padenii. The sequence goes on from JAIWND010000001.1 coordinate 78,563, forward strand.
AGAATTTTAGATGCCATGAGGATGCCAATTCATCCTTCTTGTCGGGTGTATGATCCAGCAAACCCATCAGTCGTTTCAAAGGTCGTTGTTTCGCCAAAAAGTCACCATGTTGTTTGATTTGATCATGGATCCAAGCATGATTCGCATGGAATTGGACACCAGGCAGTTTGAGCTGTTCACGTAGTTCTTTGGCGGTAAAAGCAGCTTGAAGAGGGCCTCGACGACCGACGACATGGACATGTTTGATTTTGCTTTTGCTTAGTGCGTCCAGAGCGTATTCGGTTATATCGGTTTTTCGCAAGTCGTCGATTGGACTGAGAAGGATCCGCGCCACGTCGAGAGCTACATTGCCTTGCCCAATTACCACCGCCGTATCAGTGTCTTGAAGAGGTAGTTGGAGATGTCGGTCACGAGGTAAACCATTGTACCAGCCCACAAAGGTGCGTGCTGAGGTCGAGCCATAGACATCTTCATTAGGGATACCCAAACGTCGATCTTCACTAGCACCATAAGAAAAGAGAATAGCATCGTAATGTTGTTGGAGTTCAGATATCGTGAGTGTCGTTGATTGATTATTGTTATTATTGCCACCAATAGTGACATTGCCATAGAATCGGAACCGTTTGTCTTCAGCCACCTTGTCGAACGTAGTCATCACATTCTATGGGTTACATATAATATCGTTCAAGTTAGTTTCAATATAGGAGGAGGGTCTTTTTTCTTTTTCTTTTTTCTTTTACCTTAACTTCAGGGTGATCAGGCGCCACTCCATACCGTACTAGACCATGAGGAGTGGGTAAACTGTCAAACATGTCAATTTGTGTATTGTCGTATTCCTTGAAGATACGGTGTGCCGTGTAGAATCCAGCAGGTCCACTGCCAACCACTGCCAATTTAAAAGGTCTTGTCGCTGTTGTGAAGGTTCGCCGTAACATTGTGTTCAAAGATAAAAAAGAAAGAAAGAAGGGAAAAGTTGAGCGAGGAGGGCTCTCTTAAAAAAAAAAAGCTCAGGAACTTTGTTTTAAATCCCGCCCAGCTGGGTGACTTTTTCAGCGAAAAAGCGCGCAGAGAAAAACTTTTTTTTTCTTTCACTAATCTTTACGATCATGAAGTTGAACTTTGATATTCTAACGTCATGGTATAACCAACCTTTACACACCTTGGAAGAAATCAAGGCCAAGAAAAAGGATCTTGATGGTATTGACGATATCTCATCTTGCAGCAAATTACGAAAACTGGTCTTGTCTGAAAACACCCTATCCAACAACAATACCAGCTTCTCCGGTTTAGATCACTTAACCTTCCTTGACCTCTCTCATAATGAATTCAGCTCTTTAAATGGTTTGGAAAACATGACACAGTTAAATGGTAAAACAAAGAATAGGAAACAAGTCTTTATATATATATATATATATATATATATATACTAATTACTACTTTATCTATTTGATCAGTGCTTAATGTCAGTAATAACGCAATCACCCAGTTACCCGAAGATTTGTCACACTTTGGAAACCTCAAGGCTCTTATTCTAAACAATAATCAACTTTCCAAAGTTCCCGGATTGGATGTTTTGACTAATCTCAATACATTAGGTAAACAAAAACACACCCTTTTTATTCATGCAAATCATTTTGTGTATCAATAACCTTTTTTTTTTTTTTATCATCATAGTAATCTCTCACAATTCAGTCACCAAAATTCCCAACTTGATGGCCTTGCCGAAACTGGTGAAAGTCTCAGCATCACACAATAAACTAAAGGAAGTTCCCAACTTGTCTGGACAATCAGCATCATTAAAGGAACTTCGATTGAACGACAATAAAATTGTAACTATACCCAACACTTTACGGAAATGTCAAGCTTTGGCAATCATCGATCTTGGAAACAACAGAATCTCAAAATGGAGGTAAGAAGAAGAAGCATACATAAAAACGGGATGATTGACTGTTTATCTATAGTGATATTGCCTCTCTTGGATCCTTATTGAATTTGCACAACCTTAACCTTCGCGGCAATCCAATCACTAAGAACAAGGATTACAAAGACAAGATATTAGCCTTGGTTCCTTCTCTTCGAGTACTGGATGGTGAACGATTCGATCTTAAATTTTTGGAACGAAAACAAAAACAATCCAGTAATTTGAAACTGATGGAAAAGAAGGATCGACTGAAACGGGAAAAACTGGAAAAGCAACTGGAAGCGGATTATGGATTGGAAGCACCGGCTCGAAAACCACGACATAAACATCTCTTGCGTGAAGAAGAAGGATTAGCACCAAAGAAATCAGTAAAGAAGAACGACAGTGACAACGACAGTGATAAGAAACCAGCAAAGAAGAACAACAGTGACAACGACAATGATAAGAAACCAGCAAAGAAGAAGAATAACGACGAAAAGAAAAACGATGACGAAAAGGTCAACAAGAGAAAGGTGGTGGAATCGGCTGATGTTACCATAACAAAACCTACAAAGAAAAAGAAACCCGATACCTTTTTCGACCCATCTGGTGTTAAATCATCCATTTCAGAAACTACCGTGGACAAGAAGGAACCAACAACTACCGTCGAACCATCAACAAAGCAACCTATTGAATCAGCAAAGGCAGATCTTACCGAACCAGCACAACCACAGTCAAAACGTAAAGCGGACCGATTGTTGTCTCAGCGTGAACGCTCAGGTGTATTATCTGTGGTGGACAAATCCAAAAAACTCAAAAAGAAGGCGGATGGTGAAGATGTGTTGGCTACTTTGGAACAAATCAACAAGAAACAAGAAGAATCTACTGGATTGGGTGCTGATGCTTGGGATTAGTAATAGTTAGATTATAGATAGTTACAGTAATAAAGGAACATTTGCATACAAAATATCAATATCTTTGTCTTCTTCTTCTTTTTTGGTCATACTCATGTTTTTATGCCCAATGGTCTGTGTGTATGTTGACCCCCTTACTTATGCATAGGAACAATGAAATCGTGTGAAGGGTGGGACAATGCTTGTCTTTATTATAGCAGAGTGGCGAATCCAGGGGGGCGAAAGAAGTAAAGCGGGATTTGAAAATCTAAAAAGCGAACAAGGGATATTCCACGTTTTCTTTCTTTTCTTTCTCTTTTTTCTTTTTTGTCACCTTATCCTTTTTTAAACACAAAGGCATCTTGGACCATCATGAAAGATAAGATTATGAAGAAGCCTATGGACAGTAAAGCGCCAGAGAATATATTTCTCTTTGTCCCTAACATCATTGGTAAGAAGAACGATCGTACAACTTTATGAATGAATATAGACTCACCTCTTACTTTGCTTGTTTTATTTATTTTATTTTATTTTATATAGGATATACTCGTATTATATTGGCGGCCTTGTCACTTTATTATATGCCCATTCATCCCAAAGCATGTGTTGTCTTGTATAGTATCTCTTGTTTACTGGATGCCGTTGACGGAAATGCTGCTCGATACTTTAATCAATGCAAGTCCTTACTCAATCAGTCATTGGCTTTTTAACATCTTGGTTTTATTATAGGTAGTCGTTTTGGAGCAGTATTGGATATGGTAACCGATAGGTAATGGATTGGGGATAGGAAAAGAAATGATTAATGCTAAACTGTATATGATAGGTGTACAACTACTTGTCTACTTTGCTTCTTGTCACTTCGAAATCAATCATGGACCATCCTATTCCAGTTCCTTATCTCTTTGGACTTTGCTTCTCATTATATGCATATGTATAGGTAAACAGTTCCTCACACAATAACCTCTTCTCTTCACTAATAAATACTCTTTATTTGGAATGGTGGCTAGCTCTATGACTGAAGGATCATCAAGTCATAAAAAGATTGCTGAAGGTGGCAGTTGGTATCTTCGTCTATATTATACTAATAACGTAAGTAAAATAATAACAAAAAATAAAAAAAAATAAAAAAATAAAAAAGTCAGTATTACTCATCTTTCTCTTAATTAGATCATCCTATTTATCATGTGCGCTGGCAATGAATTGTTTTTTGTCCTTCTTTACATCCTCAGTGTCGCTAACATTGCTCAGCCTTTGAATGGTAAGCATCTTTACTACATGATTGATTAAACTGACATCTTCACCTTCTTTGTAGTATTGTGGTGGATTGCTTTATCAACAACAGGTGCGATCTGCTTTGCTAAACAGTTTATTAATGTGGTGCAAATTGTTAATGCAAGTAAGGTGCTGGTGGCCATCGACAAGGAAGATAGGATCCGGGCACTCAAGGGGAATTGAAGTAGTACCCTTTTACATATAAACTAGTTATATCTATATCCCATTTATACTATTGATGACTCTCCCTTACCTCCCCTTATATATATATATATATATATATATATATGTAGAATCTCCAATAAAACTATATTTTACCATGTCCTAATCGTTTTTATAATTAATGCGAGCATGTCAGTGGGGTAAAATGATACCCCTGATATGTCGGGTTTTGAAATATAACCAAAACGAAAACAGATGCTTTTGGGTAGTAGTACTTTGATGATCGGGCATGTTTTTACTTTCGGAAACAAAATGGGGTCAATGCGATTGATGAACAGAGTAACCTATATATTATGATCTTCGTGTATATGAAATTGTCACAAAGAAATGCCAACTTGAATGTCGGGATTTCAAATTCATATAGACTAAGGATATTCTTCAATGTGATAAAAATTACCACCGAGGTGCAGTGTATGTGGGTTGCGATATTTTCCCGAAAAAATTTGAACATGAAAAGGAGTGGAGACAAAGGAATGGAGAGAGAGAGAGCGGATTCATACCAAGTGGACAGCATCACTACATGAATTGTTTGATTGTATAACCGCTGTAGTCTGGCTGACCACATTCGCAGTGGCGGAAGGAGAGCGGATAGAAGACAGAGGAGAGAGACAGCGGATCCATCCAACCATACTAGAAGCGGAGGAAAGAGGGCGGAAAAAAGACATAAAGGATGAAGGGGAAAAAAAAAGTAGGCGATCAGTGTTGGGGAAATGATAGCGTGTGAAAATTGATGGTGAACAAATCATTCAAACATTGGATAAGAATGTTTCAAAGATAGGAGGTGATCAATGCTGGGGAAATCGTGCGATTTTTAGGATTATGTCTAGATGTAGTCAATTAAATCAATAAAAAATAAGCAATACGAAAAGATGGGGTCTTTATTAGACGTCAAATGGTTATGGTATTTAGGTTAAAAGCCAAGCATCAAGTCCCTTGTGTCAATCTGTCCGAACTTGCGATGACTTTTACTTGTCATGAAACCCACTTCGTGTTCAAATCCCGCTTTACTTTGATTCCTTACTAAGATTTTGGATGGGCTCTCCTCCCTCCATTGTTAAGGATGCTAATGATTAAAGTGGTGATGTGAATAATATAACCCATTTCCAATATACTATACCGCAAAAGTCAAGCACCAGGATCCTTGTGTTAGTCAGTCCAAGCTTGCATTGAGTTTTGCCTGTCTTTTGCAAGAAAAAAGTACGAAGACTTTTTTTACAGACAGAAGCAAAATTCATTTTCAAATCCAGCCAGTCCCTAGTCAGAGTTGGAAGAAGCTTTACCGCTCCATTGTCAACGGATGCTAATGATTAAAGTGGCCATGTGGACACTATGACCCATTTCCAACATACTTTACCGCAAAGTCAAGTATCAAGGCTCTTGTGTTAGTATGTTTAAGCTTGCAATGACTTTTACCTTTCCTTTGTGACGAAAAATTATTTTTTTGTAGACGAAAGAAAACTTCATTTTCAAACGCCGAACACCAAAATTCAATGTCCCTGCATGATCATGGAGAGGAAGCGTTGTCAGTCGACTCGTTGTAGGGCCCAAATTTGCCGATGTGTATAAAGTTACAATACAACTTTTTGATGGGGTCAGGGGCCGCACCCATCAGCAGACAACATCGGCGTTTCAAAATGACTGGGATCAAACGGGGTTTAAAAGACGTTGAGTTTAATAAGAAAGGGCCCATTTAGTGCTGACGAAGAATAACGTCGGCTTTGACGCCCCGCAAGAACCAAAATAATTTGGCATGACGTGTATGATACACCGATATGATCAGATGATCTAATTACAGAATGATAAACTAGAAAAGTATAAAGACTCGTGGATTGATGACAATGTAGTATTGAGTTGTGGCTTGATTAGTAAAAAAAAAAAAAAAGTTAATATCAAAAGGGCGGCCTTTCTACTATATTTCATTGTCTGTGGATTCCTACTAAACGTGATCGAGTGTAACATGGCGTGCGGAGAAGCCCTCAAGTCTTTTTTTTTGGGGGGCGGGGAGATCGTTGCATGGAATCCAATTTTTCATTTTTGACAAAATCTCCCCCTACTTGGTTTTCAATATAGCACAACCAAATGAATTGTGCTCCTTGGACTTCACTGATGTTTTTTTCGGCATTAATGTAGCGGAGACCTGTCAGTTCTTTGTTTTAAATCCCGCCATCCGATTTTCTGGATATGGTGCAAACCCCGACCACACCAAAAAAAGTGCACTCACCCCCATTTTTCCCATTTTGGCTATGGGTAGTACATAAGTGAGTGATGAATAAAATCGTGTCACCAACTGGATTTATTTTGGATTTGCAAAGTCAATTCATATATGGTCTAGAGAAAAAGAAAAAAGAAAAAGTACTTTTTCTCACTATGCGAATAACCGTGATGCATGAGGAAGACCATCTTACTATCAGGAGTGGTTTATATAAGATTTATGCAACTGATTTAGTCCGGATTAGATACCGACTATTGCCCCCACCTCCCTTTGGCACATTTCTTCACCGATGATGGCGTTTATGATAAACAAACAATCTGGATATAAGGGAGAGAGGTTAGGTTTAGCTCATAAGTAGAGCAAGCCTCGATATTGTTTCCCTAACCTTGATATTAATACGTTTAATCACTCATAGGGCCGGATATCGCGCGAGGATTTAAATCCCGACTTTTTTTTTTTTTTTTTTTTCAAAAAGCTCAGGATTCTGAATTTTCCCTTTCTCTTTTCCTTTCTACTTCTCAAATAATCTATTCACTGTCTTTATGTTTTTACTTGATCTCATATATCCATGCTAAACAACTTTCCACATTTAAAACGGCAGAAACATGACGCTAATATAAATGGAAACGTAAGTACACAGATGCATCTAGTTTAAAACAAGAACTAATCTCCCTTTTCCTTTCACTTTATAGTGTTTATACTGCGACCAACAGCAGCAGCATGCTGGCAGCTGTCCTGTACAATCCACAACCAGTCAGTTGGCTTCAGAATATCAACATATACGTGCGGCCATTGAAGATCCTACTATTGATATGGAAGACATCGAACGACGACTACGGAAATTGGAAACTCGATTGACTTTACGTATACCAGACGAGACCACCACCAATCTACTCGAACAGCAACAACAATTAGTCGACAATGTCTTTTATTCCTCCACTCCATCTACTTTTAACACTCCCACCGCCACCACCACCACCACCAACAACAACAACAACAACAACAACAACTCTACAGTGATACCACAACAAACATCAACCATGGCACTTACCTCAACCGGCATTGATATCAATACTACCATTACCGAACCTCACCATTTTATGAAGCTACTGCTAAATGGAATCAATCCGGCATTTGTACAGCAAAAGGCGATGGAAACCTATGGTCGACGTATTGATTTGGTGAGCCCTGCTATGGATAACCCTAATAATCAACAAGGTATTAGTAATCTGGCAATCGATAAAGAAGACCCTGAAGAATTATTATGGCTGGATATGGTGCTTACGACAAGATACCCCATGTGCTTCATTGTCTATCAAATGGTGGAGAAGAATCGACTGGTGGAATGGGTGTCTCATGCTTATATTGATGGCCTTCAAGGTCAAGTCAAACTGGAATATTCTTTGCTGGCCAAGTCTGTCCGTGCTTTTGTATACAATCATGAAAAGATATCTGCTCGTCATGATCATGGTGGTGATCAAGATCCTCATCATCGTAATATCAATCTGAACCGTGGTGCTTTTTACTTTCAACAAGCCGAGGAATTGCTGGAATTATGTTACATGACTAGTAGCCGCCACACCATCCGGTCCCTCCTCCATATGTATATGTATCAAGTAATGACTCCTGGTGGGCATATCAAGTCGGTCCAATACAGTGATTTGGCGATCAGAATGGCACAGGCGCTCAAACTGAATAACGAAAAAGGCATGCTGGTGAACGAACAACTTCGAGAAGACGATCGGCGTCTATGGTGGTCAACAGTCTGGTTGCATTTATGGTCTTGCGTCTCCTTTAATCGGCCTTTATTGGTGGATCCTTCTGATATTATGTCGTCGAATAGTCGATCCCCTAGCAAACGGCAGGATGAATCCAGTCAGGTGGGCTATTGTATCGATCTCTGTGTGAATAGCGTCAAGTTGATGCTCTTGTCTCGATCCATTCGTCAGCGTCTATTGGCGGAAATGACAGAGGCGAAATTGTTATGGACATTACAGGGTATTGAACATCAGTTGGAAACATGGTGCCGAGCCTTACCGGAACCTTTACAACTACGATTCTTGACGAATGAAGGAACTGAATTGGACCCTATGGATGACGTGGGACAACATGATGGACAGTCATCACAGGTGTTTGCTATGGAGATTGGATTGCTGCTACAGGGACAGTGGGCAACAGCAAAAATACGGGTATATGAATGTTTCGGGACAAACGATGCGTCCATCTTGGATCTCTTGGTGGTGCGTCATCGCCTTCAAGTGGCTGTGGAATTCACAAATTATTTATCTCAGATGGTGGAACGGATTAGACCTTGCTTTTTGATGTATCTTTTGACAGAGACTCAACCTTGTTTGACAACATTGATCGCCTTGGCTGCTTACGAACACAACACTGATATTATCCAGATGGCGGCGATACGGCAATTGTCCATGTTGAAGACTCTATTCCAAAGGTATCCTTGCTCTAGTAACTCTGCTTGCCACCAGTGGGTCCAAAAGATTGATCAGACTTTACAAGAACGTGCACCACCACCACCACAACAACAACAACAACCAACAAGTATGACTTCTATGGATGTTAATTGGTCTACTTCTTTGCTGCCAATCCTCAATGAATCAACACCGTTAAGTGATTATACATATCAACATGATCATCTACGACAATATCAGCACTATCAGTATACTCAACACCCATATGCACAACATCAGCAACAACAGCAACTGCAACAGCAACAATATCAACCCTACTTACATCAACCGAGTATTAATCAAGGCCACATATATCCAATGAATCTTGATCTCTTGTCGTCCACTTTATCATCAGTCACCACTGGGGAATCGGATCAATGGCGAAGGACATCAATGCTGAATGGATTCGGTGGTACAGACCGCTCTTTATCAAGGGAGTCTTATGACAACAAGCCATCATCTCCCAATCCATACTTCCATCAACATGGCACGGCAATGCAAGGCATGACATTACTATCAACACAAACATCTATCGTTAATCATTTGGAACCATCGAATAGTAGCAGCACAACCAGGATACATGTGCATCCATCATCATCTTCATCATCACAACTTGCAAATGAACACAATGGACGACATCAACCATCGGAAAAAGCTGCCGGTAAGCAATCAAGCTGGCCTTCTCTTGATATGTATCCTGATTCTTCCACCTTGAATCATCATCAACACTCTATTTTACATTACCCGCCGACAGATCCATCTAGATGATCTTTTTAATAATACGCTCCCCCCCTTTAATTACTTATATTGTATAGTCTTTGTTTTGTTACCTTAAATTTTTATATGTACTCTGTGTATGTTTGTTAATAAAGAATCCATTATGTTTTATGTCTTTATATGTGTGTATTGTTGGAAAGGGAAAAAGGAAAAAAAAAAATGATGGTATCTTTTTGGTGGTGCTTTATCATAATTAGACATGATTGTGTAACCATCGCAGACCTTGATGTCTCTCACAAAGAAGCGGGATTTGAAAATTAGGTTGGACTTACAAAAAAAAAGACCCCGTTCTTTTCTTTTCTCTCTTCTCTTTTTATTTTTCTTTTCCTCAATCTCATGCACATACCAAACATTCTTTTATACCTCAGTCTCAAATATTTGGCAATTAAGTGGTAGAGGGAGGGGGATGTCTTTTATATGACTAGGTAAACGAACTTTATGTTTTAAACCATCTGTTGGAAAAAGGAAATCATGCTCTGTCGATCAATTGACGTTTTGGTGCGACCATTTGACATCAAGGTAATGGATAAAAAAGGCTCTAATAATAATAAACATAGGGTTATCATTCTTTATTATATAGGTAGGGCCAGATGGCATGGGTGTACTTTATAATCGACTATTACATGCGGTGCAACATTTGGATTCAAGTCAATGATCGATTGGGGGTCATCACCAGTCATTGGGAAACTTTATCAAGATATTTTGGTGTTATACATTTAGCATAGACATACACATATATAAATAATAATAAAACTTGTTAATCAATAAATTATATCTAATAAAAAGAATGCACTGTATCAATATTCGACACTGTTATGGAACGAATATTGAAAAGGTCTTTGTCTAAAACCTATTAAATCGACGTATTTGGAAGTGTGGGGAGTTGTATACCGTACCTACCGATCCGTTCGTATTGGATCAAAGCAATCGGTTGGTTTTTTCAAGTGGGTGGTCTGCATAAATGTATTCCCTAGTCCATACCATCTTGAGCTTGACTTGATTAGTAAAAGTGACCTGAGCACTTTAACTTCCGTAATAAAGTATATTAAGAATGCATTTCAAAAATCACAGCCACTTGAATCATTAGCTCGATTGACAAAGGAGTGAGTGATGGTCTTTTGCGGGGTAGGCGGGATTTAAAATTGTTTTTGCAGCATCAAATACGCATACACCACCACCACCACCAAAATACAATAACCAACCGTTTGGACAAATTAAATGTATAAACGCCAAAACATTATGAGTTTTTATTACATAAGACAAAGACTAATAGTGTATGATATGATTATAATTTACTTTATTTATCTAATAGAATCCATTTCTTCAACCAATCGTTTATACGCCTTCCTACTTGTAGTACCAACCTGTGTGTAGTTGCCACCTCGTCGTTTATGTTCAAGTAACGTCGTGATCCAGCCCGCCAAAGAGACAAAAAAGCATTTTTCACATAACCAGGATATGCCAAAGTTTACGAGAGCCAACACCACAATAAACAATCTAAAACTAAAGGGTAAAGGTTCCAATTCCAACAAATCCATCAAAAACGAGGTGGGCCATAGTACGCTCCAGGTGGTAAAAGAGACGAGGAATACAAGAGTGATCATAAAACGACCTACATACATCAATTGATCAGTCACTGATTTCCCCCTCCCATCCTTTTTTTTTTTTCTGTGGTTACCATTTGTGTATAAGGGTTGTCGATAGGGAGGACCAACACTAAACACCACAGCTACCAATATATATTGATAACTGGAGACCAAAAATAGTACCGTGTTTTCATAGCATGATATGTTTTCACCATCAGGATCGAATTCAGGAGCCTTGTACCTAAGCAAAGCAAAGCAAAAAAAAAAAAAAAAAAAAAAAAAAAAAAAAAAAAAAGTTAATGATCCACTTTTTGTCAATCACCCCTGTTTCTATATTCTTACCATGATTGTTGATGTACGATCCAGTAGGCAAAAAGCTGAAAGCCTGAGTTGATCACAATGTGCCCGATGAGAGAAGTCAATACCTTTTTCGACACCAAACTAGCAGTTGGTCGTTTCCGGAAGAGATGTGGCCAAGCTGCCGTGTATCCCACTAAAATCAGAAGAAGAGGTTAGGTCCGCATTCACCGTCATTCTGATCAGACACTTACTATATACAGCAACAGGTAAGATCAAGAAGAGATCAATATACAAGAATTGAAAATCACCAAGATTACTTCCAAACGCATAAAGAAGAGTCACCGAGGTAAATTGGATCAAACTATAGAGAGCCATGTACTTGAAGCAACTAAAACTTGTCACCAATGCAGCGCGTCCTTCCCTATAAAGTGTAGAAGAAAGAGAGTGTGAGTAGCGGTATAAAGTTGGTATATCTATTTTATCCTAAACTTACTTGATAACATCAATGACACATTCAATATCCATTGTGTTGCTTGTAAAGGGAGCAGCTACAGATGCCTCCGCTTCAGATAATGAGATACCAATGTGACCAGCTTTGAGAGCACCACAATCATTAGCACCATCACCGCAGAATCCAACACAATAGTCAATATCTTGTAAAGCCATCACCAGTTCTTGTTTTTCGTCAGGTGACATACGCGCATAAATCGCCCCTTTAATAAGCATCCTGCCGAGTAGTTCAGATGTTGCATGATCGATCATCCATCGGAAGGCCTCCCCTGTCACAGCAAGGTAGTAAAGACTTGGTCCAGAGAATGGGTGTTCGTAATAGTTTGCTGAGTCATTTCTTGATGGCTATAAAATCATAAAAGGGAAGGGTAAGGATTGGGTGCTTTTTTTCATGCAGATGACAAGGCGGTGTTTATTTTTTTTTTCTTTTCTTCTTACCATCAGAGTTTGGCTGTCGAGTTTGGACCCTTCACAGAGCACACTTTCCCATGATAAGACAGAATCAGGATCAGTAGATGAGCCATGCAGAAACTTGGGGATGTATATTTCAGCTTCTTTTTCCACCAATCCACATTCTCTAGACACGCTGACTGCAGTCAAAACATTATCACCTATAAAATACACCTTTTGGTTAGAGTATAGTCATGTATAATTAGAGTATTGTTTTACCTGTGCACATGATTTGCCGGATATGAGCATTGCGTAGAGTAGTGAGCGCCGACACCGTACGAGTCTTCAGCTTGTTTTCAAAGATGATAAAGCCCAAAAAGGTCAAGTTGGATTCCACTTCTTGTCTATGGATTCAAGTACGACTGTTAGTAAAGTGTAATTTGACACGACCGTTTTGCCCTACCTTTTGAGTTTATGAAGTTTATGCCATTTCACGCCTTGTAAACGTCGAGATGCACAAGCAATGACACGATATCCTCGATGAGTATACCAGTAAAGTTGTTCTTGATAGTCCTTGGGCACTAAGTTTCAAATAAAGAATAAAGTGAGTCAATGAGATACATTCTTTTTGTTCATTTGTAAATGTAACTTACTTGATTCAGGGGTACAGATATCCATCATCACTTCAGGGGCGCCTTTCACAAAGACTTCCATATAGGTATTGGCCAATTGTCGTACGATCACACTCATTCTACGTAAAGCAGATACGAATTCAAATGAGTGGATGATTCCAAATTCGATAGGAGTGGTTTGACTTGAATCCTAAGTGTTGATATAATAGAACAGTCAATCTTTTGCATGGTCTTCTTTTTTCTACTTACCGATTGCAAGGACGAGAAGAGATCCTGTCGTCCACCAGGCGGTCTGACAACCGTGGGCATGATTCCAACCTTGGCACTTTTCTTGACCTGGGAAGACACCAATTCACTAGTAGATTTCAATCCCATCGAAGACATGCCACCACTTTCTTCGAGTTCCCAACCAGTAAATTCAAACATCTTGAGGTCCAGAGGATCGCCTACCAATTCACCACCTACAATTTTTAAAGAGTGACAGGTCGTCATGGCGCGGAGCATTTTATATTTGGAGCTGGTGGTCTCATCGTCTTGTTGTTGACGAGACAATGTATCGGTAACTGTTGTTGATTCCTTCTCGAATACCTTGGGTCCATCACCTTCCAGAGGATCGCCAACTGTTCTGATGCCATGGATATCCAAACCATCTTCTGTCAAAGTCCCAGTCTTGTCAAAGCACATACAGTCCACCTTACCCCCAATATTCACGCGAGGTGGAGATATACAAAAAATCCCTAGTCGTTTCAGTCGGTTGATCGCAAAGCTTGTACCAATGGACATTGTTGCTGGAAGAGCAGGTGGTACCACGATGGTGATCAGATCCAAAGCACGTAGGACCATTGTTGTAGTGTCAATTCCCAGTCGGATGAAATTCACAGAAGATACCAAGAATCCCACCATTGCTACATTACATTAAGATGTGAGTTACATGCATGATTTTTTGGATTGTTCTTTTAGTCTTACCAATAATCGACAATACACCAATGAATCTAAAGGAATCCCGATAGAATTTAAAGTTGTTCGGTTTTGGAAACAGCATACTTCGGACAAGAGCACCTTTAGCCGTATTAAAGCCAGTTCGGACCACCACAGCAGTTGCGGAGATATTGTTTTCAGAGCGTACACGTACCACCTTGGTGCCATTGAATAAAAAGTGCTTGGCTACTTCGGCAGGTATGGTTGGACCAGATAGATCCAGTTTTCGTAAAGTGACATCGATCATGGGTAGTTTGGATACCGGTACTGATTCCCCAGTGAGCATGGATTCATTCAGGATACAATCACCAGTGATGAGCATTGCGTCGCAGGGCACAGTGTGAAGGTCACCAATATCAATGAGATCACCAGGAACAAGATCGACCGAGCTGATGATCCGCCCTATGCACCAAAATAGAAAGAGAATATAAAGTTAGTGTTGAAAAATACAGCCAAAATCGGAGTTTCTACTTACATGAGCCATTCCTAAATGTTCTAACCGAGCATTCGAAGCGTGACATGTCCCGCATCCGTTTCATTGTCTATATTAAATGTAAAAACCAAGTTAGCCAAACCTGCCATAACTTCGCCACCACCTTAAATCTACCTGTTTTGTTTCCACTAATGTTGTAATGATACTAAAGGCGCTGATCACAAAGATACAAAAGGCATAATAGTAGTAATCATCCATACTCCACAGAATAATGCTACCAATTTGGAAGACATAGAATGGATTGAGGACCTAATATTCATGAGGAGAGGAACATAAAGTGATTAGTAGTTGATCAAATAGCATTAGCATCCCCTTTTTCATACTTACTTCATCTGTCAACAGCTTCATGATAGGTTTTTCATGGATGTTTATAATATTGGGTCCAAACACCGATAATCGTTTAATATATTTTCCTGTTGATAATCCAAGCTTGAGGTTCTTCACCGAGGTCCATTGGTGATCCTTGTAAAACCTAGTAGAGTAACAATGATATATAACAAAGTTTATAAAAAGCATGAGTCAGAATCAACCCTTTTTTTTTTCTCCGCCTAGATTGTATTATGTTGATACTTTACCCAGTGATGAGGAATCTGTCAAATAAGGGATGATAAGCCAGTCGGACATAACGATAGTCGACCAGAATCAGGTGCTGTAAAGATTCATCCAGATTCAAGTATGGCAGCTGAGCTTGTGTATCCACCAGGGTCCGAGTAGATAGAGAGGGAGAAGTCGACTGCGCCAGTTCATTCTTGATTTGTTGAGCTGAGAATACAGATCCAATGGTTCCATTGTAAAATTCACGTAAAGGACGAAGAATTTCATATTGATTGTATTGGTTCTATGTGTGTACAATGAGGTTGAGTGAGTTCACCTTTTTTTTTTTTTTTTTTTTTCTCTTTTCCATCCACGCCTGTACCAATAAGGTAAAAACCTTCCAAAAAAAGAGAGAATGAGATTTCTTACCTTGAATACCAGCCATTGAGCATCTTTAAGAGGAACTTGTTGACCAACCCATTTAATCCACCAAGTAGGTACCCAACGAGCAATAAGCCATACAATACCAAGAGTACCAATACAGCATAATCGGTAAATAAAGTGACGCAGCGTATGATATTGATAGCCATAAATGACCACTTGGACATCTTCTTCCTCCAATAACATGTGTTGTTCTAAGCGATTCCCCATCAAGTCAGTACTGTCACTGTCATCCATTCGTATCTGTTGATGGTGTAACCCTGTTGTTGTGTTAGAGCCAGAAGTGAGAAGTTTGCTGTTTAGATCGATGGTGAGGTTGTTTGGTTCGGCATCGTCGTCGTCGTCGTCTTCATCATCATCATCGTCCTCGTCATCGGTAGATATATATTCGTCGCTGGTATTGAGTTCTGCGTCGTTAATAGGAGAGGTGTCAATGTCATCTTCTGTTTTGGACTGATCGAGTTGTGTTTGTCGTCCTCGTCGTCTTTGATGCAAGTGTTGCTGTTGGTACTGTTGAGTATGATCTTGAGCAGAGGAATAAGACCCAGAAAGAGAGCGTTGGTGTTGAGTGGATTTAATAGGTGGAAAGGCAGAAGCAATACCAGAAATTGTTGGTTCTGGAGTTTTGGTCATGAATTCTTGAGAGGGTATTGTTGAAGAAGTATAACGGTGAGAAGAGGAAGAAGTGGATGGTGAAGGGACAGGTGGTGTATGAATAAGTGGTGCCGCAGAATCACGTCTTGGTTTAGTCGGTGAAGAGACAGAACTACTTTGGTGAGCCCAAGACAAAGTAGTGTTGTTTGATGAGTTGCCATTATCCGCTGTTAGGGAAGATCGGTTTGGTGAAGAGCTTGAGGCGGAGGCCCCATATGCCGCAGGTGTCCAGGTCGAGGGTTTCTTCGACATTCGTGATCACTAGAACGCATATAAAGACGTAAAGGAAGGTAAAAAAAAAACTTGTTTGTGGATCAAAAAAGAAAGAAAGAGTAAAGGAAAGAAAGAAAAAAGAAAAAAGTCGCTGGATTTTCCTTTTTCTAAAAAAAAAAAAAAATCAGATCGTGACTTTTTGGTCAAATCAAATCGCCGCATTCGATTAAAGTTTATACACCAAGTTAGGATCGATAAGAGACAGTATGAATAAAACACAGTATAGTTATAATAATATGAAGTATCAAAAGGATACAAAAAAGGCGTATTTTATTATGAATACCAATCTAAAAATAATAGTACTAAACTAGCCCCTAATAAAAAGATTAGCATGAATTTGCGAGTCCCCCTATTTCGTTCCTTTGCTTGTAGGAGTTGTAGATTGCCTTGTTCCACCCGTTCCGTTGTAGCCAAAGAGTCACCATAAAGTCGATCTGTCTGCATAGTTTGTACTGCAAGATGATTGGTTAATTGAGTTTGTAAGGTGGATATTTCCATCAACGCCTTTTCCGCCTGTCGCACTTGATTGAGAGTTGTATTCATTTCTTCAAGCATCGATTCGTTTTCCTTTTCCAATTGCTGCATTTGTTCCTGAGATAATTGTTGTTCAAAAGCATCCATATCTTCATGAATATCTTCCATCCATCCCATAGTACTTGTCAAAGGTGATGAAGATGATGATGATTCAGTATGTGAGGTGGTGATATCGGTTGATTTGCTTGGTTTCCAATTCAGTCCCAAAGAGGACGAGGGTGATGACACATTGTTGAGAGTGGTGGCATTATTAAAGAGATGATTTTCGGATTTCTCCAGTTCCCGAGTCAAGCGTATTTCTTGTTGACCTTTTTGTAGTTTAGAGACATCCATCAAGAGTTTGTTCAAGAGCCAGATCATGTTACCCCGATGAATTGACAAGATGTCCTCCGTTTCCATACCTACACCACCTGGTACCACCTGCTTGAAGAACTGTGCCAGTCGTCTGGAGGTCGTGGCTGCTGCTTGATCCTTTCGTAATTGTTCGGCTTGTTCAAGTTCCTTGACACGATCCATACACCGTCGAATAATCAGTTTAGCCTGAAAGTCGATTTCATCACGTTCACGGTCAGTCAAATGAGTAATGTTGGCGGGAAACAAAGCAAAGAGTGAGCTGGCAGTTCCATTGAAGGAAGTTGTTGGTTTTTTGTTGTCAGTGGTCTTGTTGGAACCAGGGTATCGCGGTTTACGAATATCGTTACTGAGGTAGATTCGTCGGATGGAGACCAAAAACCTGTTCAAACTATCAATATGCTGGTATATACGATAGGCTTCTTTGGTAAAGAGGTCATATGTGGTTTCCTTTTCTTCGGTTATCTTGGTGTTCTTCGGTATCTTCTTGTTTGGTAGAGGAGATGAAGCAACAAAGGTACGGAAGTCAGATGTAATATTAGGCATGTAATATAGATATGAAGAAGAGACGATGCTCTCTCTCTCTTTTTTTTTTTTATTTTACCAAATTCAGCGGGATTTGAAATTGAGTCCAACTTTCAAAAGGTAAAATAAAAAAACTACCTTCTTTTTCTTCTTCCCTCTCTTTTATCACTTTATACTCTACTTTTTTTTTTAAATATATGAATGGGAACACTTCTTCTTCGACACACGTGAAACTGTTCAACCAAAATGTACAAGTATCATCTTCCTTGGAAAGCAAGGCCTTGAATATATTGAACGTCAAAAGCCCTTTGGATTCTCCCGACTTTAACCCCACAGACTACATCAACAGGCTCTTCCCAAATGGTAAGCTCCATAAAGGAATAAAAACATGTCAGTTAATTCATACTCATTAACTCTTCTTTCTAAATAGAACAATCACTTTCCTCAATAGACACAATCCTGGATAAGATTAAACAAAAAACGGTGGATATGGGACGTGAAACGGAACGACTTACCACAGCGCAGACCATCTTGGGAAAACAAGGAACTGAAGAAGAACTTGGAAAAGCAAAGGACACCATCAAGGTAAAAGACGAATTGTTTGGTCACTTGGTGAATCTATTTATTCACCTCTCTCTCATATCATAATAGGACTTGTTCCAAAAGATACAAGATATTAAAATCAAGGCGGCTCAGTCTGAATCCATGGTGCAGGATATTACTCAAGATGTCAAATCCTTGGATTATGCTAAACGTCATCTTACTCATTCTGTAACTGTATTGAAACGATTGCAAATGTTAGGTAAGCGTATATTGTGCCTTGTGGGGGAGAAGTAGGGACTAACGTATCTGGAATAGTTACTGCTGTGGATCAACTGGAAACCATGTCAAAAAACAAGCAATACAAAGAAAGCGCACAGCTTCTCCAGGTAATGAATAAAAAACAGTAAATGGAAACTGATGGAAAAATATCATACATCATACAACATACTAACCTTCTTTTATAGGCTGTCATTCAATTGATGCAACACTTCAAATCATACAGAAGTGTACCACAAATATCGCAACTATCGGACCGGATCAATCATCTACAAAAGGAATTAGGTAAAGCGGTATTCCACGAATTCGAACTTGGATTTAACTCGGATGGTGGTCTCAGAAGTCAACCTTGGTTATTAAATGATGCATGTCATGTTGCCTCCGTCCTTGGGGAATCTACAAAGTAAGTTGGGAAGGAAAATATCATGTCACAGTCATATTAACAATGAATGGAACGTAGGGAGAAGATCATTGAACATTATGTGGATCTTCAACTTTTGGGTTATCGACAGGTCTTTTTGTTATCAGAAGAAGTATCTCAACTCGATAACATTGGTCGCCGGTATGCTTTTTTGAAACGGGTTTTGAAAATCTGCGACGTTGACCATCGTGATATCTTCCCAGCCGATTGGTGTGTCAGTGGCAGGGTCTCTGCAAAATTCTGTGATTACACAAGGTAAAAGTACAAAAAAAAAAGGAGGTTAAAACAATATGGATGACATTGACATGTATATTATGGATAACTTTTAATAGGAATGACTTGGAAAAAGTGTTATCAAATAATCAACCTAGTGCCAAGGAACTACTCAAGGCGCTACAACTCACTATCGAGTTTGAAGGACAACTCAGTCGACGCTTCGAAAAGAATGTAAGTAGATTATTATGATAAATGCTGATACTAACAATTCAAACGCCGCTCTTTTTTTTTTTTTTTTTTTTTTTTTTTTTTACTTTTCACTTTTGAATAGTACAAAGAAGTGGATAGCAAACGATACCCTGTGTTTCACTTTGAAAAAAGCATCTCAAGGAGCTTCCAACCATACCTGTGGATATACATCGAGGCGACGGATAGGTAATAACCAGAAACTGATATGGCCTAATGAAGTGCTAACTTAAGGTTGTTATTGTTTTTCCACTTACTGATAGGACACTTACGGACATGATCAACTCATATACACAATCTGATAAAATGACAGACGACGAAGGGAATTCGACTGTATTGCCCTCAAGCACTGATATCTTTTACTTTTACCGGGAAACCCTGTCTCAATGTGCAAGATTCTCTACTGGTGGTGCTTTTTGGGATCTGTGTCAACTCTTTGTAAAGCATTTGCTCTCCTACTGTGAAATCGTCTTGGTGAAAGGCATAACTCGGTAAGTATGGTTGAAATAGGACTACAAAAAAAGGCTGAAAAACTAACAATGTATTGATTTTCTATTTATTTGTGGGGTCTCCATTTAGTGATGAAAGGCAACCTCTTACCATGGACCACCTACGGTTCATCATCCTGGCTTTAAATACGGCGGACTATTGCTGTATTACCACCTCTCAAGTAAGTCAAATATTACCCAAAACAAATTTTATTAACGAAACATTTTATACTACATGGTACCATCAGCTTAACGAAAAACTCAAAACTCAAATCGACGAAGAATACAAAGACAAATTGGACCTTCAAAACGTAAATGATGCCTTTATGAGGTAAGGACATGAAAAAAAAAAAAAAAAGAATCACATGATTACTTAGTATACTTTATATTATCTATTTTGGTGTAGTACTGTGTCGTCCTGTGTTGATGCTATTATTCGTGGCCTGATATCAAGCTTCGAACCACATTTCCAACAGATGATGCGACTTCCCTGGGCCACTATGGATATTGTTGGTGACCAATCCGATTATATTACTCAGATACAAGAATTAGCGACTCGGTATATCAAGGTGGTAGGTGAAACCGTAGCCAACAAACGCTACTATAGAACCTTCTCTGATCGCTTTGCGGAGTAAGTTGAAAAAAGGTAACAATCTTCGTCTTGGTATCCTGCTAACTTTGTCCTTTGGTAACTACTAGTACCTTGTTGAACAAATACATTGCCAATATATTTCGGTGCAAACAGATATCTGAAATTGGTGCTGAACAGGTAATATACATTCTTGGTTTTATGTCTACTTACTCCACTTGATACTAATACTACTATTCTCTTTTACATCATCTAGTTACTGTTAGATACTCACTCTATCAAGACATTGTTACTGGATATTCCATCTATGGGCTCAAAGGATCCTGTGACAATAACGACGTCGTAAGTAATTATCAATGTTGAAATAGATATACCAAATGACAATACTGACCGAACTTTATTGTTTCTAGGTACGGTAAACTGGTGAACCGTGGTATAACCAAATCTGAAATGATATTAAAGACGGTGATGGCTCCGGCAGAACCTATGGCGGGATATGTGGAAAATTACTTATTCTTGGTGGCTGATAGGAATCTCATAAACTTTACAAAATTATTGGATCTAAAAGGACTGAAGAAACCTGATCAAGCACAATTGATTGAATTATTCCAACGAAAGGCAGCTAATCAAACACAATTAACCAACAATCCAAACCTGTTACCTACCATGGACTCCTCAGCACCAATATCATCATCATCGTCATCTATCACAACATCATTATCCACCATGGCCACCAACGCAGCATCGAACTTTAACGCTTCATCCTCACCGTTAACTCAATCTGGAAGACACTCTGGAAATCCATCATCACCCTTGACACCTTCTTCACCGACATCAGAAGCCCAAACCAAGACTGGTAGATTGAACGAAAACTTTAGAAGATTAGTGATGACAGGAATGGCATTCAAGAAGGATCTCCAAGATAGGCGGGATCAATACAAGGACTAGTTATAGATTTAGATTAATTAACTCTTACTAATTTTTTTAATTACTGTAATAGAACTTTTAATAATAAACCCCCCCCCCATTAATATCATTTACTTGTATATACAAATGTTGTCAATGTCTCAGTTTTGTATTACTTTAGGGAACTACTATGCAAAAAAAAAGAAGCGCAATAAAAACCCTGATGGCATCTTTCAACACAGGATCAAAATTTGGCTTATTGTTGGTTATTGTCATTTAAATGCAAGGAACAAAGAGAATAGAATCGCTTTTGGAGTCATTACATTTGCATGAATGTCGGAATTTGAATTTTAAGGGACAGGGGCACAACATCGGATGATTTTGTTGATGGGGAGGGAATATGAGTTGCATACTGCTGTTGCCTCTTGATCGGTGTTTTTGCAGGCATGTGCAACCATCACACAAAATACCTTATTACTAAGCATCATACATACTCCTTAAAAACTCCCATAGAAGTGGTCCTTTAAAGCTGACGTCTAGATTTTTTTTTTCTCGTACAACGGATGCGCGTGGGGACTTTGTATGATTTTCATACGCTATTGAATACAATTTCCCATTCAAGTTGTGCTTACTTAACTTTGGATGTCGATTCATTGTCCTGTTATGTAGGGCTTCTTGTATATTATAGGAATGTGAGACTCTTTTTGGCTTGAGCACTTTTTTGATAGCTTCACATTCATGCGTGAGAACTTTTTTTTTTTTTTTTTTTGAGGCACTACCCCTTGTATTATTTTCCATACCCGGATTTAGTTTTCTTTTTGGTGGATATGCTCTTGTAAAGATTGTCTGAAAAAGTCTTAATGGACCATTCCATCATCAATTTCCTAATTTAGATCCACCGCAGTTCCAGGAAATGGACCCTATTCAGCCTCACAGAGCCTAAAATAAATTATTTCAATTCCCGCCTGCGCGAAAAGAACTGAAGTATCAAATTTTTTTTCTTTGTGTTCCACGTTCTTCTTTTACTTCTCTCTCTCTCTCTCTCTCTCTCTCTCTCTCACACACATCAATGCCTCTCTTTGGATTCACGAAAAAAACCAAGAAACGACTCTCCTCTGGTCAACTACGTCTAGGTCTAAGAAAAGTCAAGTCTACGGGAAACATTGCAGCAGATGATTCGGACAGCTCCACTGACAGCGACGAATTGGAAAACTACCCACCAAAGCAATCTCAAAAAGCAACACAAGGATCAGCCAACAGTACTCCAGACGACACTCCACGTAGTAATAGTCCAGGCGGTCAGTGTAATCAAGGTGTGAATCCGGACGATTTGGATTTCTTGCTCTCCATGGAAACACAACAACGTTTGGATGCACAAACGGAACGGGACAAGCTCACATTACCTCCTCGACCTACAAGACTCAAATTTGAATTACCGGTGACCCCTTCTCGCTCTCGCTCCCCTAGTAATCAACCTATTGCTTATCCTCGTGCTCGGCCTTATCGATCCCTTTCTGAAGAAAAAACCAGGTCTCATCGAAAACCAGAAGATGCGAAATCAGGTCCAAGGAAACCTCGACATCGACGATGGTCAAAACTAATGGGCTCGGATGATGATTCGGACTCGGAGAAACGACAGGTGGAGGTGGGGACTTATGTTAGACTACTCAAGAGACCACTGCCAACGATGGGTTATGTCCGATATATTGGTCCTGTCGAAGGTGAACCAGGGGATTGGATTGGTGTGGAACTACAACATCGAGGTACATGAATGGCTTAAATATATATATATATACGGGAGGGATTCGTTTAGTTACTAACTTTTGTTTTTTTTGTTTTATTCTAGTTGGAAACTGTGATGGATTGATCCGGGGGCAACGATTCTTCAAGACGGATCCTCAACGTGGCATCTTTTTAAAACGATTTGACGTGGAGGCGGTGATTTAACCAAGTGACAACCAACAAAAACCAACTTTGCATTTATGGCCCATATTAATTGGATACCCCTCTCATTCCTTTAGAATTCATTTTTACCCTATAGTTTATCCTTATTTTGTCATTATATTTATCAATTTGTTGATTCCCTAAATAAAAACCTTGTTTTTTTTAATCATGTCTAACATGCAAATGATCGAAGGAACTGGTCTTGCCTTTACTTGCAAGTATCAAATTTATTCAATCGCCGATTTAATACTACTATATAACTTTGTTGGTGAAGAAAATTTCTCACTTTGTTATTCCCCTTTAATCCTTTGACCCGCTACAATATGGAAGAAGGTGATTTTGATGTTTTGGATAGCTCATCAGAAAGGTATATAACTTTTTAAAAATGCTTTTATATCTAATTAACACGGTCTGATTCATCCTTTATACATTAAAAAACAATAGCTCTTTTGAAGAACCACTGACAACAGCTCAACAGAATCTTGTGAACCAACTCGAACACCAACCTGGCGAAACCAACGGCCAACCTATGTTATCGTAAGTAAAAATGGGACAAGACACAGTGCTTTTGTTTCGCACACTGATTATTAACTCTTGTTTACTCTTTATATCTTTAGGGGCTCCTCTTCTTCAACAAGTCGTAGCATCGATGTAAAGGCAAATTACGTCAATCTTCTGCTTACAGCATATGGATATTCGGCACCTCTTATATTCAACAGCAACGATGGAAATGATGTAATCAAGGTACTCGATTGCTTCCAAACAGTACTTCAGGATATCAAAGTAAGTGGGGGAAAAAAGACTGAATAGGGCATCAACATACTAATGATATCTGGGACTTTTATAGGCGCAAAAAGACGAACATGACCAAATGAACGATACTATCCTTACCCTCCAACAAGAACAAGAACATCTGCAAAATAGTTTGGTAAGAGTACGATTATATTAAAACCCTTCTCACTCAACGTGTCTGTTTAATTAATATTTAGGACCGACAACATCGCGAACAAGTCAAGCTAGAACAGGAACTTGCACATGCTAGGAACAAGACAAGGTAGGTGGAATGAGGATACGTATATGAAACAATGGTGACTGATATATCTTCCTCTTGTCCTTAGATCGATAGAAGAAGAAGCCAAAAAGACGTTGGAGAACCATCGCCGCATCAAGGAAGAACTCAACAAGTGTAAAAACAATATGCAGTATATAAATCAACAATATATGGTAAGTGAATAGAATGGAAACCAGGCACACATATTGAATCTTTTTGTTTAGCATGAAACACGAAGACATGAACAAGAACATGCCAAAACACGGGACAGGCTTACCAAAATGATGAAGGATAAAATCACTACCAATGTCGTGTCAATGACCATCAACGACTCTGCGCTGATCTCAGAACTCGATTTGGAACCTGAAACATCACCAATGGAAGATGTAAGTATGGGAATTTACATTGGTATCAAGGTATTAACCAACTTTTTATTGATTTAGGCGATCTCTATGCACAAGGACTTGTTGCAGAAATGTACCAGGCGGGAAATGGAAAGCAGGGCGGAAAGCGAAGATTTACGGACTGCGGTTATAAAAATGCATACCTCAATATATCAGCTTGTTGAATCTCAAATTGAAGGTTTTAAACATGCAGTGGGTGCCAAAAAGGTAACAAAACAAGTGATGATAAAATGCTCTTGACCTAACACTGAATTCTCTCTTGTTATACTAGTTGGGGAACGAAGCGGATCGGGATTTAGAAAAATACAAACTACCGGCGGATTTCCATGCTCAACAAATCATGGGCCAAGTCAATATGCTGCTGGACACCTTGCGCGAAGAATGGGACCGACAAATCACTAATAGGAACTTTTACACCGAAGAAGACATGGAAGAAAAGGAACTGACGATACAACAATGGCAAGCTCAAGTAACGGATTTGGAAGAAGCTTTAGGTATATATCATATTCAAGAGGGAGAGGGGGGGGGCGGAACTGGTAAAGTTGGAAAATACTCACTATCTAACATTACACATATAGATAAACTGCAAAAGGAACACGATGAAAAAGAAAAGGTGCACCTCCGATTCGTCAATGGTGGATTCTTCGATGAATATCCACCTGAAGCTTACTTGGATTTGTCAGAGTAAGTAATATCATATGCTAACTCACTGATCTTATGAAATTATCTTTTTATATTGTAGCTCTGAAAGTTCAATACCTGATAATGACCGGGCAACTGAATCTCACTATCAACAACTACGGAAAAAGGCGATGAAGGATCAAGAAAAGATTACTAAAGCTGCGATTGATTTGGGAAACGAACGCATGAAACTCGAAGTAAGTACTCATCTATACTTTATTCACTATTACTAATATAACTTTTTTTCTATATTCTTACCACGACGTAGGCCGAACAATGGGCTTTTAGGGAAATGAAACGACAGGCTGCATTGACGGAACTTATGGACTCGACCACTCTATCATCACCACAGTCCCGAAAACGACCAAGATCAGATGATTGAATGGCTGTTATCTCTTGTTGATCCTCCCCCCCCCCACACACACACATCTTAACACTATTAGATTAGTCCCCTCCCCTCTCACATCCTCATTATTTACCATTACTTATTGTACATATAATAATAACATACCAACTTCTCTTCCAACACATCTTCAAATAAACATTATTCACATCGTTTGCCTTGAATAAATTTTAACTGTCTTGTTACGGAACAGACCCATGATGTCCTTCTCTTCTTATGCGTCTCCAAACCATAATGACTTTTTTTTTTTTAAAAAAAAAACATGATAACAATTCACATATTGATTTAAACTTCTAAATGATGTGCCGATTCATGCAATAATTAGAGTACTAAAGCTTCTATCACACTGACAAATCCCCCCTCGAAAAAAAGTCGGAGTTTAATCAACATACCGATGCATGAATCACATTAAGGATGGATTTTATCAAGTTTATTTTATTAAAAGTGAGGTAAAAAGACAAAACTACATAATATAAATCACAACTAATATATATAAGACTGTTATAAAGAGTATTTAGGATAAATAAGATCAAATTGTTGGATATGCTGAGCAGTTGATGGTAGACAAGATTCTTCAATGGCCCAAGATTTCGGCACCAACAGACGTTAACTAACCAGCAATACCCACCATGTTTTTTGCTTGTTTCCCACTCACACCAAGAAGAGCATAACCTAATTCTGTAGCACATCCCACCACCCATCAATTGTAGACCTTTGATCACCCAAGCTATACTTCACTGGTATGTTGAATATATTCGTTTTAGTGGGATTTTTGAGTGACATCTACAGGATAAAAAAGGTGGTTAGTCATTCAAAAAGAGAAGTTATTGTTCTTACCTTCGGTCAAAGACTGGTGTAAAGTAGTCTACGATTCGACAAGGATTAGCCATCGTCCATAGGCATGTATTATTACTAATTAAAAAAGAGGTGTTGATCAATAAGGTAGGACATTCTAGTAAAATACTTACGGTCAAGTCGAGTGGATTAATGTATAGCTATAGTGGAAGGTGCGAGTGAGGAAAAAAAAAAAAATAGAAAGAAAGAGAGGGAAATGTTTCAATGAAATCCCATCTGACCCGCCTTTTCAAAACCCGCCCGCATGAAACGCTTGCCCAAGCTGATTAGAGAGCGATACTTCAAAATGCTACCTATTGCATGTGGGGTTTTAATAAGTGTAAACAGAAATTGAATTGAATGAAACAAAGGTAACAGCGAAAAATATAACGAAACCAAGTTGAGGGTTTTCTTAAAGAAAAAAGAAGGAGAAGGGTATAGATACGTATACAATTCACAAACAGGATTGCAACATAAAGGCAAGTCAAGATAATGAGGTATCACCCACACAATAAGTTTGTTCTTAATCCAAAAGTCAACACACTCAGGGGATTATCGGGATTTGAAAATGTTGAATTGCATTGACTGGCCTTGTTTGTGATCCAGTTCCATTCCTTTACAAAAGCAAATACACATCTTCAAGCATGAAATTACATGGCTCGAGAATCATAATGTGTTAGATAAGAACCCCATGTTTGTTGAATTAGATTACCATTCATAAGATTTGGTAGATATAGGCTCCTTGATCTTCGAGGCTAAGACATAAAAAAAAAAAGGTCCGAGAACATATTCGAATCCCGCCATTACTTTCATCCTGCCCTATATTCTTTAAAGGCTCTACTTGGATGGTATAATGTTATACAAAAGCATATCAAGACAATGCTAAAGTAGGTGATTTTATGTTACTGGGAAAGGCAAGGCTATTTTAAAATCATGATGGATCAAATTTTATTGTGAAAGCCATGGAAATTATTTTTGATATTCCGATCATCAAGAAAGCTTAAATTTGCTCGGACAAAAACATTGTTTTCTTCTCCTCTTCTTTCCTTACATTATACAACTTGACGATGGTGACCAATTTACAAGAATACGACGAAGAACAAGTCCGCCTTATGGAAGAAATGTGTATCGTCATTGATGAAAACGATAAACGTATTGGGGCTGATTCAAAAAAGACCTGTAAGTACTCATTTTTCATAAAGCGGTGAAGATGATGATGATGGACTAAATCTTTTTTTATTTATTTTTGATATAGGTCATCTTATGGAAAATATCAACAAGGGACTTTTACACCGAGCCTTTAGTGTCTTCCTCTTTGACTCTCAAACCGACTCTTACTTCAACAACGGGCGACTGAAAAGATCACCTTCCCCGACATGTGGACGAATACTTGTTGCTCTCATCCTTTGAATACTCCTGATGAACTGGTGGAAAAGGATCAACTTGGTAAAGTGTATATTAACAATAGAGATAAATGGATATACTTAATTTTTTTTATAATGTGTTATAGGTGCTCGTACTGCTGCTCAACGTAAATTGGAACATGAACTCGGTATCAAGCCTAACCAAGTCCCTTTGGATCAATTCCATTATTTGACTCGTATTCACTATCTTGCACCTAGTGATGGATTATGGGGTGAACACGAAAGTAAGTATAATTATATTAAAAACAAGGGCCTGGAATGACTTGTAAACTAACCTTTATATTATATATAGTTGACTATATCTTTATGATCAAGGCCAATGTGGATTTGGATGTGAATCCTAATGAAATCCGTGATGTCAAGTATGTGACCCCTGATGAACTCCGTGCCATGTTTGCCGACACCAGTGTACCAATGACTCCTTGGTTCAAGTTGATCTGTAATACCTTTTTGTTCAAATGGTGGGCAAATATTGATTCCTTGGAAAGCCAAAAAGACGAAGACACCATCCATCGTCTGGGCTTTGATTGATTCTTGGGGATTAGACTAGCCTAAACTAGTTATATATTGCATATTTTACTCTTTATCTACATGTTGTCTCTTATTTTGATTACATACCCTCTATTTATATGTTTAATATTAATCTATATTTGAAGTATAATAAAAACACACACACTTCTCCATACTTATCATGTTTTTAATGTGCCTGAACCATGTATATCAATTGTATTGATCATAATAAATTTGCCAAGAAAAATACAAAAAAGTTTATTTTCATACTATTATAGTCGGACAAAGAGGTAAAGTGATCTGCCTTTGGCTTTGTATCTTTGTCTTTTTTCGAGAACCACGTGTATTGTATTACTTTGGTTAATCATCCATTCTTGCTGTTCTTTATTTTTTATTTTTTTATCTCTTGTCACTATCACTCTGTCAGTTTTCAACAATCAAAACTATGCATGATATATAGTGAACAGGGAAAAAAGGCCGACGGGATTCGAATTTTCATTTTGAAAAAGATAAGGGCGCTATCCAATTTGATTTTTTCCTTTTCTCTCTTTGTTCCGTTCTTCTTCTTCTTTTTTTTTTTTTTTACTGCCCTCTACAGTCTAATTTATTCATGTCTACAACAATTGCTTCTTATATAAAGCAAGAACATTCTTGGCTTCTACCTCTTGACACGGGTACTGAATCCTTCTTTGACGATCTACTTCTAGCGTTTGACAAAAAACTAGCTGGGCTTCCTCCTGAATTGGCTAATAATGTAAGTAGAGAAAAAAAAAAAACTCTGGAACTGTCTTGTCAAAACAATGTGTTGACTGTCTTGTGAATATAGAATACCTATTATCTAAAACCCAACCTGACTAGCACTACATTACCACTCAGTTTGGCTTCCATGGAACAAGACGTGAACAAAATAGTTGATCCAGTAAATCGGCAGCGGCGACAATCGGCGCATCAATTCCTACATTGGCCCTCAACTTGCTTGCGAACCAAATTCAAGACTATCAAATCAACACTTTTATTACAACAACAGCTAAACAAAGATGGGTTAGCACCATCCCAACCATCTTTTGCATTCAGGTCATCTTTAGAAACATCACCTCAAACCAACAACAAACAAAGATCCATCATGCGAATATCACAACAAAACAGAGGTACAGGAAATGAACATCCGCCGGTCGAACATTCATCATGTGCTTGGCAACCTGCATCTCATGCATACACCAAGACCAACGACAATACACGCCATTCTTCATTAGCATCACCGGAAGAGGCTGTCACTTTACCGCCACAACATGATCGAATTCAACAAAAGTGTCCATTATACGAATACTCGGTACAGTCTCTCATCATCACTCAATACCCTCTACCACCATTGAAATACAGCTCTCTCTTTGATACACCACCATCTACTCTCTCAACAACAACAATATCAACATCAACATCGCAACACTACCATGGCTCCTCTTTACATGCAGAAGAGACGGACAATCATTCACATCGATCGACTGAATCGGATCTCCCACCTACGAAATCGGCCTGGACACGGACGGCTCATGGGTTTGCTCACTGGTTTAGCTGTCATCCTTTATGTGCGATCAAGGTATAATCGGCTGATTTGCATCAACGGATGGGTAAAGCAACATGAACCTACAAATACTCCTTCCCTCTCACTCGCCCATCTTATCATTAGCATATTATAGTTATTGTCTGTAGTCTCATTATCTCAATTCTTTATATATATATATATCCTTTTGTATACTTTACCCATTGCATCATACACTCTGTTATTATTTGATTACTATAATAAAATCTCAACTTTATCATACATCGTACAAATATGTTTGTGACTCACACACTTGGAATAATGCAAATTTTCGGATCATGCGGGGGTTTAAATACTATCCAGGCACAACACCTGATGCTTCGAAACACTCTTTTGATAGATCTGACGTTCATCAGTCTGCTACATCCAACCTAATGTTTGTTTGTATCTACACGTGGTGTCATGTTTCTTTCAATATGTGCTGGATTGGTTGTTCGATCCTTTGTCGTCAAACGAATTAAAAAAAAATTTCTGTTATTTGAACAAACATGCAACTTGCTTTTCTTTTTTTTTGTACAACGAACGATGTGTTTAAAAATGAGACCCAGATTTTCCATCGAGAAGACATGGATTTGCCCACGTTTAGGATTTGACAAGTAAGATTGTTTGCCTGGGTCTGAAATGCAAGCTTATTGGTCGAAATGTTTTCGGGATTTGAATATTTTGGGGGCATATATAAAGATGTGAAATCTTTCTTTTCCATTCTTCTTTTCTTTTTAATTTACTTTACTTTACTTTATAAAAAGGTTCTGAAACACCAATCTTTTGGGGTTTCTATTTATTTGTTTGTCTTTGGTGTCTTCCCTCAAACATATGCCTTCAAGTTACCTCTCCTTTGCCATCCTTTTTTGTGTGATCGGATCACCTTTGGTCCTGGGGGATTCTCAACATCAAATCCCATTACTGTCTTCCAAAACGGTGGATCCCATCAATGCTCCTGTCATTACACCTCCTCAACATGGTCGGTTTTTACACTTGACGGATATACATGTAAGTGAAATAACAAAAAAAGTGGGGGGGGGAAATTGACTAATGACTTTTTATCCTTTTCTTTTTTTTATGCATACATTAGATGGATGATCATTATCAAGTGGGTGCTACCATCTCTTCTTTTTGTCATCGTGAACCGAAGAAACACAAGAAGAAAAAGGCACGTAAAGGAAAACTAGCGGGTTATTGGGGTGCACCGGCGACTGACTGTGATGGTGCTCCTCATATGGTGTATCATAGCATTGAATGGATTGCTCAAGAATGGAAAGACAAGATTGACTTTGTGGTGTGGACAGGTGATAATGCTAGGTACAAAAAAAAAAAAAAAAAAAAAAAAACAGAACCAACTCATGCTAACTTTTCCTTCCTTCTTCTTTACTAGACATGATACTGAACCTGGGAAGATTCGACGATCTGGCGAGGAAATCTTACAATACAACATCAGAATCACTCAAGCGTTACAACAAGCCTTCCGACGAACGTCTGACAATTCAAGTATTCCACTCGTCCCTTGCTTGGGCAACAATGATGTCCATCCTCACAACAAACTGACAGGTCCCACACGCACCATTGGTACAGGGGAAATCCAAGACAATGCACAATTGGTGGTATACAGCGACATTTGGCGGGACCTGATTCCAGACACTCAACGATCGACCTTCCAACATGGTGGCTATTTCACGGTGGACGTGGCACAAGGGATTCGGGTCTTATCATTGAACACTCTCTACTTTTTTGATTCAAATGATGCGGTCGGCCGATGTGATGTCTATGGTGAACCTGGCTGGGATCATATCCAATGGTTCCAACAACAACTCGAACAAGCCCGACTGGATAATGTCAAGGTTTATATCATGGGTCATGTGCCTCCTACCACCAAATCTTTTAAACGCGATTGCCTGCATGAATACACCCGACTCTCGCTGGATTACAAAGATGTCATTCAGGCACATTTTTATGGTCATGCCAATATGGATCATTTCCAAATTCTTCACCGGTATCCCAAGAAACAACCTCCGCAACAAGGTGGCGACGACGACGACGACGATGATGATGATGATGACTACTATGGGGACAATGACGATATCATCATCCGGGGAACAAACGTTGCTCGGAAGCTCCGTAAACAATACAAAAAAAGTTTGAAACACTATGATGGGACCAATGATTTGGTGGTGATTCATGTGGCGCCACCGCTCTTGCCTGTTTACAATCCTGGATTCCGTATCAATGAATATAACGCCAATCATTCTTCTTCTGGTTTTGGCACATGGATGAAATATACCCAATGGTACTCGGATCTCGCCTATTGGAATCAAGAATACCTTCATGATAATACCACTCGACCTGTTTTTGAAGTCGAATACTCGACTGATGATGATTATGATATGCCTGACTTGTCAACTCAAAGCTGGTTGGATCTGGCCCGGCTTTTTGTGGAAAGATCACCTTCAGCGCATTCTCTTTGGTCAAACTATGTACAAAACATGATTGTCCAGACATAAAGTCTTCCTCCCCCCCTTATCCCCCCATCCCATTTGTATATAATTTATGCTACTTAGTAAAAGGATTTTAAATAAAAATAAAAATAAAACCATGTTTTAACTATTATATTAACCACAGTGCAGCGTTTACATTTTTATTTAATGGTGTGTTTAAAATAACATTGTGTTTATTGTGTAAAGTAATTAATCTATTGTATTATGTCAATTAAAAAGGGAAGAGACCGTGGTGTGGCGATGATGATTCAGAGTCGTCCTTTTCGTCAGTTGGCGTTGCTTCGGATTCTTTTTTATCGGTGGGTGTAGCTTCAGGTTCTTTCTTGTCAGTAGGTGTAGTTTCAGAGTCCTTCTTGTCAGAAGAGGTTGATCCCGATTTGTCGTTTCCATCGGCCGTGGGTTTTGCTTCATCGCTGCTGGTGGTCTTGGCAGAGTCACTATCTGAGGACTTGGTTGCAGAATCGGTGGGCTTGATATCACTGGTCGTAGTCGAAGATGCCTTGTCAGCCGATGAAGTAGATGAAGATCCTGATCCGCCAGGCATAGTTTCAAGAGGGTTGCCAGCTGATGTAATGCCAAAGAGAAAAGAAAACAAAAAGCATCAGTATCAAGTGTCTCATTATCTCTTTTTCTTTTTCCCCCACTTACTTGTGTTGACCTTTGAGCCGAGAGGCAGGTCACCGAAGATACCCATGTCGATGTCTAGTTCAGTGGCCACCTTGTCTTGATAGTAGTAGAAACTATGTTTTAAATAAAGGTAGATAATGATTGTTAGTTGAAGCCGCATAGAATAATAAAAGAGTTATCTTACCTAGATACATATCCACCAGATCCGCCAATAGTAGTAGTAATGTTTTGTTGCAAGTTCATACTCTTGTCTTTAGCAACAACGAGTTCAATCAATTGACCCAGATCGGCTTGCATATCGACAGTCCAAGTGTCACATTTCGTAGATCCACCAGCAGGCACAGTACAAGGACCAGGGATAGAATTAACTTGACCCACCTTAAAGATACCGTTTTTACCAGGGAAAAACACATCCGCCTTACAAGCAGTCAGTACAAAGGGCGTATTGAGAGGATTTTGAAGAGTGACAACCGTTTGCGCCTTCTTGGTAATGAGATCGCCAATAGTGACGCTGACCTTCACACCAGCAACCATGTTTGCTTGAATACCGGTCATTGTGGTTGCGAGATTGACAGTTTGGAAGGCAGGCTTGAGAGGTTCGATGTTGGTAGATTTTTCTGTACCAAAGACCACCAATGGAACCTTGGCGTTTGTCATGTATCCAGAGAAGAGTTGTCCAATGGCCTTGGTTTCGCCAGCAAGATGGAATTCAGCGTCGAGTTGATTCAAACCAGGCTTGATAACAGCGGCCTTCATAAACACTTGACCAACCACAGAGCCATCCGACATTTTCGAAGAGAAGTTGATATCGCCGACAGTAATTGTGATCTGAGAAGGATTGGTAAAGGCAATAACAGTCGTGACAATAGTGTAGTCCTTGGTACCCCCAGTGACAGTGAGCGATTGGATTTCAGTTTTGCCGTTAAAGTTGTTAAAGCCTAATATTAAAAAAAAAAAAAAAAAAAAAATCGTTACTATTTATCCTGGGAGCCCTTTCCTTTTCAATAACCACTTACCAGCCATGCTTGTAGTAACATCGAAAGGAATGCCATCAAGTTGGAGGTTACCAATGTTAGTGTTTGAGAGTGCATTAGAAACACCAGATAAACCAAAGGAAGAGTTGCCATTCTTTGTAAGTTCAGTGAGGAATCCAGCCCAGGTATCATGAGCACCACCATTTACCTTGAAAGGAAGACCTTCGAATTGAGTTTGAATGATACCAGTCGATTTGTCAGTGTTGGCCTTTTCTTTAGGTACAGAGAGATGCGCCATCTTGTCTTCTTTAACCAGAGCGTCCGCTTCCATGTTCAGTTCAGAGACACCAAGAGGGAAGCCAAAGGGATTTTTCAGTTGAGCACGGACATCAGAAGAGCTTGTCAAAGGAGCATAAGGATCCTTGGTAAAGTCCATTTGCATGTTCATCATTGTGATCGAAGGAATCAGGACAGGTTTTTCTTTAGGACCAGGAAGCACCACATTTTCGATCTTGAGAGTCTTGAATGCATTGCTGAGCCAAGTAACTTGACCAGCAGGACCACTAGCAGAGACACCTTGCACGGTAAGAATAGAGTTGTTGCCACCGAGATAGTTTTCAAACACCTTAGTAACAGCATCCAGACCACTTTGGCTATTTTGTTCAATCATGCGACCCTTCATTTGAATGTTGGAAAGATCATGAGGAGCAAAGTTTCCGGGAGTAGCACCGAGGTCACCAATATGGACATCTTGGAAGAAGGTTTGGAATTCAACCGTGTTGAGAGAGAAGCCGACTTGAGAAGGATTGGTGATTGAGGTGTTGCAAATCAAAGTAATACCACCTTCAGGAGAATCAGAGGGCAAATCGAATGAGTTGATCACCACAGAATCCTTAAATCCCTTGGCACCCTTGAGAGTCACGAATTTTTCCATCTTGATACCAGTAAAAGTAAATCCAAGAGCCGAGACCGAGACGTCGTTGGTCACAATATCCCAGGTGAATTCATCATTGTTGATCATAAAGGCAGCAAAGTGTTCCATGGCTTCTTGATCCGTGATGACAAAGTTGGAGGGGACATCGAATTGAGCACCTTGATCGGCCACCGCTTGAATGGGAGGCATGGTGGCAGTACCCAGTGTCTTTCCTTGCCAGCGAATGGTCAATGGTGTAGGGAACGAGATGGTTGCATCCATAGGACCAGACTTTGTAATAGACCCCTTCATTTGCACCTTGGCGTTGTTGTTCGTAGGATCCGACAGGACGAGAGTTTCAAAACCAAGGACAGCACCGTTGACAATTTGTTGCACGATAGGTTGACCAACCACAGGAATCAATCGAGTCACTGAGTCATCAGCAGTGATTTGCACAGCCTGTTGAGAGAAAGCAAGTACATCAACATAATCACCCACTTGAAGAGTCGATTCCAAATTCAGATCAGTCTTGAGAGCCTTCATTGCTTGCATAACAAAGCTTGAGATGTTGTATCCCTTGAAGAGAGCCGCAGTTGGTTCGACGTGTTCTTGACCTTGAATATGGAAGCCACCCATGCCGAGAAGACCATCCAGAGCCTTGGTATCCAAATGAGCATCGACAGCAAGATCACGCATCAAAAGAGCAACAGCAGCAGGTTGCAAGTTCATTTGCATGTTCAATTGAGGTGAGGAGGCCGTAGAGTTACCACCAATGACAAAAGGATTGTTGCTGATATCTTGATCAATGTTACCAACAGGCATACCCTTGTAAGTAGCAGCCGACTTGACCTTGGTAATGGCCAATCCAGCAGTGAATGGATTCTTGATGGAAACCGACACATGGACTATACTGGTTTGAACAGAATCAGTGAGGACAGATAACGCACCGTTTTGAATAAGAGGAGCTTGGAGGCCGGGAAGAGTAGTATCGATCTTGAGAGCACCAAGAGCCTTGACCAAAGAAGCAATTTGAGTAGATCCTTTAAAACCACCAATGGAAGTTGAGCTGTTTTTACCCATAACAAAAGAGCTGAGCATAGTTTGACCGTCTTGAGATGATTTGGGATCAAAGTTAGCTTTAGCGATGACCTTGTTGGATCCACGTTGAAGGACCAAGTTGTTCAAAGTAACAGTACCAACTTGAGAGGAGCCAGTAAACATAGCAAAAGTCACATCACCAACAGACATGCTGAAATCAGAAGGATTACCCATAGTCACACCAATGTCGAGTTGAAGAGCATCATGGGTACCACCAGTCATATCCACGCTGTTAATAACCGTAGGTGTACTGTTCAAGAATTGAAGACCATGTAAACCAGTAGGCACCGAAAATGTGATTCCACCAAGAGTGATGTTACCGAGAGGAGTCTTCGTTTTAGTAGTAGCCACGCCAGTAACACCAAAGGTATAATCATCAGACGCCGTTAGATCATAGGTGTAAGAATCAAAAGCATCCGTCTTGTCAGGCAAAGCAGTGATAGGAGTATTGGAGACACCAAACTGAAGTTTACCAGTAGCTTGATTACTTTGAGAGGGTACCCAAGGAATTGCCAATTCAGAAAAGTTTCCACCCGCCGTTGTGTTCATCGTGATGTTTTGGGTTACTTCAAAGATTTCCAAAGAGAAGCCAAAAGGACTTTTAAAGTCCGCCACGACAGCAGGAGCAGACAGAGAAGGCGAATAAGGATTGTTGGCATCAAAAGCAAGATCCAGATAACCCATATTAACAGCACTAATCATCTTGAGTGGACCACCAGCATTAGAGAGACCGACATTAAGTTGCACCGTCTTGAAAGCATCTGTTAACCATGAGACAGAATCTTTACCATTAGGAGCTGCTGATACACCGGAAGCAGAGGTAGGAGCAATGTTGCCACTGACATAAGTTGTAAACATCGTACCAACTTTTTCCAAAGCAGCAGGGTCGGTTTGAGGAATGAGTACACCTTTAAGATTAATGTCATTAGGACCTTGTTTGAGGACAACGTTTTCAGCACGTACACGACCAAGACCAACACCTTCATAAGCCATATCCATTTCGATCGTACCCATTTCAACACCGACAGGAGAGGGACTGACCAAAACAGTGCCAAGTTCAATATCAATACCGCCATTAGGATTGTCGGAAGGAAGTTGGAATGACTTGATAGAGACTTCTTTAAAGCCATTCATACCTATAAAAAAATGGAAGCAAAGTATAAGAGATGAGTAAAAGGTAAAATTTATATTGCTTTACTATAGACTTTAAGCCAACTTACCAGCGATGGCAACTTGTTTATCCAAAGTTACAGTAGCAGTTCTTCATTGGAGAATAGGGACCAAGTAAAAGAAAGACGTGAGTAAAAAATTCATGTCGCCCTCCAAGTTAAATCAATTTTTCAAATTCCGACTTTTCTTTTTTACCTTGATAATGCAGTGATATCCAAAGAGCCTTTCAATTGCCAGTGAAAAGTATCCAGAGCAAGCATATCCTTTGAGAAGTGACCAAAGAATTGAGGATCTTGAATAAGGAAAGGAGTTTGCGCCTTGAGTTGACCATGTCCACCACTGATAGTTGAATCAGGCAAAGTGATATTACCCAAAAGAGTTTCATTGTAGTAGACCGAGATCGGGTTGTGAAATTTCAGGCTGGCGGAGAATGGACCTGTATTTTTCATGGTGCTTTCCATCCCCATATAAAACACCGCATTGGGATCACTAGGCTGATCGCGTTTCTGTACACCAGCAGGAGGAGTAAAAGTGATATCAGCAGAGTTGACGTCAATACCAGCTTGATTCATGAGACTTTGGGCGATCATGGGGAAGAAGACAAAGACGATCAGACAAACCACAACAACAATCACAATAATGCTGATGATGCTACAGATGATCCAATATTTTTTGTTCTTGTAGAATTTACGTCGTGGGGGTGGTGGTGGTTTTTCGCTGTATTCCTCCATATAACCATCGTCAACAGATCTTTCTTGGCGTACATGGACTTGGTTGTAGTAATCATCCTGTACCAATGAAGCTTCGGAAGGATGATCTACTTGATTGGTGTTCATATTTTAAGTCGAAGAAGAGGGTTTTTTTTTTAAAAAAAGAATGGAGATAAGATTAGGTTATATAATAGGAGATGATTGTATATAAAAGAGGGTAATGGGCCAAATAGAATGGAATGTTTTTTTTCTTGTTCTTGAAAAAAAAGAGAAACTAGAGTATCTCTTAATTACAAAAAAGAAAGAGTAAAAAAAAAAAAGGATAATGTAAGAAGAAAGGAAAGAAAGAAGGATGGGTTTTGAGAATGTCCGAGTCTTTTTTTTTTTTTTTTTCTGTTCACTTCAAACCCCGCTGCTTGGTAAAGTTTGGAATGAACTTTCTCGAGTAATAAACCCTTTTTGTACAAACTTGAAAAGGCAATCAAAATAATCCTCATGTGAGATTCTCACCATTTGCACTCATAAATATAACATCAGGTACAAATTCTGCTTGATTTAAAGTTTTATTTTGACAGGTACGATGGAAAACACTATCGTCTATAGTCTTTGGGCACCATTCGCTCTTCTTTTTGATACAAATATCTTTTCTCACTGGCACATTTCGTTTTACTTAATACTATTTGTGTTTGAGGCGGCGAACATTTGGTCAAATCAACCCCACAAATGAACATCTTTGCGGTAACAAGATCAAAAAATCTATTTTGGGGGACGATATCGGGAATTGAAACTTTAATTTCCCGAATTCAGGGCGATCTTTCTTTTTTCTTTTTTTTTCTGTAAACCATAATCCTCAACCCCTTATAACCTTTTTTTGAAAGAATTTGCAAGGTAATCGTTAAATAGTCTGGATAACAAGATAGTATAAGTTTTGGAATACATCCATATTTTCTTTTTGATTCCAGTTGAAAGAAAGGAGAACGATTACCCAGATAGTATTAGGCCCTTAGCGCCTTGCAACTTTAAATTGCTTTGTGTAATACACCTTTCATTTCCTTTGCAGGAGGAACGCGGATATTCCATCGAAAGAGATAGTTATCCTGTACCTCAATAAAGCGTATCCTCTGATGATGCCAGGCGATTGAGTCAAAGAGATATATACTCCTTGAACGAAGCTTTCATCAATACAAACAAGCATCATGTCAATTTTTCAATCTCGTACAGATTACGCGGTATCAAAGAATGTTTCCAACTCCACGTGAATACTGATTTTTAGATCAATCTACTATGACACCCGCTCGCGCCGTCGTAATACAAACACAAATTGAATGAAAACCTTATTAATACGAGCATCTTTAACACTATTAAGGCTCGAAATGTCATTGGTAATAAAGCTTAGTGGATATATGATAATATGACAGAAACTATACGATGATCATAGTATCAACTGAAAGGAAAAGATAAAAAAAAAATCTTGCATGAATGACCCAAATTCAAATCCCGCTTCCTATCAAACTTATCGGCTCATGTAGACATACCAAATCATGTTTGCAACTTTTATGACAGTTGGGGTTATGTACCGTTTAGGGATAATATTAAGTCATCGTGTACCTGAAAATAAAGTTAGGTTTAGGAAGTAATAATAGGAAACATGAGCCAGATGAAGCAGAAAATTGGGGAGAAAAGAAATTACATTCTGTCACTTTTAACTAATCGAATACAAAGTAAATCATCTCTTTATCTTGTCTTTATATATGATGAGAAGAGGGAGGCAAGTCATATCATTTGCATATCTAATCCCCTACATCTGGGGCCAATTTTCATACAAATCAGCCAATCCCTTTTCTTGCATGGGATATAAATTCAGTATGTCATTTTCAATCAAAGGCACGCTCTGATTTATCATCACAATTAATGAGGAGTATTCTTTATTGGGATTTGATCCGTCGATCACTGAACTAATGTTCCAAAAAGGAAGTCATTGCCGGTGATTGAATTTGAACACGTCCGATTATAACATGGCAAATGGTCTTCACTTGTCCCTATATCCATTATTCCAAAGGTAATAAAAAGTCTAATCATAAATATTATTAAAAAAAAAAAAGTTTATTTTTATCAGATTATACAATAGGTGGAAGGGGAGTGGGAGTGCGTACATGGGTAGAATCGTTAAAACTAGGGGAATTAAATCTAAAGCTACACCAAAGAGAGTGAGAGACAGAGATCAGGCACTTTGTTGGGATTGAGTGTCGGTAGGTTGTTGATTATTCAGTTTCGACGAATCTTCCACAGCCTGAGCGAGCTTTTTACCACCAGTCATTCTTGTCCATACATAATCCTGAGCAACGGTAGTGACGGCCATTCGTAAGACATCTACCATCTTATCTTCGACCCATTCGTTTTCTTCATAGGGAATATCCAACCAAGCCAAGGGAATCGATTGAGAGTAAGTCTGGAAGGAGAGTTGATTGGTGGGATCTTCTAAAAGGATAGCATATACCAATTGTGAAGATGTAGAGTCCGAGAAGGAGCTCTTGACAGGTTGAATCACCATAAATACCGGACAATTGATCACAGGTACAGCGCCCGTCTGAGGTGTAAAGGTCGTTGTCGTTTCTGGTTTGGCGTATCGTAACTTGATAAGATGGTCTACATTTGCCTAAAAAAAAAAAAAAAAAAAAAAAAAAAAAAAAAGAGAGAGAGAGAGATGATGATGATGATGTTATAAACCTTTTAATCCCTTCCTCCTCTTGATGTAAATTTACCTTTGCCAATTTGGTACCTTCTACCATGCCTTCACACATATTCAAATCCCGAGGAGCTTCTTCATCATGATCTTCTTCCATTCCTTTTCGTACGATCACCTGACCCGATTCGGTTTGTTCCATGACCCGAGCAAAGGCACGATAGACCAAAGCTTCCACCCCGCTATAGCCAATCATATCATGAGATAGCCAGATTTCCACCAATTCATGTTCAGATATAGGAGGAGCCACAGTTTCCATAATTTGAGTCGTCAATTGTTTCAAGTTGGTGCCGAGCTTTTCAATAGTATCCTTGTTTACCAATGTTTGTAGATGCTTGACACGTTCTTCTAGTAGGTTCTTCGAGTCGGTTGATTGTACTGTGCGATTGATTTGGTCAGTGGTGGTTTTTACTGCTGCACTGGCTTGAGCAAGTAACGTGTTCCCCCAAGACATCCACCCACCAGTTGATTGTTCAGGAACTGGATTTGTTGATGGTGTTGAAGTCGACATTGTTGCTGGTGTAGTAGTAGTAGTAGTAGTAGTAGTAGTAGTAGTAGTGTTTTCATTGCTAAAAGTTGATGCTTGTTGTTCTTGACTGGGATAATTCGATATTTCATCCAAAAAGTTCATGATATCGTTACGGTCTGTTGTTCCAGTTGGTTTAGTGGTAGTCGTATTGAGGCTATCCTGGTCAGATGATGTTTCTGGCAAATTGAGAGATTCCAAAAACTTTTCAGCTTCAGAAAGACTGTTGTTGTGGTTGTCTGTATCATTCTTTGTCGTCATAGTTTCTTTGTTGGAGTTACCCGTTGTCGATTATAAGAGTGAAATGCAAGTGAAAAAGTAGAATGGATTAAAGAAGTGGATGAGAAGAAATGGGAAAGAATGAAACTGTCCGTTTGCTTTTTGAAAGTATTTAAACGCCGAAAAATTGAAGTAATATGATTGGCTCTCAGCTTTTTATAGCCAAAGACATTGAATTGAGATAGCAAGCATCAGGTATAATACATCCTCTTATAACTGAGAGTGTAGTTACTGTACTAATTATAATGTATCTTGAGCAGGTAGAACATTACAGACGACATCCTTGTTGCAAGATCAACTTGAGAATGTTCATACCTGAAAAGGGATTTTTCAAATCCCGCTTCGTGTGATTTCTTTTTACTTTTTTTTTTTTTTTTTTTTGTCTTTCTACTTTCTTCCCTTTCTTCCCATTAAAAAGTGAAATCCGTGCAACGCTCAAGCCAAAGACAAAGTTGCAACTCACTATCAAGACTGGAATACAATGACCTTTCCCTGTTACACTACATTCACCCAACATGGTGCTGCGATTTCGCCAACCATCCATCTTTTACTCCTTCATCAATGACACCAGCCACCAACAAACGCCCCTTCTAATTATTGGTATGGAATGACAACTTCTCTTTATGACTCGACAATGACAACACTAACATTTTGGGAAAAAGACGGCAAGGTAAAAAAACAACGATTTTATGCACTTGCACTTGATCTTTGATAACTCTATAAACAGCACAAGGATACATCAACAAGTAAGGTTTGGTCATACTCACATCTTACTAGATCAACAGTATTCATTAGGCACGACCAAGATATTCCACTCCTCCATGGATCCCAAACTTAAAAGGTAATATATCTACTAACCCTTTTATGAATAGAATTAAGGACATGTATGTATCATGGTTATCATAGGGGGGGAGGCTCGAACTCTGTATGCACCACTAACCCAGATCCATTTTGATACTGAATATTTATACAATTGCTTGGTATTGAACTCGGTTTATCTAATATGGTGATGCCGGGATCATTGTTACTCAAGTCCATGTGTCGTAAAAGGAAATACCAAGAAAAAGTAAATGTTACCAGGAAACCCTTCTCCTTCTTCTTTGGATAAAATAGTATAGATAGTAGTGTAGTATATAGATAGTGTTTATGCATACACAATAAAGAGGTGATGTTTATGTTGTTGGTCTAACCAAAGGAAACTTTGTATTAATAAAGAAAAGGAGGTGTCCAGTGCGAATACTGCCCCATGATCAGGTCTCACTTTAGTTTAAATACGCCATGAAAACCGAGAACCCTATTACTTACACTGGCATACACAAATCGTCTGTCACACATGATAATATCGGGGTACTTGCTTGTGGGTGATAATGACTACTTTTACAGTGGGTCACAGACCATGCATTTACTCTCGTGATGCTACTGTTTATGTTCACATCATCCATCGATAAAAAATAAAAAATCATGTCCTCTTCCCATCTTTTTTTTTTTTTTTCCACTCTTTTCTTTTTTTCTTCTCTCTCTCTCTCTCTCTCCACCATGAAGTAAGTAGAAAGTGGCTTGTATTAACCCATATCTAATCTCATTGAACAATTAGATC
This sequence comes from Chlamydoabsidia padenii, assembly GCA_025330725.1. NCBI lineage: Eukaryota > Fungi > Mucoromycota > Mucoromycetes > Mucorales > Cunninghamellaceae > Chlamydoabsidia > Chlamydoabsidia padenii. The sequence goes on from JAIWND010000001.1 coordinate 122,170, forward strand.
ACTCTTCCTATCATCCAGCAATAAAAATTCTCCAGAAGACGAAGACGCGGCGTTTGAATACACAAGACATTCGCATGAACCAGGAAACATGGATTGGCTTAAAAGATGGTGGTATTGGAAAACACACCGACCACCTTTATGGTGTTTTAGACCGGTGAAACAAGATATAGATCCATCACATCCATGGCGAGCTTTCTCAAAACATAATCAAAAGTTAATTTGGATCGCCTTTTACCAACAAAAGGAGGCCCAGCTAGTAGAGCCACTGATCCTTCAGGGCAAAGAGTTGGTGAGAGTCATGGTACAGGAAGAGCTGGCTTTTGTCATTGATCCTGACTGGTTTCAGCCTGTACTCTATGATGTTGCCCTTTTACCAGTTGTTTCCTCTTGGTCATGGAGATGGAAATAACCCTTTTGCATGAATTCCCCCCTCCCCCACGGTTGTTTTGGTCTCATACATTTATATCATTTTGCTTTTGTATTTTTAATCATTAAAATTGTTTTCTTCTCTATCATTCCATTTGATATCATTTCAATCACGTTGGTGAATGATGTGGGTGCCTGACCTAGGGATGGGCACTCTTCGAGACCCGATGACGCCCAACAAGGGTCCAGCAGAAATCGGTATTTAAAAATCCATCAAGTCCATTTCTTTGTCTTCATTTTTTTTTTTTTTTCCTCTTCTTCCTTTCCTTTAATTTGTAGTTGATCTTTTCCCTCCTCTTTATATACTATATGGACACCTCACATGGATGATTCTTCTACAACTCAAGAAAATGATGATTTTCAGGACCGAGCCACCTTTACAGGACGAAAACAAGCCAGAATCCGTCCCAATCAACACGAAATGGTGACACGGTGTTCTCTTTGCTTCGCCCACTGGACCAATTGCGGACCTCATCGGATTATTAGTCTCAGGTGTGGCCATACTTTTGGGGAAAAGTAAGTAAAACACTACTACAGTCATTTAAAAGCTAAGCTAACCTCTCTATACTAGGTGCATACTAGATTTAATCAAGTCAACTGGCCTTAATGCTTCCTGTCCAACTTGTAGGCAAGTCTTACTTTATGAAATGATTGGGAAGAGCAAGATACTAATATGGTTTAATATAGGGATATGGTACGTCGATCTCACCTTCGTCCGATATGGCCAAACAAGGTATTTCAAGACGACGACACCTTGCTTAACACTTTGAAACAGGAACTGGAACAAACGCAGGCAACACTAGAGGAAACAATACGACAACTAGACGATACCAACTCTCAATATCAACAATGTCGTTTGGCTTTAAAAGAACTATCAGAAGATCAGCTCTTGGTCTCCCAGGATCAGCAACAACAGCAACAACCTCGAAACAACTTGAAACCAGCTTCCATAAACAGCGCTGATGCCTCATTCCACTTGGTAGATACCAACCTATTGTCAAACGAGGTAAGGAATGGGCTCCCTCTCTCTCAACATGTCACTCACCTTACTCTCTTTTATATATATAAATCAATAGCGGCATGTGACACGTGTGATGGCAGTCGCTCCTGAAGAAGAAATGGTGGTGGCAACAATGAAACAAGGAACCCATAACCATGGTCTATACAAGCTTAGTCTTAGAGATCTCCGTAGTTGTGAATACATTGGAAATCACTCTGGTCTTGTCCGAGACGTCAAAAGCTCTACAAATAAGGTCGACAATGGGAATGTGACCTTGTTGTCTACCGGTTTCGATAAAACACTCAAGCTCACTTCTGCTTCCAACAACTGCACTGTCTTGACGTAAGTCACAATCTTAAACATTCTTGTTAGATCTTGCCTTATTAATGTGGTCTTTTTATTATCATTCAGGTACAATCTTCCTTTAGCAGGTTGGTCATGTGAATTCAACTGCGTTGATACAAATCAGTTTTACTGTGGACTCTCCAACAACTCTATATTGGTATTTGACATCCGGAACACCAAAAACCATTTACACCAATTATTCGACAAGAAAAAGACGGCCAATGCACCAATACACACCATGATTTCATGCCAGCTTGATGGTGATTACCAAACTTCGACTCTGATATGTGCCAGTCTGACACATACTTATCAATGGGAATGGATACAGGGCGAACAAGAACCTACTTATGATTTCTTCCCGAACCAGGAAAAAGGTAATAGGATAGTAAAGGAACTATTTATTACTTTTTACTAATATCTTGTCATTATTTAGGCTATACTCCTTATGCTCTTGCTTTTGACAATAAATATAAATCCTTGATGGTGTCCAGCCGCGCATCCGGATTCTCCAAACATACGGTAATGCAACAATCATCTACTGACGGGGATAACGACGAAGCTAGTAAGGAATGGAAAATAATGTGGAAACATACCAATCCTCAGTATCAAAAGAACATGACACGGACGGATCTCTATGAAGGATTGGCCTGTTTTAGTGACGATAATGGAGCGGTAAGTAGTGTGGAAAGCGCAAGAGAAATGGAACTGCTACTAACGTCACGGGGGGGGGGTTTCTTTGTATAGATATATTTAAGAAACATGGAGGGACCAGTACAAACGATACCAGCGGAGCCAGCTCAGCAAGTGGTGGATACCAAATCAACGCATATCCAGGATCGACAATTCTTAATCTCATTGACCGACAACAAGATCAAACTATACAACAAGCGTGAATGAAGGTGGAGAACACTATATCAAGAATGAAGGCTCAGAATGGACGGATTTACTCTTTTTCATCTGGATCATGTTTGGCTTGCTTGTCGAGGTGATGGTTGGATCTTGATCAAGTATGGATGCACTCTTGCCTTGGATCCTGCTTCCTAATCATATGCTCCTATGGACTCTTGTGCATGACATACCATGGTGAAATGGCCCATAGTAGTAGTAATATAATATACACTTTTACCTCCAATAATAAACATGCGATTTGCACTCTCTTTATGACCCTTTATCGTCCTACTATTAATTGCGTTTAAATATGTGTGTAGACTTGTGGTGTTAATAATAATAATAATAAAAGATACATGTAGTCCTGATCATGCACGAACACATGTAATCATATAATATAATACAAATAGTGTTGTCGTTTTTTTTTTGTTTATTGTAATAGAAGGATATATAAATCAAGTTAACTATGCTAGGGATATATGATGGTAGATGTGAATCAGTCAGAAGGCATAATCATATCCAAGAGATCACCAATCATATCACAAAACGCCGCATTATCTTGTTCTGTCTTGATCGTGGCTGTTTTCCGCAACGCTTCAAACGCACCCCAATGTATACGATACGTCCATTCAATGATGAGGTAAGTACCGACAATAAAAGCAAGTTGTTGGAAATCCCTAATGCCAGATGAGCCAGTCAGACCATGAGTTCATGACGAACTCATTTAGCAGCCTTGATCAACCGGTCGCCAGTCCTGTGTCGGCTCAAGTTGATGTATTGACGGAAAGTACTGGCTTGAATGCTTTGTTGCATGAAGGGTACAAGGATCTTGCTTTGATAAAAGTGATGAAGTGAGCTGATGGACGCTGGTGATTGGGCCATTCGTGGTTCGACGGTATGTGGTGACGGATGGTTCGAGGTAATGGTGTGGGTAATGGTGAAGCATCGGTATTGATAGCGACTATAAGGAGTGAGGTGTCGACAGGTTAAAAGTACACTATTGATACTACTTGACAAGCCGAAGAATCATGTTGTTCAAGGTACAGTATCTGTGGAAGAAGAAGAGGAAGAAGGAAAAATATAAAGTGGGCAAATCTGCAAGCATTTGAATCTACAAATCGGGATTTAAATACCATATAATAAACCTGTATGTCCTCAACTAAAATGATATTTTAAACTACATAATACACACAACCCGTCTTCTCTATATATACTGCGATAATATATATAATATAATATAATATAAGAAAAAGTGAAAACCATTAGCTGTTTCAATTTATGCCCAAGTGAACAATGACCCACAGATACGTAGCCTCCAACCAAATATGGGAACTCGTCTTTCCCTTCCCATTGGCTTCCGCCCTGGCCGCCAGATTCAGATCCCGATTTTCATGACTGTGTGGTTAAAAAATAAAAATGACCTCCCCCTATTTTTTTTTTTCTTTTCCTTTTTTCTCCGTTCAACAACAAATTCTTAAACATGCCTCGCCAAGTAAGAACGAAAACAACCATATACATTACAAGAACAACCTTCTTCCAGTAGGATCACACTTGATGACTAACTTGTCTTCTTCTTTTTTTTGTAATTAGACCAGACGTTCTGCTCCTGCTCAACAATCACGTTCAGCCCATACCATGGCTGCACCTCGTCAAGCACCTCGTCAAGCCTCTACTCAACAACAACAACAAGCTCCTCCTCCTGCTCACCCTCAACATCAAATGGCACCTAGCCATGCCGCTCCTCCTGCTGTACCTCAACCTGCTGCTCCTCAACAACCTGGTCTCTTTGCTCAAAGTAAGTAATAAAGAAAAGGAACCTTCTAGAATAAGGGGATTGGATCATTGACAATATTACGCACACTTTTTATTATATAGTGGCCACTACTGCTGCTGGTGTTGCTGTCGGTTCTGCTGCTGGACATGCCATTACTGCTGGTGTTGGCTCTCTCTTTGGTGGTGGTAGCTCTTCTGAACCTGAACAACAACAACAAGCCCCTCCTCAACAACAATATCAACCCCAACAACAATATCAACAAGCTGCTGCTCCTCAAGGTGCTGCTTGTGAAGCTGATGCCAAGGCCTTCACTCGATGTTTGGAAGATAGCGCTAATGATATCTCTGCCTGTCAATGGTACTTGGATCAATTGAAGTCTTGTCGTGAAATGGCTCAACACTATTAGTACCGCCCCCCCCCCCCACCACCTTAGCATAGCTTATGTATTAAACTAGATTCATTCTTTTATTTTATTTGTAATCTATATAACATCTTGTCAAATCCTTCACATCAATAAAAGCAATTCAAATTTATATACATACACACATTGTATTCAATGGTAGTCCCATCACCACAATATAAACCAAATAGGGTAGGGAATGTAAAAAAAAAAAAAAAACGTTTATTAAACTATACTGTACAAATAAAAACAGGGACTAAACTTTTATAATATATATAGCTATTAACTAAATCTATGACGAATGATCAACAAGATCATCAAAGACATGGTTGTGTTCTAAACTAAGGATGGAGAGATCACCGCCATGATAGGTATAAATGGATTCAAAGTACAACACCAATGATTTGAGTCCAAGGAGATAACCATAGTCAGGACCTTGATGCCGAGGTGGATAAGTAAAAGGGATTGCCGCCGTACCATTATCGCCATTGAATTCCTTGCCATCGTCCTGAACAAGATCACCATTCACATATTGTTGATGCATTTGGACTTCTTTATCAGTTACCGAATGAGCAAAGTCGATGATTCGGATATCAATGTTACGATGACTAGTTGGGTTTCCATCGTAAATGATTAAAAGAGAGGAGGTATAGAATCGATAATTGTCCATGGATTTAATAATACTGGCAAGTTGTCGTAGTCGTTGAAGTATGGCTGGAATATAGTGAATTTGACAGCCTTGTCCATTATCAAGATAGCTTATCAAAGTATCACGAAAGGTGTCCGGCGTCAGTTTTCGACCATAATATTTGTCCTGGAATAAGAACATTTGTTCCTGCACATTGTAGACCTAATGGTTGCACGTTTTTAATATCAAGATAATAAGAGTTAAAAAAAAAAAAAAAAAAAAAAAAAAAAAAAAAAAAAAAAAGTCAGCAACAAATCATAATCATCCCCTTTTCCATCCTTCACTGACCTGCATGCCACAAATTCTAACACCCAATGATTTACTTGTTGATTTTTCACATTTCAAGGATTGACTTCGCATCTTGGTAGCAGTAGCATCCACTGAGTATTGTCGAGTTCCCATCTTCAAGTCCAAGACACAAGGATATTTCACTCCATCTGTCAAATCTTCCAATAGAATAAACTTCTTGACATGATCATCAGGTGGATTGGTGGTAATAGTGGTCATATCAAGTCGTCGAGTCACACAAGGATTGTTGTTGTCGCTGTTGTTGTTGGTAAGAGTTGCATCATTGTTGTCGATATGTTGCTGTTGGCGCATTTTTTGCAAATCCCGTTGATAGACTTGAAAAGACCATGGATTATCGGGAGTTTGTCGTGTTGACCAAGGCTTTGTCGGAGCATGTCGGAGAGAAGTAGTGTCCACTAAGGAAGGTTCGATTTCAATCACGTGGGTTGGTGGAGGAGGTGATGAGGATGGTAATTGTTGTGGGGTCGTGGGTAAAGAATCCATGCCATTGATCATATTCACGTTACGCTTAGTTGAGCATGTCAATAGTTGATCACTGAGATAAGGATCCAGGTGAGTGGTGTTACTTTTCTTGTTTATTGGTGTATTGTTGTTATCCATGTCATCCATCATAAATAGTATTTCCTCTGGATCATCATCATCGTCATCATCATCATCATCATCATCATCATCATCTTCGTCCTCGTCGTCCTCATCCTCGTCGCCGCTGTCAGTGCCAGTTTTCTTGTTGTTGATTAGTGAGTCGCAATTGGTATCAGTAGTCGTATTGGTTATATGATTTATGCCAAAGGTTGTTGTTGTTGTTGTTGTATCAGAAGGACGATGACCTGTATGGGTCGGTGCTGATCGGCCTAACAAGGTATCGTCTACTGGTATCCATGATGAATGTGTTGTTGTTGTCCTATTATCCTTCTTCATATAACGAGGTAATGAAGATGTGGGTGGAACTCCTAATGGTGCTGGTGGTGAAGGTGATGATGTGAATGAAGGTGAAGAAGCCATTGAAGAAGGGGTTGATTGTGGATGACGCCAATGATCGACAAGTCGTAATCGTTCTCGTAGTGCCTTTGGGGAGAATACTTCATGTAAGACTTGTTCTTGGAAGGTTCGATGACTTGTAGCATCAGACAAGGACGCACGCCGACGTTTTTCCCTACCATAGCAAGCACGCCAATCACGCAAAAGATGTTTGTTCTTGTCAAAGACCACTTCAGGTAAAGGTACCAAAGGTTGTTGTTGTCGATAAGTCACATTAAGTATACCAAGATATTGAGACATGAAGGGAAGGAGTTCAGGATGAGTAGCCTCCAAGTGTTCATAAAATTTGTGTTCTTTTGTTGATACAGGTTTGCAGATTGCTCGTTTGGAGAAGCGGAAGAAGGAAGCATGACCACCGACTTGATTACTAAAAGGTAACAGAGGAAGAGCAGTTGTCAATTTAGTCGGATCAAAATAGTGATCAAGAGTACCAGGATTATCGGTTCTTTGTTGTTGTTGTTGTTGTTGCAGTAATGGTGCAAGTTGTTGTTCTTGCTGATCATTATCACTACTTGTAACACTTCCAGTAGGTGAAGAGTGACGCCAATCAATATCCTTATAGTCTTCATAGTCTGAGATGTTGCATTCCATAGTTTCGGCGACGTTCATGCTGATTCCATAAAAAGTAGAATTAATGAAGAAGTAAAAATGTAGAAGCGGAAAAAGAAAGAAAAAGGAAAAAAAGGAAAAGTTTCAAAAAAGTAAGGAATAAGAGAAATATAATTGAATCGGCGATTTAAACACTACATAACCGTATCAATAAAAAAAAAAAAAGAGGGGCAATAAACAATATCATCATCACCAAAGAGGGATCAGCCAATGATCGTCTGATACCTTTACACACCCCACATACATCAAACTTCAACATCACCTGGCATACCCCCCCATCCTATTACCCTAATTAATCTGTCAAAGCTCATCCAATAGGTTCAAACACAATTCTTTATTACAGTTTTTGTTTGGCTACATCTAATAAACATTGTTCTAAAGGAGTAGATAATTGCATAAGGCCTTTATTGGTCACTAATCTATAAGCAGGCATGGCTTGATAAGTCCCTGGTTGTATTTGTCCGTCTTGAATCAATACGCTGCCAATAATGTCTTCAGGTTTAGGAATTCGGCCCCAGGGAGGGGGATTTCGTTCATCACCAATATGCAACCAGCTAAAACCATAATACCATAGTTAGTATTGATACGGTCCCACCACCCCTTTTTCTTCTTCTTTTTCTTTTTACCCTTCTTTTTGCCATTGAGCCATTCCTTTTAGTGCAGTATCGTTCACTTTGTGAATATGTTGAGAAAAGGTTTTGGTCAGATAGTCCAGGAAGGCTCCATTAGGAATAAAAGTCTTGGGATCCACTTGGTCTTGATTTGGTGTCCAGCCGATAATTAGTTCCGGATAGTCCGTTAATTGTTTATTTCCAAGATCCTTGCTAGACAAGAATGAGACTGCATACTTCTTTGAGTCGGTATTGTTGTTCAAGGCATGGGTATATGCATTTCCTAATCAAGAGACACAGAATCTGTTAGTAACATGACCCTTTTTATATGCTTATCGTACCATTTGAGAGTCGTGAGCTGTATCGAAGTTGTTGGAATAAAGGGGAGACTCTTTTGTATCGTGTAAACATGTTTATGAGAATGATCCAAGAGTTTTATATAAAACAAAAGAAAGAAGAGTGGGGTGGAGCCTAATTTTAGTCCATTCAAATCACTCTGCGACGTGTCATTTTAAATATTTTAAATTCCGCTTGGCTGGGCGCCTTTTTGATTGAATTTTCACTGTTTCCCTTTCATTCTTTCTTCTTCTTTTAACAACCAAAGCTTTGAATTCAACATGGTAATAGGAAACACAAATGCACTTTATCGATCGTAACTTGACTCTTAAGGTGAAGGTTATCATCTACTGAGGTTGACCTGAATACAATTCTCACTAGTGAAAACTACCCATCTTTTGATGACAAGGCGCGACCAGGTTTTGGTCTCTTTACCACTTCATCTATACTAACTAATTGTACTCTTCTTTTTTAATTTTATCTTTTATAGGGTATGCGACTCGATATCAAGGTAAAAGACGATAAAAAAAAAAAACTTGTTGATAAAATATAACCCCCCATCCTCAACTTTTGATGTCATACTCACTCATCTGTTTTTATTATTATTATTATTATTATTATTTATTAGCGTAAACTCCTCTCTCGGTCTGATCGTGTCAAATGCGTAGATATCCATCCAACTGAACCTTGGGTACTTGCAAGTTTGTACAGTGGTCATGTCTACATTTACAACTATGAAACACAGGTAAACCAAAAGAATGATGAAGAGTAGTCTTTTTCTTTTACTAACAATCTGCCCTTCTTCTTTATTTGTATTACTATAGGCTTTGGTAAAGACATTTGAAGTATCTGAAACTCCAGGTATGCGTTAAAAAGGAATAATCATTTGTTCATCTATATACCTAACCCTACTATTCTTTATCACTAGTACGTGCTGCCAAGTTTATTGCACGCAAGAATTGGATAGTTACTGGATCCGACGACTCACAAATCCGTATCTTCAACTACAACACTCATGAAAAGGTCGCAAGTTTTGAAGGTCATCCCGATTATATCCGTTGTTTGGCCGTACACCCTTCTCAACCTTTGGTGATCTCTGGGTCCGATGATATGACGATTCGTTTGTGGGATTGGGAAAAGGGATGGAAATGTGTACAAGTATTTGAAGGTCATCTCCACTTTGTTATGCACTTGACTTTCAATCCCAAGGACTCGAACACATTTGCTTCTGCTGGTTTGGATGGTATGGTCAAGGTCTGGTCTCTGGGTTCAAACGTCTCCAATTTTACTCTGGATGGTCATGAAAAGGGTGTCAACTTTGTGGATTACTATCATGGTGGTGACAAGCCTTACTTGATCTCTTGTGCCGATGACAAGTAAGTTTAAAGGGAAAAAAAAAACACTCCCCTCCCCTTTGAAATACTAACCCTTTCTTCTTTTTTCTCTAGTTTAATCAAGATTTGGGATTATCAAAACAAGAACTGTGTGCAAACCTTGGAGGGACACAGCCAAAACGTCAATTTTGCCGCTTTCCATCCTGAATTGCCCATCATCCTGTCTGGTTCCGAAGATGGCACTGTCCGTGTCTGGCACTCTGATACTTATCGACTAGAAAATACTCTTAACTATGGTTTGGAACGTGCCTGGTGTATGTCTTATCAAAAAGGTGGGAACAATGTTGCTTTTGGTTTTGATGAAGGGTCTGTCGTCATTAAATTGGGTCGTGATGAACCTGCTGTCTCCATGGACACCTCTGGAAAAATCATCTGGGCCAAGCATTCGGAAATCCAAACTGCTAATGTCAAAGCTGGTGTCGGTAAGTTTTCCCCCTCCCCTATTTGCTGACCACATGATACTCACTCTTTTGATCCATTAGATGACTTTGTGAAAGATGGTGAACGACTTGCTTTGCCTATCAAGGACTTGGGTAGCTGTGAAGTATATCCTCAAACTCTGCAACATTCTCCTAATGGTCGCTTCGTTGTTGTTTGTGGTGATGGCGAATACATTATCTACACTGCTTTAGCTTGGCGTAACAAGAGCTTTGGTAGTGGTCTTGGATTTGTTTGGGCTGATGACTCCAATGTGTATGCCGTCCATGAATCCTCTTCTCGTGTCAAGATATTCAAAAACTTCAAGGAACGTCCCGGACTTTTACCGAAATTGAACTACAGTGCCGAAGGTGTCTATGGCGGTGCTTTACTTGGTGTTAAAGGGAATGGCTTTTTAAATTTTTACGATTGGGAAACTGGTGCGGTGGCTCGTCGTATTGATGTGGATGCCAAGGAGGTAAGTGGAAATATATAGGCCGATCGATTGTGATTGATTAAATTATTGTTTTGAACTAGGTCTTTTGGTCTGATGCTGGTGATCTTGTCGCCATTGCCTGTGAAGAATCATTTTATATCTTGCGATACAACGCTCAAGCATACAATAACTTTGTGGAATCCGGTGGTGATGTTGGTGAAGAAGGCGTAGAAGAAGCATTCGAATTCATCACTGAAATTGCTGAATCGTAAGTATATGACTATCAGGGGCTTGATTATGTTTACTCACTTTATGTTTTTTATATGTAGTGTGAAAACTGGATCTTGGGCAGGTGATTGTTTCATTTACAGTAATGGGGCCAATCGTTTGAATTACCTTGTTGGTGATGAAATCTTTACAATCAGCCACTTTGACAAGTAAGTACACGATCTGACCAACCTAACTTACATACTGACATTGTTATTGTTATTGTTATTATTATTAGACCAATGTACCTATTGGGCTATGCACCTCGCGATAATCGTGTTTATCTGGCCGATCGTGATGTAGGTGTTTACAGCTATGCTCTCTCATTGTCTGTGATACAATATCAAACTGCTGTTTTGCGTGGAGATGTGGAAGCTGCTAACGAATTGCTGCCTCAAATTCCTCAAGACCAACGTGGCCGCATTGCTCGATTCTTGGAAACACAAGATATGAAGGAACTAGCTTTGGATGTCTCGACTGATTTAGAACAAAAGTTTGATTTGGCACTTCAACTGGGACGATTGGAAACTGCGGTGGATATTGCACGACAAGTGGATAATGAATCGAAATGGCGTACCTTGGGTGATGTTGCTTTACAATCCTGGAACTTTGGTTTGGCTGAAGAATGTTTACAAAAGGCCAAGGATCTCAGTGGATTGTTACTCTTCTACACCGCAAACGGCAATCAAGCGGGTCTACGCCAAGTGGCCGAACAAGCTGGTATGAAAGGGATGGGGAAGAGAAAAAGAGGATGATGGACTAACCTTTTTTTTTTTTTTTCTTTTGTTTAGCCGAACAAGGAAAGAACAACATTGCTTTCTCAGCATTATACGAACTGGGTGAATTGGAACAAGTGATTGATCTATTAATCAAGACAGATCGTATTCCCGAAGCTGCTGTCTTTGCCCGAACATATGCTCCTCAACAAATGTCCAAGATTATCAAATTATGGAAAACTAACTTGGAAAGTCAAAACAAGAAAAAGGTTGCGGAAAGTTTGGCTGATCCTGCGGATTATCCCAACTTATTCCCAGATATGCAAAAGGTAAGGAAGATACAAGCGGTGAGGGGGGGGGGAAAGAAGATATGATATTCAGACCTCACTCACATTCTGTTTACTCTAGGCTAGTGAATCCGATCTTCTTGATGTCGACGAAGAAGTCTCTACTCCAGAAATCTCTACTGGTGGAATCTCGACACCTTTGTTACCTGCTGCTGAAGCTACCACGGTGGATGACCTACTTTAGATTGTTTAGCCCATTCTCTCCTTATCCCTACCACTTACTGATACGTACCCAGTCAATTATCTCTATATGTCCACCCATCCAATTTATACACCACTTTTATTTTAGTCTTCCCTACATATTTATAGTCCTCTTATCCTTCAATAAAAGATCATCACATATACAAACGGTTTTTATAACTCTACAAACATAATTATATATAGCTGTTTAAAATCATGTTAATAAATGAACTCGCCTATGTATGTCTTCTCAATCATTGTCATATTTTAAACCCCGGTATGACCCCACAGACCGATTCATGCAGACCCCCAAGTAATTTGTTTAATAATAAAGACAAGACAAGATTATGTCACGTTAGGGTGTGGTAAAGTGGGGAAGGGGGTTTATTAAAAAAAAAAAAAAAAAAAAAAAAAAAAAAAAAAAAAAAAAAAAAAAAAAAAAAAAAAAGATCACTACACTACAATTACTAAATACTATTATGCTATTATATGCTGTTATGTGTATAAACGGAAGAAGGTTCATTTTGTCCGTCTGTATTTGAATCGGATGTCCACTTCAAAGTTACCGAGATCATCCAGGTATTTGTCATAGTGAGCCCTTGACTTGTCATAAAGTGTTCTTGATACCGTTTGCCAAAATGCCTTGTCTATGGGTTGAGACTATAAAGGATAAATACAGGTTAGTATTCTGTCATAATGTCGTTTTTTTTTTTTTTTCTTACCTCGTTGTTGGATTCCTGTGAATGGTCAAAGGTGATGTTCCCGATCAAAGCAGGCATTAGGTCAAACTGTTCGTCATCCTATTGTGATGCATATAAAAAAGTGAGTGAGGATTCTCTTTTACTGTTGACTCAATTACCGTTGTTTTTGTATCGACTTGCCGCCGTCGACCAGACTTTATCAAGGCTCTCTATAGAGAGAGAGAGAGATGTATTGGTTAATCAACTTTTGGCCCCCACCTACCCAATCATGTACCTTTTTCCGAGTTTCCTTGGCTTTTTCGCTTTGATTATACTTTTATATACATTGCAGTCATCAAAGGTGAGTTACTTTATCTCTTTGCAATTATTGTATATGCCTACCTTTCGTCGTACTTCCTTGGCTTTTTCCGTCTGTGCATACTAGAGAATGGAATCCATATTAGCATTTCTGTTTCATCATTGTGATCCTTTCTTACCTTCCTCCTCGATTCTTTTCCTTTTTCCGATTGAGCATACTATAAGCAGTTATAGATGTAATGTATATACATATAAGGGTTATTAGTAGTGGTACACACATCATCCATCAGCCTATTCCTTACCTTCTTTCTTGTTTCCTTTGCCTTGTCAGTTTGATTGTACTATAGCAAAATATAAAATGAGGGGTTAATCTAGATTACTTTATAATGGGTGCTTTACGTTTCGCCGTGTTGCTCGTCCATATTCACTTTGTCCATACTAGAAGAGAGAGGGAATAATAATAATAAAAATAATGTTAGTAGATATTTTTGCTGACCCTAGCCTTTTTTACCTTTCTAGCACTTTCCCTACATTCTAAACAGCCTGCATGAATGGGAAGAGTAGGATCGTCATTTTTGAATTGTTGTTGTTCTTTCCATCGTTTGCATCGAGTACATTGTTGTTTTGTTGTGGTGTCGTGTTGTGAAACACTGTTTGAGGTGCTGTGTAGAGGCTGTTGTTGCTGGTACGACGTTTCATAACTAGGTGTTGATGTTGTATTAGTGGTTATCGTCGTTAATTGTCTACCCACCACATAGTTGTGTTTTTCAAGGAAATTTGGATTTCGCTCTTGTCCTTTTTCAACCAGAATGTTTGCCATATTCATATTCATATCAAATAAAAATAAAAATAAAGTTCTTTACTGATTACAAGACGACATTGTTTCGTTTTTCTTTACTTGTATTACAACTACTTTTTACCTTGTCTTATACCATTCATGACAGTATATGGATTTTGTAACACAAAGAAAGAAAAGAGAGAGAGAGAGAGAGAGAGAGAGAGAAAAGGAGGTGGGGAAAAAATCACAGGCCCATATCATGCAAATTTCAAACCCCGTTTCCGCTGATCGAAGAATCAAACCGGGGCGGGTAATCAGAATCATAATGATGACATGGATGATGATGATGATGATAATGATGATGATGATGATGATGATGATGATATACAAAACGGACATGTGGCGTACTTGTGATCTAAAAAATAAAAATAAAAATAAAAAAAATTGATCACCATTTGATCAAACATTGACAGAGGTAATCTACTCCCCGGTAGAGGCCATTTTCAAATCATAAAGGGTCGCACACAATATATATTACAAAGAAGGGCAAAAGATCTTTATTATTTATAATACATGATGATTTAACTAAATAGACTATTAGTAGTAAAGTAGTAAGTAAAGAGGGTAAAACAACAACGACGACGTCTATTGGATAACACACTTGGCTTTATCCCCACCGAGCAATTTAGATTTCCTTTTGTTGACCTTGGCATCACGATCCTTGGTATCCTTCTTGGTATCTGCACCTTTGGTATTAGCTTGCATTGTCGTTTCCGAGTCAGAGGAAGCAATAGCAGGAGTATCAACAACAGGAGTAGCAATAGCAGTAGTATCAACAACAGGTTCAGTCACCTGTTCAGTAGTTTCAATTACTTGATCTTCCTTATTCTTGTCGTGGTTAAGATCATAAAACGGGTAATCAATGTATCCTTCTGGTCCATGGGTGTAAAAAGTGGGTCGGTGATACTTGTTGAGTGGCCAATCATTTCGAATACGATCCACCAGATCAGGGTTGGCAATAAATATACGACCAAAAGCAATCAAGTTGTTGGGAGAATCTTCACATCGTTGGATGGCCTTCTTGGGATCGGTAAAACCACCAGAGGTAATAAAGGGACCTTGCCAGATAGTTCGGAAGGGATCCAGGGATTCATGTTCTTTTAATTCTTCATCAGAGTGTCCACCTTCACGAGATTCCACAAAGTGCAAATAAGCGAGATCAGGATGGTTGGTTTGGATTTGTTCAGTTAGATAAGACCATGTTTCCACAGGTGTAGCATCTTCCATATCTTGGAATCCAGACCATGGTGAGAATCGAATGGAGGTCTTGTTGGCTCCTACCGCGTTAACCACCGCATCCAGGACTTGCAATGGGAATCTTGCTCGATTTTCAATTGACCCACCATATTCATCTGTACGAGTGTTACTTGAAGTATTAATGAATTGATCAATCAGATATCCATTGGCACCATGAATTTCAACACCTAAGTAACAAAATACATATTCGTTAGTAACCTAATATTCTCTCTCTCCCCCTTTTCCAAACTTACCATCAAACCCAGCCTTCATGGCGTTCTTTGCAGCCACCGCAAAATCATTGACAATGTCTTTGATTTCATCCACAGTAAGAGCATGAGGGACTTCAAAGGGAGTACCAAATAAGCTGTTGCCTTGAATAGCAATGGCCGAAGGTGCTGCCGGTAATTCATTGTTAGGAAGACAGGATGATAAAGTGGCACGCCCAATATGCCAGAGTTGATTGTAGATGAGACCACCCTTGGCATGGACAGCATCAGTCACTCGTCGCCAACCCGCAATTTGTTCGTCAGTAAAGATCCCAGGTGCAAAAGGATATCCTCCAGCTGAAGCAGTAATTTGAGTAGCATCAGTAATCAACAACCCACCTTTGGTCGCACGTTGAGTATAATATTCCACCACCAGGTCAGTAATCACACCTTCTTTTGTATTACGGAAGCGAGTCAAAGGCGCAAGTACTACACGATGATCCAGAGTATGTTCGCCAATCTTGATGGGCGACAATAAAGTGGGAGTTGTCATTAGGTTATATGTATAAAATAAAATAAAAAAGAACACAATGGAAGGAAAGAAAAAGAAAAAGAAAAAGAAAAAGAAAAAGAACCAGATCTCGCACCCTAAAATTTAAGTTTCAAGTCGGGAATTCAATGTTTTTTTTTTTTGCTGAGGTGCTCGTATGATTCAATGTGTCAAAATCCAGGTAGTGGGAAGCTGCGCGGTCTTGAAAGCCCGTAACTACCCTTTCCTTCATAGCAAGAGATCACAAAAGGCAACTTTGGCTATATGTACTACAAAGACTGCTTTCCCTTTTCTTCTTTTACTAAATTCAGAAGACAAATCAATTTATAAACGTTGCTCAAATATATTTGTGTGCTTGGTCATCAAGTCGGCGATCGAACGTAAATACATTTCATTCACCTATCTATTATTACCTATTGATATATGCATACTGCTTCAAAGGTACAATCTAAAAAATGTCCAATGGCACGTTTTATAAATTTGAAATCCCGACGTGCATGATTCAATCATTCAGGCACAAGTAGTTACATTTAAAAACAAGAAGACAAAGAATATTTATTACATGTATTTTTGTTCCAAAAAAAAAAGGGGGGGGGATATGTTGGTGGATTTACAAAGAGGCAATGAGTGTTGACAAAAGTAAGACGAAGGATGAGGATTGTGATATACATAAATACTAAATAAAATAAGACAAGGGGAAGATTATAAAAACAAAACAAACTAGACTTCGTTAGAGTAACCGATCACCTTTGTCAATTGATCAAATTTGATGTTTTCCCGCACGACGATGGCCTTGGCTTCATTATCCTTGTTGAGAGGGATCAGTACGACATCACCTTGTTGAGTCCATTGTTGTTGTTCACAGAATGAGGTAAACTTGGCTTGATCCTTCAATGCAAGGTAGGATTGTAAGACGGGGAGGTTGATGGATTGATGAGACATGGTGACGACTCGGGCAATCAATTGTCGAATGGCATCTTCAAATCCGACCACATTACTGGTGAGTTTTTGATAAGTGGCGTCATTGTAGGTTTCCCAGAATTTCACATAGTTGGATTGTTCTAACAGTTGTTGCAAAGTCGTCAATTGATCCACTTGAGCCTATAACACAACACTGTTAGTTCACTTTTTTTTTTCCTATTGATAGTTCCTATTTGACTTACAGATCGTTCACTTAAGAGATACAGACAGAGGTTAAAGTCAGGAGCTGGGACGGCAGTCAAGGCTTTGGCGAGAATGTTAATGATGACAGGTTCTTTAGCTTCAGTAGGATTGAATTGATATCTAGATAAATAAACAAGTGTTAGATGGAGAAGGTTTCTTTTAAAAGTACTTACACCTTCAAAATGGCAAGATTGGCCATCAAATCGTAGGAGCCAGTTTGACATTGTGTATCAAGATATTGTTCAAGTACTGTCACATTTTCAGGATTGTATCGTTCAACACCATCGATCAAGATTTGGATTTTTTCAGGTCGGTCGATCACAGTGGTCATTTTGTTATTATTGTTGGATGAATGGTTGGATGGATGGATGGATGGGTGATACGTAAAAGAAGAAGAGACAAAATAAGGAGTCGGCGATTTTGTTGGTCATCATTGTCGGCGGGTTTTGAAATGTCTTTGGGCAGGCATTCCAAGATGCCTTGTCTTTTGATCGCCGAGTCACCTTACTATAGTGGTATTATTCGATTTAAAATGGTGATATGAAATGTTTAGTCAACGGAGAGTCACTGCATATATGATAATAATAATAAAAAAAAAATGCATATACCATAGTGATTGCTTTTCTCTTTCAAGGGAGAGAAACTCTGGGGTTTCCCTCCTTATTGGCAGGACCGTGTATTTAAATCCCGCCTGCCTCTACAAAGATCTTTCTCATTTTTCTATTTTCTTCTTTCCCCTTTTTTCTGCTGTCGACAGAAAAACTTACTCATGGATCATTCACAACATCACGGCTCAATGCCACCCATGCAACATGGTCACGAAGGTCACGATATGTCTCAATGTAGTATGAATGTAAGTTTGAAAGTAGAAAAAAAAAAAAAAAAAAAAAAAAAAAAAAAAAAAAGCTTCACTATTGACATTCTTTTGACTAGATGATCTTCAACTGGCAAATTAAAGATGTATGCGTGGTGTTTGAGTCTTGGCATATTGAAACCGGGCTAGGTATGGTATTATCTTGTGTGGGTATCTTTGTGATAGCAGCTGGGTACGAATATTTACGTGTCTGGACAGCCAATTTGGATCGTGAAGTGGCTCTGGCGGACGTGAAACGACAAGTGGATGGTACAGATAATGATATCTTGTTATCCCAATCACTGGAACAATCTAAGTAAGTACAATAATAATAAAAAAGCTGAAGGGGTGATGATGACAATAATTGGTTTTTGTGTAGCTCTTATAGACGGCAGCAAATGCTTCGTTCGACCATGTATGCAACTTTGATGGCTATCAGCTTTTGGTTGATGCTGGTATTCATGACATACAATGGATATCTGATGATTGCTCTTATCCTCGGTGCCGGTGTGGGTCATTATATGTTTGGGCAAGGCAAACTGGCGGCCTCTCGCAACATTTCCTGCCATTAAATCTCGACGAATGGCTAATTAGAATAGCATATACCGGTTTTATTTAATTGTTAATTTCATCATTTGATTAATAAAGTAAACTTCGTTTGATCGTCATTGTTTATTATTGGTAAAAAGTGGATGCAACAGTATGTTTTATTGTAGAATCAATCATTATTGTCAAGTTATCAACTAGTAATAATAAAGGGTTACTATGTGCAGAAGGGAGGGAAGAAGTAAATAAGGAAGGAGAATATACAGTTAAAAAAAGTAAGGAAGAGGGAAGGGGGGAAGGTATACATAGATTAGATAAATACAGATTTAATAGGAATGACCAGTAGAGCCATCATTATTGACGCCAAATGTGGTGATGGGGTTACTGTCGATCTTGTGCTGAGAAACGCCGCCAAATGTGATGATGTGATTACTGTCAATCTTGTGATGAGGAGCGCCATAAAAATTGTAAGTATCCATTATATCGGCCGTGTTGTCGCTTGTAACAGATGGTGTAAAATTATGATTATGCTGATCATACTGATGCTGATAAATACCTTGTCGAGGAGCAGCAAAGCTGTCGAGAAATCGATCGGATGAGGCCATGGTACCAGTCTGATTAGTGGTCGACATTGTTTTAAGAGGTGATCCAGATGTTGCTCCCAAAGTCGAGGTAGATGGCAGATTGTTGTTTTGTCGTCGATTGTGCAAATCTACTTGTTGTTGTCCGTTGTCCGCATTAATGTCATCAGGTTGTGTTTCATCATTAAACCAGTCCATCCACTTTTTTAAAGCCTTTTCATTATGCACCTGGAAGTAGAATTGGATATCCGCGTCGGTCCATACGCAAAAGAGATGTCCGTCCGAGTTGTCACGTTTTACCTTTTGACAGGATACATATCGATGATATTCAGCCTTGTGCCCTATTGTCTAATATATAGATAAAAAAGATAGAATGTAAGTATTATATTTATCGATTCATTGATCGTCTTACCGTCTTTAACATAAATGTTCGCCCAGATGGAATGACCACAATATGCTTGAGTTGCCAAATCGACATATAATGGAATCGCGCTTTCTTCTTTACTGGCAAGATACCTTCGTGCGCTTTGACAGTGAGATCTAATATAGTTCGGTTCGCATTGTCAATGTCGGATGGCTTTTCAAATTGGTAAGGTGCTCCAATAAGTTCGCTACAGCTTCCCATTCGATCATCGTCATATTGCTTGTGATGTCGCCGAGAATATTTCTTCCACCAATTTTGACTGGTCATGTATTTGCCAATGAATATCAATTTAGTGAGGAATAATACAAAGAAGGTGAAGGTTGCACAGAATAAGATGGCCGCCAATTTGAGATAGATCGCCACCTGGTAAAGATCGATGGACAAAAAGAAAGTAGGTGCTGCAACAATTGCACCCAATCCCGTAGTACTAGGTTCAAATTAAAAAGAGTTAGATTAGATAGCCATGTATTTCCCGTCCCCCCCCCTCCAAATGAGTAACTTACTAGCTGACATATCCAATTTGTTGGGATTCTGACCACTTACTACTGACCTTGCGAGTCTATCATCCAACATCAATCAAGTTAGTAATCGCCCCTCTTTTTTTTTTTCTCTCTCTCTCTCTCTTTTTTTTTTTTTTTTTTTTTTTTTTTTTCACTTACCTTCCATGCCAATAAGGACGCAGTCAGTATTAAAGTAAAACATATGAGAGCACAAACAAGTTCGGCAATGTTCAGGTGTATCCAGTCGACGTGCTTGTTAGAAGTAGGATAGGCGCACAATATACAATAAGAGTTCATATTCACCATGTAGCTGGTAGGTTCTATGGGATATATGGCAAACCAAACAACTAGTGGTGCTACCGTCACAATGCCAAATAAAAGGACAATTCGTAAGAGATAGACAGATTGCAGTTTGGAAGCTTGTAAAGTGTATATGTTTTGAAATCTATAGAGGAGATAGATGAGTTATCAGATATGTTTAAAGCATTTTGCATCGTTACTTACATTTGATAGATCCTATATATAAATTAAATGGAAGATGTGGGTGAATACCTTGTTTTGTGTATCATGTTGTTATTTTCATTTACCGATAACTTTTGGCAATAATGCTACCAATCACTAATATAAACCCCACTAAAAGTGACAGCTGTCGAGTAACACATTTGGCCACAGTGACATTACCCATATAGAGAATCACCGACATGTAAGAGAAGAATATACCCGCAAGTTGCAAACAGAGGAATATAGGACTTGATATCAGCACCATCTTGAGGTTTCGGTAACAAATGATCAACACCATAGTAAGACCACATAACACCATTCCGGTGCAGGCAAGCACGTAAATAATGAGCCCAGCAGCTTGAGTTGATTTCGGGTTCAGTTCTATTACAAAATGTCAAGAGAGTGTCAGCTCATCCAATTGATGTGTTGTGTGGTTGTACTTACCAGATCGGATTGCCATATCTGCAGGCCATTGGTGAGTATTGCCAAGATATAGGATCGGGACATCAGGGATAGGCTTGTAAACACCATTATCGAGTTCTGCGTAATTCACGGTAGATCCATTCTGCATGTAAAGTAAACCAAAGTGTCTAGTAAAGAGAAAGGGTTAAAGAATGCGAATCAGTACATCCCTTCATTTTCGACTTACCCTGTTTCTTGATCACCAGATTCCGTAAAAGACATCAACCCTGCTGGACCCGTATAGTTCATGTTGTAAAAAGTTGGTGTCATGCGAGTGCTATTGAAGGTCTTTGAGGATAGATCAGCGAGTCCTTTTAGTCGCCCACCGGGATATTCATCTAAAGCCTGAGTGATATTGAATCAAGTTAGATTTTTCTTCTCCTTTATTCCTTTTTTTTTTTTTTTTTTTTTTTCCTTTCTTTACCTTGTTTAAACCAAGCGCCAATACTTCTGCACAACTATAAGCATTTGGACCATTGTAGCTTAGACCCATTGTATTCCATTGAGAGGCATCCACACTTGAGAGAAGAAGGTGTGATGTTAGTAAGAGCTACCAAATTAAAAAAAGTGTACTTACAAACCCGGTGGTATTACTTGTTGTTGCCATAGACCGTAAAGATTGTTATAAGCAGGTACACTTGTTACTATATAAAAATATCAAGTGAGTGATTTATTCTAACAATACCTACACTTACAATTCCATAAACCGGTTATAAACATGAGACCATCAAATTCTACCAGATCTTGTGTATCAACAGATTCAGAAAGCGCTTCTGACAGATCATTGGTCAGCATCCATACCCATCCTTCAGAGAGCATTCCCATTGACCTAAATAATAAAAAAAGTTAGACGACGGGAAAGTTCAAGTTGGGGAGGTGGGACGGGATGTTACCTGGCAGCTTGTAAAATCAGAATCTGGTTTACGGGATTCGAGTCGGCCACAACCACAACCCTCGAGCCAGAAGTGATCAGTGCCTGGAGTGCATCTACGTAAAATAATAAAAAATAAAAGAATAGAAAGTCGAGTCAGTAGACTATTCCTATTATCATGTCAGCACTTACTGGTGATTTCTTCTGGGTGCAAGTCATAAAGAGGAATTTGGCTCATAGGCGTGATTCCGTATTGATAAGATTTGGTGAGCATGGATGATAAGACTAAACAAGAAGAAGAATGTTAGTACAAGGAATAAATATGTTACTTTAAAAAAAAGGACTTACTTTGTTGTCCAACAGTATCATCAGTATAAACCAGAGCAAACATTGTCCAATTCATTTGTCGAATCCACTCCATCAAGGCCTTACCATAAACCACCACGTTCCCCATAGTTCGGAAGAAGTAAGGGTAATTGTCTTTGTCGGAGAGAGCCAAAGAAGACGCACCACAAGAGCATTGAGGGATTTGGAAGAGACCAGTAAGACCAGCAGATACTTCACTTATGTTTGATACCATATCGCCTATCACTGCGCTATGGATAACAAGGATTAGGTAACAGAAAAGCATAAAGACAAAGAGCACTTGTAAGCGGTGTGTCTTCATCGTTGACTTTTTTTTTTTTTTACTTACTTGATTCCTTCTTCAATCATTCGAGTTGTTGTCCATGCTGTTTTTCCACCATTGAACTCTGAAGAGTAGTAACGAGTAAAATTAAGGTGGACGTCTACTTGGTTACAAAAAAGTGATTAGAATGATAAAGAAAGGGTCAAAATGGAAAAATGAAAAAAAGTCAGATCGCACAAACCTGGCAAAATATTCAAATCCCGAATATGCTGCTCGGCTAATTGAATGGCGATCTCGCTTGTCAGAATCATATTGTTCAGGGCAGGATCATTCTTTCGTACTTCAGAAGCATTGGGAAATAGTACGCCGATACGATAAGTGGGTATATTGGGGGCTATTGTCGTTGGTACTGCTTTGGAATGTATCGGCGTCGATGATGATGGTGCTGCTGCTAACGTGTAAAAGACAAGAGTGGAAAGCAAAAGTACGAATAAAGGTAGCCTTCCTCTCATCTTTTCTTTTCCTTCTCGCAAATGAATTGGGGAAAAGAAAAGGAAGGGAAAAAAAAAAGTAATCTATGGTCATTTAGCGCTTTTAAATGAAAAAATGATGTTTTTGAACTCCATTACAAGTGTTGTATGACCAACCTTGAATAATTTCCCTTGTCTCTGGATTATGAATGGATGACAGGATTTTTTTTCTTTTCACAAAACAAAGTAACCTTATATAGGTCCTGTACCAAGAAAAATACTTGTAGTGTACATAGCAGCCCAATGTACATTGAATGAGAAGGGTTTTTTATAATGATCATGCTAGTCATCTCCTTTTCTAGAACTTTTTTCAATCTGCAAAATTGTCTTCTTGGGCTCTGGGTTACACGCAGATTAGGTAGCCTGTAAGATTTAGCATAGATGGAGACCACCCAATTTACTATCTCCGGTCATAAAAACTAATCAAACATGCAGCTGGGAATATCATATTAGGAGAGATCTGTCATTTCCCAATGCTCAATTGGTCTTTCCCATTAATTCAGGCACAAAAACAAAGTTCAAATACCGATCACCTTTATAAATCCCGACTTTTTTTTTGTACGTTACCTACCACTGTGGTCTGTCTGGTTTTTCGAGTGTCGTTACCTAGCAATAGGCATCATGAAGCGGCCGAAGAAATCCTTCCAGATCATGCATACGATTTAATGAGTAGGTTGAGCTCGGTGGTGAAATCGGTAAGCGGGGTATGAAAATCGATCTTCGACGAAGGGGGAAAAGGCATCAACAAGATAGACAACACTCCCAGCACAATGTCATAAATTGTAAACGGCACGATGAATCATATCCTACATTTGGTGCCACGTGTGATCGGCTGGTTCATAATTATAGTGACAATGACACTTTTATATATGATCTCATATATATGGCCAGAGGACATTTCATATCATAGTCATCATTCTTTTGTTTCTTGGTAAGAGCTCTCACACACTGGATATCGCTTCTACCAATTCGCTGGAATAGTCCAAAGATACAGTCGCTTTGATCATTTGTGAGGTGTCAAAATCATTTTGAAAAACCTTTCTGATTTGAGTGGCGGGGTGTAAAACCAAACTACAAAAAAGTGTGGAAAAATCAAATAAAAAAAAAAACTCCTCTCTTCCCATCAAAATACCCACACTCCTCCTTTTTTACCTTTCCAATTTTTTCTTTCTTCTTCTTTGCTTCTTTATATTATACACCTTCGACTACTCAAAATCTATCTCTCTTTCCCTCTCTTCATTGCTCATCTTACTCCCCATTTATATTTGTGGAACTAATTATTTGACCAGATTGTCTACACACACACACAATCATACAACGATGCTTACGGCAGCACTCACCAGTCCAGCCACCTCATCAAGGCCATTCACAGCACCAACTGAATCGATAAATCTTCCCAACAACAACGGCAGTGCTCACAACAATGATAAAATGGAGGAAACAGAACCTGTCCATCTTCGTATTGTACCTCATTTGGGTAACACTCGATCCATGGTGTTTGGGGTGATCGAAAGGGATGTGACCGATGGCATTTTACTCAAGATTGGAAGGTTTACCGACAAGTACGCTTCACCAACAAGAATCGCCTTTAAAAGCAAAGTGGTAAGCCGGGGTCACGCTGAAATGTGGACAAACAATGGCAAGGTAAGAAAAAAGTGATTGGGAGGAAGGCAGGAAATCATAATAAAATCACTCCACAC
Organism: Chlamydoabsidia padenii; assembly: GCA_025330725.1. Classification (NCBI taxonomy): domain Eukaryota; kingdom Fungi; phylum Mucoromycota; class Mucoromycetes; order Mucorales; family Cunninghamellaceae; genus Chlamydoabsidia; species Chlamydoabsidia padenii. The sequence continues at coordinate 146,942 of JAIWND010000001.1, forward strand.
CATCCAAAGGTGTTTGTTAAGGAGAATTGATTGAAAAGGAGGAGGAGGGGTGGGGAGGAAAAAGAATACATGAACTAACATTTGACTCTTCTAGTTTTATATCCGTGATACCAAATCATCCTCAGGCACCTTTTTAAACCATGTCCGTCTCTCACCTCCAAACCAAGAATCAAGACCCTTCTTACTGACTGATGGTGATGTTATTCAACTAGGTGTCGATTACCAAGGTGGCAATGAAGGTAATAACGATCCTTCGTCATGATATATATATATATATATACTAACTAGTCTAACAATCTGTAGAGGTGTACCGATGCGTCAGAATGCGCCTGGAGATCAATCGTCCGGCTCAAAACAGAACAACATTCAGGTAAACCCAAACAGCATGCAAACGAATGGATAAAGACTTACGCCCTTTATATATATATATATAGTTTGAATACATTCCAGTCATTACGGAATATGACTACACCACCCAACAATGTCAGTATCCTCGACTCAGCCATGGGTTGCAATAATACCAACACTAGTGGAATCACCAACAACAACAACGACAACGACATCCATGTTGAAGAATGTTGCATTTGTTTATATGCCTTGGCTCCCTTCCAATGTTTGTTTGTGGCTCCATGCTCTCATACCTTCCACTACAAATGTGTCACTCCACTGCTTGTCAATCATCCTGGCTTCAACTGTCCTTTATGTAGGAGTTATGCTGATCTTGATGCAAGTGTAGCGGTGGAAGCTAGCGAAGTAAATAACCTCTCTTGCTATAAAGACCGAGAAACTATCACTTGACGACTCATCTGTTTTTTTTTTTTTTTTTTTTTTTGATATAGGTAATGGAAATGTATAAACGGGAAAAACAACAAGCAAAAGCGGTTCTTGCCTCTACATCTATCGGTATGGCGGCTGCTAGTCTTGTCGATACCAGAACTGATGACTCTATCATTGAAGGTAAGAAGAGAATATTCCTCGTGATTCACACAACTAACTATCATCAATGCTTTTGCTTTTTTTTAGATTCTTCTCGTCCAACTGACTCGTCCTGCATTCCATCTCCAACGCATCCTAGCCCGTCCTAATCTGAACCCATAATGATCATTCAAATCATCATTGTATCAATCCCCTAGTATAGTGTGTATTGTTTATATGTGTCTTTACCCTCTTCCCCTCTTACCACGATGGAATATATACCATCTTTGCACTAGTATATCGTTTATATTCAATCCCTTTTAATAAAATAACAATAATTATACATACTTGTGTTTTTAAAAACATAAAAAGACTTGATTATTTATTATATGATTTGACACCAAAAAAAACAAACTATATTACAACTATTCTAAACAAAGGATCCCACCCAATCAAGGGTTCTTTTCATAAGAGTAAGTAGCTTGCAAACGTCGATGCAAGTGGGCACCGGCAGTCAAGACCTGACCATTTTCATCCTTTTGAATGGTAGAGGCAGGCACCATAGCAGAGGGAATGGGCACCAAAGGAGTAGCGTCTTCAGGGTGGACAAAGAAGGGCATCGAGTAACGATCGACATGGTTGTGTTCGGGTAAAAAGGTGACCCGATGCATTGTGGATTTGAAGAGACCCCCCGACCATTCTTGCATTTGATCGCCAACGTTGACCAAGATACTGCCATCAATCAAAGGCGCCGAGATCCATTCTTCCCGATTGGCCTGGACTTCCAAACCGGGCACATCCTTTTGGAATAACAGGGTGATCGAGCCATAGTCAGAGTGAGCACCTGCCCGCACTGTGTCTTGATAGCTTGCTTCACCACCACGAGGATATTTCAAAAACCGCAAAATTTCCCCACTTGGTTCGTCATAGTGATGTCGTTTCGTAAACCATTCCACTCCGCCTTCAGATTCAGGGATTGCCAAAGCCCGTGCAAATGCTTCCAGTACACGCATCGCTGTCGCATGGCAAGCCTAGATTAATAATACCAAACGTTCTTTAATTCATTCCATACTTGTTGATATGGATACACATATTTACTTACTCTTGAAAACGATTGGATGAATTCTTCGTTTTGAGCAAACAGTTCGGGAAGAGGAGCAAAGGATTTTCCATTCACAAAGTTGCGAAAGTTGAAGCCTCTATAAAATTCAATACAAAAGGTAATTAGTCAAATATACTATTACATACCCATTTTTTTTTACTCACTCTTTATGATCACCCTGGCGCTGATGTTCGGGGTCCAAACTTTAAAAAACAAAAAAAAATCGTATCAGTTAAAGTAGTTGCACGGTTAAAACAGATGTTCTGACTTACGTTTCGCTGTAGAGTTCGGAATAACCATGGTTGTGTTCTTGAATAAGGTGTTTTCGTTTTTCTTCAGCAGGCAAGTCAAAGTATTCCTTGCTCTAAAAAGGAAAAAAAAGGTGTTAGTCATTAACTATTGGTTTTAATATCTTACCAAAGCAAAGGCACGGTCCACTTGATCTTGAGGTAAACCATGGTGGGTCATGTAAAAGAATCCAATTGAACTACAAGCTGCCAATACTTGTTCAGCAACGACATTGGGGTCTTGACTAAAGTCTATGACAGGGATAGTACGAGGTGACATTATAAAATAAAAGTATGACAAGGGAGGAAGCGGAAGAAGGAAGAAAAAAAGAAAAAAAAAGAATTTATACATTATCCGAATCGTAATGCCAATCCCCGACATTTTCAAATACCGCATATCAGAAGATTATGCGATTTGCTGCAAGGTAAAAAAAAAAAAAAGTTTATTATACAACTATCTATTCTAATGATGAGGAGCTTGTTTTTCGGCATCTACGTGGATAAGGATTTCTTGTACCATGGCAATTTCATTCTTGACCGAAGTACGGACATGTTGTTCAATACGATGAGCTTCTTTAATCGATAATTTTGGGTCCAATTGTAGAATCATATCCAAGTGCTTGAAGGGACCTAGTTTCCTACCACGTATCGAATAGTAATCAATCAATTGAGGTTCATGTTCCTATTAAAAAAAAAAAAGTGGGCTGTTAATCAATCATCACTTCTCCTCTGTTTATTCCTCTTTACCTTCACTTTAGCAATGACAGATTTGACTTTATCGATTTCATCCGATGGTAATCCACGATCTATCAATTCCTTGGTAGAACTAATCATAATATCCGCACCACTTTTCACAATGAGACCAGAGACCAGTAATCCACCTAAAGGATCTAAAACAGGCATCCCGGCATAAGATCCACCAATGGCCACTAATGCAATCACACTGGAGAAGGCGTCCGATCGATGATGCCTATTGAATACATTTTTTTTCATTAAAAAAAAAAAGGTCCATTCAAGCCCACACCAAATCCTGTCTTCTTCTTCTCCTTACCAAGCATTTGCAATCAACACATCACTATGTTCTGTTTTCCCAATTTTGATAGCTATCAAAGAAAGAAGAAAAAGTTAATATCCATGATTTCCCCCTCCCTCCGTCATACTACTTACTTGCATGATAAAGCCATTCTTTAATAACAACACTTGCAAGAGCAAACCAAGCCGCATTTGGATCAAGTGAGGTACTATGGTGATGATGATGCTCCATATGGAAGAGTGAAGACAAGACTGAGGTGGATGAAGAGGTTGACGTGGATGGTGATGTGTTTGAAGAAGAGGCAGTGGCATCAACAGAGGAGGTCGTTAGGCTGGAGATTGCATCCGCTACCGCACCGGAGGGGGTTGTATTCATCACCCCCATCAAAAGATCAAACGAATGTAATCCAATAGCAATCCCACCAGTAATTAATAACGTCGATACTGCAAATGACCCAACCGTTTCGTATTTTCCTAAATCAAAAATAAGGTGAGTATCAGCCAAAAAGATCCTGTTTCTTTACCATAACCATAGGGATAAATTGAATCTGGTGGTTTCCTTGACATTTTAAAAGTGTAGAGTGTGACAAAATCACTAAGCAGATCTAAAAAAAAACCAACCAAGATTAGTTGACGATGAAGAGTACACCCCCTCCTTTTTTTTTTTTTTTTTTTTTTTTTTTTTTTTTTGTTGACACCTTGTTTCTTACCACTAAATGAATGCGCCGCATCAGCCAGTAAGGATGCCGAGTTCATTAGCCTATTCAAATAGAGAATTAGTAAAACATCATTTTTTATTTTATTACATACCATCCTGCCACCCCTTTAGATGCTGTCAGACCCACGTTGGCTGCCAACCCAATGTACGTGATTTGCATCCCTTTCTTCCCTATGTCAAAAAAGTAAAAGTCAATATCAACCTATTCCAAATTGCTTCATACAATAACTATTACCTGATCCTTTTAAAGTTGAGGCAAGATCGCCAGGAGGTTCACCATGATGGTGAGACCCGTGGTGACGAATCAAAGTAGTAGGAAGATAAGGCCGTTGTCGTAGTGGCAAGCAAAGGGGAGTTAATCTTGTGATACATATTGGAGTCGAATAGAGTGATAGTATAGGTAGACCAGTTCCGGCAAGTCGTGCAAGTCCCATGCTTTTTTAAAAAGAAGAATTTTGGACAAGAGAAAAAGTATTGAAAGAGATACCATAAAATAAAAAATGGCGCTCTTTTAAAAAAGGATCTTATCAGATTGTAGGTACAAATCCTGGTTCAGGTTGTCAAAAGCCCTTGGTATTGTACTCAACTGAAACCAAATATCATGATAACTGAGCCACCCGAATTATTCGACTTATTCTTTGTCTGAGCGAGAGAGCATGTTTAAAGTCTCTGCGTTGATGTGATTTGTTACATAGAGCAAAGCGGCGATTGAAACACCGACTAACCCCTTGATGCATTGATGTCATTCAATGAGGTCTTTCTACATAATGACGTTTTGCCCATTCTGTAGATTAAAGTTTAAGATAATGTAGATTGTAATAAAGTAGAGATTTGTTTATTGTAGATAACAAACAAACAAAAAAAAAAAAAAAAGTAAGAATAAATATAAAAAAAAAAAAGGTAACATGGATAAAGAAGTAGTCTATCAAACTAGTAAATCTATATCTACCATTTAAATAGCACCTTCCGCCTGTTGTAGCTTGAACCAATCAACGGTTTCTTGAATACCTTGTTTAACAGCAAAACGAGGTTCCCAGCCCAAATACTTTTTGGCACGAGTGATATCAGGTTTTCGTTTCTTGGGATCATCCATGGCAGCAGGCAGAATCTTGATTTCAACATCGTCAACGAGAGTGGTCACAGGTGATGATATGACTTGGTCACGAATCATACAAGCAAAGTCCTTGATGGTGTATTCTTCAGTGTTACCCAAATTGACTGGTTCCATATAATTCTTGTTCATCAACAGGATCAAGCCATCCACCAGATCGTGCACATACTGGAATGATCGTGTTTGGTCCCCGTCACCGTAAAGTGTCAATGGTTCGCCACGAAGTGCTTGCATGATAAAGTTACTGACTACCCGTCCGTCCGCAGGTGACATTCGTGGCCCTAATTGTGTGTGTGTAATCCGTGTGAGTATCTTTTTTTTTTTTTTTTTTTTTACATGTTTTATTAAAGTGTTATTTACCAAATGTGCTGTAGTAGAGAGATGGGATAATAAAAGAAGGTTTAGTCTCATTATTTCTTCTAGTACGTTTCACTTACTTGAATATCCGAGCCACCCTTACATCCACATCGTTTTGTCTCATATAAGAGTAAGTCAGAGTTTCAGCTATCCGTTTCCCTTCATCATAACAAGCCCGTGGACCGATTGGATTGACATGACCCCAATAGGTCTCCTTTTGAGGATGTTCTTCAGGATCACCATAGATTTCTATATAAACAAAAAACAAACAATCAGTCAGTTAACAGAAGCGAAAGAAGGACAAGTGTCTTACCAGAAGTAGATGTCAATAAAAATCTAGCCTTCGTTCGTTTCGCCAAACCAAGCATATTGATTGTCCCCATCACACTGGTTTTGACCGTCTTTGTTGGATTATATTGATAATGAGGAGGAGAAGCAGGACAGGCGAGATGATAGATTTGAGTCACTTCGATCATGAAAGGATCCACCACATCATGACTGACCAATTCAAAGTGAGGGTGACCAATCCAGTGTTGCACATTACGTTTGGAGCCGGTAAAAAAGTTGTCCAACACAATGACTTCGTGACCCATCCACATTAATCGATCCACCAAGTGAGAACCCACAAAGCCAGCACCACCAGTAACCAGAATACGTTCACGTTTTGCAGGACTGAGTTGTCGGACAGCAGGGTAGTTTCGTTGCATTGAGTATTGTACAGTACCATCTTCCAAGAGTTGTCGGTCTGGTGTTTCTTTAGGCAAGTAGAGTTGACGGAGCCAAGATAAAGGGACATCTGACCCTACGGATGAATCGCCTACATGGTCGACGTGATCCCGTGTTGGTATAGGTGCAATGGTATATTTGTGGTGGGTTGTAGGTTTGTTGTTGTGCTGTGTTGTGTCATCACAGCTGGTGGCTTCTGTTGAGTTGCTTGACATTAGTATGAGGGTGAGGAATACCAAAGGTACAATGGTAAAACAGGAATAGGTATATACAAGTAAAAGAGTAGAAGGTAAAAATGTGAATTAAAAAAGAAAAAGAGAGAAAGAGAGAGAAAAAGGAATGAAAAAAAAAATCATTCTTAACGGTCGATTTTTAAACGCCGATACATCCCCACACATTGGAAGAGACAAATAAATCCTTTATTATAAAAGAGGGTTGAATAACAAGGAAGGTGGCAAACTAGATAACAATAGTGATATGGGAGGGTAGAGTAAGGAGAGAGGGTGTAGTATCAACGTATGGATATGATATATAAAATAAACTAGAACAAAAATAAAAAAGATGGATAGTATAAACTATCAACAACATCCACCACTTGTCTTGTTACTGTTGTTAGCTGTTGTATTGCTATCAAGACGGACTTCTTCCCTTTGGCGTGTTTGTTGAGTTTGTTGAGTATCAATCAATCGTTTCTTGATATCCCTATATATAACATAAAAAGTAGAGAGTTGGTTTAATCGGTCTATATACCATTGTAGGCAAGCCATACCTGGCCAAATCAAAGAAGGCTTCTTCTACACCAATGTTCGCTTTAGCACTAGTTTCCATGAATTGAATACCGAGTTCATTTGCCAATGCTTCACCTTGTTCCTTTGTAACAACCTATAAAGAGAGAGATAAGTCTTTTGATCATTTGGTTAGTGATCATTTTGTTCCTTACACGTTTTTCTTCCATGTCACATTTGTTTCCAATCAATATTTTGTTGACACCTTCGTTAGCATGTTGTTCGATGTTTGAGAACCAGTTTCGGACATCTATTAAACAAGTGACAGGTGAGTATGTTTGTAGTATAGATATTGATAGTCTTTTGTGTGTTTCTTTACTTCCAAAAGATCGTTCATCAGTAACATCGTATACCAACAAGATACCCATAGCACCACGATAATAAGCTATTAATATAAAGCCAAGTTAATACATTTCCTTACACACACATATACATACACTGTCTACTTTTTTGTCATCTTACCTGTTGTGATGGTTCGGAATCGTTCTTGACCAGCTGTATCCCAAATCTGTAACTTGATGCGTTTCCCATCCAACTCTATAGTTCTAATTTTAAAGTCAATACCAATAGTCGTAATAAAGGAAGGAGTAAACGAGTCATCTGAGAATCGTAAGAGGAGACAACTTTTGCCAACACCTATCAAATAATATATGAAAAGATTAGTTTACTACTTGACTATTTGCTTTTTTTATTTATTTTTATCATCATCTTGTCTTTTAGTCTTACCTGAATCACCAATCAGTAATAGCTTGATGAGATAATCATAAGAAGCACTTTTTGCTGTTGACATTGTTGTTATAAATAGTGGAGTGTAGGTTGGAATGTATAAATGGAAGAGAAAGAGGCAAAGTGTGAGTTGGGTTGAGAAGAAGAGGGTTTCACCAGGAAAAAAATACGGGGTCGAATTTAACCCAAAAAGTTATCGGAATTGGAATATTTCCCACGTCATTTGTCAAACTGACACCCATTCAATCCAACAAAGTGAACCTCATCAACGTCCTTTTTTTTTTTTTTTTTTTTTCCAAAAAAATCATAATAATGTTTTACCAAAATAAAGTATTTTGAATGTTATTCTTTTGACTTTGTATATCAATACATCCTTTTCCTTCTCTCTCTCTCTCGCTTTACAGTTGATATGGATATTCAAGCCCCGCATGTTGCATAAATGTCATCTATCATCCGCGTTCTCCTTAAAAACAAAAAGGTAGGTAGTAAGTCAATCTCAAGTAATTTGTTTTCTCAAGCAGAGTTATCATTATAGTATAAAGAATGATAAGAAAGCATGCTTATGATTTTCCGTAGAAATCAGGCAGCTCGGGGAAAAAAGGTTGGGCGAAGAGTCGTGCTTGTCAAATCCCGCTTCATGAGAACGATATATGTGATCCCAATGTCATGTCGTTCAGTACAATTTATTCCTATCATATGTGTTAGGCCATCAGACAATCAACTGCCTAATACTTTTTCGCTTATTACCAAGGCCTATGTACACAAAGTGCTTGATATGATTTTTTTATTACATCCAGAGTCATTTCTATACTATATCTACAGCTATGTCTACACTATAGTGAGAAGGAGGGAGGGGGATGATAAAAAGAGAGCCTAAATTATGTGAGTGAAGAAGGGATGAGAGATAAAGAATGCCAAAGACCATCACCACTTTTGTTCATCGTCCAATCCAACCTAATGTTAAAGAGTGAGCTGCTCGTTTCTTTCTTATTGTCTGATCATCTATCCTACTGAATAAAAACATATTTAGTTGACCATTTTACCTTTCCCAGATCTGTCGAGGTGGGGTTTCGTTAAGACGTTCATGCAAAGTGGGTGAGGGTTTTCGTGATGAGACAGTTGATGATTTGTACCCAGTTTGACCGTGCATCCAGCCATAGACGTCGATTCAGGTAAATAGATGATCAGTCGTCCACGTTGTTACTTACGTTTGCTGGTATTTGGGTCACCTATTCACCTAAACGGAGAGTAAGAGAGAGAAAAGAGAGGTATCAATACCAGAACCTTGATGAAGTTGTTAAATCAAAAGAGAAAGACCTATTTTACAGAATCTACTCTTTTTTTTATTTTCCTGTTATTTGATTCCTTTACCTTTTCCCCTTGTTTGTCCATCACCAGTACGCAGCCCATAAAAAAAGAGTTAGTATGTATCAATTCTACCTAAACATAAAGAAAGACGAAGAGAGAAGCAAAAGTATTAGTATCAAAGTCTTGAAGGGTGCAGACAGTATAACCTTACCATCCTCTTTCCCTCCATTAGAGATTCATCTACATTAGTAAAACATACCCATTACCACAGAGTCTGTTGTTTTGTCACCGCTTCCATTTATCTTTGCCTATTCGACTCCAACCATCGTGAGGTTCATATTTGTGATAAAGTTGGGTATTCGTTGTAAGTGGTAGTAGTTCGTGAATTACGTACTAGGCGAAAGTTGGTGACTTGCTTGTAATTAATAGTTTTTCAACCCATTGTAAATGATACTGTACAGTCATAATGCCATGTTAAAGGTGAGTACATAAGACGAAAAAGAGAAAGGAGGAAAGAAGAAAGAGGAAGTAGAAGATTAAAGTGGTCCCTCCTTTTTTGCTTTCAAACACCGCTATTTGAAAATAGCAAAGGACAGGTAAAAGTCATCACAAGTCTCGACTGGCTGGCACAAGGGTCTTCGTGCTTAAATTTTTGCGGTACCTTATGGTAGAAATAGGCTAAATAATACTCACGGGCACTCTTGTCATGAGCATCACTTGTTCATTAAGCCAGTAGAGCTCTCTCAAGTTTCAAGGCAAGAGTAAGCGGGGTTTAAAATAAGTTTGGTCTTGTATGTCAATTTCCATTCTGCAACCTTTTTTTTACAAAAGTCAGGGTAAAACGATCTTGAGGCTATACTGCTCCATATAAGGGACTTGGTACAATGGTCATTATGTAAACTTTGTTGGAAATAGGCTAAGGAATACACATGGCCACTTTAATCATTAGCATCACTTGTTCATTGAGGCAGTATAGCTCTCATAAGATTCAAGGTGAGGGTAAGCGGGTTTTGAAAATAAGTTTGCTCTCGTCTGTCCATTTTCATTCTGCAACTTTTTTTTACAAAAGTCAGGACAAAACAATCTTGAGGCTATATTGCTCCATACAGTGGACTTGGCACAATGGTCATTATGTAAACGTTGTTGAAATAGGCTGAGAAATGCACATGGTCACTTTTGTCATGTTGGGCCAAAAGTAAAGAACTATCAGAATGGATTTGATATAGATCCTTCCAATACCATTTGGGGACATTTCTGAAAGGGACGGTTTCACTTTTTTTCCCTTGTGGACCGTTTCCCGCAAAGAGCAGGTTTCAAATCCCCCTTACCCTATGGTTCCTTGTAAGAGCTCTACCGTCTCAATGGACAATCGATGCTCATCAATAAATGGACCATGAGCATTGCTTAGTCTGTTTACAACAAACTTTACATAGAACTCCAAGCGCCAAGTTTATATGGAGCTGTACAGGCTTGCGGTCTTTTTTTTTTTTTTTTTTTTTTTTTTTTTTTTTTTTTTTTTTTTTTTTTTCACCTCCCATGTCTAAAAAAGGACAGTATCAGGCCTCACATCGTTATCAAATCGATGCCAATAAACTGACCGTGCACTTTTATGATGTATTCTCAGTAAAAATTTTAGCTTTCAGACACTCGTGTCAATCGAACCAAGTTTAAGGTCGTATGTACCTGTCCTTCCTATCATATGCATTAGGCCAACAGACAATCAACTACATACTGTACCTAATACTTTTCCGTTTACCACAAAGTCCTATGTATAAAGTTTTAGACAAAGCTATACTGTATCAAAGTCAATAAGTCAAGCAAAAAAAAAGACAGTGCTGTAATCTATATCCGATCAGTTTATTTGCATCATAAAACATGTGTAGATCGTTGTTAATTTTCTTTTTTATTAACGTGGTTTGGTTTTAATTATGATAAAAGGTACAAACGATAATATAATAAAGTATATGAATAAATGTGATAAACTAAAACAAGGAGTAAACAAATATAACAAAGCATAAATGGATATCATATATATGGTCAACTATAAGTACTACAGACAATATGATACAAATTCCCTACTAGTCCAAACTAAGCTAAACAATAAAACACACGCACACACAGGTAAGCAGAATATGGTTCATCACGGTGCCGACGAAGTATTGTATTGATCCATATTAGAGTAGCCCAAGTTGAATGCAAGTGTGTCGATGGATGGATTGGAGACAGGGACAGATGAGGTTGAATTCAAATCAAACATGGATTGATTAGCCACCGGGCCATTGCCACCACTACCACCAGCACGACCCATGAGAGATTGTAGAGCGGCAGCAATGTTTTCACGATTATCACCTACAGTCCAGTTGGTACATGATGCACCATCACAAGTTGACAAGGCAAGCTCCGCTAATGACATTTTTCGAAGGGATGGATTCCATGATGTCACGTTGTTATTGCCGGGATAAAAGTTGTTGTTGGTTGGAAGAAAGTTGTTATCAATTGAGGTATTCCCTTGGTTGGATGTTGGATGTGTCAAATTTAGCTCGCAGAGGGTAGGTGAGCTTTGTTTGAGTTGATGTGATTGCTGCACTGATGATGATGCTGGCGGTGCTGATACAGGTGAGATCAATGTAGACCCATTGTTCCAAGTTGTAGGTGATGACATGGATGGTGAGGATGTAGATCGTGGTGAAGTGCCATCAATGAGACTACCATTACTGTTAGAGGTACTACTAGCACTAGAAAAGGATTGCCTGATCGTGTTGCTGTGCATGGCGTATAAATCCCGGATCATAAAGTAGAGCTTGTCTGCCATTGCCCAATACTTTCGCATTGACTATATAAAGTGTTCGTTATTAGCATTTCATGTGGTAACTTTATCTTTTTTTTTTTTTTTTGTCATACCTGTAATAAACGGAAGTGTTCATTCAAGTCAGTTCTTGCCTTCTTTGCTTCGTCAGGTTTGGATGAGAATGTATTGTTAACAACAATGGTGGCAACGGTGTAAGAGAGATAGGTTAAAAACGGTGGCATGAGATCGACATTGGAGTTGATCGTTTTGAGTATTGTTGTCACATTATCCACCGCATGTAAGCATTTCTCTACACTGGCCCGACAAAATTCCTTGAGTGAGGGTTGTACCACCTCCGAGTTGAGAGTATCAAAGAATACCAATGAGGGTCGATGTAGCAGTACAGTTAGTGTGTTGTGCATGATGTGAGCCAAGACAAATCGACTACTATCCACCGTCGGAGACATTCGATGGCGATCCATATTTTCTTGGGTGTATTTCATAGCAGGTGGAAGTTGATCGTACCATTCGTCAATACATCGATCCAATTTGGCAAATTCAGAGTCGGGATTAGAAGGCGGTAACATTCGTTCACGAGTCGTTCTATTGACAAAAGTAGCAATTCGACCTAGTAAAGCATTCGCCCGAAGAAGATAAGCATGACAAGAGAGGACACCATTACTTGAAGAAGCAAATTTGGGCATGGTGCCAGTGATGCGTGTTGATGGACTGACCAAGCTGGAGATACCCAATAAACTGCTGTCACGAAGTTCGCCTACATTGAATTGTGCCACCCGACTTCCATCCATAGTTTCGGTGTAAAATTGACCACGAATCCAACCATATTCGTCACTTGGTAATAATACGTCACAATCTTCAACTTGAATCGTTGAAGGTCGGCCTGTCGATGCACTAGTAAGTCTATAAGGTGAAACAAATAAGTGATTTAGTCAATCGATTTGCCACTTGGTCCACCACACTTACTTGTCCAAAGTAAAAACCATCCAAAAGACACGACGTCGTACTTCTTGTTCCATCCACCTTTCAGCTGGTTGATTTTGTTCGGCGTTTTGGTCCAATTCAGGTTCTTTATTCAATCCCAGTTCCATTATCATACGAATCGCCATACCTGAATACATCCAGCTCCTACAATACATAAAAGAGAAGAGACCAAATTGGAAAGTCAGTCAACCAAATCATGAGCATATTCCCGACTTGCCTTGGGCCACGAGCGGATCCAAATTCATGTAGAGATAACAAAATAATGGCTTGGACATTAGATAAGCTTGGATCATCCACCGCATTGATCAACATTGCCCTGGCCTTGACAGCATACTTTTCACCCGAATTCCATGGAGGTTCTTCTTTTACGTTTGGATCATCTGAAAACCTAAAATACAATCAAGTTAATACGTTTGATGTTATTTATAGGACATACTTCACCTTGAGGCCACCGATAAAAGACACAAGAGCAAAAATTCAGAATGTTTGTTTTCACGATAGTCACGTAAAAATGTTCTTGGATCGAATATTGGTGTTGATGGATAAATTTTGTCGAAGAAGAGCTTGATCAGATGTTCCACAATAAGTCTTGATGGTAAGAGTGAGTCAGGATCCGTAGAGGTACAAGTATTGTCGGTGATATTTCCTCCGCTATCACAGCCACTGTTATTACCCATAATGGTCGAGGATGTTGTTGTAGCTGGTGTTGCCGTTGTTGAAGAAGAAGATTGTGCCGAGCCTCCGGTCTGTATATGATCAGAGCTGGAACCTGATCGTTCATGGCTAATACGTTGTGAGAGAGGACTATGTTGCTGCTGCTGTGATACTGAGGTTTGCTGTTGCTGCTGTTGTTGTTGCTGCTGAGAGTGGTGTATCGGTGAATAATGCTGATTGATTGTATTTTGATTATTAGCGTCACCTGCTGGTGGTCCTATCGCTGGTACAAGCATATTTGGGTGTGGAGGTAGAGTGTTTATCGGCCCAAGTTCTGGTTTCATGATGGTCGTATTTTTGTTGTTGTTGGTGTTGATACTGGTGTTATGATGCTGGTAATGAGTAGGTGGTGGAAGACGGCGATCATTGATATCAGAAGTGTTTACTGAATTAGACGGTAGAGAGGTATTGTTGTTGTTAAAAGTACTTGACTGGTCATTTTGTTCCATAGTTGTTGGTGTTGCTGCTGTTTCTGTTGTAGGTTGGGTAAGTAGTTTCTCCATTTTATCCAAACGTTTTTCCAACATTTCAATATATCCTTGTCTTGGTCCACGTTTCTTGTTACTTGGTATATAGGTACATTCCCTTTTGAGTTTCATACAATTTCCACAAGTTGGCTTCCCACCATCGCACTTTATCTATTTAAATAAATACAAAAGTAGTCAGTAAAAGAAAATTACAAAAGCAGTGTTTTCACTTTAATTACCTTCTTCTTTCGACACATATCACATGCCTGAGTCAATCGCTTCCTTTTCATTTCTTGTTGTTGGGGTGGCGGCTGTTGCTGCGGCAAATGGTGTTGTTCCCCTGAGTCATGTATGAAGGATCCAGCATGCATAAGTATAAATGTCGTGAATGGTTAAACAATAAGAATACAATGCGTAAAAGAAGATAAGAGGGTGGTAAAAGGAGAAGGTAAAAAAAAAAAAAAAAAAAAAGTAATATAAAAGTGAAAGAAAAAAAAGGAAAAAGGTTGCGCGGCGCCTGGAACTCAAAAAACCTTTTTTTTTTTTTTGGCTTGATCACTCTGATTTCCGTTTATGGAACAGTCACCACCGCTGATTGTTACACAGTTTTCTACAGCCTTCTTCTCTATCAATCCTTGCCCGCTTATTAATGCATCACTAATTTATAGCAAACATCACATTCTACAAAAAAAGTTTACTTTACAGTGTTAAAAGACATATGTTTATTAATCAAGTAAAACAAAAGAGGAAAAGAGTCTAAACTAAAGTGAGATATAATAATGAATACTATCTAATTGTCTACAGTACGTATTCCCTATCCACCATCCAGCTTGATCTCCGTTTCACGATCGACGTTTTAAGAAACAATGCCTTCAAGGGAAGCCAGTATCGATGGAAGGGGTGTGAATTAAGGTTTATAGAGCTGTCATTTCGCAATTGATCAAGGACATACTTGGTAGAGGTTTCACACCTAAATGAGAGAGAGAGAGAGCAGATCCAGAATGTTAGTAAAGATTGTTTCATGGTGCATTGTTTCCCCTTCCCCCCCCCCATATATCATTGGTTATAAGTTCCTCCATACCAAATGTGCGCGGATTCTCGGTTTTATAATAGCGTCAAAAGGTTCTTTACACTGCCGATGGGGTAAATAAATTGGAATTCCTCCATTGTGATTGAAAGTCAAGTCCTTGTTGTCATCTATGTGTAACAAAAGTATAATATAAGTACCTATCTTGGTGTTGTAAGAATTCAGCACATACATACAAAGTGATTACGATCCGTCCAGTTGTTGTTATTACACGCTACTAAAGAGGAGTCATAAAGGTCAAGTTGTTGTATCGTTTGTGGGTGTCTTTTTTTTTTGTTACCTTTATTGTTTGCTTTTGATGATAAAGGCTTCAAAACAGACAGTGACCGAATCTCGTTGTTCCATTAATGTTGGAAAGAAGAGCGGAAGAGAAAGGGAAAAAAAAAAAAGTGAAAAGGAAAAGAAAAAGAAAATTTAACGCGCCGATTCAAAATATGCAAACAATAAATCATGCGAAATGGTCATTGGCCAAAAAGAAAGTGTTTGGACCCATTTACTTTAATGTGATCATCTTTCTAACAACAACAACCTGACATCATCATTTGAATACGCTATACTATATATTCTTCTCTATTACATGATGGCATCCAAATGATGTAAGTCGAGCAAGGAGTCCCCGAACCTGAAGAAACTTTGTAACTGAGAAACACACAAGACATACAAGCAACTACCAAAAGCACAAAAAAAGCATGCCGTCGTCTTTGATGCACTATTTCATTTATATCATCATCCTCTTGTGGGTATCTATACATGGAACCATATCTTTCTAAATCTTGTGGCATCAAAGAGGAACTTTGTTGAAAAGCATTCAAATGGAATAAAAAAGGGGGGAGAAAGAGAAAGAGAAAAAAAGAAATAAGGGGGTGATGGAGGTTCGGAGGGCGTTTTGAATGGACAAGACAAATCAAAAAAGCTAATGCAAAAAGTCACGTTATGGCCAAAGCTTAATATCAGCTTCAGCCCTTTTCAATGCTTCCAAGCATGAATGGCCAAATATTTCAAATTCCGCCCTGGAACAACTGAAACAATGCCCAATTAAAAACGATTATGAGCAAGGGTTCCAAGATCATCATGATGAAACTTGTTCTTTTTCAGTTAATTAACATTACTTCTTCTTTTCACTTTTATTTATCAACAATCAACCTTAAAGTTTAGCTTTTTGAAACCATGGATTCTGACGAATATGACTCGAGTAATAGCCGAAGAAGCTCACTAGCAATATCAGCATTGTTAAATGAGGATAGTGTTGATCCTGTCAGACCTTCCTTTTCTTCTCCTCGTAAATTGACAGCTAAAGAGAAGAGAGAAAACAGAAAAACATGGCATGGGTTTGTTACTGAAGAGGTACCTAAAGAGGTACCTAAAGCAAAAAGAAAACGAATAACGGCTGAACAATTCAATCGATTGATGGAAATATTTCAACAAATGGATACCCCAAGTTCGGAAATCAGGGAGAATGTGGCTGAGGAACTAGATATGACTAAACGTGAAGTCCAGGTATGGTTACAATTACATCATTTTTTATTATAAAAGGGTCATTTTAACTAATGGCTACATTTATATTTTACTACTATACTAAAGGTTTGGTTCCAAAACAGAAGGGCCAAGGCCAGTCGTGCGAGAGCAGCAGTAGCAGCAGCAACCATGTCCAACACCAACAACGGAGGAATCTTGCCAACAGCCACAACCTTGTTACCTAATAGATATGATCATCATCATCATCATCATTATCACCCACAACAACAACATCAATATATCAGTCCTTCCCCGGTTAGTACAATGTCGGCACCGTATCATCTCCAACGATCCTTCATTACATACAAACCACAACCTACCATGAATCTATCCACTGCCAAGATAGAGCCTTCTTCTTCAGCACCACCATCCATTCGTCCTTCTTCATCATCATCACCTTCTTCTTCTTCTTCTTCTTCTTCTTCTTCTTCTTCTTCTTCTTCTTCGTTACAGCCAATTGCACCAATGCCACCAGTAGGTTCGAGACGTCCAGCACCGATCAGTACCGCAACGCCTTCATCTTCATCTTCATATAGTCATCCTACCCCGCCCACACCACCCTATGTCCAATCGATTGCTCCAAGAAAGCATAGTATCCACCAAGGTTTTGAGAATCTTTCTTTAACTAGTGGAGACGAGACTCGTCCACCGGCAAAGAAAAGACCAAAGTCAGTAATAGAGTTATCCAAGACCACCCTATAAATTACACGCCCTCTTTTTTATTATTATTATTATTATTATTATTCATCCACTTACCTCCATAGTGACAATATTCATAGTGAGTAGTGTTTTACTGTCAAGTACAATAAATAGATGATTTTTCTTTTTTGCGCTTGGTTTCAATTGCAGTCTTGACAGATTGATTAAAAAAGAAAAAGGAAGAGGAAGAAGAGACGGAAGCGAATTTTTTTCATTTTCAAGTTGAACAAAATTGATGGGACATAAACGGGGTTTGAATTTGAAAACAAAAAAAAAAAAAAAAAAAGGTGGACATCACACCAACTACCATTCTTCCTCTTTTCTTTCCCTCGCCCTCCTCTTTTTTAATTCGTTAATCCTTCTTTTAACATTGGACTCCTCTTTGCTTGGATTGTATTGGAGGGAAATAGTGAATAGATCCAGACACACACAAACACAATAAAAAGGTATGTTAAATATACACCATGACTCACTCAACTACTTTGTTTGACATTAAAAAAAAAAGGATCATCATCTTCCCAGGCACAAACTGATCCTTATTTATTGCCATTGTAGAAACCTCTATTTGACCTTTACTTTGGAACATGGTCAACGATTCTCTCTTGCGGCTATTCAACTCGGAATTCTTTAATGCTTGGATTGCCGTGTCATATCTCTTCAAGTACTCGAATAATGAAGATATCCAACAATACCTATGCGAATCACTGAAACGATTCCCTTCGGTGGAAATCGAATTCTTCTTACCACAGCTCATGTAAGTAATATGGTTCAAGTTGTATCTTGATGATATTTCTCATATAAAGGTATTGATATTGTTTGGTACTAACCTGCTTCTATATTTATAGGCATCTTTTGGTGACTCGACCTATAAACTCGGTTTATTTGGAAGATACTCTGATTGAATTAGGGAAACAATCGCCTCATTTTGCTGTCATGGTAAGCGTAATATCAAGTGGGGTAAAATAAAATCATCTGACTAACCTTTTTTATTTATACACATGTGATCTATTGAAACACAATTATAGAGTATTTGGTATCTACAAACCTACATGTCAGATTGGTCATCTACTCCGAATTCACCTTCTTACATGCTTTGCGAACGGGTCCTCAATAAATGTCAAATGAATCTGATGGTAGATCAATTAGATCAAGTCGACATGGTGGAAACAGTGGCTAATCAAGATGGTGATGCCAGTAACGATGATGACGATGACGGTGAAATGGATATGACAACAACACATTATAAGCAGCAGCAGGCACAGCAAAAGAAAAGTAGGACAGCACCACTGATCTCGGTTAATGGAAGCGACCCAAATGGAATAGAGTATACTCAAGATCCTCAACCACCAGCACCAGAACAACAACATACCCTTGGACTCGACAGTCATCATGATTATTTTAATACAAGCAACAACAACAACAACAATAATAAAAGACTCAACCTTGGACGAACTTCTTCCTCTTCCTCTTTTTCTTCTCAACCACACAGTCGACAATCTTCACAACGATCCACAGACTCTTCTGATCGGTCCTCTCCTCAAACATCTTCACCAAGACCCTTCTCCTTCTCGGTGTCCTTGGAAGATTTACATGGTGGTAATGCCTTCTCTTTATCTCGTTATATCTCCAATCATATGAAATGGCCTCAAAGTGAATCATTCCAACGAATGCATCGAATGGTCGGTGGTGGCTCGACAGAAGATGATTCCTCCTCCGGCTTGGATTTGAATACAAAAATCATGGGATCTTCATCTGTTCCACTCAATGATGGTAATCCTCCCTCTCCTGCACCTTTAATGAATGGTCTCAACTCCACTATCAGCAACAACAACAATAACAACAATAATAATGGTGGTGAAGATCTTTTACAGCTACATCACACAACGGCACTAATGAATCAAACACAGCGTCAAGAAGATCCATTAGGCCAACACCCACCCACATTGGTACCTTCATCATCATCTACATCATCCTTCTTCTCACCAAGAACATCATTCGACTCGTTGACACTCTGCAATACTCATAACAAGAGAAAAAAGCAGCTCACTCATGAACATCAACATCAGTGGGTACGATCTGGCTACTTTCAATACGAAATGCAATTCTTGGTGGCACTATCTGATATAGCCGAGCGATTGGTGGCTCTTCCAAAACATGCTCGGGTCAGTGCTTTACATGCTGAATTGACCCTATTAAATCACAACCTACCTGCTGAAATCTGTCTTCCTCTTTGGTGCTCGGGTAGCTGCTCTTCTCTTCATCATCGTGTGGTGCGGGTCAGTCCATCCGATGCTGTTGTCTTGAATTCAGCCGAAAGGGTAAGAACAATATACATGCATAAAACACAGATGATCTCACTACTGCTTTTTTTTTTTAATGTATAGGCTCCTTACCTTCTGATGATTGAAGTATTGGAAGATAGTATGTGTCTGGAACTTGATGGGACGAAAACAACTGGCGACGGAATGGATACATCTTTGTTGGCCTATGGCTTGAACGGATGTGGAAACAAACAAATCGGAATGGATATTGAAGATGATGATGATGATGATGATGATGATACAATGGATCTGGGCAGCTACGATAGAAGAATGATGAATCAACAGCCAAACATAACATTCACTACTGCAAAATCAAGGACATTAACGGACAACAAGACAGCAACAACAACAACGTATGTAGAAACGACAATGACTGAACTGGGTGCATCTTCTCTGACATTCTCTCCATCATCATCCACCTCTGATTACTCTCAAAAAATGCGAACGGCAGCAGTGTTGCTGGCTCAGTTACAACAACAAGATGCGAATGATCCAAATCAAGAAATGGTCAATGTGATTCGGCAGCGTGTGATTGATCAGATGGTATCCTTGGAAGAACAACGATTGGCAGCGACAACAACCTCACAGCACGAAACACCACTATCATCGGATAAACACATTGAAAATGACTCATGTGGTGCTTCACCGATAATGCAACAAGATGATCAACGAACTATAATGATGAACAAGGATGATCCAAGTGGTAAATACAAAAAGAAAAAAAGAAAAGGGACATTAATAGTTTATCTTTATATTATTGTAGCTGCTGTATTCTCTGAAGCTTGGCAAATCAAAAAGGAAAGAATACGGGAATCCTCTCCTTTTGGTCACTTGTCTAATTGGCGACTATTGTCTGTCATCGTGAAGCAGGGCACCGATCTACGACAAGAACAGTTTGCTATTCAACTGATTCGTGAAATGCAAAAGATTTGGCAAGATGCTGGCGTGGATGCTTGGGTGAAATAGTAAGTGAATGTATTATAATTAAAAGATCTTACTCATACTCTTTATGTTATAGCTACCGAGTCCTAGTGACATCTGAGAATTCTGGGTTGATTGAAACGATTCGGAATACAATGTCAATACATTCTATCAAGAAAACAGCCTCTGCAAAGCAAGACGGCTCGGCATATACCTTGCGCGACTTTTTTGAACAGGTGAATTGGGATAAGGGACTGAATAAGATTATGGATTATGCTAAACCCCTTTTTTTGTAGAGATGGGGCCCTCCTACTTCTTCTAGCTTCAAGACTGCACAATCTGCCTTTATGAAAAGTTTGGTTGGTTACTCCATTGCTTGCTACCTGTTGCAAATCAAGGATAGGTATGTTATCCACATCACAAAGAAACAAGCCCTACATGGATGTCCTCGAATAGAGGAAAACTAACCCTGACTTTTTTTTTTTTTTTTTTTTTTTTTTTTTTTTTTTTTTTTTTTTTGAAATTAGGCACAATGGCAATCTGTTATTGGATGATGAAGGGCATCTTATCCGTAAGTGTGATGATATGATATAAAGCCACTTCTACTTTGGAAATCCCCACCTAACCTGCCTACCTACCCCCTTTTTCTTCCTGCAGACATTGATTTTGGCTTTGTACTATCGAATTCACCTGGATCTGTTGGATTTGAAACGGCGCCCTTCAAGTTATCACAAGAATACATCGATGTTCTCGGCGGTATGGATAGCGAATTGTTTGATAGGTATCAGACGTTAATGAAACAAGCATTCAAGGCTGTGCGCAAATATGGTGACAACATCTTACTATTGGTGGAAATGATGAGCAGAAACTCGAATTTGCCGTGCTTCCAATATGGTCCTGACCATGTCCTGCATCAACTCAAGGAACGATTCCAATTCCATCTTACGGACCCTCAACTGGATACCTTTGTGGATAAATTGATCATCAACAGCTGTGGCAATCTATTTACAAGGCTTTACGATACATTCCAGTATTACACACAGGTAAGGAAGTGTGGTTAAGGGGAGGGGGGGGAGGAAACAGCACTGATCATAGTATGTACTGATACCAAAACTTTTTGCATCATTATAGGGAATCTTATAGACTAGAATCAAGTGGTTTGTTGTTGTTGTACATAGTATTCCCCCGCTATTCTTTTTATTTGATATAAAAGTCTTTATTATATTAATACTATTCTAATCTAATCTACATATATACTAATCACCTATTTATCTACTATATTACCATCACCTAATAAAGAAACCATCACTTATGTAATATCATATTATTGTTGTCCATTGATTTATTTGATAGAGTAGACCATAGTTAACCATTGCTTGATCCATTAATGTCAGCCATCAAGGTCGCCAAGGCCATCATCCAACATATTATTACCAACATCTTTTTTTTATCTTTGTTGTATCGTCAAATAAGATCAAGTTCCAACTAACATATGACCGACTGATATAAACATAAAAGAAACACAGTTGTGTTTCTTCTAATAACAGATCGGACCATTCTAGACCTCTTTGTTTTCTCATCCGATACAGTTATACAAAGATATAAAACCTGATGGTTACAGTCTTTACAAAGATGTCAAGATTCAACCCGTACCAATCAAAAGAGTAGTTCCTTTTTTTTTCTTCATCCATATTATCCAACTTCAATATCATTGAGCGAGTTTTTCATCACTCTCAAAATCCTCTGCCTAATTATCAATCATACCATAGAAGTAAATCAGATAGGCCTTTTGTAGAGGTTGAATAAGATTAAAGAATTTCAAATAAAAAGCCTCTTTAAGGTATGAATAAAAACTAGTTATCATTGATGACAAAAGAATAAACACAACAGATCCAAACATGTAAAAACAAGAAAACAAGAAGAGCAGTTTGGGTGGGGGCTTTTTTTTTTTATAAAGTTAATTTGCACGGGACTATTTTTAAAATGCGGAGTGATGGAGAAATTTCAAGGACCGCATGTATGTAATAATGGGGATGACAGGATGATATAAAATGAGACATGTTTATTGCAGACGAATAGGATAATAACAAAGAGTTTGTAAGACCACGTAAAATAGATTAATGTGATAGAATGTGATGATAAAATCATAATATAAATATAGATAAAGATTAAAAGAGGTCCATTAACCCAATTCATGCATAAAATCGCCATTGTCCAATAACCAAAAGACACCCAAGTTTGTTGTGATTGCTGTCGAGTTCACATCGTCCGTCCAAAGATTCACCTCCAATAATATAGTGCCACTAGAGTCGTTATCCAAATATCCTAGTAAGGTCACGAATGATCGATTTGTATGAGCGAAGGTTTCCGGGCGGATTTGTTGTATTGTATGGTAGGGCGCGTCCAAATCGTATAATGTCGTCAGACAAGTGTTCAAGAGGGTGAGTATTTGGACTTGTCGAAAGAGATCCATAGTGCATTATTACCCCTTTTCCAGTTCGACAAGATATCGTAACAAAGTAGGAATTATATGCATCAATGTCAGTCCAGTTGTTGTCACGTACTTTTACAATCAAGTTAGTGTTGATTCCTGTTCGTTACGTTCATCAATAGAGAGTGCACCGTGTGGGAGTTACTATATAGCAAACACACAAAGTTGGGTTTGAATCAAGTTGTTGATACCATGGTAAAAGTCATTTCAAGTCGTTACTTCACCCTGTATGCTGTATCTTCGTTTTTAAAACAACAAGACAGGGATTCCAAATAGGTACCTAGACATAAATACAAGTTAAAGCTACCTACAACATTATTGTCCCCCCCCCCTTTTTTTTTACTGTGTTGTGTAAAGTCCCATTTGATACCCTAAGCCGATAAAGGGAGAGGGCACCAAAAGTGAGCTATTCATTTAACTTACCATTTATGATCACCATCGTAATGAGAGTGAAAGAATGATACGCACTATAATGACTAGAGTGGGAAGAATGAGTTTTAGTACCGCCGCCCCTTTTTCGTCTTTTCCTGCTTACGTTATAAATATCAATAGTTTAATTCGTATTAGTTGACATTAAGATCAAAAGAGTCGATAATTAAAAAGAGAAAGGGAAAACAAAGAAAACAAAATGTTTGGCACTTGATAAAAATAAGACGATCGTCAATTTTGAAATCCCGCATTAGTTCCTAGCCAAAGTAGGATAGTTTGGTCGCTCAAATGTCAAATCAACTCTCCTGAGTGAAGGTGACCTTGATGACATAATAAGATTTCTTTATAGGCAATTACTAGAGTAATATTTTATAGCCCTTTGTATTGTTTGATCTAAATCAGTTGGTTACGGAGTGAGAATTCATCTCAAGCCCACCTTGACAGATTTGACATCCCGATATCCACCCAACTGTCAAATTAAGAAAGCCTGGTACTCACTCGTCTTCATATTTATCTAGTTCCGAGAAATACATATTTGTTTTCTGTACAATAGATCTCAATCCAGAAAAGTGCATGAACGCAATGAAGAATGGCGGGATTTGAAAAGTGAGAATTGGAAAATAAATCGAGTTCGCATGAACAAACGTACACAGAAAACGTTGACAGTGATGAATTGACAACTTGAATTCATTCCAAATTAAGCTTAATTTAAAAGTAAAAGAGTTGAAGTGATGTGATGTAAAAGGATGGCAGACATTGACCCAGGTTAAACTTTGGAGTGATCATCCGAGTTTTGAACTGAAGGCAGCGTAGAATATATTGAAATCCCGCTTTCATAAAAAAAACATCAAAAGATCTTTTTTTTTTTTCTTTCTTTCTACAATCACGGCTCTTTTACACCCTACTGATCTTGATGGCACAAGCACTCTATACGGACTTTTGGTTTTGGATAAACAAGAAGACTATACTATGACCTCTATTTGGTGCTGATTCTCTTTGGTGACCTTTGTATCATTAAACTGGGTGTTGGATCCTCATTTAAGCTTTGTGACGTAATATTTGACAAGACGTAGGAACAATATGACCTGTTTCTCTCACATGTACATGGATAGGTGATCAAGGTAAGGTGGAATGAATGGTTAAAAAGTGATTAACAACTCTAATGATACACTTTAGTGTTGACGGTGTTTAGTTACTAAAAGATGATAAGGGCGATAACAGCAACAGCAACAGCATCTATAAAACGACGGAAAAACGAACAAGAATAAAGGTTATCAACGTTATCATCACCAACGGCAACAGGGTCGAAACAAAGGTATGGATATGGTGGGTCCTCAGGGTTTGGACCGTGTGACCCTCTTCTACAAATGTCAAGACGGAGATAACAATCACGAATGGGTGGGTAACAAAGGCGATCTATGGTGCAACAAACTGTTATATAGATACAGGTGTCTGGTAGTCGTTATCTGTTGTTTTTTTTTTTAAAAAAAAAGGGGGGTATGATCTTTATCTATACTCTATCAAACATCACACATGGTTGCTATCAAGAATGGAAAACCTCGTGGGTATCTAAAGAAGTAAAACTGGCGGGAACATGATCGTGTTTTAATTTATAATTTGATAGTTTACATACTGCCAATGTCAATTTGATATATATAGTATAGCTTAGAATAAATGATTACTTTTACCATTTTATTGGGATCCAATAATAAACGAACGTGTTATTGTATAGCATTTGTCTTTGTACCTCCTTTTTGATTATGAACACGATTTGGCTAGGATACATATATAAATAAAAGGTTTTCTTGGTAACCATTGGTTGATGTATATGGCATGTACCACTTGGAGACGAATACTTCACCGTGCAGAGAGCTTATGAAACGGACACAGGGGCTTTTTGTACTTGTGATTGACATTTATGTAAAGAATAAAATAGGCTGTGTTATCCTAATGAAGTATTATTCTCCTAAAAAAATCATATCATAAAATGAATTCCCTTGCTGAACAATCCATTGGAGCGATCTCTCTCTCCCTTTTTTTTTTTTTTTTTTTTGTTGGTTTCTGCTCTATAATTTAAACTTTTTCAACTCAAAAGTAAATCGATTAGGATGATCTCTCTTTGAACAATGTATCACAATGGACGAATGTTGTCTGACTTTTACCTATTGACTTTTGTTCAATACAGCCATGTGAATCCTATCAGTACCTATTTTCAAGCGGAATTCTATACCAATGCATCACTGATCGGGATTTAAAATTTGGATTGTGATACAAGGCATTAAAGTAAGACCCACATCTGCTTTATCCTCTAACCATTGGGCAATCGCCTCTCCATTCACATATTAGATTCCTAACACTCTTAACCGAATAGTATGACATACACGAGAATTCGAGACCATACCCTTTTATTGAAATTTTTGTGAATCCCTTATGTTTTAGTGATACCTCGTTATAACCCAGGCGCGCACAGACAGTTTTGTTACTCCTACCCCCCCCCTCACATCCAAGGAAGCCAATCATTGTTCTTTCTAGTCTCATATTACTCAATTTTTGAAAAAGATGATGATTGGAAAAAAAAAAAAAAAGTCCCTCAAATAAGTTTAGCGGATTCCGAAAACCAGCATGGATTCATGTCGATCATCGCCCTTTTTGATGCAAACGTAATGGACCAGTCCTACCAAGCCGTTCTACCACTCTTTTCTTTTTTTCCTACCTTTCCCTTTTTTCCATCCCGCATAGATAGTCTGTTTTTCTTGTGGTATGAACAATAACGTGAGGGTGGGAGAATGCAGGATTGGGACGACAGATGTACCTTATTTTTAGATCGGTCCTCATTTTAAAACCCCGATAGTCGTATCCCTTTCTTTCCCCAAAACGATCGTAATTAATCTTCCGTCAATCATCTTTCTTTTTTTTTATATATGAATCGAATATACCAAAAGTAAAGAATGATATGGCGATTAAACAGATGAGGTAATGATCTAAAGGAACGTAGCATAAAAGAAAAAGAGCCGAATTTACAGCATTCCATCGTAACTGAATTCTAATTGGTGGAAATTTTACAAGTGTTACCTTCATGCATTTCTTTTTTGCTGGGCTATAAAACAACAGAAAATGAGGGCGGGCTTTTTGTTACTTCTCTTTCGCTTTCTCCTCACTTTTCTTTTTTTATCACCCCCCCATCGCACTTTTTTTAATACTTTACTTTGCCTATTTTTATATCAACTATTTATTCCTTTACTACTATTTGATTCCAATGGCAAATACAAATACCTTCTTGTTGATGGGACAACAACAACAAAGTAACGAATCAAGACAAAGCGGCTTGGCAGGTCTACCGCTTTCTTCTGATCAAGCTTCTTCCACTTGGATTCCTCTGTCTACTACCAATACAATCAACAATAATGGAACATCAATGGCTGCTGAAGTCACCTTATCCACGCCATCTCCCAATCAACAACACTATCGTCAAAAACCAGCACCCATTATGACACCGGTATCTGCCACTATATCTCAACAGCACCCTTCTTCATTCCAAATGTCACCTGTCTCACCATGCGTAAACGGTGGGATGAACATGAATAATCATGTCATTTCTTCAACCGCTGGTGTTACTTCAGCAATGGCACCCACACCATCAACATCATCATCATCATCATCTTATTCATCCTCTTCCTCTGGCTACTCACCTCCTTCAAATCGACAATGGGCATCACCATCACCATCACCATCGGCATATTCACCTTATCAAAACAATCAACAACAACAGTTTCAACAGCAACAAGAACAGCATTATTACGATCAACAGCATCCATTACCAGTTGTGGCTTCCGGACAATATCCATCTTCACCGTATATGCAATCACCCATTGTCAGCACTACTCGAACCCATAGTGTGAAAAGAAACAAGCTACGACAAGCGACATACACTCGATGGTCTGTGGAAGAAGATGAACGCCTAAAACAAGCGGTGGCAATACATGGTCCTCACAAATGGTCTCTCATCGCCTCTCATGTACCCAATCGGACGCCTATGCAATGTTCCACACGATGGCTAGGTGCACTCAAGTAAGTAAACCCAGGCTCATACTATATTATAATTGTCAAACTCACTTGTTTTTTTTTTTTTGTTTTTTGTTTTTTTTGCCATCACTAGTCCCAACATCCATAAAGGTCGATGGACAGATTATGAAGACAACATTCTCAAGTACTCTGTCCTGGAATATGCCAATGTGACCGATAATCAAGGTCGGATCCAACCAATTCCATGGAATCGCATTGCTGATCGGATTCCTCATCGTACTGGTATTCAATGTCAAGCCCGGTGGACTGAAGCTCTTGATCCGTATGTCCGTAAAGGTAAATGGGGAGCCGATGAAGATCGCTTGCTACGCTCGGGTGTCCAAGATCATGGCAGATGCTGGATTCGAATTGCTGAAACTATTCCTGGTCGAACACAGGTAAAACCTTGATATACGCGTGTGAACTAGAAACATTGACATCATCTAATCGTTCTTCTTCTTCTTCTTTTTTTTTTTTTTTTTTTCAATGATCTTAGCGTCAATGCAGAACAAGATGGATGCAGCTTCAATGTAAATACAGCAAACAACAGCAGCAACAACAACAACAACAACAACAACAACAACAACCCACCTCTGCCTTGTCCTCGTCAACAGTATCCAATTCTAATCAACATCCACCATCCACCATGTCTGATCAACTACCTTATGCATCACCTTGTAGCAGTATTGACGAAGCTGTCAGTCCATCTTCGACCGATGATGATCATCTCGGTTTGACAAACTCTTCACCAATGTCTACCAATGCTGTCAATACAAGCTATACAAGCTACCCACCTCAACAGAAACTGGATACCCATCGAGGAAATCAAGGCTACATGACGGAAAACGAATTCAACCAGGCGATCCTTCAACGACAACACTCTTATTATCGCCCACTTCAGTATCAACAGGCACCAGCGCCCATGGCGAATACTCATTCATCTAGCATGAATTATCAACAACCAGTCAAGCCGGCCTTCCATGCTCATCCATCATTACAAAACTCTACCTCAGATATGTACTCTTATTTTAATCAACTCTCTCAACCATTCCCTTCTCCACAGCCACAATGATCTCCTTTCATAATCATACCTCGTTGTATAACTATTATTATGATCTCTATTTTTATTCCATTCATTCAGATACTATCTTGTATTATCTGATTATATTTGTAATACCCTACCCTTCTTCATGCTCCATTGATCTTTTACCACTAAACCTATTATGCCCCCCTTTTTTTAATCACCTATCACCATTTTAGCCAAACTTCTTTAAAAATTTATTTACCAATAAAGTTTATTTACCATTACTATCATTCGCCTTTTTTTTTTTTTTTTTTTTTTTTTTTTTTTACTTTACTGATTAGAGAGGGCCGGGATTGGATTCGGATAACCGGCGAAGGGGGGAATCAAAAGATGATAATTGCCAAATCTAGTGGTTCTGCCTATCCTTGGGTCCGCTAACTATATGGTTTTTGTTTTTGTTTTGTGTTTTACTGGTGGCGGTTACTCGATTGTAACATTGACAAAAATGATGAATGATTGGGAAACAGACCCCGAGTCAAAGACTATTTTAGTATAAGTGGATGAAAATGGGAAATCGGGACATCCTCCCCCCTTTTTTTTCACTTTTGACTTTTTTTTTTTTGATAGGACTTGGTAGATAACTTTAATACACCTTTATGGATTAGTATTAGATCATTTATTATATAAAAATGGGGCTAGCTTGTGCTTCCTTTGATTCCATTCATGCTTTTTTTGGGGGGGAGAGAGAAAGGAAATTCAGGGCGGGAAATCATCGGGATTTGAACTTCTTCCAGGTGGAGAGTCGAGCGCGGGATTTTGGCTGCCGCTCCCCGCTAGTGGTACCATTGGTTGGTTACATTTTTCAATTGTTTTGTACTATTATGATGATAAACATTTCTTTGTGGAAAAAAAGAACCAATACCATGCGATGTGTGCTCATCACTTGGCTTTTTATTGGAGAGATTCAAAAACGCATACTTGATTATTTTTGTTGCCATTGCCTTGGACCTTTTGAAACATGTCAACGGGATGTTCAAATCAGGGGTATCCACTTTATTACAAAATATCCAGAATCTGGGAATACAATTCAACCAATGGTAATGATTACCATATGGAGTATCGTGAGGATAAGATGATGATGGTAAAGTGAGCATCCTGATCATATATTATTCCTGATCGTATATTATTGCTGATCATACATTACTTTTTGATGGATTGACTTTGTTCATGCTAAAAGAAGGGGTTTTGGTAACATAGATTTCAAATCCCGCACATTGGCGGTGCTATTTGGTTTTGATTTTTCTTTCTCTCTTTTGCCTCTTACTCAACTCCCGCAACAATGACCAATACTAACAACATTCATTTTTGAAAAAGACGTAATTGGCTCGGAGACAATCAGAAACACTCTCACAGACATACGGGACAAACTCAAGGAATCTATAATGAAAAAGTGGTGTGTTGATTAATCATCAAATTGGCTTCTCATTTGATAGCGGTACGTCATGGTAAAAGGAGGGGGGAAAAGGAAAGGGGGCTACTGTTGTAATTCATCTTTAATTATCTTTGGTTCAGAATAGTAGGTGATATCAAGAACTGCACAAAAAACAAGGTAAAACGGTGGCCACCAACACATTCCATCATGTCGAATCTTATCATTTGTGGAAATGGTCTTGGCCATGATGAATCAAGTAAAGCGACAACTTCTACATATTAACCCTATTAAAAAAATGGATTCTAGAATAGCACAATCGCCTTTGTTATAGACTAGTTAGTATCATACCCATTTTTATCACTTGATTATATAATAAAACTTGTATCATAAACTACAAAATCATTACTGCCCCAAATCAATATCAATATCACTTGACATTTTGATATAGAATACCCAAACAGCATGTCCAAATACGATACAACCCAAGGTAGTGGTAAGATTATCAAACTATCTACATATGGTATTAAAACATATATCAGGACGGAGACCAACCATTTCTCATGCAGACAAAATATTTCAAATCCCGCAGAGCCAGTCAAATAGTGGTGCTGGCTAATGGAAGGAGGGCGGAAAGAAGACATAAAGGATGAAGGAAAAAAAAAAGTTGGCGATCAGTGTTGGAGAAATGATAGCGTATGAAAATTGATGGTGAACAAATCATTCAACCATTGGATAAGAATGTCTCAAAGATATGAGATGGTCAGTGCTGGGGAAAGCGTACGATTTTTAGGATTATGTCTAGATGTAGTCAATCAAATGAAATGGTTATGGTATTTAGGTTAAAGGCCAAGTACCAAGTACCTTGTGTCAATCTGTCTAAACTTGCGATGACTTTGCCTGTCATGAAACCCACTTCGTGTTCAAACCCCGATTTACCTTGATCCCTTACTAAGATTTTGGATGGGCTCTCCTCGCTCCATTGGTAAAAGATGCTAATGATTAAAGTGGTGATGTGAATACTAGAACTCATTTCCAATATAACTTACCGCAAAAGTCAAGCACCAGGACCCTTGTGTTAGTCAGTCCAAGCTTGCAATGAGTCTTACCTGTCTTTTGCAAGAAAAAAGGACGAAGACCTTTTTTTTACAGACAGAAGCAAAAATCAATTTCAAATCCCGCCAATCCCTAGTCAGAATTGGAAAGGGCTCTACTCGCTCCATTATCAACGGATGCTAATGATTAAAGTGGCCATGTGGACACTATGACCCATTTCCAACATACTTTACCGCAAAAGTCAAGCACCAAGATCCTTGTGTTAGTATGTTTAAGCTTGCACTGACTTTTATCTTTTCTTGGCGACGAAAGATTTTTTTTTTTGTGGACGAAAGAAAGCATTTTCAAACGCCGAACACCAAAATTCAATGCGCCTGCATGATCATGGAGGGGAAGCGTTGTCGGTCGAGATTTCGTTACTCGTTGTAGGGCCTAAATTTATATATGCAGTCTCTCTCCACCCAACTTCTTCCCGTGCCCCCTCTTTGCGAGGGCACTCACTCCACAAAAAAAAAAAAAAAAAAAAAAAAAAAACTTCTTCCTTCTTTTTATTTTTATTTTTTCTTTCTTCCCCACCATGACTAATGAATTATGTTTTGAAGACTTTGTCAAAGTGACTTTGACCAAACTGGTGGAAAAGATGGGTATGATCCAAGATCGATTGGTGACACTCGAACAAGGGTATACCAGTACTCCGGATGCTAGGGCGATGGAACAGGAAAAGGTAATAACAAAAACGGCACAACAGTATTATCAATTCTAACCCAACTTGTATACAGCCTTCAACTTGCACACCATCGGAAACATCTTTTGTTAAAACTGAACCGATCACCAGGTAAAAGTCCGTACAAATCTATTTGAATTGCTGTGTTTTTGCTTTTATAGTTTTTATTGTATAGCTTCTTGCCATGGATGGAACTTTTGCAGTTGGTAAGTTTATTCGTATACTCTCACTCAAATTTTTATTCTTTTAATCTAGGACACCGTCTGTCGTTTCTGCCACTACCATCACATTAGCTAACACACTATTATCTCATAGTCCTCCTTCAGTATCATCTGCTGCGCCTTCTGATGTTATTATGTAAGTATTTTCAATAATAATACATTTACCACACAAGTTTAATATGATATATTAATCCATTATATTACATCTAGACCACCAAGAAAATACCAAGTGAAGTTTAAAACGGTGATGATTCCTGATATGATGCGTAGACTAAAGTGACCTCGTCCAGCAGCACCAGCACCGGCACCGGCATTAGAATAATGATATATCATTAGTAGCTTAGTAGCATATTATATAATAGATTAGCAGTATACATATTAGTAACAACAATAAAAGTGTTATTATGAATATTAAAGTGGACCATGGTATCATTGTTAAAGCGGCGAACCCAAATATAGTGGGGTTGGAAAACCCTTTTTGCATGAAGATTAAAAACGTGCGCTGATACTGTATGTGAGCATCCATATAGTACTGTACAATCAAGTAAAAGCAAGATGGTTTTTATTATACAAGTTTTATTCAGTTATAACAGTTTATCTACACTATCTATCTATCACTAGTTACTTCTATCCTATTCCTGTTAATATCACCAGTTACTAGAGGTATTTGCCTCTAGTCTTCCAGTTTTGATTCGAGTCTTTGTTGAGTATGATGGAAATTGTCGACAGTAACGAATCAACTGGTGTCGAATGAGAGCTAATGTTGTGAGGTGTATGATAGTTGGCACCGCTTTTGGTTTGGTCTTGTAAGCCATAGGATACCACCCCGCCCTTGAATATAATCACAAAGTTCATGGTGATATATTGATCCTACGAGTGTTCGACAAGGCAGATCGTTATAATAGATCATTTTTATTAGTTAGATATGGATTTTGTATTTGGGTTTAACTATCTAGGCCAAAAAGTTATTGAGGAAATCAAATTACAGAGTAGAGGCTCCATGTTGCAATATCCAAGTTGCTTGTTCTTGGTGAGATTTACTGTCCAGAGTAGAATGCTCCTACTGCCAACAAAACATGAGTAATGATAGTCATCGTTTTGTAATATGTGATAGATGGTGGTAAGAGGGGGTGAGACGTCTGGTGGATTATAACTATGGGACGTATGTGTGAATTTTTTTAAAGAAAAGAAGGAGGAGCACCCCCGCCTCCAAAATGAAGATACTACATATTCAAATACAAATATTTGAATCCCGATACCACCACCAAAAAGCAAGGCAAAAGAGGAAAAGTAAGTATAATATGTGTCATGATATCTGTTCTATATTATATGTTGTGTGATATGAACTAACATGATATATCGGCTTTATTGAAGCATTATCTTTATACCTTAATTATAGAAGCAAATCACATCTAGCCACACAATGATAGTTTATAAATATCAATACTCATCTAATTGGACCAATCCTTTATACACTCATAATCGTTCACTTTAATAGATGAGGGTGTTGATGACTGAATTCCTTTTTGAGCAAAACTACTGAAACTCATAATTTGCGGGGATTCAATATCACCCATCAATTTTTTGATTATATACTAATGGTAGTTGCATTATTGAACTATGATCATAATCAAAATGTCTTTGTCTAACCTATATAAAGAGTAGTTCTTTATATATTGTTGATTGATAAGGTGTAACCTTCAAGTGGTTTTATTATTTTCTGCAGGTTCAATCAATCAAATCCAATGTCAAAAAGGGAAAAAATGCGATGTACCGCGATCGGCGCTTAAAAATATCCTCCCCTTTTATTGTTTCCACTCGTAATTTATTTATGAGTTTCTCTTTCCTTCATTCTTTTTTTATCTTCCCTCCCCCCTCCAGTCATTTAATTCTTTCTTTCTTTCTTTCTTCCTCTCTATCTCTCTCCTCTCTCTTTGTCCCTTTCTTCTTCTTCTCTTTTACTCTTCCTTCTTCCCTTACTCCAATCGATCAATATGAAAATACAAGCAATGTATCTTGGTGAATATAATACTTCATCTCACTTTTACTTGTACCGGATTCCCACGACGGCTTCACCTCCCTTGCATTCACCCTCAACAAACTCTGTCTCACCCACCATTAAACCAGATTACAGTGGCATATATTATTATTGTCTAGAAGATCTCGAAGGCCTGAGACTAGCTACTACCTCATTCCAACATGTCAACACGGTACAACTTTATCGCGATTACCCAACTGCCTTTTGTAAAAATGCGGACGACGGTTACACATATGTGAACACTCATATTTTATATGATTTGGCGGGTCTATTCAAGTCTACTTTGTTGATGGATCTTTGTCGTCTCACCATACATACACCAAAGGAAAAACTCAAGTCTTTGCTGAATCGGATCACTCTACTTCGTACTACTTCTCTGGATCATCAAACACCTTGTCACAGCGATATTGCTAATCAACATGGTAATGACATTATTAGTACCGGGCATTTGGTTAAACAAGTATTACATCCTGTGCGACTTGATGGCCAAGAATGGTTTCTACAACCGTGGATGCAACATTCTCAACAGCAGCAGCAACAACAGCAACCACTAATGATTCGATTGTCTCCTCCAACTGAAGATAATCAGTCTTTATTACATACATCCACTACCACCACCAACAGTGGCACAAGGTAAGAAATAGGAGAAGGGGATGTGAAACTTCAATTCATTTACATTTAACCTAAACTCCTCTCTCTCTCTCTCTCTCTCTCTCTCTCTCTCTTCCTCTCTCATTATATAGCGCGAAGCAACAATCATCATCACTCTTGCTACAACGACGCCTGGCACCTAAACTTGGAAACCATACACCACAATTAACCATCAATACACCAGCATATAAGGATCACCCTTTACATATGATTCAATCAGCACCTTTACGGAAATCCATCTCCAAGCATCAGATCAATAAACGTTTACAAGCAGCAGCTGTGGCGGCTTGTACAGCTACCGGTCTTCATCCTCCGTCCTCTCACTTGCACCAACCTATCATTGCATCCCATCATCATCCTAAGCAGCACTTTCAACATCGTCGTCTTCGCCCATCCTTGTCACCTCCAACTAACAACAGCGACAACAACAACAACAAAAAGCAACAATTCCTACAACCATTCGAGTACCTTCATAACTCATTGGAACATGTCCGTGCTCAAAAGATTCGATTGGACGATACTATTCGACAATCTTCAACTTGGCTAGGTAAATTACAGGACACTTTACCCGGTATAATCGAAACCATAGTTGCCGACGAAATGGATGGTTGGATGACTAACTATACTAATCAACTACAACATTGCATGGATCGTATACTCTCATTGGAAAGAAAAACAACTGTGGATCAGCAACAAAAGGCCGCGGAATCTGGTGATGAACTCATGGTATTGATGCGACGGCTGGAACAATTGGAAGAAAAGGCTAATTCTACATAGGAGGGGATGTTTGATACATATCATACATAGATTATCATTTATATATATACATATATATATATAGCGCAGTTTAGCTGTTTTGTATTACTTTGTTGCCTTCATTGGTCCCTCCTTCTCTACATATATACCCCTTCCCTTGCCCTACTCATCTTTTTATCCCTCTATTCTACATTACTTTACTTAATGATAACTTCCCCTTATATCCATCTCACTGATTCCCTCCTTTTCATTGACATTTTTTTTAACAAATAAAATGAAACATCTTTATGTAAACATCTATTGGTTGGACGATCAGAGATCTTTTGGGGTCATGATTGATAATATGTGTTATGCTTGCTGGGTCATTTATGCAAAAAAAAAAAAAAAAAAAAAAAAAAAAAAAAAAAAAAAAAAAAGTTGGTGTTTGCAGAATCTTTATTATCATCTTTGCAAAAATGTTAAAAAAAAAAAAAAAGACTTGGCATGTATTATGTAAAATTTTTATTAGGTTCGTTCATGCATGTTTAAAAACCGGGATTGGGGAGACATAAATGGTTTATTTATTTCAGGGGTAAAAAAGAGTATCAGAATGGGTAAAAAGGGTCTACATTGTGATAAAAATAGAGTATGACTAAACTATATACCACGTTCCAGCATTGAGGAGGACCGAGTGCATGGATATTTTGCCATGAGAGCCATTAGTCTTGTTCTTCAGATCGTCTATCCAACGCTCCTATAGAGAGATCATTAAAGAAAGGAGATTAGTATTATGATTTTAAATCCAAGTGTTTCTAGCCACTTACTTTGTCGAGCATCCAAATCCCGTTGTCGTTCATCCAAGTTTCGTTGTCGTTCATTCAATTCTTCTTGTCGTTCTTCATCAAAGTCACCTTCATCCAATTCCCGTTGTTCTTCGTCCAAAGCTTCTTGTTCTTCGTCCTTTTCACGTTGTTCCTCGTCCAAAGCTTCTTGTTCTTCTTCCAGTTCTTCTTCACGTTCTTCTTCTTCTTCTTCGTCTTCTTCGCGTTCTTCTTCAGCCTCCAGTCGCAGGTTGCGTATTTCTTCTTCTTGTCGGTCGATTTCTTCTTGTTGTCTTCGGTTTTCTTCTTCCAAGGCTTCCGTTCGGGCTTGTTCTTCTTCTTCTTCACGGCGTTCGTTTTCTTCTTGTTGATGTTCGATTTCTTCTTGTTGGCGCTTGTTTTCTTCTTCGAGATATTCCAATCGAGCTTCTTCTTCTTCTTCACGTTCTTCATGTTCATTGTATTCATGTACAGCATAGGACACCGCACCTCCAACAGCGAGACCTGCAGCGATACCACCGGCCACCTTCATACCACTTGACATGTGTTCGAATTTGCTGAAGAATCCTTCCTTTTTGGGAGTGGGTGGAGTTGGGTAACCAGGTTGACCTTCGACAGCAGGAGGAGAAGCCAAACCTTTCAAACGAGGATCTTCCCAGGTAGTGGATTGAGATTCCATATGGATAAAGTATCTATGTGAAAGAGTTTAAAAGAGAAAAAGTGAGTTTTCATACAAACCCATGCATCATGATGTATATAAACTTACGGTCTACCATCAGGGGCATTACGAGTTTCCCATCCTACATACACAATAAAGAAGGTTAATCATTGTTGTATTGAGATGTATTCATTACATAGTGGTAACTTACCTAGAGGCAAAGGTTCATTCATGTTTGTATGTTGATAAAGTGTTCTAAAAGTAAAAGAGAAAGTTTTTTTAAAAAAAATGGATACAGAGCATTAATATATTCAAAATCATAAATCCCGATACCCGGCAACCTGTCACACAAATAACATCAGAATAAACATAAGTTTATTGGGGTAAATGGGTAAATGGGTAAAAGGAAAATGGTAATGTGGCATAAGGTTTCTATAAATTCTTTTCATTCGATACCAACGCCAAGAGTCTCTGTACATGAGGCAAATCCAACTACGTATACAAAAAAGAAAAAAAAAAAAAAAGTTTGAGAAAAAGTTTTGGTGCAACTTTTTTTTTTTTCCACATTCTATTTAATTATATCAATTCCATTTACCTTCAAATCCATGTCTGTTAGAGAGTCCCGAGTGACGGGTCGAAGTTCAGGTAATTCAAAGGTGATAAGATCCAAAGTGTTGTCCACGTCCAAGAATAGTTGCTTGTTTGGTGAGCTAGCTGCTTTGGATGCGGTTGACCTGAGGATTTCGTGACTGATAGGTTCCTATAAAAGAGAGAGAGAACGTGAGTATTATCATATTATATCAAAAAGCAGTAATCTATGAATGCCCGTAACCGAAAGAATCTCCGCGACAGGTAAACCACTTGTCCCTGGCCGCCAGATAAAAATAGTGCGTAAAAAAAGGACATATCCTTCCCGACACCGCCACCCCCCTAGTTTCCTTACCTCGTATTCCGCAACATGGTAATTCTGCATCAGCTTTTGTATTTGAGTAGGCGATAGAGTCCAACAGACATCGTATATGATTTGTATATCATCCAGGCTGTTTTTCTTGAGTTGTAGGAGTTTCGTCGTTTGTGTCAAATATTCCAATTCCAGGGTTGCATCCACCATGTTTCGTTCTTTGCACCAATTTTCCAGTTGAATTAGATTGTATTGTATTTGCATTGCTATTAATAAAACAAAAGTCGATTTAGTATATAGTTGTGTAACAAAGAACCAAAGACCCTCTACCATGTTTTACCTCTTTTCCAAGAATTGTAATTCCGCCGCCCTAAAATATCATTGAAGCAAGATACACCAATGTACTTTATCATTTCGTTGATAACTTGTTCCTTGGTAGATGTTTCCAATTGGTATTGTTCGAGTAACCCCATCATGTGATCAAAGTATTGAATCATATCATCCATCGAGTAAGCAGCTTGACTACTAAACATTCGGCCAGCATCGGTTGCCAAGAATCCAGGGAGAGACTGGCTTTCAATTACAGCAGGTATCACCATCTTGTTTAATTTGACACGGGCCTCCTTTACAATTTGTCCGAATAGATTGACTTGAAGTTGCTGGAGTTCATATTTGATTTTGTTCACCAATCGATCCACCGCCTGTTGATGTGTCGATGTTTTGAATGGTTCTGTGATGCATACCAAAGATAAAAGTTCGTGAATGTTGGTGAGCCAGTAAAGGTGCAGTGCCAAAGCATTGTCACCAGATTTTTCCTGCAAATAAAAGAGTGTTCAGGTTTCATCATCATGCTTTCTATTTTTGGTAGCCATTCCTTTGTACCACCACTTACCTGGCAATGCTTTCTAATAACATCAATTGTCGCAAATATAAACTGTTCCGATTCCTTCAAGTCACCAAGTTTCCACATGAGAGCCAGACAGAGATCGATAATGTATGCCGGAAAATGTATGTCGTCGGGAATAGTGGATCCAGTTGCACCACCCGTTGTAGTCGAGTCCTCCTGTTCGTGCTTGTTCGTATCGTCGCCACTACCATCAACAATGGTTAAGCGAATAAGTGATTCATAGATCTCCTTGTGCAAAGTCTGTTCATCCAGGAGAAGTGCGTGTAGCTCTTGAGTCACTTGGGTATCGATGTCAAATTTCCTGATGTCATTAAGACCAAGTTGCTTGTCTCCATTTCTATTTGGTAAAGGATGTTGTGTGTTGCTGTTGCTGTTGTCCAAAGATATGATGTCTGCCGATTTCTGCTTGATGATCCGATGAGGTTGCCTATTTAATGTATGAGAGAGCTGGGTCTTGAGAGCGGCGATTTGGGTCTTGAGTTCAGTGACATTTGGAATATCGGACATGGATTGCGATGCTTTTTGTGAGGCATCGCGTAACTTGATCATTTCATCCTTCTGTTTAGTCAATTCATCCCGAAGTCGTTCGATTTCCTTGTCTTGGTGCTTGATCTTGTTGAGCGAAGTTACATATTCTTGTTCCAAGCCTTGCCGTTCCAGATGCCATTGTTTCCATTTCCCAGTATTGTCAGCCATACCACCAGATAAAGAATCCAATTGCTCGGCATGTTCGTCTGCTTGATCGTATCGTTCAATCCAATTTCGCACCTGTGCTTCCAATTCGATGGCCTTTTCCTTGAGATGGGTTTTTTCTTCTTTTTGATGCGCCAAACTTTGAGTTAGTTCAACCACCCGAGTTTCCAGTTTGTAAGAGACCTCCTTAAAGTGA
This sequence comes from Chlamydoabsidia padenii, assembly GCA_025330725.1. NCBI lineage: Eukaryota > Fungi > Mucoromycota > Mucoromycetes > Mucorales > Cunninghamellaceae > Chlamydoabsidia > Chlamydoabsidia padenii. The sequence continues at coordinate 186,559 of JAIWND010000001.1, forward strand.
GATACCGATCGTGCTTCAGCCTTGATAACCACCAGTTGTTTGCGAGCTTGACGTCGTCGAATACAAGATTGTAAGCGGACCACAAAGTGTCGCTTTGTTTGATATAGGCGGCGCACCAACCATCCACGTACCATACGCTGTATTTGTGTTGCGGCACCATGTTGTCGAGCCATAGCAAACTGCTTCTTCGTCAGCAAGGAGCGTACCGCCGTTTGAAGTTTGATAACAAATACCCGTCGTTCGAGGAATGATTTACGAACAACATGCATACGCCAGTAGGATTGGATTACAGTTGCTGCCTTGGCTTTACGTAGTAGTTGGAGATTCATTTGACCAGATCTTTTACGAGCCAATTGCTGTACCTTGAGGATAAATGATTGGATTTTCTTGTAACGTTGACGAGCCATATACCGACGCATGTTCTTTTGAATAAGAATAGCCACTTCAGTCCATCGATCAGTCCGCAGTTTTTCCATGTATGCTAACTAGTTTAATGGAAGCATACGCAAAAGATTAGTATATGGGCATACTATTTGTTTGTTATTGGGTTTTACCTGACCAGCCCTGAAGAAGATCTTTGTTAACCCAATCTGATATCGATCACCTTCAGTAACGTGAGCATCCAATATAGCGCCACAAAGTTTTCGATCATCCACTTTTCCCCGAGGTTGCCATTGGTCAGAGGGAACCAAAACATAATAGCGATCTACAAAATCATTGAATGTCCACCGGGTAGGATAACCAGAGCAACTGATACGGATAGTTTCTAGTACACCACATGCACGCAGTTGAGCCAGCACCATATTTGAATCGAATTGCCAGGCCGCCTTTGCTTCATTGGGCTTGATACATCGGATATAATGCACATTGGTTTGGCCGATCGTCTCCATCAAGTTTATAAGTGACAGCTATTCAATAGGATAATGTATAAAGACAGTAGGTAAGTATATGGTAGTTATTTGTCTTTTTAAGATTGAGTCATTACCTTGAAGATGGAGCCAAGGGTAGGTTTCTTTGCCAAACTGAGCCGTTTTGGGCTATTGTTCTATGAGAATAAGAAGAGAAAAAAAAATTAGATATGACATATGAGGCTGATGATAAACAGTAGTTTCTATCTTACCGGAGATTCAGATCCACTATTATTGTTGATGCTGTTGTTATTGTTATCTTGGATCATGTTCACCAAAAAGTTGAATTGAGCACCCTGAATTAAAGCCAAATGTTCATCAGGCACAGCATCTTTGTTCTTGTCCATGAACCCTTCGACATCGTATTGTACATCGTGAGCATAATGAGCAACGGTGAAGGCATTGTTAGAGAATCGAGGTTTCTTGAAGTAGGCTTGATAGGATGGAGAAGCAAACGCCTGATAGAGTTTGTTGCAAAACGCTTGATCGGTTCCAGATGGTAGTCGAGATTCCTAAAAGAGTAAAGTTAAAACACAGCCAAGACACAGATATGCATATCCATTTACTTCATCCAAAAGTGACAAGATACCCATTTTTGCTTCGATCATTTCAATGCATTTCTGATTATCACTGAATTCGATGAATTTCCAATTAATCTTTTCCCGGACATATTCTTCTTGTTCCAACTTGAATACATGTTGATTAAACTATAAAAAAAGAAAAAAAAGAAAATGTTAGTTGGAAGAGCAGAAGCACTACCTTGATTTTATTTGCTTTCAATTACCTGCTGTTGAAGTTTTTCGTTGGCATAATTGATACAGAATTGTTCAAAGGAGTTTTTCTTAAAGTGTTCAAAGCCATAAATATCCAAAACACCAATGAATGTAGCGACATTTTCAGAAGAGGAGGAAGAGAGGGTATCATTGACAATGTTGACTAGCCAATCAAACAGAGTAGAGTAGATATGCTTGGCCACAGAGTCACGCACGACTTGAGCTTGAGCAGGACTAAGGTTGGTGACAATTTTTTCGGATCGAGTAGTGATTTGTCGCCGTACAATCCATTTCCGGAATTCCAAGGTCTTGATACCAAGTAGCTTTGTTGCTAAAAGTAAGCTTGGGTCATCTTCAGAGATCATAGCATCCCCACGGCCAGTAATGCCAATGTTCCCCATATGTAAAAGTGCCGCCAATAGTTGGAAGAGTTGTGATTGAGTGTTTTTTGAAATCCCGACTTTTTCCAGTGATTGTTGTGTCAAGTTGAATTCTTCAGTATCATCTACGCCAGGAATGGTACCAGTGCCGCTTTGGTTCAGGTAGTGGTAGTCGTTCCAGTTTTTTAGTCCAAGATGATCCCGTTCCTTTTTCGAAATACCAGAGCAAAGCTAGATGACAAAGAGATACAAAGAGTTAATAAATGGAAAGCATACAGTACAATACATGGCTTTAACCTACCTGATAAAAGATATGGTAATTTCGTTCAGTTGCCGGTTGATAGATAAGTCGAGAGCGTTCCAATAAGTAAGTCTTGATCTTGGCACCAATGATGTTACACTCCTTGTCGAATTGAATCTATTAACAAATTATAAAGTTGCATAGGCAGTTAGTTTAGTAATTCATGCAAAAAGACAAGTTAATGACTTGCCTCGATATATTTCCCAAATCTTGAACTGTTGTCATTTCTTGTTGTTTTGGCATTTCCAAAGGCTTCCATGATAGGATTGGTCGCTACAAGTCGATAATAAAGTGAGTAACAATAGTCAGTTTCATGATGTATCTTTTCCATATCTTACCTAGTATTTGCTCTTCCACTTCAGTCATCCCCTGATTATTCTTGGCCTGTTTCGAAGTTGCTTCCTTGTCATCAGCAGTTGCAAAGTATCGCATAATGTATTTAGCACTGACTGTCTTCCCAGCACCACTATTAAATGCAAGAAGAGGGTCAATTAGTAACAATGATCAACATGACATCTTATATATATATATATATATATATATATTCAATCCTCACCTTTCACCTGATACAATGATGGTTTGATTTTGTTGTTGACGTATCATACATCGGTAGGCATCTTCAGCAAGAGCAAACAAGTGAGGGTCCAAATCACCACGACGACTTCCAGAGTATTGTTGAATGATATCAGGGTCATAGAGTGATACACGGGCAAATGGATTGGCAGCGATCAATACAATACCAGAGTAAGTATAAATAATCCTGTTTTCATATCGAGTCCGGATAGTATGAAGAACTACAAGTAATAATAATAATAAAGAGCAAGTGAGTGAGTGAGTGATGTTTATTGTATGTCAGCTATATTTGTTTTACCTGAGGGTTCATTCAAATAACTAAGATTTGTGAGATCATCAGTTGATTCAAGTTTGGTGGGATTGCGAAGTGGTGGTAATGTTGATCCATTAGTTTTTTCGAGTTCCTTGTACGAAGCTTCAAAAACGTGTTCCTAAAGTATGAAGCAAGAGCATTAGTTTACGTGGTTTACATTACACTTTCACTATTCTGTAGTCTTCTTTTCTTCTTTGTTACCTTTGAATTAACTTGATCGTTTTGGAATACCAAAGTGACCACATCACCTACTTGTTTTGTCAGACAGGAAGCAGACACCCAACCTTCTTTATCGTCAGCAAACCATACTTTGGTATTTTTGGTATATAAGTCAAGCTGCTGTGGAAGTGGAGGTGTTACCATGTTGATTAGATTAGTGAAGAGTTGTGTACTGTATTATAAAAAAAAAAAAAGGAGAGGAAAGAAAGTGAATGAATTAGAATATAAAGGTGGAAGAAGGAAGGAAGGTAGGATGATATAAAGGGGTTATGGTTGGCGATGAAAGAAGGATTTAAAGGACAAGTATGTATACCTAGCACCAAAAACGAGTTTATGGTGATAGGGTTTATAGTCTAGTGTAATGTCCTAGGTGAATGTATGCAAGGGTGATAAAAAAAAAAGTGAAAGAGGAGAGAGAGAAAGGGGTGAACTTGATCTTTGAAAGACAAAGAAAATTCATAAAATGTACATTATAACTCCGATACGTCTTCTTTTGGTAATCATCCAATGGCCTGACAGGTCAAAAGAAATGTCTCTGAAATGCATAAAATTGACGTAACATGATCAATGCAGTGTATATCTTCATAAGACAAGATAATATTAAGTACCAAATAACATTTCCGATACTATCATACCACATTGTATTGTACGTATATGGTACGGTGAGTCAGGGGTTGCATGCATACATGATACTGTACAATACTGTACGTACAGTATATAGACATATTATATCCACGGTAATAAGACAATCAAGTAAAGTTGATGAAGAGTACATATGTATTTTATTATCATATAAAGGTAATTATTTATATATAATTAAAAGTTGATCTATTACTATCACCATAGAGTAAATTAAGGAGAAAGTCAAACGGTCCCACCATCCAACGTACCCCCCCGCTCCAAACGACATCTCGATGGCCAAAATAGAGTCTATCGAAACATACGAAGGTAAGCCAAAAACAAAGCACCACCACCAGTCATGGTACCAATAAAGTATTGTAAGATTTGAAATTTGATTGCTTCCATTTGAGTCCGTAAACCAGCCAGTTCACTTTCGATCCTTGTATCAGTTTCCTTGATCTTGATTTCTTGAGCACTTGTTTCATCGCGAATTCTTCCTTTTTCAAGATTCAATTCCAGTCGTACATTGGCTTGTGTTCGTGTGATTTCTTCCCGTAATTTCTGTCGTAGTTTGTCCACTTCGTTTTGTAATCGTTCGTTTTCAGCACGCATCACCACGAATTCGTTCTTTTCCAATAATTGTAGTTCCGATTTCACTTGAGCAAAGTCCACCTTGTATGTATATACGGCCTATAAACAAAACAATAGTAAAAGTGAAAAAAGGTATTATTTAGTATGAGTCTTGTTCTTTTTTCCTTCTTCTTTCCCCTTACCTTTTCCTGTTCAGCCTTTGTTACCACACTATTCGTTAGATGAGTCATACTAGAGTAAAGAGGTATCACAGCTAGTTAGTAAACCTATCAGATCATCCCCTTCATTCATCCTGTCTTTACCTGTCCGAGATGACTTCTTGTAGCGACCCCATAATGGCTTGACTTTGTATCCGACTAAAGCCTTCATGTTCCAGTCGTTCAACAAACTTGAAGGTATCAAAGTGGAATTGGTTTTTTTGTTTTAAAAGACAAGTTGTATGTAAAGGTCGTGTGCGAGTGGTTGATGAAGTGGCTATGGATTTTAAAACTATCCCATAAAGACGATGGATTCGTCATATGAATATCGAGTGTCTTTATTTGTGCATTTCTTTTAAATCAATGTTTACTTGAATGGTGTGTTTACCTTGCAATGATCTGGACTTCATTTTTTTTATTTAGCTGGGTGTTCAATTCGAAAGAGAGAAAAGAAGAAGGGGATGAAATTTGATTATCATATAATTGTATTTTCCCCCGCCCCACGAATTTCAATATCCGACGTCAACTCTCCATCATAGTGGTATATGTTACTCATGCCAATTTTCCATAGGCGAAACCATCCCCCTCCCTCCCCCAGCTCTACCAACCAATAGATTCTATCAAACCTACCAATATCTAATGTTTATTACTTCTCGTAAATCAATTACCAAGACCATAGCTGACAGTAAATTTGACTTTATAGTCGAAGCATCGTACAATGTTTTGATCTACTGGTAATTTTGGTCACAGTGCGGGATTTGAAAATATTTGTTTTTTTCCAGCTGGGACAGATATAAAAAAAAAAACATTTCCCGGGAGCGCTTTTCTTTTTCCTTTTTGAACTTTTATGGTGTTATGACTGAGCCCGTCGATGAATTCGAATATGACTACGAGTCACTTGGGGCTAACTCTACCGCAACTCAAAATGCTATTGCTGGGGCACTTGCTGGTATAGGTGAACATTGTCTAATGTATCCATTGGACAGCATTAAAGTAAGTATATGTGAATAATCATGCTTTTGATTCTCATTATCTCTCTTATATGACAGACGCGCATGCAAGTAGGTCAAACCTTGGGCTCAATGGCATCAGCGACTTCATACACTACTTCAACCAACTGGCTTCAAACGCAACGACAACTTTGGCGGGGTGTCTATTCTGTGGTCATGGGTGCTGGACCAGCTCATGCTCTTCATTTTGCGACATACGAATTCTGTAAAGTACACTTTTATGGCTTCTTACAACAAGGAAGTTGGACTCGGGATGAAAACCTTCAACAACTTTTAGCAACAAGCTCTGCGGGTGCATGTGCTACACTGGCACACGACGTTATGATGACCCCCTTTGATGGTAAGGTTGTTTATAGGTTAATTATAGCTAATAGGAAATGATCGATGAATACTAACCTTATCTATTTTGTTTATTCATAGTTATCAAACAACGAATGCAACTCAAGGACTCGATATATCGTTCGGTTAGGGAATGCGCACGAACAGTTTATAGAAAGGAAGGGATCACAGCATTTTATATATCTTTACCAACCACACTGACAATGTCCATTCCATTCCAATCTATTCAATTCTCAACTTACGAACGATGCTTGTCTTTTTTGAATCCGGATGGACAATATGATCCGAAATCACATGTGGTAGCAGGTGCAGTGGCAGGGATAATTGCTTCATCAGTGACAGTAAGTAAATACGGTCGAACATACATCATCTTTATTAATCTCTCTTATCTATAGACACCATTAGACGTTATCAAGACTTTATTACAAACAAGAGGATTATCAACGGATATTCGGATACGAAACTGTAGTGGATTTTGGGAAGCAGCAAAGTTAATATCTGGACAATATGGCTATCAAGGATTCTTTAGGGGCTTTAAACCAAGAATATTGACTCATATGCCGGCCACTGCTATCAGTTGGAGTGTCTACGAATACTTTAAATGGTTTTTATCAAGAAACAACAAAAGCTAACTGATCACCAATTAATCACCAATAGAACAACAACAGCAATAACAACAACAATATCATTATCATCATTATCATCACCATTATCAATATGATCCACCCATACATTTGTCTTTTTATTTAGAATAGATAGTCCCACCCTCCTTTTTTTTTTTTTATACATTATAGATATTAGTAGCTACCATTATATGATTTTATTGTTTTATATGTCTTGTCTTGGATATACTTTGACATTCATACTACATTATTCTCTACTATTACTTTTGTACTATAGACCAAACTAATAAAACACATTTACACACATAATATAATAACATCCATTTGGGGGAAGAGGGAAGGGGGGGTATAAATAATAATTGCTATACTATGTGGAAAAGGGGAATGACACCAATCATGTTGAAGAAGAAGGTCTCAACCAGTAAGATTTAGCAAGTCGTTCCAAACCAAGATTTGTTTCGATTTCGGTCAGAGTAGATACGGCAGATAGTAGTGTCAACTTTCTATACAAGTAAAAGTATTAGTTTGAGCACAAGAGTCATTTTATTCCAACTTACTGATCCAATAGTAGGTCCAATGTTTTCTGGGTCTTTTCGAGATTTTGGTAAGTGAGTTTCGCATGAGTATCCACCTGTAAGAACTGTTTCGCCGTTTTCATTGTTTCTTCATGACTAGCCACTTGAAGTCCCTATGTATAAAATAATGCTTAGCAAAAGTATCAAACCACTGTCAATATGTCCCACCACTGTTTTCCCTGTTTACCTTTAAGCAAGTGGCCCAGTCATCCATAGTATTATCCGCTTGATAGTGACATTCATCTTTGGTCATCCAAGTATCATCGTTGGCGAGACTTTTTATATTATTTAAACTTCGGAAGCTATGGGATGGTGTAATAGTTGAAGTCGATTGTTTGGACATTGAGCAGTGTGAGAGAGAGAGAGAGGTGCTATAGAAGTTTTCAAATCCCGCATGGGCCTGGTATCATAAAAGTTGGGTCCTTCTACTTTTTTCTTTTTTCTTTCTTCTTCTCCTTAACTTTGAATATAACTTGCGTATAATCTAACTTGACTTTTATATATTGATGGCATTAATGACATTCTGGATCCTGTAGTGGACAATGAATGGTACCTTTATCATTTACAATTTAACGGACTGATAAGGTACTTGTATCTTACATTGAAAACTCTTCCCTTACTCAAACTTCTCAAAACACAATACCAGGTAATAAAAAGCAACAGTTAACTCGACTCGACTCATTCCTTTATACACTTCAAGACATATTAGCCCAAATCCTTTTCCCTCGCTTGAATGGCCTTGTCTTTTACATTAGATAATTGGTGCGGCTAAAACATTCAACACAGAAGAAGGTAAAGCACGATTATACACTCACTACCCAATGACATCATTTGGAAACAGGTCAGTGTTTACAAGATACGCACAGACTAATCATACAAGGCTTTGACGGCCCATGATCGGTATGCACCATGTGGATTGATGATAAACGACAATCACGCTTCACCAGCACAACAGCACCGACCTTTTTGAATCGATCGACCTGGCATCCCTAGTATATCATTAGTTTACATTCCTCCCTCCCTTCTTAATGGCACAGGTTGTACCATATAATAAAGTATTTGTTTATGATTAAACTATATGATGTAATGTAATGCAAAATGTGGAAGACTATTTATTAAACCGGATGTATGTGGATTAAAAAAAAAAAAAGAGAGATGGGGTGTGGGGTATATGATTTTATTTAATGGTACCAGCCCATTAAAGTAAACTACTATATAAACAAACTATAAACTACAATTAAGAGGATGCGGCAATGGTGGATAGAGGTAATCGCATGCTGGTAACTTGTAAAGAGTAGGATAAAGGGACGGGTGCCAATGATAGTTTCTTATCAGCTTTTGAGTTGGGTGATTCCAATCTTGTTAATGAGGCGTCCAATTGGCATAGAGCATTGTCCACCGAGATTTGTACAGTTTTTCCTTCAGTCATTCCTTTTTCCAACGGGATGGTGAAACCATGTTGTGACAAGTAGTTGATTTTCTTTGTTGTGGATGCAGCATGTTCAATCATGGGTTGTTTACGAAGTAATGAGCAGTGAATGTTGCGACGATGATCATACATAGTGTTGATAGTAATAGGATCCATGGGGATAGTGTATTGTACTGTTTTGGTGATAGGATCGAATTGTTGAGGTTGTGCTTGAGCTTGACCGAGATGAATCTATTTTTTAAAAAAAAAGGAAGGAGTTAGGACAATTGAAATAATACATATGCATGATAGTCAAAAAAAACTTACCAAAACACCAAATTCATCTTTTAACGACCCAGTTTTAATACGACGTTCGATTTCGGATAGACAAAAGACTTGCAGTAATTTGGAAGTACGTTCAGCACGGATCAAATCCTTGATGGGTAAGAATTCAAGAATGATTTGAGTGATTTCGGGAGGGAATACAGCGAGATCCATTGTATATATTATAGTTTGCAGAAGAAGATAGTGAAGTGTAGAAGGAAGAAAAGGAAAGAATAAAGATTTTCTGACGTGCGGGATTTCTATTTTTATAGTTTTCTTAATTTGAAACCCAGGAATAAGATTCTATCCCCGCCATCGATCAAGCCATATCACAGAAACCACCTCTATCAGGAGACAAATTATATCACACTAATATCAAGGAATCAATCATTTTAAATGTAGTAATCTAGCTTTTTTTTTTTCCCTCTCTCTTCTCCTTCGGGGAGATCATGCAACTTATGATTCTGATCATCCCACTATCATTAGGTTGATCAAAGTACATCATCATCATTAATGACGATGAATATAGAAAAAAAAAAAGAACTCCTGACTCTGCCATCATCCCAGCATCCAGTAATCTATCAACATCAACCAATTGATATTGGATGATATCCTAATTAGGAACACCAACACCGCTCCACTGACGTAGGGGAACTGGTACTCCGCTGCAGGGCCCTTCTTTATCAAGGCTTTAGTCCTGCGGAATACGAAATGGCAATATCGGAATCGGAGTGGAGAGCTTTTTCTTCCCCTCGTCATTGGCGGAACCCTGTGGTGGAGAGACGATATATTCAAAGATAAGAAGGGTTTCAACTTTGCCGTTCCTGGTTTTAATATTTAAATCCCGCCACTTTTTTTTTTTTTTTTTTTTTTTTTTTAGTTTCTAATCTGTGGGGTACATGTGAATGGTGATGGGACCGATAGGTAGCTTCAAATGGGATTTCTGTCAAATCAAATTTATCCGTTGTAGGACAAATGAGAGACCCATGACGCTGTAAAGTTTTCCTTTATACATATCACATCAATAATATCATCGACAACAAGAATGAGGTTTTTTTATTTTATTTATTTATTAATTAAAGGTATCAACAACACTAATGTAAAAGATCTATTTCTATTTCTATTTTATTCCATCCTATCGTAAGATCTGGTTCTTCATATCATTTTGAGTGACTTTTACCAAGAGAATCGTCATGGTCCGAGTATCGATCGTTCCTACCACCGAAAAAAGAAAGTTCATACCAATATTCTAGCCTTGTGCTTATGGTTTAGTATGTTTGGTTTGTATGATAGTTACCTTTTTATATCCACAAGAAAAGTTGTAGGATTGTACACCATCTTTGGAGCAAGACTAGAATCTATAAAAAGGGATATAAAGGTGATTAAACCAAAGCAAGTGTTGTAGCTTGAATCAATTGTTCCATTGTTGACAGTATAAAAGACTGTAACGCAAAAGGAGAGGAAAGAGAGCGACAAATGGCGGGAGTTAAAATGTTCTGGCACTTTATGCTTTATGTTTATTGGTAAAATAAAAAAGTGTATACAATATTCTATGTAGTCTCAGTACCCAAGTTATTGTCCATTACCACCATCCATATCCATATCCTTCATTTGGCGAGCAACCTAAACATGCAAACGTGTTAATACACTGATTTTTTTTATAGTTCCATATTCTTACCTCTTCTAGTTCTTCTAGATCCCAATCAATGTCCTTTTTCTTTAGTGTAAAGTGATGCAGTTCATGCGCCAGTGTCCTTAAAACAGCGTCACTATAGATAAATAAGAGAATCATCAAATGGGGGTGAGTGTCAATCCATTGATATTGATCTTTCTTACCTGGCATGTTGGATCCAGACACAATAGTCGTCAAGCCAAACCTTGCTGTATACATAGTAAATGTCGTGGTGATCAAAGATATCCTTCATTTCCAATAGTGCCTTCAGGATCGCCCGTTTTCCTAGTTTAAACATGATGTATACATCTTGTAACACCTTTTCGCATAATGTCCAGTTTCGGTAGAGTGGGTAAGCCAATGTGCGTCGGTAGCATGCCACCATGGTATCTTTAAGAGTCGAGAATTGCTATATGATAGAAAGAAAAAAAAGATGGGTTAGTTGAGATGTTAAAGAGAGAAAGAGAGAGAGAGAGAGAGCTTAGCAGACAGTGTCTATTACATATTTATATTACCTCTAATGAAGACAATGTCGAGCTTAATTTACCCAAGCACCATACGGATTCCACATTGTTTTCACCTTCAGATATCCGATGATTGTAACAGTATGCATACATAAGATCCACAAGTCCAAGGTAGGTGATTTTTTCATTCGAAAGAAGGACTATATGAGATAATATAAAGAAGATGTTTAGTTCCAATCGTTTGCATAAAGAAAACCACCAATACTTCTTTTTATACATACATTCTTTGTTCGGCAGGTTTCGCATGATAGTTTGATCCTTTTCGGTAAGCTTCACCAATGATTCTTGATTATCGACGATGGATAAGGAATCCATATTAATATCGGCGACATTTGCTTCGGTATTGACTTCTTGTATTAAGGGTCCTACAAAAATCAAAAAGCAGTAAGTAACTATAGCTGTTACCCTAGTTCTCTTTCTCTTTTTTACCTTTCTTTTCATCGGTCGTCTGTTTGGCTACCTTTTGTATCCGTTTAAGTTCCTTGGCCCAAATAGTCTTGTATTTAATGATATGTTCCATTTCATCTTGATTGATATAATCCATAGCATAATGATCTTCGTCAAATTTGTTATCTTCTTGCTCCAATCGATCCATCCGCCTTGATTCAGTGTTTGACTTTTCAGGTTCTCGTACCGAGTTGATTTCATTGGCTGTTTCTTCCACATGAGTAAAGTATCCATTGTATTGATTGTTGAATCCATAGGCTGTATGAATCATCAAGTCATCTTGTGGCAGGTCTTGAGGTAATTCCCAATTAAAATCAACAGCTGTCAAAAAAAAAAAAAGGAGTTGGTGAGTAGATTCATAATTAATAAACATGGTCCATTTTGATGCTTACCATCTTGTAATTCGGCCGTAGGTGCTGTAGGTGTATCATTAGTGTCGTTTGGTTGACTAGATAAGACTTCAATCAATGGTTTTTTAGGCACCACCGTTGTTGAGGTGTCACGCGAAGTTTCACCCTTTCGAGCCAGTAGTTTCGTCAACAAGTCGAGATCCGGGAAGTGTTCACCTTTGGTTTCTTTAGAGACAGTGACAGTGAATTGTCCAGAGGAAGGATCGTATGAAGCTTTGGAATCGTCATCTTCCACCACAGATCCAGGCAAGTAAAGCCTATAAAGAGAGATAATTCATCTCAGTGAGTCAATAAACTCCCAATCCTGTTTATACCTTGTTCATTATATTTGGTTTTACTTACCGTAAGAAGTAAGGCCGTAAGAAGAATCGGAATTCGTTACCTTGGACGTGAAGATCTACGTCCTGAGCCTGTCACACAACACACATAACAGACAAAAGAAAAATAAAAAGAAAAAGGGAGATAGATCGTGAGTTGAAGCATTATTGAGGTTTAATCAGTTGGAAATATACTTACCCTAACATAAGGTGTGTTAATGGTGATAGTGATAGTTGTGTCGTCTTGATCTACTTTAAAGGTGGGAGTGATCATGATATTTAAAGGGAAGGGAAGAGAAGATACAAAAAAGCCGATAATTTTTTTTATTTTCCCAAGTTGATCTGCCAGCCACCACTAACTCCGCCGGCAAAATAAATTTCCAGTTTGGTTTCGCCCAACAATGCATTAATTAATTAACAAAGAGACTACAAGATACAATTCTGCTTCATCGATTTTTATTGGTGTTGTATACATTAGCAATAATAAAAACAGGCAAAGTTAAAAGATATAAAGAGTGTAAAACTAAAAAGGACAAAAGAATGGTGGTGAGGGAGGAAGTTAAGTGTGTATGTAATATTATGTATGGTAAAGAAGGTAAATGATTCTAGTAATGCTTGATGATAACACCTCGGTGGGGCTCCAAAGAGTACTTGTGTTTTTCAAACAGTTGTGAATGAAGGAATGGTTGTATATCATGGATGTTCATTTGACGTGCCTAATAAGAGGGGAGTGTTAGTCAAAAGGTGTGTTAGAGGAGTAATTTATGATTTATATGTATACTTACTCGTGCTTCAAGGTCTGCACTATTGATTTCTAGTTCTGAAGGTAAGGTCTTGTGTCGTAGTTGATAGAGTCGTCGAGCATCCTTGGTGATCCCATCCAATACAGAGAGTAGAAGTTCATCAGAATCGTGGGACTGTACGATATATTTGCTGAAGCGCTACAAGATGAAGAGAGAAGATTAGTTAGTGATCCATCAGATAAACATATTCAATCATTTCTTACCCGACGAAGAACCTTCATCATGCTATACTTTTGTGCACTAATAAAGCTATCCAATGCCACACGAATTGCCATATCAACATCGTCCGACCGCACGTATTCACGCAGATGCATTTTAGCGTTTGCTTCCGCCAACCGGATCATAGATTCCAAATGTCGCACGGTAATAGGAATGCTTCCACTAGCCAGTGATTCACGACGCAATTCAGAGTATAATCTTGATAATTTGTCTTCGTCTACTTGTTGCAATTGAGGATGGATCATTTCGCGAGAATACATGATATATTTACGAAGTACATCTTGAGGAATAATCTAAAGTAAACAGGATAGAGGGATAATGTTAGTATTTGTATTATATCACTTTTATATATATATATATATCATGTACTTACGTCTTCATCATCGGCAGCCGGTTTGGCAAAGTCATCATCATTTTCGTTAGGCTGAGGATGGCTTCGGACATGACTTGCAATAACGTTGGTGGCCAAGATATGATCCAATTCAGGTTCCACGGTATCTTTAACAACACATAGCACATCAAAACGAGAGAGGATAGGTTCAGTCAATTCAACATTTTGTGAGAAGGGAATGGATCCATTGTAACGACCACGGATAGGATTTGCAGCAGCAACAATTGAGCAGCGGGCTTGAAGAGTAGTGATGATACCAGCTTTGGAGATGGAGATAGATTGTTGTTCCATAGCTTCGTGAATAGATGTTCTATAATAAACAAAAAATAAGTCTCGTTCCTTCTTTTTATTTTTGTCTTCTTCTCCTTTACCTGTCAGCATCGTTCATCTTGTCAAATTCATCAATCAAACAAACACCACGATCAGCAAGTACAAGAGCACCACCTTCTAATGTCCATTCACGTGTAATAGGATCCTTGTGTACTGAAGCAGTCAAACCAACAGCACTTGCACCTTGACCAGTAGTAAAAACTGCCCGATGAGCCGTCTTTTCTACATACTTTAAGAATTGGGATTTAGCAGTACCAGGATCACCGAGCATGAGAATGTTGATATCACCACGAATGTTATGTTTTCCTTGTACGTTTTTAGAGACACCACCAAACAAAGAGAGAGCAATAGCACGCTTGATATCATCATGACCATAGATAGAGGGGGCAATACTTTTGATAATCTAAAACAATGGATAAGACATGCATAAGTATCACAGTAACAACCCTTTTCATCCTGCGCTACTATCATTTTTTACCTTTTTTCCGATACGTTTGTCTTTGCCCATATTTGTAATAAGTTTCTTGTCGTCGTCGGTGAGTCGATAGGCCGAAAACATGTCTTCTTTTTTGTTGATGTAGTTGGCTTCAATGATAGTGGCAAAAACAGGGAAGCCGTTTTTGGTACTTAAAGAGGCATCAAAGTTGTTGCGGTAGATACCAGTGATTTCCTGTAAGAGAGACAAGCATAGTTAGTATTCTGGCATTACAGCACCCACTTTTTTTCATCTTCTTTAGATACATACAATTTCTTCACCTGGCTTGGCCTTGTCAATCAAATCCCAAAGACAAATGACTTCCCGATGACGAGGTAGACGACCAGGGGGGACAGTTCCAGGACATTCTTGAATAGTTAGTTTTTGATAATTACGGTACACAGTCTATAAAGATAAAAAAAAAAAAAAATAGATCAGTAAACCCACCGTTATATCACTGCTATTATTTCGTTCCTATTACCTCTTCCATATTGACATTAAAGGGACCTTTGCTTTGACAGCTTGGACAAGTATTGATCTTGATTTCGGTGTGAATATCTTGATAGAAGGGACCCAAGAGTTGATTACATTTAGCACAATTGTATTTCACCCATTTCAATTGAGGGAAGACACCAGTACGACGAGTGACCACACCAGAAACTCGGACCATGCAGTTGAGTTGGTTTTGTCGAAGTTCGCGGAGAGTGTTGGCAGTCGGTAAGTCGGTGATTCTGACATGAATATCGCGGTGAATGCGTTCATATTCAGCAAATTGCATCAATGTTACTTCAAGTGCCACTTCGTCGAGGATCTTTAGCATTGCTACAGGTGAGTTTGCAAGGAAGTAAGCGATGACGGCTTTGCTGTGTACCAAATGTTCATAGTTGACTTCAAAGGATTCTCCGTTACCTAAAAGGTTTGTTAGTGACATTTATTCATTTTCGTGTTGTATCTTCTTTTTCAACTTACGTTCACCCATATCACGAATTCTTTCACCATAGACGGAGGTACCATGTTCATCGACGTAAGTTTGTAAAAAGTCCTTGAATTCCCGTTTAGTTGCACGTCGAGGAGCTTCTTGTGTGATCCATGCACCGATCGTCGAACTTTTTACATTCGCCAAGTCTTCGATACTCAATTCGCCCTACAAACAACAAGAGAGTTACTACATTGCATTTCCTTTTTTGGGACCTTGGAAGAAGGTGGGGAGGTACTTACGGAGCCAGTTCCATCTTCACCAACTTCTTGGGTACTGTAAATATGTCGTCTTCTTCGTCCAATAGGTAGGGTGAATTCAGGTTCGTCTTCGTCCAATCCGTCCATGAGGGCACCAGCCATTCTTCCTTCGCGTCGTTCGAGTGCAGCGTCACGACGACCCAACTTGGCATCCACAGCACGACGATCAGCAATATCCAAAGCTTCGTAGTATTCATCGTCAACGCCCGTTTCTTCATACTGATCTTGTTCCATGTTACCCGCATAATCTCTAATAACATAATAATTAAATAAACCAACATAGTAAGTATATATTAGAGATCGTTCGTGTTGCTGGTGTAGTTGTGTTTATCCCCCTCCCATGTTTCACTTTACCTTTCCATATCAGATCCAAAAAGATCTTCGCCGTTATCGTCTTCATCCAAGTCGTCAGCGTCGTTTCGAAAGTCAGCTTCAGAATAGAATGGTGCAGGTGAAGAGGGAGGGAAGGAGGACGGACCAGGAGAATCGGCCCGCACAAGATCACTTGGTCTGTTGACGCTATCTCTCCTCCGTTTACGTTCAGAATTAGACTATCAATGGGGAAAGAAGGGCAAGTTAGTTCATGTGCATTGATTTATTGTTCATGAAGTTTGAATTACCATTGTTGTTTGGTGAGACAAAATAGAGTAGAAGGTTGAGTGATGTGAGTAATTTAAAAGGAAAAAGAGACGCGAGGAACGAAAAAGAGGAGGCAATAAAAAAAACATTTTCAACACCGGCTTGTAAGTCACCCATGTCGGGATTTCAAACTAAAAGTTCTCGCTACTATTTATTGATGCGCCCGACATACCCACTCACACGACGCTAAACAAAGACTCCCGGTTTCTGCCTTTCCGTCATTATCATTATCATATAAACTTCTTTTAATTGTTCTCATGCGAGACTGTTAGTGATTTTAGTTTGTCGGGCAGCTACAATACAATTATCAAGATGGACATGCCTTTCAAATCACTTCTATCAAGGAAATTCCTTCCCAACATTACAATACTGTACATACAGTTCTACTTCCAAAATGAGCTATCTTGATGTCATAAGATTTCAACACTAACAGGCAAAGGCCATTTGCTCCTCGGTCAACTCTAATTTCCCAATCACCGGGTTTACAAAATTAACATTTAAACCCCCGATTAATGCAAAAAAAAAAAAAAAAAAAAAAAAAAGCTGGACAAGGATCAAACCCCCGACTATCTTACATGTATTCATCTTTATTTTGAATATAAAAATATAATCCATCTGTTTATTTACTATTACATTCACTCTGTAATTCGTTATCTATACAATCTTTAAGTTTCAAAAACAGGATGGGGTGATGATTCAAACTCTCATAAAGAGCACATTCCCAGTGATCATCAGTCACTTGAGCCGAAGATATAAAAAACCAATGAACAAAATGGTGGTAATCTGAACGATTCATGACTAGTTTGCATTCCTGAAGAAAATCATCCAAATCGGTGTGCCAAGATTCCTTGTACCGAATACGGGGATCAAAAAAATAACCATGATCCTCGAACAGATATCGAAAGAGGACGCACCAGAAGTAGCTATAGAGTGAGAGGAAGAAGATTTTTTCTGCTCTTTTAACTGAGCTAGAAAAGGGGGAAAGAAGGGGGTGGAGACAGGTGTAAGCGGAGGTGGGGATTGAATATTTGGATTCTGATCACGGGCCAAAGTGGGATAATGGTCTATGAGCACCTGGAATCTTTCCCATAGAGTAGGAGAAAGTTTTACCAAAAGATTTTCGATTCTACATAGCCACTCTTGATCATTCAGTTTTTGTCTTGGTGCATAAAGAGTGGATTCAAACTTTTTGCAAGTAGACACATCCAATTGCTTTTGTACCTGAGTAAAGTAGTCGGGATTACGTCGCACAACCAATAGGATTTCTTCTTCCCGGTTGATCATTGGTACAATCATAGATGCAGGCATTTCAAAGCCTGTAATCTCGATACACGGCGATAACAAGGGAGGGTCGATATCATCATCCATCAAATCAGCCACATTTCTTCCTCCTCCTGCTAATGAAATTATACTGGTATCATCCAATTTAGGTGGAAGAGCATAGTTGTTCTGAGATATGGGATGCATATTGTCTTTGGGCGGGATTTGAAAAATGTTTAAACGAGGGATTTTTTTTTTCTTTGGGTCGAAAAAGAAAAAGAAAAAAGTGAGTTGAATTGAAACTAAATACGTTTTTAGTGCTCGAACCATATCACCAGTTCACATAAAGTACGCTTATTCGGTGATCTTCTGACATCTGCTTCTTCAGGTGGGCCTGGCTTTTTGAAAAGGTGATCAGCAGGAAGAGCATTTTATTCAATCGCCGATATACGCGCTATATATGTGGGAAACAAAATGCCGATTTCTCAATAATCTCTTCTTTCTTTCTCCTCTCTCTCCGTTATTAACAACTTTATACATTATAGTACTACAACACACCACAATACTTTGTTTATTTATCTTTGAACACCTCTACATTAATATACACCCCAAGCATAAATACAATTATACTCAGCGACATGCCTTTGTCTCTCAACACACGCTTCTGGAAAAAGCTAACACTGTCAAAACTACATCGACCTAATGACGGAATCGGCTCTCGTAGTACCAGTGCAACCTCTACCACATCAAGTCATTGTAGCAACAGCGGCAAGTCGGTGCGATTCTCGGATTCTTGTATCTCAGTTTACTACACCTATGGCAGCAACGACTATAAACGGGGCTCTTTGGACAATGATGACTTGGACTTGGAGCATCAATTAAAACTAAACAACGATAGCAACATCAGCAATGAACTTGACAGTGACCTTTTGATACTATCAACAGCTGACACGGACTACTTTAGTAATACAAACGATTCTACTTCCTCCGACTATTACGATAGTATGGATGTCAAGACACAACAAGATATGGCCTGGGATGAACAAGTACGGCGGAACACCAAGGTCAACATGAAAAGGGGATATCATAGTGTGGCAGTTTTGATACAATACCGATCCAATCGTTGATATTCTTTTTCTTAATCATGAATTACTTTTTGTATGGTATTACTTTTAGTTATTGTTGTATTTATTAATCCTTCTCCCCTTCTTTTTACTTTTTTTATGCCTTTATTATTGTAAATAAAACTCCTTATACTACTACATTCTAATAAAGACTTTTTGTGATTATCGCCCACAAAATATATCATGTGCTTCGTGTCGTTATAAATGCGTGTATGTGTAAAACGGGATTATGGGGACATGTATGGTACTTAAACGGTTGCAGTATGTAAAGTCGGCCATTGATCATAATTGGTTTTGTGTCCCTGTTGATCAAAATGAAGCGAGGTCATTTTTAATTAGGTTAGCATATGTTTGATATCTTTTTGTCTTTTGACTTTTGGCCTCAGAATCTAATCAGTGCCTTGAAATAATATCATCATTTAAGATGTGAATACGTTCGGTATACTCTGAATTCGTTTCATGACACCGAATTGATCTTTGGGGCCTCATACACAAAGCCTGGCTTCTGTCGGCCTTGGCGGGTATTTAAATTTTCCTTTTTTGTGTCCTGCCGCTTTTTTTTTTTTTTTTTTTTTTTCTTCCAACAACAAATTGATGCATCAACTATATCCAACTACAAAACTTCAACATTCAGTTTTATAAATACGCATGGACTAGTACATGGTTGCCTTTGGATAGTCAAGCCTCTATTTTGCTTCTGTATTGTCAAGAAACAATACTCCGTCATTTTAAAGGCCCCCCCATTATTTTGGTGTAATAGGTAATGATAACAAGTGGGTGGTTTGTTATACTGTTCTAAACTTCAAGATTATACTAATCTCTTTTCTTTTATATGATTCTATATTATAGGTAGTTTTACCCATTATTGGCAAACTCATTATTCTTCAAGACAATCATTTGACCAGACTTGGGGGAAAAAAGGTACCTGACTCCTTTTTGATACACTCCGGTATCAGTATCTGTGGTTTACTCTCGTTTGGCGCATACCATTTTGATGTCCTCTTAAAACACATATATATATAAGTTACATGGTATATCAGGTGACAAAAAAAAGGGTGGGTGATCTAAAGGTAAATTACAAAGGGAATATTTGATACTAACACATACCAACAATCCTCCCTCTAACATGATCCCATTCTTTTTAGTTATAGTAACTACTCTCTCAGCAAGCTCGATGATGCTGCCGGAATCTTCTTAAGGCAAGTCTGTCCTCTGGATGTCTAATGACTATACGATACTGGAAAATGGGCATGAAAGGTAATATCGAAATGCAAAGATGAATAATAGCTTGTTGATATTTTACTACTGTATCCTTTAGGTAGCCAGATTAACGAGAAGGTGAATACACATGCTACATAGTATAGGCAAAAAGAAAAGAAGGACAATTCTGACCAGGGGGTTTTCTTCTGCTTCTACTACTAGATAGATAATCATCAACTCGTTATAAACACCGTCAACAATGCATCAGCAGCTTACATCACATTATTATAACCATCACACCAATTATGCCACAAAATGGACGATCTCAAAAAGTACTCTGACTTTGTCTCACCACACCTCTCAGTGGGAAAGTCATTTTGTATCACCTCGCGCCACCAATCCCTCACAGGATGCACCGGATCGACCCAAATTATGCCAATAGAGATAACACAAAAATCCTATATCAGCAACCTTGGCCCGTCCAACTTGACCCATGTCGTCCTTTTAGATGCAGTTGACTTGTGGAAACCATCACTGTAAGTCTTACCTCCTTGCAAAAACGAAAAATAGGAGAGACGACGATACTAATCATTCTTCTATAGTACTTTACAATAGGATAAACAAAAAAAGGGGGGGAGGGGCAGGTATGTAGGACAATGACAAACGGCATCGCGGAAACAAGGATAAAATATGGAATATCGAGATCAGTAACGGTACTCTCTTACTGAAACAATGAATGATCGGATGTTAAAATCTAAAAGGTAAACTGAATGACCATGTAGATGAGCTGTCTTTTACTATTATATGTGTAGGGGGGACGGGATGCATACACTATGCATTGGCGATCATTGAAACTTACAGATACATTAACTGTGCCTTTTTTTTATTTGCTGTAGGTAGGGGACAAGACCTGACTATGAATCTCGGGGACGGAAATGCTGCCATTACTATTGTTGGCTAGTGTAGATGATAGGATTTGATGCTTTTTAATAAAAATATCTTTTGTTTTACCAGACTATGCCACGGTTATTTATAAATATGATTTGCTATGTTTCTTTTTTTTTTTTTTTTTTTTTGCTCCTCAGTGAAATCGGGCCATCTAAAATTTTTGCATGGACGGGGCAAATCTTTAAAGTGGGAAGAAACACAAACTTATCACCTGGTCGTTTACCTTATCAAGCTAAGAAGGCTCATTTCACTGGTGAAGTGTATCAGCTCATCCCTCTATTGTAATTAGTTATTACTACTTATGTGTAGTCTATTTGTTAATGTGGATAAAATAGTAGGAAGAGATAGGAAGGGTATGTGTGTCGTCTTATAAGAATGATCATCATCTCTGGAACAAAAGGAGCATGCGGATCAAGAACAAAAAAAAAAAAAAAAAAACCTAAAACAGTACGTTACCTTGATCTTTGCAATTCGATAGGTCAAGTCCTTGACCTGAATCAAAAAGTCCGCCCATGCATGCTTTTTAAACAGCGCTACCTCTTTTTGTCCTATTCTCTCTCTTTCTTTCTCTCTTTCTCTCTCTCTTTCTCGTTTCTCTTTCACTTTCCCAACATTCCTGGTTTTATTTTTATTTTTTCTCACACCTTTACCCTGACCTCATTCTTACTTTTTAATATAACTAACTAATACTGCTGTGTATACACATTCCTTTTTTTTGAAAAAAGTAATCATAACCCTTTTACCATGTCTGACACCCGTGATGATCAGATAAAGTAAGTGGACAATAATAACAGTCAATGGATTAACTTGGAATAACTAACACAACTTTTTTTCTTCATTGTATAGTGTGGATAACTCAATCAGTACCTTCACTTCGGCTTTATGGTTTAATGCAGCTCTAGGGATTGGGTTCTTTGGTGCCTTCCTTTTACTACGTAAAACGCGACCTCAAACTTATGCACCTAGAACATATGCCATACCTATCGAGTAAGTTAAAAGAAACATGTCAAATTACTCTCTTGTATCAAAACAAGTCTTTGACCAATTCCTTTTTTGAATTATAAACAGAAAACGACCACCCACCATATCAAAAGGACGGATAAAATGGATATGGGACATACTTCACATATCAGATGACGAATTGATTCGAACTATGGGATTGGATCGATTCATGATTCTCAAGTTTTTACGCATGGGTATGGTTGTCTTTGGCTTATTCTCACTCTTGGCTCTTCCTATCATGCTTCCCCTCAATATCATCAATCAATTGGATTCTCCTGGTCTTAATCTGTTGACGATTGGTAACATTCGTGATTCTGGACGTACTTGGGCTCATCTTATCTTGGCTGTGCTATTGACTGGTAAACATTGACTTTAGTTGATTTTGTTAGCGAACGATCTAAAATGTCTCACTCCTTATTCTCTTTACTTATTATAGGTGGGCTAATTTATTACACATTCTTGGAAACTCGACGCTATCTCGTTTTGCGGCGTGCTTACTTGATGAGTGATGAATACAGGAACTCTGTCATGGCACGAACTTTATATGTGCCTTCTATCCCTCAAAACGTCAACTCTGTGGAAAATATCAAGCGCATTTTTAGCAAGTTCCCTGGTGGGGTTCGACATGTTTGGCTCAATCGGTAAGTAAAGAAGGAAAAAAAAACAAATAACAAATAACAAAGAGCAAAAAAAACACTAATATCGTATCACCGTCTTTATAGGGACTTGAAAGATCTACCCGATCAAGTGGATGAGCGTCAACAAAATGTATATAAGCTTGAAACGGCGATTACGAAGGTTATTTTGGCGTCGTACAAACACAACAAAAAGGAACACTCGGATGGCGATGTACAACAAAACATTGAAAATGGCACAAGTGCTTCCACTGGGTACATCATTCCCAAGAAACTTCGACCAACTCATCGTATCAAACCTAGCTTTTTACCCTTTGGTCTTCCTCTTGTGGGTCGCAAGGTGGATTCTATCGACTATTACAACACTGAAATTGCCCGTCAAAATGAAGAAATCCAAACCAAGCAACGAGACGTCAAGAACCTGTCACAACTCAACTCTGCCTTTATCGAATTCCATTATCAATCGGCGGCTCAAATGGCGGCACAAACCTTGATTCATCATACTGAATTGCAAATGGCTCCAAGATATGTACAGATTGCTCCTTCTGACATCATTTGGGATAACATGAATATCAAATCATTTGAAAGGCTGATTCGTCGAATGGTCAGTATTTCGGTGACCACAGCTATCATTATCTTTTGGGCTATTCCTGGTATGTATAACTTTGGCCATGGATGTGAAATAGATTAGAGGAACAAGACTAATCATAATAACTCTTCTTTTATAGTCACCTTTGTACAAGCCGTTTCCAGTTTGGACTCTCTCAGCAAGATTCTTCCTTTCTTGTCTGGAATCAAGGCACTTGGTCCTACGGCGGTTGGTATCATTCAAGGTATTCTTCCTGCTGTTGCTTTGGCTATTTTGATTTCCTTGGTACCCATTATCTTTGCTCGTCTGTCAAAACTGGAAGGGATTCCTCAAAAATCCTTTATTGATCTCTCGGTGCTTCACAAATTCTTCTTCTTCCAGGTAATATCTAAATAATCTGCTTTGATGACCAGGAGCTAACTTTTTTTTTTTCTTTTCTTTTCTTTTTTTCTTTTTTATTACTCACATGAATTAGTTTGTGGACGTGGTATTGGTGTCAACAATTGCCGGTGGTATTCTTCAAACATTGCCTGTCCTTTTGGAAAATCCTACAGTGATCATTAGTGTTTTGGCCGAAAATCTTCCCAAAGCATCCACCTTCTTTATCACCTTTGTTATGCTCCAATCCACCAACAGCACCGGTCAAGCCATCTTACAGCCTGTGCCCTATATCTTGTCATTTGTGAAACCTCTCTTCTCTACCACGCCTCGCGATCTTTACACACAAAAAACGACACTTCCTGGCATCAGCATTGGTACTCTTATTCCTTCTCAGAGTATCATCTTTGTGCTTGGTATCGAATACTCAACCATTGCTCCTCTGATTCTTCCCTTCGTCGTCCTCTTCTTCACTCTCAACTACTTTGTCTATCTATACCAATTCTTGTTTGTCTATGAAATGGAATATGAAACTGGTGGTCGGGCATTCCCCAGGGCTATTCGTCATGTCTATATCGGTATGTTTACTTGGCAACTAACAATGATCGGGTTGTTTGCCGTCCGTGGAAATCAAGCCCTCGGTCAACTTGTAATCATGGTTGTGCTTCTTGTGATAACTGCCTTTGCTCTTGGTCTTTATGACAAATCTTTCAAGCCTCTATTCAAGTATTTGCCTATGGACAGCTTTGAAGATCATGAAAAGGATGTCAAGATGGATGCGGATCATAGTGATCATTTGGAATTCTTAAACGATAATGCGGCAGTAACACCAACTGGAAGCAAGTACCAAGAATCTGACGTTGTACAGCATATGGACGACGACGATCGCCGTGGTTTGACGTATCCTGATTCGACATCGTCTCAACACAGCGGTGCCATCGGATCATATGGCGCAACGGCAACAACAACAGCGACCCAATCACCCGAACAACTACGTCAACGTAACAGCCCTAACAACATTGACAACAACCCACCTGCGAAAACCAGTTTGATCGATGGAAAAGAAGACGACGCAGACGCCGAAATGTTATACCAACGCATTTTAGCCAAGCTGTCTAGCGAAGTGACCAAGAGCAACAGCGACGATGATGTAAAAAATCCGGTGGTGGCTGCTGCCGTCCAACAACTATATGCGTCCGAAGCGTACATGCACCCTGCGACTTACAATACCCAGCCTCCTGTCTGGCTTCCTCAAGATGAACTTGGCATTACAAACTCCGAATTGCATGATCTGAAATCCCATGGTGTCTATGCCCTTGATTCGTACGCCACGGCATTCCGCAACAAGAAAGAAAAGGGTAATGTGGAAATCGATGAACAAACTTTGATCGTGGAACAACGGGGTGTACCTGGCGGTTTACCCACACCTGGTACTCACTTGGCTCAATATCAAAACTACATTCGCACAGTGGTGGACAATGTCAACTTCTTTGCTTCTATTGGCGGAAACGGTGACTTTTTGAATGGTGTCTTTGGTGGATAGTGATAGTCTATTACAATTAGTATCATACATCTATCTCTATCGTGTTTAGTTGTGCGATCACCTTTGAAAGCCAACTTTTTCTTTAGTTCATTAACTTTTTACTTTATTATTACATTACTCATACTTCTATCTCCAATAAAACATAATAAAAAACATTATCTACAGTCATTAATCACTAGATTTTGGCATCAACATGCATGGACGAGTAAAAAAAAAAAATCCCTTTTTTTTATTATTAACTAACAAATGGCATTACTAGATTAAAGGGGATCATTGGGATTGTCAGCGGGTATCAAATATAAAGAGCACCAAACCAACAATAAAGAGACAGTTTGATTTAACAGGCCAATCATACAAATTATTTTATGATTGTTATTGAAATATGGATATGTATATAAAAAATAAAGACTAGGTGAATGGTAAAAAAAAGGGGGGGGGTTGCATAAAAGGGGAATGAAGAGAAGAGATAAATCCCAATCCCTCCAATAAAAATAAAAATGATAGTGGGGTTAAGTCTAATCTATTTCCATCAGGTCCTGTTGTTCGGGTTGCATAGTATTATCTACTTCGACTTCAGTGGAAGATCCTGAGGCCAAGCTTTGTGCTGATCGAGAATGACGGCGACGGCGATGATAGAATAACAAGGATTGCTGATTCGGTGATAAAAGACGATCAGAGGAGATGGTTTCATCGGCAGGTGGAGGTGGTGGTGGAAGAGAAGAACCTTCTCTCTGTTGTTGTTGCTGTTGCTGTGGTTGTTCGCTGTGGTTGTTTGTTGTTCGCTGATCCCCCTGTCCATTGTATCGTGTTCGATTGTCTTCTTCTTCTTCTTCTTCTTCTTCTTCTTCAGTCTCCAGATCCCTTGCCCTCGTCCTTCTTGTGTCTTGTCCTGGTAGAGATAACTGTTGGCGAGTGTCATGTGTTGGCTCCCTATTGAGGCCTTGTTGTGTTGCTGTAGTATGGTGATCCTGCTGCTGTTCCATTGTTCGAGTTTCGTCCATGTTCATAGGGATATGTGTTGTGGTGACGTCTACTACTCCATCCAATGAATGTTCGGTGGTGGCCAAAGGATCATCAGGAGGTGGAGGTGGTGCTGTTGCTGCGATGGCGGCGGCTGTAGTTGCAGCTGTTGTAGTTGAGACTATGTTCGGAGGATGACTTGTATGAGTTCGTTCCACGCACCACCAACGATGGCCTTCCCCCCAGGCTTTAGATTGGCATGTTTTCGAGCAATATTTGGCTTTCCGACTATCAAAGAGAAAAAAAAAAGGATATGTCAAGTTCCATTTTATACTTACATATACTTTTACCATCTACGGCATTTCGCAAATTCACGTGGATATCGTTCCCATTTCCCACAATGCATATAAGCACATTGACGAATCCCACCTTGCGATTCATCCTTTCGACAAGCATTGCGCATGATGACCCCCGCCCAGTAAATAATCGTCTGAGGATGGATCCTGTGTGTAAACTTTTCCACCACCGAGAAGACATTGTGTCGATGATCGTTATGGAATGTGTTTCGAATATGTGGGTATTTGGATAGATAGGCCAATAGTTGTAACGACAGTAAGATATCTTCTTCTCGGTGAAGGACAGCATCATAGGCAAGACTGTTGAGAAGTGGAATGGATGTCAAGTTGGCGGTTTTGTTGTTCCTTGACTTTTGAAGTTGTTTGGTTGATCCATGAGGTAAAAAGGTACGTCGTTTGGGCATAGAGAATGGTGGACTTGACGAGAAGCGAATTGGACAACGTGAGAGTGGTGGAGGTGGTGTTGCTGAATGCCTTTCTGCTGTAATTGGTGGTGATGGTGTTGTCGCTTCAGAGTCATTGTTGGTATCAGCTGAAGAAGGATAGATGCTGAATAATCGCCTAGAAAGTTGAGCAGGTGTTTGCCTTGAATGAGGAGACAAAGGCAAGGTGGGTAAAGAGAGAGCAGTATTGTTGGTCAATGTTGTTGTAGCTGGTGTTGTTGTTGTTGTTATTGTGGTGGTGGTGGTGTGACCATTGGTGATAGTGATGCCATTGCTACTGCTTCGTTCTTGTTCCTTTTCCAGTTTTGCTTGTCCCAGAGCCCTTAAGAAGTTTTCCAAGATGGCCAATACAACATGGACGGCACCTACTTCCACCACACGGATCCGTATTGCTTCAGTGCCCCGTACACCGATATTCACAACGCACTGGAAAGCAAGTGACCATTTCCTTGAAGAGTGTTTATCAGTGTTGTGACTTGTCGCCAGGATCTTGACCAACCGTTCCAAACCACCATCCGAGGCAAGTATTTCACGCATACGAGGAGAAGTCGATGTCATATAAGCAAGATGAGTGAGTGAGTTTACCAAAGGAAGAGTTGCCGTACAGTCCAGTGCCCTTCGATCGTATAGTGTTGAAGAGATAACAATGGCTGCTTTGTTTTGCGATGGTGAGCTAAAGTTGGGCTCACGCATTGTGTCGTATTAGATATAATAGAGTTATAAGGAGATTGTAGAATCAAAAAAAGAGTAAGTACAAGATGATGATAAAAGAAAAAGAGAGGACGTAAAAAAAAAAAAAAAAAAAAAAAAAAAAAAAAAAAAAAAAAAAGTGGGTTGAAAAACAACAGAAAAGAAAAAATTGCGTCTCTTCCTTTTTGGTGCTACCATTTCGGGATTTGAAATTCGGAGGAGCTGCCTTCCCCGCTGGTCTATCTTTCCTTGATTCATTGAAACAACACTCTCTTTTGCTACTATCAAGATTTTTTCTAAATGCAACTGAGTCCAATGCTGTCATGAAAAAGAATAATGAACTTATTTAGATGGTTACTTGAAAGGTCTATAAATGGAACTTAGGACGAAGGTGAAAACTGTCTTTTTGATTCCCTAATCGGGGTTGTAGAAGAGACGTCTTGTCATCGTTATCACTTTTCTGCCCTTGTCCCAGCGTTATTATGTCATTGTCCCTTCCTCGACCTGAGGTTCCCACCATTCTGCCACCTTTTTATTGCCCACACTATAGTACTTGTACCTTTGTTTTAAAACTTCTAATAAACGACTTTTTTCTTTTTCTATTTATTTTTAATCCCCTTCCATGGATTACAATTGGTTGATACATTCTATATTGTAGGATGCACACTTTGCTTGCTTTTATCCACGGGATTGGCCTGTGCAAACGTGTTAACGCTGACGGAATTTGAAAATACGGGTGACATCCATCCGATCTCTTTCTCTTTAGGAAACAAGGAAATAGGTAATTCAATTAATTCACAGGATTAACTCTCAACTAGTATGGAGATTATACGGTTAGACTATGGGGTAAATCATACGACTATCAAGTCTTTTATACTATTTTTCGTGTCGAGCGGGCTCAGGTGTTCGGGGATTGAATAATACGACTTGCATTCGACAGTGAGGCAAACTCAAGTCCCTCAAGGTAAGAGAGTGCACATATCGTAACATTCTTTTCAACATGCATTGATGGGTCGGTATTCAGAAAATGTTCCACGTTGCATTTGGGGGTTTACCCTTACTCGTCAACCGAGCTGGCCTGCTATTTACTGCCAACATAATCCCCAAAGCATGGTCGGGATTTGAATTTCAAAATCCGATTCTGCATGAAATTCCACATTTGTCAAAGTTCCCTACGTGGTCTGAGCCGGTCTGCACGACGAGCAATTCACGTTCCAAAAAAAAAAATCCACGATCTTTACACGATTTGCATGATTTACATGATTAAATCATGGTCAGATCATGTATTAAATAAACCGCGTACCCCCCCCCCCCGATCTGGCCTGATATTACCAATGGATATTAATGATTAGAGTGGCTATTATGGTACTCGCTTTCATTCCCAACCACTTTTACTGTATAATGGAACCGAGGTTGGAGTGATACACACTTTTCCGATTAGGTAGGAAAGAAAAGACAAACTTCCCCCACACATCATCAATAACAATCCCGATCATCTTCACAAAAGGCAGCATTCTCCCACCCCCACCCCCAAAGATACATGAATAGTTGACATCAAAAGCAGTGTTTTATTGATATATATATAAATGTATGATGATAAAAATAAAAAAAAGAGAGTTACCTAACACAAATAACTAATCTATACAATACGTTCCAATTCTCTTGCATAAGCCAAAGTGCGAGTCATGATTTGTTCTTGAGGGATTTCCACGGTATCCTTGTCGTCAGCACCAAAGTATATCACTTGTTCAGCAGGGTTCACCTTCCATCCTTGTTCATTAGCAAAGTCCAATAGTTCTTGAGTGTTCTTCAAGAACAATAAAGTGCCGGCGTCTTGTAAAGGGAGAGAGTCGTAAGCCTTTTCACTACAGCTGGCGATTTCGTTTCTAAAGTTTAAAGAAGATAAAGAGTAAGTAAAAACCAAATAGTAGAGGGAGATCCGCCTGTATCTTTACCTGATGGTGTTGATCAAAATATCATAGAAGAACATAAATTCTTCACCTTGTACTGTGCTTCTAGTGCTCCACACTTTGTTGTAACTACCTTCCATCAAGAATTGTTCTACATCACCCCCCCCCCCCCGCAAAAAAAAAAGTTAGTCTATGGGTATCATCCAAACCCTCCTTCCCCACCCCCACGTTTTTTCTTTTCTTTACCTAAATCCACCGCTTGTTTGATATATTGGTTTGATTGGAGTTGTTCAGGATCGATAGTTTCCAAAGAAGTATGGAAGTCAGATAGACGATTTTGTGATAAAAGTCGAAGTAGGTTCAATCCAATAAGAGGGTACATTTGAGGTGAAGGTGGAAGTACGGACCTAGATTTTTTTTTTTTAAAAAAAAAAAAAATCAAATAGTTGAGTTAGACCCTCCCCCTTTTTTTTATACTGGATAAACTTACCCAAGGTCATGATAGTAAGGATGGAGTTGAGCAATGTATCGTTCAAAAGATGAGATATCCTTGACTCGGACACTGTGGTACGCACCCATTTCAAGAATTTCCCCTGTTGACAATAATAATATAAAAAAAGATGTGTAAGTCCAACATCAATGTTATCCAAACAAAAACGTACTTGCCACCACCAAAACATTAGAGTCTGTTTGCGCTGAAGGAGTATATGCACCCAATTGGATCATTGCCATCTATAAAAAAGTAAAGAGATGGGACCATTAATAGACTTGTTCCTTTTATTTTTATTTTTACAAAGGTACGAAGGAGAGCAGTTACCTTGGACTGGACCAGCAATTGGTTACATTTCTGTAAGTTGGGAGAAGAAGCATGGAGTTCTGACTTGAGTTGATCGCGGAGTGCTGGTAAGTTTTGAGACATTGTTCGTAAATGAGAGATAGGAGAAGAAGAAACAAAAGAAAAAAAAAAAAAAAAAAAGTACGCGTGGACCCGCTCTCTCCAAAGTCACCTCTTAAAGGATATTTAAATTCCGGTTTTGAAAACCCGCCCTTCAAATTTGGATCAGGAATATGAGAGTTTATTTAAAAAGATGTTTACAATAAAAAGCTATAAATTACTATTCCTATGTTTTGAAAACTATCTAAAATAAGCAGGAGGGGCTTCGGGACCATTGTATTCATGTCGCTGGTGATCTTCTTCCAATGCCTGTTGAGAGTAAATGGGTAACTGGTGAGTGTGAGACAATGGATCGTCCAGAGATAGTGTTCTTGGTGATAATACTGGTGCTGAAGATGATGATGTTGGCACTGTGGTATCAATAAAAGATAATCTTGTTGTTAAAGTCGGAGAGATCACAGAAGGAGAGAGAGGTGATGTCAATTCATTGTTGCTACTATCAAAGTTGGTGTTTATTATGGATGGTGTAGATGACAATGATGCTGAAGATGGAGGTATCATCATCACCATTCCCACAGAATCAGTATTAGCGTTTTCAGAGTATTCTGGAAGCACCCCATTTCGTTCGACTTCAGCATTAGATTGATTGACCTCCAAGGCATCATCCACTGTCACTCGTCCACTTGTTTCTGCTGCTACAGCTACAATCGCCGCATTGGATCCCATTCGTAAGATTGATATTTCACGATCCAAGTTGATATTCTCCAGGCATCCATTTTGTCGTAATAATGCCTCAAGCATGATGATTTGTTGATCGATCCATTCAATTGTCTTTTGTTCATAGTGGTATTTGGTGATGGCTAGTTGACTTTGTAACTTGTTCAGGCGTGGGTTCAGTTGGGTGCGCAGGATGGTTTCGACTTTTAAACGATAGCCTCGATAGGCTGTCAAGACGGAAATCACATTGTCATCTATTATAATAAAATGAATGGGGTTGAGATCATTTCATTTTATCATATCAAAAAGGGTGACAGCAATTTACCATGATTGAAGGATGAGCTGGGAATCAAAGGGACAGCATTTTTGCATAATTTTGATGCTTGTGACTGTAATAGATATGCTTCACTTGCCAACTTTTCAGCATCTACATAATAATAAATGAAAAGACAAAGAGTGTTGTTAGTTTTAAGAAAAGATTCATTTGTTCCTTCAAGTTACCTTTTAAAGATGGGACGGTGATATCCATCATGGTAGTCAAGATTGGTGATTTCATAAAGAGAGAATGTTGTTGCCCAGAAGATGCATGACCAGCCAAGGCTTGTCGATCCAAAAAAGTCGAAGCGCCAGGTAATGTCATCATAGCCTTTTCCATCAAGTCCCTTGCTTCATATAGTTTCTTTTGAGCAGCCATATGCGATTTGATATCCATTTCAATCTATGTATGTGATATATAAAAAAAAAGGGGGAAGGGAAGTTGATTAAGATTACCACCACCACCAGTTTACTTATTCTTATTCTTACCTTTGGAATATCACTAGCCAGTTGAGTTGCTTCTTCTTTCAAGTGTCGTTCAATAACTTGAGATGAATCATCAGGCATATCAGGTACAATCTGCATATATATATATATATGAGGGTTAGTAAGTCGAAGGCCTGAGTTTATTTCTACTCTTACCTCGTCATAAAGTGAGTGTAGGTTCGAACAATGAGTATCCAAAGTGTGCTTGTTCATATGAAGATCCTGTAACTAGATTACAATAAAAACAAAGAGTTTAGTTTATGTGTCATCTTGATTAATGTAAAGTGAGTTTACCATGGTTTCAGCAGATCGTAGTTGAGATTCAATATCCGCTAGTTTCGTTTCACATCGTCGTAAGCGTTCAATCAAGTCGGTATAAGAGGGTTCGTTTTTGTGGTCCCGGTTTGAAGAAGAAGAAGAAGAAGAAGTCGAATTCCGTCGAAGCATGGATAAACTAGAAGAGGCATCTTGTTTCACTCGTAAATCCAAACTAGATAATAAAAGAATGAGAGATCTATATGTTAGTTTTCTTGTTATTCATACGCCTATTTACCTTTTCTTTTTTCTTTCTTTCTTTGTTTATCAACAGGTATAGTTTACATTTGCTTTTCCAACAGTGTTTTCAAGTGACTTTCTCGTTCATGTCGTTGCTTGAGCCCGTCGTAATACTTTGACTGGACAGGGAGAGATTCACGCACCCATTGTAGTTGAGTAATGTCTTTTAATAGTCTGACGAATTGGTCTTGTGGGTCGGTGATAAAAGGTGTCGTCTGTTGAGCAGTATCGGCTGTTGTGGTCATTGGTTAAAAGAATAAAATGTGAAACAAGAAAGAAATGCACACAAAAAGGAGGCGGATTGATTTTTTATGTTTTATTTGTGGGGCCCAATTCGTCGGCATTTGAATGTTAGGGCCCAACCCCGATTTGAATGAATAAAATAATGCAAAACCATCTCCTTTAAAGACAAGCAAGCTCATTGATGAATTGATAAATCATTGACTAAAAACATTTTGTATACATACATCATCTTATTGAAGGGAAAAAAGTATATAAAGCACACGGAAGCAGAGTAAAGACCCAAACCATTCACATTGTACCATGACGGCTGACACATGGTTCCTTCTAGTAGTCTTCTTAAGCAGTGCTTACTCAATAATTATGGTCAATGCATTACCTCAACAAAGTAATGAAATGGATGACACTGTTAATTCTCCATCTTCCTGGTCTCCATCAGCAGCAATCCAAAGTACTTTACCTTCGGCCCTTCCTCAAAATGCTGGTAGTGCCAATGGAGGAGGTCTGCTTCATGATTTTGGAAAGGCAAAACTGGGTTATGATGCTTACAAGCTTGCAAAAACTCGGCTAACTAATGTCGCACATTCTATTCATCACTAAGAAAGCAGTGAACTCTTATCTATCATTATCTTGTTTTTCACTTTTTAAAATAAACTGCTTTTTTATATTTATAAAGCGAGTGGGAGCCGGGGTTTGAAACTGAAAATGACAAAGAGCCCCCCCCATTTTTTTTCCTTTTCTTTCTTTCTTTCCCAACTCCACATTCGATCTTTATTGTATCTGTTAATATGTATATTGTAAGTGAGTAGTATGTTATATGATATATTTATGAATGGATGGGGTGTGGATTCTCCATGTACAGTGAACTAACCCGTTTTCCAGCCGTGGCGATGTTTGTAGACTCTGACACGACTAGGGACATGGATGAAGGATTGGTTGTTTGGTCTTTAACTTGTGACTCAACTGTGGTGGATTGGGCAATACAGTGTTTAGGAAACACCCCTCTTGTTTGTCCGCGGGTGATATTGACACCAAGACACCAACCATCATCGTATTCTTCAAATACCTGGACTTGGTCATTAGGCTGGACATCGATTTCGTCACTCAAGGTAGGAACATAGGTCGCGACGATGGTGAAGGTACCAATAGGTGGTTGTTGCCATATATCAGTACCAGGCTGATTTGGTGGAACAGAGGTAAGTATGGTGGCGGGAACATTGGAAGATGATAAAGAAGGTGTTTCGGCCATGCTGGGCTCTGTGATGGGGAACGTGGATTGATAATCATGAATCATGGGTGGAGGGGTAATCATGGGCTGAAGCTGATGTTGGTATTGTGCTGGACCAGCAGCAGGAGGAGTGTCTTGGTGGGAAGTGAAAGCCATGGGGGGTGGGGGTGGGAAACTAACGAATCCTTCATTATAGGGATCTCGCATGGCACCAGCACCAGCACGAGCCAACATTCTCTTTTGACGACGACGACGCATGATGAAAAACGCCAGGCATCCACAACAAATAATAAGGACCACAGCAACAATCGCACCAATCGCACTACCGGATAAATTATCACTGGCATTGTTGGAATCTAATGACGATGATGATGGGCTAACGGTTGAAGATGATGAACTGGAGATCGACATGGGATTATCTATTGATGACGATGGTGGTAGAGTGGTAGAGGGTAGGCTTGTAGGGGCTACTGTGGTAGCTGATGATGATGATGATGATGATGATGATGGTGTTGCTACTGGAGTCGTAGAAGAACTCTCCTTGGTGCTTGTTGTTTTGGTGGCTGCACCTCCTGGGAAAACCGTCTTTTGTGAAGAACCATTGGTAAAACCTCTATCTGGATTGGACGTTGGATCTACCGCTATTATATTAATGAAATTAGATATAGACTTGGATATAGATTCCTTTTTATATACACAATAAAACAATAAACAATACTATAATGACATTACTTGCCTCTTTTGTAATTAGACGATGATCTGAAAATGGCTGGCAGGATATTTGCCAAAGCATTCATTGTGGGTTTGGGAAAAGGGTGGTGGGTGGTCTATGATGAAAAGATGGGTAGATGTATGGTCAGTCATCGTCAATAAGATCGGTCATGATTGATGTCTTTACCTAGAGATATGATCTTGGTCTATGTGAATAGAAAGAAAGAAAAGAAAAGAAAAAAAAAAGTGCTTTCATTCGATAACAAACTAATAGTATCACTGTACGACTTGAATATATTGGATCTGACTTTCTTTTCGGTAAAACATGTATTTGCTAAACGTGGACATTTTATGTTACATGGCTTTTGATGAAGATCCCTTTGTAAAGTTGAAATACATCACTTTGAAAAGATAGTATGGAATATATATTTTTTTTGATCTGATCAACTTTACCATACTTTCATTCCTTTTACTCTATACAAAGGATCGTTTTGATCATTTACTATTTCGAATCCCCATTTCCGGGCTTTATCAAATCCCCGCCTAATACAAGTTTAATTGCTTTTGTGCTCAAAAGGATCCACTGGGGTTGGCATTAGACAATTACCACTAGATACATCTAGCCCCTTTTTTCCAATCACACAAATAAAGTCGATACCATGTATACCCTTCACTTTTCCCAAAAAAAAAAAAAAAAACCGGGATTTAAAATCGTTTGACATTTCAAATGCCGATCAATGCACAAATAATCATGTTTTAGAGGGGTAAATAAAAGTTTTATTAAATAAATAAAGTCTATGTTGTAGTGAATCTATGTGATTCTATGCTAGAGGGTAGGATGTAAAGGGATTAAAATGTACAAAGTCAGTTAAAGGCCAGTGAATCAAGTAAAATTGACAGTGTTCATATCAGGGACAGCACCATGATCGATCAGCACCTGGACCATTTTCCAAAGTTTCTTGTGAGCACATTCCTTGAGGGTTTCTGAATCAGGAGTAACCTTCAAGTGATCCAAAAAGTACAAGACCATTTCCATATTGTTACGAGCAGCACAGGTCCGCAATGCCATGTTATTACGAATAGTTGGATTGGCGCCATACTTGATGAGTTGTTGTACCTT
Organism: Chlamydoabsidia padenii; assembly: GCA_025330725.1. Classification (NCBI taxonomy): domain Eukaryota; kingdom Fungi; phylum Mucoromycota; class Mucoromycetes; order Mucorales; family Cunninghamellaceae; genus Chlamydoabsidia; species Chlamydoabsidia padenii. Next base: position 222,482 of record JAIWND010000001.1, read on the forward strand.
GTCTAATCGTCCGAATTGAGCGCTTTTCACCAATGGATATCCTTTTGGTTTATCGGGAGATCCACCACGGTCGAGTAAGAGAGTGATCAGGGCATTGGTGTCTTCGGTAGGATGTTCACGGCTAAATAAGTGAGGTGGCATCTTTTTCTTGGTATAGGGTATCGTCAGTTCGTTAATTGAATCTTGTTGTTGTTGTTGGTATAGAACATCCATGCGAAAAAGGAGTCGAGTTGTAAAAAAAGGGAAAAGTACACCAGCTTCAAAGGCTGCCTTGATGTCATTGTTGTGTCGATAAAGTAACCAAGTTATCTTGACCGAGTCAGCACAGTGATAAAGATGATAAGCCAAGGTTCGACAGACAAGAGGAAGATGTGGATTAGAAGAGAGAATAAAGATTTCACACAAGAGTTCATGAGGTAATAAAGTCAAGCGCTGTGATGGTAGTGATTGGTTGATTTTTATTCGTTTGCTGGTTTCACTACTACAAGTCAAAGATTCGTCGTCGTCGTCGTCAGTATCAGTCCCGGAAGAAGAAGAAGAGTATATCAGACCCCAATCATCGTCAGCTTGTTTTCTTTTGATCCCGGACATGAGTTGAGGTAAGAGAGAAAGAGAGAGAGAGAGAGAGAGAGGGAATAGGAAAAAAAGACACCAAGATATTTCATTTGCAGGATTTCATTCCAAGCCACCAGTGCAGAATCTGATTTTCAATCCCAGATTTTCTTTTTAAGACGGGCCCTTTTTTTTTCGCTCTCTCTCTCTCTTTCCTTCCACACTCCATTATGTCTAACCCCGCCAAAAGATCGAACGAATCCAGCAATCAACCTGACGAAGAAGCCAAACGTATTCGGGTAGGTGCTACTCGTGAATCCAACAACAATGCCGATATTCACATGGTACCTCAAGCACCCAAGGTCCCCAAGACATTGTTAGAAAAAGAAAACGCTCGACGACTGATTGTGGTATTGGAAGGTGCCACTATGGAAACACTCAAGATTGGTAAAAACAAGGAAGGCAACTATCAGCTATTGAACGTGGATGACCATTTACATATATTAAAGAAGACTGGACGGGAAACTTATGAAGCTCGACCTGATATTACTCACCAATGTCTACTCACCTTATTGGATAGTCCTCTCAACAAGGCGGGTTTGTTACAAGTGTTTATTCATACCCAAAAGAATGTACTCATCGAAGTCAACCCACACATTCGTATCCCTCGTACCTTTAAACGGTTTGCCGGTCTAATGGGTAAGCTTCACAAGAACATATATATATATATATATAGGAGGACTCTTGCTAACTAACATTTTTTATTTTTACTAGTCCAACTTCTTCACAAACTCAGTATCCGGGCGGTCAATGGTCAAGAAAAGTTGCTACGTGTAGTGGAAAACCCTGTCTCAAAATACTTCCCTACTAATAGCTACAAGATGGGTAAGAAATTGGGTGATAGAGGTGGGATCATCTTCTAATGCACTTCTTCTTCCTTCTTCATGTATAGCTCTCTCTTGGGATGCACCAACTGTCAAATTATCGGAATATATGCCAACTATCCCTAAAGACAAGAACATTGTGGTGGCTATTGGTTCTATGGCCCATGGTACTGATGACTTTGCTGATGCCTATGTTGACGAAAAGATCAGTGTATCCGACTACTCTTTGTCTGCCTCGGTTGCTTGTGGTAAAATTGCTTGTGCTGTTGAAGAACTTTGGGGGATAGTATAGATTTGGGTATTATCTTTTTATTGTTTGTTACCTTTATTATTTTATCATCATGTAGATTATCCTTATTTTATCATTTTTACTTCATCCTAGAAATAGCATTCCAATATCATATTTGTTTTTATTGTTTGATCTTTGTTTTTTCGACATAATAAAGAAAAATAACCAAATTGGATCTTCTTTTATGTTGATCATACGCCTTACGGATGGTTCATGCAGATGTTTCAAATCCCGCTCTTCCGAATTTGTTTCATTCCACTCACATGACAATACTTTATTTTTTAAAAAGATGCATGCGGTATACTGTGCTGACTATCATGTATTTGGTAGGAATGTCATTTTAAAATCAAATCAGGAGGCCCACATTATAGATTACCACCCAAATACCCCTTGATCCTATACATAGTTGTATAAAAACAATGTTATTTATTTATGTGTAAAAAAAAAAAAAAAAAAAAAAAAAAAGATGTATATATAAAGAAGACAATCAGTTGGATAATATATAAAAAGATATGAATAGAACTACAATAAGCTAAGAGGGAGGGGAGATTTAATAAGATGAAACTACTACTACTAAACAGACTAGTCGATCCAATAGAGAGAGGCCAACCATTTATTCCAGTACAACCCGAGCAGGTAGTAGTACAGTGTCTTGTTCATCGATGAATAAAGGACATACCATGGATTTGATACGGCGGTCCATATCACGATTGTTCATGATAGAGTCATCATCCATCTTGTTACCAGATCCATCACTATCACTACCATCACCATCGATCACCGTCATGATACGTGGATCATACCGAGTTCCAGGAGCCACGGGGCGAATAAGTACATCTTGTTCACTGCTGTGTAATTCCAAAGACAGCCTTGCACAATGATCCAGTAAAATTTGCCATTCCGAAGATTCCGTCAACAGAGAAGGATCAGCATCCAATACCCGGCAGATATGTTGAGTGATGAGCACCCGAACGACATGTAGATAATCTTGAGTAGCAGGGTTTCGAGCTAGAGACTGTACGGTCTGACGACGATACCATTTTGCAAAGTTTGATCCCAGAGTGTTGTGGAATCGCACGAGTTGATCTTGATAGGCAGTGTTGAGTAATACTTGGTTTTCGGTACCAAAAGGAAGGGAGTGTAAATAGTATTCCATCACATGATGAAACAGATCCTGTTCCACTTGGCGCTGTTGTGCCGTTGTTGTTGTCCATTGTCTTGCAAAGCTTGTTACCAACCCTGCCCATGTCGTTAATTGTTGCGATAGAATACTGGAATTGAGTTCGCCCATCAGCAGATCATTATAGGGTTGGTGATGATAATGATGTGATTGCATACTACTAATGATATCCTGTTGTTGTTTGGTGGTGTTTTCAAGGTGGCGGAGTTGTGCTTGTAACATTTCATTTTCTTCAATTAGGTGAGTATAGGTTTTATCCACAGTTGCAATACTAGGTTGAGGTTCAGTCGGTGCTCTTATCGCATCATCTACAGCTACAGGACTATGAGATAAATGATGATGATGATGGTGGTGGTGGTGGTGATGATGACGACGTTGTTGTTGTTGTTGTTGTTGTTGTCCTTCGATATACAAATCCTCGTGCTGATCGTCAGAGTGATGATTATTCCCAAAGTCATCCTCGTCGTTTTCATCATTGTGCCCTTTTGTGCTATAATCCATATCATCGTTGTTGTCGTGTTCGTTATTGTCATCGTCATCATCGTGTGTCAAATCACGTTCGCTGCCAAAACCGCCGTCAGTTGTTTGGTCACCGTATTCAGCTGCCACCGAGCGAGAGGTAAGAGATCTTTCATACTTGTCATCATCTGTGTGGCTGGCCAAAGTATCAATTTCTAAACTTGCAATATCCAAAGAGTTACCATTTAAATCCGTCGAGACATTGTTAGCCGATAATAGAGGAGTCATGCCATTTTCAGTCAAGTTGTCATCATCTGTGTCATGGACCAATCTGCTTTTCTGAGTATTCGTACTGATAACCGATTCTTGATCGTCCACCGTAGCTGCTACACTCCAAGCATCAGTATCACGAGAGGGTGATCGTAAATTGTCAAAGGAGTCCATAAAATCAGTTTTTCGTAGGTAAGAATGACGAGGCATAAATCCATCCAAAGTTCGTTGATGGAAGAGGTCCTTTTCACTGCCATCATAAGAAGAGACTGAGCTCATGACAAAGTTGTTATAGTATAATTGTGATAAAGAGGTTTATAGAAGAGTAGTGTAAAAAATGGTAGTAAAGAAGGATTTAAAATAAAAAATAGGAAGGGAGGAAGAGAAACAAAAGAAAGTTATTGGGGATTCCTTTTTTTTTTTTTAAAAAAAAAAAAAAAAAAAAGTCGGGATTTAAATATGAGCCCTAGAGCTCCATACATTGTATTTTATGAAAGTTCATGCAGAATAACACATATTACTAGAAAGGGGGGCCGATAGACTATGGAGGGTCTAGAATGAATGGAGACAGAAAAGGTAGAACCTTTGCAACCAGCCTTCTTCACCTTGAAGTGAGTGAATAGCAGTCTGAGTGAGGTATAAAGATAAAAATAGAGGCCATACTTGGTTTCAGTTCATAAAGCCACCTTTATATTAGTGCGCATCAAGCTACCTTCTTTTGGTGTTGATGGCATATGATGTTTTTTGCCCATCTTCTTGATTCCTACCTGCTTCTATCAAGGAGTACCATCAAGAAGGTTTATTTTGATTGAAGTATCAAGGGAAATCAATTCTGAATCACCTAGTTGAATAAGCATGTCATGAACTGGTATCATCATGCAGAACACCCTGTCGATATAGCTTGGGCAAATTGAGTCTACTGGCGGGATTTGAAAATGATTTTTTTCGTTCTTGAGCTCAGATATCAACCCACACCTATTTAAACTTGAACTGACTAACATAAGCATCTGGGCCAAGCAAAGTTAATTGGTGAATGCAGATGGACAAAAAAAAATGATATTTCCAGTGCCATTGAGGTGAATTAACGATGTAGTGAGTACAATAAGTAGTAGGTCGATGATAAGTGATAAAAACAAAGAGCGCAGGTTTTTAAATTCCGCCATGGCTGGCCCGCTTTAATGTTAAAAAAAAAAACAATTTAACCCCTCTCTTCTTCTTCTTCTTCTTGATCTAGTAAACGAAAAATGTCGAAACCAATAATAAACTCCACCATCACCAAGATTACACCAACACGAGCCTTCTTTCGAACAAATCGACCCATTCCAACCTTTAGCCATGCTCGACAAGTTATCAAGGCATTGGCTCAGTATGGCGATCTAGTGGAATATAAAGTGATGCGTGTAAGTCAAAGGAATTGATTCAAAGTGGTTTATTAACATGCATTGGAAACGTCCTTATACTTATTCCTATTTTATATATATATATAGTGTCCCGAAACAATGACGATGCTTCAGTTTGGCTTTGTTGTATTCAAACACCAAGAAGATGCTAAAAGGGCCTTTAACGATCAGTTCATCAAGGTGAACTCTGATCTGTTTGAAAAGCCATGCGAACTCAAGATCGAAGCCTCTAGTCTTTGAATAGTAAACCCCCTCTATATAAACACACATTCACCCAACCCCCTCTCCATCTGTACATACCCCACATTTGTAGTATATAGCCTTTTACCCTTTATCTTTTTGATCAACACAATACAAATAAACTTTTATTTTGTCACAATTGATGGACTACAACCATATTTAACATTAATTAATATAAAAAAAAGGGGGTGTATCTATTCTAAAACCATATCTAATTTACACTATACATACAGGATAATGACAACTATTTAACTGATTTAATCACCTTTGCGGGGTTACCAACAGCAAGTACATTTTCAGGAATGTCCTTTGTCACAACCGCACCAGCACCAATAGTAGAACCATTACCAATAGTGACACCGGGACAGATAATCACACCACCACCAATCCAACAATCTTCACCAATAACTACGTCTTTGCCTTGTTCAAGCCTGTTCTTGCGTTCGTCGGGATTAAGAGGATGGGTCACAGCATAAACATGGACACCGGGGCCAATAGCAGTGCCATTGCCAATAGTAATCTTGCCAACATCCAAGAATACACAGTCGTAGTTAATGTCCACATGATCACCCACATGTATATTGTAGCCGTAATCACACTTGAAGTTGGGTCGTACGTCACTACCAGTTCCAAAGTGGCCAAAGAGTACTTTGGCTGCTTCAAGTCGCTTGTCACTGTCCGTGGTTTGTGCATTTAAAAGATCCATCTTGGCCGCCGCATCATCACGATCCTTGCCAAGTTCTTTTTCAAACGGAAGATAAAGTTCGCCCGCTAGCATCTTTTGTTTTTCTGTTTTGACCATACTGTAAAATGGTTGAAAGGAAAAAGAGGAATAATTAGTTGATGATCGGGGTACAAACCCCAGCCTTTTTAGTCTGTTTTTTTTTTTACCTTTGTTACAAGATCAATCGCGGAAGTATCGTCCCGAAGAGAAAATGAATGCATAATTCAACCACAGAGGAGTCATTATGAGCCTACCAAAAAGAGAGCAATGGTCATTACCAAAGGCTTTGGTTAGTAATTGATCCACCTGTATAATGCCAGTCTATTCATTACTTTTCTATTGTTTGCTTGGTTTACCTTTGCCACTTTGATCCATTTATCCATCGTCAGTAGATAGCCACAGAGTCAGTTGCTTTTGTTTTCACCTTCACTAAGTGTTCCAACCAATGTGAGCTACCTTCTTGACCACTAAAACCACCAAATAGAGCGAATACTGATATCCACAAAATACAGGAGAAGGCGCAAGTCAGGTTTGATAAAAAAAAAAACTGTCCACCTTGTTAATTTAGGTCAAAATGTTCTATCAAGTGATCCCGTTGAAATTGCACTGTTTTTGATAGATGCAGGTTGTCTCTGTTGAAATGATTGAGGTTGTTTGTCTTGTTCAAGAATACCAGTGGAAACCATAGTTGAATAATGTCGTGTCAAGTGATCGCGGCGAGTTGCGACTAGTAGGTTGAAGTTGTGTTGTTAGTGTTAAATGCACGCCACTAAGTTAAAGTAATTAAAAGTTGGAAAAGAAGGGTGTAGTATCGTGGGTGAGTAAAGGGAAAGAGGAGTGAAAAATTAAACCCCCTCCTCAGCCCACACTTTTTTATGAGCTTCCCCTTTTTAAACCCCGCGTTTGGTGCATGATACTGTAGATCCACTATTTTTTATAGAGTAATATAAGGTTTTATAGCTTTTTATTTTATACAATCAAAAAATAACAATTATATCAATACTGTGATAATTAGAGGGAAGGTGAGATTTCAAGCATTATTGAGCGAGCGCCCAAGATACTTGTTGGAACCAATGACATGTTCAAATTTTTTCTTGACAATCTTGATCCTATTGAGCAGTTCATTATCATCCACATTACTGTCCTGCTTGCCGATTTCGCCAAATTCCATGATCATTTTTTTGATACAGTCAGTCCCCACCTGGAAATATATATGGTTCAGTTAGTCCTATTCATTCCCTTGATACGATCACATACCTCTTCATCGTCATCCACAATGTGTTCCATGGCACCTACAAAGAAAGAAGTAAAAGAATGTTAGTACATCTTATGTTAAATGATTGATACTTTTCTTTGGCTTACCAATGTCACTTTCCAGTTCACCTGCTTTTCTCTTCGCAGTCATGATGACACTGTCTGGGAATCGAGCCAGTTCCGCAACATGGATGCCAAAGCTTTGGTCGCAGATGCCTTCTTCAACTTTATATAATAAGGTGATGTTTCGTTGACCTGACCCTTTACCGTCATCTTGATCTACATGGACAGCGACATTCAAGTTGTTGACATGTGGCACCGTAACATCCAGTTCCGTCAGTTCATGGAAGTGAGTCGCAAACAGGCAAAAGGCGCGGATTTTAGTAGCAATATGCCTATAGTTGAAAAACAAAAAGATCGTTTAGCTCAAGTCGTGTAATCAGTACCCATAATAATGATACTTACTCGGATATGGACCATGCCAAACCAAACCCATCGTAAGTGCTTGTTCCTCTTCCAAGTTCATCAATGATAATCAAAGAGTTCTTGGTAGCCGTTTTAAGAATGGTCGCTGTTTCCAACATTTCAGCCATAAAAGTCGATACACCCTTGAGTTGACTATCCCCAGCACCCACGCGTGCAAGGATCGAATCAAAGATACACAAAGTTGCTTCAGTACAAGGTACAAAACATCCAATTTGAGCCATAAGAGCAATCACACCAATCTATAGATAAGACAGGTTGGTCATATTATATTTATTAGTACATAGTTCAGGATTCATTCCTCCTCTCCTCCGAATCCTACTTTTTTTTTTTTTTTTTTTGGTTACCTGTCGAATATATGTTGACTTGCCACCCATATTAGGTCCAGTAATAATAACGAATTCCGATGCATCTAAAGATTACGATACTAGATCGTTAAATGATGTCTAGTGTATGATAACTCTTTTTGTCTTATTTACCTCTGATCATTTTAACGTCATTTGGTATAAATTGGACACTGTTTTGAGCTTCTAAGCAAGGATGTCTAGCTTCTACAAGCACCACGTCGCCTTGACCTAGAAAGAGAGAGAGAGAGAGAGAAAGGAAAGTTAGTATATATGCCATAAGCTGTTTTCCTATTACTGTATTACCACAAGGATGTACTTCAGGTCGAATATATGGTATAGGTGCCATTGAGGATACATGTGCAAAGCTGACAATGACATCCAACTTTGCAATCAGGGCACCAAGAGATTCCAAAACAGGGCAATAGGTGGCTAAGATAGATATTAGATATTATTTCAAAAAAAGAAGCGTTTTAGACAAATGATCATCTCTTTATAATCCTTGATTGATAACTTACCAACAGTGTCGATAACTTGTTTCACCAATCCGTTTTGTTGTCGTTCATAAGCAGTACATAACCCAGTCCATTCTTCGTTGATGTCCTTCAATTTAGCTGTTGTAAAGTAAGTTCCTGCCTTTTGAGTTGCATATTCGATGTATTCTGGTTTGTTGCGTAAAACGGAAGCGTCAGCACGAAGTACACGGAAACAATGGCCAAATGTTGAGTGTTTTTCCATCTTGAGCTTCTTTTCGGTGTCCAGTTTGAGTTTGTTTCCAACCTAATACATATAAAATAACACAGTAAAGTGAGGATTACAGTTATACATCAAATTGACTCGATTGTTTATCTTCTTACCCTTGTGTGTTCTACATTCATCTGTTGTTTGACCTGATCCAGACTCTCTTGAAGTTCTATAGTATGTGATAATAAGATATGTTAAGAATGATTACTTTGTTTTACCTTCCCTTCCCCGTAATTGTTCCTTTACCTTTTAGTGTCGGATCAATATCAGCTTTGATGATAAATTCGTGATCTGCGACTGCCTCCAGGTCGATAGTTGATTCAACCAATTCTTCCAAGTTTTGCAAATTACCATATAGTTCCTATTATGCACATAAAAGAATGGTCAGACTAAGAAGAGCAAATTGTGTCGGGGTATCAATTTGAGTTACCTTGATATGAAGTGTAAAAGTTTGTGCCATCAGATCCGCCATCGCCTGGGTCTCCGGTTGATTTGATTCGAGGACTTGAGCTATTGTTGGCAGCTTAATGACGACTTGATAGATGCGAACTACATCCTATATACAATATATGATTATTGATTAGTACTGTCAGTAAACCAATTATGACTTCTTTTTCCATTACCTGTAAGTTTGCAATCCCTCTTTGGAATCGTTTGGCCAATCGATGTAGGTCAGGAATGCTTTTCAGTTGGGATTCTTGTAGATTTTGACGTAGTTCAGTATCTTGGACAAACATTTGCACCAAGTCTTGTCGTTGTTTGATTGTATCTACGTCCAAAAGAGGTTGCTTGAGCCATTGCGCCAATAGTCGACTTCCTTGAGCAGTCTTGCATTCATTCAGAAGCCCATACAGACTCATGGCCTTGTTTGATCCATCTTGTGCGCTAGGCATGAGATTCAGAGCCCCAAGAGCGGCAGCATCCAAGCGCATATACTGTGTTAAATCATGATGGACCAATTTGAAGTGTTTAAAGTTGGTTTCATCACTAAGGAGGGAGAGATACTTGATCAGACAGTTACTTGATTCCATTGCTTGTTTGAGTTCGAATTCAGCTATAAAACAAAACAAAAGGGGTCAGTTCACTATCATATTATCCATACATTTACTGTATTTTTAAAATTAATGACCTACGTAAAGCCGCCACCGAGATTTCACCTTCCAATAATCTGTTTAGATCCTGTTCAATGTTTTTTGTTGTAAAGTCGCTCTTCTTGCAATCCGATATAACTACACCGCATTTGTCCAAAACACCCCGTATTTTGATGTTTTCATAGTCCTTGCCAGAATCATCCGCCGCCACCAGACATTCTTTGACACCAAGTTGAATAATCAATGACTAGTATAATCACAATAACAGTATTTTTAGTATCCAATTTATCACATTGACATCTGTCAAGGTGTCTTGTTCTTTTTTGTTCCTTTTACTTACTTCTAGATTCGAATATAGTTCATTATCCAAGAATTCAGACACACCTATTTCCTTGACACTGGCATCAGCGAATGCCACACCTACAGTCTATCGCATAAAAGTTAAAGTTAGAGAGAGATAGAGAGAAACGTTTGTTGTTACTAATTGAATATATCCCTGTGTTCTATTATCTATTACCTTTTGATCGCCAGCCACTTTCCATTTGATAGCCATTACCATAGGAGACATTGTCATTGATGAGTTTATAAACAGAAAGTCTTCTACACCTTGTAGGTTGCCGGGAGAAGCTTTGCAAGCCATTGTCCAGTTTGGTGAGTTCTTTGTTTGTCGCCAGATTTCAATTCGTAGCTGCTTGGTTAATAAGGCATCACGTAAGAAGGCTTCGGTGGCACTGTTCGATAGCAGAGTCGTTGGTAATCCAGTCGTAGCATCGTTTCCGCCCCAATACTTGATCACTGTTGTTGTTTTGTATATGTTTTGGGCTATATAAAGTGCATCGTCACCATGGAAGCTATAGTATCGTTTTTGATTAGAATCCCGTTCGAATAACCGTAATGTACCATCCAACACCTGTGAAAAGAATAAGAATCAGACAACGTTAGTTCTTATCCTTTCAATCGCCCTTCCCGCCCCCCTTTATCCCACTTACCGAGTCAAGGGATCTAAAAAACTTGACAAAGGATTGTTGTTCAGGTTTATCTATAAAAGAACAATTTGTTAGTATCGTTTTGGGTGATAATCTCATTAATTACCTAGGTCAGGAATATCTTTGAGAGGAGAAGCCATTGTAAGTGATTCAAAGTGAGAAGAGAGACGGGTCCGCGTTTTTTTTTTTTTTTTTTTTTTTTTTTAGAATCTGATATTTTCAATCGGCGATTAAATCCGAGCTTATCGCTCAGACGCTTCACCATCAAAAGTCTGACTTTTTTTTTTCACTTCCTTTTTTTCTCCTTCTCACCTTTAAATAGTCGGTGGAAATGGACTTACCTTTTGCCTCTAACGAAACCAGCAGCTGGCTACTATATATACTCACGGATTCAGCTTTACCGACTGGTGGTTTTGTGGCCTCTTCTGGTCTTGAAGCGACATTCCAGGCGGGACTTTTGACTAGGGATACTCTACCGGCTTTTGTACAGTCATCTGCTCATTCTTATTCAAGTCAAACACTATGTTTTGTAAAGGCTGGCTACAATGTCCCTGATCAAGAAGATCCCATGGCTGCTTTGGATGAATGTGACGATACTTGTGAAGCTGTAATGGTTGCCAATACTGTTGCTCGTCGGGCGTCTCTTGCTCAAGGGGTGGCCATGCTTACACTCTATTTGAAATGCTTTATAGACTCTCGACCTGATAAAGATATACAATTGGTGAAGAAATGGAAACTACGAATTCGAGCTGGCACTACTTTTGGTCATTTTCCTGTTTGCTTTGGTCTCATTTGTCGGTTGTTGGAAGTGGATCTAGGCAAGTTAAAAATTGAATAACTGAGTGCTTCTAACACTTGTAGTTAACTTTTATTTAGAAAACACACTACATTTATGGCTTTATCTTTTTACAAGAACTCTTTACTCCTCTGCGGTACGGTTAAATTTGGTGGGTCCCTACGAAGCTCAAAAGTTGTTATTCGAATCTCGGGCATCTGTAGAAGTAGTTATTCAACAAACAAATCACTTGACTATGGATGATTGCTGTCAAACTAATCCACTTCTTGATGTTTGTCAAGGCATGCATGATCGTTTGTATTCTCGTTTGTTTAATAGTTAGACTATTCACTAGTTTAGGAATATGTACTCTCGTTTTTTCTTTAATTTAATAAAAAACTTATATCCCATGTTAATACTGTTTAATATCATGATGATTGTTTGTGGAATAATGATTAGGTCAATAGTTTATATGATTACAATGTGGGGTCATTCATGCCCACAAACTCGAATTCAAATCCCGACTTCCTTTTTTGGATTTCACCGTTTGGGATAAACAAGGAATATTTGTATAATATTCATAAACCATGTATAATCAATTATTGTAACTTATCGATGGTCTTTTACGCTATGATATTGACATTTGACATATGTATTAATTTGATTCAAGGTGATGATGATACTAATGATACATGTATGTCGATCAAGAACCTTGTCAACCTATTACAGTACTATATGTATGTGACAGGTTCTTCCAATATTTCAAAAACCTTGGCAAGCCCCAATTTATTTGTATCATTGGCATTATGCATATTCATTATCAGTACCTGAATTAATGCAAAATGGGATCAAAAATTTATTTCACCTTACTTTCAAATCTTACTTAAATCCACGTGCTTTCGGGATTTGAAATTGTCTGTCTGTTCCTTCAGGTGACGTTTTTTGCTGATTACCTTACGTCGCGCTTTTCCACTTTTCTTTCTCTCTCTTTTACTTTAATCAATCTTCAACTCCCAATATGAGTCGTGGATCAAGCGCAGGATACGATCGACATATCACCATCTTCTCTCCTGAAGGACGATTATATCAAGTTGGTAATAACAAAAAAGAAAGGGGGGTTGGCGGTGGTCGGAAGGAAGTGAATGGTCTAAATACTAACCATTCATAAAGACCAGTGATATACATTACTAACAGCTGTATTAACTTTATCTCTTTTTCTTTTACATAGAATATGCTTTTAAGGCCATCTCAAACAGTGGTATTACATCTGTTGGTGTGCGTGGGCGTGATGGTTGCGTTATTGTAACTCAAAAAAAGGTGCCTGTAAGTGTATATATGATTAAACAATTGTAAGCTTGTGTAAATGCCAAAAAGTACTAATTAATCTCTTGCCAATGAATAGGATAAGCTATTGGACCCCTCAACAATTACCCATGTCTTCCAACTTACACCAAAAATTGGCTGTGTCATGACCGGAATGGTTCGTAAGTGACTCCCTCTCTCTCTCCCCCCCCCCAAAAAAAAAGAAGTATATCACATAATATAGTATACTAACATTACTTTTATCTGATAATAGCTGATGCTCGGTCCCAAGTTACTCGTGCTCGACAAGAAGCTGCTGAATTCCGATACAAATATGGTTACGAAATCCCTACAGATATGCTCGCTAAACGTGTAGCCAATATCAATCAAGTGTATACTCAACAAGCTGCTATGCGACCTTTGGGTGTTTGTAAGTAGCGTTTACGCAGTAATTGATCGAGGATGGAGGAAACTAACATTATTTTTATTTTTATCCTTGTTTAGCCATGATACTTATTGGACATGATGACGAATGGGGACCTCAATTATACAAATGTGATCCTGCAGGTTATTATGTTGGTTATAAAGCAACGGCGGCAGGTGCGAAACAACAAGAAGCCTTGAATCACTTGGAAAAGAAGCTCAAGAAGAACCCGGAATTGAACATGGAGGATACCATTGAAGTAAGTACCTAATATAATGGGAGGGTGTCATATTGGTGTAGTAGCAAGTGATACTCACTCTTTACTTTTTTTGTTTTAGCTTGCCATAACTACCTTGTCAACTGTTTTGGCTGTGGATTTCAAGGCTACTGAAATCGAGGTGGGCTTGGTAACCAAAGACAATACCGACTTCCATACTTTATCCGTGGACCAAATTGACGACCATCTCCAAAGAATAGTAGAAAAGGATTAAAATATAGTAGTAATGGTTGGTTGAATAAAAACACTTGTTTAGCATGTATGGAATGGCGGGATTTGAATTTTTACATGGTTAGGTGCATTTACTTTTTTTAAAAAAGTGGGGTCTTTAAAATTCCCTTTCTTTCGCACTTCCGACACAATACAACGCACTCTTACATGCTACATTTGCGGTTTTTTGGTAGGGTACCTTGTAAAAGGATCTTATGGAATCGAAATGTGGTATCACGACAATCCTTTTCAACAAGCAAAAGACGACAAGACAGCAAAGGACCACCTCAAAACAAACTTCGCGCCATCCCTTTCACTCAGCACATAAAGGCAGCAGAAACGGTAATATAATAATAAACATGCTTCTTGAATAATATACACTTGTTTAAACTTACTCGCTGATTGTTTACTAGGTATTTGATGACTTTCATGGCAAAGGGTTTTTCTCTGTCCGTGTGGCGAATACTGGTCCTCCTGAAGAAATCTTTTTACCGTTTTGGGTGATATCAGCAAAAGCTCATGTACAATTGAAACAAGCTCAAGTGGTAAGTATAAACAACAACAAACTTCCTCACCTTCTCACTCTATCCTTTTTTTTTTTTTTTTTTAATATTTACAACTAGGGAAGGAATACGATCGAGCGACAATATAATCCGGCCACCAGACGAACGGAACAGGTTTATACGACAGAATGGGCATGGGTGCCATCCCCCGAGCAATACACCTTCATACGCCAATACTCACCAGAAAGTCATGTGGACCTTCAGATATATGGCTCATACAAATATCGACGAACTCTTGTCAATGGAATCCGACAGGCTCATGTGGCCGACGTGCAGCCTTTTACAGCCGACCTCCTCGAGCGACCCAATTACAATGATATGGATAGTGAAACTCGGAATATACAGAGAAGAGTGGATCCTTTTACCAGTTATCCTACAACAGCACTACGAATGGCACGATCTTATATACAAACAAATGAAGAAAAGGAAATGGACAATATCCTATGTAATGCTTATGCGGCTGACAAGACCCGATTGGTAGACATAAAGATCAAAATCACCGACATTCATGTTTCCCCTGTCTACTATCCTGCCTATGTATTTACTGTCAACTATCTCAACCGTAAACTACGAACTTTTGTCAATGGTAACAATTTATCGGCGAATGGGGTGAGGGCTTACAATTGGAAACGTGCGTCTGCTTGCTCGGCGATTGGAATGACTGCATTGACGATGGTTAATGGTGGTATTGGATGGGGTGGCTATAGTGGATCCTTTTGGGTAAGTCTATTTTAGATATGTCTGTATTAAACTCACTTTTTATAATATATACATAGATTGGAATCGTGTTGCCTTCTTTTGCTACAGCTGTCATGGTCATGTATTATCCCTTGATTTATCTACGTGTACATGACGCCATCAGACAACATGAAATCAAGTCTCAACTCAATGATCAAAAGATATGGGATGCTGATTGGACCGAGGCATTTGACTCTTTTGAAAGTGAACAACGGTATCGAGCCTGGCGTACTGATCAACAAGCGAATCAACAACGATCTTCCTCTAGCAACAATCCACCAACTACGGATCCTAAAGGTTACTATGCGGCATTAAATGTGTCACCAAATGCAACAAGGGCTGATATACAAGGTGCTTTCCGTGGGCTGGCCATGAAGTATCATCCTGATAGGTTTACTGATCCAAAAGAAAAACAGATGGCAAAGGAAAAATTCCAGGTTATATCCAATGCATATAGTGTCCTTCGTGATAGTAAGTGGCTTTGTTGACCTATTACATGTAAAGCACTTGAAACTAACCAATATCTTTTTTTTTTTTTTTTTTTTGTAGGTAAAAAACGTAGTGTTTATGATAAAACAGGTGGTGGATAGAATAGACAATACAATAGAATAGACAATACTAATAGACATCGATATAGACTACTGTTTGAACAAAATAAACTTTTTTTTTTTTTACTTTGAATATTGACATTTCATTTTATTTACATGATAGTAATACTAATGTTTAATTGTGTCAGGAGGAGTATTGAGCTCGATTGGTATATATAGGGTATCCTATTATGCGAGCAGTACGGAGAGCAAGGCAGAAAAAAAAAAAATCAAGATTCAAGTCCCGCTTGTGTCAATATAAAATCGACCGAGAAAAAGAAATTTCTTCATTCTTCTTTCTCCATCTTTAATCGATAAGAAAAATAAAACTTCCATGGCGTCCGACAAGAAGACGGCAGTCTCACCCATCGAATCAAACACAACAACAAATGCTTCTAGCTCAGAAGAACTCAATCCTAAAACAACACACTATGAATTCTTAGGACCCTTGGGTGCCTTTGGCTTTGTCACTGCGTTACCCATGATCGTACTCTTCTTCGCCGTCTGTTGCAACAAAACTGGTTATCCCTCATCATTACTTATTGCCGACTACAAGACATATCTCGATTATATTCTCTCTGGTGATCAGCTCAAGGCTTTGTATGATCCTATGGCCATCTTGGTTTACCTCGCCTTTGTCACCCTTCAAGCAGTGCTCTATGTTGTCCTTCCTGCTGACTTGTATCCTGGTACTTTATTACGAAATGGTCAACGTCTCAAATATAGAATGAATGGTAAGTGTTGGTTTTACTATAGTCATTACTTGTTAGACAAACTAATCCCACTATCTCACTCACCTCCTCACAATTGTCTGATAGGATTCACCGCTTATCACAGTACTCTATTTATTGGGCTCTACTTTTTGAAGGACACTGGACTGAAACCATTGGTGTTTGTGTATGATCATTGGATTGGATTGGCATTTACTTCTATTATATTCAGTTATGTGGTATCATTGTTTGTCTATATTCAAAGCTTTGCTCCAGGTGCTTTATTGGCTCTTGGTGGTAACACTGGTAATGCTCTTTATGATGTAAGTAGACACACAACTAGTTATTATAATCGTTCATCCTTCAACATCTTTTTATTTTATTTTTATAACTAGTATATGATTGGTCGGGAATTGAATCCTCGTATTGGTGAATTTGACATCAAGTTCTTCACTGAACTTCGCCCGGGAATGATTGGATGGCAAGTGATCAACATTTGTTTTGCTGCTAAACAGTATCTGGATCTTGGATATATCACCAACTCTATGGTCCTTGTTCAAGCCTTTCAAACTTGGTATATTGTGGATTCTCTTTGGAATGAAGAAGCGGCATTGACCACTATGGATATCACCACAGGTAATAAATACTAACAGTCTGAATGGATTATTATACATAAATAATCTAAATATAAAACCTTTTTATTATTATTATAGATGGTTTTGGCTTTATGCTTGTTTTTGGTCTTTATAGTTGGGTGCCCATCAATTACACTCTTCAAGCTCGCTATTTGGTGGACTACCCTCGTGATCTCAGCTGGGTAGAATTTGGTGCCATTATTGCTCTCAACATTGTTGGATACTATATCTTCCGTAGTGCGAACAGCCAAAAGAACGAATTCAGAAGCAACCCTACCAGTCCTAGCGTAAAAGGTAGGCATTGACAAATATCACCCTCTCTAACTGGAAAACTTCTCACTTTTTTTTGGGGGGGGTAATAGATCTCAAGTATATCACAACGAGCGTGGGCACCAAATTAATTACAAGCAGTTGGTGGGGATTGTCTCGTCATATTAACTATTTGGGTGATTGGTTGATGGCTTTATCTTGGTGTCTTCCTTGCGGGTTTGGATCTGTAGTGCCTTACTTTTATGCTATCTACTTTGCAGTGCTGTTAATCCATCGTGAACGTCGTGATGATCACAAGTGTCGTACCAAATATGGCAAGGATTGGGAAAAGTATTGTGGTATTGTCAAATATAGAATCATTCCAGGTAAATACACCAGCTATCAAGGTGGTATGAAAAGGAACTAACTTTTTTCTTTATACTATCATAGGTGTCTATTAGTCTCCCTATTAAGTAGTTTAGTACTGCGACCTCTTTTAACCCCTTCTACATTATGTATACTACTACTTTTACTTAATAAAAAACTCATTCGCCTCTTCCCTATCATAATATGTGTGTCTTCCAAATTAAGGTAATAGTTAGGTTTTTCTTTTTTTATCGCCATGATACAACAATTGATGTATGTATAAGGGATAGAATCTATGCCTTGGAAGATAGTGTGGAAATGACAAGGTCTGTTGATTCGGGGTTCGAATATAACTCCGATTAATGCAAAAAGTCATAACGGCAAATCAAGCTACACCTTTTGTATAAAATACATCCACTTTGCATAATATAATAATCCTTATTTATTAAAAAAAAAAGTAAACAAACACTATGTATAGATATGGGGGGATATATTGGTAAATGATATTATAAAAGAAGAGGGAGGGGATAGCTAAACTAGAGAGGATTGTTTTGATTTTGGGGTAGGCGCGGCTTGTTTTGTGTGTGGAATCTGGTAGACATTTGTATGGATATCATAAAAAGTGACATTATTTTTACGATAAGAATGTAACTGAGCACCAAAATCACGCACAGACACAGCAGCATGATGAAGCCAATTGTGACCATTGAGTGGTTCCAGTGTCGGTTTGAGGGATATAGGCATAGTCGTTTGATTAATATTAAAAGGAATCATTGCTGATGCCGAGTCTGATCCGGTGAAGTGTGATGGCTGTTGTGTTGATATTATTGATGATCCATCAAGTGTCGAGGATCCAGCGCCATGAAGTACAGATCCATTGATGATGTTATAATTCCCAGTGGACGATGGTATTATACCTGTTGCAAGGTTAGATTGGAGCATGTTGGTATTTGAAACACCCAATAATTTATCGTTTTCCAGTTTCTGCAGTTGCTGCTGCTGCTGCTGTAGTTGCTGTTGTTGTTGTTGTTGTTGTTGTTGTTGTGAATAATCATCATCAGAATCTGGTATTGGTTCATTTTCATCGTATTCCCCCGTAAAGTGATAGTCGTCCTTGCCACGTCGTCCCTTTTTCACCACACGATGACCAAACACCTTGTAGACTGACCTTGCCGATACCACTGATACTTCACGTGTTCGGAATGTCGATCGTAGTTTGTTGGTTTCTACTAGATAGCTTTTTTCTTCATCTGTGATGTATACCTTGACCAGTTTAGGGTTCTTCTTGATGAATACAAAGCTGTCGCGGAAGTTGAGAAGGGCGGCTGGATCTTTGGAGAACATGAAGAGTGCATTTCCCCGATTAGGTAATTCAAAAGTCGGTACTTTGTATTCACGTCCTATAATTCATATTAGTATCATGTGTATAAAGTCATGGTATATAATAGTAGCCCCCATTCCCAATTACCTTCAAGTAAGTGTCCACCTTTGTCGACCTTTTTTTCACCGGCTTCATCCAAATCACTTTCTTCTTCTTCAATAGGTTGAGGTAGAGTATCAGTTGTCTTGGACTTTGAGGCACCCCTTCCACGTTGCTTCTTGTTGCTTGATTCGTTATCGCTTGTATCCATATATTCGTCAAAGGATAAGTCGCTGTCATCATCCAAAAAGTTGATATCATCTGTTGCTGTCTCCGAATGTTGCCCTTTTGATTTAAACGGTCGACTTTTTCGTTTTACATGGTTGGAGGGGGATGAGACAGTTGTATTGTCGTTGTCGTTGTTGCTATTATCACCTGTGGGAGTTTTCATGAAAGGTATCGATAACCAAGTAAAAGAGGAAAGTTGAATCTCCACGACCAATTCGTCGTCGTGGCTTTTACGTCAAATTTCAATCGGCGTGTGAATATTTTTTTTTTTTTTTTTTTTTTCCTTCAAACATTATAATCCAACCCTTCTCGCCTCCCCTCTTTTCTTTTTTCTTTCCCGAATTTTAACTACTCCAGATAGTGAGGAAGGTAAGTTTGACAATGAAACAGACATAATAATCAAAAGATAAGTCATTGTTACTGACTGTACCTTGATAATAGATTTGTTTTTTTGTCTCTACTACAGCTGTGAAAAATCTAATCGAGTTATCTGCTTTATCCTCTATTGTTAATCATGCAAGTCTTTGTCAAATCTCTTGCGGGCAATACGCTCGCTCTTAATGTCAACAACAACTCCTCAGTTGCTGATGTCAAGTCTATGGTTGAAGTCCGTGAAGGTATTCCTTGTGATGCTCAATTGTTGTCCTTTGGTGGTAAATCTTTGGTCTCTGGTGGTCTTTTGGATTATGGTGTCCAAGACAACTCTACTCTTCACTTGAACGCTGAATTGTTGGGTGGTGGTAAGAAGCGTAAGAAGAAGACTTATACTACTCCCAAGAAGATCAAGCATAAGCGCAAGAAGGTCAAGATGGCTATCCTCAAGTTCTACAAGGTGGACGAATCTGGCAAGATCACCCGTCTCCGTCGTGAATGTCCTACTCCTACCTGTGGTGCTGGTGTCTTCATGGCTTGGCACACTGATCGTCAATACTGTGGCAAGTGTCATTTGACCTATGTCTTCAAGAAGGTAAAAGCAAAAAAAAGGGAGGGATCATCACACGTCTAATATCTAACCACTTTTTTTTTAAAAGGATGAAACCGCTTAAACAACAACTGAATAGCATCCCTTGGACTCCACTTGTCAATCAGGCGTATATATAATAAAATAGTCTTTATTAGTGTTTTATTTAAATGTAATAAAGTATTGTTTGTTTAAATATCTATCAGTCTATCAAATTTATGGTTATAGTGGGTAAAATATGGTGTAAGGTAGGGGGAGGGGGACATGTAAAAAGGCTCTATCTAATACTAATCGTCGGTCGAGGCTGGTTCGTTGGATGGCGCTTTGGATACTGATTGTGTCTTCAAAAGTTCTTTGTGGAGAGCTTGTTGTTCTTCCAATTCGCGTTGATTGGCTTGTTGTTGCTCCTTCTTTAAACGTCGGGCATCGTCCTTGACAAGGCCTTGGCGCATAAGCTATAATAAAAAGGATTAGTGATGGTGTTTTTATGGGCTCTACTGTTTTTAGCTTACTTCTTGTTCATATCGTTGGATATAATGGACACCGTAAATAGAAGCACAACAAAAGACAATAGATGCACCAAGAGTTGCTTTAGCTGCTGTTGACATGATATATAATTGAAAGAAAAGAGTGGGTGAGTAGAAAAGGCTTTTTTTTTTTTTTTTGACCAGGCCCAAAAGCGGGATTTGAATAAATTTCACCTGTAAAATAAGGAATCAAAGGCCGCAAAATGGAATGGTTCTTTCTCTTTGACATACTTGTTTTTAGCAATGGTAAGTTTACAAAAGAAAAGTATGATCATCCATCCATCCATCCATCCATCCATTACGACGAATCATCAATAGTATCAGTATACATTCGAACTTTGAATCAAGTACATCGCAATATCATTATACACTCATACATCATCTGTACACCTATGCAATCTTACACCAAGAAGGAAATGGCGAATAGAAAATGAATGGATGGGAGGATGGACGTAGTTTATTGGAAAAAGGGGTGGTTGGAATACAAGACTATGGAATATAAATTGACTCGACTACTTTTATTCTTTATTTATAGGTTAACATTCCAAAGACCAGAAACACCTATTGTAAGGGTCTCAAATGCCGCAAGCACACCCCTCACAAGGTCACCCAATACAAGGCTGGTAAGGCTTCTCTCTTCGCTCAAGGTAAGAGACGTTATGACCGTAAGCAATCCGGTTATGGTGGTCAAACCAAGCCCGTCTTCCACAAGAAGGTAAGAAAGGATAAAATAATCACTGGAGTCATTCTCTAACCCACCCCCCCTTTTTTTTTCTCTCTTTATCCTCCATAGGCCAAGACTACCAAGAAGATTGTCCTCCGTTTGGAATGTACCAAGTGCAAGTACAAGATGCAACTTCCTATCAAGCGTTGTAAGCACTTTGAATTGGGTGGTGACAAGAAGACCAAGGGTGCTGCTCTTGTGTTCTAAACATCCATAGTATAGTATCACTTCTCCCTCCCCTTGTCCGTTTGTTTATTTGACCATCATTAATAAAATATCGTCTTTTTTACAACTGGACTTTTTAACCTCTTTGGGTACGATTTGATCATGAAACTGTCAAACTTTTTGTGTTTGCTCCCATTCTTGATATAGACCTTGGTGATCACTGTCATTGGAACAATGTCCTGATATATCGTGATATAAAACTGGATTGTTTATTGATGATTAATTGATTAAACTAATGCTATTACTATATACAATACACAATTACTATTAATCTATATTATCAGCATAAACATGCGGCTCGTTTGTCCAGATCTAGTCGCATTGATTGTCAATACAGTTGATAGTTCCGTTTAAATGGGTCATGTATTTCGGATTGAACAATGCCTTCATCATATACAGCAGTTTGTTCCGTTTATCGTGCCGAATCCCATCCAAATGTATACAAGTGAGTACATCCACGTCAGTATTTACAGGGTTTTAATTTTATTTTCCTTTGCCTGTGATCATAGCCACTTTAATCATTAACATCGAACGGCAGTTGAGTAAGTAGTAGTTTTTCCATATCTGACAGTGGGAGTCGGAGAAGTCAGGTCCGTTTCAAGAAGATTCCATCTCCTGTGATCGGTAGAGTTAAAAAAGAAGAAAATGGTATCAAGCTGATTTAAGTACCAGCAAATCGACAGCGGGAATTGAATTTTTGTTTTCTTCTTGAAGCCCCCCCCCCCTTATTTCCATTCTTCTTTCTTTCTTTTCTTTATTTTTACAATTCACGCCAAATGTCGTTTCTACGACTATCCCAACATTTAAAAATACGACCAACCTCTATCTCTTGTCGGTATGCCTCCACTCATAAATCACTCATAGACTTTGCTAAAATCGAAAACAAGTGGCGACAGCGCTGGGCACAGACACCTTCATTCCAGCAACAAGGCACAAAAGATCTATCCGACAAACCAAACTACTATGTGCTCTCCATGTTCCCATATCCTAGCGGCTTACTTCATATGGGTCATGTGCGTGTATATACTATAAGTGATACGTTGCAACGCTTCCGACGCATGCAAGGCTACAACGTAAGTATCACTTTTTTTTTGGACAGGAATCGAAATGCTTTAACAACATTCTTTGATAGGTCCTACATCCAATGGGTTGGGATGCGTTTGGACTACCTGCTGAAAATGCTGCTATTGAACGTGGTATTCATCCTGCCGAGTGGACCACCAAGAATATCGCCATCATGAAGGAACAAATGAACAAGCTCATGTTAGATCTGGACTGGTCAAAGGTAAGAAGGTGAAAAAGGGGTGTCTTTATGCCATCCTTCTCACTAATTATATTTCTGTTATTGTTTTATAGGAATTGGCTACTTGTGACCCGAGCTACTACAGGTGGACACAGTATCTCTTTTTGGAACTATATCATGCGGGTTTGGCGTACCAAAAAGAAGCGGTGGTCAATTGGGATCCGGTCGATCAGACGGTGCTAGCTAACGAACAAGTTGATCATGAAGGTCGATCTTGGCGATCTGGTGCTTTGGTGGAACGCAAGAAACTGAAGCAGTGGTTTTTCAAGGTCACTGACTTTGCAGATGTAAGTTAGAAAAAAGAAAGGGTGAGGAGGGGATCAAAGAGGTGTACTAAACTCGTACTAACTATTAATCTTTTAGGATTTACTCAAGGATCTTGACCTATTAGAAAACTGGCCCGACCGCGTAAAGCAGATGCAACGACACTGGATTGGAAAGTCGAAAGGTGCCGAATTCAACTTCCCTATTGTAAGTATAACTTTTATGCATGCTAAAGGTGATATGATTGCTAATTGAACATTTATTATAGATATCAACAAATGAAATGGATCCTTTAACAGTGTTTACAAGTCGACCTGACACAATCTTTGGCGTACAATACCTAGTTGTGTCCCCTGAACACCCTCTCATCAGCAAAGACAAGTTGCCTACCGAACATGCTGAAGAAACTTTGTCTTTTGTCGAAGGTTTGAAGAAGGTCCAAGGCATGGAAGAAGCTGAACAAACCAAGAAAGGTAATCTCACAAACAGGAAATCATATAACTACATTGCTAACGTCTTTCTATTTTACCCCCCCTCTCTCTAACTAGGTGTGTTTACTGGTCTTTACGCCAATCATCCATTGACACAAGAAAGTATTCCAATCTATGTGGCTCCTTATGTTCTGTCTGATTATGGTACTGGTGCTGTAATGGGTGTACCTGCTCATGACAAGCGTGATTGGGAATTCTGCCATGCCAATAAGGTGGTGGATAATGTCAAATTTGTGGTGGAACCTGCAATTCAAGAAGCCGATAAGACATACCCACTAAACGAACCCTTTACCGCTCAAGGTATTTTGACGGCATTATCTGGAAAATATCAAGGCATGAAATCAAAGGAAGCAATGAAACATATTCTCCAGGACTCACTACAAACTGGTTTTGGACGTCATGCTACTCAAGTAAGATGATCAATAAAGCCATTCATATAAATGTAAACTAACATAATCCTTTATTACTACTATTTTCTCAATAGTATCGGCTCAAGGACTGGTTGTTATCAAGACAACGGTATTGGGGCGCGCCAATTCCAATCATACATTGTCCTTCGTGCAAGGTAAAAAAAAAAAAAAAAAAAAAAAAAAAAAAAAAAAAAAAAAAAAAAAAAAAAAAAAAAAAAACGACAACAACAATCTGGGTTGGTCTCAGCAGTAACTAATGGCTCTTCTTTTACTTATAGGTTGTTCCTGTCCCTCAAGAGGATCTTCCGGTCGAACTTCCTTTGGATGTGGCATTCTCTGGTCGCGGAGCATCACCATTAGCCGGAGCAGACGATTGGGTTAATTGTAAATGTCCAAAGTAAGTTCACACTGATCATTTTGATCAACACATCAAGATAGAATAGGATTTACCCATCATCTCTTTTTTTTCTTCTTAGATGTCAGGGACCTGCTAAACGTGAAACAGACACGATGGATACTTTTGTCGACTCCTCTTGGTACTTTATGCGTTTTACTGATTCTCAAAACAAATCACTGTAAGTATTGGGTCAAACAAGGATCAATTTAATAAAACTAACTCTATCTTGGTGTAGACCCTTCGATGCAATCAAAGCCACCTCTCAACTACCTGTTGATGTATATATTGGTGGAGTGGAACATGCTATCTTACATTTGCTGTATTCCCGCTTCTTCTCCAAATTCCTTTTGAAACAAGGTGCTTATCAAGATACTCCTGACACTAAACCTGGAAACGGCGAACCATTTAATGTCCTACTTACACAGGTACATAGATATTAATCACAAACAGAGACAGAACTAACCTACTTTTTATTTTATTGTGAACAATCATAGGGTATGGTTCATGGACGTACACTCAAGGATCCTGATACTCTTCGGTTTTTGAAACCTGATGAAGTTGACCATTCTGGTAAGATGAAATCACCAAAACATCACTCTCAGTATTAAACTGATATATCACTCTTTTTGATCTAATATAGACCCTGCTCGCCCTAAAGTGAAAGCAACTGGAAAGGAAACACTGATATCGTATGAAAAAATGTCTAAAAGCAAATACAATGGTGTTGATCCTGTGGTAAGCTTGATTTTACATGAATCAGAACCTACTACTGTATGTGTATTGATATCTTTTTTTTAGGCCGTTGTTGACGAACAAGGTGTCGATGCGACTCGACTTCATATGTTATACAAAGCACCACCATCCGAAGTACTTGAATGGGACGATACCAGTATTGTCGGAATGCAAAGATGGTTAGTGAAGGTACTCAAATTAGCACAATCCTGCTCGACATCTACATCAAGCATCACTATCCCACCATTAGACACAATGACCGAAACCGAACGAGACCTGAACCGTACGACCCACCAAACCATCAAACAAGTGACTGACGCCATGACAAATAGCTTTGGATTCAATACCGCTATCTCTGATTTGATCAAACTCACCAATTCTATCGGCGGATCAAACGTCCCCTCCAGCTCTCCAATCTACCAGCATGCAGTCCGATCATTAGTCACCATGATGGCACCTATGGCACCATCCATGGCTGAAGAAAGCTGGGAAACCCTATCGCCACCATCGTCTCTCAGCGTGTTCCAACAACCATGGCCAACTTGGGAAAAGGATGCCTTGGTGAAGGATACGGTGAACTGTGTGATTCAGGTGAATGGAAAAACTCGACTGACTGTCCCTATACCAGCAGCATTGATGGCGGATGTGGATCATGTGGAACAACTCACTCGGGCAACCCCTCAAGGGCAGAAATGGTTAGGGAATCATTCGGTGCGAAAAGCTATTGTTGCCAAAAACGGTGCCTTGGTTAATTTCATCTTGTAGTTATAGTTGTAATCTCCATTGTTTGATAATGTATATAGTTTTAGAGATAGATTTGATCATCATGGGCTCTTGTTATATTATTTAACCTCTAATAAAATCATAATTATACACTAGACAACATCAAATACACCTGCTTTTGACTTTTTTTTTTTTAGTAGTCGTTGATCAGGGGATGGTCGGGATTTGAAAATTTGCATCAAGTACTTGCATCACTCATGCTCGGTTTTGACTACATATAATCAGAATAGGTAATATCAGAACTTGAGTTTTATATATACAATGCCTAAGAAGAACGGATTATGTTTTTTTTTTTTTTTTTTTTTTTTTTTTTTTTTTTTTTTTTTTTTTTTTTTTTTTTTTTTTGACGGTATGCTCGTATTTCAAATGACTACGGCTTTTCCGCATTGCCTTCGAGGAAAACAAGCGCTCAAACCCTTATGCCTGATAAATGCTCTAAGTGCTTGGCTTATTGAGCAGAATTGATTAGGAATAACGATTAAAAAAACTTTGGTTAATTTAATCATTAGCATCGGTTGACAATTGATTATTTAATCTGACTAGGAATCCTACCTTTGACAAGGGCAGGGTGGGCGGGATCTGAAATTGAAAATCTTTCGGTTCTCTTTTGTGAGGGAGAGAGAGATCACTTTTTCTTGCAAATGACAGGTAAAAGTCATCGCGAGTCTGGACTGACCGACACAAGGGACTTGAAGCTTGGCTTTTGCGGTGAGTTATGTTGGAAATATGCCATAATGTCCACATCGCCACTTTAATCATTAGCACCCGTTGACAATTGGAGCGAGCAGAGCCCTTTCCAAACCTGACTAGGGAAACGAGGACGGGTCTTGAACTCATTTATCAATCTACATCCATCTTGATCTTGGTCTGAATGACACGAAGATATGAGATAAACAATGTTGTCTAGGGATATAGACGAGCAAAAAAGCATATCCATTATATCACATGTAGCTGAAAAGACAATCTTATATCAAATACAGTTTTACAGTGTAATTCGAGCGAGTAAGTCGGCATTTCAAAATGTGCATGCGGATTCCAAATCGTGGATCTACTTTGGCAGGATCAACGTATATGCTGCATACCACAATCACTGATATTAGATAGTAAGACAAAAAGACATTAGGACATTTCTATAGATAAAGTTGTAGAATTTATTTAGATTGTTACATAATAAAACAAGACATAAATTTGAAAAAGGGGTAGTGAAGACTATTAAAGTGTAAAAGAGGAGGGGGGATTACTGGGTACATCAATGAGAAGTGGAGGGTAGGGATCAAAGAGGGTTTGTTAAAAGATTTGGACTTGATCTAAAATTTCAGGTTCTACAGTTATAAAGATAATAATAAAAAAAAAAAAAGATGAGTACTATGATTGACAATATGAGATTTGATGAGATACTTACTTCAATGACAGCGTTGGTGTATTCAGTGTTAGTAGCACGGCCACCTAAATCACCAGTCAATGATTTTCCTTCGGCAATAGTTTTGAAGACAGCTTGTTCAATGTTGGCAGCTTGTTCATTCAAACGCATATGCTTCAACATCATGATACCAGACAAAAGCAGAGCAGTAGGGTTAGCCTTGTCTTGACCCTAAAATATAAACTGCATTAGTTAATCCAAACAAAAAGATAATCCATACAAGACCAACCAATCAACTTACAGCAATATCAGGAGCAGTACCATGGACAGCTTCAAAGATGGAGGCATCCCGGCCAATGTTACCGGAAGGAGTCAAACCGAGACCACCGATCAAACCAGCACACATGTCAGACAAGATATCACCATATAAGTTAGGCATCACCATAACAGTTTCGGCGTAAAGAGAAGGATCCGAGGTAATCTAATTTGTAATAAAAAGAAGAGAGGTCAATATAAACACTTTTTTTTTATTTTTTTTTATTTTAATTCCTGCTCATCCCAAAATACTTACGTGAAGACAAGCACGATCCAAAAGAACTTCATCAAACTTGATATTAGGGAAATCCTTGGAGACTTGTCGGCAGACATCCAAAAAGAGACCATCCGCCAATTTCATGATATTAGCCTTGTGCACAGCAGTAACCCGATCACGACCGACAGATTGAGCATAGGTGAATGCATAACGAGCCACACGTTCTGAAGCTTCCTTGGTAATCAACTTGATAGATTGGACGACACCATCAACAACTTCATGTTCGATACCAGAGTATTCACCTTCAGTGTTTTCACGAATCAGGACAGTGTTGACATCTTCGTAAGGGGTCTTGTAACCAGCAATAGAGCGACAAGGACGGACGTTGGCATACAAGTTGAAGGTACGAC
Organism: Chlamydoabsidia padenii; assembly: GCA_025330725.1. Lineage (NCBI taxonomy): Eukaryota > Fungi > Mucoromycota > Mucoromycetes > Mucorales > Cunninghamellaceae > Chlamydoabsidia > Chlamydoabsidia padenii. The sequence goes on from JAIWND010000001.1 coordinate 250,985, forward strand.
GTAAGGTCAAGTTGAGTGACACATGACCTTTACCGATAGGTGTGGCCAAAGGACCCTTGAGAGCCACCGTGCTCTTGCGGACGCTGGCAATAGCTTCCTCAGGAATCGCCGTTTTACCATCCTTGATAACAGGAGTGACATCCACTTCTTCCCATTCAATAGGTGTCTTGGCTGCTGCAAAGATTTCCTTGACCGAGCGTGAGATTTCAGGACCAATACCATCACCAGGAATCAAGGTCACCAAGTAGTTGCCCTTGATAAAGAGAAACAGTAAATTAGAACGCAGAGTAGGTGTGAGTCAATCCTTTTTTTTTTTTCTGTCGAGGAATATATACTTACGTTGACATTCTTTTCAGCACTGAAGGCTTGAGTAAGAGAGGGAGTGGCAGTGGTAATGGCACGGATACCGTTGAGCTAAGTTGGGAAAAATTATACATAATTACATAAAAAGTTATTAAAGGAGGTACAACAAAAAATAGTCAACATGGGATTAGCCAATTCCAAACTTACCTTGGCAGCAGACAAGGCATTGACCTTGATAGCAGTGGCGGCAGTGCGTGACAAGAACATTATGGGTAATTCGAGGTGTGGAAGATAAAAAAAAAAAAGAGAGAGAGAGAGAGCGGGAAAAAGTCGAAAAAGTTTTTAAGCGCTGAAAGAAATTAATGGGAGCTCCCGGTATATTGATTTACCGTGACCATACAGGTACAGATATTACCTTTCAAAACGGAGTTTTTATTTTATTTTTTGACAATCAAACATGATTTACAAACTACAACTATACTATACTATATAAAACACATTTACAAGATCTTTTCCACCATGCCAATACCTTCTTGTTCAAGCAATTCGATGATAGGATCATTAATGTCAGAGGACATGGGAGCGAGCACACCAGTCTTGGTCAACTTGCCATCCAGAATCAATTGCACAGCAATACCACAGGGCACACCAACCGTCTTGGCCATAGCGGAGAATCCACCGGGTTTACCATATTCGACCAAAGTAGAAGTACGAGTTTGCTTGGAGCCATCCTTCAATTCGATTTCAAAGCGATGTTGTAAGAATACCAAATCACGTTCACCTTCTTCGTATTGCATCTTTTCTTCCAAAGTAGCACAGAAGGTATCCAACAAGTTGTTTCGTCGGGTCACCTTGGTATCAGAGAAGAAGCCAACCCATCGCATACCGTCCAGAATTTGAGCCTTGTTTTCGTCATTATCGAGATCGCATTTGGCAATGATGGCGTTTTTCAAATCTTCTTCTTGAGTGCTCTTGGCGCCAGATACCTTTGCAATGACTTGATTCCAGGCAATTTCAGGGGCATCTTGAGTTAATTCGGCTTGTTGATCTTCACTAAGGAATCCAAGTTTGAATAAGGCCTTGACAAATTGACAGAAGCCATCGTAACGGAGAGTACCACGAATGATTGTCTTGGCTTCAGGAATGTTGTAACGCTTGTCATAAGGAGTAGAGTCACGGTTACCATATCCAACAAAAGCAAAACCAGGGTAACCAGCGTTCAATTTGCGAGCAGAGTCCATCAATGCAGTGCCAGAGACTTCGACAACTTTACCATCTTCAAGATACTTGGCAGTGTTCTTTAATGCCAACAACACACCGCGAGCTGACCAAGAGAATTTGTAACCAAAAGGATTGTTGGAGTTTTCAGGAGCAGGAAGACCGCCACAGAAGGAGATGAATTCAAGAAGCTACGTGAAATAAATGTGAGATTAGTTATTTGTGCTATTTCATATCACCTTCATCTGGACAACTTACCTTACCACCTTGGTTATGGACTTCTTCAATGGTACGGACAGCATACAAGTGATCAATTCCAGGATCAAGACCAATTTCATTCATGACTGTGATACCTGCATCTTTAGCACTATTTACAAGATTTAGTTTAGTTTTACTTTTGCTCCTCCCCCTTCTTTTTCATAATCCCAGATGCCGTGTCATCATTTTAAACCCCGCGCCCAAGATTTCCCATATTGTATACTTACGCTTGATCGTATTCCATCATGGCAGGTGAGACATAGGACGTGGTGACAACATTCTTCTTATGCTTGACAGCAGCCTTGATTACCAGAGCGTGATAAATGTAAGGAATCAAACTATAAAAGAGAGAATCAGTAAAGGTTCTCAAAGCCAAGTAACCCCCCCTTCTCCTTCTCCTCCTATGATTACCTGATAACAATGTCGTGTTTGGCCACCAAATCTTCAATGGCTTTTTCATCATTGATATCACAAGAGACAGCAGTAGCAGCAGGGTATTCCTTGACCAAAGCCTGGGCGTTTTCAAGTCGTCTACTAGCTAATGACAAGCAATAAAATAAAATAAAAGAGTGGGTGAGTAAGTTCATGTCAATGACACGTTTCCAATATATACAATAGTGGTGTCTTTTTCTTTTTATTTACCAATAGTGAGCTTGTTTTCAGGACGACGAAGGATGTATTCAACAGCAGGAGCGGCCACAAAACCAGAACCAAGCAAAAGTACCTTTCTACAAAGTTAATAAAGAGTAGTAATGATGAGTTGACATGATTATAAATATCTTTTTATCCGTGTTTACTTACTTTTCAGACATTATATAAAGTGAAAGAGAAAGAGAAAAATCGAAATGGGGATTTTCAAAAAATTTACGAGTTTCTTATGTGTTCATGTTTCGGAGTTAAATCTTGGTGATGTCTTTCCTCTTATGGACTATATTTCAAGATGAAAATCAATCTCACTCATTGTGGTCCATAAATATCTATCTTTTGTTGATGTATACGAGCTAGAACTTGATATCCCGCCTAGTCTTTTCCCATCAAAATAAAAACCCAATCTTGTGAATGATTCCCAAAAGGCAGTGGTACATTTTTGAATTGAACTTTTTTTTTTTTTTTTTCATTTGCACAATGACTGACCGCCCAATAAGGTGGAAGTCCTCTCCCCCACAGGGGATGACTTGAAAGGCATGAAAAGGTAGAGCAGGTGACGTTGGTTTTGTACGTCGGGATATGAATTATTTTTACCCCCGGACAACCTCAAAACAAATTTTTTTTCCTTTCGCGCTGGATTTTTCTTTCTTTCCACTCCTCCCTTCTCTTTGATCATGTACTCCAACGTTATCGCCCGTTCCGCCATCCGCTCTCGCTTGGCTTCTCGTCAAGTCATGCGCTCTGATTTATATCACTTTGAAAACAGCAACGGTCAAGTAAGGAATATTATAAAACACAACTCATCCGATTCTTTTTTTTTATCTAATCAATTATCGGCTCTTTTGATTGATTTGATTTGTCTAACTCTCTCTCTCTTTTTTTTTAAAAAAACAACAACAACAACTGTAGAACATTCCCTTTAACACCAAGAACCGTACCGGTCTCGCTGTCAAGATGACTCTTTACCTCGGTTTGGGCTTCGCTGCTCCCTTCCTCGGTAAGACCCCATTCTTAATGACCTAGCTTATCTTCCATAGTGTACTAACTTGAACTTGTTTTATCTTCCTCTCTACACATAGGTGCTTACTGGCAATTGTAAGTTGACTATATAAAAGAAGAATTAATAGATAGGAGGGGGGAAATAGGGATTGCATTGGTAGACTGATACTCACTCACCTCTTTCTATCTTTTTTTAATACAATAGCTACAAGGCCGCCAACTAAACATCAAGATCCCAAGTTGAACTTTTGGTTAGTTAGCTTCTTGCCTTCCTTCCTTTTTAGATATCAATTACCCCATCCTTTTTTTATCATCTACTATCAATAAAGAAACGTTGTTTTGCTTTGTTTTATAGAATGACTTTTTTTTTGTGTGGTTTGTGTCCCAGTATTACGTGGATACAACCACTACCGCCTTGAACATTATTTGATCATACATCAACAACAGTTCGATCACCTCGTAGGTGGTGCCCATATGGTTTGAATCGAAACTGTCGAAAAGTTGGGTATGATTGATGGGATCCCACTTGAAACTTTGACTTGTTGGTATACATAAAAGATGGTAGTTCCTTCATGTGGTATGTCACTCATAAGAAGAATGCAACTCTTCATGATTCATATCTTCACGTCTTACAAATTAAAATCCCGCTTTTCATGCAAATTCAAATTGAGATCTCATCTTTTAATTCAAAGAGTAACATTGTCCTTCTTTCTTCTCATAGCCTATGATATTTTATCGTGTTTTTTTTTTCTTCATCTTTTAAAACCGACATCATCATCATCATCAACATCATCCAAAAAGGGGTGATGAGCGGGTTTTTGAAATCGTCCCTCGAAAGCACCTGTCAATATCTTGAAGTAACATTTGCTCTGCATCTCACGAGTTAAATTGTTATATGTTTGAAAGTTGACACTACTCTCACAGGAACGAGATAGAAACATGCGATGAAAAAATGTTTGTCTTCTTCTGTATGCGGCGGGATTTGAAATCAGTGCCCAAGTAAAATCTATGTATGAATATCACTGTAGCCTGAGCTTGATAGTAGGAAAGGAATGTAAGACCACTCCACATTTGTACTCATAATCAAAAAACAACAACATACTTATTCCTAGTCTACATATTGATAATCATTTGATTTTAATCAAAAGGCTCATCCGCTGTGTATGAGAGTGCGGTAAGGCGGTATTTCAATTTCGTCCTTTGAAAATCTTGGAAAAAGGATTTTGTTCCTTCTTCTTCTCTTCCGACTAACATTAATCCTTCCATCATGCGTACTTTACTATTCATTTGTTTACTATTTGTAGCTATGGCTCATTCCTTACCATTACAAGAAACATTTATGACTAGTCAAGATTATGGTGCTATCTGGTCTCTGTGTGATGATCCTGGCTCTCACTCTCTACGGGGATATCAAAACGGTGTAACTATTAGCCCTGACTTGCCCCGTACTGGTGATGATATTACTGTCCAAGTCCGAGGCCATCTATGTAATGCAAAAAAAAAGGGGACCAATTTACATTTATACATGTATTGAACTGATTTTTTTTTTTTTTTCTTATTGTATTTGCTTCATAGTATCTCCTGTAACCAGTGGTCAAGTCAGTATTCAACTTAACCTGATGAATATGATTAAAATCAACAAGGACCTCGATCTCTGTAATGTATTGGAATCGGATGTTATGCGATCAAGCTGTCCTTTGAATGCTGGGGATGTTACATTGAATGCAAAAGGTACGATATAATAGCAAGTAAACTAATGGAATCCAACGACTGACCTTTTTTTTTTTTTTTTTTTCTTATGTATTGTAGCCTTTATTCCCAAAGAACTTCCAAAGCTACCCCTTAAGGGTGATATCAAGATCATGGATCAACTTGGAAATACTGTCACTTGCATTCATCTGGACTTTAAACTACAATGATCAATCACCACACACACCATTTACTTTTGTTTGTCCTTTGTAGTATAGTATTTATAAATAGTCCCTTTTTGATCATGTGTTGCTTATAGCCGATTAGCGGCAAATCTTTACCTTATTCCCTAGTCCATTTCCATTTATGTTATATGAATGAATAAATAAATAAATGATCTTGTTTTACCAATAAATGATGTTATATATACCACTTTGGTGTAATCCAACTAAAAACTGAATTCCTACTCCAACCCATATTGTTATATGACAATTGTCCATATCATAAAGATACAAGTGTTTATTAAATGGATGTTATACAAAGTGAAGTAATCAAATTCTATTTTGTTTGTTGTTGTTGTTGTTTTCAAAAAAGGGGGAGAAGTAAAGTACATATAAAATTAATGTAGAGGGGGGGGGGTGTTGATCAGAGCCTGGCAAGGACCTGAGTAGTTTGAAGTTGGGGCTGCATGATATGTCGTTCCAGATAATCATTCAAAAACATGCCATTAGGATCAATTTGTTGACGAATATCCAAAAAGTCGTCGAATTTCGGGTATGATTGTCGTAAATCTTGTTGTGTTTGTCCGTGCGCCTTTGCCCAATGAGGTCGTCCATTATACTTTCGCATGATATCTTCGTAGCCTTTCCAATACTTTTTATATGGCACCGGGTTTCCATAAGGTCTATTATGAATACATATATATATATATATATATATATTTGTATATTAGTATCCTTCATACCATATCTTTTTTTTTTTCAACGTTTTACCTATACATGATAACACCAATATAACATGTTTTCCTTCCATAAGCAGGACTGAGCCATATATCATCTTCATCAACAAATCTGATTTCCACAGGAAAGTGCACCTTGAGATTGTTCTTGGAGATATAGTCGTCCAATTGTTGCAACACTGCCGGAGCATCATCCCAAGCAATAGCCCATTCGTTGACATATTGAGGGAAGAGACAGTCAAAGTTAAAGATTTTGTGAGCATCGTCGATAACATGCATGGGACGAGAGTGGACCTTGTTAAACATGAATTGAGTCAAGGCGGGAATGACAGATGGTCGGAATCGAGTCATGTTCAAAAGGCCTTGATAGATATGGAAGCCAAAGGCACGTTCGTACCACCATGTCGTCACTGCACTAGTCATTGTTTGCACATTTGTCGGTTTGTTCGTCCGGTTCGCCCGCCATACCACACAATCATCTGTATGAGGGTACCACCATACACGCACATGTTCGGCCGAATGGATTGTCATGTCCCAGTTGGCAAGAATGTCGGGGAACTTGTAAGGTTGTTGAATGGCTTCCAACTTGAATGCTGGTTCTGCTTGTAAGGTCACTTGGGTCACAATACCGAGGGCACCAAGACTACATTTGGCCGCTGCAAATAATTCAGGATGTTCTGTGCTTGAGCAATGTATCACGTTTCCGTCTGCCGTCACCAGAGTCATACCGAGGATCTATACAAAGAAAAAAGAAAAAAAAGGTTAATCAATATTAGATAGAGTAAGTATATATATTTGGTTTGAAGACTTACAAAAGTTGACATGCAGCCATAATGAGCACCTGTTCCATGAGAAGCCGTGGCCATCACACCAGCAACCGTTTGATCAGAGATGGAACCCAAGTTGCTTAGAGCCATATTGTTTTCCTTGAGCACGACGTGTAGTTTGTGGAGAGACATACCAGCTTCAACTGACATAATACATTGATCTTGGTTGACAGATAACAAACGATTCATATCATTAATATTAACAAGAAAGTCTTCGGTGCAAGCCAGATCAGACGGAGAGTGACCACTACCAAATACTTTAATTCGTTTGTTCAATCGTTTCGCCAGTTTGACCACCTAATTTCGTAAAACCAAAGATATATAAACAGTAATTCCTTATTGTTTGTTTTTCATACTTTACCTTGACAATTTGTTGTTCTGTATTGGGGGTGAAGAGTAGTTCCGGTCGGCACTGGAAGGTCTTTGCCCAATTTTTAAATTGATAGTTTTCTTGAGCAATGGCCTGCAAATCCTTATCTAATTCGTTTATCAACATGGTTTGAGGAATAAAGAGGAATGGAAAGAAAGAAGGTTTTTTAAAAGAATCCAACATTTAACTGGCGACATGTTGCTTTTTTAATTCCCGCTAACTAAAAAGGGAGGTGTCAAAAAAAAAAAAAAAAAGCCAATGAAGAGGATAATCAAAGTATCACAAAGACCATAGTTTAAAGTAATGAATACAGTTGGTTTTTATTTCTATGCAAATCGAATAAAAAAAAATGGGTGTGGAGTAAAGTAAAAAAGAAAGAGAAGAAGAAAAAGAAGAAAAAAGTAATGCCTTTTTGTATGATGTGATTGTAATTAATTGAATACAAAGTGGGTGTAAGAGAGAGATGAGGAAGACAGAATATAAACATGAGGGAGTATAGGTAAAAGAAGGGATAAGATTCTATAAAGACTAAGCAGATTGTACCAAAGGTTGTAGTACTTCGAATGACCCAGTACCACCTTCCACCACTTTACCAAGGACAATTCGAGAAGAGGGAGATTCCAATGTATCAAAGTCACCAGCACTAAAAGAGAGAGAGAGAGGGGAGAGAGAGATTAGTAAGGAATCATTTCAATGTAGTATTATTTTTCAAACCACTTACATCACAGCATCATTCAAGAATTTACAAGTGGATTCGAAACTCATCTTAAGGAATGGTGCCACGTTTGAGTTTATACCAATACGACTGAATGGTTTGTATCCACCTTCGAATGTCATATAGTCTGCAATAACAGTCAAATGTCGACGATCCACCTTGATACCATAGACACCAAACACACTAGCCACTTCCTTGATGATGGCATTTCGAGCGGCTTCCACACCATAGGTTCGAAGGATAGCGGCAATATCGTTGGTATCGATATAGTTGATATCAATCAAATCACTGTGAGACCACATACCTTGCAAATTGACACCTTCGGTTTGAAGTCGTTTCTACAAAAGATAAAAAAAAGGGGGGGGGTCAAAAACATATAATCCATTAGTTCAACTTTTTTTTTTCTTACTGAAGTATCATTTTCGGTAGGATTGATGTATTCGAAACAGCGTTCAATACCAGCAATTTCATGAACGATCACCTTGTCACAAGCAGATTCGATCAAGTTGACCATCAAAATCTTCTTGGTGCCGGCAGGGAATTGCATATCAAGTTCACACCAGGATCCATCAACGTCGTCAAAGGCCCATCGTGTCACATAGTTAGATCGGTCAACCGCTTGTAATTCCAGAGCATCTGTATCCTTAGCTTTGTGTCGCTTGTGTAGGTTTTCGTCTTCGCTAAGGTCATCATCATCTTCATCATGAATAGATTTTTCCAATTCTGCTTCTTCGTCTTCCAATGTCTTGTCGGCAGGATCGTCGTCATCATCGTCGTCATCGTCATAAGAGGCCTTTTGCTTGGATTTGGATGCAAGACGAGCATCGGTAGCATCACCATCGGTTTCTTCGGTGGCTATAGTAAAAAAAGGGGGGGGTTAAATCCAAATCAAATCTATTAGTTGATCAAAATTACCTTGACCAGCATCGGCACCCAAGTCTTCATTCATAGAAGCTTCCTTGGCAGCAGTAGCAACGTTATGACCTTCAGCAATGTTGGTAATTTTGCGCCCCTTGATATCCTTTCGAATAGCTTCTTCCAGAGTCTTGATAAAGGCAGTGGCGAGGACCTTCTTGACTTGATTCTTGTCAGCCGAGTATTCTTCCAAGTATTCTTCTTCAGGGAAGAGGTTAAGTCGGATGGTGTATACCTTGGATCGGCGATAGTTTGTGTCAGATGATTTGGAGGTAGTGGTTTCGGTCACAGCAACATTGTCCACCAATTGAGATAAGGTAAGCTTGGAGACTTCTTTGCAGAATTCGCTTGCAGCATCGACTTGATTAACATCGGACTTGAGAGGCAACAACATGGTAGGAGTCTTGATCTTGGAGGCAGCAGTCATAATGATTTCACGGAGACGAGGGATACCAAGAGTCACGTTAGCAGCACCATAACCAGCAAAATGGAAAGTGTTCAAAGTCATTTGTGTAGAGGGTTCACCAACAGATTGTGCCGCCAACAAACCAACAGCTTCACCAGCGTCCACCAAACTATGCAAATACTTGAGGTGCATCAAAGCCTTGAATTTGCTCTTGTTCAAACTGCTGAATCGTTCATTGTCCTTGGTCAGAGTTTGGTCCTTGTCGAATGGCATATTGTCGGGATTTGAATCAATGTATTTTTGCATACCCATAGCAAATCGTTCAGAAACAACACCAAGATGCTTGCCAGGATTGTAGACAGACAAAGCAGGATCGTATTTGTTTGGTTTCTTCAGAGCCTTCTTTGAGTAGGTTTCGCCTTCCTTTGTTTCCAGACTTGACAAGGCGGCCTTGGGGTTGTATTTTTGCGAGAGAGTTTCAAAGTTGTGTGCCGAGAAGCTGTATTTTTCGAGATATTTGGCCTTGATCACATCCAAAGAATCTTCACCATAATGGAATTGCAATACCGAGCCATCAGAGTCACGTACAGTATGATCGTAGTGTACCTTCAAGCCTTCCAAATGCTTGATCAAACAACGTTGGAGATAACCAGAGCGAGATGTCTTAACAGCAGTATCAATCAAACCTTCACGACCAGCCATACAATGGAAGTAGTATTCTTGAGGACGGATACCAGTTAAGAAGCGACCAGTGACATAACCACCAGCACGGGCACTAGTATCATAAGGACGGAAAGACGGTAAGGAGCGACCAGACACCATGAGAGGTACACGACGACCTTCCAATTCTTGTTGACCCAGCAAACAGGAGATTTGAGCCACGTTAACGTTGGATCCCTTGGCACCAGATACAGTCATCATTTGCATATCATTGTCGGGGAATTTGCGTACAAGACCATTAGGCAGACAGGTTTCAGTAATAGAGCTTGTCAATTTGTTCACCTTGGACTTCATAGCGTTATCAAGACCAGCCAGTTTATCATCATCACGAGCAACTTCTTCCATGCGCAACTTGAATTCTATTTCAAGAAAAAAAAAATGTGAGTGTCTGCTCTTGTTTAACATCTTCTAATTGACTAATTTATTACCTTTTTCGAGCACTTCCTTGGTTGCAGTTTTAGCAGTTTCGGATAGACCCAAGTATTCCAAATGTGCTTCCTTGCCGAGCCCGAATCCATCATCTAACAGTCCACGACGCCATTGATCACCTTCTTCAGTAAGAATCAAATCATCCATACGACAGGTAAAACCACGGAATTGGATGTATTTAGTGAATAGTCGACCAAAGATACTGAGTAGTTTGCCAGCAGGTTCAGGGCCATATAGTTCGTAAACAGAGTGTACAAGACCATAAGCAGTGGCACCAAATTGAGATTTATCGAGCACACCTCGGACGAGTTCACCATCCATAACCAATACTTCAGCTTCTTCTTTAGCATCAGGACCCCAGTATCGACCAGGCACCTTACTTGAGGAGGTCATGTTCAATTGTGATTTACCATAGGTCAAATTCATCAAAATAGTGGAAATCTAGAGAAAGAAAGAAAAAAAAAAAAAAAGAGAGAGAGAGAGAAGGTTAATACTTTGTCCCTTTTATCACCTGGTTATTTTCAAACTTACGATTTGTTTACCAGACCAAAGAGGTTTAGGCTTGAATATAGTAGGAGGAAGAGTCAAGATACGACCATTACCAGTGCCATCTTCTTCAGGTCGTAAAGATCCATAGAGCAATTGTTGATATTCATCCTTTGTGAAGAATGTGTCCCGAGAAGTCATCCACACACCAGAAACAACGTGATCTTGAATCAAACCACGAAGAGGATCACCAGATGTAGGTACCAAATATTGATTGTCAGTGTTGGCGATCAAAGCAGCTTCAGCACGAGCGATTTCATTTTGAGGGAAATGAATGTTCATTTCATCACCATCAAAATCAGCATTATAGGTGTTACAATTGGCGTAATGCATTCGAATCGTTTTTTCACCAGGAAGGACACGAGCCTTGTGAGCCATGATAGAAGGTTTGTGCAAAGTTGGTTGACGATTGAGAAGGAGCATATCACCATTACGTAAATGACGGAACACCTTTTTGTTGACGGGTTGTGTGCGTGTAGGATAAGGATTGGCGCCAGATTGATTGGTAGATGAGGTTTGAGAGGTGAGTAAAGAGTTGGCAAGTGCAATACGAGATTCCTTGCTGAGTTTGGCCAAAACATCCACCGATTGATCTTCATTTTGGACGTGAGTAGCACCAGGCCAAACATAAGGACCATTGATCACCGCTTGACGCATTTCCTTCACATTGTATGGAGTCACAGGTTCAGGATAGGTTAGTTTCTGGGCAAAGACAGGAGGCACACCAATTTCACAAGTTTCAATATTGGGGTCAGGAGAGATAACAGATCGTGCAGCATAATTGACACGTTTACCCATCATATGTTTTCTGAATAGACCTTCTTTCTTTTCCAAAGCTTGACGAATACCAGGAGGGTTAGTGTTACCTTGAGCGACTTGAGTAGGGTTTTTGGTGGAATCGATGAATGAATTGACAGCATGTTGTAGTTTAATGATACTGTCAATAAACATAGTGCGATAACGTTGGACCTTGACTTTGTCGGTAGGTTCTTCATCAGCAGCAGCTTGTAATTGATCAGAGAAGTCCCGGACTTGATGAGAGCCTTCAAGAATAGCACTGAGCAAATCATTTTGAGGAGATTCAAACACCTTGTCGCCCATAACAGAAGGAGGTCGGAATCGTGTTGGAGAGACAGCCAATACTTCAATGAAGAACATATGGTAGGACGCCTTCTTGATATGAGTTGCCACATGAGGATTACGTGCACCAAAGAGTAAAGTTGTGAGATCACTTTGTGTTTCAAACAGATTCTGGACCATCTTGCGGATTTCATAAGGTGTCAAGAATCGTTGGCTAGAAGGATTGTTTTTGTTGTTGCTGCCGAGTTTTGCTTCCATTGCAAGTAAATCCTTTTTGGGTAGAGGCATTTGAAAGAGTTTGGCGGCGCCGTCACGTCGGAATGGTGGAGAGATCGCTTTACAGTGTTCACATCGTTTGATAGCAAGACAACGACGCATAAAATCCATCATCACCGATTTTCTGACTTCGTTGATCACCGTCACCTTGTAATTTGAGACTGAAGCAGCACGGATTTCAGGGTCAGCCATGCAGTCCTTGACATATTTTTCTATTGGGTACACAAAAAAAAAAAAAAAAAAAAAAAAAAAAAAAAAAAAAAAAAAAAAAAAGTAAGAGGTAAATTAGCACCTGTCAAAGTAACAACCTCCCATTTCATATTTTTCAACCTACCCAAGTGAGCTTCGTATTCTTCAGCGTTAGAGAAGACATCATCACCCATTTCATCTTCTTCCATATCATCAATGTCCTTCTTTCCCTTGGTTTTGAGTTTAACGTAAAAATCATCAATAGCTTGAGCTTCACGGACCAAACCATTTTCCAACAACTTGAGTTTGGCGAGTACTTTCTTTTGCTATAATAGTTAAAAGTATGATAAGTTTCCATTCTATCCTTTTCCAAGTGTTTCCTTTCATTATTACCTGAGTGGAACCCATACGGAAGTGATGACAGTGTAAACAGTGAGCCCGTAATACAGCATACAAGTTGTCAAAAAACATGGGATTGTATGCAGGAATAGGAAGATCGATGTGACCAAAGTGACCCGGACAATTGGTGTAAGTTTGTGCACAGGTTCCGCAACTATAATATAGAATGAGAAGGTTGTTTAGTATATGATAAAGGGGTTAATTGACTGTTTATATATATAAAGTGTCTTACATTTGTGACTTTTGGTAAGGACCAAGAGCAGAATCATATAAACCACCTTTAGTAGGATGTCCAAGAGCGTCAAAAAGGAGTGGGTTGACAACTTGCTTCACTGATATTTTGCGTATTTCTTGTGGGTCGTAAAAGGAGAACGACACAGAATCGATCTCGGCACCAATGGGATTGGAGATATTCATTGGTGGTGGTGAAGTAAATCAAGAGATTTATAAAGTAAAGGAAAAAAAAAAAAGGGAAAGACAGGTAGAAGAAGAAAAAAAACTCTGAGCTTTAATTTTAGCTGAGTGAAAAAAAAAGTCACCACACAAATCACAAAAGCCACATTTCAAACACATTATCCATTGTTAAAGCATTGTCAAAAAGGCATGAATTTTTATTATATGACACCATCATCAACACATAACACTACACTACAACTATTAAAGACTATATTACAATCACTAAAACAAATAAAAAGATAATATTAAAACAGATAGATCCTAGGTATGAATCCAAGTCAAGGTATTTGATGCAAAAAGTTGACTTGACGCATAATAATAAGAGGGAGACAACAAAGAGAGAGGTGATTCCTAAGCACTTTCTTCTATTGTATGTGGTGGAGAAGGAGATAAGCTGAGAGTAGCCCAAATAAGTTCAGTAGGTCATTTTTGGAGGTTCCACCATGATATACTTTTGTTGTACGTTTAGTAAAGAGGTGATTACCCGCATTTTGTTTTTCATCTTGTCCCGCAGAGCATACATATCAGCGTCAGGGCTGTTTATCGTAGGGAATTCGGATATCATGCTACGTAAAGTATCCATATGACGAAGTGCCCTATTATTATACATATCATAAAGAGTGGTAAGTCCATTTTGTATACAACCCTTTTCTTCATGCTTTTTACCTTGGGTTGATCTTTTCAGGATGAAGAGCAGCCAGTTCACTCCAAGCATCAATGCAACCAGAATAAAAACCAAGTTCACGACCAAGTTCATACGCCTTTTCACATCCAAATATACGTCCTTCGAGTTCTCCAGACTTTTCACCATCACGATAACCGTCGTCGAAGCCATGTTCTTGGAACCTATAAAGTAAGATATAAAAATAAATGTCATATTAGTATAAAAGGACAGGTTAGTCATCACAGTAACTTACATTGTTTCAAGGTGACAAAGAGATTCAAGGTCTTGGGAGCGTTCTAATATGTCAGGCATCATAATGAATGTTTTGATAAAATAAAATAAAAGAGAGGGGAAAGAATGACAAATCAAAAAAAAAAAAAAAAAAAACTGCGATTTGATACGACTAGAGTCGGGGGTTTAAAATCGCCTTTTATCCTAAATTGGACAGCCTGTCCCTGAAGTAAAAGTTGATGATTGACTGTATGAATCTACAAACCAATCCATAGGACAGGTACAGAGATTTCTATAAAGTCATTAGAGTTAAATAATATATTACATATGGTTTTTATTTCATGCAATATAAAACAATCATTCAATATGTACATAGTGAAGCTATTATGATGAAGGTGGGGAGAGGGAAGGCGATAATGCCAAGTACTAAAGTAGATTGTGAGCGTGTGGAGAAAGAGTTATATCAGAGAAAGAGAGAGAGACTATTATCATCGTTCATTGTCCTATACAACCAAAGAGAGCCCATCATAACCATTTTGATCACTCTGTTCCATCTAAAAGAGAGTATGCCAATCATCATCATCATTATCCTATCCAACCAAAGAAAACCCATCATAATCATCTTGATCACTTTATTCCATCCAAAAGAGATTATGTCGATCATCATCATCATTCTCTTGAAGATGTGCCACCACAAAGTTAATAGACGTTTTAAATCCCGCCACATAAAGGGAAGATCACCACCGTTTATTAAACTATTATAACAATGATTCATTCTATATCTACAATATAAATTAAATTACTTTTCTTCCTTTGAAGCTCCAGTGGTTGGTAAGCCCATGTAAACCTTGAATGTATCGTATATCAACCATTGGAAACTTGTCAGAGTACCAATCATAAGCATACGAGGACCAAGACCACGCCATACACCTTTGAGGCCCAATTCCTTTGCAACATCTACCATTGTTGTTTGTTTTTGACCAGGAGTATCTGAGACAGCATTCATGCGACTAACGATGACATCAGCAGGATGACTGACGATTGCCACCAAGATACCACTTGTATACCCAGCTGTGAAGGATACAAGGAGCTAAAAAATAAAAAAGTGTGATCAGTATACCATGTTTCCCCCCTCTATCATTATATTCTTTACCTGTTGGAATTCGTTGTATTCGGATTTTGGCTTGGACAAAAAGTTTGAGTATATCAGTTCCACCGTTTTTTCAAAGGTAGCAAACTTCATACAAGTGTAAGGAATTTGTCGACTCCATAATGGCACCAAACCCTTGTAGAATCCACGAAGACCTTCAGTTTCTTTCAATTTACGGAATCCTTCCACTGAGTTTGCCGCATAGGGTGGATAAGATGTTTGCATGCGTACTTTAATGGATTCCATAGGACAGAGGAAGCAATCAGCAATGAATTCCGCCGAACCAGAAGCAGCAAGTGCCAACAGGGTGCGATGAGTATACGCCTTTTCTTCACCAAGGATGTTACCATAAGCATACTTGAAGTATTCGTAGAGTCCGTATTTACCAGCACCTTGCATAGAATAACCAAGGAACGTTGGTCCAACACCTACCCAAAGACCCCGAAAGCCTTCTGATTTGATAATAGTTCGCCACCCATCGAAAATACCCTTGTATAAGTCAGGTTGCACCTAAAAAGAAAAAGAGTGAATATTGAGATATAAGGCATAGTTTTTTTGTTAGTGGTCCCCCCCCCACAATCCTTTGATGCCCAATAGTAGTAGCAGTGCAGTAGTAGTAGTTCTTGTTTTCCCACCATTGACACAATGGCCATTTATTGTTCTTTTTTGTAGTTACCTGAGAGCGACATTTGACCAAATCCAAAGGAGTTACACCAGAATGAGTAGGACTATATGAGTTTAGAAATAAAATTGATATGAGCTACAACAAAGTTAAAAAAGTAGGGGAATAGTAAAGATGCATTTACTTACCCACAAGCAAGGATACCACCCAAAGCACAGGTTAAAAAGTATTGACGGCTATTTGGTTCAATTGTCTTTTTAGGAGAGAGCTTTGATTCATTCATAGAAGCGATAAGATAATTACCAAGAGCAGTAGGCATGATGTTGTGATTATTATATGGGGAAGGAAGAAGAATTAGTGAGAAAAAAAAAAAAAAAGAAAGAAGAAAAAGGAAAAAAAATTGCACTAGGATATAAATGAAACCCCGCTGGGTTTGAAATGTTTTATGCAGGTAGTGGCAGAAAGACTATAGAACCCATGCCTTACAACCCTTATCTTTCGGGTATAACTTTTTATGTTTGGAATGGTGATATGAAATCATATGTTCACTATCCACTAGAGCAAAAATGGAGTCCTGCCCTGCATGAACAATAGTCTCTTTTCTCTGCATACCAGTATCACCATGGCTATAAAACATAAGTAATATATGACCTTTTTTTTTTTTTTTTTTACATTACCCTTCATACTTACAACCCTTTTCCGTGTTCTGAAACTACCAAGTGCTTTATCCAGCATGATTGCGGGAATTGAAAAAAGGGAAAACTATTTATCATCTCCTTCTTGGGTAACTTGAATTTTTCGTCGAATAAGCGGAGGATGAAATATCAGTTTATATTATGTGGGAAGTATGTGGTTTCCTTTTATTTTTCACTTACCGTTAGCCGAAGCCCCGTACCCATCCCTCTCAAAGGAGGGGTGCCAGCCATATTCTCATCCAAGAATTGACTGACAAGTTGTTGTTGTTTTGTTAAGGGGGTGGGCATCCCCAAGGAAAGCTGAAAAGAATTTAAAAAGCTCTTTTATGAGAAAAAATCAGATGATCATAACCCATGCATTGCCAAATTATAACAATCGTATACAGGACATTGGCCATCATAGTTAGCATTAATGAGATGAAGCCTATAGGAAGCCACTCGGGCTAAAGTTTGCCCTAATCGACGAATTACTAAATTTACTCCTCCTTCTTATCAGCGGTGTTTAAAACATGAAGCTTACATGTACAGTTTTGTAAGGTACATGATTGTTTCATCCTCTCTTTCCTCATCGTTCTTGGACGAGCGTCTATTGATCTTACTTCAGGTGTAAGATCCAGTTTTTTCATTTTTAAATACCGGTCTCCAACTTGAGATATTTCTTTTTTAACAAGTACATTCAAAAGGCTGAATATGAACCAAAAATATTCTGGTGCTCACTACTTAATACATAAAAATCAAACTATCTGAACCTAAGATACTCTAATATCGACCAGATTTAGCCGTATCACATCCTTTGATTATGCAACAAAAAAACGTCCAACTCCGCCACGTTCGGGGATTAGCAAAAAATAAGTGCCTCCAGGCGGAATTGAACCGCCGACCTTCTGCTTACTAGGCAGACGCTCTGCCAACTGAGCCATAGAGGCTGTAATTATTTTTTAGACTTTTATGCAATATATAAAGCATAAACGTTTATTTAAACGCCGACATTCTCTGATTGGCTAATAATTTAATTTAATAAGCCCGATACATTTATTTGAAAAAAACCAGATTCCATTATAACACTTCTTCTTTCTTCGTTAAACTCGACATGAAACGCAACTTGGAATCCGACGAAGATACCACTACTTGGAAAAAACCACGGACAAGTTCTGAAAACCTACAATTAGCAGCCAACAGTTTGGAAGATACATTAAAAGAGGTAATTTGTTTTACCCAAGGAAAGGATCTTTTTTAACTCCTTTTTTTTTTTCTTTTCCTTTTTTTTTTTTTTTTTTTTTTTTTTTTAGCTTCATGGATCTGTGGCCGCGTTGGAATCAGTAACACCAGACATTAGTCGACTTGCCTTTTTGACTACATTGGAAAGGGTAATAAAAAAAAAGGACACCTCTTCTTTAGGATCATTCTAACACTTTTATTTATTGAACTGATAGAACTACGTTTTGGCGACGTATGAAGAATTGGAAGACACCAAAACTATTGTAACTGATGGCATCTTGCCTCAAATCACCAAATTACTCGCAGAAGCTCAAACTATTATTGACAATCAGAAGACCCAGACAGAGCAATTCGAACAAAAGGTAAGCTGAAAAGAAGAAGAAGAAAAAAAAAAAAAAAAAAAAAAAAAGGACGGTTGGGGAACATGGGTTTTACTAATTATCTTTTGTATATAACAGGTGGACGAACAAGACAAGGCACTTAAAAGTAAACCACCAACCAATCACACTGATGACAATATACATTTATCTTTGACGGAACAAGAACAAGAACAAGTAAATAAAGAAAAACAAAGGAAACGACTTCGACATAAATCCTTGCTTGTGGAATTCAATACGTGTGATAATATAAAAGCAGGGTTGGTAAGTAACATATAGTCTCATATAGGAATACTTCAATGACAACTAACGGTTTATCTTGTAGGAATTGGAATTGGAACGATTGGAAGAGGAACTTAGATATACGGAACAACAAATACCACATCATACGAATGCAACCCCTGAACAGAGTATGACGATGGAAGAAAAACGACTGATAAATGAATTGGATCAATTGGAACGACAAGGCGAAAGGAAACACAAGAATCAACAAGAACAGAAAGGGGCGGCATGGATTGACGATAATACTATGGTTATTGATATGGACATATCGGAATTGACATTAGGTAAACAGTATGATCATCATCAAGGGTCCCTTCTTCTAATAGGTATATCATTGTGTAGATGTGTGCCAGAAATATTTATCTACTACGCAAAACCTTCTTGATGAATTAATTGACTCAACAGGTACAAGAATACGAACCAATAGTACCCCAAGTTTGATACTAACATATGATCATCTTTATCTATCCCTAGTATGTATTCCCACCAAGACCAATGACCTATCACTATATTCAAAAGCCATAAATCAACTTCAAACCAAGGTAAAATTAACTCTAGAACATAAATAATCTAGTTTTATTGATTTCTTTTTTATATATGGGGATTATAGTATTTCCAATCTTTACAACTAGAACAAAAGGTGGAAAACAAAATTAGGCTATTGAAGACATGCTGCAAAACATTGATAACAAAAGATAATATGGGATTCATTGCTCAACGATTGATTGATGTGCTATTCACCAAGGATGGCTACTCGGCCCTGACAAAGGAATCACTCCTCCAGGTAATCACAAAAAACAAAGGTTTAATTTGAAAAATGACTAACCATAATGTATTGCTATTAGAAATTTGAATCACATCGGCAAAAGGATACTGTTAAGAAACTAATAGATAATTATGATTTATCATTCATACAATAGACATACACAATTTAACTAATAAAAATGACATTTACCCCTTACCTATAATAATCCTACTTTATTGCTATTAGATTATTGTAATGTGGTACTAACATGAAGCGACCATTGATAAACAGTTTGTCTTTAATGATAATGCATTCACCAACCCTCCTTGTACTATCTCGTCCGTGTGACATTGATTTAAAAACCCGACACATTGGACCATTATCCGACTTTTCTTTTTTTTTTTTTTTTTTTTTTTCCTTTTTACTTCTTTTCCTTTTTTTTTCGTCTCTTCCTAATTGTGCATTTACTTGATCAATGTTTGGTGCCATAAAGACCGCCTTCTCCAAATCCTATTTACATTCTCAACATGAAAACCAGCATCAAGGTAAGTCATTAAAAAAAAAAAGACAAGCATGGGGTTTTTTTTAAATGACGAACTCACGAAACAGGTATCTTTTGATGACAGTATTTGTGAATGTCTATGATATGGTAAGGTGCTATGACTTTTACTATATGGTTAAACTAATCACTGTAAACATTCTTCTCTTTAGCTCCAACCAAGTTTCTTGACCAGTTTTGGGTATTATGCACTGGGTGTTGGTAAGTCTGCGTGGGGAGGAAGAGGAGAAGGGGGGGGGGAAGTTTTACTGACAACTTTTTTTTTTTTTTTTTTTTTTTTCTCTTTGTTACTGAAATAGGGATCTATCACTCTGGTGTTGAAATATGTGGGAAAGAATATTGTTTTGGTGGACATGAATACAAGAATATAACCGGTGTATTTGCAGTTGAAGCCAAAGTAGGACCTCCAGGCCTATTATTCAAGTAAGTGAACCATCCAACTCTTTTTATTATTATTATACTAACCTTCGTCTCTCCTTACTTGTAAAGACAATCAATCAGTGTAGGATATACTAGCCTGACGAATGATCAAATCCATAAATTGATTCAAGATATATCCAAGGACTATGTTGGTACCTCTTATAATCTTTTAACAAGGAATTGTAACCATTTTACCGATGATCTATGTGTACGATTGACAGGGAAACATGCACCTTCTTGGGTGAATAGGGCGGCTAAACTGGGCACGATGTTTCCATGTGTGATTCCAACAGAATGGATTGAACCCCCTGACTTGGAAGGTGAAGGTATATATATATAAAAAAAAAGTCTATACTTGTTTTATAACCTGTCTTTATACTGACCACATCTCTTGTCATTCAAGTGGTACCTTCACCCCATTCTTCAGGGGGATCTAACATGACTTATTCTTCAAAAGCACCATTAAAATCGACAATTACCAATACAACAACACAATCGAATCCATCTCAGAAACTTGTATCTAAACAAAACAAATCAAGTACTGCGTCTCTTACCATCAAAACCACACCCACCATCAATAACAACAACAACAAACCATCATCATCATCATCATCATCATCATCATCATCACCATCATCAATATCATCACTTCCTTATTCCAATCATGTTATCTCTCAGGCATCTTCTATCACATCATTGGAAACACGACATTTTCAACAACAACATCAACCACGACATCTCTATTCACTATCCACTTCACCTAATCATCATCATCACCATCATCATCATCGTCATCGTCCTTCATCGTCTTCTTCCCCATCATCTCCTACCAAACATAGGCGCCCTTCTGGATCTATAGCTGGTGATGGTGAAAGTATCTTCTTTGGTCGAACTTCTTCTCCTATTATGAATGATGATGATATGTCTGATCCTATCAAGGAGCCTGATTGTCATCGCCCCGAAGTCATTCGATCTGCTACTCAACTTTCCATTGGTGCTTCTCTACAAGAAATGGATAAATAGATAGTTATATAAATACTTAGTTATACATATTATCATTTGATGCTTAATTAATAAATATATCCTGCCTCTTTTTTTATCTTAAACTTTTGTGTGTGTGAGGTTTGAAAATTACGGATCAAAGCAGGTGATGTAGAATGAATGCTTTTCGGGTATGAAACAAACAAGAACATGTCAAAATTCTACCTCAATTCTATTAGCAAGAATATTTAACCAAAGATATGTATTGTTTTTGAATCGATATTAGGGCTCTTATGAACTTGGTGATTGATATGAAAACCATCTGTTTGGGCGCATGATTGATCATTGAAATCTGTTGTCTATTCGGTGTGCATGATTATATTGGAGTGTACGAAGATTCGATTATCGGAATAGTCTTATATGGCCACATGGTAATCTGTTTACCTTAAATTAAGAACTATTTTTTTTTTTGTTTTGTTTGCATTCCTTTCTTTCAACTTTTCTCTCTCTCTCTTTCTTTAAACCGATATGCACCCCGCAGCTATTGTTGGTATCATTGTTGGGGGAATTGTTTGTATTTGGGGCGGATATGAATTTGGCACTCACTTGTTGGATTGGGTCTCATACCGAAGAGAACAACGATACTATGAAGAGTATATACGTCAATATAAAACTGATGAAAAACAAGTTCTGTTGGTTTATGAAGATAGTGATGATGATAAACCCTTGTCAGAATCCAGTTTCCTTTCATCGTCGTCTCTTCGTCTACGTAAAAAGGTAACGAGTGGGTTTCAAGCGCCGATTGAACTTTATCAATGCATTTTTTTTTTTGTAGACCATCATCAAAAACGATCAAGAAGAAATCCGAACCCGAGGAAATAGTTTAATGGGGTTGTCACATCTTGAGGATGATCAGGAAATCATTGTGTCTAGTCAACATGAGTTACCATCCATGCTACAGCCACCTAACGAATCAAATGAATCGTCGACGAATTCCTCTTGGGCATCCGTTCATCCGGATCATCATGACGACATGGATGATGATGGTGATTCTTCTACTTCCTATGATCTTCTTAGTTTACCCTCTTCCGAAGGCCAGAGATCTCCACATTTACTATTTTAATTTAATGAATAAAGTGGCAATATGATTTTTTCGTTTTACTTACTTTGACAGCAAACATCACTTTTAATATCGGACAGAGAAAACGGGCTTTTTGAAACCCTTAGCATTTTACATGAAATATATTCAAATGCCGACAGTTGATTTTTTAGAATCTTTTTTTTTTTGATTTTCTAGTTTTTCCTTTTTCTTTCTCTATCTTATTTTGTTCTAGTACTCTTTACATCATGTCCTCCCCACATCACCACTCTTCAGGACAGCATCCTCATTTACAACAAGTGCAATCAACACTCCACAACCTGTCTCTTCACCATTCGGGTAAAATAGTGGTGGGTCCATTATTGCGTTATATCGGCACTGATTATCAGAAACAAGTGTATATCGGTTCGTGTCTCGTTGTATCAAGTCATCGTCGTGCACCTTCTTTAGAAATTACTCTTCGTCCAGCAACTACTCACCTGCATCATCACCCATTCCACCGACACCATCAACAAACGTATCAACCAACGGGTGAAGCTCTAGATGTGTTTGGACAAGAATACACATTTTGGCGATACTGCATTGAACTACCATTATCAAACGAAGCACAAATAGCATCTTACCAGGTGTCTGATAATAACAAGTTTGAATTCCACCTACCGTCCATCCACGAATCGATGCGGTTCATGTTTCACTCTTGTAATGGCTTCTCTGACATTCCCCAGGAAATGAAGGACAAGTTTGGTGAAAAGGAAGCTCCTCTTTGGCAAGATGTATTGGATCGTCATCAAGTCATACCTTTTCATGTCCTCCTTGGTGGTGGTGATCAATTGTATCAAGACCGGCTGATCAAAGAAGACTTTATGAAACCATGGCGGGATGAAAAGGATCCAAAGAAACGGGTGGCCATGACTTTGACTCAATCTATGCGTGATGGATTTGAACATTTTTACTTTTGGAACTATGTCCAGAACTTTGGGTAAGTAATATATATATATATATAAAAGGTGATTAACTTGCCTTGTTATGTAGATTCGAAGGTAATCCGGTGGTGGCCAAAGCCTTTGCGACTATTCCATCTGTAAACATGTGGGATGATCATGTAAGTTAACTAGGGAGTGGGTGTATAAACAGGAAAAGGATAATAACCCTTATATATGTAATTAGGATATCATTGATGGTTATGGCTCTTACCCAGCAGACATGCAAAACTCTGATTGTTTTAAAGGTAAACCCTTTACCCCCCCCATCCCACCATAAATATACACACAGCTTTCTTAATCATATCTTCTTATAGTTCTCTTTGCCAACGCAACACGATTCTATTACTTATTCCAACATCATACGACGACCGAACTAGCACCTCGACATGGCATGATTCGAGGCACTGTACCTTCTTGTCATCACATCATCACTACTCTCGGTCGAGACATTGCCTTACTCTCATTGGATGCACGGGGTGAAAGAACAAAGCACGATGTATGTCAACCACAATCTTACGATATCCTCTTTGATACACTTTATAAAACCATTCCCGACACTGTGAAACATCTCTTGGTGCTCACCGGGGTGCCTTTGATTTACCCTCGTCTGACTCTCTTTGAAAAGGCCATGGATGGTGCCTCTGGATTCAATTTGGCCACTATTGCTGGGAAAACGGGTGCTTTGGGAAATATCATCAATGGTCAACTGAACAAATGGAATGGTGATCCCGAATTACTTGATGATATGAATGACCGTAAGTATGGATCCACTATAATGGGGTATGATTAATTAAATCTTGTTTATAGATTGGACGGCTGGGAATCATGAAGTGGAAAGAAAACGATTCATTGAACGATTACAACAATATGCTAAAGATCGATCGATACGAGTATCTTTTTTAGGTGGCGATGTAAGTTGGAAAACGACAACAAGAGGTATTGCATGAATTAGGATCATTAATTTTTATTGTTTAGGTACATTGTTGCGGTACTGGTCGACTGTACTCCAAGGATATGAAGGAAAAGGAAGAAGCCGATCCTCATTTGATGGTACAAATAGTTTCCAGTGCTATTGTAAACATGTAAGTTAACAAAAATGAATACTATGACCCCTCTAATCCTTCTTTATATATTTAGTCCACCACCACAAGCGTTATTAGCCATCCTCAATCAAAACTCCTCCTATGTCACTTTTGATCCCAATACAGAAGAAAAGATGTACAACTTATTCAAGAAATCACCTAATGGAAATAACGTAAGACGATATCATTCGTCCATAGGCTGTAACATGTACTAACTCTCTCTCTCTCTCCCTTCTATATTAGAGACAAAACAAGAAACTGATGGGATTCCGAAACTATTGTGCAGGTTATATAAACGACTCCACTGGACAAATCGACTTTTGGATTCAAGCAGAAAAAGAAGTAGGTGTAAAAGGAACGATGGGGTATCTTGTACAAGTCCCACGACTTTTATTTGGTCCTTCAGCCAAACGACATTTACAACCAGCACCTTCGACCACTTGGATGGGCCCCCCTTTACCCGATCGACCTCCTCAATTTGTCCAACAAGCACAACCACCCCATCATCAACCACCCCAATTGACACAAGAACAACAACAGAACCGCCCTGTCCCTCCACCGCCACTTCCATCAAGGAATCCTGGTGGGTTTGTTAGACCACCTCCACAACAACAATAACTATAGTATATCATCATCAACCCCTTCCCCTTGTTATTTTATTTAGTTATATATAATCGTTTATTGATGAATAATAAAAACCATATCCTACTATACTATCTACCGTCTTGATGCACCATTACCAGCCGCTGGTTCAGGAGGAGCCGCCATATTGGACATCAACATGAATCCACCGGCCAAGATCAGATACCAATACTTTTGAAAGAAGGTCTTTTCTTCTTCTTCTTCTTCTTCAGTGCGTTCGTCGTCGGGTCGTTGTTGTTTGGCAGTTGGTTTAGGTTTCTGTGCTTTTCCATTGAATTGACCAAGTACAGGTCTACAATACATGTATAAAAAAAGTTGGTCACTCAATTATTTAGTAGAAGGAAGGACTTACTTTACACCGTTCGTAGCATGGATAATGTCGACTTTGCTTTTGAATTCTTCAGTGGGTTGTGTAGCCTATATCAAAAAAAAAGAAAAAGAAAGTGAGTAGATGACATTTGGTTTAAAGTTGACTTACAGTGAGAGGATCACATTCAAAAGTATCCGCATAATAATCCACATGGTAAATCTGTTGCTGATCATCAAGATGAATGCGGAACTGGTCAGCAAATCCACTGGCTTTAAGTTGACACTACCAATACAGAAAGAGAGAGAGAGAGATTAGTAACTTTGGAGGACCTTTTTTTTTTTTGGGGGGGGGAAGTACTTACTGATGGAATGGATGACAAAGTAATTACACCTGTCTTATCATTCTTAATCTTGACCTGATATAATCCTGGGCCAAGATCCCCATGACCGTGTTCGACTGATACGTATTTTGGTGCGTGAGGAATATCGATAATATCACCTCGTTTCAAGTAATCGCCACCTCGTTTATGATAAACAGATAACTAGACAGACAAAAAAAAAAAAAAAAAAAAACGAGATGAGTGAGGTTATCGGTTATGGAGGAGTGTATTCTTACCGTGTCATTAGCATACACAAATAGGATTGTAGATAACAAACAGAGTAAAAGAGGGATAGGATGAATCATGGTCAAGAAGAAGGAAGAAGAAAACATCATCAATTAAAAAAGAAGACAGACCAAAAGATTTAAATCCAGCGCAAAATCGGGATTTTAAAATAGACATGGTATTCATGCCTCAAAATGATTTTTATTTTATTTTTTGCGTTAAAAGAAGGGTATGATAAGACAGCAAGATAAAACTAAACTAGAAGCTAGAGATAGATATATAGAGTTAGAGAGAGTATGGGGTATATCAGTTATCCAAATTCCTTAACCGTTTGAGAGTACGCTTGTCAGCAAGAGGTGGTGGAGGTGATGTGGATGAAGGTAAAGAGCGTTTTCGTGATGGTTTGCCTGATTCTTGAGGTGGACTATGAGGATAAGCAGAGAGATGTGAAGGAGGTTTGATCATGGGTTTTCGTGAGAAGGTATCATAATCATAAGGACTGTTATTATCATAATGATTCTGGCGATAAGGGTGTCGTGAGTTATCGTAAGGACTATTCATCAAATAGATATCATTATCATTGGAAGGTGGAGGAGCCATGGTGCCGGGTACTGGACTGCAGCTGCCACTTGGTAAATTAGTCTGATCATTTCGAAGAATACCTTAAAAGAGAGAGAAAAAGAGAGATCAGTCAACATTACATATTATAATAAAAAGGAGAGAGAGAGAGAGAGAGAGAACTTACTTGCGAAGGAATCATGATTGGTAGATTCTGATCGATCCCAAGAAGCCATGGGAAATCCATAAGTTGATGAATCTTGTTGCTTGTATTGATAAGGTCTTGTTGAAGGTACCATCATGGGAGTCGTATTTTGAGTTGTGGTAGGAGGTGGAAGCATAGTATTCCCATTTGAAGAAGGACATAAAAAGACGGAGGGATCATCCGTAAACAAAGGATATAATAGATCGGTAATTTTGAATTTGGCAGCAAGATCTTTGGCTCTTTCAAATGTGATCCTGTTCGAAGAAGAAGAAGAAGAAGAAGAAGAAAAAAAAAAAAAAAAGAGGGGGGTGGTGGTGAGTTGATCAAATGATATAGAGTTAAAAAACAACAACAAAAACAACTTACCATACGCCTTTTAAATGCATCGCTCCGACTTTGACCACCACTCGGCCTTTTTCATTCTTGAGTATCCCATCCCTTTTTCCTCTGGACATGCCTACCACATTCAGTAACTTGGTACCATTGATCATATCATTATCTAATTAGCCATAAAAAAAAAAAAGGGAGTGAATATGAAACGTTTTAGGGCGTTCAATGTTTTTGTGTTTACCTTGGCGCCGTGCTACACAAACAGATTTGGCATCCACTTGATAACATACCGTGCCTTCATCTTCCCAAACTGTCGTTGTCAACTTGGGTCGTTGGATAGGTGTATGAGTAGGTAATGGATAACATGAAGTGGAAGATGAAAAAGGACGATGATGATGATAAGGATAAGGAGGTGGATAAGTTGAGTTGGGCCATGAATAACCATTAGTTGGTGGTGATGTAGGTGATGTCCAATTAGGTGCATTCGTACTAGTAGGAGTCGTGGTGGAAGAAGATGATTCTGGATGTGATGATGAGGTCGAGATATAGCTTGGGCAAGGTCGTGCATCAGAAAACGCACTATTATTGTTGTTTCGGCAAGGTAGACTTGAAGTAGGCGAGTAATAAGAAGAATGATCAGGGTGTGACATCATATAAGGTGATGAAGAGGAGTAAATGTTGCTATTGTTGTGGTAAAGTCCTTCCATTCGACACAGAGAACTATAAAAGATGTGGTATTATTTATATCAATATAAACATTCCATGTCACTTTTCTTTTTTGGTGGAACTTACATGTGGATAACAAAGAGTGAAAGAGAAGGATGAAAATGAAAAAAATGAAAACACCGGTTTTTTATCCATCTTTTTCAAACGCCGACATTTCTTTTTGCCTGGTGGCGGAAAAAAAAGGAGTCTATCTACTAACCTGTGATGGAGAGAACCAAATCTATCCATATACTACTCACTGTTGTTTTGTTTGTTTTTTCTCTGCAAGAAGAGGGATATAGAGTTTCTTTTGACCTGCATTTTTTTGGGCGGAAAATGAAAATTATGCATCCCATCCCCCCTTGCATGTAATCATGATGAAGAAGACCACTACCTTATTCATGACCCAGGTAAAGGTCATTTGGTTCTCCCCCCCCCTCAATCAAAAAGCGCCAAGTCCCCTTAAAGGTCATTTTCAAATGAATCATGTTTATAACATCACAACTTGCCCAGAAATGACTCGGTTTATTTATACACAAAAGGATCGACGCCCTTTCTTTATTTGGATGGATAAACTGTTGAATTGAATTCCCGCTCGTTGTGGTTTACGATTGAGATCTCTGTACAACTAAACTATGGCAATATAATGCTTGATAATTATCAATCAAGTTGAGAGAAGAAGAAGAAAAAGAAGAAAAAAAAAAAAAAGAGAGAGAGATGGAGAAAAGGTAGGACCAACAATGATTACTATATCAGCTATATCATTCTATGTTTATATATATCATATGCATCTTGATGCATGTAGTCAAGAATTAGATACGTAACATCTCGACCATCATCACTTGCTTCTACTTTTCCATCCTGTAACTTTAAGACACATACAATGTTATTCAAAGTGTAGATTGATCGTTTAGTTTATCAAAAGGGCCCTTCATTTTGCATGAATTAGCATTTTTATTTTTATTTTTCACTTTTTACATGATTCCGGCTAAAGAGATCATAAAAGGCAGATTGGTGTAACCTAACTGTGATTCATGCTACGCCAAATCACTTGATTCTATCCTTTTTCCCATTAACAACAAAACCAGAGCTCCAATCATTAACTACACTAGATAGAAGACAAGGTGACATTATATCCCCATCATTAATCATATTGAGTATACCGTATCATAAACAACCCCCTTGGAATCTCCGTGTCAAAACAAACTTTATTTAGATAAATCAAATTCAAACAAATATCAATCCAACCTATCAGGATCGGACAAAGGTTCCGCCAAACTTGTTGTTACTAGTTCCACTGGTA
The DNA here is from genome assembly GCA_025330725.1 of Chlamydoabsidia padenii. Lineage (NCBI taxonomy): Eukaryota > Fungi > Mucoromycota > Mucoromycetes > Mucorales > Cunninghamellaceae > Chlamydoabsidia > Chlamydoabsidia padenii. The sequence continues at coordinate 280,151 of JAIWND010000001.1, forward strand.
TATCTTGTTCTTGTTCTTCATCCAAGTCATCTTCTTCATCCAAGGTAATTTCGCCCATCTTGATTCCAATAAACTTGACCATATCATCTGCGGATTTCCATAAAATATAGTCTGGCAAATCTGCGTCTATATTATATATATACATAAAGTCGTACGATGGTCAGTATATAAACATTATCTATTCCCATAACTTACCAGGTCCAGCAGAGACGGAAGAGCAACCGATAAGATTGTTCGGGACGTTTTCACCTTTAGGTTGATCTGATACAGTCCAATTGACAACATGCTACAATAAAAATGCATTTCAAAAGAGAGTGAGGAAGATACATGAGGCAGACGCATGTATTCTTTTAGGTAAACTTACATCATACATCCATGCACGTTTATCTGAGCCATGAATATTATCCGAGAGATGACTGGTATTCGCAATGGCTACACCAACAACCTTGGGTTTAATGATATCAACTAGAAAAATAAAAAGAAAAAAGGGTCAGTTGTTAATTTGTTATTGTTCAGTTTAAAAACCAACAAATCATACCCACGCCCCAACCCCATACTTACAATGATCATTTAGTAATTCCGCAAAACAATGTCCACCATAACCAAGAGCTACTACACCGATCTTTTCTGCTTGAGATTGTCTATAAAGATATAAAGTTGCTGAGCATCACATCCTACATATTCATCTTCTTACCTAACAAAATGGCGGAATACATATTGACAATGCTCTTCAGGGCTTTCATTTCCTATAATCATAAATAGTTGAGTACTTGATTGCAGCAAGCAAGCATGCATGCAAGTAAATAAATCAAAAAAAGTTTTACCTGGGATAACTGTCCAAGGTTCGAATTTCAAGGGTGGCATTTCCTATTAATTCAAGTGATTAGTATGATTCATCTTTTTTTTATTTTTTTTTATTATTTATTATATAAAAACAACTTACGTGTGATGCATTATCATACCACATGATTCCATTGGGATTTAATATGATAACCTCATATCCACGATCAATCATGTCTTTGGCCATATCTAACATCGATCCTGCCTATTTAATACATAAAGTAAGGGTGTGAGTATCAAAAAGCATACCATCAAATGCTGCCACTTACATAGATTGATTCATCACACAACACCCGCTTACACCATTGTCCTACCCTATAAAAAGAATCAGTTTGCATCAATGTTGTTGTTCCTTTTTGACATCTTTCTTACCTTGTTTGTGTTCCGGGTATAAAGACGACCAATTTGTCTTTTGTTGTCAAAGCGTTGGGACTAGCAAAAAAAGAAAAAAGTGTGAGTATTCGTCTTTACTTGTTTCAGTGAGATCCAATAGACTTACGTCATGTAAAAATAGGTGTGAGGTTCGTCCTTTGCTGGGTCGGCTTCTAGAGGTACAGTTACTTTTTGGAAACCATAAGGTGCCTGTTGGAGCTTTTCTTCAATGACATCACCAAGAAGACCTATCACAAACAAAAAGATTAGTTTGTTTGATTTCCCAACACCATTTTATGTTGTTTACCTATAAAGACATTGTAGCGAGCTTCATTGTAGGCAAAGTCTTTTGGCTGATATTCAAAGACGTATTGGGAATCTAGAATTGTAAACAGTAGAAAAGAGATTAAGTACGATATAACAAAAATGTTTAAAGTCATTTTACCTGTTGTTTTGCTTCGTACAGCACCGTTTTCCTTGATTACATAACCAAAGCCATCAATAGTGGTAGGGATTGGTTCAGTTTGTTTCTTTTGTTTTCTTTTTCCTCGAAGCATGGTATAGTAACAAAGAAAGGAGAAAGAAAAAATAGGGCGTGTTGCCTATAAAAATCAAATCCCGGCATTTGAAAATCTGACACTTCATTCGGGATTTGAAAAGTTTTATGTGCGCTGAAATGGGAAAGTTCACATAGCACATCAATGCATGATTCTCGCAGAACATGAATGAACAACATGATACATGTATTCCATTGGCGTCATCTCACACCATTATCCCTATTACAGATCATACCTAAACATAAAGTTGTTTCTGTAAAGATTTTGTATGATATGTTCAGAGCCTATTTAAAAGACATCCCCATTTTAACCCTTCCACCATGTCAATCTCAATAAAACCTATATATCCCCCTATTCTCATCATCCATTCACATAGTGTACTATTTTTTATTGCTCTAATCCCTTATGAACTGAGCGAGCGGGAATTCAAAATGCTCGTGGCTGACCCTAAATGTCAGGCTGTGACTAACTCAGATTTTAGTTTCATCCTGTCTTAAATCTTTCTTTCTTCTCTCTCTTTTTTTTTTTTTTTTTTTTTTACATTCCTCTCATATCATCCCTTCTTTATTGAAAATGTCGTCAACAGCAACAAACAATCAATGGACTCCTCTCAGCTGGAAAACCAAGCCTATTGTACAAGACGTGACTTATGAAGATCAAGAACACATGGATCGTGTTATTGGTAAACTTCGAACACTCCCTCCTCTTGTGTCCTCAAAAGAAGTAAGCTTAAAAGAATTAAACTACTTTTTTTTTTTTTTGGCTTGTTAATTGATACTAACGAAATTTACGTTATTTGAATAGATTGACAACTTGAGAGAACAACTTCGTCAAGTGGCTTTGGGTGAATCCTTCTTGTTGCAAGGTGGCGATTGTGCTGAATTATTTGAATACTGCTCTCAGGTAAGGGAACCCTTCTCTTAGTGAAAAAACACTCTATAAAACTTCCATTATTATAGGATCCTATTGAAGCTAAACTCAAGGTTTTATTACAAATGTCCTTGGTGTTGGTGTGGGGTGGTCGAACACCAGTGACTCGGATCGCTCGAATGGCAGGTCAATATGCCAAACCTAGAAGCAAACCTACTGAAATGTATAACGGAAAAGAAATCTTAACTTTTAGGTAAACAGTAAATGAATCGAATGGATTATAAATGGATATTATTAACCTTGTGTTGTTGTTGTAGAGGTGATAATGTCAATGGTTACGATCCTGAAGACCGTCAAGCTGATCCTGAAAGATTACTCGGGTAAAAGACAAATAAAGAAATAATCATGTCAACATTCTAATTCCGTCTTGTTTTTCACATAGCGCTTATTTCCACTCTGCCGCGACTTTGAATTACGTGCGAACATTGGTGGATTCTGGTTTTGCTGGTAAGTAACTAAACTAATAAACTGCCTCTCTCTAACGTAACTTTTTTTGAACAGATCTTCATGAACCATCAACCTGGAATTTGAACCATGTGAAATCCAATGCTGTACGCGACGAGTATCAAGCCATTGTGAATCAATTGACGGATGCTTTGGACTTTATGAAAACAGTGGGTGCGGATCCTTCCACTTCGACGACCCAAAATGCGTTACAAAAAGTGGATTTCTTTGTCTCTCATGAAGCCTTGTTATTGGATTTTGAAGCCTCTCTCACCCGTCTCTTACCCAGTCGCCAACAAGAACAAGACAAATACTATAATGCCGGTGCTCACTTTTTATGGATTGGTGATCGAACTCGACAACCTGATGGGGCACATGTGGAATATATGCGTGGGATTGAAAATCCTATTGGGATCAAGGTCGGACCTACAACAAAACCCGACGATCTGGTGGAGCTTTTGGATACAGTGAATCCGACAAAGGCGATTGGTAAAGTCACCTTAATCACTCGGTTTGGTGCTGGCAAGGTAGAATCGTATCTCCCTCAACATATCGAAGCTGTGCGCAAGGCTGGTCATGTGCCGGTCTGGGTGTGTGATCCTATGCATGGAAACACCAAGAATGCGTCGGGTGGAGTCAAGACTCGTCACTTTGTCGATATCATTCAAGAACTATCCGAAGCTTTCCGGGTGCATAAGGATTGTGGCAGTAAACTCAATGGTGTCCATTTTGAATTGACTGGGGATTCAGTTACAGGTAAGAAAAAAAAAAAAAAGAAATGCTTTGTAGGGATTCGCTAACCTTCTTTTTACATGATAGAATGCGTTGGTGGCTCAATGAATTTGAAGGATGAAGACCTGTCGACAAATTACCAAACCCACTGTGATCCTCGTCTGAACTATGAACAAGCTCTTGATGTTGCCTTCTTGATTGCCAAATATTACCAAAAGGAACGTCAATCTGGTGGTTTCCCAAGTTTATAATTGTATCCCTAGCTCTTTATAATCATGTCTCCCCTCCCCTCTCCCCTTTTAACCACTAGTAGACTTACATATTATCATATTAACTTGAATAAAAAGTTGCCATTTGTCATTTTATTTGTCTCATCATTGACCAATAAACTTGGCCTTGTCTTTTTTATGTAGGGTACACTTCCATTTACTCATGTAAAGTAAAGTGCCTGAGGAGATGTTTATGCGGAAGTAAATTCGAATCCCGATTGTCAAAAATTAGACACCATGTAAACAAAATTCAATTCCCGTACAAGGACCTGCCATAAAGAGTTATTCACTAATCAGGTTCAAAAGACTAATAAATACAGTGATGATGGTTCTTCTGATCATCATTCCTAACCAGCTTTACGTAAAAAGCCAAAGTACCAAGACCCTTATGTCAGTCAGGTCAAGCTTGAACAATGGTTCAGGATACCTACCCCATCTAGCAACAACCAAAATCGGGAAATGCCAGGCGCACGGAAAGTTTGCTCGGAATTTTAGAAGAGCAATACTCGCTCCATTGTCAACGGATGCTAATGATTAAAGTGGCGATGTGGACACTATAGCATATTTCCAACATAAGTCACCGCAAAAGCCAAGCTCCAAGACCCTTGTGTCGGTATGTTCAGACTTGCGATAACTTTTACCTGTCCTTTCAAATAAAAAATAAAAATAAAAAGAGTACGAAGAGGACCAGATTTCATTTTTAAATCCCGCCTGCCTCTACTAAGATTTTGAAAGAGCAATACTCGCTCCATTGTCAACGGATGCTAATGATTAAAGTGGCGATGTAGACATAATAGCATATTTCCATTATAAGTCACCGCAAAAGCCAAGCTCCAAGACCCTTGTGTCGGTATGTTCAGACTTGCGATGACTTTTACCTGTCCTTTGCGATGAAGATTATTTTTATTTTTTCTAGACGGAAGGGTACTTCATTTTCAAACGCCGAACACCAAAAATCCGCGCACCCAGCGGTTCCCACCAAATCATAAACATCCCATCTACATTAATTATATACTATCCAATATCATCCAACCTATACTAAACATAATTAAATATTGGAGCACAGAGCAAAGCAATGGAGCGTCCAGATTGTTTATTGATAACATAATAAAGTATAAACTACCTAAATAATAAAAAGTATTGCTATAGATATAAGGAGGGGGTTATTCTTGTGATTCCAGAGATTGAACAACGTTTCGCCAAAGTTCCACACCCTACATATAAAGAAGAAGACAATGAGTTACATCTATTCCAATATATACTAGACCATTCTTACCTTTTGATAAAAATCAATTTTGGCGCCTGTGTATGTTTCGAGTGCATCATGCATTTCGATAGCATTGTTCCGCACAAAAAACTCGTTTTCCTTCTTCACTTGATCAGAGAATGCATCCGAGACTTCATGTGTTTGTTCTATAGCATCTTGAAGCTTGTGTGATAAAAAAAACATGGTGAGTATATTAGTGATTTCCTCCCCCCCCTCTCGCATACTTCTCGAATTCGATCGTCCAAGCGTAATACACGTTCCCGACGTATTTTTTCAGAGTCCGCGCCACGGACTTCATTGAGTTTGTTGGTCAAGAATCCAGTGAAGTTATATCCACCATTACCGCCACTATCAGTCCGAGAAGGATACATCGTCTTTTCACGTTCCTTAAGTGTTGATTGTAAGTAGTCAGTCAATTCTTCGAAATCCAGTTGTTTTTGATCTCGTAACTTGAGTACATCCTATATATAAAAAAAAAGTACATCAGTTCCATTTTTTTTTTCCTGTGCTGATCTGTTTTTTACCTTCATTGCATTATGGTAAGACATATAATCATGTATTTCACCCAACCAATCTGAATCGTACTGTGCCATTGTTGCCATATTGTTCGCATACATCTCCGTCGCCTGAGCAAAGAATTCCAAACCTGATTGGAAGGATGTTTCCAAAAAAGCCAAACCTTTGATGGACAAGGCCAATTCTTTATAATCACGAGACAGATCTAAAACAAAACAATGAAGGGGTTAGTACACCTGTTATTATTGTAGTTTCAAAAAACTTACCATCCGTGCGCTTGTTTGTTCTTGATAAGGTCTTTTCCAACACATTAAAGTTTTCTTCCAAACGATCCACCCGTTCCTTCATATCCACAAATTGTTGATCGGGTTTTCGTATCTTGGCAAAAGCATTCAGTAGTGAGTCACCCAATGTATCCATCATCGTTTCCTGTCCTTCTCGTAATGCCCGAGATGAAGCATCATTCTATGATAAGAGTTAGTATCATAATTAGTTGTATGGTATTGATTTGACTTACAAAATCAGATGATTCCAAAAACTTGATAAAAAAAGGGGCACGACTTAAAACAGGATGTCTAGCGATACGCTGCAAGAAGCGTTCCATACTATTGTAAACAAAATAAACGATTAGTTTTTCCCTCACATACACACATTACTGGCCTTGTTTTATATTTTACCTTGTCCTTCGTTTTTCCACAAAATCCGTACCAAAACGATCACCTTTTACATATTCTATCAATTGAAGAATCAAGTTAGCATTCTATTTTTTTCTCCGCCTAGAGTGATACTTCTTACCTAGTCGATGTTTATCTGGTAAGGGTGGGACTATACAGGCCGGGTAGTGCGTGTAAAGGACATTAAAGAGCCAGACAAAGTCTTGGAATCGCCGCCGCACTGTCGTCTTCTATTCAGCCCTTCATGTTAGTATACTATTTGTATTTATCTTTTTGTTAGTAACTTACGTTAGATACAATAGCGTAGGAGACAAAAGTACTTTGTTGCCCATCGTTTTCTTTTCGTGGATCAGTGACGGTAATTATAGAAGCGGTAGGTGTTGGAGTTGGTGCTGTATCATCATTATATTCCATGGATTCTTCTGCCAAAGGGTCTTTTGGACTTCCCACGTCATTCGTTTGGGTATGTTGGGTCTATGGGAGAAGCCCCCCAAAAAAAGTTATCATTAGTAAGTGATTCTTTGTTCCTGTCAGTTTTTTTTTTCTTTCCCTACATCAAAGGTGGCTGGATTGTTTGACAAGTCCAAGGTATGCATAAAAGAGTCGTTTATATCAGAGAGAGGATCCATCACTGCAGGTTCATTACTGCGACTAGGTTGGTTATTGCCTTGGACGTCCCACATCACATTATCAAAGTCTTCCAAAGGATCCGTCATGGTCGTAGCAAGTATATAGATATAATAATAAACAAACGAGTGGAAAGGTTAAAAAAAGTAAAAGTGTAAACAAGTATAATCAATGGGTCAAGAGAGGTGAAAAAAAAAAAAAGGTAAGGACTAAAAAATTAAAGAAGGAAGGGAAAAAACAAAAGAATGAAGACCGACTGACTATAAATATCACATAATTTTACATCCCGACGCATTAAAATAAACTAGGTAAAAGACTTTTTTATTTTTATTATGATGATAGAGAAGCATAAGACGTATCTAAAAACCAACAAAGTAAAAGACGAGGAATAGAGAGATAGTAAGAAGAGAGAGAGAGAGAAGGGAAGATCAAAGTAGTGCAAAGGATATAACAGCCAAGAATGAGAATAGAGCGACTGGATTATGATGATGATGATGATTGGAGGGAGCTGCCCCACCGGTAAAGATAGATCCAGGAGAATGATTTGGACCCAAACCAGAAGGAGAAGCACCACTTGCATGAGAAGGAGTAGGAGCTGCAGGACGGATTTCGATAGGGATCACCAAGTTGGCGTTGGTGGACCGCTCCGTAAAAACCACCTTGTAATTACCAGCCTTGGCTGTTGTCGGAATATTAAAGTTGATAGAGTGTTCAAAGTAAGTGAGATTACCTTCTTGTTTGAAGAAAGCGTCGGTGCGTGATACATCGGCCCTGTCACTGATGATATATGTTCCATTACTAGTCGCCACGGTGGTGTCGGCTGATGATGACGACGATGATAATGTATTGGTTGTAGATGATGACGACGACGACGACGATGATGATGATGATGACGATGATGATGATCCGCTACTACTGTTGGTACTACTTGTATTGTTGTTTGTATTGGTACTACTAGGTAGTGGAGGTGGAAGAGAGGGTGCGGCGGATGAAAACCCGCCTAGGGCTTGTAGTGATATCAATAGATCAAGTCCACTGGTATCTACATTAGAGAATAATCGGTAGGTACAAGGTAAGATCTGACCCGCCACATAAGGTCCGTTGTTGACTGGACTAGTTACATTAAAATTATGTGTTGCCGCTTCCACCATTTGACCCATCACGACTTGACGTTGGTGGAAAAGTAAGGCAAATGACAAGAGAATCAAAGAGAATTTCATTGCCTTTACTACGTAATAAGTTTTTTCTTTTTTTTTTTTTTTAAAAAAAAAAAGTGGTAGATAAAGAAAAGAAAGAAAGAAAAAGAGGGAACAGGGAAGTAGAAATCGAAAAAAAGGCGTGATTTCAAATCCCGACCAGCCAATCAAAAAAAGGAGGAGCGCAGGGTTTTTGGAACAAAAAAAGGGGTAAGGTTGAAATGTCAAATCCTGGTCCTTTCTCCCTATGCATAGATAAGCAAAAAAGAATAAAGTAAAAGCAAATTGGGTCTGGTTTTTATTAGGATGGGTTGTCGCAGGGGAAAAAGGTTGGAACAAGAAAAAAAGAGAGAGAGAGAAAAGAAAAAAAGGAGAGAGGATAGGAGTGAAAGAGGAGAGGAGGAAAGAAGGGGATCAAGAGAGGATGAATGACAAAAAGTAGAGCAACATACAGGATGAGAGGATCATGGTATTAGCACGGTAGTTTAAGGTCGAGGAGGATGAGTAGGAGAAGGAATCAGTGGAGGCAATGCCAATAGGAGGGGGAAGGTCGGTGGATGTGGCGGAGGGTAATACCATGGAAGACGTAGGTAGAATGGATACTATCAGAATGGAATTTAATTTAGTCAGGATGATTATTTTCAACAAGCAACTTACCGTAACTCGATGTGGTGGAGGTTGAAATAGGTTTGGTGTGTGGTTTGTCATGATGGGGTGCAGGATGGGCTGGTTTGGGGGACACATCCTTATTATCATCATTACTCTGATTATTATCTTCTACTGGAACTACTTTTTTAGCTGTGGGAGGTTTACTTGGAGGATCGTTTGCATGGTCAGGTTTGATGGACGGATGGTCAGGCTTTGTAGCGGGCATTGTAGCGGGATTTGAATCATCTTCTTTTTTGGGCTCTGGTTCTTTCTTGGGTTCTGGTTCTTCCTTGGCTTCTTTTTTAGGTTCCGGGTTTTCTTCTTGCACAAGAGGAGCCTCTTGCTTTTTCGGCTCTGGCTTTTTCTCTTCAGGCGGAGGAGATTCTTTCTTTGGCGGTGTGTCCTTATGTACAGAAGGACTTTCTTTCTCCTTTTGAGAAGGAGGAGGAGCATCGTCTTTTTCTTTTTCCTCTTTTTCCTTTTTAGGAGGAGATGGTGGTGGAGGTGGAGGAGGTGGAGGAGGAGGAGGAGGAGGAGGTGGAGGAGTGGGCGCAGGTAAATACTCGATGATTGTTTTCACTTTTGGCGGTTGTGGTTGAGCATGGGTAGGAGTGACGGTAGACCCATCATCATTTTCATCAGGTTCATCTTCATCAGGTTCATTTTCGTCTTCACCTCGTTTACCTGGAGGGAAGAAGGAAAAAAAAAAAACGGTAGTTAGCGGGATTTAAATTGTTGCATGAATCCATTTATTTTCAAATACCGATTGCCAATGCGTTACTGATCATGATCAATGAAAAGAAGATCAAGATCAATGAGAATAGTTGAAGTTTCATAGTAAAGGAATGTATTGGGGGTTGTTCAAGCTGTTACTGAATGAGTGGAATGGGTTGGTGGAAAAAGAGAATATCTTTTTTTTTTTCTTAGGACGGTGTAAAAAGTAGTAGGAAAGGAAAAGAAGAAAGATAAGAAGAATTGGGAGTCATTTATTAAGTAAAAAAAAAAAAAAAAAAAATACCAAACTAGTTCCCTGAAACTGTAATTGGGTTTAATCAGCATGGCAAAAGGGACCTTCACTATTAAACACTTTCTAAACACAAAAAAAAGGCAGTCGAAAACATTTCATAATGTCTCCTATAACCCAGGAGGCATTATATAGAAAGTGCGATCAATCCAAAGTAATGGATGCTTTCATATAGCGTACAATAATTGATATTAAAAAGGGGTAAGACTACTGAGACAACAGAGAGTAAAATTTGAGTTGTTTTATTTTATCTACATAATAAACAAGGAGAGGAATATACAAAATAAGGGGGGATCACTCAAAAAGTATAAGACAATATTCATCTACTACTAATACTAATACTACTAATACTACTACTACTGCTACTATATGCACGCTTGGGATCATATTGTTTTCAGTCATTCTGGAGGAATGGGTTATAGGCATCGCCCTGTTTCTTCAGCTGCAGGCCAAGTTCTTGTTCTTCTTGTTGTAGTTTTTCCGCCAATGCTTCATCTTGTTTGAATTGATCATATCGCGCCCATAGGTGTTGTAAATCTTCGTCGGTAGTAGATCCAAGACTAATCTCTTCATCATCATCGTCGTAACCAATACTGTTGTTGTTATCATCATCTTCCATAAACCGACTGGACATACTGATCATAGAAGCCTCATCATCGGTAGCAATGTTACTGTCGTGACCTAAAGCAGGATAAGTTTGTTGAAGTGTCTTTGAATCATCATCGTCATAATTATCGTCAGGAGGAGCACGCCAAGATCTTGTCATTAACTGTTGCCAATTCGCCATGATTTCCTTGTCCGTCAAAAGCGCTTGATCGTCAGTAGTATCCCCGTTCAAAGAGATATCATTGAAGAGAGATAGTTCATCACCAGTGTTGTTATCGTCCAGTAAAGTATCGGTGCATGTGTCGAGCTGTTCCAAAGTTAGAGGTGGGATGCCATGTACCAGCAAGAGCCAGAATCCAGAGAATCCAGAGAAGAAGATACAGGGTTCGATGATAGCAAGGTTCGCGCAGATAAGATATCCTTCATAGACCAGGGTAAATGTAATGACACCTAATATGAGATACCAACCCAGTAAAAGTGGATTGAAGACATCTAAAAGAAGAAAAAGAAGAAAAAAAAGTATATCAGTATTGTATTCCACCCATCCATCATTATACCCCAACTTACGTTTCCACCAACCATCAAGTCGACGGATCACCAGATTGCTTACTTGATTCCAAGCGTTGATAATAGAAGCCCCATACTGGTACTTGAGGGTAGTATACCTTAAGAGTGCTCGGGATGTTGGTGGTGGTGTATCCATGTTGTTCTTTTCTTTATGATCAGATGGCGACACGTTGATAATGTCGCGGGTATTATTATGTGACTTTAATTGATCTGATGGTGATGTTGATTCAAAACCAGTAGTGGACATAGGAGATTGAGTGGTGGTTGGTGAAACAGGTGTAGGTGGCATAGAATGTCGATTTGTTGATTTTTCATAAAGTTGTCCCATGGGTATAGGTGGAATGCTGTCGACAGGTGATGGTAAAGAAACACAAGAAGATCGACGAGGTATATTGGGCGACACAAGTGCTTCATCAGGTTCCACAGGGCTTGCTATTTCATTGGCATCATTGTCGTCGACCAAGAGATCCATAGTAAACACATTTTGATATTCAATGAGGAATTCAATGACACGCTGTGAGATCATATAGTGGACTGGGGTATTGTGATCAGGGTGACTGAGTAGACCAGGACTAAACACGGCAGCAAGATTTGAAGCATCCATTCGAGTGATTGAGGCATTGACGGCAAAGAATCGTAGCATATCCAATATATAGAGTAACAAGTGTTGATGTGCAGTAGGTAATTGGCGTATCAGTTTTTGAAAGGCATCAATACGTTGACTTGTTGTTTTATACATAGAGTCATCTGCTGTTGTTTTCATAAATAAATAGTTAGTACCATTATAATAAAGTGACTAGTTATTCAATCATTGAATACTTACTCATCACATTCCTAAATGGTTGGTAAAAAGAGGTTGGAATCACGGGGTCAGGTAGTTGAATAAAGTAGCGTCGTAATATACTGCCAGCATCATGGACAGTATAATCCTTCCAGTTATGATGTAATCCATAAGATTCCATTGGCGAATCAAATATTTGTTGAAGAGTGTTGACTCGTTTTGTACTTGCCGATAGTCTAAAGATGCCTTCAGTTTCCAATCCTTGTGCAAAAAAAAAAAAGAAAGAAAGATTAGTTCCTTTTTGTATAACCTTCTAATTGAAGCTACTACCTTACCATTTCGTTTGAGATATGATCCACATTTAGACACAATCAAAGGAACAGCTGCTGCGTTTTGATGATTGACTTGATCCGTATCCTTATATCCAACAGTTCCCCGAGCATACGAGATGGACACCACTAATGGAACTCCAAATACACCTATCGTAACAAAGACTTTATTAGTATTTTATAAGGGCAATGTCTTTTATAGAGTTATACCTTGCTGTTGTTGTTGTTGTTGGTGATGTTGTTTCCCCTCAGTGCCTTTTGGTAATAAGGGGGCAACCTTGGGTGCTGCTACTTTTTTAAGCCAACGACGGAAGGACTTTTGCCTTTTTACTGATTGTTGATTGTCCATCATCGACATTAAAGAGTATACCAAGTTGTAAAGGTTTAATGAGAATGTAAAGTAAAAGTGTGAGAAATGGATTGAAGAAGAAGTAAAAGAATGAAAAAGTTCCAAATAAAAAAAAAAAAAAAAAAAAAAAAAAGGTTAGACGATTTTTTATTCTTCCCAATGTTCAAATCCCGACTTTTTCAACTAGACCAAAATACAAGCAAAGTGATTTCATGATAATCCTTCAACTAGATCTGTCATGCAAAAGCACATTTGGCAAATACGCATATCTGTAAAATAACATTACATGAATGATTACATCAAACAAATGATCTTCTTAAAGAAGCTGCGATGTAGTTGAAGTGAGGGTGGAAAACCGGGGTTTGAAATCAATTAAAATGACGCATAAAAGGGGGGAAAAGAAGATTCAGTCATAACCCTAAATGGCTAACCCATTATTCCAGGTGTAAAGAAAGTGAGCTCATCCACTCATAAATTTAAGCTAGCATTTGTATAAAACTGATTTTAGCCTAATACTATCATGCCTCCGGATGCATTCCATTCGTGAATGAGGTGATTGTCCCATTCAAGCAAATGACATCAATTGTTACATACTTGATCCGAGAATCTCAAAACTGTATGACAGCATAAGATAGCCTATTATTGACTTGACACATTTACCATAAAAGATAGAGTGTTATTCTATCCCGTTGTATTCCATTTCAGTTGGGGATAACATCGAGCTAAAAGGAAAAGAGGGTAAACATTCAAGACAGACTTTTCATAATCTTGATCTGTCCTGCCCTTGAAAGAGTAATACACACACATACACTTCATCATAAGACATGTTTTCTTTTACAGCACGAATCATCAGGTCTACAGATTATCAGTAGTTGGGTCTGTTGTGTCAACAGAAAGGTGAGGTAAATAAGACGAAATGACTTTTCCTTATCTGGGATTTCCTTCGCTTTTGATGACATACACGTGATTGAAAGGTAAAGTAGTAAATATGCCCAATGAAAAACGTTATCTTTGTTCTATAGTGATGTATAATTCAGATCCCGCTCATTCATGCAATGTTTGATTTTCAAAACTCCGTTTTGGAGAGTAGTCCTCTTACTTTCCTTTTTACTATCATTATCATCAAGATCAGAGTAAACTTTTTGTTTTTGTTTTTGATATCCGCTCGTCAGGGACCATTTATTTATCTATTACACATGATGAACAGAGTAGCACAATACATACATGCGATGTATGTATGTATGGGGAGAAAACGAACCATCTGACTACTATGCTTATATAAATTGCTTTCAAAATGTCTTTTAAGCACGATCCTTTTATTATATGTGACACAACTTAATCAATGTCTCTATTGAAGCAGTTTGGTTTTCAACCACAAGAACGTTTTCCATTTCCCTTTGTGTCGGAATTTAAAGTTTATGGGCCCTGGACCAAAAAAAAAAGAGACCCTTGATTCATAGGTGAACCCTATCAGATCATTAATGAAAACGATGTGAAACCAGCCATAAGGCTCTTTTTACTACTTACCTGGAAGCATTAAGCTACTTTTGGTAAACGTGGGAACAAGATACAGTACATTTTATGAATTGAAAGGTAGACCCAACAAAACAGGGCGCGGACTTAGGAGATGTGTCACTTTTTTCCATGAAATGGACTGGATCCGTTCTTTCTGATTCGATCTTACTTTTTTTTTTTTTTTCTCATGAGCATGACCATATTATTAATCAAAGTTGATGAAAAGAGTGTTTATTAAGAGAAGATCTTGCCCTGCATTATTTCAAACACCGAAAAGGGTCATCGATGTGATTGGTGCCTGAATTAAGGGTGGGGAAGGGTCGTTTTACATTGGCATTCTATGGTACACCACATTACAATTCAAACCCATTAACAGATTTCCCTTGATTACCTGATAAAGCCCCACAAAACAAAGATCCCCTTGTAGATGCAACACAAATGATTTCCATCAACCAGTCCACCAAAAAAGGGGATATCTAACCTATTTTGGGTGACATGATTTCCTTTTTTAATCCCCGGTTATATAGAACAAGTCATTGGTAAAGAATACAATACGCCTACATCAAATGTTTTTATTTCAAAAAGATACAACAACGTAATATAAAATAAAAATAAAAAAACTAAACTACATAATGACAATAAAGAAGGGGAAGGGGATGAGTTGATATCAAGTAAGGGAGGATGAGTTGCCGGTGATGACTTGATCCATCATATAATAGGAAGCGTCGTCATTAATAGCAGTTGGTTGTAAAGGAATCTGTGGTCGTTGTCGAGTTTGCAACATGGCAAAGAGATCATCCAGGACTTGGCCACTGTTATTCGAATGACCCACAAAGTCCAGCTGATCGTCCATCCTTGGGAATCCCAAGTCATCATCAAAGAAAGGATCCAGATCTAAATCAAACACGGCATTTTCAGAACCAGTAGTTGGTTGCTGTGGTGGAAGTGATGGTGGTTCCATTGTTGTTGAAGCAATTGATCCAGCAGGTGCAACAACACCAAAAGATACAGAGTTTGGTGATAAAGGAGAGGTCACATCATCTTCTTTGGTAGGTACAAAGGAATGAGGTCGTAATGGAATAGGTAAAAATGAGTGAGATGGAGTGATGGGATGTGTCGGTGAAGATGTAGGAGAGGATGCTGACTGAGGATGATTTAACCGATAGGATGATGATGGTATGTTCGTCGTTTGTTCAATCGTTTGTGATGGTGGTGATGAAGATCGTACGTTCCCAGATGTTGAAGGTATTGGTGGTATTGAAGATGTCGTTGTTGGTGATAAAGAGGATCGATGGTCAGAATAAACATTGGTATCCGTCGAGTGAGTTGGCAAACTTGGTGACAGTGGTGGAGAAGGCGACCTTGTGCTTTGTTGTTGTTGTTCTCCCAATGTTGAAGATGGCATGGATTCACCAGTTAAAGATGCAATTCTTGATTCTAGTTCATGTACCAAAGATTTCAAGCGACGATTTTCAACCATGACCGAGTCCCTATCTTGTAGCCATTGGTCCATTTCCTTGGACTTCTTTTCAAGATCCTTGATATATTGGTCTTTTCGCTGTCGAAATGCCTTTTGTGCTGCTCGATTTTGTGCTGCACGTTTGGATGGTATGACTGCTCGACTGTTTTGTTGCTTGTTAATGTTTTGTTGCTGATAATGCTGTTGAGGGTAAAGAGGAGACAAGGAAGGTGAAGGTGAGGTTGTGACAGTAGAAAAAGGCTTGGGTACTACCGGATAACCTTGATGTACCATATAGTTCATCCCTGCTTCTGTAAAAACAAACAGTATAGGGTTAATACAGTTGTTATGATTCAAGAGAGTGGTATATTACCTTGTGGTTGTGGTTGATGTATCACGGTCGACTGTAGCCAAGGTTGTTGTGTTTGCTGGTGCTGCTGTGAAGATTCTATAACGGTAGATGTTCGTCGTCGATCTATATTTATTCAATTAGTAGGCAAGGTAAAAAGTGTGAGTATCCAAGACAAAACGACAAACCTTGTAGCAAATTAATCAAAGCCTTACCAATGGGAGAAGCATACTGCTGCATTGAATACATTATTAGCAAAGAGTGTAAAGGGAATAAAAGGTAAAAGTACAAATGGTAAAAGTAAAAGGAAAGAAAGTGATATTGGTAGAATTGTGGGGAAAGATAAATGGAGATAGAGGAAAGAAAAAAGAAGAAAAGGAAAAAAAAAAAAAGTTGTGTGTAAAAAAGTTTGAGAAATTTAAATTCCGTCACTCAGCTTTACTGAGCTACAACTCAGGGGGAATGATTTGATTGGCAAACGACCCTTCCCTTGGACACCGCCAACAATAACGAACTCGATCCGCTTACACGGGGATAGATCAAAGCTATTCCATCTTCTCTGATGAACAAATGGGGCCTTGTTGCATGATAAAAATGTTGGTATATGATATTTATGTTACAGTTATGATGACACGGATACCCCAAAAGACTCCGATTGTGGGTGACGGTAATAACTTCTTTCCCTTCAATGAAGCCTTGTATCACCCCATCGATCCAGACACCGTGAGTAAACCTCAAATAGACAAAGCAACCTGTTCAAAGACAAAGTAGCATGTGATGATACATAGCCAAGATCTTTAAAAAGAGAGTTAAATGTTTTTATTTTTATTTATTAAAGGAAGTATATATGTACAAGAGCCTATCATTATGACAAAAATATAGCTACAACTTAAAAGGGATAAAGCAAGGGGATGGATTCAAATACGCTACTGCTTCGTCACTTCATTTCGAGGTAGTTTACTGGGTTCGGTTGGTAAAGGCATGTTTCTAAAATAGGAATGACCAAGACACTATAAAATATATGTAAAAAAAAAAAAAAAAAAAAAAAAAGGTTTGTGTGTTGTTAATACCTGTCATCATTTTCATCCTAATTCTTTATTTACTTCATCCGCTGTCCATCGTTGATTCGGATCAAACACCAGCATTTTCTCCAGTAAATCAATCGCATCTCGTCCTGCTGCTGTAAAGTACTGATGCAAGGGCACTTTAGGAAAAGGTTTAAATTGAATGTAGTCTGGTAAAGAGGTCATACCCTATTTTTTTTTTTTTAAAAAAAAAAAAAAAAAGAAAGAAAGGAGAGATAGTAAGTATCATTGTTATATGAGTTCAAGTATGAGTTACCGGCCAATCAGCTTCAGTAGGAGTGCCAAGGGCATGGAAGATTTTTGTCAATTGATCCATATCAGAATCACCTGCCACATAAGGAGTACGCAGCATGAGTTCAGCAAAGATACAACCTACCGCCCAAATGTCGACAGCATAAGAGTACTCCTTCGCACCAAACAAGAGTTCTGGGCACCGATACCATCGTGTTACTACTTGACTTGTCATTCGTTTCTTTGGATCCCCCCAATCTCTTGCCAGCCCAAAATCCGCGATTTTCAAAACACCGTTTTCAGTCAAGAGCAAATTGTTGGGTTTCATATCCTATAAAAAGGTATTAGTTTAAACCGTTTTCCTAGTAGACCAACCCACTTACTCTATGGAGAATAAAGTGTCGATGACAATGATCCAAACCGCGTAACATCATCACCATCCACGACTTGATATCCGCTGGCATAAATAATACGCCCTTGTTCTTGATGACTTGTTCCATATCCGAGGTCAAGAATTCCAATACCAAATTCAAGTTTGTTCGATGAGAGAAGACGTCGATTAACTACAATATAATAAGAAAAAGTGAGTATCAGTTCTATTTTTTATTTAATATGTACCTACTTCAATAATATTAGGATGACGCAGTTCTTGAAGATACTTGACTTCACGAATTGCTGTGAGATCAAGCCCATCCTTGAATTGTCCCATTTTGATTTTCTTGATTGCAATCATACGTCCATCAGTTACACGTCTGCCTAAAGCCAACAAACAACAACAACAAAAAAGGAGTATTCAATTTAGTCGATAAACAGTTTAAATATTCCACGTTCTTACCTCGATAAACCACAGCATAGGTCCCTTCACCAATCTTGGCATCCTTTTGATATTTCTTCTCGGTATGCAAGTTGCTTTCTTCTGCCCCGTCCAGATAGTCAATGGCCATTATGAGAGAGAGAGAGAGGGAAGAGAAAAGTTGAATTTCTTTTTTCCATGTGGGTGTTTGTTTGTTGATTATTTTCAAATCCAGCTTTCAAATCCCGGTTGGACGATCTTCCAGATCATGCAAGAACAGCCGACTAATGATCAACATATCTGTTATGATAAAGGCACCAAGAAAAAAAAAATATGCATAGACAACAATAAAATCAATTCATTAATGACATTGAAGTGGATGGTGTACTTGATATCTCCATACCCCCATGGATTACCATTTAATGTTACTTGACCAATTTCTCCTTTTTTTTTTTTTTTTTTTTTTTTTTTCTCTCTCATTTGATTAGCACTTGAAGATATTGGAAATGCTAAATACCGTACTTCTGTATTATCATAGTGAAAAGGATGACATGGACACTATTGTCGTCACATCATATAGTACATGTGTCAATATGCAAGTTATTTGAATATGACAATGGTAAAAAACGGACAATCAAAACATTTCCATTTCTTTCTTTTTCTGGTTCTACATATGTAGAAATACGATGCATTGATTATAGTATATTATGGTATGTAGTGTGCGTACTTGGATTCACTCTTGACCTCCCGTTTTTTAATATTTTTTTTATCAGGGCGGGATTTGGAAATAGATAATCAGGGGTAAATCAATCAATCAATCAATAAAAGGGAAACAATACCGAGGTATGATATTGATTTGAATGAAACTTTTTATTGTATCTTTTTTTATTTTTTTCTTCTTCTTTTATTATTATTATTCTTTTGACTACACCAATGGTGGCATATCTATCACTATTGGTAACACTTTTTGTGTCCCTTGTTTCCACGACCAAAACCAATGACTACTCATTACAGCACCCCAGAGAGGCCATCCCTCATACCTACTTGTTAGAATACATTGATAGTCCAGATTCTCATGCTCATCATCTCCGCATCATGTCACTCTTGGCCCCCATCACACAGGCCATCAAGGTCCGCCAAGTGTATCATAACCAACAAGTCTTTTCAGGGATGTCAGTCCAGTTCGACTCTGACAAACCCATTCGCACCTTTTCTAAATTACTCAACATTCAGCCCCTAACCTCGACCTTTTCGATAAAGCGAGAAATGAGACCAATGTCGGTCGAGAATAATCCTTGGGTCAAGACGATTTATCCTCTTTATCAAGTACCTCAACCAGACTGGACCGATGAACCTGTTTTGGCTCATTATGCTGCCGCACCTATGCTTCCTCAACGACCATTTGATAATCGTATTTCACAAATTCAATCGGTGCATGAAAAAATTGGAGCGACGGGGAAAGATATCTTGGTGTGTTTGCTGGATTCAGGGGTCGATTATAATCATCCCGCTTTGGGTGGAGGCATTGGGCCGGGGTTTAAAATAAAAATGGGAGCCAACTTGGTAGATCCAAATGAAGATGATAAAGTGCTGGGTCATCATCTTGATAAAGATGATCCCATGGATCCATGTCCTGCTAATGGTAAGAGGAAGAAGAAGAAGAAGAAGAAGAAGAAGAAAAGTGTGGCGGGTTTCTAATTTGGCATTATGTCTGTAGGTCATGGAACACATGTTGCTGGAATCATTGCTGGTATCGATCCCGGAAAGGTATGTGAAAATCACTATTCAAAAAAAGGAGGTTTTGTTTATTTATATACTAAACTTATCTACAGAGATTCAAAGGTGTTGCTCCAGATGCAAGTTTAGGAATGTGGCGAATCTTTGGCTGTGAAGCAGGTGCAAGTGAAGACATAGTCATCAAGGGGCTCACAATGGCACATCAAGCTGGTAATTTAAACACCGGGGGTTTTTTTTCGTACCCTATTACTCATGCTTTATACTTTAATTACCAATAGGATGTAATGTCATTAACCTAAGCTTGGGTGTACAGAATGCTTGGCCAGAAGATGCAATGGCAGTTGTTGCTGAGAGATTATCCCAACAGGGTGTTATAGGTGAGAAAAAAAAAAAAGACTTTAATTTTTAAATCCCGCCGCATGAATTTTGTTTTGACGCTTTTTTTTTCGGGATTTCCTTGCATGAATGATAGTGGTGACAGTTGCAGGCAATCAAGGAGACGCTGGGGCATTTCTCCAAAATACGCCTGGGACTGGGAAGCATGTGGTTTCTGTTGCTTCTGTTGACAATTCGATATTCCCCACCAGACTCATGAATGTAGATTCCATTCCAGATGAATCTTTCAGTAAGCTATAAGAAAAGAAAAAGTGGTGCTCGTGTACTCAACCGCCTTTTCTTTCTTCACCGTCAGTTTATGAATTATCATCTACCACAAGCAGTATTCCTGATGGTACATTAGTCACACTCTACAATTCATCGGGAAAGCCTATCGATGGTTGTGATGGAGAAGAAATGAAGAAACTCAAAGATAGCGACAAAGTGCGGGGTAACATTCTTCTAATTCAGCGGGGCACATGTACCTTTGATGAAAAAGCCAATCATGTACATCATTACCTTGGGGCCATAGCGATTTTGGTCTACGACGAGCAAGTGGATAAAGTTGATACAGAAGGGGTAAATTCATTTTCAATCAAGACCATTAACAGCACCATCCCTGTCGCATCCATCCCCCGTGGTCTCGCTCAACGTCTTTATGACTCTCAAAAAAACAAATCATCATCCTCTTTGTTACCTACCCAAATTTCTTTTCCTCCTGACTTGGTGGATGAACTGTTGGATTCAGCATTACAAGTCTCTGCTTTCTCTAGTGCGGGGCCCAATTATGAGCTGGATTTGAAACCTAATGTGGCGGGCATTGGTGGTCAGATATTTTCGTAAGTCCGCTCCCTTCAACCCATGGCCATCATCTTACCTTTCTTTCTTTTTATTATAGAACATTACCCCTTCATTTGAAAAACCCTGGTGCCTTGGGAGAAGGATGGGGGATTCGATCAGGGACATCCATGGCCGCTCCCCATGTTACAGGTGTCTTAGCCCTTCTCTTGGAAACATTCCGTAAAAACCAGCAAATCGAAAATCATGCGTCCTATCTAGTCGAACACTTGCAGAATCATGCCATGCTGTCTATGATGGGGGGTCAAGACAAAGACTTGCCTAATCATCCTCTTTTACAAGGTGCAGGATTGGTGCAACGTAAGTCTACCCCTGAAAACCCCAATTTCAAAACCCGCCCATCTCACTTTTTTTTTTATTTTTCTTTTTTTAGCCTACGATGCGATCATGAACCCTATTCACATTTCACCAAGCCAAATCAGTTTTAACGACACAGCCAGCATGACAGATTATAAATCACATACATTACAAATCACCAATCACGGGACAAAGGAAATCACCATGAACGCCGATCATTACCCATCCAAATCGATCAATCCATATAGTCCTCGTGGTAAGCAAGATGAGATCAATCATTATACGTTTTTGGAACCCATAGGCCGAGGGGATACAAAAGTCGCCCTGGAAATAAAACCCCGCAAACTCACATTAAAGCCTGGCGAAACACAAACCGTGCAAATCCAAGTCAAGCTCCCTACCGACACATCATCTTACGATCATCAAATGTACGGTGGTTATATTCAATGGTCTAATGAAGAAAATGTTCAAGCTAATGTACCTTATTTTGGCATACTCGGAGCTTTGCATGATTTACCTACCTTTGATGACGGTTTTCCTTATTTGGCACGGGCGGAAAATCTCTCAGCAGTCTACACTGTATCCGACACTTTCAGTTTTTCCCTCGGCAACACACCAAAGAAGAAAAAAGATGATGATGACAAGGATAATGAAATTAAAGTAGCTGGACAGGATGATAAACAATCAAAACAAGCCGAAGTTGGAAAACCCGCTATTGTCTGTCGACTTTTGACCGCCACTCGTGAAATCCAAGCAGAAATTATCCGGGATGATCAAGTAATAGGGTATATTCCTGACTTTCCATTGATCTATTGGGAAAGAAATCGGCGCAAACCAGAAGAGTATCATCGTGAGTTTGTGTGGGATGGCCAGATTCAGACTGTCACTGGTATTGGCGCACCGAAACAGTCAATCCGACCAGGTACTTATCATATTCAGATGAGAGCATTACGATTACTAGGAGACTATGATAATCCTAAAGAGTGGGAAACATGGGTGTCTGGCCCTATTCGTGTTGAATCATCATAATATAGTATTACATTTACTTTTTTTTTTGCCGAAAAAACAAAATTCATGCAGCGGGATTAAAAACGGAGTTGAATAAATGTCATCATGATTTTGATGCAAGACCGACTATGTATTTCATGTAAGACTATATAACCGTAAAAGTTTGATCCCACCACCATATGCATACACAATAATCCATCCATTCAATACCCCAACACAAAAAACAGTATATATAAGACAACAACCAAAAAAAAAGTTTATTTACATCAAATTTATACACAAGTTGCTAAAATTACACTATGTTGGGCACCAGCCGATACCCGAAGTACTTTATGACCATCCAATTTCTGTCCAGTCACTTGGCAAGGTACCGCTTCGTCATCATCTGAGCCATTTCCCAGCGCACACATTTCACCAAATCCCCAAGCGTAAGCCTGGCCCGACCGAGTTGTCACCAATGCATGATTGCTCCCACTGCTAATTTGCACCACATCTGTCAAATTAGGAATCATAGTTGGTTGACCAATAGCTTTTTTGAATTTTGATTTCGAGGTACCGCTGGTTTGTTGGGAGTTGATGATAGATTCAGGCAAGCCGAGTTGAGACGAATCAGCACGACCAAAAGAATACACCGTACCGTTCTCCATCAAGACATACGAATGATGTTCGCCAGCCACCACAGATTTAATTTGTCCTTTTCCTTCCAATCCACGAATCACCGTTGGTGTGGTCACAATATCGTCGTCAACTGTCAGACCGCATTGTCGATAGTTATTGAGGCCCCATGCATAGAGTTGATTGTCGTCAGATAAGGCGAATGAATGGTATGAGCCGGTGCCGATCGCCTTGATGTGTTTGAGAGCCAACATTTCTGGTAAAAGTCCATTTCGTTTACGCCGTTCGATCACTCTTCGTCCCAATTGGAATTGTTGTCCATTACCCCACCCAAACACACGACCCTTGTTTGTCAATGCTAAACAATGATCGGTTCCAGCCGCAATATCGATGATGGTATGTGATGATAGAGGTTCAAAGAGGACAGGAATATCTTGTACTTCTTGATTTTTGGAAAAGCCAAGGGCACCTTCGGCGCACTATTTTTTGTTTTTGTTTTTAAAAAAAAAATGTTGTTAATGAATTGTTTTTGTTTGTTTGTGTACGTAATCACTTACCCTATAAGTTCCCCAACAATATAGTTTCCCAGTATCAGAAAGAGCCATTGTTATCGAGTCACCACAAGCAACCTTGACAAATTTGACATTATCGGGATTTTCCACTAATGATGGCTCGTATTCATCTTCAGAGCGACCCAATGCACGTTGATCATTACAACCCCAGCTGTATAACTATATAAGGAAAAAGTAAAGATGTTGGTTCATTATCATACCCCCCCCCATTAATGTCTTTGTTCTTTGTTTTTTGTTTTTTTTACCTGTCCGCCTTTTGTAACTGCGATAGAGTGCATACCGCCACAAGCGACGTCAACAATTTCTTTGTCCCTGAGTACTTGTAAAGGCATGGGTCGTTTGCGTGTCAACATGGTATCACCCAGTCCAAGTTGTCCAGTATCACCAGTTCCAAAAACGAATACAGTACCAGGAGTTGTAGCATAGTTGATATTTAGCGTAGGGGAACAAGTAGCCCGCTTTTTCGTAACTGGCTTCGTGGCGGTGGATTCAAGGTCAGAGATTTGTCGCTTGACTGAAGAATCAGGTTAGTACAAATGCACACAACACTTTTGTGTGTTTATTTTATTTTCACTTACGATTATTTTTAGACATGATGAGACAGAGGAAGTGAGAATGTTGTTAGATGAAGAAGAAGAAGAAGAAGAAAGAAGAAGGTTTTCGTTCTTCCTGGTCTTTTTCAAGTTTTTTTTTTGTCCTAAAGAAAGTCACCTCACAGGAGTCTTTGAGTCGGGCATTGAAATAAAATACTCTTTAGAAAGGTGTCCCTTGGTGTCCCTTGGTGTCCCTTTTGAAAACTCAGTTCATTTCTATCAGTCAAGACTAAACAATCCTTTCATATTGCAATACGAAGAAGGGGTAGTCAGCTTTGGAAGTTTAGATGGATGTCTTAACCATTTTACTGGTCGATCGCCCAGGTCGGCATGATCAAATTGGACCGATAATATTCAAATCCCGATGAAGATGCTCCTCTGGATTTTTTCTCTCTTTCTTTCGTTCTCGTTTATCCTCATCAAACCATCATGGCGTCCTCCTCCTCCTCTTTGGATACAAATACCATCAACATATACATCCATGACCAGTCTTTTGTATTGGTGAAACAAGACAGTGTTATTGAACTGTTTTTTAATGGCACCCTTAAAAAGAAAGGTAATTCATGAAACAGAACAATTACGCGTGTACTCATTAAACCAATTATCTTTCCATAGACAACTACAGACCAAACCCTGATATCAAACCTTACAAGTGTTATGGTATTATTGGTCTTCTTAATGGCTTTATCAGTAAGTTATAAAAAAGCTCGTTGGGTGAAAGTTATACTAATGATGCATTTTATTTCCCACTAGACAAACACCTTGTAGTCATCTCCCAAGCTCAACAAAGAGGCCAATTGTTTGGCCATTCCATCTTTACAATTGAAAAAGCTACTTGTTTGGCCTTGAATGCTCAAACAGTCCGAGAGGCCCTGGATATACCTGCTGCAAGTTGATCTTGAAATCATCTAGTTACACACAATACTAATATTGATCTCTTTACAGGCGATACAAACCAACGATGACGATAAAGTGGAGGAAATTGTCACATCATTATCTTCCAACAGCGAACCATCACTCATATCAGCACTTCCAACCTCGACAGTAATCGATCAAGCTTTATCCAACCCTTCAGTTATCGAATCATCCAGCCCACCGACTCAACCAGTAAAGATAACATCACCTTCTCTATTAAATATGTTTAAAAAGTCTTTCAACAATAACAACAACAACAGTAGTATCGATCGACCAGCCAGTGCACCAGCATCACTCAAACAAAGTAGTAGTGCCACCACTATGAACACTTCCTTGTCAAACAAAAACATCGCTTCGGACACCTCTCTTATCTCCATGAAGGAAGATAAAACAGCACTGGAACAGCGATTGATCAAGGAGGTGACAGGTATATTCAGCCGAAACATGTTTATCTTTGCCTACGACTTTGGTAAGTATTTTCTGGGAAAATGTAGTGGATATGAATACTAATAATACATCAACTTTATACATATATACATAGATGTGACAAACTGTTTACAACGACATTTCAAAAAACGGAAACAAGCTAATGAATCAACCTCTACTATGGCACCATCAAGAAAATATGTAAGTATCTCTTCACTTGATACACGATAACAATCGATCTCACCCCTCCTTTTGTGCGTGTGTTTATAGATCGACAAACGATTTTGGTGGAATGAACATCTCAGTCAAGACTTTATCCTTGCAAAGGTGAAAAAAACAAAAAATAAAAACAAGCAATCCCCTCTACTCCACTCGCCAAACTAACTCCTTTAATCTTATGTTAGCTTGAAAATTGGGTGTGTCCTGTTATGCAAGGTACAGTCCAAATTGAACCTTGTGACATTGATGGGTTTCCTTTTACTTTTGTCCTGATCTCCAGACGTAGTTGCGAACGGGCAGGGCTTCGCTATCAAAGACGTGGTGTAAATGATGATGGTCAAGTCGCCAACTTTGTGGAAACGGAACAATTGGTGGTATTTGAACGAGAAGGTGTCCATCATGTGGCCTCCTTTGTCCAAACTCGTGGCTCAAGTAAGTAACCTCCTCTCAAGAAACACATTGAAACTCAACTTCCTTTATACTCTAGTTCCCTTGTTTTGGAGTCAATCGGCTTATGCACTTCACCCGGATCCTGTCCTCCATCGATCGGATGAAGAGAATGCGGAGGCATTTGGGAAACACTTTCAACAACAAGAATCATTATATGGACCACAAATCATTGTTAATCTGACGGAATTGGCTGGGCGCGAAGCAATCATTGGGTCTGAATATCGTCATCATATTGAAAAACTTGCGGATCCTAGTATCAAGTAAGTAGACATACTTAATCAAAAGATGGGGGGCGGATATCTAATGACATTTGTTTGTATTGTATACAGGTACGTTGAATTTGACTTTCACAAGGAAACCAAAGGCATGCGATTCGAAAACATCAAAAAGCTGGGTGACAGTCTTAGTGATGATGTTACAAAAATGGCGTAAGTAAAACAAAAGGTAACTATCAAACAGATGACTGATGAATTGATTTTTTTTTTTTTTTTTTTTTTTTTTGTACCTAGATACTTTTGGGAGGGCGATGATGATACTGTGTTTTGTGAACAAACAAGTGTTTTCAGGACGGTAAAGGAAACTAGTATAGGAAGGATATGGGGACTATTTTATACTAACAATCATCATTGTATTTAGAATTGTATGGATTGCCTTGATCGAACCAACGTTGTACAGGTAACGCATAACCATAATATAATAATCAAGTACTCACCATCTTCTTCCTCTTTTTCTTCAATAGAGCTCTTTTGCTAGACAGGTACTCAATCTACAACTGATGCGATTTGGTATTACTGATTATCCAGACAAAGGAATCAAGTATTATGAACAATTTGAAAGAATCTTCAACAATGGTAAATACAACACCTAAGAAAAAGAAACATGTATCTCATGGTTTTGTATTGTAGTGTGGGCGAACAATGGGGATATGATATCACGAATGTATACAGGCACAAGTGCATTGAAGGGCGACTTCACAAGGTAATCTGAAAAAAGGCGGTGGAATACTAATGATTATATGAACCTGACACAATGCTTTATTTTATAGGACAGGTAAACGAAACATCACCGGGATAATGAATGATGCATCCAATTCCTTGGCAAGAATGTACTTCAACACTGTCAAGGATTTCCATCGCCAAGCTGCTATTGACTATGTTTTAGGTAAGGGATAGGAACACTTGAAATCATATTGATTAATCCTTTTATTAATTTGCTCATAGGATACCACAAAATCGACATCTTCAAACGTGTCCCTGAAAGCAACGAGCGATCGGCGGAACCTGGTATGGAGAAATGGCTTGAAAAGATTCGCAACGAAGCAAGTAAGTGGTACTTGAAATAACATCAACTGACAATACAATGATGACTAACCAACTTTTTTTTTTTGTTTTTGTTTTATTGGTGTGTGATAGTTCAAGTTAGTTGTGAAATTGTAATTGCTGATGATGAAACTAAATTGCATGGCTGGACACTTTTGGCTCCCAAGGATAACAAGAATGGGTAAGATAAAAAAAAAAAATAGACGTAAAAGGGGATGTGCTTACATGACTTTGCTCTTGTAGGAAACCATCCAGCAAACGATTCGAAGAAAAAGTGGTCTTATTAACACGCAAAGCATTGTATGTATGTAGTTACAACTATCATTTGGAAAAAGTCGTACAATTCAAGCGTGTAGAACTCCGTACGATCAAATCTATCCAAATGGGTGACTACATCCTCTCTTCCCTGACACCTGAATCCCGTGATCCTGACGAAAATTATGGCTTCAACATCGTTTACAATTCCAACAATCAAATCATGCGATGGAACACCGGCAGTATACTGAATCAGAACCTGGACGATCTCAACATTTTGGCATCAGATGTGGAACTCGGCAAAGAAGACGGTACAGAAAGCGACTCGTCTTTGTCTTCCCAGTCTTCTTCCTCTTCCTCTTCTTCAAATACCGACATTGAAGATAAAGATCTGACACCAGCACAAGAAGCATGTTTATCATTCAAGGCTGTGCGGTACAACGTGTCGGAGGAATGGGTGGTTGAAAAACTATCGACGTGTAAACAACAAGTACAAGATATTGTCAAACATATAACGACTCAATGTGGTCACTCTATGGATCCTGATGGTAAATTCGTCGTATATAAACCAATCATTAGGTATGTAAAAAAGAAGGGACAATGCGGATAGATACATAAAATAACATGTCTTTGTTTCTAGTTTGGCCCAGGCTGAAAAAACCGATGGACTCTTCAAGAAAATGGGATACAAGTTAAAACATGCTATTTGGATTTAGTGTTAGAATATAGTCGGTTATATATATGTGTATGTATCTTTAATGTAGTGTAGGTCATTGTTGATTGATTACATAATAAAAATTAAAGTAAAGTATGATTTGGTTTATATACTATCGAATGATTTAAAAACATACTATATGCTATACTACAATACAATTAAGGGAAAGGGGTAATCTAAACTAATCCATTTTTTTGCTATCCTTCTTCTCCATCACCACCTTGGGGGCCAAAGAATTCCAATAAGACACTTTTGTATTGATGATCAACCCCATAGTCAAAAACAGAGCGGACCAGGCCTGTGCTTCGACATGATCCATAGTGGTCGAGTATCCCAGCCAAGTATCAACCCAGTTCCATTCATCCACGAGAGCCATATACAGCACCACTGTGGCCAAAGTGATCTTCATATCTATCGAGGCAGCTTGAAGTGAGCGTGGGGTACCAAACACCCATTGCGGTTCAGTCAGTCGGAAGGCATCCATCCATAATCCACCCCCACATCCCGCCAGAGTACCACAGATCAATTGAGCCATCCATTTATTCGGTCCTAATGCAGTTTCCACCCCGTCCACCCCACCTTGTACCATCGCCATCGTACGTAGGAAGCCATCTGATACTGTAAATACATGTTCCACCAATGGGAATGAGCAAAAGAGCCAATGGATGCCTTGATAGATGATATCATTGGAGAACATTCCCAGATAAGTGATGCTAAAAAGAGATTAATTAACGTGGATGATCCTCCCCCAGTTTACATAAATATTACCTATGAATGACCCAGAATTCATTGCTTTTTAGTATCCCCAATGGTTCACCACGTATGAGAGCAACAGTACAACCACCACCACAGGCCATGACCACAGTAGCAAAAAATCCTTGGAGCCAACTAATGTGTCGATGATTGACACCCAATGCTGTCTTGTAAAGATAATGGATAAACACCGCAAACAGAGTGTCGAGTACCGGGATACTGAGTCCACCTATTATATCCAGTCGATAGTTGATTACTGCAAAAACAAGGTCTGCTACTTGTCCATGGATATCCGTCATTGATCAAAGAATGAAAAGAAGAAGTAAAAAGGGGGACCAAAAAAAAAAAAAAAAAAAAAAAAAAAAAAAAAAAAAAAAAAGAATCTATCTATTTTTGAATACCAAACACCGCTTGGTCTCAACTTAAAAATCCCACAGGGAAAAAGTGGGGTTGTTACCCTTTTCTTTCCTTGCTTTAATTCTTCTTCTGCCCAAAAATAAAAATGACCAACACTATTCGTGTCCTTTCTGCTCAAGATCTCGATACACTTTTACAAGAAGGAAACGAACAAAGCGCCAATCAAGTAATCGATCTAATGGAAATGACTTTTGCCACCTATACCAAAGCACATAAAACTGGCAACAAACACAACGCACAAGCACCCCAGCGCAATGGTATATATACCGACAACCATTATGCGCTATTTATGCCTTCCCGACTTGAACAAACAACATCCATCAAGGTGGTTTGTGTGCCAACAAATGATGGTAAAGGTGGATTACCAGCTACCGTGCTTGTTCTGGACGAAGCTACAGGAAAAGTCAAAGCAATCATGAATGCGGCGGCCTTGACAGCAGTACGAACAGCAGCAGGTAAAAGGAAAAAACAAAAAAGATTGGCCAGGAGTAGATACATATACCATACTCATCTTTCTTCTTTCTTTCTTTCTTTCTTTCTTGTAGGCTCTGGTCTGGCGACAAGGTACTTTGCTGATCCCAATGCTAAGCGGGTTGTTATCCTTGGAGCCGGTGCTCAAGGTCAAGCTCATATCGACATGATGATTGCTGCTCGACCCAGTGTGGACCATGTGACGATTTGGAACCGGGGTCAAGAACGACGAGACGCCCTTGTCAAATTGATGCAACAACGCTACCCTACACGCACCTTTATCGGCATCGATGATCAACAAGCACTGGCATCGGCCGTCCGTCAGGCTCACATCATTTGCACCTGCACCAATGCGACAAGCCCAGTACTCTTTGGACAATGGCTGTCTCCTGGCACTCATTTGAATCTCGTGGGGTCTTATCGAGTGGATATGCATGAAGTCGATCACGAAACCATCCAGCGCGCCGATACAATCATGGTGGACTCGATAGAAGCATGTGGTCATGAAGCAGGTGAATTGCTCAAATCGTCTACGCCACAACAATGGATCGAAATGGGTGCGATTGACAAGGGATCTGTAGGCCATGATCCTCATCGAATCACTCTTTTCAAAAGTGTAGGTATCAGTGTCCAGGATAGCGCTATTGCAGGTTTGATCATTGAAAAGGCGGAACAACAACAATTGGGGGCTATTGTGCCATTCTAGTATATAGTATAATATAGTATAGTATAAATTTATAGTAGTCATCAGTCGGCGGATGGTCATTTTAATAAAGTTTTTACGCATAAAATGCTCTTTAGTCTATTAGCCCAGGTAAACGGGGATTGAAGTCGGGATTTCAAAAAGTTTTATATGGAATTCCTTTGACCAAATATCAAAAGTAATAGATACTAAACACAATTATTAGTATTGGGTCGCTATACAATTAAAGCATCAAGTCTTGTAAAAGCTGATAATAATTGTAATAAGTACTTATGAGTTCAAAGGAGTGAAAGAGAATGATTTTACTAAATGTGCGTGGGAGAATAATTAATATTTGTAGTCGGGTTTTTAAAAAGGAATAAGATAAAATCAAGGGCTTTTTATTCGTTTACAAAGGTAATTAACTATTATTATGACTATACTACAGGTAACAGAATTCTTCAAGGAAGCCTATGTGATCAAATAAACAGAATCCATTAGTAAATCATTCCAGTCAACCAGTGCTAAAACACTTCGATAGCGAAATCCACTGTAGGTTGTTGTCTTCTTTTATCAGCAAATACAATTAACATCAAGTATGTACCGTTTTTGATCCATACAGTCAGTGCTTGACTCTATGTACTTTGATATTTCATCCCCAAAGAAGACAATCACCACCATTACTTGTATTCTATTGATGCTTACCTTGAATGCAATAGGACCCAATAAAAAAAAACAAGAGATAAAGAATAGACAAGAGGAAGATTTGAGGTGAGAAGGCCATTTAAATACTCATAGAAAAAATTTTCATCACCGTGACCACTAGGAACTGAGAACGAAAATGAAACGTGATTTGCAGGTCCACAAGCTTTAACCTCCCCCTCTCTTTTACCGTGCTTATCATCAGTAGCATACACTCGAATACATGCAGTAGCAACGATCATCTACCGTTTTTATTCATAGATCTTTTCGTTTGCATGGATACACTGGTCGAGGATTTGACAGGCGGCTTTTTTGATTTGCCCCACTTTTTTTTTTTTAATTCCCCTGCCTCGGCCACGCCTTCCATGCGGGATTTCAATTTTTCTTTTTCTTTTGGCCTTGGTCAATATTTTCCCTCCCTTTCTTTCTTTCGTCTCAATTACAAATGTCAGAAACACAACAAGTCAACTTGACCGATCTCGATCTGTCTTCGTTACAAAACGTCAAAAACCAACTGGAAGAGGTAAGTAATGACAGTAACATCGTTTTTATATGATACTTATCTTTTTTTTTTTTTTTTGTTTTTGTTTGACAGGAACTCAACCATCTGACTCAATCTTACTCCAAATTGAAATCTGTCCAAGGTCGATTTACTGACTGTGCTGATAGTGTAAATAGCTTAAAAGGCGAACAACCAGATGGTAAAGGAATTAACATACTAGAATGAATAACTGTTTCTGACTCTCTTCTTTATACAGAAAAGCAGATCTTGGTGCCACTCACTTCATCTATATCCTTTTTTTTTTTAACAATACATGACGTGTTCAACACTCACACACTCATCTCTACTTACCTATTGTCCTTAACTTTTTCTTTTTTTTATTGACTTTACCTATATGTCCCGGGTAAACTTAGCAATGTGGATAAGGTTATTGTAGATATTGGTACTGGTTATTATGTTGAAAAGGTAATTCAAAATACACACAAAACAGGTAAATACTGACGACTTGGATTGTATATTTTTAGTCTGTGGGTGATGCATCAAACTTTTACAGTGACAAAGTGGAATATGTCAAGAAGAATCTGGCTAAACTGGAAGAAAACATTACTGGAAAACAAAACAGCTTAAGAGGTAATAACTGGACGCGTGATGTGTACGTTTAAATACATGGATCTATACTAACCCATAACCCCCCTTTCATAGCTATTGTCAATGTGATGCAAGATAAAATACAAGAACAACAACAGGCCGCTAAAAAATAGATCATATCCTATATATAATCCTCATTTTACCAATAAAAAAAACTTGAACATTCCCATATTGTGTGAATGTGTTACCTTTTATCCTTTTGTCCCTATTGTAAAAATGATTTTTACCTAGGGCATCTCACCTTGATGTTATATGCACTTTGGCTGAAACAATACATGCTTTAAAGGTACAAAGTCTTCATTTACGACTACCTCCCCTGATAACAGTCTCCACATATTACAGATTATTATAGTTTGTCTACCTCCCTTTTTTCTCACTTTGTTGGTTATAATAAAATGCATGAACACCATCCCTTTTTTCCCAATATTTACATTCCGACATTAACACGACCAATGGTTTGCATCCACCAAAATAAATCCACTGAAACCCCGCCACACGTTTCCTTCTGCTTATTTTACCACTTGTTTTTTTCACTTCTCTTCCCCTTTTCTCATTGCCTTTGCTAATCAAAGAATCCCATTATTCGTTTACAAGAACTGGTGTAAATAAAAGGTAATGTAAATGTATTTCACTCTTTAAAATGGCATCTTTGACACTTTATACTGTGACCAATTACTAACTAATCTCCCTTTTTTGTTTTAACAGAACCTACTTCATCTAGCTTCCTGTAGTTTTACGACATCTTCTTTTGATAACCATTCATCCACCTACTACTTGCAACACACACGACATTCTCTTTATTGTAAAGGAAAACAAGCTGGAATTCTAAAAACTGGTCATGTCTTATTCAAAAGAACCTCCTGTGGATGATGGCCCTATTCCTTTTGGTAACCCTGGTCAACAAGGTGCTGGTGGTCATCAAGGTTTCTTTGGCTCACAACAGCAACAGCAACAACAACAACAACAACAGCAACAACAACATACTACAATGGCAACTCCTCCTTCATCTGGTTATACACAGTCGACATCTGTTAATGCATTCTATGGAAACCCTCAGGTGGCAACTCAAGATTCCCATGTCGGTCAACAGTCTCAAACTCCTATGAATGCTAATGCTCCTCATTCCGCCTTTTTCGACCAGTATCAAACTCAACCAGTATCTAGCTCACAAGTAACAAATCCTCAACAACAGGTGGGACAAGGGGCGACTTTGACACAATCGTACGATCCTTCATTGTACCATCATCACTATGCTGAATCTGTCATGTCTGGTGACACCAACTATCAACAACATTACCAGTCCTTTGATCCTGCTCAACAACAATACTATCAGCAGTATCAGCAACAACCATATGATATGAATCAACAACAGCAACAGTACAATTATGGTCAACAACAGCAACAACCTCAATATGACTACTCTCAGCAACAGCAACAGCCTCAATATGACTATTCCCAACAGCAGCAGTATGATTATTCCCAACATCAACAGCAATATGGTTATAATCAACAATATGATTATGGACAGCAGCAAGCTCAATACGAAGGTGTTCAGCCACAACAAGAACAACAACCCTATGATGCCTCTCAGTACGATACCACTCAACAACAATATGGTGTCACTCAGCAACAGGAAC
Source organism: Chlamydoabsidia padenii (assembly GCA_025330725.1). Classification (NCBI taxonomy): domain Eukaryota; kingdom Fungi; phylum Mucoromycota; class Mucoromycetes; order Mucorales; family Cunninghamellaceae; genus Chlamydoabsidia; species Chlamydoabsidia padenii. The sequence goes on from JAIWND010000001.1 coordinate 314,477, forward strand.
TTGGTGGTACTTCTCAGGAAGCACACAAAGACACGCCTCAACAACAATATGACTTGTCAAACCAGTTTGATTCAACACAACAATATGACTACAACAATCAATCGTTTGTGAATGATCAAAATGGTCAATTGGCAACCGTTGTTCCCGAGTCGAATACTGGTGCCGTGGATTGGAATCAATGGAATGAACAGCAAGTACCTACTGCATCTGAATATGTGGGTTTAGACGCTCTTGCTACTACCTCGGCCGAAGTGGGGACTCATCATCAACAGCAACATGGATCTGGTAGTGTGGAGCAACATCAACAGCACACAAGTGGTGATAATGAACAACAGACCGATGGACTAACCGATCTGAAACCAACTGAACCGGAACAACTCTCTTTTGATCAAGGACACCAGGGGCAGCAAGTGGATATTCATGGATCTGGGCAGGAACAAACAATTTACGAGTATGTGGATCAAGAAGGTTATCAACATGTGGGATTCCAACCTTCTGAACAACAATATGACAACGCATTTCAACAAAGTAATGTTGGGCAGGTCACAGATATTCAACAAACTCAACCACCATTAGAACAAGAACAGCAGCAGCAGCAACAACAACAACAGCCTCCTACCCTTGAAGTTGCTCCTGATCATGATCAGCACCAATCGTTCAATGTTGAACAAGGCAAAGACGATCAACAAATTACAAATGTCGGCATCCAACAACAACAACAAGTATCTCCGGCGACTGGATTTGAAGGTATTGAACATACAACTAATGCTTTAGGCGTACAACCTAACCATCTTGCTACAAGCTACGCAATATCCACACCTACCTTGTCATCATCTCGTGTCAACTCTCCTCAACCCGACTTTGTGGCTATGGTACCATGTCCTGATCCCAACTGCGAAGGTGAAAACAAGCCAAGAGCCAAGTTTTGTAGCGAATGTGGACGTCCTTTATCAACTCTCTCGCGGGCTTCGACACCAGCTATGACACCCTTCAGTCCTCAATCTCATGCTTACTCTCCCATGTATCAACAATCACCCTATCTCCAACAAGGCTACTATGGTCAACAACAACCAGAACCTGCTCAAGCACCAATAATTCCTGATCCATTGGAACGAAACAAAGGATGTCCCTTGGCTACATTTGGATTTGGTGGTAAATTATGCTTGGTATTCCCCAGTAAACTCAACAGTCAAGATGCCAATGCGAAGATAATGCCTGGTCTGGTCCAAATGAAACATGTGAACGAATTAGTCTTACCTGATGCCTCGCCTTTGACTGACTTTGCTGTGGGTCCTGTTGTGTTGGATGCTTCGGTGGATATCACTACAAAGCAACAAGATGCTATTGCGTACATGAACAAGCGGATTGATGGTTTCCATTCTCAATTGGAAACTTTGGAACAAGGATCAGTTGGATATTATCATTTGGAAAACAAGGCACTCTTATGGCAATTGATCTGTGCTCTCATTGAAAACAAGTCTGATGATAGGTAAGTTCTTGAAAGACAGGGTCTACAAACATGATCTAACCTTTTTTAATTTATCTATTTGATCGATTTGGTAGTTACACCAAAGAGACAGCGATCTACCATTTGATGAAATCTGGCAAGGTTAAGGTGCAAGAAAACGCTCTGGATTCTATTCTAGCCTATCTCTCCCAGGGCGACCGATCTGGTGCTCTCGAATGGGCGATTCAAGAAAAACTGTGGTCTCATGGTCTGATTATTGGGAAAACTTTAGATGAAGATGCTTGGAAAACCGTCGTGGATCAGTTTGTGGAACATACCTTGTCAACAAGACCTGAAAATGAACAAGCTGGGCTCCATCAAACTCCTGTCTGTGATTTGGCGTCCCTTCGTGTGCTTTATGCCTTGTTTTCCGGTGCAGGCGCGGATGCAGGTATGTATTTACTATAAAAGATGATGATTGACAATTAATATCACCCACTCTTTTTTTTTTTTTTTTGTAGTAGTATCTCACTTTATTCCAAAGTACTCAACCAGATCTATTGAAGAACAATTATCTGAATGGCGTGAAACTTTGACGCTTATTTTGGCTAATCGTCCTAATCAATCTGGTGAAGCCATCAAGCAGTTGGGTGATCTTTTGAAGGAAAACAAATGGGTTGACGCTGCAGAAATATGGTAAGAATGGGTGTCCCGTTGTATAATTTGTTGGTTTACTAATTCCTTTTACATTAGCTCTATCATCTTGGCAAGTACCTCTATTCTTCCTGACGATAACTCACTCTGCTCTGAATTGATTGGTTCCCATGAAGGCGATGTATCTGCACCATTGGATTCTTTATATCTTACCGAACTCTATGAATTCGCTCTCTCTTTGAACCAGCAAAACAATGTGACGATTCTTCCCTCTCTTCAAGGCTACAAACTTGTCCATGCTTGGTGGTTGGCTGATGCTGGATTTATCCCCGAGGCTTCTCGTTACCTTCAAGCGATCATCACTGGACTTTTATCTTACGACAAGGCTAATTCGTATCTGCATCAGGGCTTTGTGGATAACCTGAAGGAATTCGGTAATCTCATCCGAGGCTCATCCGAAAGCTCCATTAGGTAAATTGACCAAAAAAAAAAAAAAAAACCAAATACATTCAACTAACTACCCTTCCCATTCTTTTCACCTTTAGTATTGATCTGGACTCCTCTTTCCAACAGTTGGAGACCAAACTCAATTCTCTTACTGACAATGGACAAGACGATGTGATTGATGTAGCTGCTCCTTACGAAGGTACAACAAAAGAGGCGGAAAACACTGTACTGGAACCAACTTTGGCAACATATGATCATCAGGAACCAGAACCCACCAATGATACAAATCAATCAAATGGCTATGAAACAACCGTGTATGACTCTACTCAATATGCGGCTGAAAACAATGATTATACATCTTATCACCAATACCACCAGGACAACAGTACATATGAACAACCGGAACAAGTGGATCAGGGTTATGGATTCGAATATCAATCTCATCAAGAACAGGCGAATGAATGGCATCAACAAGAAACACCAGCGCAAGGTGGTGTCAATGAAGAAACTAAAATGCCAGATTTGTCCCAGTCTTATCAACATGACGAACCTGCTCAAGGCATCATTTTGAATTCAAATGAAGCGCCATCTGAATCCAACAAGGTACCTGGTCCTCTCGCCGATGAATCAGCACATCAAGATACTCAACCTGCGACGCTGTCTGCTACTCAAGACTACTCAGTACCATCATATGATGCCCATGGTGCTGGCGAATACACCATGACCTATGATGCTCAAGATTACACTTCTACCTATGTAACTCAGGATAACAGCCAAGATTATGTGACCACGACTTATGTTGCCCAGGATTATACAACTACCTATGATGCTCAAGATTACAACTCCACATACGAAGCACAACAAGACACCACTACTACAACAGAACCAGTCCAAGAAAGTACATCCATCACAACAGCTAAAGATCATGGTAAAGATGCTACCACACACGATACCTACCATGGTGAAGGTTACTCTCAAGATCCTTCATCCACCTATGAATCTCAACCTCGAACTGTGTCTGAAACTACTCCACCAACCCACGACACTGCTACATCTTTTGAAGCTCAATATGCAACCATGCCTACACATGCTCAAGATTACACTTCGTCTTATGAGCCTAGTGGGTCTTATGGTGATGAACCTGCTACATTGTCTGCGTATACTCAAGAATACACACCCTCTTCAAATGCTCCTGAACTAATCTCTGATCGTGGAGAAGAAGAAACTATCAAGACAACTACGGGTATGGAAGAAGACGACGATCTTGGCTTTGGTAACTCTTCGACCAAGAAATCATTCCCCACCGAAGACAAAACGAATGAAGACAAGTCAACGCAACAAACTACATCGGATACACCCAAGGATGGCAAGTCTACTGATGACGAGGGCGATGAAGATGATAAACAAGGTAACTAAAGAAAAAGTAAGGGGGTGATGCAGATGATTTATTGCTTGCTTTGTGTAGATCGTAAAGGCTGGGGGTTATTCTCCATGTTCTCCCGCGCCTCTCCCGCACCCATGGACAAGGATGAAAAGAAGGCAGTCAAAGCTAATCTTGGTGAATCAAGCACGTTTTACTTTGATGAAAAAGAAGGGCGATGGGTTAACAAAAACGTAAGTAGTAAAGTAAATGTTAGGAGGGAGGATTTGTCCAAATGCTAAAACTACTTTTTTTTTTTTTTTTTTTTTTTTTTTTTTTTTTTGATTACTTTAGGTCTCTGATACACCTGCAGCACCTGCAAAGTTGCCACCACCACCCAAATCAACTGGTCCAACTCCTCAACCAACACCAGCACCACTATCCACAACCTCGGCTGCATCACCCCCTCCTTCCACATCAATGCCACCCAAGCCCACTGCCGATCCTACTCGTCCTCCTCTTCAAGACTTGATGAACACACCTCCACCCACGACTGCCAGACGGGGTCCAGCTAGTGGAAAGAAGAAGCCCATGCGATCACGATATGTGGATGTCTTCAATGCCCCTACCTAGTCACTCCACCTTTTTTTTTTATAAATCATCCTACTCTTATATTTATATCTTAGTTTAGACAATCACCTTTTTTTTTTTTTTTTTAATCTTTATAGTTTAGTATCATTGACGTTGTGGATTAATAAAAATTAAGAAAGGTTTATCTTTTGTTTACAATATGTAGAATGGGTTTTATTTATTAATTCAATTGTTAAATGGCATAGATACATAAAAGGAATCATACAAAGATATAGGAATTAGGATTATAATGCAAAAACTAGGGTATAATAGGAGGAGGGGAATCAGTCATTCGAGCATGTCTTCTTGTTCGCACGGAGAAGGGTCAAGACTTGGAAAAGAAACATAGTCTTTTTCAAAGGACCAAGTTGCTTTCCTGTCATGCCAATCAATGATATGATCATTACTGCTTGTGGAGTGGATGGAGTTACGTCGTGGTTCCGGTTGAGTATGAGACTGGGGGCGATCTAGTTTCCAGTCAGAGAATAATTGGAAGAGCATCATTTTTTATTGTGTTGTCAATAGAGAGAGAGAGAGTGGAAAAAAGAAGAAGGTGATTTGGGTTTTTATAGATAATGCGTCAAGTTGATAAAAATAGCCATTTCAATCCCCGCCGAGCCAGCATAACCTCTTTTTTGGGAACCTAAAAAAAAGTACCTCACTTTTATCAAACAGGCCCCTTTCAGTGAACGGGGTTGAAAATCAGAAATAGATCACTTACTATTCATAGTGAATGTGATTCTTCAGGAATAGAATCCTGATTTTCCCTGTTTAGAGTCACGCCATTTCCCCCAATAGATCTACGTCCGGCTTCAGGTTCCATTTGTTCAGGAGACCCATGGATTTCAATCGCCGCTTAAAGAAAGGATTTTTTTTTTTTTTTTGTTGACGTAGGTCGGGTTTCCATTTCTTTCTCCTCTTCTTCTATTATTTTATTCCCTCACACCATGGATCCCGCGACACCATCAAGTACACAAAAAGATCCAACTGCATCTTTGACCGAAACTTCTTCGGACTCTTACAATAGCTCTACTGTTGAAAATCAGCCATCATCAGCCTGGGCGAATGAAAACAAACAACAAGGTATACCTGTGGCTGCTGGGAACGATGTGAAGACAAAAGAAGAGGATACACCAATGGGGGAAGCCGCGTTACTATCATCAACAGAACAACAGCAACAATCAGAAGATACCAAACAAACACACATTCGGTCTCGCATTGATCAAGAAGCACGAACGTACCTGATGGAACAAGCACATAAGGTGGCACTACCTGACTATACGGCGGCGTGGTTTGACATGGAGACGATTCATCCTGTTGAACGTGCATCGGTGCCTGAATTCTTTACTGGCAACAATAGGTCCAAGACTCCTGCGATTTATCAAGACTATCGCGACTTTATGATCAATACTTACCGTCTGAATCCTAAAGAATACCTCGCTGTCACTGCATGTCGACGAAATCTGGCTGGTGATGTCTGTGCTATTATGCGGGTTCACGCTTTCCTGGAACAGTGGGGATTGATTAACTATCAGGTAATGTATCAGACTAGGAAATAAGAATTGGGAACTAATCCTTTTTTTCTTGCTATAGTGCCATCCTTCCACTGTGCCTTCCACTGTGGGACCACCCTTCACTGGGCACTTTAGGGTCACAGCAGATACACCACGAGGACTCTTACCCTTTAAACCCAACTTCAAATCACTCGGCAACCCAATCCAAAAGAATGACGCATCCCGATCGAATGAAAGCGAATGGCGACAACGACTATTTGACGGGGACGGATTCACTGACGAAGGTGGTCAATCATGGTTCTGTATCACATGTGGAGCGGGATGCAACAAAGAACGGTACCATAGTCTCAAAACTCGCAACATGGATCTCTGTCCGGTATGTTATCAACAAGGTCGATTCCCCACCAGTATGTTTAGCAGCGATTTTATCAAATACACCACTGACGACGACGAAACGACAACGACTGGTTGGAAGGATCAAGAAACCTTATTGCTACTGGAAGCGATTGAATTATACGACGACGACTGGAATGCCATTGCTGAACATGTGGGAACGCGGACACGGGAACAATGCTTGTCTCACTTTTTACAACTACCGATTGAAGAACCTTATCGATCCGATCAACCTTCCTCGAATGCCATCGAACATAAACGCACACCCTTCTCTCGTGCCGATAATCCTGTCTTGTCCGTCATTGCTTTCTTGGCCTCGGCGGTAGATCCAGAAGTAGCATCAGCAGCAGCATCAGCAGCCGTCCAAGTACAAACATCATCATCAATATCAACATCAACAACTCAAGAAGAAGAAGATGATGATGATGAAGGACGGGCGACCAAGAAACCACGCACGGCGATCGAAAAGGCGGCATCGGTGGCATTGGGTTCAGCAGCAGCCAAGGCACAATCATTGGCAGGTATTGAAGAACGTGAAATCCGACGACTAGTGCATACGGTGGTGGAGAACGAAATCAAGAAATTGGAACTCAAGATGAATCACTTTGACGATCTGGAGGCGGTGCTCGATACGGAACTGGAAGGCATCACTCAGCAACGACGGACGGTGTTTTTACAACGACTCGCCTATAAAAAGACCACCGCCTTATTGCAGAAACAAATTGACGATCATGGTAGCGTGACAAGTCTTGTCGATCATGGCTTCTCATCTCAACAATTACAACACCTGGTTGACACTAATCTCTTTGAAGAACACTATCGACTTGTCGCCACCAATGACAATGCTCTTATGCCCACCACCGATGAACAGAAACAGCAACAATCCATTCTGTCTCTCTAGTATTACTTAGTGCTCTATTCCCCTCTTACCCTCACACTTTTTATTATCTATCAATAAACAATTGGGACACTCTGCTTTATGTCGGTCTTTTATTATTATTTTATTTTGTATGTTTGGACTTGGTTGAATGATATAATGTTGTTTTATAGGGTAAGGGTCAATTTGGATCATTTACATACGATACTAATTGTATACATTGTGAAGATGAACATATTTTACTAAAGTGGAATACCACTCATCTCTCTGACCCACATTTTCAAATCCCGTCTGCATAAAAAAAAGACGCACATCTACTTTCCCTTATTTAACAAGCAAAAGTGAACGAGCCCTTCTCTTCCCTCGCCTTGAATTTTTCAAGAGCTCCATTGCCTCAATGAACAAGCGACGCTAATGACAAAAGTGACCATGAGCATTCCTTAGCCTATTTCCAACGAACTTGAGACCGGTTGGAACAATTGTGAGGCTGTACAGCTCCATACAGTGGACTTGGTGCATTGGCCATTATGTAAACTTTGTTGGAAATAGGCTAAGGAATGCTCATGGTCACTTTCGTCTTTAGCATCACTTGTTCATTAAGGCAGTGGAGCTTAAGATTCCAGGCGAGAGTAAGCGGGTTTTGAAATAAGTTTTGTCTTGTGTGTCAATTTCCATTCTGCAACTTTATTTTTTTACAAAAGTCAGGGTAAAACGATCTTGAGGCTATATTTCTCCATACAGTGGACTTGGCACAATAGCCATTATGTAAGCTTTGTTGGAGATAGGCTAAGGAATGCTCATGGTCACTTTCGTCTTTAGCATCACTTGTTCATTAAGGCAGTGGAGCTCTCGCAAGATTCAAGGTGAGGGTAGGCGGGTTTTGAAATAAATTTTGAGTTGTCGGTCAATTTTCAAAGCCTGTCGGGAGTTCAATGTACGTGGTGTTTGGGGGAAGGAAAAGGTTCGTCAAAAGTGAGGATATTTCAACCACGGACATTGGCGGGCGGGAGTTGATTACAAAGCCCTGTATGGTGGTACAACTGACCTACACCTGAGTCGATTCACTTTTCGCTTGGACGGCGACTGAATGGATTGGAACAAGGTCATTGGTTTGATGATGGAGTAGGAAAATTGTTTATCCTTCTCATGACAAAAAGACAATGCATGAAATGACTGATTTCAAGAGAAGATTGGTTTTGTGTATCCATTCAGTATGTCTATGTGAAAGATGACATGCCATGTGATCAGTGATTATGCTTTGGAATTTTATGATAATTGTATTCTGGGTGCCTGACGATTCATAGCCAATAAAAAATAATAAAATAATAAAAAAACTTTTACCCAGTAGCCGAAAATGCCGGTCAGGCGGGGGTTTAACTCAATCCTGGCTATAATTTTTTCTTACCCCACTCTTCTTTTCTTCTTTTTACTTTCCTTCCTCCTTTATTTTTTAACAATCACCATGGCACCATCGAAGAGTGGGCTGAAATCTTTGCCTTCACTGCGATCCTTGTCTTTTACCGATAAACAACAAAACGAGGACGACGATCAGACAAACTTTTATGACGATATCCATCAAGTCCACCAAGCTCTCGCACTCTTTTACGATTCTCGCATTCATCAAGCCGAAGCACTCTTGGACAAACGAGACGGGGTCTATGTCAGTCTGGGTAGGGCCTTTATCTTATTCCTTAAAAGTATGATGACTTTCCAAGAAACCGATGTGCAATTGACTCTAGAGGCTCTCAAGAAAACGATCCACCTGTCAGGCTCACTACGCAAAAAAGAAGGCTGGATGGATAGTTTATCTTCTATATGGCAATCCAAAAACACGAATACAGCTATACAAAACATGACTCCATTGGAACGACATGCGGTAAAGAAAGAAAAAAGAAAAAGAAATGTGGCGGTGTCAACCAATCACTTTTACGTCGTACTAATCTTTTATTGTTTAGGAATTGATTCATGCGGAGGCATACTTATTAAAAGCGTTGCTCAGCATCATCCATGACGAAAGTGTGGTCTCCTTTGTCCGTGAAGGCTTTAACATTCGCAACTCTTACAACACATACATCACTTTGGCCAAATACATCAAGTTTGTCCAACAGGAGGCAGCCAAAGGTAAAGATGTCAAGAAATATGGTCTCGACGAACATTTCACTTCGGGGGTTTGCCTGGGCGTAGGCACATTCAACATTGTTTTATCCATGCTTCCAGCTTCGGTCATCAAGGTGGTGGAATTCATTGGGTTCACTGTGGATCGGGCTCACGGATTACAAGTCTTGACATCGGCCGGTGGATGGGATGATATGGCAACAAACAATAAACCCATGGATGGTCTTCGTCGTCAGTTGTGTGATATGGTGCTGATTCTCTATAATATTGTCTTGGCTGATCTCATTCCTCTGTCTCATGTCAACTCTGCTTTGGCTCAACGCATTCTCGATCACAACCTCAATCAATATCCTTCCGGTGTCTTCTTTTTATACTTTGATGGTCGTCGATCGGTCACTCAGGGCAAACTGGATCAAGCTAAACAACAATATCAAAAGGCTATTGATACTCAAAAGGATTGGAAACAACTTCAGCATATGTGTTACTGGGATCTGGGGATCATCGCCATTATACAGAAACAATGGGGTCAGGCTTACGATATTTATCATCTACTTAAAGAAGAAAGCAATTGGTCACAGGCTGCTTATAATTACTTGATGGCTATTGCTCTTTATATGCAGGTTTTGGATTCGACAACTGAACAAGAACGCAAGAAGGAATTACTAAAACAGGTCCAGGGGCTCATGGAAAAGGTGCCGACATCCAAAAAGAAGATGGCAGGAAAATCTATCCCTATGGAAGTAAGTATAGACTTGAAGGAAGGGATAAAACTGATACTAACTGGATTTCCACTTTGTCATTGTTTTGTGCTAGAAATTTGTATCTCGCAAGGCCAACAGTTACCTTCGGGAAGGGTCTTTAATTGCTCCCGACTTGGAAATCCTTAATGCGTTTACGGCTTTTGATTGGATGCCTCGGTCCATCCTTTTGGAAAACTTGGAAATCCTGCACAAAAAGTCAGTGGTCAAGGCGAACAACAAGAACTATTACGACGATCTCTGTCTGGTACACTATCTAAAGGCAACCACAGCAAGGTGTTTGATCAAGAAGGACAAGCAGGAACAAGAAAAAGGCTCGGAAACATACTATCAAATCCACTCTGACTCGATGAACATTGTCTTTGATCAAGCTCAACATGTACTTTGGGATCATTATATTTACTACTTTGCCAGGTATGAAAATGGACGACTCTTGATGTATGATAAAGATTATGACCAGGCGGAAAATCAAGTCAAGATCGTCATTCAGTCTAATGGTCAAGCCAATGTTGGGGCTGGTCCTCATGTCAAGCACAAGTACAGTCTAGCCAATGCTCTCCAATTCAAATGTCATAATTGTATACTACGAATTCATCAACTCAAGGACGATGATCAAGCATCCCCGATCTAGACTAGATATGTATACCTTCTTTTTTGGGTGGGTCCAGGCGGCGTTTTAAATATGTCATAGATTTTACTTGCTCTTCTCCCATCTTTTCCCCACCTCTCTTCCTTTTTATTTATTTTTATTTATTTTTTTTTTAATTCACTGTATTATGACCCTTCTCTCTTCTCAAATAAAATGGACACATAGACACATATGTTTTATCATCCTTTGCACAACTGGACTATTCATCTTCTTTACCCACTTTTATACTTCATCTCATTACGACCCTCCACACACTACAGTAAATAAAACCTCACCAAAGCTCACCGCCAAAGCTCACCAACGGCACAGTCTTTATACACCCAGCAACTTTGTACCAGATGCATTACTTTACAACAACTTTAGACCCATCTCAGCCATTGTCTTACGGACCAGCAATGACGAAAACAGCATACATACCATAGTCAACTATCTTTACAAATACCCCTTCATCAAGGAAATTACCATTTACAACTTGGTAAGCCCATTGTCAACCCAGGTAAAGTACATTGATAAAAAAAGAAAGTAAAAGGCGTGACACAAGTGAATTGACCCGAAACCAAGTAGGCATTTGAACGACCGAACAACTGGTTATTACACAAAGTGGACATCCATATCATTCAAGGCCCAGACGACGATGGTATTCTAGCTTTATTCTCAACCTGTGCTTTATCCAATTATGGGTATTGTTATCTTCAAGCTGATCAGACAAGGTTGAATACTTATTTGGATACACTATATACTCAATTCCTCCAACACCCTGATCTGGTCCATGTAAATGTCCCGTCTGAAGTATACTTGACTCATCGAAGGTGGCAACTAACAGGTAAGCGACATACAGTAACAAATATATATATATATATATATACATATGGTATATGGTATACTAACTTGATTATCTTCTAAAAGACAATAGGACGATACATACTGGATATGCCAATCTTCGACATGGAGCCATCATACCACGAACGCAAGCCCAACTCTTTATGAATCAACTCGCGGTACAGAAACCATCACTCGAACAAAAACGACATGCCGATATACTCTTCTCGGTCTGGATGAATACGTATCCTTACCTGTTATCCAATCCATATCCTCTGGTATCCGACCCTGCACCACATTTCCAACCGATGGTAAGTCTCTATCTTTACGCAACACATACTCACTGATTTACTACCTAGTTGGATGCCCTTCAAGGTTTACAAGTCGCTTTGACCCATCACATGCCTTACTTTGTTGAAAATGACATTGATCTACCATTGAATCAACGGGATGTCAGGTAAAAAAAAAAAAGAGGGGACTGTAGCATAAAAAGGAACTAACTGATCTCTTTTTTCTAATGGAATAGGACGGCCTGTGAAAACGACAAGTGCTTATTTGTGACCAATATTGATCCCTTCCCAATCACCACAACTTATAATCCACATCAAAACCTCACGAATTACAGCCTGGAATCAACATCAGCTTGGCAGCATGAATTGGGTGTTGATATCCCTAGTCCTGAATTCTGGTATCATCGAGGTTATCATGCGGCAGTGGACGGTAATAGTGGTACCTGCTGGAATACATACCTAGGTAAGTTCCCCTCTTTCCTTGTTTTTTTTTTATAGTACTCTTGGATTTCCTAACGTTTTATTGATGTGTAGTACCCAAAGAAGGTGATTATTTTGGCTTGGATTTGATCGGTAGTATACGTGTCTCTCGACTGGTGGTGTATCTCAGGCAACATCAAGAACCTTTCTTCAAGGTACGGGCGCTCACACAAAAACAAATCTGGGTTGATTGTTCTATTGTAATCGACCCGAGTCAAACCCTGGCACGGCGCATGGTCTTCCATATGAATTGTCCCGATCCTATCATCAGCGCCATCCGTCTCTTTTTTACAAAACAACATACAAATCCTCTTGATATATGTGGCCTTGGTTTAGATAACTTTATTATTTAATTAATAATATATACCTTTTCAAATAAACAAACTATTACAAAATAAAACATATAGTTTTTATGATACAAAGTGATCGACGCATTGATGATCATGGTCCCCGCACTCAATGCATCTGTATGTATATTTTAAACCCCTCTCTGACAGATATAGATCGACACTATGTATTGGATAGTTAATATATGCACATGCACTTGTTTATTGGAATAGATGATAAAGATTTATGTATAAAAAGTAAAGGGTATGTATGTATGTATTAATGTAAACAATGTACAAACTATAGCTACAGAGTGGGTGTCACAAGGCCAAGAAGGGAATCACTTGAGCGGATGGTTGAATGATTCTTTACAACAGACAGGACACTACCAAAAAAAAAAAAAAAAAAAAAAAAAAAAAAAAAAAAAAAAATTCAAGTCAGATGTTGCATAAAGTGGACCAAATATATACATACCGAGGATCTATAATGGGTCAACCAAGGATCAATGCATGAGGTATGGAAGGTATGTTGACAAGGAAGCACACGATAGTCACCATAGTGGTGGTCAAACAGATCCAAGCAAATAGAGCATTCATCGTCCTTGGTATAATGTTGCCGAGGTAAGTACCGTTCAAGGTCAGTTTGAGAAGGATGAGTCAACGTGGCTTTGTCTTTTAGTCGTATTACAGTCCAGCCTAGAATAAACAATAACAAGGGACCAACAGTGATGAGGAGATAAAACCAATCCATCACTGACCTTTGTTCCAAATCGGGTGGTGAGTTTATTATTTTTATCCTTCCTCCTATTTGCATATACTTACCAAAAAACCTTATCTTCATGTTCAAGTAACACCAGTCTTGAAGGTTGCTGAGCCAGATGATGATATTCGTCGCGAGTCAGAAACAAACTAGGGATTCTAATATCAGACGTATTTTCTAATACCAAAAATAAAAAAAAAAAAAGAAGAAAGAATTAGTAAGTATTACATTTATCCAGTATCAACTTTTTACCTTCAGAATACATTGCGATCCAATGGGCAGAGTTTTCATCACCCACAATGACCGCCAAGGCCCCACTACGTTGCATAGCTTGTACTTTGTGATAAAATGAACACCGACCCCTTTTTACCAGAGCGATCCATTGAGTCAGAGGTCCAGATATAGGTTGACACCCATACTTATCATCCAAAGGTTCATACACATGTGCTAGTAGACCATAGTCACCCACCTTGGGTCCAAATATCGCTGGTTGAGACCGTAACGTTTCGTTCGTAGACTATACAGGTAGAAAAAAAGAAAAAAGGATCAGTCGTGAGAAGAAATGCAACTGGGGTTATACTTACCATTATACGCACCGATCCCTCCACTAAAAGTGAGAAGAAGAGTAGGAGAAAAGTAATTGGAATAGCCACCATAAAGGAATGTTGAAGAGGAAGAAGAGGGAAAAAAAAAGAAAAGGGAAAAAAAAAAAGCACTCCTTATAAAAGGGCACAGTGAGGCAAAAATATAATTCAAATGCCGCTTTAACGGAGATGCAATCATTTCCGTTTTTGCAACACTTGGCATACAATGTACAATTGATGAATGCCTCAAAGGCACACATAGACACAAATAACTAGAGTCAGTTAAAAAAACAAACCTTCTTTATTATTATTATTATATTACTATTACTACTATTATAAAAATGGGTATACAACAAATGAATAAACAATAAGTCTAAGGGGAATAAGGAGGAGGGCCGTGTGTAGATCCAGAGGGGAGTTGCCGTTGTAACTGAAACTGGAGTTGTTGTTGCTGTACACTAGGTGTCGGATCGGAAGACAAGGTGATAGGTGGAAGCGGTACTACTTCTGCTTCTTCCATTGATTTATGATGACTGGCAATGACCCGTTGTTTTCTTTGTCGATAACAATAAAAGAAGACGAGGATGGCGATGATCAAGACCACACCGGCTAGAATCACACCGACGATATGACCAGTGGTAAAGGTAGATTGATTTGACCAAGGACTATCACCTTCTGTTTGTTTCTGTTGATGTTGAGGAGCAAGTACTTCTGGTGGTTGTTCTTGTTGTATGAGTTCACATTTCTCTTTTTGGCAGATACCGTTTTGGCATTGATGAGTTGAATCGCATGGTTCACCCGGCCCGAGTTTCGGTACACAACTGCCTTGGTCACAAAACGTCGCTTGATTACAGTCGCTGAGATATCGGTCCACAGGGTGTGCAGGATCTGTCGGAGGCCAGTTGACCATGGTTGAGTTTGGATTGCTGGTTGCTTGTATAGGTAAATGATGGAGAAGAGGAATGGTAATACATGGTTGATGAAGTCGTGCTGGTTCACCATCATATTGAGGTGATTGGTTAGGGTCTGTCCAAATCCATCTAGGGTTAGTAATCAAAATATATAAAGTATCATTAGTCAACTAGTTCTTTCTTCTTCTTCTTCTTCTTCTTCATCCTTCGACTAACTTACTGTGAGTTTTGTTTTGGTTGACAGGATATGGACGTTTCGTTTAATATACAGGCATTACCACCAGGGCATGGCCATTGACAGTCGACTAGAATAGGGATGGGCATAATTTAATAAAAGAAGAGTTCATTGAAGGGAAGTAAAAAAAAAAAAAAGTAAACAAAAGAGAGAGAGAGAGAGAAAGAGAGAGAGAGACGGGGGATATAATTTATACAATAGAACGAAAGAAGAGAAATCAGGGAAGCGTCAGAAAACTCAAAAAATATATTGTGCGACTCAGGGCCGAACAATTTTTTTCCACTCTTCGCCTAATTTCAAATCCCGCTCTCTCGCTGGGAAAACTCGTGCGGCACTTTATTCAAAAATTCTTATTTGCTCTTTTCTTCCCTTCTCTTCTTCTTTTATATCTTGGAAACTATACTTCTCTTCTTTATTCCTTTATATATATAAATATACTCCTATGCAATCTATAAAGTGTGTTGTTGTTGGTGATGGGTAAGACACTGTATAAAAAACGTGACTTTAAAGAATGATAATACCAAAAAGATGATGAGGTGCTTATCTTTGTCAACTCATCATCTTTACACTTGGCTATTTATTCACCTATGGATCTCTCTTTTATTTTTTTATTATCAATCTAGTGCTGTGGGTAAAACTTGCTTACTGATTTCTTATACAACTAACGCCTTCCCTGGTGAATATATCCCAACGGTGTACGCTTGAAACAGACTCTCCATCATCATCATGTTGGTTGAACGACCTGATACGATTATACTCACTCTCTTCTCTTTTGATAGGTTTGACAACTACTCAGCCAATGTCATGGTGGATGGGAAACCCATTAATCTTGGTCTATGGGATACTGCTGGTAAGACCAAAAAAAAAAAAAAAAAAAAAAAAAAAAAAAATCAATAGACAGTCAATAAAAACCCTATTAACCATTTGATATACACACGCTTATTTAACCCTAATATAGGTCAAGAGGATTACGATCGCCTACGACCTTTATCCTACCCTCAAACAGATGTCTTTTTGGTTTGCTTCTCCCTTGTCAGTCCTCCTTCTTTTGAAAATGTGCGAACAAAGGTAATAAAGAAAAAAGATAGTGATAAAAAAGAAAGTGATGGATTAAGGAGGTAGGATGGTAACTAATAGTGGTTTTGTTTTTATATAGTGGTACCCTGAAATTAGTCATCATGCACCTAACATTCCTATGATCTTGGTCGGAACAAAATTGGATTTGCGTGAAGACCCTGAAACGGTGGAACGATTAAAGCAAAAGAAAATGGCCCCCATCTCTTATACACAGGCACTACAAATGACAAAGGATATTGGTGCTGAAAAGTACTTGGAATGCTCGGCTTTGACTCAAAAAGGACTCAAGAACGTGTTTGACGAAGCCATCCGTGCCGTGCTGTCTCCTGCCTCGGTGCGAACCAAAAAGAAGAAAGGTTGCTTGATCTTGTAGGTTACCCCTCCTTCTCCCCTATACACACTCATATTGATTGAAAAAAAAAATACATATATACACGTTTGATTACCCTCCTTGCCATCGTCTCTTTATCATACTACTAGTCTCCCACACAAACACACACACACACACACACATATTAGTTTTTTTTTTTTTAACCGACCCTTATTTTATACACAAGTCTATTTATTATTATTACTTTTTTACTTTTAAATAAAAACAATAACAACTACCTTCTTTGGTTGATTTGACATGTCGTTAGTCTTTTATTTGATAAAGCACAAAATCTATTTCATCCCAACTTTTTTAATGCCCGCTTCCCTCCCAGCTATTGATCTCCCCCTTTGGCGTGGTTCCTTCAGGAACCCGTCAATACATATCTTTACATATGTGATACACAACGTTTTATCTTTATTAATGTAAAAAAAAAGTACTATAGTCAATAAAAAAGAATACTAAATCTAAACGACCTAGTCTGCTTTGTCCACCCATTTGCGATCGCGTTTTTGCTGTTATGTGTGTTGCGGGAAATGTCGGTGTTATGACATTGTTCAATCCTATCACGTAAAGATATGAGAGTAAGAGTTTCAGGTCATAAACCATTATCTATTTTACCTCTTTAATCTTCGGGGTCAGAGTGTTAGTCAATAGGCTGACTTGTTTGCACTATATCTATAAAATAAAGAAGAGGCTGGATTAGATACAGTAGAGAGGTTGGTTAATGTTATTCTTACCTTGGTGTCCACATTTACAATAATTTGCAATACTGTTGATCACTTGTGCTGAGGGAATTGAAATGGTGATCTGGCGAGTTATAATTGGCTAATGAATTGACAATAAACAGCAATACCGAGGGTCCATTATATAAAAACAAACGAGTTTTGTAATAGATCTAAAGGTAAAGATAAAAAGTTTATGTAAAACCTCCATTTGCAATGTCTTACCTTGTATTTGATTGCTTCAACTGAAACAATTAAGAAAAGCGGGAAAAAAGGACATATAAATTCCTTGAGCGGGATTTTAAAACAATATTTCTCGGATGACCCCCTACTTGCATGAATGTGTAAATGAGGGATGAACGCCTTTTGGCTTTATAGTTATCATCTATTTGAATCGGTCATGTCTTGATTTGCATACATAATGAATGCTGCTTTGGCAAGACAAGCGCCGAGATCCTTTATGTCAGTCAGCTTCAGATTGGAATCGATTTCGGGGTTTAAAAACAGATGTCGGGGTTTTTTGATCACAGAGTTGTGTATGTGTGTGTATTCAGGAACCTCGAGACAAAAGGTATTTCCCTTTAGCCAAACCTGATCCAGTATTATAAAAATACACGGAGACAAGGTAAAGGGCTCCCGCTTGAGATGCTGCCGATAGACACACTGGACAAACATTCAAAGACAAAGACCTGTTAAAATGTTTGATATTGAGATATGTTCAATGTTTATTTCAAAAGATATGGGATAACAAGGTTTGAAGAATATATATTTACACAAAATAATAGAGGACTAGTAGTAATAGTATAAGTAAGAAGGGTTAAGTCATAAGAAGAAAAAAAGTGGTAAGTAAAATGCAGTAAGTGTAGAAAAAGGAAAGGCGGTATCACAAAGTAATAAAGTAATAATAAAAAAGAGAAATGATTGGAGTGAAGTGAAGGGGAAGGGGAGAGTTGTAAAAAAAAATAAAAAAATAAAAAAAAAGAACAAAAAAAAAAAAGAATGGGAGTGGAGAATAAGAATGGAAGGGGGCCTTCTTATTAAAAGAAGGTAGATGTGAGGGAAGATCTAATATCTATATATCTAATCATCTATCTATCTATCTATCTATCTATATAATGTAATTAATGACTGACAAACAAATTGACAGTGCTACTAGCCCCACGACTTTCAAAAGCCATCTGCACGTCGTCATCCGAGTTGATAGTGATAAAGTCTTCGTCTTCGTCTTGATACTTGAGTCGCAAGATGTCATTAGGTTGTAAATTAGCCACCAATTTGATCTTCTTTTCCACCTTCTCCATCAGATCCATAAATCGAATATCCATTGAGCAGACAATCACATAGATGCCATCATTGTAGCTGAGCTTGATTTTGAGGGTATCCATCGAGGTGGGTGATGCCCCACCACTAGTAGAAACAGAGGTCAAAGGAGGTGAGCGCTGTTCCGAGTTTTGTTGCTGCTGCTGTTGTTGTTGTTGTTGTTGATAGTAGGTGCGGGAGTTGATGGGTATTTGAGGTAGATCATCCCATTGGTGAGGTCCATTTTTGTGAATGTTCGGGCTGCTTTGCGACCGGACACGAGTTTGAAGTGCTGCTGCTGATAATACTGCTGTTGATGATGATGATGGCCCCATTCCAGTGGGCGAGTAACTGGCAGCTGATTGTGAGAAGCTGCGTCCTTTCGGTACATCATCGGCCATAAACTTGGTGGCAATATCAGTCAAATGTCCATTCCCTTCATCATGTGCTTGTCGTTGCCAAAGAGGCGACGGTTTGCTGGTATGGTTGAGAGTTGCCGATGAGGTCGATGATGAAGATGTGGATGATAACAGTCGCGGCGTAGTTGGTGATGATGGTTTAGAAGGTGGAGGTGATGATGGATAAAAGCCATGGTCATTCGAAGAAGGCATGTCACCATAATTACCTTGGAAGCTGTTTGATGCTATAGTGGACGTGGTAGCACTAGAGCTGTTGCGTGGTAATGGTGCTAAATGGATACCAGGAGTTGTTGCATTGATTCGAGGACTTGTCTTGTTGCTGCTATTGCCACTAGAATTATACCCATCGCCCAGTCCCATTTTTGATCTTGCATGATGTAATTGTGCCGAGATTGAATTACTTCGGGATCGTGCAGGATGGTATTCTTCATCGTCTTCATCGTCAAATTCATCTTCTTCCTCGTCTTCGTCAGCAAAGTAAGAGATATGATCACCACCACCTTGAGTTAAAGGCATCGACATGAGATGAGTGTTGGGTACATTGGATTTGTTGTGCATAGTCATTTTGTTGAGTGTTGTTTCCCAAAGTTTCAACTGTTCCTCGTTGCGATACCGGACAGAGAAGTTTTCCACCTCCCGATCTTTATATTCCACATTCAAAGTCCAGACACCTATGATATGACAGTAGTATAATATGAGAAGGTGAGATGCAATGTACTTCCTTTTAGTTTCATTTTTTATTTCCTTACCTTGCTGTGATTTGTTATGGACGCCAATGACTCGACTGATGAGAATCAAGTATTTAGGTTGTAAGGTACCAGACCGCTTCTTTTTCATGGAGAGAGTGTTGTTCTTGGTCAATCGATTACGAGAGGATTCACGGATTTCTTTACAGAAAAGCAAGGACTTTTCAAAAAAGAAGGCATGGACATCCCTAGAATTGTCGTTACTTGTCATCGTCACCTTTTCTTGAAGTAGTAGATTGCCATAACTATCGATCTTGATTCCCTATGTATGTTGAAAAAAAAAGAAGAAAAAGAAGAAGAAGCAAAGGTTAGAACATTATCATAGCTTTTTAGATTGTTTGACTTTACCTTCCAATCATCCACCCGTTTCTTCAAATCTTCGACAGCTTGGATGTTTTCATGTTGACGTTGGGTTTCATTGACTTTTTCGGTTACACGCTTGATTGCTTCCAAACCTTGTTCCATTTCAGACACATGAGGCCAATCCTTGTTGGTGCTTTTGATGAGTTCGCCTTGTAGTAGAGGGTATTTGCAGATACGTTGGATAGGTTTGATGAGCATAGATGGTAGCTGGTATGTTGGGTTTAGGATGTGTTCCAATTTTTGTAATTTTGGAGTTTCTTGCACCACCAAATCTTGAGCAGAGTAGTAATTTGAGCAATAAGGTTCGTACACAGAGAAGGCTTCTTCATTTTGAACGAATAGGGCACCAAATCGTTGTTCTTCAGGCTGTTTCTCTGCAATTTCTTCCAATTGGATCAAAAACCGACGTTGGAAGTCCACCAAAGCATTCAGGTTGCCAAAGAGATAATGGATGGTATCAGGTGGCAATACCTTTTGAATATGGAGTTCACGCATGTAGTTCTAGTAAAGTAAAAAAAGGTGCCTTGTTAGACATCATATATAATATAGATGAGAGTGACTAACTATTCCAAGTTGATTACCTGTAAAGTTTCCAAGTCCAAGACATATTTTCGTTCTGTTTCCAATAATTCCAAGACCACCTTGTCGCGAGTATCCTTTGGTCCATCGGCATCCGCATTTTCGTCTAGAGACTTGACTGTAATAATTCCCCTATCATCCAAAATATTGAGGATTTTTTGGATAGTATTAACAACCTAAATGGACAAACATTCCCAAAAGAGAGAATATGAAGTTTTTATTAGTATACCCTATTTTCATCGTCACCTGAGTTTTCCCTTTTTTTGATGTCTGTGTGTGTCCGCCCCTCGTTCCCTTGTGTAATATTCCCCCCCACTATTAAACACAAGACATATATAGACACCACACTAAAAGCTTTTTTACATTAAAGTTAAATAACTTACCTTGACAAAACCGTTGGTATCATTTTGGTAAAGATCAGAGATAGTAAACATTTCGTCTTCAGGAAACAAGAGTTCCTTCCGACAGGCCACAATAAAATGATAGACGCTGGCTTTACAGGTATTCACCGAGTTCAGACTTGGGTTTTGATCCACCTTAAGAGGGCTTTCAGGTTCTAGAGCGTTGTAGAGAGTGCAGAGGGGACTACCACGTTGACAGATTCGCCACAATTTCGTCAAAGGATCCCCACCACTTTTCAGTGATGTAGTAGGTGTAGAAGGTGGTTCCATGCAAGTAGGTGATGAGGCTTGGTTTTCCATTTCAATAAAGTCGGCCATACCAGGTACACTAGGTAACTGATCCAGGACAGCTCGACAGGTGTGATAAAGTGATCCGCCAGTTGGTGTTAAAGGATTACCGCTACTACTGTTGTTGCTGCACATTGTTTTGGTGGTTGAGTAGATGGAAGGTGTACTTGGTAAGGGTGGGTCCATCATGGTTGGTGTCATTGATGGTACAGTAGGTAGAGTGCCGAGAGAGGGCGTCCTTCGTTTTAAAGCCATGGCTGCCATTGTTTATGTATACGTGTGTGAGTGGTGATAGTATAGTCACTAGAGTAAAGGTGAGGTTGTGTGTGTGTGTGTGTGTATGTATGTGGGAATACACTGTATTATCAATGAAGGTCCCTGGTGAGTGAATAGATTCAAATATATAACTCGTGTGAAGGAAATGAGTAAATGTGTATGTAAATAGATATGTATATGTGTATGTAATCGTGTGTAAGAGTATCAAGTTATATACCACCACAACTACGATAATAAGAAGACAACAAAGAGAATTAAAAAAAAAAAAAAAGTGAGGATGAAGGAAAAGAAAGCTAAAAGGGAAAAGGGAAAAAATAAAGGCAAAGTGAAGCACCGGGGATTGAAATTGTTAATTTTCAAGTTCGAGTGACACCCAAAATGGATTCTGGATCGTTGTAGATTTGATTGGGTGGTCTTTTTTATATCATCGGCTGTGATATGATATGAAGCTGCAGAACAGTGCTAACTATACTTTGCAATAACTTGGAACATCTGCTTTGAATGGTCATTCCATTAGAAATTTCCTTTTTATGACAAATTTTCAATTAGACTTATTTTTGATTTCTTTGTCTATCAATATTTGAATTGTATGTTTTATGCTCATCAATGAAATAGAAGCGAATTCGATTAGTTTTGAAAAAAGTTAATTGGAAAATCATATTGTGTATGATAGAGAGTTCTCTTTTTTTTCAGTTACCCAGTTTGCTGTGTTCCAATAAAACCTAATATATTTCACATCCCGCCCGAATTGAACCCGAGTACTTTTCCTTGTCTACTACTCAAAAAAGAAATGGACGGAACAATGAGAATCAAAAAATTAAGATGCATCCCTTGCCACCATTGTCTCCTGAACCCTTTCTTATTGTTTGTTTAAAGTTTTCCCCAAAATCAAACACCCTGTCTATTCGGATGCAGATAAAAGGAGAGAGAAAAATGATCTTCTTTTGAGGTTACTCAGAAACTTTAACGCTCGACCCATATTCAAATCCCGCTATTGGCGCTTTCTCACGAGACATGTAGTTTAGGATCATCCACCATCTTTGATAGAAATCTTTTTTTTTTTTTTTTTTTTTTTTTTTTGTCCAACCCTGATTAGGTGGATAGAGCGGTATGCAGGAGAAAAAAATGCTTGAAAAAGCTCAGGACTTGGAAAAACGGTAACTAGCTAGGCATTTATGCGTTACAAAAGCTGTCAATTATATCTGTATGATATAATTATAAGGGAGCACGTTTTTTTTTTTCACACAAAGATGGAAGAAAAAACACGTTTTACTTTCTTTTTAGGACAGCACCATCTATAAACGACCATCAAATGGTACATGCCATGATTTACAGCGGGAAAACAACGTGGCAACAATAGAAATAGTTCTAATTTCTACTTTTATAAATAAATGGCATAAGTAATCACATATATTAGAACTCGATTCTTTCGCTTCAGACTCCAAATGCTTTTGATTTAAGGTCATCTCTGCAGCGGTATTTGAAAATGCCGGGATTACAAAACTTGCGTTTGAGGCGATGCTTTAGTTATCAAGGTAAAGATTCATTGCTTTATATTGTATCATGCATTTATATTTTATATAGCTCATTTATATTTGTGAGTTCAAATGTATGAAGCTAGGAAAACCATTCTGGGGGAGAAAGTGAACAAGAGCGAGGACAAAGATTATGTAAGTACTGGATATTGAGGCGAAATCTCACATAATCGATGGTATGATAATGTCAAATAAACAATGTTCTTCCACCTGTTTTTACCTTTCGTTTACATCATTGCCAAGCAATTGGATAATGATAATGATATGCCTTGGATAGTTTATTCCAATGCAGCTATACAAAAGTATATTTAAATCCCGACATTAATATTTGCTTTCTCAGTTATGACATTGAATTATTTCGCTCCCTTTCTTCTGCTTTCACCACTCCTTCAACCTTACTTTTTTGCTGATGTAAACTCTACTTGATCGGTTACTGTGGTATGATATTTCCATACAAAATGTCACAGGGCACCTTTGATCTTTGGTACTGATTAACTAATGTCGACGTTTGGTCTTTATATAATAGGTCAAACCTCTCCATAGAAGCAACTAGTCGATGTACAACAACACGAAGGAAAAGGAAGTGACAACTCTTTTTTCTCAAAAGGTAAATATGCTTTGAAGGAATCAAAAAATACTATTGATGCATGTATACTGGGTCATTCTCCTAATTGTATACACATCGCAATACCATCAACCAACTCATCCCCTTTCACGTTATACTTTTTTTTTTTTTTTTTTTTTTTTTTTTTTTTTTTTTGGTTCAAGTTGACCTGGCCCAAGAAGATAACAATAAACGCAGTGGTGCGTCAGCGGAGCGTGTGCGAAACCAACAAAAAGGTGTGGTGGATGCTGTCTGGATATGGATCAAGTTATATGATGCTCAAGTACAGATGTATCATATAAACAACAACTATCAAGAAATCGTCAACTAGTAATTAAAAGAATGTACGGCCATCAATGACAAAGTACAACAGGAATGAATGGCGGATCGCTGGAACATACAAAATGATAACAGACACAATCCTGGTATTGGTGACACCATCAACCCTTCTCCAACATGTAACATCAATAGTCAATTAATCAATTCAACAAGATAGATGTATCCATTTACCTCCATTATATTATATGACTGTTTTATAATTAGCTTGTTGACTATACCATTACTTAATTAATAAAGATCTTTATTTGACACATTAAAACTACAAGATAGGACATTTCCCCGAATAGCTTGGTCGTATACTGGGTTAAAGACTAGAGTATAAAATGATGGATATACTAAACATAGGTTTTTATTTTATATCAAATAAAGTGTATAACTAGAATGCATGATGGGTTTTTATAGTAAAAGAGGAGTTTAATGTTGTGGGGGATGACAAAGTGTAGGTTGGTGAGACGGGTTGTGTATAAACAAGGGAAAGGTAGTGTATGGTTGGTTATCGAGGATAATAGATAAAAGAGTAAAGAGAAGACAACACATCTATTCTAAACAAGTGTTGTTACCAAATCAAGCATATATGCAAGTCCATTTATTAAGAGTCGTTGATTGCCGGTGGAAGAGATGTTGACGTTGAGGAGGGTGATCGAGGATTGACAATAACTTGTTTTGGTTGGATCTTCTTTTGAGCTTCTAAGCGTGCCGCCTTGTCGTTATGATCGAATGCTGGACATGGGAATAAGGTTGGTAAGGCCACAGTGACAACTGCACCCAAAGCCACCACCACGAAGAGATTCGACGTCAGTCGTTGTCGTTGCATGTGATTTAACGTTCGAATACGCATGATACGAGTGGTGTGTCCAAAATGTCAAAGAGTGAGGATTGGTAAAGAGTGGGGAGAGTAGTATAAAACAGTAGTCGAATGAAGTGGGGAAACCTCGTCGTTCACGTTATATGAATGACAATGATGGATTTCCTTCAAAACGTAAACAAGAAAAAAGATTAAATGGAAAATAAAAAATTGAAATGGTCAAGTCACTCGATCCCCGCCCTGAGGGTCAGCGTCAAATCAAAGGATGTCGGGATTTTAAATTATGCAATCCTGTTAGTGGGACCCTTGACAACCCCTGTCGAAACACCTGCCAAGATAGACAATGACAAAATCAATGAATTCGATATAAACATTTTTCTTTATTATGATGATGTAAACAACAGATTCTATTCTAAGCTTTAAATACTAATACATAATCCATAAGAGAGGTCTACTAAAACATGTCAGCCAATCTATATATAAAAAAAACTTGGATAAGTTTCCCGGTGTTGCAACATAGTATTAACCATTCTAGTAATGGATGTATGTATACCAATGTATCAGATAGGGGCGAAAGACTAAACATCATACACATGGATAGTAAGTCCAAGGTCAAATGAACTATACTTTGCCATCTCATCATATTGCACACATCCACTACAGAATGTTTTCATCTTTTCAAATCTTACCTTGTTAATGATTATTTATTGAGACATTAGACAACTGTGGAAAAAGATGAGATTACTTTTTTCATCCCTCTTTTATAGATGTTCATTCTACTTTCCGACTGTGACGCCCAAAAATGTCTTTTTTAATGCCCGATATGAAAAGATTTTTTTTGCCAGGTTCCATCTCTTTATCCCTGGTGGCTCGAAAAGATTCTTTTCATCTACACTTTGGGAATCATAAAAGTCAAGATATTAAAAATCCTACCCGTTCTGATTTTTTTTCAAATCATCAAAAGAATCAAAGCAGTAAACCCACTTTGCGTCTTTGCGTCTTTGCGTCTTTGCATATGGAGTCGTGAGCTGAAAAGGGACGGGATTTGAAAATTACCCGCCCCAGAAAAATCCGCCAAAAAAGGTAATGGCCATGTCACTTGATTTTTCGATAAAATCGTCCTCTTCCTTTTTTCACTCTTCTTTCTTCTTCCATTCCACATTTATTGGGTGTTCGACATGAAACGAATCAGACCTTGTGAATGTAAGTACATAAAAGGATACCTATATTATGGATAAAGGCATATCTTTACACTAACACACTCTCTCTCCCTTTCTCCCCCCCTCCTCTTTTTTTTTTTAGTTTGCAAGCAAAGACGAAGAAAATGCGAACTACCAGATGGCAGCTCATCATGTACACGTTGCTCCCGAATGAATCTGACTTGTGTATTCGATACGACAACTCCAACTAATATGCGGTACAATACTTCTTCTCGTCGTGCTACAACAACGAACTCAACAGCAACAAAGGCATCAACAGCTACGACCCAAATACCTGATTGGAACATGACTGAAGTGTATGATGGTGACGATTTGCAAGCTCTTTGTGAACATGTAAAGACAATGGAGTTGGAATTGCATCAACTTCAACAAAAGCTGGCTCAACAACGACAACAACCGACTTCATTATTGCTTGAATCGTCAACAACAACAACAACAATGATAGCCGAGTCTGAAGTGGAATCGTTAACTATACCCAAGGAATGGAACCTCACCTTTGTCAATGGTCACCTACGTTTGGAAACTGGCATCAACACCCTCAGCGATCTCTTACGATATCGACTCACAGAAGCTACAATATCTACACCTATATCTTATCTCTCACCAATTGGCAGTAGCACTGCTGTACGATTTACGCTAGAACATGATAGCATGCTTAGCAAGGCAGTTCTTCTTCTACGAAAACATGGTATATTCAATGGCAACGGCAACTCATTCAACATTGGTAACAACGACTATCATGTCCATTCACCGCGTGGCCATTATCACCAAAGTCTTATGGGTCATCCTCAATCACCAACAATATCGCCATTATCGCCATTATCACCCTCTTGTAAACGGTTAGACCCACTATCATCTAGTCTGTTATCTACTATAACGACAGATTGTCCTGAAACCTTAGTCGACCCACTTGTGCAGCAATACTTTGTTTGTTACAATCCCACTATGCCTTTGGTCCACGAAGCAACTTTTATGACTCAATACACAAAACAACCAGGAATGGCTGATCCGACTCCTTCCGGATCAACATATTACTCATACTACAATACATCACCATCACCGTCATCGACAACATCAAGCTATTCAAATTGTACATCACCAACCTCTTCATTTACCTGGTCATCATCATCATCATCAACCGACAACAATGGACTTATATCTCAACACAATCCCCTAACACTGGCAATATGTTGTTTTATGAGCGTCAGCTACTGCGCCCATATCTCTTTTACGTCACACCAGAAACGGGAATACGGTGAATACTTCTATGCAGCTTGCCGTGAACAAATAAACGACCACTTTGACGATCCATCACCTCATCGACAGCTTGAAGTCCTAATGTCAATCAACTTTTTGTACAAATTCATGCTTCTCACACTACGAATGAAGGATGCTCGAAAACTGGCGGCTCTTGGATATATGATCTCGACGGAACTGATCAGACTGGCGGCACTACCGAATACGACATTATCAAGCACAGAAAAAGAACTCACATCACGACATGGGATCTTGGCTTGTATGACTTTTACTGGGATGGAATATATCTGCGATAAACGAATGATCGATATCTTACCAAAAAAAGTACAACTAATTGCTTTGCCCGATGAATCAGACATGACAGTGTCGGTATTGGAATTGTACAAGCACTTTTTTGATTTGGTCCTGAATCATGATTGTGTGGTTATAATGGTATGTAAAAAAAAAAAAAAAAAAAAAAAAAAAAAAAAAAAAAAAAAAAAAAAAAAAAAAGGAAAAGATACAAAGGGTTAACATTAACACTAACATTATATTACTTGTCCCTCTTTTAGGAACAACTCCGTCGTGTGGTGATAGGCGAAGTTGGTCAGGTGACACTTGAAGCCATGGTCCGATTTGAACAAACATGCTTGGATTGGTGGGCCAAGCTACCAAAAAAATGGCGATATTGTGAACAACCTTATGACACTTCGGCAAAACGTACAATCGAACAATGTGATTACAGTGAATCTTTGATGGTACATAGCTTCCTTTTGGCCATGACTCTGGGTGTACACTCTACTCTACTTCAGCCTCAAAACTCTCACGATCAATTCTTGGATATTATACATAAACGGGCTATGGAAATGACATTGAATTGCTGTGAACTTTTGATGGTGGTCTCTGACAGATTGAAAGTCGTCTCGACCTATTGTGGATGTAAGTTACAATTTTATTAAACTGACAATGATCTTACTCACGTTTTTTCTTTTTGTTTCTCCTACCACTTAGATTCTTGTGATTATGGTGTTCGTGTATGTGATTGTTTACAAAAGTTGTTTTGGCAGTCTCAAAGAGAACGTAATACAACGAACATGACCAGGATAATGAAGTTTATCGATAGGTGCTTTAACGATCTAGACTCTGCCATTTTATCTGATCATCACGTCCCTTCCGAAATGTCCTTAATATCTTCCACCTCTTCCGTCTCAAGCACTTCCTCTCATAATGATGGTGGTGGTCCTGTAGTTTACACCAAATATCCTCTACCCGCCCATGCTTTACTGTATGATATCATCAACTCTTCTGTGAAGAATATTGGCTTGGACTCATCGGGTATCTCTTCCTCCTAGTTGTAGTTTACACCCCCTTTTTTTGTGAAATAAAATGTTATCTTTGTGCAATGTTTAATGATATATAGTAGTGGTGTCTGTTTGGATTCAGCATAGCAATGCTTACAATAGGGAATGTGGCATGGGGGAATGGATCAAGGATGGATGTCCAAAAAAAAAAAATTGATGCGTCGGCGTTTGAAAAGTCTATTTTGGACGAGGGTGATCGACAAAGAGGACCATCGAACGAAAAAGGAATTGATCAATTACATCGACAATGATACTTGGTTTTATAAAAGAAGACTTGTTTGTTACACTTAGTGTAACTATTGATTCCGTCGACTCCAGTAGGATTTAAACCAACCGAGAAGTCTTCTTTTCCTTTTCCTTTTCCCCGTTTATTCACTTTGAGTACTAAAAATGAGCTTCACGTTGCTAGGGTCCTCAAACTATCAGTATTCAAATCAACCAGATGGCGGGGAAATGGCTTCACAAATTATCGCATTGTCGGCCATCAGTACCATGTGTGTCTTATTTGGAGCAAAAACTTACAATGTGCAATACAAGTACTTATCGTACTCGCGGTGGTTAGTTCTTCTATTGTATATCTGCTCTTGGGCGTTCACAGTCTCGGCGTTGATTTTGATAGCGACAAATAATGGTAAAAACAATAAGTCTGCGTTTCAACTTTAAATCCAGCTCATGTTTTTTTTCCCTCTCTTTCTTTCAAGGCAATTATCTTTCTTGCCTACTGTCAGAATTGGCGTGTGATGTTTTTTATTCTGGCACGAAGATATTGATTTACTGCTGGCTAATTGAAAAGGTGTGGGTGGTGAATGCTCCAAGAACTTCAAGGTGGCAAACCCGATCTTACCGTATTCATGTTTTTATGTTGACGCCTTATATTGCTATTTTCTCTCTCATGGTACGTATGAGATCATTCCCACACATGAAAGTTTATAAATGCATGTACAAATAGAAATTCATGCACTTCTAAACTAAAAATGATTTTGATGTTCATGATAGGTTATCTTTCACAATGCTTGGTTGGAAAGTGATGGTTTATGTCAAATCGGCTTGCAAGCCATCGCAACCATCCCTTTGATCGTAAGTTAAACTTTTATTTCCCTTCTTGTCAAACGCTTACATCCTCCCCCCCCTTTTTTTTATATTCATGTCAGACGTATGATTTTGTAAGTAAACGTTATTTTGATGGCGTGCTTTAAAAAACTAATTGAATTCCCGACAACCTAACCTCCTTTTTTCCTCTCAACAGATATTCAACATGTATATGACCATTCTCTTTATTTTACCTTTGATGAAAGTTGGTAGTGACACAAACATTGACTGGAAACAATCACGATTGCATGAAGTAGCCAAGAAAACATTGATTGCGTCTGTGGTCTGTCTGATTGCATCATTTACTAATATCACCGCACTGGCGATCATGAATGGTGTGGAACGTGGGATAGTATGCCTGACCTGTTGCTTGGTAGATGTCGTGATTAATGTAGTTACTATACATTGGGTGACATCTCAACCTACATCAAGACCTACACGAGATACCTTGATCAGTGGCAGCAAGGGCGGCACCCATCAGTATGAAACTAACGAAACTCCGATGCATGCATTACCTCCTTCCCCACAAAGACATGATAATGTTGTTTCATCTTCAACCGACGTTCAGCATTCAACAGTTATTCCGACCGATAAGAAAAAACGATTTAGGTTTGATCCCACAAGCGAGCAGACTGGCGGATTTCATAATCATGCATGGCCAACATCCGAGATGAATGCTACCCATTATATGTCCGCCACCAATAACCAGATTTACAAATCACCAGCAGTTCCTGAATACCACCCTCATACCCAATTACCCCCTTATCAGTCATCCCAGATTCCCATTCCCATTACACCAGGTCAATTGCCTCACCATTCAACAAACGGACGCTATGTAATGGTGACCGAATACGAAGGAGAGTTTAATGCTTCTTCCACAAGTCCATCTTCCTCCGTCCATGAAACATCATCACATAGTAGTAAAAAGTCATTAACAAATATTCCCAATCATTCCACAAGCAATCTATGATTTCCCCCCCCCCAATACATACATAAACTTCAATCCATATCCCATTATATCCAGCTTTATTATTTGATTGTGATACTATTATCTAAAATGAAGGGGTAAAATGTAATACAATATATACAATATATACAATGACTAAACTAAGGATAGTCCATGTTAAGAGGGTGAAGAATAAAAAAAGTATCGTTTTGCCTTTTTCCCCGAGTCACCACTGTTGTCTCGTTCTTGACAATCCTTCCTTTTTCCAGTATCGGTAACACCATCGTCATTTCCTTCTTTGGCCAGTTCCAGAGCAAAATGATAATCCGTGTGTTCATCAACCTTTTCCAGAAGAATCCGTTGGTGACATTTATCGCAAACCCAGGTCGTAGTAGATGTCCAAGGAGGATGGGCGCTGTTAGATACAGTCGATTGGTCTGTCGTTTTATTTGATTTGTTGTTGGTAAAAAAGTGCACAAGAGAAGATGGCGGTTCTGGTTTCGGTGTACGTGTAAGTGAAGGTGGAGATGGTGAAGAGGTTGATGAATTGTCGATTGTTTCTGTTGGGTTGTTCCTTGGTTGGTTCATGAAGAAGTGTTCCAATGATGATCGTGTTGGTTTTGATGTGTTTAAAGTTGTTGAAGCTGTTGTCGATGACCCCGATACAATTTGATTTTTGCCGTTTGTTTCTGTATTGGTGTAATCCGTATGGCTTTTTTCAGGTGCTGCTGTTGAGGTTGATCCAGTAGTCGTAAAAAACCTGTTAATAGTATGATTGGTTACACTTGCGTCGGGAGTCAATCCAGTCGCTTGTATTGCCATAAGATTCAAAGGAAACATTTCATCCAGCACCTCTTCAAACATGGATGCCACTTTTAATTGCAGCTTTTCTATTAATCAATGTAATTTGGTTAGTTTCTCTATTAAATATACCATTTTGGTCCCCAAATGATGTAAGTTACCTGATGTTTCGAATTCACTTCTGTGAAGCATTGCAGTTGACCTAGATCGGGTGGTGTTGTAAGTTCTATATGATATCTATAAACATATATAAAAGTCAAGATTTCGTTTGTGCCCTCCCCCATCAATGTACAGACGGTATATTTTTTCAATTGTCATACTTACCGACAGAGTCTTGGGCCAATTATGGTGTTCGTTCCAGTTCGTCATTACTCTTTGATGTAATTCGCCAGAGAGTACAGTATACCAAGGTAAAAGGTCTTGATGCTTTGTGATTGGTGGTCGATGGGTTTTAGACGCCATCAATGATTTAGGTGCCTTGAGTAGAATTACTTCTTCATTATCTATACCCCTGACTATGTTGTATAACCATAAGCCTGAAGATTCACCAAACTTTTGTTGTAATTCGTTTAAATGATATTGCCTACATTAAAACAAAATTAGTTAATGATATTTTATCCCGTTTCCACCACTTTTATATTTAATTTCCTTACCAAAGATCGCTTGCTTTTTGCACATTGTATTCGTTTTCCACCGCATGACCAAATTTACCACCTAGATTTCGTATCTTGTTAAATGGTACCTCCTTCATGAATTCCAAAGCAAGATGATGTCGGATAACTGTCTATTATAATGATGGGTTAATCGGATTGAGTATGAGGGTTGTATGATTTCGGTTTAATGGCTTACCTGCTTGTTCGGTTTATTCCTACTTGATCCTAGTTTGGCCAAGACTTTATTGTGAGCAATTCCTGCATCAAAAAAAAAAAGAAGAAGAAAAAAAAAATACAATGTTAGATAAATAAAGGTCCCTATTTATTCACGTATTCTATATTCCTTACCAGCTGAGCATGTATAGTGGAGTTCATCATATATTTGTTTCCTGATGGTGGCAGCGATATCCGCAGTAATGAAGAGCTGAATGTCAAACCAGGATGTAGGATCTCGATAGGTTGAGTCATTATCTATATCATCAGTATCATCACCATGTTGTCGCACCAAATCTTCCATTCGTCTCTTTTCGTCAGAGCTGTCGATAATATAATTCACCTTTGGCCAATCCACCATAAAGTCATCCAGAATCGCCGTCGAATCACCATCTGAATCCAAATGATCAAGTAATACAGGATGTGAAGGGATGTATTCGTTGCATAATCGTTGATTCACTGTTTCTGTTACATCCAAAAAAGCCTCGTCGGTGCCAACCTTTTGTAGTAGAGTGCAGTATTGATTAAATATCCCAAAGATCTTTTTGCCAGCATCACGGTACGAGTCTAGGGACACTTTGTGAGTTGTTCGTGATGGATTATCATGGTAACGAGCAGTTGTTTCATTAGGAGCATAAGTGGCTACATGCACCAGAGTAATGTCTACGTAATGAATACAAAGTTAGCGGGAAAAAAAAAGTGAGTGAGAATGAGTGACCCACAGGGAATGTTCAAGTACCTGGACAGAGTTTTTTGGCTTCTTCCACAGAGCAATGTCGTGTTACCCCGGAAGCGCGAGCAGCGTAATTGACTAACAAGGTAAAACAAAAGAATCAGTAGTTTGGTGAGAAGAGAATGGATTCTAAGCGTTTTGTGTTCTTTTTTACCCAATTACCTGCAATCAAACTTGACCATTGCTGGACGGCCACGGGTTTGCTGGAATCCAGACCTAATCGTACTTCCTCTAAGGTTAAAAAGAAGAAAGGTCAGATATGACACATGTTATTATTATTATTATTATTATTATTATTATTATTATTATTATTATTCTATTGTATACACATACCTACTTGACTGAAGAAACAATCTACAAAGAAAAAGACAAGGTAGAAGTGTGGTTAGTAAAATATTCAGTTCCATCTCTATATTGCTATTTATACATACCCAAGTCAATGTGAAGAATACACCTAGAGTCTTTTAAACAATGAGGCAGTCGCGACATTAAAAAGCGAAAGAAAAAGAAAAAGAAAAAGGCGCCTTCAAAAAATCTGAAATAGGTTTTAGCCAAGGCGGAATTTAAAAATACCTTGATTTTTGTTGGTGTCGGTTTTCAAAGATGTGATCAGAATTACCAATCCAAATCCTTCTTAAACTCAACCTGACTGACACAAAGGTCTTGAATAAATGATGTGGTTGGTTGGTAGTAGAGTGGCCAATGGACTCTATAAATAGTGATCAAGGAATGAGCCCAAGGTAAACGACTGGGATGCGGGATTCTGCCACCCGGGATCGGGATTTGAACTTCGTACAAATCATGCAGAGACATCATTTTCACTTTTATAAAGTTATTTTTATATAAAGCCATCTTTTACATCAATACAATACAATATATATATATATAATAAAACAGTATAGACAATTTATTAAAGATATAAATCCATATAGACAATTCATTAAAAGATATACATTTATATGCAACTAGGAGTGGGAGGGCGTGGAGAGAGCTAACGATGAGTTCGTCGGGTGGTTTCCAATAACATGTCCAGAGCCTTGAAGTTATTCTTGTCACGGACAAATGCTTGGTGTGATTCTTCTTGTTGATGCTAAATGAGGATTCAAAAAAAAAAGATGAGTTCACCGTTGATCGTAACTCTTTTGTTTTCCTCGGGTTACCTTTTCCAGTTCATCATAACAGACGTTACAGTTTTCACAGTATTTAGTATTTTCTTTGGCAGTCCTTCGAGCCAAATCCTTCTTTCGTCTTTCGGCTTGATCGTAGGTTGCTTTTGCAAGGACAGCAGATCGTAATCCCTTGACACCACCACCATCAGCCTTTTTTGTTGAAGAATCAATGATGCCAGAGTTGATCTTGTTAGTTTGATGATGAGGTATTCGTTGATTAGTGACTATTCGTCGACCCAGCCTGGACATACTTTCAGACAGTGGTTGACCTGATGGTTGGAATGCCATGGAGGATTTGTCGGATGTGTTGAGTGTTGTTGAATTTGTAAAAGGAGTATTTGTCGATCTGTATTGTTGAGAATAGTTGGTGGATGTGAAAACACTGGTTCGTGATGTCAATTGTGATGCTGATGATGAGGTAATGGTATCAATTGAGGCGCTTGGTGTGTGTACTTGATCCGGAATCTGGCGGTCTTCTTCTTCCTTTATGATATTTGTTTGTGTGTTAGATGGATGGTGTTGTTGATTATATTCCAAGTTCGTTGTATTATACATGGCTTTGTTGAGAGACTTGGTGTTGGACACATCTGGTGTTATCGTAATGGTAGGTTGTTGTTGTAGTGGTATCTGTTGTTGCTGTTGCTGTGTTGTGGCCCCCATAGTACGTGTATTCTTTCTTGATAACTGCTGTGTAGATTCAGGAAGAGTAAAAGGAGACCGACCATATTCGTCCACCCTAACATATAGTTTTGGCCATGGATAGATTCGATAATTTTCGGGTGTTGCAGGGTCAAATGTCGGTTGTGTATATTCCTTCACAAGAATAGGTCGATGTACTCCAGTAACATCTTCCACTTTGATATAATGATCGTTAAAAGCGACAAAAGTTGGTCGTGGTGCTTGTCCATTTCGTTGACCAGTGCTGACCCCATACCGTTTTTCTTCCATCAATAGCTTGTCCAAGTCTTCCGCCCGACCACCACGATTGTTAGCCGGAGTACCAGATATAGGTTTGTGTAAGAGTGCATGACTAATACAAAGCATCTCTATAAAAAAAAAAAAAAAAAAAAAGTGTTAAGAGTGATGCAGTTGGAATAATTCATATTTGTGTTGATAATCCATTCACCTACTTGACAAGCTCCAAACTTCCATACCCAATTGATTCGCACGGTCAAAAAATGCTTGGTGGGAAGGATCTTTGGCAACATAGGATTTCTGTTATTAACAATAAAAAGAAGTATTAGTACATTTGTGTTTGATATATTATTGTCCAAACTTACCTTTGGAAGTGTTGTCTTTAGGTCAGTACTATTTATATATATATATATATATAAAAGAGAGAGAGAATACGATATGAGTATCGGTTCACCCCTGTTCCGTTTGTTCACTTTACCTGTTTGCAATAGACTGTATTGGCCTATTTTCTTGGTTTTCCTGGTTGGCGTCCTTTGGGAGCAGTACATTGGCTACGCCTTTTGTTGAGGGTTCTTCATAAAAAGGTTTCGAGGTAACAATATGGGTGCAGTGAGCACCAAAAAAGACTTCGTTATCCTAGAATGAGCAAATCAAGTAGTTGTTTAGTATCAATGATATATATATATACTGTTTATTGTACCCACCCCATTAAGTAACTTGATCTTGCGCTGTAAAGATATTGTTGTCTTTTCATCAAAGTTATCCAGAAACATTCTGAAGTGGCTGAATCGTTTACGGAATGTCTTGACCCAATAGTCAGGGTTGATGTGTCGATAATCCATGTCAGTTTTAGAGGTGTTGGTGGTGTTGGTGGATACTTCGCCAAGAGTCTTTTTGCCCAAAGTTTGTCGCGTGGAGACATTTGGTTGCATCATGGTTGAGTATGGTATTCAAAGGTATATAGTTTTATTGGCATAAAAATAATCAAGTCAATTAATGGATGTGTGGAAGAGGTGAAGAAGGGTGAGAAGGGGAAAGAAGAGATTTTTTTTATTAAAAAAAAAAAAAAAAAAAAAAAAAAAAAAAAAAAAAAAAAAGTGGAGCGGTGTATCAATTATAAAGGTAAAAAATTTATTGCACCAAAAGAGGTTCAGTTTCATCCTCCAGCCAGACTAGAGTTTGTCTATCGCTTTGGAGTAATGGTTCCAGTATATGTCTACATTCTAAATGATAATTGTTGATCCATTCTATTTCATTGTTGTTGAGTAATCCAGTATCGATGAGTTTCTTCCCCAAAGGGACAAAAGTCAAGTGCTTGAATCCAAGGTAAGACCCGTCAAAACAGTAAGGTGTTGATGCTTGACAAACCATGAGGACGTTTTCAATTCGAATACCAAATTCACCATCTTGATAATATCCAGGTTCTACATATTATACAGTTAGTATATTTAAATAGGTATCATTGTTCTTATGCTTTCTTTACCATTAGTGACTAGCATGTTCTCTTGTAGAGGGGTCTTGTTAAAAGAGTATTGGCTAATAGAATGTGGTCCTTCATGCACATTCAAGTAGGCCCCTACACCATGTCCTGTACCATGTCGATAGTTCAATCCATCCCGCCATAAGGCTTGTCGAGCAATCGTATCTAATTGATAACCTACAGGAGCATCATATTGCTGATTAGTGAACCATCATCATCATCTTTTTTTTCTTTTCTTTTGACATGTTGTACCTGTTGTCTTTGTGGGAAAGATCGCTTGATCCAGGGCAATGTGCGCTTGAAGGACACGAGTAAAAGCCCGTTTCTGGAAATCCGTTGGTTGGCCAGAGAATAAAAATGTTCGAGTGATATCAGTTGTGCCGTCTTTATATTGAGCACCCGAATCACAGAGATAGAGTTGTCGAGGGTCGATGATGGCAGAGTCCGTCGGTGAAGGTTGATAATGAATGATAGCCCCGTGGGCACCAGTAGCAGCGATAGTATCAAAAGCCAGTCCAACGTATTCTTTATGTTGTTGTCGCATTGCTTCCAAGTGTTGTACAGCATCATATTCTCGAAGAGTTACAGAGTTGTCAAGTTCATGTGCCAACCATGCAAAATGCTGGGTGACAGTTGCTCCATCCCGTTGGTGACACATTGATGTACTGGCCAGTTCGATAGGGTTCTTGATTGCTTTTGCCAATGGAATCATGGAGGTGCCGAATTCAATACAATCCTACCAATGAAAGGGTCAAAGTGAGTCATTAATATCAATACTAATAGACACTTACCCCGAGAGCTTGGGCAACGGACAAATTGGTAGTTTGAGGATCGACCAACCATTTCTTGCCATTATTCTTCATTTGAGATAGATCGGAAGCCAATTGGTCATAGTCCCGAATACTGACGTTGGCCAAAGATAGGTATTCTTCGAGAGGATGCAAACGATTACCTTCAGAGTTGTCTTTTACATATAAAAAAGTTTTTTCCGGAGTGACCACACAGTAGGCAAAAAATACAGGACAACAATGAATATCAGATCCACGAAGATTAAGGAGCCAAGCAATTTCATCCAAAGCGGACACCACAGTACCACCATAACCACGAGCTGCTACATCCGCCATCAATTCAGTCAGTTTTGTATTATGAGTCTTGCCAGCATATTGAATATCATGCACGTGTATTGGATTTGTAGGTCGGGGAGGTCTTGTATCATCACGTATGCTGTCCACGAGGTTATTCGTTAATGCCACCAATGTCGAGCCTCGAGTCACCAGTGCATCTTGTAACTTTTTTGCTTCATCTAAATAATACATGTTAATTAATATTTTTGCATAATATTAGTTGATAATGGTCTTACCTATTGTGGTCACAGAAGGATCGACACCAATCCTAGCATTAGGGAGATCCTATTTATATTGAAAATAGTATGTTAAAATGGTTGGAGGAGGAGTGTATGCATTACCATACCGAAACAAATTCCTGCCAAGTAGGAACACCAGCAAGTCCTTGTTTCATTAATGTCCATTCTTGATTGTCGAGTTCTTGAGAGGCTTGCAAGTAATAGCGCCCATCCGTAAACAAGGCGGCCTTCTTTTGAGTAACGACAGCACAACCTGAATAGTATAACAAAGTAATTAAACGTTGGATTCATTGTATTGTTCATTGGGAGATTACCTGCAGAGCCAGTAAAACCAGAGAGCCAAGCTCTTCGATTATCACATTCGGCAGTATATTCGCTCTGTTGTTGTCAGTAATAAGGATTAAGATTAAAAGGCGTGTTATTCTTGTGTATTGTCTTTATTATTACCTGATGGGCATCTTGAGTAGGCACTATACTGTAAAGTTAAGAGCATTAAAGAAAATGGGAATGTTAGGTCAAGACGTGTCAAGTTCTTTTTATGGAGGTTGACTTACAGGACATCTACAGGTTCTGGTGTTGCTGTTTGCATCGCTTGTCGAAGTTTATATAATCGATCATGCTTTGCTAAGGAGACAAAGGACCTTTGACAGTACTGTGCAAGTTGTAAGTGA
Source organism: Chlamydoabsidia padenii (assembly GCA_025330725.1). Classification (NCBI taxonomy): domain Eukaryota; kingdom Fungi; phylum Mucoromycota; class Mucoromycetes; order Mucorales; family Cunninghamellaceae; genus Chlamydoabsidia; species Chlamydoabsidia padenii. The sequence continues at coordinate 353,402 of JAIWND010000001.1, forward strand.
GGCTTCCATAGTGATTGTTGCCAACTATACATGAAGACAATGAGATTAAGAGTAAAGAAGTAAAAAAAAAAAAAAAAGACGAAGAATGGCGGGAATTAAATTTGAATAGAAAGTCATTTTTTTATTGTAAAAAACCAAATCAATCACACAAATGCACCAAATAAAAATGTAGATATAGATTACAGATCATTTTTAAGCCCACAGTATTATATTTTGTTGTCCAGGTATTCATTAGCCCGCCATTATCCTACTTGATTATCGTTGGGTCGCTGCTGTTCACATTCCATCATTCGAAGATGAGAAGGATGGATCCATCATAGTCGATACACGATTTCCGCCTTGTTGTTCCTGTTTTTCTTGTTGTGGATGCTGATGATGAAGTTGACGAATGTGGTTGCCATCATCATAGGTATTTTGATCATTTCCCGCCAGTTGGAACAGTTGCATTTTGTCGTTCCTTGTAGCCAATGAGATCATGTTGCTATAGTTATCGGTGAATTCATCGAGATATCCATCAAAATCCTCGATTCCATTTGCATCCAAACCCATTGTAGCCGCCAAAGATTCAATACTAATTTGCAAGTCGTCAATGTCTTGGGAGATAGCTTCAGCCGATCTTGTTGCCGTATGGAGAGATTCAGTCAGACCGGAGATACGTGTGATATCGTTGGTACCATCAGAGCCAGAGACATCGCTTAGTGTACTAATAGCACTGTAAGTGTGGTGCCCATGTGGTGGATTGTTGTCCATCCGTCCAGTAATTGTTGGTGAATGTGTGTCTCCATCGATTGCCGGAACCATTCCCATGTGACCTTGTTGGCGCTGTTGCTGTTGAAGACCACCATTACCAGAAAGAGCCATCGCCGAAGGAGAATACATAACAGATGATGATTGATCATACCTATTAGAAGTGGAGGGTTTCATAGCTGAATAATTCATGCCATGTAGATGAGATATGGAAGTAGAAGTATCACGAATTGAGTACAGGTCGTTTAAAGCCCGAAACAAAAATGAAGGATTCAGTCCCTTAGCCCCATACATACCAAATTTCCCTTTCTCCTGACTCTGTCCCTGATCCTGGTTGCTTTGTTGTTGTTGCTGTTGTCGAGGTGAATTTCGGTGAAGTGATTGCTGATAAGGTTGTTGCTGTTGCTGCTGGACTCTTTGTGGTTGGTGTTGTTGAGTCAAAGCGACTTGTTGACCTAATGCTGGAGACGTAGTTTCATCTTGTTTCGAGGGTTCATCGCCACCACCAAAAAAAGTTTGCTGTAGTGAAGTTGTTGAGATACCTGCCAATTTTACTGCTTCCTCGATTAATTTACTTGGTTGAGCCGCTGCACTGTCCAAATTTCCTAATGAGAATGATCATGTATTTTGCATAAAAATGTGATAGATTACCTGTTTGTGAGCTGCCAATATAGTCATTTTGGTTTCCGAGTGCATATGGTGTACCTTTAGGATTTTCTGCTGAGAAGCCATCAGTGGAAAATACCGATGTCAAAAAAAGGAGTATTCGTTCAATAACCTGTTGATGTCGTTGGTGCTTTTCACGAGCCATAAGAGTTTCCCGCCACAAGATTTCATTGTCATTATGTAAATGTTGCAAGTCAGCAGAGATGGCATGTTGATGATGACGAATTGCTGATATATCCTTTACGAGTGATCCTAGGCGTACATGCTCCAATTCCATAGGTGTATCGCCAAGAGCATTCAGTCGAGTCTGTCCCAATGTGGATTGATTTAAACGGCCACCGATAGATTGTTCTAGCATAAGCGGTTGATGTTGTTCATAAGATAATTGAAGGAGTGAGGGCGAACTCGATAGTTGTTGTTGTTGTTGTTGTTGTTGTTGTTGTTGTTGTTGTTGCTGTGTTTGTTGCTGTGATTGCTGTTGTTGATCATTGCTGCTTCGAATACGTTTACGCACCACGAGATGCAAGAGATCATAACGATCTTTTTGGAAGTTTGGATGGCTGAATTCCCAAAGTTCATGTACACTGTCGGTTACCAATACGCCTTGTTGAAGATGTGGCACCTTGTGGAAATCATACATGTTGAGTTGCCGAACGAATGAGCTAAATGTGTTGTGTTTATAAAACCGAGGTAGGACGGTTTTAGAGAATAGTTCGTGTCGTTCAACTACGAGATATATAAAAAGGTGAGTATGGTGTTACCTTTCAACTTTAAAACTACTTGCTTACTTACCAATAAAAGAGTTTCCTTCGTCTGACCATCTAATTAAATCATTTGTAGAATCATCGTCCACCATACTACAACCAAAAAGGGTAAAATAAAGTGAGAGCAAGTTCCATTTTTTTATTTTTATAGTGGAGATAGTGCTTACCTGTACAGCTTGTTCAAAAAGGCTGGAATATTGCGCTGTGTTCGTTGAGTAAGATCATCACCAGTTGCTGATCTTCTTTTTCTAGTTGAGGCCCCCCAAGATGACGGTGAGGATCCACGAGGAGACGGTGAGCGCGACTGGGTTCTTTGCCTTTTACTGGCACCTTCTCTTGTCGAAGACTGCATACTGTACAAAGCTGGAAGATGAGGTTGTCTAATGGAAGAAAGGATAAAGTGTGTGAGTAAATGAATTACAAAGGATGATACCTTGGAGGAATCACTACCTCTATTGTAAAGTTAGCATTAGTTACTGTACCTTGTATTCGAAGACGTGTATATGGTATAGGTGTTAAGTGATTATGTATAAAGGAAAAGTGACGAATCAAAGAATCAGCACGGGAAAAAGAGAGAGAAAAAAAAAAAAAAAAAAAAAAAAAAAAAAAAAAAGTTCCAGAGAAAGAGGAGTAGAACGAATTTCTTTCGATGTTTATTTTTCCCTTTTTTTCTTGACTAGCGGCGTTTAAAAAGTAAACTTGAATCTGGCCTTGGGACTTTTGCTTTACCTAACCTTGAATCATCCCACTCTTTTCTACTTCCTCAATGTAGTCATGTTTAATAGCATACAAACATTTTTCATATCTTCTTCTTACCTATTCTTGAATACTATATGAAGCCATACTTTTGACATCGGCTGGGGCGGAAGATGACATGAGATCGTTCCTTAATAAAAAGATATACGTTTAAACCCCGAAAAGCCAGGGGTGCTTTTTTATCTTTTACTTCGACTATCTCTTACTTTACAAAGGTATGATGAGAATGCACTGCTATTACTGAAAAGTATAATGTGTTGTTTGCAGGATATGCATTTGAAACATGACTTGTTTGAATGAGCAATGGACAGCAACAGCTGATAGCCCGATTGATGGAATGAATCGAGATTAATCGGCGTGCAACCTTGTTTTAAACCCAGCGAAACTACCTCGATTGGAGACTCAAATACACAGATGATACTAAGACCCATTTTATTACAACAGACTAATCTAATACTGTATTAAGTATATACTATTACAACCCATAGAGCTGATTGATATATGCACTAACTAAACTAAAACCAAACCAAGAGAGAGAGAGAGAGAGAGAGTATACAGTAGATCACCGATTCCAAAGACAATAGCCAGGACCAATCATAATTCATACTTTATAAATAGCCAATCAACATGATGGTATGCAGGGCCGCAACATTGGTACTTGTAGGCGATCGATCTTTGTTAAACCTGCACCCATATAGACTTATGGAATAGACAATAGTTAGATATTGCGAAGGGTGAAAGGATATAGTACGCTATCTGTGTCATTGGAATAATAACAATGATATGACATATTATACGTTCTTTGTTTTGATTGGTTCTTACCGGAATTCTTTTACCGTTGGTTGTTATTGGGTCTGTTGAATGGACAAGTCTATTATTAATGTAAGCAGCCAGTCTACAAAACTTTCGCCTAGTGAAATGTTAGTATCCTTTTTTTTTTTTTTTTTTGTTCCATTCCCACTTTTCGTCCAAATAACACCAACAGTATAAATAGACAATTTTTTACCTTTTACATTGTTTTGGTTTGATGTTGATATGTTGACAAACAACTTTTATTCCATCTTGTGTTTTGACAGCGGGAAAAGGGAAAGAAAAGGGAAGGAAAAGAGCGCCAACCGGCGATTGAACATTTTATAGTATTCAAATCCCGCTGCATACAACACGATGACTTGATACTGGTTAACATCTTTAGCAAAGTATTTTTCACTCGAAATCAAAGCAATGGCATATCGTAAACCATTTTAGATAAACATTAGTGATTTATAGTTTTTTTTTCATCTAGTAAAGTGGCCTTTGGAAGTGTGAAGAGTCGCCCCCGTTACTTTTCTTAGGCAAGTTGAATTTTTCGTCGAATAAGCGGAGGATGAAATATCAGTTAATATTATGTGGGAAGTATGTGGTTTCCTTTTTTCATTTACCGTTGGCCGAAGCCTCGTACCCTTCCCTCATCCAAGAATTGACTGACAAGTTGTTGTTGTTTGTTAAAGAGGTGGGCATCCCCAAGGAAAGCTGAAAAGAATTTAAAAAGCTCTTTTATAAAAAAAATCAGATGATCATAACCCATGCATTGTCAATCTATAACAATCTTATACATGACATTGGCCATCATAGTTCGCATTAATGAGATGAAGCCTATAGGGAGCCACTCGGGCTAAAAATTTACCCTAATCGACGGCTCATTTTTCTTGGTGGCGGGGTTCGAACGTGATCTCACCTCACCAATTCGATTGACTTGGCAAAGAAAGTAGACGTACAAACTACAGTGAATTTTGCTACCTGTCATTTACATAAAAGTTAAAATCAGCTTAAAGAGGATTTCTATCAATTATCAACATGTAAAGATACAGCTTTGCAAGTTGATTAATGCATGGGCACCTTCAACAAAAAAAAAAGCCGTCCTTTCAAATCCCGACCAAGAAAAAAAAAAGAAAACAGATCCATCTCTCTCTCTCTTTCTCTCTTTCTTTATTTATACACATTTACTTACAATACCATGGTGAAACTCGAAGAAGTCCCTATTGATCAATTTGAAGATGATGTTGAAGACGTTATCAGCGACGACGAATCCGAATACAGTGACGACGAAGACTTTGACGATGACGAAGATGAATCTTTATTGGATCGAATTGCTGCTCTTAAAGATATCATTCCCTTGAAGACTCGTAACCGTATCTCTTCTTCTGTGGACTCTGTGACCTCCTGGGGCAAGACTGGTGCTACCTTTGTTGGAAAAAGTGCTTGGGTTTTGACAACTTCCATGCTCTTGTTGGTCCTTCCTCTTGCTTTGGAAATCGAAAAAGAACAAGCTTTGGTGGCTTATGAACAAGAAGCTATGCAACAACAAGGTGCTGCTCAACAGGTAAGAAGAGACGAAAACTGATGGATGGGTTATGGAAATTGAGTTGTAAATCATTGGAATATTGATATTAATCAAACCTTTACTAGTTGATGAACCCCGGTATGTATCAACCTGGACAACCAGCTCAACAACCTGGACAACTTCAACAAAAGCAATAGATGGATAGGATACACCTGGACACAACACCTCACAATACTACTACTACTACTACTACAATAGCCATCATGCCTTTTACACTAGATCTATCATCATTCTCCCTATACACACACACACACCATGTAGTTTGATTAGTTTATATCTTAATGAATCAATAAAAATAATAGATGAAGTATGTAGATAATGATGAATTGTGGGGGTGCGACTATTTGGATCATGGGGGGGGAATAGTGGATATGCATCAATAGCCAAAGAATCAGTATTATTAATGTAGGAATGATCTGTGACAAACTTTATTTCATTTCTAGTGTTTCATCGTCATAACGTCACCTCTAATAACCACATGATATTGCTATGAGTGAAGTGAACACTCACATACTATCAAGTAGTTACAGGTAGACATCAGGATGATGGAGATCTAGAAAGAAAAAAAAGAGCAGCATGTTTTTATTGAATGACTGCATGAACGAAAATGATTCGTTGACGGCGTTTCAAAAAAGGGTCAAGTCTTTCGTCCTCATTAAATACCTTCTTTTCTTTTTTCTTTTTTCTTTTTCTTTCTTTCTTTCTTCATTGGATTACTTGCAATAAAATAACAAGAAACTTCTTTGATTATACAACAAATAAACAAAACAAGTTACTTTTTTTTTTTTAACCTACATCTGAAAAACACCACCCACCTTCACCTTCCCCATCTTTTTCTAGTTGTTTAGGGCGTTTTTAGGTAAATGTTGCAAAGGAACACAACAACTTGTTTGACTAACCTTTTGTTTTTAATGTTATATATCTACATAGTAAAAGCGCTCGCCTGGAAGAATATAGTAGCACTGGACAATACACTCATCATCTTCCTCTTCTCCTCTAACAGCATCCTCTCGAAGGCTACCAAGGAAAAGAGTATCAATTTTAGTAGTAGTAGTAGTAGTAGTAGTAGTAGTAGTAGTAGTAGTAATAGCTTTTTAATCATAACACCATGATCATATCCAATCCTACCAAAAAACCAATATCCATACCTCTTCAAACATTTACTTTGGCTGCTACTGGAACAATACAACCTTGTGTGGAATCGATCATTCTCCCTGATACTATCAAGGCTTCCTATCATCATGGTAAACTGACAAAAATGATATATATATATGAACAATGATTATGGCTCACTTATATATATATACTTGTAGAAGGCGACTTTGCGGACAAGGTGTTTGGGAAAAACAATCAAATAAATGCAGCAGTGGATCAAATACTATCGATTACAACGACAAGACCAGCAGGACACATCTATCAACATCGTACACTTCAATGTCAAGCATGTATTTACAATGATACTGTCTTCCTTACTTGTCCCTTTGTAGGTACGAATGTAGGTTTGGCCAATTGGGCTCATGGCGATTTCCAATCCTGGTAAGATGATGATGATGATGCGTGATTTTACTTATTCGCTCACTCCTTATTCCCTTTGTTATGATACTAGTGTTACACATTTGATTGATATGGCCGAAGAAAAAACAGGTTGTAAAGCAATGGTGATGATCATCGACAAGGAAGACAAATTCGAATGTAAGTACTCTACTTGTTTTATACATGTATACATACTTTATTCATCCTTATTCTTCTTCTTCTTCTTCTTCTTCTCATTAGTGAATACCATCATCCGGGCTTTGATGTATTTCGGGTTTGAATTGTTAAACTCTACCCTTTACAATCAAGATGCTAAATATATACTCTTTGGTTATGAATTCTAACCCCTTTGATACTAGTATCCCCTATTATTTGAAATAAAAATTGAAGATTACTCTTTACTTGATATAATAAACTCACATGCCATGATTAAATAGCTTTACTATACTTGTTGGGTGCCCTTCCCAGTTGTTGGTGACAAGGGGCGGGGATGGGAATGTTTAAATATTTGAACTCCCGACAATAAAGGATGCATTTTTGTTACTTTTTGCTCTTTCTTTCTCTCTCTTCTCTCTCACACTTTTTTGTGAATCTGGCCTAATTATACAATGAAGATCACCATTGTCTCTAGGAACCCAAAGTCTAAAAACTTTCCCATTACTTTGGACTTGGCAGGTGAAGCCAGCTCGTTATATTTAAACCATGTCACCGACGCCATTTATCAACAGCTTCCCAAGTACTCACCAGATCGGCAACGTATTACAACTGAACAAAACAAAGTCTTGGTACCAGATACAACATTGGATAAATATGGTTTAAACGACGGTGCCACTCTTCAATTCAAGGATTTAGGCAAGTCATTCCTTACTGGTACTTTATCCATAAAAAGGAACTGACCAACTTCGAACATATTCTCCCTTAGGACCTCAAATTGGCTGGCGCACGGTGTTTTTGATTGAATATGCCGGACCTATGCTAATTCATCCTGTATTCTACTATCTCTCTAAAACAATCTATCGCTCTGACTTTGACCATTCTCCCGTACAACAATGGACTTTTACTATGGTGATGATACATTTTTTAAAGCGTGAATTGGAAACATTATTAGTCCATCGCTTCTCTCATGGTACCATGCCTTTCTTCAATGTATTCAAGAATTCTGCTCATTATTGGTTTTTATCTGGTATCAATTTGGCATTTTGGGTTTATGGTCCTTGGTTTGGTCTAGGTGAACAACTGGCTGCTCGTAGCGATGTATGGATCTATGGTTGTATTGCTGTATGGACTGTAAGTAATCATAAATATGGGATTAATGGATGTTACTGATTTATGTTATTTGTTTTAATGGGCTGAACTTTCCAACTTGTTAACACATATTACTCTACGCAATCTACGTCCTCCTGGTACTCGTGTGCGGGCTATTCCTTTTGGGTATGGATTCAATTGGGTATCTTGTCCAAACTACTTGTTTGAAACAATTGCTTGGACTACTATTTGCTTTTTGACTATTAGCTGGAGTGGTAATACAATGGAATGGGTACAAATGGGGGCATCACTAATCTAATCCTTTTTATTTATCTCTTTTAGCCCTAATATTCAATGTCGTGGCGACTGGTCAAATGTACTTGTGGGCTATCAAGAAGCACAAGAACTATAAGAAGGAATTTAAGACATACCCTCGGGATCGGAAGGCTATGTTTCCTTGCATTGCCTAGTTGTTATCTTTTTACCCCCTTATTATGTAATATATTTAATGTCCGTCCGCCCAGTATGGTGTTTAAAAGGATATCTCCATTAGTTTTATACCGCTAATAAATGTATTTAATAAAGTTGGTTTTTGGTGTTTGTCTTTTTAAAATAAAACTGATTATGATATATCTAATAATTGGCGGACGTATAATGGGTAGGGTGTACAAGAATATGGGTCACCACACAACCTATCATACTCTTTCTGGGATATGGGTCTAGGTCAATACAAATAGATGAGCATATAGTGATTACATGCACATGATTTTTTATTATAAAATACAAATAGTAGAGGGGAATGAGGGTGATTAATGCTATAACTATTCATAATTGTTAAATCTAAAGCCACCGTCCAGGCGGATGACAGATCCGTTCAACATAGCATTGTTGATGATGCTGACACAAAGATCGGCAAATTCATGAGGCTTGCCAATACGTTTGGGGAAGAGACAAGGAGGAGATCCAGTAGGGAAGGGGTCCAAAATAGGTGTATCTACAAGTATAAAATGATTAGTAATCCAGCATAATATTAACTGTGTGAGAGAGAGGGAGATCGACTATCTTACCAAAGGGTCCAGGGGCAATGCTCATCACCCGCACGCCATGAGGAGCCAGTTCTTTAGCAAGAGGAAGAGTCATACCAGCAACACCGGATTTAGCAGTTCCATAACCAACCATGGTTCCATCCAAAGCAGAAATAGAAGTGGTGGTGATGATGACACCACGTTCATCTACATGACAAATAGAGATGATGAGTATCGGGTTTTAAAATATAGTTCAACCTAATTATGCACGTTTTCCCTTTCCCCTTTTTTTTGGAGATCACTTACTGTCATCGTTAAAGGGATCATTCTTGATGAGCTTTTCGGCAACCTTTTGAGCAACAAGATAACAACCCAACAAGTTTACCTTGACGTAGAATTCGAATTGCTTGTATCCAGTCAACATACTATCAGGGCCATATCCAGTGAGAGATTGAGGAGGGAATAGGACACCGTGACAGACAATAGTACCAGCGAGACGAATACCTTCAAAATGCTTGAGAGAAGATTCCAATGCATTTTCGACTTGAGTCTAATCATAAATATTGACATGTTAGTCATTCACTTTTTACTATCATTTGTATAGAATACTTACTTCGTCAGTACAATCAACGGGGCCAGGGAAGAAGGCATTCTTTTCACCGAGTTCTTCAGAGAGAGTTTTACCAAAGGCAGCGTTCAAATCAAAGATCTAATATAAAAAGCTGTTGGTAAAATGTTGGACCTTATGTTGTTAGTATTCAGCTTACCACAGCATAGCCTTTTTGAGCGACGATGGTTCTTACGACTTCTTTGCCGATACCGCCAGCACTATAAAACGAATGTAAAAAAAAAAAGGTGTGAATGATGTTAATTGTTATACGCTAATGTGTATTAAATACCCTCCAGTGACAACAAATAGGTTTCCTTCGATCTTCATGGTGATGTGAATGTGTAAAAAAAAAAAAAAAAAAAAAAAAAAAGAGAGAGAGAGAGAGAGAGAAAGAAATCGAGAATCTTAAATGCTAATGGATGATAGTGGCGGCACCGAATTTTCAAATCCCGACAAGGATTTTTTGACTTGTGCCACTCAGTCAGGTATGGTGTTGGCTGGAAGCCTTGGCAGACTCCAAGGGAGATCATGACAGACTTTGCCAAAAAGGATTAAACTTTTGACACATTGGTGGATGTATCTGAGAATGTCTGTATCACCATCCTACAATACTCCTTTTCTTTTTTTCGTGTAATGGTAATAAATGCTTTTGACAATGATTGATTCAACTTTCATCATGCGACAATCGTCGGTCGAAATTTTAGCTTTCTCCCGCGCGCCCTTTGCCAACAAACGAGAGGGTTCAATAGGTTTTCCTGTCGGGGGTTAAATTTTAATTTGAGGGGAATCACTTTTTTTTTTTTTCATCAACTCCATCTCTTCTTCATTCTCTAATCCCCGCCCCCCACCTTTTTTTTTTTAATCATCTTGTATCAAAAGTATAAGATTATCGTATCGTATTGTCTTGTTATCTGCCGGCTGGCTCTTTGGAATTGAATGCCTATCCTCCTCCAGTGAAAACTATCGTACCATCATCTCTCAAGTTATGACGACTCGCTAACTGCTAATTGTATTTATATAATGCTATAACTTGGTGGTTAACGATCTGTATGTGAAGGCTATCTTGGTCTTATCGAAATGAAACAGGCGTGTGATGAATTCAAGTTGCACTGATACGATGATCAAGTAATCGGCCCACTATTGTCGTGGTAGTCTTTTTGGACAGTTTACCAGCCAAGGTGCATTTGCTTTTGCCAAGAATAAAATTCAATCGGTGACATAAACGACTAAAGTGCATAGGAAATTGGCTAGTATGATATCTTGCCAGGCGTTTGGTGGATTGGAAACAAGACAATTACTTGTTGGTAAAAAGGTAAAAGAAAACTCACTGGAATGGAAAAGGGGAGTGAATGGACTAACAGGTTTTAACAGGCATAGCATTGTTTTACTTGGATTGCAGTCCCAGCGATTCGACATTTATCACCGGAAACAAGTAGGATATAGCTGACGAATGTGTAGTAATTACAAATCCTACCTATAGTATATGTAGTGGGGGTATTTGATAGTAGTAATTGTAATTATAGTTTAAATTAGATAATGACCTTTTATTTAATAAACTTTTTGTTTGATACCTATTCATGTATCATCCTTTTTATCTATCTATTAAGACTTGGATTCTTGATTGATCATGCAATGAATGCAATGTGAACATTTGAAATCCCGACTTATCAAAAAACTTCCATTACCGTTGGAATCAGGAACAAAGAAATCTATACCAAGAAGTGTTTTTCACTCTTTCATTAGTAGATCTTTGAATCGAACAATCAATAGAAACTCACTTTAGATGCACAATTGATATGCTTCATCCTCGTAAGGGTATGATAAACACTCCTCTGTTTTCACTTTTACAAGTACGAGTCAGTGGCATAAAACGATCGAATTATCTGCTACTGATTTCTGTTGAAATTCAAAGACCGACAGAAAGGTCTTGTTGGAGAGGACAGAATATATAAATGTTGGGAAAGTCGCATTACTGTGGACCAGAGTGGAAAGGTACTTCGCTTGAAATGATCTATCCACACGTGTTTCCACCAGTCTAAACCTTGTGTTACACCATTTTTATCTTCTCCCAGAAAATTTAATATAACTGATTAGTATGAAAATCAGCTTTCATTGTCTTTTTCCAATGTGATGAGTACCTGAGATATATACTCCATTAATGAGAATACAAATCAAAGGAGCCTTTATTGGTTTAATCTACAAAAAGAAAGTAAAGCACCTAGTGCATAATGACAATATGGATGATCTACTTGACTTCCCCCAGATTTTTTGAAAGCGGGGTGTGAAATAAAATGAAATGAAAAAGAGACAGCGATCCCACTATTTCTGGTTCTCTTTCTCTTCCTTCCACATTTTATTTATTCTTAATCCATCCACTTCACTCCTTATAAACATTCTTTTTATCTATGACTGCTCAGGTGCTCAATTCACCTTCTACCTCCATTAACAATCTTGCTCAAAATGATCATCTCTGGAAGATCATTGAGAAGCAAAGATCCATTATTGAAAAACTGCAACAAACTTTGGCCAACGTTACAAAAGAACGCGACGACTTACTCCAACAAGTGAATAAACCAAGACTTGAACAACAGAATCCCTCTGGTGGTGATTCATCTCAACTGTCATCAACCTTGCCACGGCGTTACCTCCAAAATGACCTTGACAAAAGTCCGCTGGCCGGTCGATCCTTCACTTCGTCTTCCTCCACCAACTTGTCTCCTTCTTCTTCTTCTAAACAAACTCCACGACAAATGACATCATCGCCTTTTGATCTCATGTTTTCTTCAAATCAAACTGGAAAATCCTCAACTACCAATAACAACATTGATATGAATTCTGGAAAACTAAACTCTCGGGTGCCACCAAATCAAACCTTCAGTTCTGCGTGCTACAATGACAAAGGTAATATTCCATTTGCAAATGAATTTGTGTATTAACAATTTCTATTCTTGATAGACTCACCATCGTCAGAACACTACACCAAGATTCCTCATCATCAACAGTCTGCACCCTTGGCTCAGTCGACCGATCTTCACACTATATCAACACAACAACAACAACAACAACAACAACAACAACACTTTGATACCATAAATATTGACCACCATCCTTCAACATTATTAGAAATGGTTCGGTATGAAGATGATTACTATGATCTCTCATTTGACGCTGAAGAAGACTACAATGGCCCAGGATTAACACCACCTATGTCTACATCTCCTGACACTCCACACCTTGATGGACATCCAACAACACCTCCACTTCCACCATCTGCACCTATGCTAACTGATATCATGGTCCAGGTTACTAGCTCTAATATAACAACTAACGAAAAGGGAAAAGACATCTTCTCTTTCACTATTGCTGTTGGTAAAGTCTCTCCTTCTTCACCACAAGGAATGGAACAACTATGGTGTGCTGAAAAACTATTTTCGGACTTTGTCAATTTGGACTACCTTGTAATTAATGGAACTTTTCTCAATAACACTTTAAAGGAAACTCATGATTCTCTTTCTTCTTAATTATTACATAGATCAAATCCAAAAACCCAGATCTGACTTCAAAACTATGCCGATTGCCCGACAGATCCTTGTTTTTATCAAAAGCGCCATGCAAGGTGGATGAACGAAAGGTAAAGGTAATAACATGTCTCAAATGGTTCTAACATTCTTATCCTTCTATTAGAACTCGGTGGAAAAGTATATCCAGAATGTACTTACCTTGCCATTGTCTGATATGTCTGATGTATGTGAATTCCTAAGTACAAATGTACTGGAACAGCGATCTGACGTAAGTGCAACTAGGAAAAAAAAAGATTTTCTCAAATCTAATGTGAACTGCTTTATGTTTATGTACATTGTAGCTTCCCAAACGCAAACTTGGTTACTTGACCAAACGTGGCAAGAATTTCGGTGGCTGGAAGATGCGCTTCTTTGTACTGGATGGACCGATTGTCAACTACTATGAAAATGCAAGTAATCAGAATCCATGAATAGGGGATGGGCAAACAGAATACTAAATTTAACCTGACACTTTAATCTTTTTATAGAAAGGTGGACCTTATCTGGGCACCATCAATCTGTCTCGAGCGCAAATCGGTCGACAAGTAGTGCAATCTGTATCAGGTGATTCCTTCCGCCATGCTTTTTTGATTCTGGAACCTAAAAAATCGGCACCTAATGGAATCCATCGACATGTCCTGTGTGCTGACTCTGATATAGAACGGGATCAATGGGTGGAAACAATGAGTCAATTTATCAACTATGACGACTTTGGCCAACCTCCTCCTCCTCCTACTGCATCGGATTATCGCCAACAAATCAACAAATTCTTACGACGATCTACCTCTGATACATCCAACTCTAAACAGGCTCGTCAAGATCCGGCACAACGACATGTCAGGCAACGCTCAAGTCTAGATGGTGCTGATCTGGTTCATTCTACTTTGCAACAAGACAATATCTCGGATGACGACAAGAAGAATAAGTCTCGTAACTTTTGGGGAAAGAAAATGTTTACCACCAACACGAATAACAATGATAACAGCAACAATAACAATCTGGCCAATCTATTACAAGGTGGTTTATCTGCTGAACAGGCAATGGCGCTAATGAACTCTGGCGAACTGGACGGAATCATGACTCCAACTGGCTCGAATGAACAAGTCGAACGGGCCCCTAATCAAGTCTTTGGCATTCCGTTAGACGAGGCGATTCAAGTCTGTAGGGTATCCCATGATTATGAATTACCTGCTGTGGTCTACCGGTGTATCGAATACTTGGAGGCTAAGGATGCTGCTCAAGAAGAAGGTATCTATCGTCTCAGTGGAAGCGCCGCAAAGATCAAGAAGTTGAAGGAAAAGTTTAACCAAGGTAAATATGAATCGGATTACAAATGATGAATCAAACTAACTCTTTTTACATTTCTTCGAGTAGAAGGTGATGTGCTATTATTGGAACTTGAAGAATACAATCATGAAGTACATGCTGTTGCTGGATTGCTCAAAATGTGGCTTCGGGAACTACCTGGAAGTGTCCTAACAGTCGATCTATTGAATGACTTTCTTCATACAGCAGGTGAGGTAGAAAAGGAAAAAAGGAAAACGACCTCTCTGGTGCTAACTAACTTGTATCTTGTTAATGTAATCAATAGATATTGAAGATCGAGGAGATCGAACAGCTGAATTGGGCCGACTTGTATCTCTACTACCACTATCCAACTACACCCTACTTCGGACGCTATCTGCCCATCTGATTCGTATTGTACAAAACTCTGGTGTCAACAAAATGACTCTTCGGAACCTGGGTATTGTATTCTCCGCCACTTTGGGAATTCCTTCATTGATCTTCAATCTGTTTTTATCGGAATTCGACTATGTATTCTGGACTAAGCATGATAACAACCAACCCATTCTACCACCACCCTCTCCACCAACAGACATCATAACACAGTCATCACATATAAACGACTTTGATACCTCTTTGGCTGCATCATCAAATAACCAACAGCCTACCTCTAGTTCTCCTACCTCACACTGTCGAAGAAGCAACCGCAATAGTATTCAGTATATTGATTATGCGCCTCAATCTATTGTCAGTCTGGAACATCGATCTGAAGGTTTGTGAAAGAAGAACCATACATAAATAATTACAGTAAAATCTTATACTTTTATTTTATTTTATAGATTATGTAGCTATTATAAACGAAGATGACGAAGATAATACCCTTGGGGTATACCATGATCAAGTCATGAATCAGCATTATCGACAATACCAGATTGGCTTTACCAGCGTCACTCCAACTTGTGAATACACGGCCACAGTAATTGAACCTCAAATTAGACAATAGTTCTTCTCTTCTTTTTTTTTTTTTTTTTTATTCCTTTCTGGTCTACTAGGCATGTGCTTTATATTTTATTACCCCCTCTTTATATATGTATTTTTTTTTATCCATCTACTTCCTTGCACTCTTTTTACCTCTACTTTTAATAAATAAAAATGATTAAACTATTATATGCTTCTTTGATGTTGTTTGTTTAATGTGTAGGTAAAAGGACTATATCTAATATTTGGATAGTCCATTATGGATTAGGATGCTACTCAATTTTAGGCATTCAACCCCGATTTTCATGCAGGCAATCTATTTCAGATCCCGCTACACCTCCCTGTTGAATAGTTACTGTTTAAATGGCATCATATGTGCCATCCTTTAGCTCACCTCACTAGTTTATAAAACGAGAGCTTATATCATGCAACGGAAACAAAGGTGCATACAATAGGTATTGGAGCCATTAAAATCCTTTTTGAAATTTGGGAAGAGCGCCACTTGAGAAAGGTATCAATGTATCCACGTATACTGAGCCTACTCATCCACTAACACTCATCAACTGTACTGTATTGGCAGTTAGATATAGAGTATAAACAAGGGACAACACAGAACGTATTCTGTGCGGTACCTTATTTACCAAGTCAGCGCCTAACTCTTCGCCCAACATCCCCCCGAGCTGGCCTGATTTCTACACCCAACATAGTCCTCCCACCCAAAGTCGGGGTTTACATTTTAAAATCAGATTCTGCATGAATGTCTTGATTAGATGAACTCTCTTTCACGGTCAGAGGAGGTCTCCATGACGAGTAATTCATGTTTGAAAAAAAAAATCCAGAGACTTTCACTATACTTTTTCCTTTCCTTTTCTTTTTTTATATCCATATTTTCTTTTCCTATCACCCTTTTAGCATGGTAAGCAACAGAAAAGACAGAGCTATGATAGACCTTCTTTAACCGCTTTTGACATTGTCAATGCAAAAGGAATGACAGGTATATATGACCGTAAACTTGATTCGATTGAAATGAGTACCTGAAAGCTAAACTTTTTACTGAGAATACATCATAAAAGTACACACTCGGTTTATTGGCATCGGTTTGATAACGAGGTGAGACCTGATACTCTCCTTTTTTAGACACGGGAGGTAAAAAGAAAAAGAAGAAAAGACTGCAAGCCTGTACAGCTCCATACAAGGGACTTGGTGCGTGGTGGTCTATGTAAAGTTTGTTATAAATAGGCCAAGCAATGCTCATGGACCATTTATTGATGAGCATTCATTGTCCATTGAGACGGTAGAGCTCTTACAAGGAACCATAGGGTAAGCGGGGTTTGAGACCTGCTCTTTGCGAAAACGGTCCACAAGGGAAAACATGAAAAAAGTGAAACCGTCCCCTTTCAGGGATGTCTCCAAATGGTATTGGAAGGATCCACATCAAATCCATTCTGATAGTTTTTTACTTTTGGCTCGGAACATGATTTGCTCTCTATTGGAAAATTGCCAGACGCACGGGATTTTGGTAAGAGCCCTACTCGCTCCAATTGTCCACGGATGCTAATGATTAAAGTGGTGATGTGGACATTATAGCCTATTTCCAACAAACTTTACATAATGGCCAATATACCAAGTCCACTGTATGGAGCAATATAGCCTCAAGATTGTTTTACCCTGACTTTTGTAAAAAAAAAAAAGTTGCAGAATGAAAAGTTGACACACAAGATAAAACTTATTTCAAAACCCGCTTATTCTCGCCTTGTATCTTGGGAGAGCTCTACTAGCTGAATGAACAAGCGATGCTAATGACAAAAGTGACCATGTGCATCCCTTAGCCAATTTCCAACAAAGTTTACATAATGGCCATTACACCAAGTACCTTGTATGGAGCAGTATAGCCTCAAGATCGTTTTACCCTGACTTTTGTAAAAAAAAAAAAAAAAGTTGCAGAATGAAAATTGACACACAAGATAAAACTTGGTTCAAAACCCGCTTACCCTCGCCTGGAGTCTTAAGAGACCACTACTGCCTTAATGAACAAGCGATGCTAATGACAAAAGTGACCATGTGCATTCCTTGGCCTATTTCCAACAAAGTTTACATAATGGCCATTGTACGAAGTCCACTGTATAGAGCAGTATAGCCTCAAGATTGTTTTACCCTGACCTTTGTAAAAAAAAAAAAAAAAAAAAAAAAAAAAAAAAAAAAAAAAAAAAAAAAAAAAAGGATGTGTAGTAAAAAAAAGTAAGAAGAGGAACCAGATTTCAATTTCAGATCCCGCCTGCCTCTACTGAGATTTGGAAAGGACTCTCTACTCGCTCCATTGTCAACGAATAATAATGATTAAAGTGGCGATGTGGACACTATAGCATATTTTCAACATAAGTCACCGCAAAAGCCAAGCTCCAAGATTCTTTTGTCGGTTGTTCAGACTTGCGATGACTTTTACCTGTCCTTTCTAAGAAAAAAAAAAAAAAAAAAAGAGTATGAAGAGGAACCCGATTTCATTTTCAAATCCCGCCTACCTCTACTAAGATTTGGAATGGGCTCTGCTCGCTCCAATTGTCAACAGATGCTAACGATTAAAGTGGCAATGTGGATACTATAGCATATTTCCAACATAATTTACCGCAAAAGCCAAGCACCAAAACCCTTGTGTCAGTTAGTCCAAGTTTGCAATGACTTTTACCTGTCATTTGCAAAAAAAAAAAAAAAAAAAAAAAAAAAAAAAAAAAAAGGACGAATTTCCGACTTTTCCAAGCCAGCACATTATATATGTCCTCAACTAACAATTACACTATTTGCTTGGCTACACAGGTATGTCAAACAACACTGATTAAAACTATGTGAGTTATACGAATCGTCTTCTCTCAAGCGTAGGATCGATATTCCTTGGTCTTCCGGACCCGTAAGCCTGGATTTATATACAATAGTATTAGATACAAAAGTAGTATGACAAGTTTAGTAGCACTTTTACAATAAATAAAAATCTATTGATATGGACGTCTTTACTGATTTGATCAACGATGAAGTGGATAGCAAAGTATAAAAAGACAATGATACTTCAACAAGATATGATCTTTAATCTTTATTATAGCATGAATGAGATGATAAATACAAAAGATAAAGTCATAGTTAAACAATCATGGAAGAGCATAACTACTTCAACTATTTGCTAATACTACAACTATAAACTAAAAAGAGTATATAGTTCCATTTACAAAAGAGTTTCGTAAGGGATAGCAGTAATGGTTTGAGGAACATTGTCAGCAGTGGAGACATGACGAGCGTTACGGGGTTGGACAGGAATACGCTTGAGGTTGACCTTGGCTGTTAAAAGAAAAAAAAAAAAAAGAAGGAGACATAGATCAGTATCCCCAACCTATTTTATTTATGATCAATCCACTTACTTCCAGCAGCACGAGCTTCGATCTTCTTTTGAGCGTTTTCCTTGACACGATCCAAGAATTCTTGACGGCACTTGGAGTGCTTGACATGTTCGATACGGAGGTTTACACGCTTTTCCATGTAACGGCTACCGACCTTCTTGTAGATGATCACACCAACAGCAGACTTGGTGACATTATAGACAACACCGGTACGACTAGATGAGATGACAAGGATGATTAGTATAAAGTATGTGTCTCCATCCCTTCCCTCTTTTTTTTTGGATTTACCCATGGTAGAACTTGTGAGGCATACCCTTTTGGACAGCAGCGTTGGCCTTGATATCAACAATATCTCCAACCTTGTAAGTCTTCAAGTAAGTAGACAAAGGAATGGCACCATGTTCCCGGAAGTTACGGGAGAACATGTGGCGGGTACGAGCACGGACTAGATAGTAATAATAAAAAGGTGAGGGTGAGTTGAATGTGTTACAATTAGGGTGGTGATGATTGTTGTTAGATACGTACGACCGAACGAGTGAGGCATTCTATCATAAAAAAGAATTCGAGTGAGTAATGACAAGTTAATCCAAGTACAGATAGTAAAAGTCCACCTTCACCTACCTGTCAAATTAGTTATAAAGAGAAGAGAGAGAGAGAGGAAAGAAAGGGAGTGCGATGAAAAAAAATTTTATACAGAAAAAGCAATTTCGCATCCACTCTGTTTGATGTTGTGGCTTGGGTCGCCGACCTGTCTTTTTTTTCAAGGAGAGGCGGCATATGAAAATGCATAAAGTAAAAAGGTAGAGAGTTAAAGACAGTTTGACTTTTATTTATCCTTTTAATACAATGACAAGAAGAATAGATAACAATATAGATTATAGACTAATAATAATGATGTTGGATGAAGATAATGATGGAGGAGGAAGGGGACTAGTAGTAGTAGTTTTATAGAAGGGGGAATATATTAACAAGAGAAGGGTAATACACCAGCTCTTTTAAAAGAGAGCATCCATAGCACAACAGAAACACACTACAATAAAAAGAAGAAAGAGAGTTAGAGATCATGAAAGAGAAGGGTTCACCAGATAATCACGCCCAATGACACATTGAAATGCCGACGGAACGTTTTCCCGGTGACCACCAATGATAATACATCCCAAAGTGATACTTACTTGCAGCCAAGCTTTTTTAATACCAGTCATATAAAAACAAAAAAAGTAGAAAAAAGGTTCATGATGAGTATACCATTTTATTCGACACACACACTTTTAAACTTACCATCCCCAACAACAAGAAGAGTCGTCATTCTTTTGAGGTTGTTGTTGAACAACAAAGGTTTGAGGAGGTGGACTAGTGAAAAAAAAAAAAAAAAAAAAAAAAGTTAAATACGGTTTGTTCAAGTAGTGAGACACTTACGCAGGTGAATAGTATTGACCACCAGGAGGAGGAGCACCATAACCTTGAGGAGCGTAACCTTGTTGAGGAGGACCACCGTATCCACCTTGTTGAGGAGGAGGATAGTATTGACCTTGAGGAGGAGGAGGATAAGAATAGTTATTGGACATGACAAAAAGGATTTAAAAAAAAAAAAAAAAAAGTGAAGGAAGAAAGAAAAAGAAAACCTGGAAGCTGAAGAAAAAGTTATTTAAAGGAGAAAATTGAGTTTGAAATCCCGACCCGACAGTCTATTTTCGGATCACACATAAAAAAGTTTAAATCTATCAATTCAGATTGATTTCTGGCCTTGTTGCCACACTTTGACTTGCCCTCCAGCTACGTATGTTATCAGTCAACTTTACAAGTACTGAACAATCCATCATGACGCACTAAATTACAATCTCTCTATCGATTGTAAGAAATGACTTTATGGATTGCTCTCATACATTCAAGTGAACATTATGATAAGTGCCTTTGGAAAAAAGTAAATTACCCTGGCTCACCAACCTGGGCGAAACAACGTGGAGGAAATGATTATATTCGATCGAAAATGCCTACGGGATACGTTTGGACCCCTTTCCCCCTTAATCTCTCTTGTTTTGGATATAGTATAGCATAATAATACATATTGATAGAATCATGAATCAAAAAAAAACTTGTTGACATCTTTTTTGGTGGTTATTTGACTATGATCCTGATTTAACTAGAAGGTGATACGTTATCTTGGATGCTGGGATGGGAAATAAGTGGGGTGTGCCCTTTTGAAATGTAGGACACGGGGGGGGGGAGCACCATAGATCGACAATGAATGGTGATAGGAGGGGAACAACTTTTTGAAAGAGATGTCTACTTGGGTTGAACTTGAAATATGATCACTTTTTCCTTTGAAAGGAAAGAGGGACAAATGTCGGGATTTGAAAAATGGGCTTTGGCATAGGGGCCCAGGGGAACGGATAAAGAGCGGGTTCCGGCTATTTTTAATTTTCTCTCTTTCTCTCTCTTTTCTTTATCTCTTCTTTCCCCCCCCCTTTTTTTTTTCTATTTAACTACTAGTATAACGATTATCAACATCATGGGTTTTATGGATACAATTAAACGACGATATGAATTACGACAAGTAGACAAATACACCAAACGAAGAATGTTTCAATCACAATTTGAATCCAAGGATAAGAATTACTACAATTCGATCTATATGGATGGTGCTTATCTTCATGACCGGGATAATAGTGGTGGCAACAGTAGTAGGAGCAGCAACAATGGTTTGTCCATCACTTCAACATCCACTTCATCAGTCCATCGTCAGGAACGATGGTCTTTACCCTCTTTTTTACGACGACACTCTTACCGACAAGAACACACTTTGGCCACACAACAAAACAAGACATCTGAAAGTTACACATTGAATGGATAGGGCTTTTTTTATCTATTTATTTAGTAATAGATGCTTTTATGTTTGGTGACAATGATTATCCTTTGTTGTTGTTTTTTATCATACTTTGTTTAATAAAGAATACATCATTTGTTATTTTTATTGGGGGCATGTTTTGTTTTATATAGACTGAAAAAGGGGGGAATATGAATATGTATATGTTGGGTTGGGTGGTAATATATGCTTTATGGCGGTAGAAGACTATAAGGACTATTTGTATTTTTATATGTATGTATGTATGTGTGCGTGTGAAAATGGAGGCTATTTGTGTTACATGGTAGTAGTTTCCATTGCATGAAGCTGTTGCCTCATTTGATCAGTCCCAAAGTTTTCTACCTATAAACACAAATTGAATGAATAAAAAACCACTAGATGGGTGTGTGGGGGTTACTTACATTTCGAAGAATAGATGGATACAAGTCCCATGATGGATGATTATCTTGGCCGTGTGATATGAATTGTTGGTCACTCACAGTTTCTAATGCCGATCGATGAAGATTCATATTAATAAAATTGGTATCTTTAGGTTGTCGACGAACAGGAGGTGAAGGTCGATGAACATATCCATTGCCTAATCGTCGACTTAGACCGGGATACAAATCATAATTTGGTGTGGCTGTTACATAATCTCTATAATAAGTTCTGGGTGTCGTCTCCAAATGTGGTGTGATGGTCATTGTGTGTGTGTGTGTGTGAAAAGAAAGAGAGAAAAGAGAAAGAGAGAAAAGAATAATCCAGGCTTTATAACTTTTTTTTTTTTTTTTTTTTTCTAATCCGAGGTGATACTTGGAGGTGGATGATCAGTGTGAGGCCAGGTGACATTGAAATTCACCAGGCCGAAAGAAGAAGCATGAATTTGGGCGATATTTCGAACCCCGCTGTTGCTTGCCCCTTTGTTTATGGTAGAAATTGGATTTCTTTTTTGCCTACTTTTTGTTGTGCCGCATTGTTGTTCTTTCAAAAAAAACTGTAATCAGGTTCTTGAACATCATCATTGCCGGTGTTGGAATTGTTTTTCAAAGGGTACACATCGCCTGTGATTACATCTGTCGACCCAACGATCCCATGGTTGCCCTAGTTAGTAAGACCAAAGTAAATTTGACCCCATGCCATCATAAACCGTATTTAGATTACTATCTATCCATATATATATATATATATATATAAAGCCCAACGCCAAACATTCATTATAACATACAATTCAAATACTTCAGTACACAGTGCTGATAAATGTTTTATTGTTACAGACAAAAAGAAAAGAGTGAGGAAGAGGTGAAGGGGGTATGTATATACAAATGAAGTCAATGATTATAATAATAAAAAGGGATCATACAATAGGGGAGATGTCATAAAACAAACAGGTATTGGTGGAAACACCTTCCCATCCACGGTTACCAGAGGCAGTAATCATATATCGACAAGTCGGGTCTACAACTATAAGAATCAAAAATAATATCATTGAGTATTGTTCTTTTGTAAGGTGAGTGCGGGAGGATGATTACCTATGTGAGATATCATACCACCATGATGACCCGGTATAATGGTGAAGGGAATGACTGATGATGGTTTTATGGTGCTATTGGGTCGAATCGTATAAGATGAATCAATGTCGGTATTCCAAAGTCGAATGTTATCAGTTGATGCGCTAAACAGGTATAAAAAAAAAGATAGAGTTAGAATCAATGCTGACTTTTTTTTTTTTTTTTTTTTTTTTTTGACTTTACCATATAATGTGTTTTCCATTGGGCATTGCGTTCACATGATATACAGGTCCAGAATTAAGTGGCATTCGTAAAGATTGAATGTGTTTTTGTCCCACCGAGTCCCATTCGTCCACTGTTCCATTCCTTCGACCAACATAAATCTTTGATCCATCTGTACTCCAACATGCCGATAAGGTCCAAGGCGGTGTCTTTTCCGGTATTCCCACTTTTGATGCTTCTTTTTCCATACGTCGATCCCATAAGAGTACTTGTCCGTCCACACTTGCTGTTAGGAATATATTCGAGTTCTTTTCATCCCAAAGAAGACTAGTGTTGTCTGCAGTGTCAATCTTGTCTGTGGTATCAATGGGGTCGGTTTCTGTAGTTGTATCATTATCTGTTGTGGATTTGTTGTCATTGGATTTGGTTGGTTTCATAAAGGGTGTATAGATGGGTTGGAAATGAGCTGTTGAAAGCTGAGCAACATGACCAGAGTATTCCCGAACCAAAGAGCCTGTATTAAGGTCCCATTCCTATATAAAATCCAAGATGAGCATATTAGTTACCCGGGGTCAATATATATATATATATATATAACATCATCATATCATTATTTTTCATTTACTTACCAATATGTTCTTGTCCCATGATCCACTGATGATCCCGGTTTCACCAGGAATGATACGAAGGACAGAAACAGGCATAGTATGTTTTCGGAAGACATGGTGACACTTGCCTTCATCATGCCGTATGGTGACTAGTTGAATGCTACCACTTTCCATACCTTGTACTGACCATAGTGCTTCAGATTGCAAATCCATACTAAAGGCAGGTGACAATCTTGGTTCATTAATAGAGTTGATAGATTGTGGCAGGTTGATTGTGGTTGGTGTATTGGCACTTTCTTGACTTGAATCGAGTTCTCCTGATTCCAATTTCATGATAGGTTCTAATATGACAACAATAACAACAACAAAAAAAAAGAGTTTGTTAGTTAATACGATCTAACGCACGTTCCACCCTTTTCTCCTTTCCTTCCCCCCCCCTATTGTGTTGTCAGCTTACCAGGTTGTTCTTCGTTTTCCCACCAAGAGCTAATGACACCAGACTAATACAAAAGAGTTAGATGATATCAGTTTGTAATTAGTGGAGGACTTACATTTGCAACAGAGTCCCCTAAATGATGTCGCTGTGCTTGAGTCAGTGGTGTTTTTCCGTTCATCGAGGCGAAAAAGTCCCATTTTCTGATAAACCCGTCGTCAGAGCCTGTCAATACCCAACGGAAACATCTTGTTGCTGCTAAACTATAGATTGCATTAGGATGAATAGCCGAAGCCTACATTATGGGATAAGTTTACACAAGTTTGTTTAGGAAGACGAATGATGCTTACAATAGGCATAATATCGTAAAAGTGGCACTGGATGGCGCGAGGATTTAATTCGTATTGGACGTCTCGTTTGATTGGTTGTTCTTCTTGAGAGGGTGGTGGTGGAGCAGAATACCCTCGAGTGAAGGACTGGTCTATCAAGTCTAATACAATAAATAAATGCCATAATGTGAGTTTAGACAGGTGCCCCAGTCCAATCAGTTCCCTTGTTGTTTATAAGACTAGTTTCTTTTGTTTCTTTTTTTCTTACCTTCAGTGTCCATGGCTTCCCCATCAGAGTTATTGTCCAGTTGAGAGGCCCCTTCGTCATTCAAGTCCAAATCTTCTTCGTCTGATGACATGATGTGTAATTGCATAAAAAGAGAGAGCGAGAATTAAAAAAAAAAAAAAAAAAAAAAAAAAAAAAAAAAAAAAAAAAAAAAAAGAAAGAAAGAAAGAAAGGAAGAAAGGAAAGGAAAACAAAAAAAGTACCGTCACCGTAAAGCGTACCAGCCAAAAAAATTAGTCGGGATTTGAAAATGGGATGTGATTCGAAAAAGGGAAAAAGGGGTGATGATGAGAAAAAAAAAGTTCCGTGTCTTCAAACCCCTTAGTATAGTTATTTGAATGTCACCCCCCTTGAAATCTTGAAACATCAAAGGAGTATGATGTTATTTTGAAGCACTTGACTTGACGATGTGAGGCACTCTCCCAAAAAAAAAAAAAAAAAAAAAAAAAAAAAAAAAAGTGTATACAAGTTAAATTGGAAATGAAGACTGTCAGCAGGGGGGAAAAAGAGAGGGGAGCAGAACATGGATTTCAGGGGGGGAAGGGAGGGAAAATAACAAGTGGGTACTCCCAAAACAACCAATATAAATAAGAGAAAATGCTTTTCATTATAGTTATTTTTACAATGGAGAAAAAAAAAAGATGAAACTCTTCTCTTTCTTACATTTTCTTTATCAATGAAAACACAAACATTACTACTGGGTGAATATGCTTCATCAAACTTTTATATATATATAATACCTTCCAACAACGCGACCCCTTCATCGCCGTCCTCTTCCACTACCACTGACTATCTTTCCGTTGAAGATCTTTTTCAACTCTTCTTTCATCACTCATCAAACGATATCAATCCTTTACTTTACTCACTTTATCATCAATATCCTCATCATTTCTATTATGATCAAAAGAAAACTTGCTACATTGCAAAACAACATGTATTGGACCTCGCACGATCCTTGCAACTCTTTGCTCTAGCTGAATTTTGTGCACTAAGTCATGATGAGTTAATCCATCGGGTAGCTGACCCACTCTTTGCCATCACCAATGCAGTGATGCTTCGTCCAGTTACTCCAAAACGCATGGATATCGATTTGGATTGGTTTCCGTTGCCTTCCAACGACGACTCCTTTTTTTCTTCCTTTTTGGGCACCGATGCACCGATTTCATATGCCGATCATGCCGCCACCCATACTTCAAATCCCGACGCCACCTACCATCCCCACCTCCATTTCTTCTCCGCCTTTAACCCTCAAAAAACCAATCATAGCTGGACTCGATATTTTTTGCCCGTACAAAGTGCTGGCCGTACGTTTCGGGCACAGAAACAACAACAGGCGATTATTGAATGTCGAATGAGATTATTGGTCTATCGCCAATCACTCCCTGCTGCCATCAAGCAAAAACAGCAGACCAAGAAATCAGCATCACCTGTCAATACTAGTATCACACCTATTCATCAGTACCAACATCATCATCAACAGCAAAAGAAGAGAAAGTCATCACCACCATCACCGCCTCCATTTTACCCACCCTCAAAAACATCATACGAACTGGATCGAGATTACTATCATAGTAGACAACAACCTTCCAAGGATCATCATCATCAAAAGCGATTAAAGTCTTTGTATAGTAATTTAGATTTACTGGCTACACAAGCGACAAAAATGAAAGGTTTGCCTTTATCTCCAGAAATATCTCCACCCCCTCCCTCCGTTTTATCATTGCCACCTATTTCAACCAGCAACGCCACTTCCTCATCCTTTTATCCTTCCTCCTTTATCCAATCGATTTCTTTGCCATCCATTAGAAAAGTGTTATCTGACATATAAAACATCCCACCCCGATCTATCCCCCCCTTTTTTTTTTCTCCAGACCCACAAATAAACAAATCATTCCACTCTTCCCTTATTGGTTTAGTTATTGTTTATGTTTTATGTTCAATCTGCATTACCCAGGAATGGCTAGAGTAATAAAAAGAAAAGTTTTCATACTTAACCAACCTCCTTTCTGACCCCTGAGACATTTTTAAAAAAGTCATGCATTTTCAAACACCGCCATGAATCGGGCTGCCAATGTGGATATCAGAAAAGTCGAATAGGCTCATGTTACAAAACCTGAAACCAACACTTGATAATGTAGTTTGGTCATCGATCAAAAGAAAAAAGTGTCACTTTATGAGAATTCTTGCTTGATATGATATGCAATGTGCATGATGTAGGGCTACATGTGACCTATGGCTTTTTTCTTCTGCAGTGCTTGATGATCATTGGTGCTCAGCTCACAATGATCCACATGCCCTGTCTTGTTTTGACATCATCTAAAAAGTGCTTCTTAAAAGAGCCCTTCTTTTTGGTGTGCTAAGGATCCTCGGATTTCATTGGCTGCCCCTGGTTTTGTGAATCCCCGCTCTTTTTTGTTGTCTGTCGTCTTTTTTTTTTTTTTTTTCCTGTTGAGGGTCCGATTCATATTTCCCCTTTTCTTTCTTTTCTTCTTTTTAACACATTCCTCTTCTTTTTTGATATCCTACTTGAATATGACCAAAGTGGGAAAAGCTCTTGCAGTGTCCTTTGGGGCATTGGCTGGGGGTGCTGGTGGATTCTATTTATTGGAAGCTTACAAGATCAAGACAAAGGTAACGAAACAACAACATCAACAACAACGCAAAGCCAGCAACACTTTTTAATACTTACTTTGATTAATGTAATTGACTTGTAGGAAAAGCGACTTGCATTGTTGTTGGAAAAGAAACTTGACTTGGAAAAACAGGACAAAGCGCTATAATTACACACACACTCACACACAATTACCCTCCTCCTACACATTATTACACATAGACTGATTTACTCCTATTTTTATTGTTAATACTATATTGTCAACAGGAATTTGTATATACTTTTATAATAAAGATAATTGTATCGATAATAGACATCTATCGATCTACTTTATCACAATCTCTCTCACTGTAATGTCCACCTTGTTGTTATTGTTTGTTTGTCCAGTCTCGGTTTTTCAAAGCCCGCTTTGAACGACAGGTTTAAAATTTTTTTTTTATCGTTCTTTCACTTCTTCCTTACTTACACTGTAAAATGATGCAAAGCCAACTATACACTTTACGGAGTATCATCAGAACCAACCGATCCTGTCATTGGTCGAAATATAGTTATCGGTCTTTTGTTACAAGGTAAGTGATGGATCTGAAAAGCAAAGGAAAATTCACTAATCTTTTTGACATGTTGATAGATCAGCATACAAGGATGAAGGCACCCAAAAAGTTATACAAGATATCCGCAAACTAGAACACAAACTGGAAACAACAAAGAAAATGGTAAAGTAAATTAAAAAAAAAGTGCCATAACGATCAGGGTGGCTCTTGATTGATGGACTGTGTTTCATTCATTAATCGTTAAACTTTATACAATATAGGAGCAAGCACCTTTTGGCAAGTTGGACGAACGTGACATTGAAGCGATCTACAACGATCTTGCCGCCAAGACACCCCTCAAGCAACAACAACCAAAGATCGGTGCTGACTATTTGGAGAAACTTCGTGTAAAGTTCTTGGATACCCGACCACTGCAACAATTACCCTCAGAAACATCACCTCAACTAACTATCGATGGAACATCATCATCAAACAGTCTGGTATCTTCCTCAGGCTCAGAACTCGCTACTACAGAAAAAACAACTCTCTTGGAAAATCTCACAGTCTTTGATTTCGAGCAATTAATATATGCCAACGTGAGTACAAAAGATGATACCCAAAAAAGAAAAAAACAATACTGATTCTCTTTTTTTAACAACTATACTATGGTAATAGGCATTAGCGAATCGACCTCAACAAGCAGAACAGGCATTACAATTGATGATAGTAAGTACAAAGAAGAAGAAGAAAAAGCATGACATGAACTTTTTGTTTTAATATCTCTTACTGTGGTATAGGATTATCAACTTATACCCTCTGTACGCTGTTACAATCATTTGATGGATGCTTATGCGAATGCGAACGACGTAAGGCAAGTTGTGGATGTGTTTAAACGATTGGGAGATGCTGGCCTATCACCTGATGCCTACAGCTATTCCTCTATGATCAAGGTCTTGGTGCAAACTTCACGATTACACGACGCTTTTATTGTATTCGATCAAATGAAAAAGGCGGACATTCTTCCAACCCAACCTATTTTTGGTAATCTTATCAGCGGATGCTTAAAGACAAGACAGTTGGAAAAGGCATGGAAAACATTCGACGAAATGCGGCTCTCTTATTATCAACCTGATGAAGTCACCTTCACAATGATGCTACATGCTTGCGCAAGGGTAAAGTATATCCATTTATAATTTAAAAAGTCATTCTAATCTCTTTCTCTCTCTTTGTTTTGTGTATATAGAATGGGGAAGTAGAACGTGCATTGAATCTATTTGAAGATATGTCTGGACTACAATTATATCCTACGGATGTCACCTTTAATGTCTTGATTCACGCCTGCGCCAAACGACCTGACTACTACGATGAAGCCTTCAGCTTGTTACACCAAATGGAGGATGTACATGGATTCCGACCTGACTTGATCACCTATAACACACTTCTAGGGGCATGTGCAAGAAAGAAGGATTTGGAAAATGCTCGAAATATCTTCCGCCACTTGATACAGACCAACCATCCTGATCACCGATCCTTCACCAATCTCTTTTGGTGCTACGCCAATTACGATCCGCCAACCACCAACAACAAGAATTATAAAGTGATCGAATCACCCTCCCCAACAACTTTACCGGTGGCGGATAATATCGATCTACTCATACCAAAGGATCTACCGACTCGACGATCAGCAGTGGTGCGTGAAGCAATGTCTGTATTCAACTATATGATACAACAGCAGGAAACACCAATCGAAATGACACCTAGTCTTCTCACTGCTTATCTGAATACACATGTCACTCAACTACAAACTGAACACTGCCTCCACATTTTCGATACACTCTTTCCAACATACAACATCGCACCCAATGCTTCCACATACAAGGTAATGTTACGACATTGTTATCAAACCAAGGATACGGATTTGGCATGGCGGATATGGGATGATTATCAAGCCTTTTTGGAAACTCGGGCACTACCATCGACATATAACGACATGACGATGATCGAACAGAAAAAGATCAAACTGGAAAGACAAACACAACAAGTGATGGAAGGATGGACTTTAGATCAACAACGCAGTATGGTGATTACGATGGCGACAGTACTTGCAAGGTAACTGAAATCTGCATGAAAAAAAAATAATAACTAAATCATCCTTTTTTATTTTTTTTTTTATTGACAGGGCGAATAAACTCCAGTATGCTGTCCAACTCTTGGATGCCTCCTTTAACAATGGTGGCGAACAGAAACCTCTGCGACTGAAAGAAGTGATGACGGTATACAACAAGGCTATCCAATTAGAAGACGAAGACATGGTACATCAAATAAAACGACTGTGCTCACAAGGACCAAAGCAGTCAGTCCCTGGCTCTACTAAATATAGACGTGTCAATAGCGTTGTGTAAATATAGTTTATCATTATCATTATCATCATTTTGTATTACTTCACCCCTGTTATCATATATTCATTAGAATTATTTTTAGATATAGTTATATGCATTTGCTTTTGCCATTCCTCCCTTCTCTTCAACCAATAAAATCATCATTTACCTATTGTCTTCACATCTGTCTAGCACACGGCTATTGTTTTAGGAATCAGGGGTTCTATATAAGATCGATTGGATCTCCTATTCATGCAAAAAAAGAAAAACGAGGTACTAGTTTTTGATGCCGGATTCCTTCCTTGCTATGTGCATGAACAAGGAATCCACAGCGGGATTTCAACATCACTTGTTTGTGTCGAGGACATTTGAACCCCGATTTTAGAAAAATAAGTAGTGAAGCCTGCCCTCGCGCCTTGAACTTTTTTCTTCCAAGTAGCATCCGTCATGTCTGAACAAACATTCCCTGTGGTCAACAA
The DNA here is from genome assembly GCA_025330725.1 of Chlamydoabsidia padenii. Lineage (NCBI taxonomy): Eukaryota > Fungi > Mucoromycota > Mucoromycetes > Mucorales > Cunninghamellaceae > Chlamydoabsidia > Chlamydoabsidia padenii. The sequence goes on from JAIWND010000001.1 coordinate 384,559, forward strand.
ACGAACAGCGATAACCATCAATGACTGCCATACCGAGATCCTATTAAGTGGTTATAGTGACAAGATATTTATTGTCGTGACTCAATATGGCCGTATTGGAAGTTTGGTAAGAAGCAGCAACCTGACATTAATGTGTGCTCACTTGATGAATGGACTCACTCCTTTTTTTTTTTTCTTTTTTAGATTCAAACCACTTTAGATGGACCAGCCCATTTGGCTCAGAATCCAGCAGCAGCACCCACCACGAGTCGATTCTTACTAGGTGAATCGATTGGACACCAAAGCGATCTCTACACCCTTTACGCCACTTCCATCTCTCAAGCCATTGCTGCCATGAATCCAAATGAAGCTCGACCAGTTTTATTGGGCATTGCTTTGAAACCTTTGGATGATATGAAGTTGCAACGAGAAACCTTCCATCCTATTCTCGATACTATTATGGCCTATCCTGTATGGTGAACACTTGAAAACACTCTGTTTTAATTGTAGTATATAGTCCCTCCCCCTCCTTTGTCACATTTAATAAAAATCATGATTGTATCCATATTGCCCTTTTGTCTTGTCGTAGTTTATATGTATGCCTGTTTTTTATTATTAATTAACTGATGGTATTGTCTATAGTTAACTAGAGTGGGATTAGGGATAAACTATTCTATTATGATTCTAATGTATAGTACTGTCCAATACCAAAGTCCATTGGCTTCTTTCGGTCATTATCATCACTGTTGTTGCCGGTGGTGGCCTTTCCATCCATATATTGTATTCTGTTTTCTAAGAAAACATTGATTCCCTATGCTGATGATCCAAAAAAAAAAAAAAAAAAGGTGTCAGTCTTCGGATTGGTATGTACTTACTTTTCAGGGCATGTACCCACCTTCTTCGTTTTCCGTAAACATCATGAGCTGATCGGAATAGATCGTTCCCTACCACCAAGATTACCACCACGACCACTATCTCCTTCGACACACATACAGATTAAGCTAACCAATGACGTCCAAAGCCCAGGTTGAGAGAATCAAATCGCTTGCCGCTGCGAAGAATCCAGTGAATGAGTCGAGTTTGTAAAAGAATGTGGTTGAGGTCACTATCAAAAAAATAGTCATTAGTCTCCAATAAGAATGTGTAGCTCGTTTACCAAACAAAGACGTTTATCTAAACAGTAATATTCCAGCATAGTCTAACCTGGGTCCTATAGCAAATAAGGGCATCCGCTTGGAATAACAATTTTTGCCGCGATTTTGTTTGATGAGCAGTAGAAAGAGATAGTAAACAGTTAGTTCACCATTGTTTAAACCATTGCCAAAGACAATATCTGATATCTTTTCAGCATAAATGATTTGGGGAAGGAAACGGTCTTTATATCTATTAAATTTTGATTGGACGTTCCACCCTCGTCGGGATGTGAATATTCAGACTGACCTCGCAGGTTTGTGATTTCCAAATCCAGAGTCGGGTTTGATAAACATGCATATCCATCAATGATTTAGCGGAGGGGTGACAATATTGACACCAGCTGATATGTACCCATGTTGTTCAAAGAACGACAAAAGTATAAAAAGGCCACGATCGTGTTTCTCTCTATCTCATTTAATCTTTTTCGTCAAGATAGGTGCTCAATATAAAACAGAAGATTATGATGGTGATACTGCGTGAATGAACATTTGGTCACTTTAAAAATGTACTATGAGCATGATGACAGACCTCTATTCTCAGTGGAATTTGCATGGACTGTCCTTGATAATGGTAAACCAGGATGTGTCGATCATCAACGTGTTGGCTATAACACGTGCTTTAATTAGAAAGAACAGGTACTAACTGGTATCCATGTCAACAAGAAAAAGTAGTGTATATGCTCATTACGCGAATAAAGCTTGATGATAATCAACTTTCAAATATTTTAAATCCCGATCACAAGTCATTTCCCATGTGCCTTGATTTTTTTTTTGTCTCTCTTTCCTCTTTTTCTTTTATACTCGAGATAAATGACCGGTGACCAACAAACGACACGAATACGAAGAAGGGACCGTATCAAGTCTCTTGCTAATGCTACAGCCATTATCATTAAACAAGAAGTATCAAAATACTGTGAAGCAACCAGTCCTACTCAACACTCCTCACGATCAGTGTCCACCACTGGAAGCAGCAATGGGTCTCTTTTAATTGATCCCAGCACCGACAATCTACAGTGTATCATCTTTCCAACTTATGCAGTCATGGTCTTGGACGATGAACAGCGACAGAAATGGAAAGTCAGACTATCTGGTTGGACGTTTACTCTCCCTGGATCAAGTAGAGTAGATCGTTGGATGCTGGGTAATAAATCGAAACATGCCAAGACTGGAACTAACTCACTCTCTCTTTATCAGCTGCTGGACGGACGTATGGTGGGTTAGCCTCTAACTCAGTGGAATACACTCATTTTACCAATTTGTTTAACCAATTTCGATGCCAGACGATGCGTGGTATTGAAATAATGGTCGGCTGGACGGAAACTCATCTCATCGATATGCTTAACTCGGGACCCAATGGACGGTTTGAACATGTTATCTACCTAGACCCTGAAGAATGTGCACATAGGATACAACACAAGTACTTGGAACTAGAAACAAGATTTGTCGGCTTGGGTAATAAAAATAAAAAAAGAATAATATGGATGTTTTGCTTCAATGAACTCACTCGGACCTATTTATTATTATTATAGACATTCTTCCACATATTGGTGTTGTGGATATGATTGATCCTGAAGGTATCTCTATCATATCTGACATTGACGATACGATCAAGGTTACTGATATACTGGATGGTCGGGATACGATATTACAAAACACATTCTTTCGAAAGGCGAAGGAAATTCCGGGGATGTCAAATGTCTTTCGGTCTTGGGCAGCGGAAGGTGCAAAGGTACATTATGTCTCTAATTCTCCATGGCAGGTCTATCCTGCATTACAAGAATTCCTCAAGGATAATCGATTCCCACAAGGTAGCGTCCATTTACGACTGGTGTCAGCCCAAAGCTTTATTCTCGGTAAACCTGGACAACATAAATTGGATACTATTACTACTATTTTAGAGGTAATGTATATATATATATATATATGAAACATGGGGAAAGGTAATATGAAAACTCACTTTTTGACCTTCTTTTAGGATTTCCCTCAACGCAAGTTCATTCTTGTAGGTGATTCTGGTGAAATTGATCCGGAAATGTAAAGTATACAGCAAAAGAAAAAGAAAAAAAAAACAGATTTTTTTTATTCACTCTGTTTTATAATATATAGTTATGCAAAGATCTATCATCGATACCCTAGCCAAATAGTCAAGATCTTTATCCACGATGTCACCAGCGAACGCGCCATTCAAGCCGATCATCAAGCCGCCTCTCGATCTGAATCCTTCTACAACAGTGTAAAGAAACTCATTGCTGACGAACTGGAATCCTTCACATCCTCATCAAATTACGCCCCTATCAGCACTTCCTCTGAAAAAGCTATGGATGTGATGCTTAACCCTGAAATACCCAAAGAACAACAACAGATTATGGATCCTACCATTCCTCTTGAAACCAAACTCGAACAATTTGAACGAAGGATGTATAAAGTATCTGCTGGTATGAGGCATGGTGTCTTCTCCGTCTTCTCTTTGGCTTCCCAACTATTGCTGGTAAGTCGGAACCTCATTGTCATTCATGCAATTTCCACTCATTTGTATCTCCTCTCTCTTTTATTTTATTTTATTTTTTGCCTAGGACCCTGAAACAGCGGAAGAACTCTATATGATGAAAACACACTCTGGATAGTATAGCTTTTAACTCTTAACGATGTACTTTATATATATATATATATTATGTGTAATAGCAACCCAATAAAAATCATTCATGAAACAACTCTTTGATTTGTCGTCTTTTTATTTGTAATCGCCGATTCAATTTTGATTGTTTCTCCAGAACTTTTTTTTTTTTTTTCCCTATCTCTGTCTCTTTCTTTTACTTTTTTAATTCTCTCGTGTCATCCACCCTCTACGACGAACCTATAGTACCAATCCAACATCAATTTATAAAGGCGCCACTCATTCTCTGGCAGAAGAAGTGTTGGCTCAAAAGACGGGCGGAGCATTTAAAGCGACTCTACCTAAAGGTGACAAAAAACCTGCCAAACCGACGGATGACAAGAACAATCAAAGGAAATCCATCGCCATTGGTACAAGTGCCACTATTGGTGCTGTTTTAGGGTGTATGTTATACTATGGTCGTCTTTTGGCTGGTGATAAAGAAGACAAGGTAATAAGAACAAGAACAAAAGAATTGACGCACTTTTTTTTTTTTCCGTCTATTGTATAGTATGGGTCTGAAAATCTAATCTTGGCCTCTTACCATCACTCTTTGGATTGGTTTCAAGAATTTTGTCAGGTAAGACTTGATCTTTCGGGAAAGTATTAGTTTGATATAACTCTTCTCATATTTGATACTTACAGTAACTGAATCAACCCATGTGGAAAGAACTTTTACCTGACCCACTTAACCCTACCGTCGTCCTTACACTCTGGTGATTAATTTGGATGAATCTTTGGTATATTCCACTTGGACCGTAAGTTGTGGAAAAAAAAAAGAGAGAAAAGGATCATTTACTAATGTTATCATTCTAGAATGCGATGCCTATCCTTGACAAAGTGGACCCTTATCAATATGCAATGTATCGACTTTATCGTGATGGTACTCGGTATGTGGATGGACAATATATCAAGGATCTCTCAAATTTGAACCGGGACTTGAGCAAGGTGATCATCATGGATTCCAACTCTCAAGCATTCTCCATGCAGCCTGAAAATGGGGTGGCACTCAAACCTTGGAAAGGTGAAGCTGGTGATCATGGTTTACTAGACTACATTCCATTCTTAGACGGTAAAAAGGTGAAGAAAACATTTATATTTAACTAACCCACCAAACACATTTTGTTTGTTTAGCCATTGTCTTGACAAATCCACCTGACATCCGACCTGTATTGGAAAGCTTTGGTGATTCACATATTCCAGGGGAATGGGCTAAACGAGAATCAGATATGAATGGACAACTTCGACAACAATGGCTGGTGGAACAACAAAGTAAACCATTAATGCGAAACTTGGGATCTTTACTTCGTGGTGGTCCTCCTCCTACTTACCTCGAACAGATGCGACAACATATACGAAAAACTTTTGCTCAAGAACATGAAGCCATGAAGGTACAACAAGATCAAATGATGAAGGATATGGAAATGCAAAAGAAAATTATGAAGGAAATGAAGATGACTGTATGTGAACTAATGTTCCAAGTATCCTCGGTAAGTATGATTATCAAATGATGGAACGGCAGATTCATTTGACTTTTTTTTTTTTTTTTTTTTTTTTTTTTTTTTTTTTTTTTTTTTTTTTTTTTACTCTCTGTAGGGTCAACCTGTATTGCCATCGATTTGTCTCAACAACAGCAACCTGGCCAAGGGAAATAGTATATAGCTTTTTAGATCCTAGATTAAATTAGACATGTATATAAAATTAAAAAAAGAATCGGTGGGACTTGCATGAATGAATGATTCGATACATCTGAAATAATAATAAAGTAAGGTTTGATCTTGAGGTCATTCTTTTATAAATAGATTTAGATCAATAAAAATACTATGTATTGGACTTTATTAAATAGAATTGTGTTTAACTATGTTGGCTTTTTTTTTTTTAAAAAAAAAAGGTGGGGGGTAATATATATATATACATTATAAGGAATACAATAGAAGAATAGGGGAATAACATAAAACTAATCAAAAGAATATACAATGGGTTATTAACTATACTAAATCACCACAGGCCAATTCATGGTGGTATCAGAATCCAGGGCAGGTTTTTGTTGTTGTTGTTGCTGATGATATTTAGAACGTTTCCGAGGTGTATCTTGATCATCGGATGATGAGTTGTTGTTGTTGCTGTTATCCATAGCAAAGTTCTGTGGCAAAGGAGACCCAAGATGATCCTCCGATAGGGCGGAATGAGGACTTGTTACCGAAGATAAGGTGACGGACAGTTCGGGAGGAAACAAATTGGAAGGTGTGGGAGAGACTGGACGATCGGTTGTCGAGGATGTTGTTGAATAAGGATGTGGGTGATGATGATTATGCATGTTACCTCCGGCGTTGTAAAGGTGGCAACTGTGGTGGTGCTGCACATTTGCATAATCCCGCATCATGGTGCTGGTACTAGAAGGAGATCGATACTGATTGTAAGATTGGTAATAATAGTAATAATCAGAGGGTGTCGAGTTGGAAGTAGGTATAGCATTTGTGGTTGTTGTGGTTACTGTTGTATTGAGGAGAGAAGTATTGATCCCATTGTTGTGACGAGGATCAGAATGACGGCGTGGTGTCAATTGAGTTGTGGGTCGATAAGGTAAATTAGATGCTGTTACGTCGCTGGCTGATCGGTTGGTGCGTCCACGATAGGATTGTTTAGCCCGTTGTTCATTTTCAGAAGCATGATAGTCGATTATCCAGTAAGATCCTTTTCCAGGCTCATTAATAGGTCTAGGAACACGCACAAAACTCTTGTTCAAAGAGAGATTGTGTCGGATAGAGTTCTATTGATGATTAACAAGGTATAAAAAGAAAGTTAATGAGATCCATCATCTTTAATAACCCCCAAGCTCCTTTTCTTTTCTTTTTTTTTTTATTTACCTTCCAACCAGAGCCAGCGGATTTGTAGTAAGAATAGTGTTCCAATACCCAACTGTAGATTTCATTCAAGGTGAGTTTCTGTGCAGGACTATTTTCAATAGCATAACGAATCAAGGTAGCATACGAGTAAGGTGGTTTGCCTTGAGTATTCTTTTCGACACGGACACCATGACCAATGGAAGAAGCTTGTCGAGACCTTTTCTTTTCGTTGGAAGGTGTGGGTGTAGGGTGTCCACCATCGCCACCATGATGGTGTAAAGATTCCGTAATGGGTTCTTTCCAAGCAGCAGGTCCGCCAGGAGTGATAGGTGATCCAGATAGAGAAACAGTGTCTGCTGAAGAGGTAGGAGATGAGGAAGACGTAGTGTTGGTAGGAATAGGTGGAAGCTGTCGATAAAATAGTTGTAATTGGTGGTTCATTACTTCATTGGTGTTTGTGCCTTGAGTCATTAGATCAGTAGTAGATGGGAAAGGCATATTGTTGGGACGAGAGTACCACGTATAATCAGTCATTCAATAATATAATTAGAATTGTGGAGTATGTATAAAAAGAAGAGGAAGAAGAAGGAAAAAAAAAAAAAAAAAAAGAGGTGAAATTTAGACGAAAGAAGAATTGAAAAATTGGAAATTGTCCCGCCCTTTTAAAAGCATACTTGTCTGGCTGGTTTTTTTTTTTTTTTTTTTTTTTTACGAGTGAGGAGGCTTTTCTGGATCAGCTGGACTCTGTTTCTGTTCAGCACCCCCCCCCCATTGCCCCTTGACTCCTGTTCAAAACTAAAATGGAAGACTACTAGAAGACGTTCTTTCCCATACTGATGGGGGTCCTATTTGACATTGCAAAAGAAATCAACAACAACAACATTATTGATTACATTCATGCGTATCTTCATGGAAAAAAAATTGGTTCCTTCCACTACATATGAAAAGCACATCACAAGTGAGTTATCATGATCTATATTCAAAAGAAAAGAAACAAAGATATGCACGAGTGCATGCAGGCTTTCAAGTTGTTTTCCTTATTTGGATTGAGTGTGCATAAGACGACTCATACCCGATCCAACCTTCGTTCGCTTGGGCATACATCTTTAGATTCAAGCGGCGATTGAAAAGTGCTTCACTTTTTGAATTTGCTACTCTTTATTGTTGATTGAATGATGATGATTGTTATGATATTCTATTCAACATGATATCATAAATTAAAAGTGAACCCTTGATTGTTCTTTCTCAAAGAAGAAGAAAAAGAAAAACTCTTGTCAGTGAGATGAAATCAGTGGATGACGAAATGGTGAGTTTAAATGCGCTGAGCTAACCTTACATACTATCGAGAAAAAAGAAAAGCCAAGATTCCATCCAGATTTAGTCAAATATCGTTCAGAAATCAACTGAGGTGATAGATAATGGGATCGACTGCCACTCAATTTCGATCAGCGACAAGAGGGGAAATCATTAATGTTTCAAATTCCTTTCCCCTTTTTGATTTCCTCTTGTCTTTTTTTTATTTTTTTTTATTTTTTATTTTTACACTGTGTGTATTATCTTGATTAAGCAAGACAACAATCTTGGATGTGGAATGATCTTCCTTCTAGGTAATATATTACTTACTAGACCAAAAAAGGGCGATGAGAATAAAAAAAAAAAGGGGAAAGTGACGATGTGGCAAACGGAGGGAGAGCTTCCGGAACTACCTTTTTGATGAAAAACCTGTATACCTTTTGCCAAGTGACTTGATCATATAAAATGGTGATATCTATTTATAACGAACATGACGAATGTCTCAAGATAAATCAATTCGAAAGAAAAAAGAAGGTTTTGAAACTTGAAACTCTAGTTCAATAAAGTTGGTAAAAAAGTGGAGGAGATTCGGAACCGAACCGACGCTACAAGTATCTTTTTTCCCTATTCCTTCAAGATGATCCAAACTATGGAATAGTAAACAAAGATGGTCCATGCGATTCAAAAAGGTGTTTCAACTTTTGCAAGTATCTCTTCAAGTGGGTCTTTTTTATCATTTGAAGCCCCGATTCATGCTGATTTTCAAATTCCGTCACTATGCAATTTCCCACCACCCCTTATCCATCTAGTCCTCAAACATGGATCTTCAAACAAATTGAATAACTGAAGATCTTCATTATATCACATGTGAATCCCTGGTGTGTTTTCGACAAGTATCAGTTTATTATAAAGATTGGGTATGGGCTAACTGTAAATATAATAAAAGGGGTACTATTTCTACTTTTTATCCAAACCAAGAAAGAGAGAGTTACCAGCTAAGAAGCACTTTTTTGTTGTCAATTCATGAGACACCAAAGTAAGTTCGCCACCTTTATTTGAATTAGAACTTGACCATCGTGATCCCCCCCCTTTGTGCACATTCCAAAAACGAAGTATTTCCTAAGCTTGCTAGTACCATGTTCCACAGAGATGTCCCATTATTGACTGCAGCAAAACTGATTTTTTGCTATACTACCTATTCATTCCTTGATAAAAAGAAGAAGAAGAAAAAAAAAAGTATGTATATGATTAGATATAGCCAAGTAGTGTTTGATGTTACCTTGATTGATGGAGTTCCAACCTATATACAAAAGCGATGAAATATAAAGAATCTAGTCGATCTTTGCAATAATGTATGATACCATGGCCCCCGTATCAAACAGTATGCATACCCCCAAGATGAGATCATACTTCCCCAGAGTGCATGATCCTATTGATTACAATGATCATCCTTCGTAGCCTGATCGTTGGTAAGCGCCACATTTACACTAGACTTGCAGACCTTTTATAGAAGCAGGGGTGGAGAAGGATTCAACCATTTAAAGCACAGGCCCTATATATATATATATATATAAAACAAAAGAGTAGATCAAGAATGCATAAGAGGTGAGTGAAAGCAACCTTTTTTTTTTTTTTTTTTTTTTTTTTTTTGAGTGGAAAGAAGATCTATTAAATGAAAGAGTGAATAAAGCCAAGGTCTTTTTTTTTTTTTTTGAAAAAAACAAACTTATTATATATAGTACCTACCTTTTATTTCTTCTTCAAGATGACAAGCACCAAAGGAGGATTGTCTGTAGGTAATAACTGAAAAAGAGAAGGGAAGGGAGGAAGAAAAAAAAAAAAAAAAAAAAGGACCTTCACCAGATTCAATCACCGCCTACCATTTCAATTGGGTCGCTCTGATTGGCCAATTTGATAAACAATAATTCCAGATGTATTTTTGGTTCCTTTCTTTTCCTTCTCTTTTTACTTTCAACGCGTCCTTCCATTTTACAATCACATATACTCTTTTATTTATACTTTAAAAACATATATTGACTTATGGCTGATACTTTAAAAGACATTCCTGAATTCTTTGAATCAGAACTTGGGGAATCTATTATTGCCAGAACGGATGCTTTAGGTAAGTTTGGACTTGACTACACTATACAATACTGGTATAGTATGGTTTACTTCAATCAAGTAGATACATTGACACATACTAAACAACTCATCATCTACTTGTTCTTTTTTTTTTTTTTTTAATTTTTATGACACGAACATAGGCACATTCCGTGAATTAGGACCCCCCGATCTTTGTCATATCATCAAAACCAATGCCAAGCCTGGTGTCCGGGAGGTAAATATCCTTTTGATGCTATCATCTGTAAACCATCAACGATCCCGATTTAAAACTAACTCTTGTCTTGTTATAGATTGGAAGCTATCATTATGTGTCTGGTGTTGATGCTTCATCGTCCGCTACCTTGGCCGCTTATTTAAACTCACTCACCTACTCGATGGTAAGAAAACAAAACTATGTCACTAAAATACTATGTATTAATTTGATGTTTAGGACGAACATCAATCGTGGTTTACTAAATCCAATGCTTGGCGAATTCGATCTGGAATCTACTGGTATGTAAATTATCTTACTGTGGCACAAATAGTGAATCTAACAATGTACTTTATATTTATATAATAGTTGCTTCAATGCTTTCTCTCGTGTAGATGTCCGTGTGGAGGTGAAGATCCCTGGTGGTGTGGAAAGTTACTATGTCGATGTGCGTGGTGAACGGTAAGTCGAAATCATCATGGCTTTTTTTTTGAATCACACTAATTAACCTTTTTATAATGTCTAGTCATGAAGCTACGGCAAATATTTGGCAAGAAACCTATCTATCAGCAATCCTTCGCGCTATTCTCTATTCTGATGATAGCTATTATCGTCTTGCCGGTTACCGAAAGGTAGATCCAATCATCAATCTTACATCTGAACAAAAGTTTTTGGAGGCAGTGGAAAGCTTATTCTTCAAAGGTAAATTATAATCAGATTGATTAATGAACTAAACCATTGCATAATGTTTTATATATTAGGTTGGCAATTGGGTAGCAAACCTGAAATCCAAACAGCAACGGTGGTCCACAATCATTTGATATCTGGTGTGATGAAGTACTTTAGCGACAGCTTCCGATATGGTCCTGCTATCACACTATTTGAAAAACTGCAAAAGAAGGATCCTGAAGTCGGTGCTCTCTTGGCTGAAGCTTATATTGGTCAAAATGAAGAAATTAAGGCGGTGCAGAATCTTTATGAAAACCTCAAGCTGGTGCCCATGAGCTACTCCTTGTTACATGTGCAGGTGGACTTTTTACGTAGTAAGGTATGATATTATTCTATCAAGTCGAACCTGTTTAGAAACTAAATTATTGATTCGATATTGGAATAGGGCGAATACCAAATGGCTTTGAAACTGGCCAAGTTTGCTGTCGACACCACTCCTTCTGAATTCCTGACCTGGGCGAAATTGACTGATGGTAAAGCATATAAACACAAAGTAGATAACACGATAATTAACTGATTAATCTACTTCTTTTATAGTTTACATTGATTTGGGTGATTATGAAAGCGTAAGTATTGAATGAAAAGGAAGGATGGAGGAACAATTATAAACAAAGTGATTTATTATTATTATTATTATTATCATTATCATCTAGGCTTTACTGACACTGAACTCCTGTCCCATGTTTACCTACAGTGAAAGGGATATGCATCGTATGCCTGCACCTGCAAAGACTCATTTGCCTATCAAACCTGAAATAGCCAATTCTGGTGTGATGGAAGATGATGCTGTGGGTCGTGAAACTGAAGTAAGTAGGGACACTATACTAAGGTAGGGACAAATAACTAACATTATTGATTATATTATAGGCTGATCCCAACCTGGTCCGTCTTCCCGCCCCTGCGCTCCATGGTACATTCGCCAAAGCCTATGCTCTATTGACTCGATTGGCTACTCGCATTGGATGGGATGACCTACTTAAATGTCGATCTCACGTATTTGTTATGGAAGAAGAATATCGTATGCAAAAGGCCAAGGAAGAAGAACGAAAGACGAGCTTCTCACACGCAGGACATAAATCTACAACCGACAATGACAACAAGGAATCAACTAGAGCGGACTCGACAGACGACAAGGAAAAGGATGATACAAAGGAGGACGAATTGACGGAAAAGCTGGACGAAGTCAACCTGGACGAAGACAATCTTCCCTCTAAAAATGATGATGCCAAATCAACTACGACAACCCTTGCTGAAATTCCCAAGATGGACGAACCCTCGTTGGAACGACCACGACAAGCAGCTGAAGATCCAAAGGTAAGAGGAAGAAGAAGAAAGAAAAAAGATGATGATTGGGATGGAATCATACTAACGACTATACCCTTTCATTACACTAGTCTGAAGATAAAGATGCTCGGGCAAAAGAAGATGTCAACTTTTCTTTTGGTAACAAACGACTCTGTGAAAGATGGTTGGATAACTTGTTTATGGTGCTTTATGAAGATTTACGGATCTACACCTTCTGGCGTACTGAAGCTGCTCACTACCGCGCTCAACAAATGCCTTACCGCAAGACAGGCACCGAATGGGAACTTTTGGGTGATCTTGCTCTCCGATTATGGCACGAGGTAAAATGGATGCAAAAATTAAGCAACGAAATCTCACACTTTTTGTTTTTAATAGGCTGAAGCAAAGGAAGCATTCGAACAATGTTTGGATTACAAATTCTCTGCCAAAGCCTGGATCAAGCTATTAGAAATCTATGCCAAGGATGGAAATGTGGAACGGGCGTTATTGGCAGCTGTCAAATTGACTGTTTATCATGAAAGATGGTATCATGAAATTGTGGTAAGTTGGATTTAACATGTCATACTTGACTAGCTACTAACTAGTCTCTCTCTCTCTTTGTAGTATCCTACCGAAATCGCCTGTAATTTGAACAAGTTGATTCGAACCCAGGGATTATCCAAAATGCAAAATGTCTTGACCTCCATGAACTTGCCACAAGTCGTACAAAAACTGATGCGGCGCTACTTTGATTATGGTGAACTCTTCAAGGTGGAAGGATACGAATTCTAAAAACACTGTTAGTTATACATATAGTGCCCTTTACTTTATTTTAGTCTAGTTATAGTTTTTTGATATCTCTTACTCTTTTTACTTAGTACTAGTTTTATGATCACCCTCCTCTCTCTCTCTCCTTCTTCTTTTTTTTTTTTTTTTTAACTTACAAAAATCACCATTCAACTATTATTATATGCAGTGTACTTTTATCAAATAAAAAACAGACTTTGCGTGCTACATAGACAATCATCTACTCTGATAATATCTGGATCCCTTTTTTTAAAAAACCCCTATCCGGTCATACATACAAATACCATCCATTTTATTAACATCACCATAATTTATAATAAATAAAGACTAAAAGTAAAAAACTAAACAACTATAAGGTAGTAGTCAAGGGTCCATTGATTATTCTTCATCTTGTTTCACTTGATCAGCAGCAGCATCCACATCCACAGGCACCATAGCGACCTTGACAGTGACTTCACGTTCCGCCACCATCAAAGGTTTAAAGTTATCAATGATCTTTTGTTGTTCAGTTTCATTAGCGACATCCACAAACCCATATCCTTTCGACCGGCCACTATACAAAAAAAAAAAAAGAAACGGGATGAGTTTCGGATTTTCTTTTCCGACAATATAAAACCCCTTTACTTTCTTAACCTAGCTACAGTGGCAGATTCGATACTAAAGTCAGCAAAGAGAGCGGCCATTTCTTCATCAGTGGTGACAAAAGGTAGATTGGCGACAAAGAGCCGAGTAGTGGATGCTGTGGTGGGACGACGGGCCGGTAAGGAACGGCGCTTGGTTTTTTCCGTTTTGGGACTTGCCATTTGTATGGTGATTTCACGGTCGTCAAGCATAGTCTTGTCGAGTTTTTCCACTGCTTGTTGGGCTTCTTTTTCCGTTTCAAAAGTTACAAATCCATAACCTGCTGATCGATGTTTTCCTCGTTTGATAACTGTGGCATCGATTCTAGTAATGAGAGAGCGTGAATAGTCCATTGCGTGCATTCGTCAGGTGTGTCGCTCCCCCCTACTTACACTTTACCAACAGATTCAAAATATTGTTTGAGTCCATTATCGTCAGTTGAGAAGGATAGATTTCCGATAAATACCTATGGAAAGTATATATAGAAGATCCCATTAGTAAAGTATCCTCTTTTATGCAATTCATATCTTTTTTACCTTGTTGTCTTCTTTTTCACCAGTAGGAGTAGCCATGTTTCTTTTTTATTAATAGCACAAAGGATGTATATGTATATGAATAAAATATAAAATCAATAGTAACAGTTAGAGTCAAACCAATTGTAAACAAGAGAAAGAGAGAAGAATAAAGAAAAAAGAAGGTAGACCCATCAATAGGACATATTTAAACCCCGTCGATTCACATTCAAGGAGGCAACATGGTCGCACACGCTTTTATTTTTTTATTTTTCAATCCCCGTGTCCCTTTCTCTTCTTTATATTAAAAAAAAAAAACCCTCTCTTCCTTCTTCTTCTTCTTTTTCTTCTTCTTCTTCTTCTTCATCACCTTTGATCATGCTGTCACCCTCCAGCGATAACAACTACCAGGAACAACATGCACCCAGTCGACAATGGAGTATACGCCAAGCGAACAGTCGACTTTACTCACATGGATTAGAATCAGCTCTTGAAAGTGATCTCACCTTGCAACAAATGGAAGAAAAAGACAACTCTCCTGTTATTCCTTTGGATCATCTAGACAGCAACAAGAACCTACATCGTCAATCCAACAATCCATACAAGTCATTTGCCGGTCTCGATCAACAGCAGCGCCAATCATCAGGACTCCAACAAGATCCTTTTGCTATAGCACCCATGGAAGCCTGGCAAGAAATGAAAGACTATAATCTCCAAGTTCATGGTATTCCTACTCTTGATCAACTCTTACGACTCCCTACCAGCAATCCCATCACACAGTCTCAATTCTCGACCTTTTTAAAACGACGAGGTGCTCAACAGAATCTCAACTTTTTATTGGAATTGGAAACTCATCAACGACTATGGCAAGCCTACCTCAATAGCGTAGAACGACAACAACGACCGGAAATACAATCTAACCGAGCTAGTAAACACTTGTTGGCACAGGAAACATTTGCCAATAATCTATGGAGTCCTACCACAGGGTACTTTGAAACATCCGACACACTCGACTTGTTACACTCTAGCCACACCCACCTTGCCTCCTCCAACACGAATCAACCGTATGCGTCCAGGACATTGCAAGGAGATAAATCGTTATCAAAACACGATGTGGTACAAAATGCGGTGCGGATCTATCGAACGTTTTGTAGCCGGTACGATGCTGCCCAACTGATTCATTTACCTGATGACCATCGGGCTGCTTTGGAAAGTTTGGTGGAAACTCATCAACGACCTGAACCTGTCATCTTTGATGGCGCTCGATCTCATGTGTTTGATGTCCTCAATATGTTTTATTATCCTCAGTTTGTCGATGCTGCTCTTTACACCAACTTGACAACACTCTCTTCTCGTCTCTTCTTGGTAGCCGGCCTCGTGCTGCTCGTGTTTGGAATGGCTCTGGAATTCGCTCTGATCTTTTTAAATAATGGGACCACAGCGACTCGGTGGTGGGCTTTTATACCCTTCTTACTAAGTTGGTCGGGTTTATTGTCTGGGATCACTCATTTTAATGGTTGGTATGCCTGGTTGCAAAAAAGGTAAAAAGCAGAAAATAGAACAATGAAAAGAAAAAGAAAAAACTAATCAACATGTGGGTTATGATAGTGAAATAGCCTTCTTGGTGTCGATTCCTATTCAAGATAAAACTGTAATCAAGATTCATCGAAAACGGGCATTTGTATTCTGTGTGGCTAATGTCCTGATTGCTTTTGTTAATACCATTGTATTTGTGTTTATCCCTGCTCATCGTTTATAGGTGGTTATTATTATTATTTACACTAGATCCCCCTAGTGATAGCTTTATTATTATGATCTCTTTGGGTATCTCTATCACTCACTGATCTTTTACCCTACTCCTTCTTTTATTTGTATCCCCCTCTCCATCTCCCCATCTTCTCTCCTTATTGTTTTATAGGCACTGGCTGCTATCCTTTCTCCTCTCTCTCTCTCTCTCTCTCTCTCTCTCTCTCATCCACTAATGAATCGGGAATTCTCCTCACTTCATTTCACCTTTATTGTCCTCTGTCCTCACTTTACTTTTATATAGTTACACCTTTTTTTTATTTTTTTTTTTTTTTTTATCTTTGATACATTTAATCAGCACAATAAAGAAATTTGATTCTCATTTTACTTGTACACCTCCTTACCAGTATTTATTGTCCCAAAAACCATGTCGGCGATTCAATTATACTTGTCTTTGACTCGTCGTTGACAAAAGTTTTTACCAAAACCAAAATCTAATAAAGATAATAACCCCAAAGTCTGTAATTATCACTTTTTGCCTCTTACTGTGCAATAGGAATGTTTGAAGATTATCACAATCGTCTATCCATCCATCTGATGCTACAAACATTAAACGAAGAGCGGGGATTGAATCAATGTTGTTTGACAATGCAAGAATCGGAATTCAACCCCCGCGCCGTACTTTTTTTGTATTTCTACTGGCAAATGACATACTTATCAAAGGGGATCTAATTGGCGAGTCCATCTTTGTTAAAAGGAAACTATTGGGTTAGTAGGGAATTTTCTAAACAAAAAGTTATCGATGAAGATAACAGGGGTTGTCATCGGCTATTTATGAAGATGGAGTTCGTTTTGTACTTGACGTGTCGCTTTTTTCTGAATATGTTAAATGGAAGAAAAAAACAACCTATCGTTGAAAAGAAGAATGATCAAGTATGTTGATCCCATTTCTTACCATGCTCATTTCCCTGTTCTTCTTCTTTTTGAGGACTACTATTTTGTTGCTTTTAAATGCAACTGAGTATCTTTTTCCCGGTTTGTTTTTTCGATGTTTTTCCCATTTAGGATCGTCCTTTATTTCCCTCCTTTTGTTGCGTCTGTATCATTCCTCTTTTTCTTTTTATTCTTCAAAAAAGCGATCATCGTCATTCTTTTCCACTTTGTTGTTGTTGTTGTTGTTCAATAACTATCGATTTTATAGAAGGAGATCAAAAAACATAACAATAGATATATAGTGATATATTAGGGTTGACTGATCACATCACTTTTGCATAATTTCCTTCTAATGTCGTCAAACTCCGACCGACCTTCGAACCTCGACACGCCAGAATCCTTCCTGACCGTACAAGAGGAGGAAGAATCTGGAACAACAAGCATACATACCAAGGGCTCACTTTTCCCTGGAACTGAGGGAGGTGATTCTCATCCCATAGACACCCATCAAACTTTGCACGACAAAACAGAGAAAATACATTTGCATGATGCCAATTTTCCAGAAATACAGGCATACTACTCAGAGTAAGATATACAAAAAGTAAATTCATCTGAATAACTTGACTTGACAACTCTTTCTCTCTCTATATATATCATATGAATGATTTGACTTGACAACTCTTTCTTTCATATCATCAGTACAAAAGATGCAACATACCCTTCCCTTCATCAAAATATTCAAAACCCGCTTCCACCGCCGGGTCCTGACGGTAAATAAATATTTCCCACCTTTATGCAATTTTCTCACCTCTCTTTCTTCTTCATTCTAATATTCTACAGATTTACTCAAACGTCAATCGTATGGTCAATTCGACTCGAAATCATTATCTACTGGTAGTAATTTACAACCACCCTTGACGCAACCACGGGGTTTTGATGGTAAATACATTCTTCCCATGGTTTTACTCGTTTTACTCACCCTTTTCTTTCTTTCTTTCTTTCTTTCTTTCTTTCTTTCTTTTTTTCCCCTCTACAGCTTTAATTGAACACCAATCTTATGGTCAACTCAACTCATCAACATCTACTGGTGGTTTACAACTTCCTTTGGTACAACCACATTATTATCCTCAAGACGATGGCTGCGATGTGGATGTTTTAGCTGCTTTGGTGGATGGCGGGGACGATCGATACAAACGCTACGGAACATCGGCCGATTCCATGCTAGCTGCCATTCAAAGCCAAAAGTATCGCAACAAGATAACTGAAAGCAATGCCTCCATTGACGAATTCCGGTCTTCTCATGATCCTGGTCTGCGCAACAATGATCTCAAAAGCTTTGGTGTGAACAAGTATCCTTCCTGGACTGGTGGTGGCGTGGACCCTCCGATTTCTTGTGAAGATATCAAATCGATTATGGTCACGTTGGGTAATAAATTTGGATTCCAAAAAGACAGCATCAATAACATGTTCGATCATCTCATGGTCATGCTGGATTCACGCTCATCAAGACTACGACCTCAAGTGGCTTTGGATTCTCTGCATGCGGATTATATTGGCGGCGAAGGTGCGAACTATCGAAAATGGTACTTTGCGGCACAGATGGACTGTATGGACCGTGACCCAGAGACACTCAAGCTGGAAAAAGAAGAATACAACAATGATGAAATTGCTTGGCTACGATCGGCGGAAACGACTTGGCTCCATACGATGCGTGGACTCGGTAACGAAGAAAAGATCAGAGACTTGGCTTTGTATTTATTACTCTGGGGCGAAGCGGCGGCGGTACGATATACACCTGAAGCTCTGTGCTTCATCTACAAGACGGCGCGCGATTACGACAAGTTTACGGACGACACAACGGTGGTGGAGGAAGGTGCTTATCTGGACAACATTGTCACACCCTTTTATCGCTTCTTCCGTGATCAGACTTATGAACATGTGGATGGCCGTTATGTGAAAAGGGAAAGGGACCACGATCAGACGATTGGCTATGACGATGTGAATCAATTCTTTTGGCACCCCAAATGCTTTGAACGGATTCATGTGGACGACAAGAAAACGACACTGGCAAGTCTGGAACCTCATGCGCGGTATCATGCTCTCTATCAAGTCAACTGGAAAAAGATCTTTAGGAAAACTTACAAGGAAAAGCGGTCTTGGATGCATGCCTCTATCAATTTTACTCGGGTCTGGATTATTCATATTGTGTCCTTTTGGTATTACATTAGCGCAAACGCTCCAACCATGTACTTGGATCCTGATCCTCTTATTGCTTATGAAGAATCTGCTGTCCAATGGTCTATTGTGGCTCTTGGTGGTGTAGTGGCAGTTATGATCATGATGATTGGGTCTTTTGCTGAATTGACGTATCTGCCCATGTCGTGGATTAGCACTAAAACTATTACAAGACGTATTGCCTGTCTCTTCTTGCTATTACTCATCAATGCTGGTCCTTCTGTCTATTGTGTCTTTATTGATCGTACAAGCTTTGCTTCAAGATTGGTGGCGATGATACAATTACTCATCAGTGTTGCGACAACTTTATTCTTGGTCTTCACCCCGTCGGCTTATCTCTTTACTCGACGTGATATGCATTATCGGGACACACTTGCTTATCGGCAATTCACCGCCAACTTTCCCCCATTGAAACCCATCGATCGCATCATGTCGATCTGTCTTTGGATCTGTGTATTTAGTTGCAAATTGCTGGAATCCTACTTTTTCTTGGCTCTCTCCTTCAAGGATCCTCTCAAGGTGATGTCTCGAATGCAAATCGAGAACTGTAATGATGCTGTCTTGGGGGTGATGCTATGCGACTATATGCCATCCATTACCATTGTCCTCATGTTTTTGATGGATCTGATTCTCTACTTTTTGGATACATATCTATGGTATATCATTTGGAACACTGTCTTCTCCGTGGCAAGATCATTTTATCTCGGTATCTCCATCTGGTCTCCTTGGCGAAACATCTTTTCTCGTCTTCCAAAGCGGATCTTTGTCAAGCTACTTGCCACCACGGATATCCAAATCAAATACAAACCGAAGGTGCTTTGCTCTCAAATCTGGAATGCCATTGTAATTACCATGTATCGTGAACATTTGATCACTGCTGATCATGTCCAACGAATGCTATATCAACAGGTAAAAACTAATGGAAAAAAAAAAGTAGTCAGGTCATTTATTAATTGCATTTATGGTTGATTATTATAGGAAGTCAATTCTACTGATGGACGGAAAATATTGAAACCTCCTACCTTCTTTGTCTCTCAAGAAGATACTGCTTTCAAAACTGAATACTTTCCCAAGCATAGCGAAGCAGAACGTCGGATTCACTTTTTTGCACAAAGTTTGACCACTCCAATGCCACCACCAAGACCAGTGGAATGTATGCCATCCTTCACTGTGCTCGTGGTAAGTTTTAATAGATACATGCATATCATTAATTTGACCTTTATACTAACTTGTAACTCTCTTTATAATCATAGCCTCATTATGGTGAAAAGATTTTGTTGACACTCCGGGAAATCATTCGGGAAGACGACATCAACAGCCGTGTGACTCTATTGGAATATCTCAAACAACTGCATCCAGCCGAATGGGAGAACTTTGTCAAGGACACCAAGATCATGGCGGACGAAGAAATGAACGAGGACAGCAATCGAAGCGAATCTACATTCTCGACGGCACCGGAAAAAGATACCACCAAAGCCAAGATTGATGATCTCCCCTTTTATTGCATTGGATTCAAGTCTTCGAAACCGGAATACACTCTACGGACAAGAATCTGGGCTTCTCTTCGGGCACAAACTCTCTACCGTACTGTCAGTGGCTTTATGAACTATCGCAAGGCTATTCGACTCTTATTCAGAGTGGAAAATCCGGACAGCCTGCACAGCTATCAAGATGATCATGAACAACTGGAAAAGGATTTGGATCGACTGGCTAATCGTAAATTCAAGTTTTTGGTGGCAATGCAACGATACGCCAAATTCAACTCTAGCGAAAAGGAGGATGCTGAATTCTTGTTTTCAGCGTACCCTGATCTCCAGGTGGCCTATGTGGACGAAGAACCTCCAAAAGAAACTACTGAAGCTGGTGCTGAATCAGTCTTTTACTCTGCTCTGGTGGATGGTCATTGCGAAAAAACTGAAGACGGCAAACGGGTTCCCAAGTATCGCATTCGTGTCCCTGGTAATCCTATTATCGGTGATGGGAAGTCTGACAATCAAAATCATGCATTAATCTTTTACCGCGGTGAATTCCTGCAATTGGTGGATGCTAATCAAGACAATTATTTGGAGGAATGCTTGAAGATTCGAAATGTCCTTGGTGAATTCGAAAACCTCGATCCTATCGACCACTCACCTTACTCATCCTCTTATGCCAGCAAAGAAACTTCACCTGTGGCCATTGTTGGTGCTCGGGAGTACATCTTCTCTGAAAACATTGGGGTGCTTGGTGACGTGGCAGCGGGTAAAGAACAAACCTTTGGGACTCTGACACAACGTATCATGGCCAAGATTGGTGGGAAACTGCATTATGGTCACCCTGACTTTTTGAATGCGATATTTATGACGACTCGAGGTGGTGTAAGCAAGGCTCAAAAGGGACTACATCTCAACGAAGACATTTATGCTGGAATGAATGCATTTACTCGTGGTGGACGAATCAAGCACACTGAATACTTTCAATGTGGTAAAGGGCGTGATCTTGGTTTTGGTTCCATTCTTAACTTTACAACAAAAATTGGCACTGGTATGGGTGAACAAATGCTCTCAAGGGAATACTATTATATTGGAACACAACTGCCTTTGGATCGATTCTTGACATTTTATTATGCGCATCCTGGCTTCCACATCAACAACATCTTTATCATGCTATCTGTACAAATGTTTATGTATGCTCTCTTATTCATCGGTGCTATGGGATCCTCATTGGTGGTGTGCGAATATAATGCCGATGCTCCGGAAGACGCTCCGTTGACTCCGGCGGGCTGTTACAACATGGTGCCAATATTTGAATGGGTCAAGCGTTGTATTCTGTCCATTTTTGTGGTTTTCTTTGTTGCCTTTATGCCACTATTTTTACAAGAATTGACTGAACGTGGATTTTGGCGAAGCTTGACAAGACTAGGCCGACACTTTATCTCGCTCTCACCGCTGTTTGAAATATTTGTTACACAGATATACACAAACTCTGTTTTGGAAAATCTTATATTTGGTGGGGCTCAATACATTGGTACAGGTCGTGGGTTTGCTACATCCAGGATTCCATTCTCGGTGCTGTATTCTCGATTCTCAAGCTCTAGTATCTATTCTGGTGCACGCAACATGATGATTATGCTGTTTGTCTCGCTGGCTGTCTGGATCCCGCACTTGATCTACTTTTGGTTTACTGTGGTTGCCCTGATCATCTCGCCCTTTGTCTTTAATCCAAATCAATTTGCGCTTGTGGACTTTTTGGTGGATTATCGGGAATACATCCGTTGGCTGTCTCGTGGCAATTCGAAAACACACAAAAGCTCTTGGATCAACCATTGTCGGTTGGCTCGTACACGCATCACCGGTTTCAAGCGCCGACTTCAGTCCAAGGAAGGTGGTATGGTGGGGGATATTCCACGTGCTCGACTGGGTACTATCTTTTTTTCCGAATTCCTGCAACCCATGTTATTGGCTGTGCTTTGTGTTATCCCTTATGTGTTTGTGAAAAGCTTTGATCCGGATGACAATACATTGGCAAGTGAAGGTCCGAGTGGTCTGGTGCGTATCTGTATATTGGCTCTGACTCCGATCCTTCTCAACACTGGTGCTTTGGCCATCTTCTTCTTTGTCTCCTTGACCTTGGGCTCTCTTCTCAGTCTATGCTGTGTCAAGTTTGGCTCGGTGATGGCGGCGATGGCGCATGGTTGGGCGGTCATCAACTTGATCATCACCTTCGAAGCTCTTATGCTACTGGAAGATTGGAAACCAATGTTTATTGTGCTGGGTATAGTATCGATAGTAGCGATCCAACGTTGTATCATCAAGGTGTTTACTGTGGTATTTTTAACTCGGGAATTCAAACATGATGGTGCTAATCGTGGCTGGTGGACAGGCAAGTGGTATGGCCGTGGGGTAAGTAAAAACAGAAACAAAAATTCAAAAGTGGGTACATATACTAATTCCATCCACCTAATTATCTTGACTTTATAGCTTGGATGGCATGGTAAGGTTTTGGTTCCTTATAAAAGGGGTAAAGAGACATGATCCTTTGACTAATTTTTTATTTTTTAATCTAAATAGCTGCGTCTCAACCTCTTCGGGAATTCATATGCAAAATCGTCGAAATGAGCGAATTCGCCACTGACTTTGTCTTGGGACATTGTATCTTGTTTGTGCTATCCTTATTCTGCCTGATCCCCTGTGTGAATACGGCTCACTCCCTCATGTTGTTTTGGCTGCGACCTAGCAAGCAGATCCGACCACCTATTTGGACAGCAAAAGAACGAAAAGAGCGACGTCGGATATCGATCATGTATGGGCTCCTGTTTGTCTCTATGTTTATAATCTTTGTGGCATTGATCGGTGCCCCTTTGGCTCTCGGACCCGTTTTAAACTTGGTGGATTCTAGATCATTACCTATTTAATCTCTCTTATACATTTACATTGACTTATCCTCATTGCTTTTAACAATAATCATCCATTTACCATTATCCCCCCTATCCATCCTGAGTTATAGCGTTTAACTATATCTATTAGAACCTTTTTTAAAAATCAATAAATGACATCTTGTATCTTTTATAAACATCAACTTGTTTGCATATTTTGTATATGCTTCTGCGAATTGTCAGCATGACTTCAATGGGTCAATGTTCAGCCACCACATAGTTTTTAACCTCCAATTCCGAAAAAGGAGGTCGAAGTTTACACTCAAGCTATACGTGTTGAAAGCTCTATCACCAGCCCACAAACAAAAGGAAACTTAAGTATGTCTATATACTATCATTTGAGGAGATACATATGCTACTGGTGTTAAAAAAAAAAAAATCAAAAGCGGCATTTCAATTCAAGTGTCGGCATAATCTAATTTAAATGGGCGAAGTATGAAAAAAAAAAATAAAAGACTGGTATGGACGATCAAATGGTATTTTATTAAGTAATTTGCCATGTCTATTATTTCTTATTGTATATACTACTAGTTTTATTGCTAGATTAAAAAAGGGTGATGTTAAACGAAGAGTGGCGAAACAGACAAGGTAAGGGTTATAAGGATATAGAGGGGGGAAGGGGAGGAAGAGAGTAGAGAAGAATGCAGGGTATAGAATACAGAAGACTAAAAATGGGAGTAGGGACCAGGAATAGTGTTATCTAGAATATCAGTAATATCATCCGGAGAAGCAGCCAAGTCCTCCAAAAAAGGAATGAGATCAACGAGTTCAGAATCATGAGGATCATTAAACCAGGAAGACACAGGTACGGCATTGGCGGTATGGAATAAATAACTGGCAGGTGAGTTGTCCAAGATGATGACTTGATCCAATTGACGCCCCAGTTGTGATAAATCCTTAACATAGGTTCCTTTATAGTAAAAGCATGATTCACGGAAGAGTCGGTGCCGGACTGCTCGATGAATATCAAAGGTATCTAATACAGGATCGGCATACTAGTTAAAAAAAAAAGAAAAGAAGAAAGGATGAGTTTTGATCAAATAGATAGATGGATAGACTTAATTTGTTACCTTTGATAGACTAGCCGTAAAAACGACGATTTCATACAATTCACCCATTCGTTTCATGAATGCATCCACACCTGGTCGTTTCAAAACAAAAACATTGTGAAAAGAGCCATCGATTTCCACAGGCACCACAAAGTCCGCTCGAGGGGTAATCTGTTGAATACATGAAATGAGTGTTAGTCATGATAAATATGCTTTGTTGTTTTTCCCCTAATTTACCTTGAATGAACTATGAACAAGAGTTTCATCCAAATCAAGTACCAGGCATTTGCGTCCTTTATCTTGTTTACTGATGGGTGCCAATAACCAAAGATCCTAATTGTCAAAATAAAAATAAAAAAAAGTGAGAGCCTGTTTAGTTACGTAGATAAAGGATAGGAGGGGGAGGGGGAAAGGGGAGATATAGGGATCATTTAAATACCTGTTCCATATCAAGGGAAGGCGTTGTTGTTGTTGTTGTCTCTTGAATGGAGCAAGTCTTGTCTTTCAAAGGATAGCTGAGTTCTAAAGTGGTACCGAGTTTGATTGATGCTGTGTCACAAGTTGGAGTGATGATTCCTTTGTCAGGGTCTGTTGTGTTTGCCGTAGTGTTGCTGTGAGTGTTGATTTCTTTGGATGAAGTAGTGGAACAAGTGAGGGTTTGTGCTGCTTGGTTGCTAATCGATCGACGTGTATCATTGTTATCTTGAATGGTGTTTTCAGTTGTAAAAGAGCAGCATGTCAGTAAGGAGAGAAGTCGTTTACCGTTTATTGGGCGTCGTCTTTTAGATGTTGTCCAGTTCATTTTGGAAAAAATACCAAACGAAGCTATAGAAAAAGGTGTTAGTTGAGGATTGGGTGTATATATAGAGTGGATTCACAAACCTGATTTGCCAAAAAGATGGAAACGATGGGTACTTGTAGCAGTATGGCGACTGGAAGGTTTCTCTTGAGAGAAAGTGGTCATAATAAAGTAAAAGTGATTTATATACAATAAAAAGAAGAGTGTAAATGGGAATAAGGTTGGAAAGAAATAAGGGAAAGAGGAGGAAGCAGAAAAGAAACCTTTGAGTTAGACCCGGCTCCTTTTTTTTTCCACTGACGGTGTTTAAAATCTTGCATGTCGGTAACTTTTTTTTTTTTTTTTTTTTTTTTTTTTTTTTGCTGCAAGAACAGTACGGTGACACCAAAGTCGCGCTTGCTGTTTTTATATTTCTTTTGTGGCTTTACTATCCTATTTCATATCGTTTCACTGGTGGAACCTCGGCTAAAACAAAGCTTTTGTCAAAAGTTCATAAAGTGATCTGATATAAATCCAAAAGGAAGGACTATCCCGCGAAAATCTTGACAATTCGAATCCCGCCTTTGATTAAAAAGTCTCATCGTGCCTAATTTCTTTCTTTCTCTTTTCTTCTCACCGTTTTTTTCTTTTCTGTAAACATCATCTACCATGAACCAAGAGAATGAACCTCTTATTGGCCATTCTGGTCATCATACTCAACGCAACTTGACCTTCTTTTCTTCCTTCAAGACCACAATGACTTCTTCCTACTTTAACATTCTCCTCATCTTTGTGCCTCTTGCTCTTGTTGCCTCCTATACCAATGCTTCCGATCCTGTTGTCTTCTCCCTCAACTTCTTGGCTATTATTCCTTTGGCTAAACTCTTGGGTTTCGGTAATTATCATATAAAAACTATTGTTTGTTGTCACTAACTATCTTTTTTAACTTGGTTACCTAGCCACGGAAGAAATCGCTTTACGAACCGGAAGTACTATTGGAGCCGTAAGTATAAAAAGGAATGGATAAAAATAAAAAACACTCATCATCATTTTTATCTCTTATGATTTAGTTACTTAATGCTACCTTTGGAAATGCTGTTGAACTCATCCTTGGTGTTATTGCTTTGAAGGAAGGACTTATTCGCGTGGTTCAAGGTATGACAATAGAATAATCCTACGTGACAATAGTGTTACTAACTATTTTTTTTTTCTCCTTTAACTACTAGCTTCTATCTTGGGCTCCATCTTATCGAACATTTTACTGGTAAGGCTTATAAATATATGGGCATGGGGGAGGGGAGAAAAGGGAGGAGGGGACTAATTATGATTCTTCTCTTTCTGTAGGTTCTCGGGTTTTGCTTCCTTTTGGGTGGATCTACACGTCAAGAACAAAGCTTCAATGTTACTGGTAAGAACAAACACATCCAAAATATGATTGAATGCACTATTCATATTTTTTTTTTTACTGTCAATAGCTGCCCAAACATCTTCTTCTCTTTTGGCTCTTACTGTCTTGTCCATGTTGATTCCTGCTGCCTTTAGTGCTACTGCTGCTACCTCCACTGCTGCTGAAGAAGGTATCCTCCAACTCAGTCATGGCACTGCTTTGATTCTCTTATTGGTCTACATCTTATTCTTGTTTTTCCAGGTAAAAATAAACTATATGCGTATATATGTACGCCAAATGCATACTAAATGTTGACGTCGGTACTCACACACTCTATTTCTTTTTGTTTTGCGTAGTTGAAAACCCACACTTATTTGGTATGATAAACTAACGAAATCAGGAAAACCTTGTTTTATTCACACTAACCTCCTTAACATCTAGTACGAAGACGAAGCAGATGAAGATGAAACGCCAAGCACCACCTTGGCCTTCTCCATTGTCAGGTAAGGCAATGATTGTCTATATTGACAATTCGAGATGGTGACACAATTGACTAATTCATGCATTTTTTATATTCTAATAGTCTCATTGCTATTGCTGGCTTTGTGTCCTTGCATGCCGAATTCTTGGTTGGAGCGTAAGTCATGGGGTATTTACACAAGCGGAATTGACTTCATGTCTTTTCTTTTCTTTTAAAAAAAAAATAGTATTGAAGGTGTCGTGGAAAGCTGGGGTGTAAGTTGCCATCGTTTGATAAGACAAAGTATCATGCACTAATATTCTTTTGTTGTTGTTGTTGTTGTTGTTATGATAGATCGATGAAACATTTGTTGGTATCATCTTATTGCCCATTGTTGGAAAGTAAGTAGTCTGCGATTGGGACATTCATGCATACTGACACTTTTTATTTTAGTGCTGCCGAACATGTTAGCTCTGTCACTTTTGCATTGAAGAACAAGATGAACCTTTGTATCGGTATTGCTGTCTCCTCCTCTCTCCAAATTGGCTTGTTGGTGACTCCTGTCTTGGTGATTGCTGGATGGGTCATTGGTCAACCCATGACTCTCTTCTTTGAAAACTTTGAAACTGTGGTGCTCTTCTCCAGCGTATTGATTGTCAATTACTTGATTCAAGATGGTCGATCCAATTGGTTAGAAGGTGTCCAACTTTTGGTAAGTATATGGAGAAAAGGAAGCGAAGGGTATCACTAACATGGGCTAACATAATCATTTTGTATGTATAGTCCGTCTACGCCATTGTTGCTCTGGCTTTCTATGTCCATCCCACCAACAAGGATTAAAAAAAAAAAAAACTAGTTATATACTTTAGTTATCTCTCTGTTTTTACATGTTTAAATAAAATGATATTACTCTCTTTGTATCACTATTTGTGTGTGTGTGTGTGTGTGTGTTGACAAGTCGGACCAGGGGTAGCCGGATGTTTATACAGGGAATCAAAAGGTATGATGGATCTTGTCCCACGTGCACACCTTTTGGTGTTCTTTCACTTTTATATATACAAATACACAACAGCATGAACCATTCAATCTTACTTTGGTTAGCATACAGTGATGGTGACATAAAAAGTATATTATCCCAGTCTACCAGGAACAGGAAATCAATTGGTCATGATGAGAGAACCTTATCCAAACGGACGGACCAATTATGGCAATGTCGGGGTTTACAAAATTTGGGTATGTAAGATTTTTCCATGTCTCTTTTCTTTTTCTTTTCTTTCTTCTCCTTTTTCTTTTTTCTATTACCATTGACCAACCAACTAATCACCCATAACATTAAAATTAAACGACACCAACAAACTTGGGCGTGACATGCAAGGTGCATTACAAAACCAAGACTTGACGCCCATCATACTCGAATCTGTCGTCATTAGTTATGCCATTGAACTCTGTGTCCGCAATATATTCCTGATCAAGAACAATGACAAGACGCTCGGGATTCATATTGGTAAAAGTCTTTTGGGCTTTTTTATTGCTGTAAAGACAGCATTTTTCTTGTCCTTTTATACAAAGTAAGTACTTGAAAATAAAAAGAACAACACTACTACCTTGCTAACCTTCTTGATTTATTAACACAAGTCAAGGGTTTGCATGCTATATCACCACTCGGTTTGCCGATATCTTTTATCAACTTGGTATGGTGGCTGGTAACTTTGTGCTTTTATCTCGAGTCCATGCGATTATACCTCTTCCTTGGAAACATGTGTCCAAATACTCGGTGGTAGTATTGACAGTATTACGATTGGTCATTGGCATGGTGGATGTAGGTCTTCTTCATATTAACTATGATGAATATGGGATGTGTGAATATTCTGACAATTACTATGTAAGTTTTTATTTTTATTTTTTATTTTTATTTTTATTCTTATTTTACTTTGATTACTCACTTTCTTAATGTGATGATACTTTAGACCGGGCCTATCTACACCTTTTTTGATCTTCTTATTGACATTTATGTCAGTGGTATGATAACCTATGTCCTCGTTACACATATCCGCCGACTTGAAAGTGCTCATCTAACGGTGAATGCATCTCTCTATGTTGCTGTGATCACTCATAATGTCATTCGGACCATCATGTTGACGGTATTCAACTTGATCTCGGGTATCTTCTTAATCATGGTAAGTTGGGTATATATATATATATACATATATTGTTTTACTCACTTTTTAAATGGCGGGGGGTATATTTTGTAGCACATCTCTGATACGGCTATCATGATTGTTTGGCCACTGATCAATCTCTTTGTTGTCTTACTGATCGGGTATGACGCTGATGTGACAAAAACAATCGTCAAACTCAAGGAACAATACTGGAGTACGGTCAACCATCACTCACTATCATCAGCTACTTTAGGTACTCCTTTGGTGATGGAGTCATTATCGAAAACCATCAGTAATCATCATCCAATATAGAAAAGCTCATCCGATTTGCCTTTACGAACCTCTGGAACTCCACAACAACAGTCCGAAAGGGATCAACGATACCCTCAACTAGGCTTTTATAGTAATGTTGATATTAGTTTATAGTTGCTTCCTTTCCCCCCCCTCTCCTATGTGCATTCTTTATTATCCTTTTTACTTCATTAGTCATTTGTAATTAGATTCTCTTCATCAAAAAATAAAAAATAAAGTTGTATTGTTAATGTTGTAAATACAAGCACCGCCCCGTTCCCTTTGAAAAAGGATGACTGGGCATTGGCCTTTTATGACAGGTGGGCTTGAACTTTAATAAAGAAACCTATTTGCTCACCAAGATCCAGAACACACTTACCAATTCCTGCTTCCCGGGTAAATTGTTCAAATCCCGATATAGGCGGCGCATAAAATAAAGCACCATTGCGGGCTGGCTTTTCCATCCCTCTCTTCCTTCCCAAAACATAAAAACAGACGCAATGAGTTTGTTACGGCGATTCAAAGCAACAGATCTCTTCGAATTCAACAATGTGTAAGTAACCCCCCCTCCCCTCATACCTTTGTATCATATATACTTAATACTTTTATTTATTTATTTCCTCCCTTCTTCTAGCAATCTGGATGTCTTGACCGAAACAGTAAGTCTCACTAAAACTCCATTACCAACAGTAATACTGAATCATCTACCTATTTTTTTTTTTTTTTTTTTTTTTTTTTTGATAGTACAACATCTCCTTCTATCTCCAATACCTTGCACAATGGCCTGATCTATTTACTGTGCAAATATCACCTCATGACAATCTTATGGGTTATGGTAAGTACGCTAATGACAATATGAAAAAGGGCATGTTCTCAACACGTCTTGATTCGTTTACCAGTCATGGGTAAAGCAGAAGGTACTGGGAAAAACTGGCACGGCCACGTCACTGCAATTACAGTAGCACCTGAATATCGACGTTTAGGATTGGCTGATGGTATGATGAACTTATTGGAACAAGTGTCTGAAAAAACGTAAGTATATATAGAAGGGAGGAACACAGAAGAACTAATGTATACACATGTAGATATAATGGATGGTTTGTGGATCTGTATGTCCGGATCTCTAATGCAGTGGCGGTGGGCATGTATAAAAAATTCGGCTACTCGGTCTTTAGGCGTGTCCGTAGTTATTATGGTGGATCACATAATAGTGAAGATGCTTATGGTAAGGCAACTTTAATCACGCCTCTTTAAATCTAGGATCATACTGATGTCCTTTTTTTTTTTTTTTTTTTTTTTTTTTTTTTTTACTTTACATGTAATAGATATGCGGAAACCTTTGGCAAGGGACAAGAAGAAGGAAACGATTAGAGATAATGGGGAAAACGTGTATGTCAATCCGGAGGAATTGGACTCTTGGAGATAGACTTTGTTTAGTTTATAGAAATAGACATAGTTTATTGTGATATAGTGTTGCATAATAATAATAATAATAATAAAACATGTTTTATTATGTATGTTAAATCAATGTGGTACAGTAATGGTTTTATGGGATATCATTTGTGGAATTAGGAGTGCTATTTAAAAGTGGAGAAGGGGAGCTATGTATCCTATGTGTAGATGATGAAGGTAATCTATTGGTAGAGGAAGAAGAATGTCGTTGGTCAGGATGGTGATAGTAGATCCGGTGGTAAACTGATGCCGATTTTCCGTCGTCGTCATCGTCATCGTCGTCGTCGTCGCTTTCATTATTGCCCTTGGTACTATTTTGCCGAGGACTAAATTGATCATGCGGTAAAAACGAACCGAATGAGCCAAAAGAAGCCAGTGCACCAAACCTTTGACCAAAGAAGGACGACTGTCCCGATCCTTGCTGAGAGGAATCATGCACGCATACTTGATTGAGTTCCTTGCTGTCCTGATAAGCTTTTTCCATTTGTCGTACCACTTGGGCCACATCCATAGCTGTTGTTGATGATTGTTGCCGACGCAGATTGAGTTCCTGATTATTGGTATTAGAATAACCTGTTGATTGTCCTGAAGCTGGTACATTGTATGTTTGTTCATTTGCTTTCACGGGTAGCCACAGTTGAGGAAGTTCACCCACCAAGTAAGGATTGCCATACCATTTCAAACCAGTATCAAGCACACCAGGGTTTAGATACATGGGCGGTTGGCGATAGTCGGTTTTGTTGTCCGGAGTTGCCTTATAATTATCTTCGTCTAGTATAACACGCCGTTGTCGAGGTTGAGAAGATGATTGTTCGAGTTGTTGTTGTGAATCTGATTTATCAAATCTTTGTCGTGTGGTGTTTTGAATGCTGCCGAGTGCCAAAGCCCATCTATCGCGAGGGTTATATATCGGCTTTTCAGTCAATGTGTTGTTTCCATTCATGTTGCTGTAGTTGTTTAGATCATTACCGCCTCTACTGGAAAAAAGTTCCACCTTTTCTTGTTCCCTTAGTAGTTGCATAGGTAGGTGGAAGCTGTTTCTAAAGTAAGCAGCATCAATAGTGTACTTGAATATAAGAGTAAGGACCACCAATGGGACACAAAAAGCACCGAGTACATAGGAATCCTTCAATATAAATAAACCCAGCATAGTCAATTGGAATAGGATCATACCAACAATAATCCGAGGGAAGACCATGGTCCAGAGATGGCCAGCTGCTTCATAAGGACGGAAGTACACTACAATCATAATTAGTTAGCACCTTTTTATTTTATTTTATTTTTTAAGATATGTACCATAAAGGAATTGGTACTTGAATACAATGTAAGCCATAACAAAGTATAGAGTACCAAAAACACAAATGGCCGGAGCAATCGTGGAGTATTCGAGGACAATGATGAAGATAAGCAAGGGCTGTGGATACGACGAGCCATAGTTGAAGGCGTCAGGTGAGCGAGCATTAGCATGATTTCGAGGTGTTTTGGCAAGAAAGTATATAGAGAATCCACGTACAATAAGAGACCCAAGCAGTAAGAGATTAAGAGGCATCCTAGAATAACAATATATATATAAAGATTGTTAGTGCCCAAAGTTCATGCTATTGATATTAATTTACTTACAATAGTAGCCCTTGTAGAATGGTGTAGTTGATAAAGAATGGAGATACCTATTGATTTCAACCCCCGCCCATCTATCCATTAGTCAATTGTATGCATTGCAAGAAGAGAAGTGGGCACATACCTTCGGGAGACTGGAGGCCAAAATTTGTGCAATTTCAGTAGGTCGTTCAAATAGAATCACCAAAGTGTTAAGTGCCGTCGATACAATAGTAAACACCAAAAGTACGTTGAAGATAAGGAAGAAGAAGTACCTAGACATATTATAAAATGGTTAGGTTAAAACTATTGGCATAATACGCTATACTCCCCCTCCCGTCTTTTTATAACTTACTTGCTAAGTGTCGATTCTGATATAGCACTTCGAGCGCGTAAACCTTGAAGCACACCTAAATCTATAATACGGACAATATAATATGTTAATAGTCGATCTACATTTATAATATATACTTACAATCCAGTATCAGCGGTAAAAGTTGCATGAATATATTCACCAAAACAGTAGGTACCAAGCCTTGAATGATGTTTTGTAATACTTTATGACCATTGATAAAGTCACCTAGACCGGGTGCAACCTTGATGATTGCTTCTATACTTGTGAATGAGGAGATAAAAGAGATGGGCACAGTCCAGAACACCACCAGAGCAGTAGTTGCACTCCAAACAAGGATATCACGCACCACTCGTTGTTTACCGCTGACATGTATATTCTTCCATAACACATCTCGAGGTTCGTATGCATTTGCTGTTCGACAACGGAAGGGCACAGGATTGATAGCAATTTGAGATGCAATCATCTAGTAAAAAAAAAAAGAGTGGGAAAAAAAAAAAGTTAGTATAAGCATACAAAAAGTTTTACATTTACTTTACCGCACTACCCATTTTTTCAAAAGTAACAAATCCCACAGAGGTCATATCGAATTCCGGTGATGCTCGAGCTTCAATTGCCTTCTTGTCCCAATAGTCAAACATATTGCTGTAATGATCAATGGCGTCCACCTTTTCGCCAAATAGTCCAAGAAACCCCAATCGCACTTGTGGTCTTCTTCCCAGTTCCATGATGGTGTCTTGCATTTTACATTTTTCGATAGGATTGGCATTGTCACTATTGTTATTTGGTATGTCGATTACCTTGTTTGTTCGTTGAGGGATAGGTTCGTCATTAATTGATTCATCATCATCATCCGTTGTTGGGCAAGTGCTAGTTTGATCTTGATTGGTAGTAGGTGCCACCTTCTTTTGGTTGTGAATACGATGTGATTCCTGCAAGATCAGATCGGGATGATAATTGTCGATGGTGCATGGATTACCCCAGTACCTTGCATAGGCTTCCTCCAATTTATCCAAAGTCCTTGCACGTTGACGAAGAATGTGACCCAATTTCTTGACATGTCGTACCACATGGCATGAGACCACCACACCCACTCCCAAGTTTTCAAAGTAGTTGGCAAGAGCTTCGTCCGTACGTAGTTCTTCGGGTAATCCAGTGACAATGACAGATCGACAGACGAGTGAGTTGGAGAGTTGTAAAAGATAGCGTGCCCGCATGTAGACATAAGAGTGGTAGTTTTGTTGTAAAAAGAACCAAGTGATAATGGTAAAAAAGTAGGTGAATACAAGATAGGCGATAAGATAAGGTGATGATTCGTTGACAACAGTGATGGAGAGGTGGTCTACAGGATTCAGGAGAGGGTCGGTAAAGTTGCCGGTAGTCGTGCTGATTGGAATCAATACCACCACACCAAAGAAGGAGCAAAGGCTGAATATCTTGATCCCCATAACAATAAAGTCCAGCATCTATTAATATTATTATTGTTATTATTTTGATTAATCATTAAGATCAGCCATGTGAGATCAATTTAAACAACTTACAATAACAGCGTCCAAACCAACTTTATCCAACATTTCAGTTTTGCTGATACGCAACAAGGGAAGGATCCAACCAAAGAAGGTGTCAGGGAGACTTGGTGGTTTCCGTCGTTTCATACTTTTTCTTGGAGCAAAGATGATAGGCCACCTGATAGGGTGAGGTTAGTTAGTTAGATAGTTTTTTACAATGTTTACGACCAGTTGTCAAAATTTTACCTTGTACGCAAAAAGCAAAAGAGCAAGAAGCATAATAATCCAATGGAGCCACAAATGATGAGTTGAGTTGTGAGACCACTTTGATTCTGCTTTGCTGAAGAAGCAATGGACCCAGGAGGAGGTTTGAGAATATCAGGTAGATTCGTTTGTTGGCTTTGGGCAGTAGTAGTGGTGGGTGACGCAGTTGATGTCGAAGCATTAAACGAGGTGGTAGCATTATAAGAGGTGATTAAAGAAGACGTTGTGAATGAAGAAGTTGAATTAAACGGGGTGGGTGAAGTGAATGAAGAAGAAGAAGAAGAAGAAGAAGAAGAAGGTGGTAAAGAGGTGGTCAAGGAAGTCATTATTGTAGTATGGGTTTGTTGTAGAAGAAGGGAGTAGAAGAAGACAGAAAGGGTTGTTTTTCCTTCATTTTATAAATATATTGGAGAATTGAGGGTGAAATACGTCATACAGCATTTTCCTAGTGGAAGAAAGTGAAACGGTCAAGAAAGAAAGGGAAAAGCAAAAGGGGACGCATTTATCTGAGCATGGATTTTTTTGAATTTCAAATCCCGCATTTCCGGGTTTAAAGTTCGAGTCTAAATTCTGAAACTGCATGAACTGAGAGTGGAATAACACGATCTGATAATGTAAAACGAGAGGAGTAGTGTTATATTTACTTGGAAAAGACGTGGAAAGTGATAAAACAGACAACTTGAAGTTCAATACCCATGATCCTTGACTATATGACATTCTTCTCTTTGTAGTGTAAATGCTCATACTTGGGCATCATCATGGGAATGTTACGTATGTATTTCATCTCGATGCCAAGGGTGACAATGTCGCATATTATACTTATATCAACCATACTGCCTCTTTTCATATTCCGCTATTTATGCCCCATTGGATTCTGTTTTCGTATTTTAATAACCAAGAGAAGACGTTTAACAATGGGAAAGAAATGTGCTACAACATACGTATGTACAGTATGATACCCAATATGTATTTGTCTTGGCCATGTTGTATCTCATCATTGCCCTTTATCACATCATTTAAAAGACAATACTATATAATCACACATATATTTTTATTGTATGTTAAAAACAGATATCTAAACTACGTACTAATGTATAATCCAATCTAATCTACAAACAAATCCTTCAAATGGCGTTCCCGTCGATCTTGTTGAGATTCTTTTGACTGTTGTTGAGATTCCAATGTATGTTCAGTGTCTCGAAGAGCATTTTCTTTCGCTTGTCGTTCCCGTTGATGGCGTTGATGTGTTTCATCCACTGCTGTTTTCCATTCGACTCTGTTATTCACCCAAATACCTTGTCGTCGTTCGCTCTTGTCTTCAGGGTTTGCTGGAGGCATAACAGTGATTGTGTTGTAATACTTGAATAAGACTTTGAGAGCCGACACATCCACCCCACCGCATTCTTTACTGAGTTCTTCCCATTTCCTAGGTAATGCGTCTGGTGCCAAGTGTTTGCGATGTTCTAATAATGAGAAGAGTGCGTCGGTAGTGATACGGTTGTTAGTTGTTGTTGTTTGTTCGTCTTTTTCCACACGTTGACGTTCCCGTAAAATGCCTAGCATAGAATCAGACTAATCAATATACAGAGTGTATTAGTTGTTTTATTGCATGGTTCATATCGGTCTTGTTACCTGACGCATTCGAGTAATGGTTGGTGGGATAGTGACAGGACCTAGTTTGGCAAGGTTTTCCAGGAGTTGAGGATTACTACGTTCTTGTTCCATATCACCAAATATATCGTCCTTGTTGTCATTCTTGATATCTAGTATGCAAAGTAATAATAATAGGTCATTATCCATAGAATCTTTCTCTCTTCTTCTTACCAATAGTGTGTTTATCAAGTTGAGTTTGTTGAAGAGTAGATGGTGATTCACGAGGAACAGAGCGTAAAGTTTCAGGCCGTGCTGTTGTTGGTAGTTTTCTAGCCACTTGTTTTGATGCTGTGGCCCCCATAATAAAGTAAAAGCAAAAGAAGAGTGGAAAAAATGAAAAACAAAGCAAAGGACCGAATTTGATTGTCATTGGCTTTGCGGGATTTGAAAATTTAAAAGTGAACTTTTCTTTTTTTTTTTTTTTTTTTTTTTTTTTTGGCTTTCTCCCTTTGATATACACATTTAATGGATCAAGACACAGCCAATCGTTTATATGAAGTAGGCGGTAAACTTCTCTTTTTAAATGCACCTGAACGATTGGAATTCGGGATTGACTATAACGCGTGGACGATCGGGCCATTATTCAAGGGTGTCAAGCTCATTCCTCCTGGGTTACACTTTATCTACTTTTCGTAAGTTGTTCTGTATGTATAATTAACCCTGTTAATCTTTTATATATATATATATATATATAGTACGACAAGTAAAGAAGGCGTTCAAGGTATTCGAACTGGCTTCTTCAAGTACTTTGATATTGGTGAAGTAAGTTACGCACACAATAGGTCTGGACAAGATTACTAACGTTTGGAAAAATGTAGGTGGCAGTGCGTGAATGGAACCCCAAGATTGAAGATTTGTATGGTGAAACAGAAATAGATCCTTCTCAAGTGAACCGATATATTATCAGTAAGAAACCACTATTTAGGTATAATACTTTTATGTATGTTACTAACTAATACCTCTCTTTCTAATAGATATTCGCGAATTTGATCGAAATATGGGACCCTATCCATTGGATCCACCTACTTACTATCAACGATGGCAACATTTGACAAATCACATCACACCCGGACTAGTAAAACGTATCTTACCCAATAATGGTCGGGTATCACATCTTCCAGCTACAAACAGTAACGATGATCCAGCAACGACAACTCAACGGAAAGGTCAACAAGCATTGGAAAAGGAAGAAGGAATGGAATTCACATCATTTGATCTCAAGCAATCCTTTCCACCTGGTGCAACTGGTGATCAAGTGACAAGATGGAGTTTGGATAAATCATGGTTGGCTAAAGATCTATTGGAAAAAGTATACCGTAGTAATCATTGTCTACTATTGGGTGAAATGCAATTGGCTTTTGTTTGCTTATTGATGGCGCAAAACTTCTCGGGATTCCAGCAATGGAAACAGATTGTCCATCTCTTATGCTCTTGTCGGGAACTGGTGCATGATCATCCTTCTTTGTATGTCGATTTTTTAGGTATATATATATATAGAGAGAGAGTGGGGGGGGGAAAGAAGGTCTTTGTCTGTCATCATCACTAATATTTTCACCATAGATACTTTACAAGATCAATTGGAAGAATGTCCGGTGGATTTCTTCAGGGATATCTTGTCTGAAAATAACTTTATTGCATTTATGCTCAAGGTAAAATATTGAAGGACACATATAGATATTGATTCACCGATTTATATATGTTGCTATTTATTAGAATCTGCGCGATGTCATCCCTTCTTCCAGTACGACGCTTTATTCCAAATTTAACAAACTGAAACGATTCCTGCAAAAACGGTTCCAATGGGACCTACCGGATGATGATGATGATGAAGAAGATGAAGACGAAGCTCCTCTTGTTGTAGATTTAGATGATACTTACTAGTTATATAGTGTTTGTAGTTTACTTTTTAAATAATCAATTAATAAAATAAACAACTTTGACCAACGTCTTCTTTTTTTTTTTTTTTTTTGGTTGGGGTTTCATTCATGCAAGTTGCAAATCCCACTCTTCGACGATTTGCATAATCACTTATGCAACAATAGTATGTTAACAAATAAAAGCAAGGATACTATACCAAAGCCACTATATATAGTAATGTGAAAGGAAATAAACTAAAACAGTGTTGTGTAAGGGCTAGGCACAGTAAAACAAAAGAGTGATGTGGAATCCAGTGAGCGGGATTTAAAAATGTACAGAAAACCCCAATTTTCTTAACAAAAGCAGACATAAAAAGACAAGTATGTAAAATAAAACAGTTTATTATCATTGATTTAAAATGGTATTCTATAAGGACTATGTATTTTAATGAACTATGGCTAAAGCAAAGGAAACCCAGATTTGTTGATTTGATGTTTCCACAACGATGTTGATGATTGTTGGTTCAATGAGACGTGGTTAACTTCGAACGGCATACGATTTACATGGAGGTTTGTTTTTCAGATGGGCTTGATCGTTCCTTGTGTTACCCTCCGACACAGTGGCGGTGGTTGTTCCAAGTTTCCAGTGTAATCAATCAATTCCCCTGTCCCATTACATCAAGTGCTTTTATTTTTGGTTACCTTTTACGCCTTGGGTAGATATCTATTTGTCAGTTCCAAAACCATAGTTTCATATTGGATCACCGATTGTCTGGATAAGAGTAATAAAACAAAAAATGTGCTTGGCATTTGATAACAAGTATGCACACAATATTGTCAACCCTTTAATAATTCCAAGTTGTAACCAGTGATTTTTTAAAGATTACTGCAAAGGCACGAGTCGGAGTAAAAGGAAAGGTCTTCTTTTTATCATGAGCGCTACAAGAAACAGGAATGAATGAGAATGGGTATGCTGGTGAGAATAACAGACTAATGTAATTACCTTTGCCATTAGTTTAGTCAGTTGATAGAGAGAGAGAGAGAGAGAGAGGAAAGGAAAGGAAGAAAGAGCATCGTTCCAAAAAAAAAAAAAAAAAAAAAAAAAAAAAAAAAAAAGAAAAGAAAAGAGATCCTCTTTGCTGAAATATTTAAAATTCCGCTCCAATAGCAAAAATCGATTGCATTAATGAGGCAGACGAGTTACACTAGGAACCTTTAATATTTGCCTCTACTACTAAAAGAACTCAAATTCCCTCAAAGGTATATAAAGAGGGGGTGGGGATGATCGCTTTTCTGTAGTTTACCATTGAATGCATTAATGAGAATGACATCCACTGCATCTGACAACAAACAAAGCAGAATCACCATTTCTGAACGTCGAGCCACTTACCCTTTTCAGGAGCGATTGAAAATATATAACCCAGACACAATGGCTCGGCGGATTAGTGAGCAAGAAAAGAATCAAGGCAAGATGATAGTCAATGGGGTGA
The DNA here is from genome assembly GCA_025330725.1 of Chlamydoabsidia padenii. NCBI lineage: Eukaryota > Fungi > Mucoromycota > Mucoromycetes > Mucorales > Cunninghamellaceae > Chlamydoabsidia > Chlamydoabsidia padenii. The sequence continues at coordinate 424,413 of JAIWND010000001.1, forward strand.
ACCTTTTGAACAAGACCAGTTTAGACAGCGATACAATGATGCATCGAATCAAACAGCGCAGGGAAACGCATAATAGAGTCGAGCGCCGTCGCCGTGACAAATTGGTAATACAACTTGAAATGTCAAAAGAGAGACATGGTCTAATTTACCCCTGTTTTTTTTGTAGAATAACCTAGTCAGTGAGCTAGCACATTCAATCCCGCTCGATGTGGCAAATGCAGAAAAATGTCATCGAGCCAAAATCCTTCGACACGCCATAGATTATATCCAACTGATTCAACAAGAAAATAATGCGTTAAGGATTCAGTTGGGCCAACCTGTTCATCCATTCCCTTCTCCATCATCACAAGGGGCAATTTCGCCATCCTCGTCAGAAACGGATACAAATTCAGATTCCGATAGTCACACAAACCGAGATGCCAAACCACCTGTCAAAAGTACTCATTCCCCTGCTTTTGACACATTCTGTTTCCAGATTTAACCCTTTTCCTTGTATAATATATATCCCCTTCACAACACACTGTATATGATTAGTTCATTCACCCTCTTTTTCATCACATATCGCCACCATCGACCTACCATATCAAGTCAATAAACTGATTACATAAAGTATTACTTTATTATAGATTTATTAATGTTGAAGAATGACTATATATGTACTACATGGCAAAAGACAATATAAGGGAGAGGGGTATCTATGTCGCTATATTCTACTGGTTGGTGTTACTTGTTGTCTATATTACTGCTTCGACGTCGAATCTTTTCAAGAATATACCGCGTTGAGGATCCGTCGTGAAGTATCTATGCCCTTTGATGGCACCATCGCAGTTTCCAACTAGAATAATAATAAAAAAGGCAATGGCTTGAGTATTATACCTTTTTGTTTTGTGTTGGTTGTTAATGTATGTATTACCTCTATGTTCCAATTCTACGCCGATCCAATCACCAGGTTCATCACCAACGGGACCAATATATCTGACATGACCCATGGTGGGCAAAGGTCGTTTGATCAAAGTGACATAAGTTCCAATTTCCAAATGCCGTTTTGCCCTAGCCTTCTCAGCTTGTTCAGAAGAAGAGTCTTCGTCCGTATCCGAGCCCATGAGTCGAGACCAACGATGATGCCGCCTTTTCCTTCGACCAGACTTACCACCACCATCGTCCGATTGTTTCCTAACATTCATGGATATACTGCCTTCTTCAGAGAGAGACCGATAGGGACGTGCACGAGGATAAACCATGGATTGACTGTTGGGTGATCGAGATCGGGAAGGTGTCACGGGTAGTTCAAATTTGAGCCTTGATGGTCTGGGAGGAGGTCCCGTCTTGTTTCGCTCGGTCTGTGCATCCACCCGTTGCTGAGTTTCCATAGATAGTAGCGTTTCCAGATCGTTTGGGTCGACACCTTGATAATTAGTTGTTGTCGTCTTGAGACCACCTTGTTGATGAGGGTCGATTGGCTGCAGTTGGTTGGCTGAGGGTCTATTTTGATCACCATTGTCCAAATCCATTGTGTTGACGCTATTAACCAAGTCAGTAGTTGTGTCGGTGTGGTTGTCTATTGGAGGTGAGCTGTCGTTGACTAGGACTTGTGGTGGTTTCATTACTTCAAAGGTTGGGGGCGTCACTTCAGTAGAAAAACTAGCAAATTGCGACTGGTGTCTTTGGTCCATTGCAGCGTCTAGAGATTTGAATCGTGTATGGTGGCTACTATCCGTGTCGCTATTTTCGTCACTGTTGCTGTCAATAGAAGAATCGTCTTTTTCCGTGTTTGACCAAGAGAGATTACCAGTTGACTTGCACTTTCGTAGACCAATACGTCGAGTGCCAGAGAGTCTTTTCTTCGCCTTTTTAGAGAATCTAAACAAATGCATATGAGTATATATATCTGTGTGTGTGTGTGTGTGTGTATGTATGCGTGTCAAGAATGAGTAATGAAGAGTGAGTGATAAAAGAGAAAGAGAAACAAATAGACATCCGGAAAAAATCTATTTTCATATTGCAGCGATATTTCAATCCCCGATATCCGGACTTTATTTTCTTTTCCCCGCTTTCTGCCTTTCTTCCACGAAAACAAACTCACCTTTATTCTCGCTTTGTAAGTAACTTTTAAGTTTCTTTAATGTGACCTGCTAACACATATTGTCTTTTAATGTAGGTTAACATTCGTGGATAATCTATGCAGCCTTAAAGTTGGTATTCCTATATCTTGAAGGTAGTATTGTCTTGTATTGCCAACAGTATGACTTTTTTTTTTTTTTTTTTTTTTTTTTTTTTTTTTTTTTTTTTTTTTTTTTTTTACTGATTTCTTCTTGTAATCTTCCTTGTATAGGTGACTCCTGCACTCCTACAATCAAGTTTGGTCTAATCAATCCTTGGGTAAGCAAGACACTGTCCTGCTTTATTTTTAACCTTGTTACATGTATTTAACTCTACTTCTTCTTATACTTCTTTGTAGAAGGAATTATACTTGCATACTTCGAAAACAACATACTACAGCAACATAAAGCCATTGGTAATACTGACCACATAACTCGGGATGCCGTTGCAACTTGCCTGTTATGAGGATTCTTGACCATAACACTTACTGTGGGAGACTGACTGGCGACACCAAGGGCAGGACTTTATGTGATTTAGACTGTCAATCAACAATGAAATTGGCAATATCTAGGTTGGTAAGTCATTCCTTCTTAAGAGCAGGAAGGTAGGATTTAGACTCACTTGACCTCACTATGTTTCGTTATTTTAGGATATAAGCGATCACATTTTTAACTGTCCCAGCACATTGCAATACGTAGATTACCGATAACCGTGTGACGTACTGATGGCGATGATATACATTTTTTTTTTTTGAAAAAGATGTACCCTTCCGTACAGAAACCTAATTTAGTCGGGAAGTTGGGATTGATGGTGTCGATATGTAAAATAAATGGACAACTATTCAAACTCATTTGTACCTAGAATAGTGCTAAAGGGACGTCAATAACTGTTGTACTGGCACACTCATCTCATCTCGGCTCGGCTCCTACCCCTGCCCCTTTGCATATAATCAAAGCAACAATGGCTTGTATTAACTCCCCTGGATATAAAACGGCAATGAAAATGTAATAAAATAAAATAAAAAAGAATCAACGATTATTGACTTGAATTTATGCTTTTGTAGGAACTCTTCCTGGTTGTTGAAAAATTGACTCTGTGTTTGAATATCATTGGTAAGGCAAAAAAAACAACCAATTAGTGATGGAATGATGGAAAAAAAAAGGGGGTGGTACTAACGTTTTTAAATCTCACTTTCCCACATCATAGAATACTGCTCTACACTATGACTTGGATCTCCTGTTGCTCTGTCCATGCGTATTCTGCACTGCATGCTTCCTATCTTGCCATAAACAAGTTTTCTACTTCAAGGGGGTGACTGGTTACTTGCTCCGTGGTCGATGCTCATCAAAGAGGTAATTTATGCATGTGTACCACCTGATTAAAACCCAGACTCCGCCACTATTTTACCGTACACTAAATCTTTTTAAATAGATTCCGTAGCCATCGTGGGTAGTCAAGAATATAATCAAGATGTTGGGTCAAGACTACTTTTGTCCAGGCCCTTTTTATAATCAACCTATAGGTCTGTCTTGGATGTCATTAGGTAAGGTTTACAAGACCAATACCACCATGCATTCAAATTGTACATATCTGATTTGGCATTTTTTACACATATAGGGAAGGTTGGACTGAACTCGTGCAGCATCAAGTTGTTTTTTAACCACAGGGTCTACACCAAATTGGATCAAATTATACTATACCACAACGCTTGCTTTGGATAATCTTAGAATAATCTTGGGTATTTTATAGAAAGGAACTTGGCCGGAACTATCCAGTAAGTAAAGCAAAAAGATTAGAAAAGGAAAAAAAAGACCAACAAAGTCAGGTGTATTACCGCTTTTTACTTGACTGACTTTTTTTTATCTTTTTAAAGAACGGGCATTTAGTTAGGTTACACGAACGCTTGGCCCATCTTTACCATAAATACCACCACTAGCTGATATCAAAAAAAAAAAAAAAAAAAGGGTTTGACATTTCTCATTGGACACACTGGACACATTATGATTGATCCAGACATTCAACACGATGCTTATAGGGTGATACATCAACATTAAAAAAAGGTAAGGAAAAGATGATAAAAGAAATTCAGGTATTGACTGGAGCGGGGTCGGTATTTTATATTAACATTTTATACTTTATACAGACAGGTACACACATCCTGATCCAGATGGGGAAAACGTATTATGGTACCTGTAAAGGGGACTCTGTTATGCTTGGCTCCAATACAAGATACCCAAAGGTGACTGGAACACTTCTGATGAACAAGTCTCATTTGCCAAAAGGTAAGAAAGAAAGAAAGAAAGAAAGAAAGAAAGAAAAGCAGGATAAAACCGAACGAATCAAAAGAGATCAGAAAATAACTGATACAAACTTTATTTTATCCTTCGGTCGATGGCGAACGGCGGGGATGTAGGACAAGTCAGGATTACACTTGTGTTTCCAATAAACTTTTTCTACAAGGTGTGTGCTATGACCAAATAGGGTGTTTGATGAATCTGTCGATTTTAAGTCACAATCATTTATTTGATTGTTGAGATTGGCATTTGACATGACCTTGGTAAAACGTCCGACTATTTGGAATCTGTTGGCTGACTGGCTGACTAGACCATTATGTATAACATCATTGTAACGGCCACGGGGACTCTAGCGGCAATATCGGCAGTGGTATTATCAATTCCCATCCAGATCAAAATGACCGGCCATCTGTCTATTATATCATTCATGCAGTTATATCGACAGGAACCCTTTACAAGAACCAAGGTGGTGGCGATTACATTCTAATTGGTAGTACTAGTAGAAATACATACAAGTAGTTGATATAAATTATAGATGCTATTACATAAAGCAAAATAAATTATGTTTTATACACATTTAGAGGTATCACAACTTTTTTTTTTTTTTTTTTTTTTTTTTTTTTTTTTTTTGCCCCTTCTACAACCTTATTTTGGAAAACGACATCTCGGGTTTTAATCGCCGACCGCCCTTTATAAATTATTTTTCCTCCTCTTCCCATTTCTCCCTCTCTTTTACATTTTTATCACCAGGTGTGCCAAAGCTTCCTCACCCCCTCCCTTTTTATTTGCTCAACACCATTATACATACATATACTTTATACTTGTTTACTTTATTCCATAACATACACTATTGTTGTAAACGTAATCTCATACATTCAACCTCAACAAACTAAACAATCAATTCACCCGACTTTGTCTACCTTTTTATACCTTATCCTCTTTCATTCAACGGCTTTAACTCTCAAGGTCGAATTTGCTTCTTTGTTAACACGTTTTTATCCATCCTCTTTAACCCCTATCTCCTCCTCTTTTATTATATCAACGTCTGTTTCATCGAAACCCTTATTTAATCTTTCTCTCTTTCTCTCTCTCTCTCTCTCTCTCTCTTCTATTTATCTATTAAAAACATATACATACATAATCTCCCCATTAATACCACTACATGACACTTTATTGATAATCAAACACACTCTTTATACAACACTTTGACTTGGAACAAACATTTTTACAATATACGATCTTCTCTGCACAAATTTATACACCGCCAAATCTCATGAATTATCAAGACTATGCAGCTGCGAAGCAAGCAACAACAAACAACCATGCTTACTATCAACCTTTAACCAAGATGGGCTCACCTTTTACAATGATACCAACTAGTACACCAACATTATCAACATTAGAAGCGAACAACAACACTGGATATATAATTACTCATCAAAACACGCCTTCTGTGGTTACTTACTTGACAAATGCGTCTGATACTACAACTGTCATTGATACTTCTCCGTATTCATTCCCGTCAACTTCCGATCATCATCACAACAATAGCAACAATGATATGGAAAATGATAACAACTATTCTATCTTTCAACGTGGTCATCATCAACATCATCATCACCATCATCAACAACACCAGCAACAGCAACAGCAGCATTACCAGCATCAGCAACAAGAAGAAGACCGAAATGGTACTCTGGCATTGAATCATATACAAATGGTATCTCCCTGGCAAAATCAATCCATATCAACAACGTCAATGATGCAACAACCTGATCCACATTTTACAACTTTAAACAACGATGAAGACTTGGTTGTCCCTTTACCGGAACGTGGCGTGGCTGGCTTTGTATGCAAATTATATCAGTAAGTTGTTAAATGACTGACTCCCTTTGCCCCTTTTATCAATCACCTACTCACTAACTTTCTCTCCCTCCCCTTCTTTCTAATGGATTATTTTACTTGGAAATAGGAGTCTTGAAGCTCCCGATGGTGGAGAAAAATATGCCCGTTGGATGAAGCATAATGGAAAAGACATGTTTATCATTGATTGTATACCAAGTAAAGTATTTGCCCTAATTCCCACTCATGTTATCCATCTACTTCCCTTAACTCTCTCCTTAAAACGTTAATTAACAAATTTGGTTTATTGACTAACATGTTTGTTTCTTATCATTTATAGAATTCACTGAAACTGTCTTACCCAAACTATTCAAGCATTGTAAATTTGCCTCTTTTGTCCGACAATTGAATGTAAGTTATATATATATATATATATATAAAAAAGAGAGAAAGTGAGAGTGAGAGTGATGGGGACAAGGGAACTAATTCTTACACTCCTTTTTTTTTTTTTTTTTAAAAAAAAAAAAAAAAAAAAAAAAAAAAAAAAAAAAAAAAATGACATAATAGATATATGGATTCCAACGGGACACTGATGCTAGAAAATCAAAAGACAGTAGGGACAAGGAAATATGTCGTTGGTATCACACTCACTTCCGGCCCGGTAGGCGTGATCTCTTCCATCTAATCCGACGAAAGGCACCAAGATACTCAAGAAGAAAACGTATCAAGATGGATCAAGAAGAAGACAAAACTGGAGTTAACTCTGGGGATGAATCTGATCAAGAAAATGGGGATGATCATACGATACATCAAATTTCTCCTTCTGGCACTTCTGCAGCAACAACTCCTACGATGGCAAATAACAACGTCAACGTGGTTTATTCTTCCTCACCTCCTTCTGCCATGTTCACAGATTCACATGGTTTGATTGATACTTCACCCTTAATACTCTCTCTGCCCACTTCTTCTTCCTCTACAACAGCTGTCTCTTCGCCACCACCACCACCACCTCCACCACCTCCACCACTTCCTCCTTCTCAACAGCACCAACAGCAACAGCAACCATGTGACCAATCACCGTCTTCGGCATTACCCATTCAAGTACATCTCAAACAGGAACCATCCGATTCTTCTTCATCAATGTTGGCTATACAACCACATCAGCAACAAGATCAGCATAATAATATACAGCATTGTCAGCAAAGGCAGGATCAACACATTATACACCATCAACATCAGCAACAAAATGATCAACATAACATTCATCATCATCACCCACAACATGAACCATCATCTTCCATTTGTTTAACTTCACCACTCGACATGAATCATCCTTTAATTCACGGGAACTCGGCAACAACGGATTTTACTAGTTTTATGGAAGGATCACCACATCAGGCCGAGCAATTGCATTTACTGGAACAATCACAAAAACCCCAAGAGGATCATTCATTACAACAAACTCAACAGTTTGAACAACAATTACAACAGTTGCAAAGTCAGCAATTCCAACAACTTCAACATCAACAACATCAACAACATCAACATCATCAACAACATCAACAAATTCTCTCTTTTGATCCAGATCCAAGTATGTACAACATTATGCTTCAAGTCCCACCGCCGCCACCACCACCACCACCACCTTCATCCTCATCCACCTCATCTTCATCACCATCCACTCTTTATCAAGAAGAACTCAAGGCACACATCTCCCGGTTGCAGCATGATTATCAACAAATGCATACTTATTTTACCAACGAACTCGGCAAAGCTCACAAACAAATCGAGATCCAACAACTCAGAACAGAATTCTTAGAACGGTCATTAAGGGGCGATCGATAATCTTGACTGCCCCATCACCAACACACACACACACACACACACACATACTTATGTTTTTACCTTCTCATTTGGCTTTACCTTCTTTGTTATTATTCTTTTTTTATTATTTGTCCCCCCTCTCCCACTTACTTATTTATGAACTTGTAGCTTGTTTGTCTTATTGGCCCCTTCTCACTTTATTGTACAGTCTCCCCACATACATCTACAATTGACCTTTCCCCCCCCCCTATATTTATTTAGTTATATATACATATACATACTTACATCTCCTTCCTATTCCCAAAGCATTCCTCTTCTTTGATAATTCTTTTACTATACTCCTACAAATACAACCAATATGTCAACATATATTTATAAAACCCAATAAAATAAAAATACTATCTTATGTCTTGATTTACGTATGACCTGGCATTGGTCAGTGCTTTTGTGTTTCTCTCATCACGCAATGTCTTATCGCACAATATCTCATCACACGTGAATGAGTGTGATCTGCTGCATGAATCAAGTGAAAGTGTTTTGCTTTACACAGTGTATGACAATCCCTGACAGGTTATAATGACACCAAGACCCACTTTTTTTTTTTTTTTTCCTTTAACTAACGTCACCTCTATCATCATATGACAAAACAAATAGACATACATAACACTTTATCTTGGTACTTTATTTAAATGACAATGAGTAAACAATATATATATATAACTAAGGGATTGACTATACTAAAAGAAGGGAGATCATGTGCTTCTGGATTGTCTGGTATAATGGCGCCTAGAACCAGATGATCTTTTTGATTTTGATCTTACTGGTTTACCGGTATATTCGCCATCATCATTGTCGTCTTCGTCAGATTGCAGTCGTCTTTTTTTCTTCCTCTTTGTTTTTTTGTTGTTGTCATCCATGTGATTGTCGGTACATGATTGCTTTGGTTTATGTTTATAGTGTGTTCTGACCGCCTTTTGTATTTCACCTGTTTCCGTTTTCTTTTCAAACAGATAATGTGCCTTGCCTTTTTCGTCCACCACATAATTACTGTCAGATATTTCCCCAGTTTCAATCAACAATCGATAAAAGTTTGAGCACTAGACCACCCCCCCCCCAAATAAAAAAAAAAGTCAGATATGGTTTCATCATTGTATTGGATGTAGTTTTACCTGATACCCCACCCGACCAGGAAGTGCCATTGAAAATATACCCCATTGAGAGTTAGCACCAACTTCAGCCAATCGTTTCAAGAATAATTGCTTTTCTTCAGCGGTCCAAGCACCCTTGTGTTGTTCTTCACCCGGAGCATTAAATCGATAGTAGTATGTGTTGGGATTCTTGTCGATCAAACCATAGGCACGGATCCGAGCAGCAGACCAACCTTCATAAGCCTGACTTTGTTCCTTTGGGTTGTCCTTGATTTGTTGAAGGGCATCATCCAACGCCAATCGACCTACGGAACGGACACGACTATAACAATAATTAGTAAAAACTTGAGAGGGGGGGGTTTTCCCCCATTACCTTTTCCCCCCAGGATCTTGATCAGTAGGTACCACACTCGAAGTCGGGAGCGGAGTCGTGGGCATGGATGCATAATCATCAACGGGTTGACGTTTCTTGTACTTTTTACCTAAATTGCTTCCTTTTTTGGTCGGTTGTGGAGTGGGTGATGTCGAAGGTTGGAGAGTTCTGTAGTGACAAGTTGCTGGCTCATTGTACGATGGTGTCAACACAAATGACGAAGGTGCTAAAGATGAAGGTGATGGTAATGGTAATGTTGTTGATGCTTCGACTGTGGAAGATGTTGACAGTGGTGGTGGTGGTGGTGGTGCTTGATATGGGTGATGAGCATAGTGCTGGTATTGAGGTTGGCTGTTTTCATGTTGTGGTACAGGTTGATGTTGTTTAGGGGTGTCATATTGTTTAGGTGTTGTAGCTTCTGTTATAGTGTTCGTCACAATGGATGATGGATAAAGTGCCATTGTTGTTGTGGTGTTTTCAAACAAGGATCGGATCTGAGGTAAGTAATCTTGCTGAGTGATCAATCGTAGCATCAGTTCGTCCTAGTAATAAAAAGTAAGAGAAGAGGTGTTTAATAAGGTTCCCCATGTCATTGTCATTTTTTAATTGGGGAGGGGAAGAATCAAATAAATTACCTCGTTATAGTAACAATCATCCAACATCTTGTGTATTTCAACCAATGTCAATTCACTAAACATGCTTTGTATTTTTGATACCTTGTAGTTGATTGCTTCTTGAGTGAGACCGAAAGGAGGTGGGTTGATTGGGTAAGGTGTGAATAGTTGCTGTGTCATGTTTTCCTTGTTGGCCAGATCATCTTGACTTGTTTTCTTTACTGATGCATCCAAAGGAAACTTGGTAGGGCTGTTATCATCATTTACTTGACCACCATTATTATTGTGTATCGCCTTTGTTGCTGGTGTGTCCGTTTCCTAAAAAACCAAATGAGTAAGATGGTAAGTGGTCCTACCTCCCCCCCCTTTTTTTGTGTGTGTGTCGTCATATTACATTGTCACTACTTACAGCATTGGTACCAACTAGAGGTTCAGTCTTTGTACGATCGTCAGGTTTGGACTCTACAAAAAGAAGAAAGTAAAAGAAAGAGATTCAAAAATTTGCGCGTCAGATTTTTTTCTTTAAAAAACTTTCAATGCATGTTGAAACACCGCCAGTTATCTGATAAGGTCAATATTGATTCCCGTTTGCTTTACCTGATTCAGTGACAGAAGAAGTAGTAGTTTGTATGGGTTTTTTTGTTCGAACCATTATCTGAAGAGTTGTGTGTGGGAGAAAAAAAAAAAAAAAAAAAAAAAAAAAAAAGAGTCATTGCTAGATAAATTGGGCTTTGTTTATATCCTAAGATGTTACAAAACTGGAGCGTGTTAGGTCACAGAAAAAACGCCCCTTGCTTTTTTTCGGAAGCCGATTTGACATGGTCATGCATATCTTTGTGCGAGGTACATGTCATCCAAATCAACAAGGCAGCATATAATTCAAGTCAAAGGGTATCAGTTTTATTAGTTAAAGAGCTAAAGGATAAGGGTTGATTTACTACATGTTCGTCTACTAAAGTACATAATTCTATCTACAGCTATTACACTAGTTTAAATACATTTCAGGCACCAAAAGATCCAGAAGTGTGCTTCAGTAGTGGTGGTCGTCTTGATTCAGTGTCGACGGGGGGGGTATACCTCGAAAGTTGGCCAACTGAGTGGTCTTTTCGGTCGTTTGTTGCCTGGTTGATGCTGATTCTTGGCAAATGTACTGTCGCTGATTCATCCGAATTTTTAAAAAAAAAGGGGGGGTACTGTTAATGGCAAGTGTTGAATTGTTGTTAATCGTATGTTAATCGTCGTCCCGAATGGTATGACAAGAGATCGTTGATATTCCTAACCCATGTCTGCGCAGTAATATCGTTAGAGAATGGATCTGCTTGGAATAACACCTTTAACATGGAGAGTTGTCGCATCGCTTGTTCCGTTACATCCATACTGTTTTCATATTTTGCCAATTCGACCAGAGTAGTGAGGCTAGGTTCTGTCATTGTCAAAAGATACATGATCAAGCAAGGCCGTGCCAATTCCAAAGATTGAGCAAGATGATTTGTATAATTCAAAGCTGCATCAAGACGATTGCGTACCATCAAAAGATCAAAGATAGAGGAATCTTGTGTCGACAGGCATTCGTATACCAGCATCCTTGTCATAGCCCATTGTCCCTGTAGAAGCAACCCAATCTCCACTGCAAAGGCACGTGTCGATTGTGGATTGCTCTCACCATCGCTAGCACCATTTACCATCACACCGAGAGCTTGATTGTCATTGTGGAGAAAAGTCCAGAATCGCGGTTGCAATGCTTGAGGCAAAGCCAGTGACCAAGCTTCCAATTGATGTTCGATATTCTTAATGTTCCACAATAATCCTGTCTCTGTTGTTGCCGAGCATAGAGTTTTCCCGATAGATAATGATATGAGAAGCAATTTGACACTATTGACACAGAAATCAATACAGTAACCCACCTGATCCGATTCATCCTGCCGCTTGCTAGGGCATCGATCACCTGGTATTATAATGTCAGCAGCAGACACCATCACCGGACGATGAAAGGCCACACAACTAGACAAATGTACCCATAATGTTGACCACCATAACCGCCGATCATCTTCGCGAGTCTGTTCGTTCACAAGCATGCCTTTTTCCGTGCCAAGTTTGAGTACCTGAGCCATTCTGATTGCCAAGTCGCTGTACTGAATTGCATTGAGGTGGCCAAAAGGAGTCATGACTTGATACATATACATATGGAGTAGGGCCCGGATGGAATTGCGACTGCTGGACAAGTAGCATAGTTCCAAGAGTTCTTGAGCCTGCTGGAAGAAAAAGGCACCACGGTTGGGATTGATGTTTCCAAGCAACAGATTGGGACCCTGATGACCACCCACCCGACAATGATAATGACGAGCTGACATCTTTTCATGATTGTATACAAAAGCCCGGACAGATTTGGCGAGCAAAGAGTGTTCGAGTTTGGATTGACCCTTGAGACCACCAATAAAAGCTGGAGACACCCATTCCACCAATCGATCCTTTTCCACCATCTGATACACCAAGAAGCACATGGGATAACTTGTCGCCAATACCAAGTCAAGCCACGCTGATTCTTCAGGACCTTCATTATCGATAGACAGATTGCTGATACCTTGGGCATTGTTGGGATTGTCGTATGTAGGTCGTACCACATCAATACCACGAGCAAACACATTAATGGCTTTTTGTTGGACTGAGGCCGGATTAATCCCGCTCGTGAAAAGCTTGAGGAAATGATGGGACTCGGTTAGATGGGTGGTTATGTTGAGACCAGTGGAGGTGAGTGATATTTTGGTGGATGGATCGTCGTAAGGTTTAGATGCTCTTGTTTGGATCTTGACGGGTTGTTGTTCACCAATGTTGTAATGAGAAGCAGGAGTGGCAGAGGATTTGTCTTGATTTCGAAGACATAGTGTCAGTCGTGTTTCAAGTTTGCGCAATCGTCGTCCAATGTCATTCAAATCAAAAGCTGGTTCTTCAGTTTCTATTCGTATTTGTTGGTATTCGTTGGTGAATTGAGTGTTTGGTGCCTGGTGTGGGCACTTTTCGTTGTTGTTGTGTCCCTGGCAGTAGAAGCACTAGGATAAAAGAAGTGGATTAGTATCATAACCTATTTCTTTCCAGTAATTACTTACTTTATCAATTGCTATTTCATTGTCATATTTTGGCCGTTTAAAAGATTGGGAGTTGTTTAACATGAGAGTTGGACCAAGTAAATCATAAAGACGGCAAACAAAATCAAAGAGAGGGAAGAAAGAGGAGAAGGGGAAAAAATAAAATATTTATGGGCAAAAGTGGAAGCGGGATGTGAATTTTCAAACCACAGTTCTGGGTTTGCCAAGGTTCGGAAACACAACTTGTTCTAAGGTTGAATTGTGTCAATTCAGAATACACAATTTATTTCACTCCTCTTTTGAAATCACAAGGAGTAACACAAATAGGCTTTTTAAAGGTCAGAAAAAGCGGGAATATAGTGACATGGCCAAAATCAACCCCGTAATGTGGCATAATCTCGTCATACTTCTATTAACAGAGGTACTGATTACCATATTTGGGCTGCTTGTCGGACATGAAATTAAAAGTCCCTGCATGTCAGTTCATGCCATCAACCAAAAGACATGATATCGTATTTATTGTGTATGTAATTGAGTTTTTTTTTTTTTTTTTTTTTTTTTTTTTTTTTTTTTTTTTTATTATTAGCAAGACAAGCAAGACAGAGTATATAATATGTATCTACTGTACTGTTAAAACAACAAACTATAGCTAGTGTATTTATACTATTACATGATGTTGGATAACCCCATTCCTTTGGTATTTATGGCCATTTGTATTATCTTGATTTTGATCTAGTCCCCAGCTATTTAGCACGATCAGTGATAACAAACATAAAAAATAAAAATAAAAACCTGAGTATCGTACATAGCATTTCGTTTTCTTTTCCAACTTACATTCGAATAGTCCGATCGTCGCTTGCGGAGGCAAAGGTAGAAGGTTGAGAGCGAGAAGGACACCATGCCACGCTGTTTACACTTTGCTGATGGCCATGAAGTACTTCCAGCAGAGTTTCGTGCTCTTTACTCCATACATATACATGACTGTCTTCACTGCCACTAAGTACAAAGGTTTCATAGTCGTCCACACCACCAAATGTTGATCGAATGATAAAAGATCCCTGCTTGAGTCCATTGTATTTGCGTTCCACCGTTTGCATTTGAAGATCCCACAAATGTATTTCTTCAGATTCTTGTAGATTCACCAAAGCATGTTGCCCGTCCTTTGTTAATGTCAGTGAGGTGATATCACATTCTTCTTGGATGTCGCTGTTATGTGTGTTTTTGCATAAAAAGTTTAGTGGTAAGTATTTATCGAGTTTCTTTCTTTTTTTTTTTTTTTATCATTATCAACTTACCAAATCTTGGTGAGTTTGGTCCCAGCAACATCGTAAACATTGAGTTTCTTGTCGAATCCAATAGTTACGAGTCGACTACCATTATCGTTCAATTCCATATCCACAATTCGTTGTTCCTCTACTTTTGCCACCAAACTTCCATCTGTTTTCTATAAAATGATGATGGAAAGGTTAGTGGATTAGAGCATACATGCAATCCCACTTTGTGTTTAGACCTACCCATAATCTTAAAGTCTTGTCCAAAGACCCTGAAGCTATGTATTGACCTCCAGGTAACCAGACACAACATGTGACTTGATCAGAATGGCCCACAAATTTCTTGATGATTTCGTCTTCCTGTGTATAAAAGCAATAAATGATGATTGTTCACAATGAGGATACAGTGAGGGGGATGATGATCAATTGACTTACAAAAGGATCCCATATAAGCAGCAAGTTGTCATTACCACATAGTACCACCTTGGAATTATCAGGTGACCAACTACAATTGGATATACTGGATGCACACTGTAGTCGTTTCACCCGTAGATATGTCTAAAACAACAAAACCAATCCAATGAGTAAGTTCTAATCATTCTATTTCTTTACTTTTATCATACTTACGTTCGTGTCCCAAATGATACAACTTCCGTCCTTGGAAGCAGAAGCCAAATATCGACCACAATGAGAATAAGCAACATGCCAAACTTCATCCACATGATCCCGGAGTATATAGATGGTTTTCGTGGGAAAGTCATTCCTAAAGAGAGCTAGGGTTAATAAAAGATTATTGTAAAGAATAGAGTATACTTACTTATCACACAGATGATCATTAAAAAGAGAGTAAGATGCCTTTGTGCGATTATGGTATAAACAGTTGGCTTGTTGCCATTCGAAAGCTTGATTGATCAAAGTCAGCAGTCGGTCACGGGGAATCATTATACTGGGATCGATGTAACCTACATTCAAAATATAAAACAAGTTAATTCATGCGTCCCTATTATGTACATAACATACCTTGTAACTGCACCAAGAGTTGTTCTCTTGAGAAGACTGTTCCATTATCATTTTGTATTCTTTGTTTGACTTCATCAGCAGAGGAGCAAAGAATCAGGCTAAAAAAAAAAAAAAAGGAGGGGGGAAGGGAGGGGAAAGAAAAGTGAGTATCCAGTATACATCTTTTTTATTCTTTAGTTACCTTGATAGTTCGTGTAATCGATCGGTGTTGTTTCCACTCAAAGGAGACAGTTCTTTCCGTAATACAGACAAGGCCTTCATTAGTTTTCTTGACTCCAAAAGTTCCAGAAACTTTTGTTGTCGTATTAAAAACCGCACATGGTCGTATATTTGCTGCTTATCTTGTTGTGTATCGTCCATCGCTTGTCCATTTTGTAAAGGCACCACGCAAAGCTGAGGGAAGAGGGATTCGCACTTTGCCCATTTGCCATTTAAAACGGCAGACCTGAATTCAGTCACAAGTGTTGACTCGAGAGTTATACCGGAGACCTGTTCTAAAGTTTCGGCAACGTTCCTAAAACGTGTATTTATATATTGAAAAAAAGGTAGTATTAGTCAAAAGCCCAATGTTCCTTATCATTCAAATTCAAACTAGTAAACTAGCCGTTTTTCTTTTGTCCACTTACTGATAACCAAGAGTGTGAAGAGACTGTAGTAACAAACGAACAAGTTCATCTGACTTGACCGGGCCAACTTTTTGTTGTACTGTTCCGTTAGGATGTTGAGAAGTAGAAGATACTGAGTTGGAGGAGCCGTTCCCGTTCATGGTTTGCTGCCTTTGTTGGTTGATTTATCAAGAGAGGAGTGGTATTCTAAATAAAAGATGGTTAATAAGAGTCAAAAAGCAATTGGTTTTATCATTCATTAGTATAATCTTACCAGAGAGTATGAGATTATAATAAACAAGAGGGGAGAAAGAAGAAAGAAAGAAAAAATCGTTGGTCCTTCATATTATATATATGCTGCCAACTTCTTTTGACCCGCTACTTTTTTTCTTCTTCTTGGGCCTGTCGATTAAAGCGGCGAATGAATACATTCCTGTATAATTGGGCAAGGTTGCCTTTTTTACTATTTTTTGCCTCTTGTTTACTTTTTAACTCTTTTTTTTTATTATTATTTCACTCATATCATGGTAGAAACAAAGCCATACGGATCCTGGACCTCTCCTATCTCTGCTGAATCGCTCGCTTCTGGAAAAGTGGCTAGTGATGTTTGTGTGGATGCGAAAACTCAATCTGTCTATTGGTGTGAAGTGGTTCCCTCTGAAGGCGGTCGTGGACAAATCTTTAAACAATCTTTGGTGGAAGAGTCTGGCAAACCTCAAGCTCTCTTGGCACTCGGCTTTGACTGTCGGTCTCGAGTACATGAATACGGTGGAGGTGGCTTTATTGTCAATAATGGACTTTTGGTATTCTCCAACGATGCGGATTTCAGCTTATATACTTTGGACGTGACTGATGCTAATGCTCAACCTCGGCGGGTGACTGAACTCAATAAATGGGTACGATACGGTGACTTTTGTTTGGATGCCCACCATAACTTTGTGATTGCTGTTGCTGAAAAGCACTTTGAAAATGAAGAACCCAAGGACGTGGTCAATACTTTGGTGGCAATTCAACTGGCTTCTGGTAAAACCAAGGTACTGGCTGAAGGCTGTGATTTTTATTCCAGTCCTCGTTTATCGAATGATGGTCGTTCTCTTACTTTTGTCTCCTGGATTCACCCGAACATGCCCTGGGATTACACTCAACTCTCCTATGCTTCTGTGTCTTACTCTGAAAACGATTCTGTGGTTATTGACTCGCTTACACTGGTGAACCCTGGTATTGAAGAAAGCATTGTGGTAAGTAGACATCAAAAACAGACAATGATTATACTCACTTTATTTATTTATTATTATGTTGATAGCAACCTGAATTTGGGATTGATAACACTTTATACTTTGCCTCTGACAGATCTGGATTCTGGAACTTGTATCGTTATAATGTTAATACAAAACAAGTAGAACTATTGCTACCTTCACCTTTGGATCAAGAATTCGCTGGTGCCCAATGGCGATTCTGTACTTATTGGTATTGTCCTTTTAAAACTGATGCTACCAAATTGCTTTGTTTGAACAAGGACTCTCTTGCTATTCTCGACACCACCACAAAGACACTCACCAATCTCCCCATGGAATATAGTCATTTTGATCAACTCCGCACCTACGGTAACAAACAAGATGGCGACAACAAGGAACTGATTGTAGTGAACGCAAGCTCAACAACGACACCTACCGATTTGATTTCTTATGATATCTCCTCTCAAACCATTCAATCTGTGCTCAAGCCTTCCAGTGTGCCCAAGATTGACCCTACTTTTATATCGGTTGGTAAAGAAATTGCTTTCCCTACAACGGATGGAAAAGTAGCTTATTGTTATTACTATGAACCGAAGAATCCAAACTTTGTATGCTCAGAAGGTGCTCCTCCTCTACGTGTGCTTTCTCATGGCGGACCTACGGCATCAACGACTAATGACTATGCAAGTGTCATTCAATACTGGACAACACGAGGATTCGCCATTGCTGATGTCAATTATGGTGGAAGTACTGGGTATGGTCGTGAATATCGTAACCGCTTGAAGCGAAGCTGGGGGATTGTGGATGTCGATGATTGTTGTAACGCTGCCTTGTATTTGGCAGAACAAGGTTTTGTGGATAAGAAAAAGCTGGCGATTGAAGGTGGCTCGGCTGGTGGTTTTACTACTTTGGCTAGTTTGGCTTTCCGTGATGTATTTAATGCTGGTGTTTGTAAATATGGTATTTCTGATATTACTCTTTTGGCAAAAGAAACTCACAAATTCGAATCAAGATATCCAGGTAATGAAAAAAAAGAAAAAGAAAAAGAACATCTCCCATCTCCCATCGATTGACTCATTGATTATTGTTTTTATATTTGTACTGTAGATCAATTGATTGGTGAATACCCTAAAGAAAAACACATCTATGAAGAAAGGTATGGATGATAATGGACAGGATGTGTATACTTAACTCTCTCTCATTTTTTTTTATTATTATTACATAGATCCCCCCTCTTCAAGGCCGACAAGATCAACTGTCCTGTTATATTTTTCCAGGGTCAAGAAGATAAAGTTGTCCCTCCTGCTCAATCCGAAGTAATGGTGAATGCTCTTCGAAAAAAAGGTGTCCCTGTTGCTTACTGTCTTTACGAAGGTGAAGGGCATGGTAAGTTAATATAAAAATGGACATGGCGACGATAGATTGGTCGGCTAACACCTATTTTAATTTATAGGATTCCGACGAGCTGAAAACATCAAACGCACAATGGAACTCGAACAATGGTTTTTAGGACAGACTTTTGGGTTCGATGTAGATGGTATTGAAGGAATCCCTATTGATAACTTCCCTAAATAATCATCCCAACAAAAATTCTATAGTTTATTATATTGTCCACCTTCCCCCCCTCCACTTCTACTATAGGCTATCAAGTTATCCCCTTCCCCTTTTTAGTTTATAGTATTATGTTGTCCTATTTATGTCATAAATAAAAAACAGGAATATTACGCCATTTAATCGTACAAGATTCTCCCTTTGTCGTTAACCAGTATCTTTAAAAAAATGCAGGATAGAGGTCCGCATGATTTTAACGAGTCTTTCCCTTCGCCCAGAAATAACGTAATTTGAAACTTGGCAAGGCTTGAAGTTAAGTACTCACCAACAATCACCCCCCTCTCTCTCAAAACACAAATCTCATTCTACACTCCCCCCCCCTTTTTTTTTTTTTTACAAAAGTCAGGTTAAAATAATCATGAGGTTATATTGCTCCATACAGTGGACTTGGTATATTGGCCATTATGTAAAGTCTGTTGGAAATAGGCTAAGGAATGCTCATGGTCACTTTTGTCATTAGCATCGCTTGTCCATTAAGGCAGTAGAGCTCTCTTAAGATTCCAGGCGAGGGTAAGCGGGTTTTGAATCAAGTTTTATCTTGTGTGTCAATTTTCATTCTGCAACTTTTTTTAGAAAAGTCAGGCTAAAATGATCTTAAGGCTGTATTGCTCCATACAGTGGAATTGGTATATTGGCCATTATGTAAAGTCTGTTGGAAATAGGCTAAGGAATGCTCATGGTCACTTTTGTCATTAGCATCGCTTGCTCATTAAGGCATTAAAGCTCTCTTACGATTCCAGGCGAAAGTAAGCGGATTTTGAATTAAGTTTTTTCTTGTGTCAATTTTTTCATTCTGCAACTTTTTTTTTTCACAAAAGTCAGATTAAAACGATCTTGAGGCTATATTGTTCTATACAGTGGACTTCGTACAATGGCCATTATGTAAAGTCTGTTGATAATAGACTAAGGAACGCTCATGGTCACTTTTGTCATTAGCATCACTTGTTCATTAAGGCATTAGAGCTCTCTTAAGATTCCAGGCGAGAGTAAGCGGGTTTTGAATTAAGTGTGGTCTTTCTTGATGTTAACCATGTTTAAATTCCGCCTGTCCACCATTAATTGTTGGCTTACCTCGAAAAGACCATTACTGATGGATTGGTCAACCCAACTCTATGTTATAGGGCATGTAGTTTTATGTCTACTTGTAATTTCAATTGACGGTTTTCTCCCAGATCCTTCCGTCTGTCGGGCGAAGATGAAGATGAATGTGGACTGATAAATGAGCTCGACATCCAGAGGGATTTAGTTAATGTCAAATCCCGGTCACCTATAGCCCGCCGAGGTTATTTCGTTAGACACATTTATAAAGACCACTTTTTACTCAACCCATCAACGGATAAAGCTATTTTGAGAGCCAAAGATATCACCAGAGAATCTGACTTGGCTATGACTAGGTTGATCATTGTTCAATTTTGATTTCATTCAGCCTATGTATACGGGATTGCGATGATCCGAATCGGCGTTTAAATGTAGCGATAATCATGCAGACTGTCCTATAAAAAGTCAAATACCAAACTGGGGTCAAAATAAACATAGACAAGAAGAATGCTATAAGAATTTCTTTATTATAAAATAAAACAATGGAGAAACAATTAATAGTAATGGCTAAACTGTGATATCTTTCCATGATACGTAAAAGGAATCATAATGTTGGAAAGAAACAATATAGAACATACAAATAAAATGGATCACATAAAGTAAACAAGGGAATTCATTTGGGGCGATAAAGGATTGGTGTATGTCATAAAACTAATAAAAGGGAAAGGGAGAAGGATAAACTAGACATATGATGTTTTTTTTAAAATAAAAAAAAAAGTAGTGGGTGTTACAGTAACTAGTAAGGGGAATGGGATGAAGAAGACAGGATCTAGTAATTGAGTTATTGTTCACTAACAAGTAAATGATAAAAAGAAAAAGATACAGTTAGTATGGTTATATATATATATAATACACTATAAATATATTTACGTGAAGATAAATAGATTGTTGGTGGCGGCAACGGCGATAGTGTTTTCTTGAGGATGCCAAGATGAATGGAGAATCTTCTTGTTAAAGTCCGTAGGATCCGCACCAACTGGACCACCTTTTCCTGGACCTCTAGTCATTGCTGTTTTGTTCTTGGAGGAGCCCAAGCGTTTAGCCTTGAATGCGCTCTTGTCAGCTTGGAGAGTGATATCAGATTTTCCTTCGCAGTCATAGAGATGGAATGTGTTGTTATAAGACCCAGTCATCACATGGCTAACCAAAAAAAAAAAAAAAAAAAAAAAAAAAAAAAAAAAAAAAGCAATGGTTAGTCAGATCATTATTCTTTTCCCTTTCCCTTGTCCTGAAATATCAAAGATTTACCTATCGTTACCACTAAAGGTACATTCAAACTTGTCAAAGATACAGTCATTTTCATACAAGTCGCACAATTTGGAACGCAGTTGGTCGTGAATGTTGATGGTTTGTACAGGTTTATTGTCCATGTTGATATCCCAAATTTTTAATGTCAGATAGTCTCTTGACAATATGTAGCGGCCGTCGTGACTAAAGTTGATGTCGGATACAGAGGAGATGATTTCAGAGAAGAAAGACCGGCTGGCTGGGTCTTCAGTCTCTTCAAATACTGGAAAGAGATGAGTTAGTACTATATTTAAATTCAGAATAGTAATTATACATTACCTTTTGCATTGCGATCGCACAGTGCAGATTCACGCATATCGCTAAGCTTGATGGTGCCTTTGCTTGAGCTATACATAAACATGTTGCAATGGTAAGGATGGAATTCAGCTGAGGTAATTACTTCAGTCAGTTCTTCCATATTAGCAGGTTTGATATCAACGATGTCTAGTTAAATATATACATAAATACATATGGAGACGTTGTGGGTTAATATTGTTTATTGGCCGATCTTCTTTTTTACTTACTAAAGGATTGATCAGATATGTTCAAGTTCCACAAATTGATTCGTAGATCGTCAGCCGAGATATAAGTTTCACTGTCAGAATTGATCGAGATAGAGTTGATGTGATAGGCGTGTGCTAAATGACAAGGATAAATTTACATGACAAGTAAGTAATAGGATCCAGCTCACCATTTTGAGAATCATTACCGTTAGCATAAACTTTTCGTGGAGCAGCAGCAATAATAGTGTCTTGATGAGCCAATTTTGGTATACGTAAGGTATTGGCAACAGGTTGGGGTCCATCATTCAAGCTGTTTTCCGATACCACCTTTAGGGATTTTTCATAAACTTTCCAGAGTTTGATCGTTTTGTCTAAACAGTAAAAGGAGGGGATTCGGTTGGTAAGTTCCAGATACGATCCTTCATCCTTTTTCTTCTGTATCCTTACCATTTGTTGAGAGTAAAAAGTGAGCCGAGTTTTGTCGTTTGCACCATTTGATCTTGTTGATTTTTTCTTCAATCTCCAAACTTTTAAGATAATCAAATTCAGCTTCATGAGATTGGAATTCGATATGGAACTTGTATTCGCATCCTTTTTTCTATAAAGAGAGTTACGCGTACGCCCAAATTACAATGTTAGTATAGGTATTCATAGTTTTCATTGCTCACAATTCCGCATATCCTCTTTTTGAGTTCCATACTTACGCTATCATTCCTTTCAAAGAGGACAACACGACCACCTATCAAGTTTAGATAGATATAATAATAAAACGTTAGTAAATGTTGGTTGATATAAGTGTCTTCCGCTGAGTTCCATTCGCTAGATATATACCCTATTCAAATGTCTTCAAGTTAGTTGCTACCTTGGTATACCATATTGTATTGTATTGTATCCTTTACTTACTCTGTCACCAGTCACCAGGAAATCTCCACTATGGTCAAATTCCACAGCAGTGATAATGTCAGCTATAAAGAATTACAGTAAAGAGTTAGTAAAAGATTCCATTCTTCTCCATCTTTTAATGTTTTTAACTCAAGAGCAACCAAGGGTTATTCAAACAATATTCGACTTTTTGTTGTTGTCGGATGAGTTTCTTTTCTTTAATTTACCTTCAGTGATGTCGTCAGATTCACCTTTATCGCCAAAACACTGAGCAAATTTCCAATTGTGATCTTCGTTGGTGTTCATGGTAGAGTCGGTTTTGTATATACAAACAATGGGTAAAGTAGTAAAGTAGGAAAGAAAAAAAAAAAGAAAAGAAAGAAAAGAAAGGGGAGTAGAAAAAATGATACAGAGAGAGACAGATTAAAAAATATTCAAACGCCGGTCGTGGCCATCGGTCGGGTTCTTGGGATTGGATCTGCGTTTGCCAACCTAGCACGCAAACGAAACAGTATACATACACTTGACAACTTTTGCATCAGTAATTTTCCATAATCTATCCATTTAGAGAATATTATTCCATTGTCTTTTGTACGTAGAAACATGCTATGGCAGCATTTGTATTAGAAATAAAGTTTTATCATGCCATCATACCCTTTCATGTAATTGAAAACCCGACCGCAAAGTCACGACCCCATAACTTTTTTCAAGGCTGGATTGCTCCTCTCCTCTTTCTCTTACATTACACTCACTCATATACATTAGACACACCAAATAGGGCTTCAGCATTAGTCAAGGACAAAAACACATCCTCGCCTACATTACCTAAGCAATATTTGTCCTTACTTTTGCAATTCCTGCATCTTATTCCCCCCCCTCTCTCTCTCTCTCTCTCTTCCTCTCCTTTTATATATATATATAACCATGTCCATGTCTTGGTCTGGCTCAACTCTATACCGTCGTATATGGATCAACCACCTCCTCCAATCTCAACATAGTAGATCGGTACATTTGGCAACTAAACAAGCACAACAAACGTCATCTCATATCAACAATTATCAACCTCCACCCTCTTTTTTGACACCAATGAGCCAACCCTCTTTGGCAACACCACGACCACCAGTATTGAACACGAAGACAACAACCTATTCGAAACGAAACATGGAGAAGGCAATAGTACAGCAAATCAAGACTGGACTCGTCGATGACTTGCACTATATTTTGGGTGACGTCTATCGTGCGGGATACACACCAAACATCACTACCTACAATCACATCATCAAGGGACTCGCAAGACAATTCCACCATCGACAACGACAATTGGAGGCGCATGCATTACTAAAAGATATGGAACGTCGTGGAGTCTCACCCAACTCTCAGACTTTTATGCAAATACTTTTAGGATATATTGTACACACCAAAACGATAGCGACAACTACGCCCCCTTCTTCCGTCGATACATCGCAGATGATCCAACTACTATTCGACCGACTATTATGCTGCGAACGACAAAGAGGATATAAACGGACACATCACAAGGTCAAGAAATTGGTGGAGATGATGGCTGGTGTTGGGCATGCTTCTATACTACCTGTCATGATCACCAGCATGAAAGTTGGCATCCTTTTTGATGTGTCTATTTGGAACACCGCTCTGGCTGGATGTATACGTGGTGGCTATTTAGATGCGGGTGAACAATTACTGAATCTTATGCGACAATCAAGACAATGGCAACAACAAAATCAAGGATTGGTAATTATTCCCAATGTGACATCGTATCATATTGTCATTAGCGGTTATCTCGGATGTCATGGTGGTGTGGCTGATATGGATCGTGCTATTGAACTATTGCATATCATGACGGAAGATGGACTTGCGGCTGATTACCGGATATATCAGGATTTTTTATGTGCTCACACTACTTTAACAATCACCGACAAATCAGCAAATCTGGGGGATCATATGCGACAACAGAAGGATGATCGGTTATTTACAGTACAGCGACTATGGCAGGCTATGATGACAACAATGACGGACGGACAAAAGGTGGGCGATGATGTTTTAACAAAGCTACTGGACTACTATCTACAAAATGAAGCCTATTCGTCAATGGAACAAGTCTATTGGGATCTACGGCAACGCGATAACACATTCTCTCGAAGGATAGCAATATACTTTTACAAGGCAATCACTGGATTTGCACGAAAACAACATCTACTCTCTGGGATTGCTATGTTTTATGATTTGCTAACTGATGGTCATGGAGCCAACCATTCTGCGACTTGTTCTCTGATTCGGGCATGTATACTTCGCGGGCAATTGGATATGGCACAACAAATCCTGGATGTCATTGAAGAAACTTCGCAACAACCAGCGGCTGGAAATCACTATGCAACCATGGTACAAGCTTATATACAACAGGGACAACTCGAATCGGCCAAGGCCATGTTTAGCAAGGCACAACAATCTCATTCTTCTCGGTCCTCGGAATCACTAGGTTTATTAAAGGCCTGCCAAGCGATGATTCAAGGGTATTTTAGGGTGCGGGAACTGAAAAAGGTGGAATCATTACTTGAACAATACAACACCAGCTTGCAACTTGAAGGCATCTCGAATGACAACAACGGCATGATGGACCAAAGATTAATCAACACTATGATGGAAGGTTTGGGACTTGTAGGGGACATGGACAGGCTTGATGACTTTCTGGACCGCGAAGATGTGGATATTAATACTTTGGAATCGATGATGATTTTGATTCAATCGAGACTTTATCAAGGCAATGTAACTGGTGCTGAAAACGATCTCAAGAAGGGCTTGGAACACTATGATGCGAAATCCTTACAACCTTCGATACAAGCGGTTTTAACTGGTATGGCTTTGGATGGTAACGTGGCTTCTTGTGAAAAGTGGGTCGATCTCCTATCTACAAATGGTCTCATGAATGGTGCATCTTATGAAGCTCTATTGGTATGTTATGGTAAGTCAGGTGACACGGCGAAACTAGTACAATTACATGACCAACTTGTTCGACAAGGTGTGCAACTGGAACAAGGTCTGGAAAACAAGATGAACAATGAATGGCTGGAAAACCAAAACATGTGTATATAGTTATTATCTTCCTTCTTCCCTCTTTGTATTTTATTATCATTATCTTTTGTAGTTTATTTATATACCAAAAATTAGAAATAAAGCATTGTGTGATCTGGACCTTCTGGACCATCTTTGAAACGGAATATGCTGTTTTGAAGTTTAATGCCCGACGATCAAAAAATGGATTATATCTTGCCCCTGCTTCTTCTTTTTTTTTTCCTTCTTCTTCCCCTTTTTATACCTATATTTATCATTAACACTAAATTCTACCATTCCCCTCCCTCCGTATACCTCCTCTTTATATATATATATATATATATACATATACCCCTTCTTCCTCTTTTTTATTCTCATTTACCCTTGTGAATCTGTCCTTCCAACGATGTCTGCACTTCAATCTTTATTTGATCGTGCTCATCGATTTAAAAACAACCATATTCACTTTTTACAAGTTCATTACGTTTACATTCTTTTTACTATCTTCATATTCTCTGGACTCTACTTTTGTCAACCTGGTACGTCATGGGCTTACATTGATGTACTTTATATGGCGACCACTGGCTGCACCAACACGGGTCTGAATACCATTCCTCTCTCGGCAATGTCAACTTATCAAGTATCAGTACTTTACTTCTCTTCCTTATTTGGGTCTCATATTGTGGTCTCATTCGTAATGGTCATGGTGCGAAAATACTACTTTTCGAAACGCTTCCGGGAGGTGGTACTTTTTAACAAGGCAAGAAAAGCGAGGGAAACCCATCGACGACGCCAGAGCAACAACAGCAGCAAACTCAACGATCGACCTATAATCAATGTCCTTTTGCACTCCGGCACCAACATCGGTCATGATGATCAACTTCCTTCACTGAAAATGGCAACTTTTGATTTGGAGGCTGGTGTTATTGGTCCATATCCTTTGACAATGCCTCTCAAAACCCAGCACAAGCACCACTTGCAGAAACTACAACCTGGATCTCAAATTACACCTGTTGAAAAGTCAGCCAATGATATAGTTGCATCATTCTATCATAATCAACAAGAACAAGAGTTGGATATGGAAAAGGACAACTTTACACAGGATACTACTACTACTACAACAACGGGAAAATCGCCACAGTTCGATCACCAGCAAACAGGATACAATGATACGAACAATCAGACGGACGATGAAAATTTGCATTACAATACCAATCACTCACCGACAGCAACAGTTGGGGCTAACATCATCTTTGCCGACAACGTTCTTCAACAACGCGAAGCGGCTCGTCAGCGACTTGAAGCTCAACGGAAATTGGAAGACGTACGACAGGATTCGGACAATCGATCATCCTATACTGATAATCATCATCATCAACATCAACGTCATCATTCGAATGGCGATATGGACAACCAAGGTAATATAACAGATGCGGCGGATATACTCTCTCTGGCTGAATTAACAAGGGAACAACGATATCATTTGGGTGGTGCGGAATATCGTGCTTTGGATTTGTTGACTATTGTGATTCCGTCTTATTATATGGGTATCGTACTTTGCGCATCATTTGCGTTCCGTATCTACATTGCTGTCTCACCTTATGCACAACATGTGTTACTTACAACCAATGGAAACGAAGGCTCCATTAACTCATGGTATCTCTCCTTCTTTATCAGTCTCTCGGCGATGAACAATCTGGGACTTAGTCAAATCGATGCTTCTATGGTGCCCTTCCAAAAGTCTCCATTCCCTTTGTTATTATGTGGATTCCTTGTCTTGGCTGGAAATACGGCCTATCCTATCTTTCTTCGATTTACTATTTGGTGCCTGTACTGCATGACTCCGAAATCTTACTCTATGCATCGTGAAACATTGCGTTACCTTTTGGATCACCCTCGACGATGTTATACAACTCTTTTTCCATCTGCACAAACTTGGTGGCTCCTGGCGATACTGATTGCTATCAATATGACTGAAGTGGTGGTCTTTATATCAACAAACTTTTGGTTGCCTGTCATGGATAACATTCCTATTGCTTCTCAACTATTAGACGCATTGTTTCAAGGCATTGCAACTCGAAATGGTAAGGATTGAAGCAATATAATACACAGACTGGAAAATAACTCTTTTTTTATTTTTATTTTTATTTTTTGTGTTTATAGCGGGATTCTCGGTTGTGAACTTGGGGTTACTGAATCCAGGTACCATTCTTGTTTATATCGTGGCAATGTACATTGGTGTTTATCCGGTAGCTATTTCAATGCGAAATAGTAATGTTTATCAGGTAAACTTTATGATGTAGCAAACAAGATAACAATAAATCATGCTAAACTTATCAATTTATAGGAACGGTCTTTGGGGATGTATCGTACAGAAGCTGATCAACAGGACACAGATGATTATAGCAGCAACCACGAATTGGCAAATGGTGGGATCATACTCAAATTACGCAAACAACGAACGATCAACAGTGTGGTAACGACATCCAAAAAGATATTTCAGCAGCCCGATTTCTTTGTAATGACACAAATCCACCGCCAACTCTCCAAAGATATCTGCTGGGTGGTCGTCGGTATATTCTGTGTGTGTGTCTTGGAAGCTCAAGCTATCATGTCACCACCTCCCGTCACCTTTGCCTCTGTGATATATGAATGCGTATCTGCTTTTGGATGTGTCGGTGGCTCTTTTGGTGGTACGATACCGGGAACATCACAAAGTAAGGACTATAGAACGATCAGTAAACTGGTGATTATCCTTTTGATGTACCGTGGTAGGCATCGTGGTTTACCTGACGCTATTGACCGGGCTGTTCTCTTACCTTCTGAACAACTGGAACAATCCGACATTGAGGAAAAACAACTCCATCGCCTTCATCGCAGCTCTTCTTGTTTGACAACACTCACAGGCGGCGGCATCACCAGCACGAACCATTCAACAAACATCAGAATCTACCGGCGATCGGATACTTTATAGCCTCTTGTAGTGGCATACCTTTATTTACCCATTTACTTTTTGCATTTTATACATACATCTTGAACCATCTCCCTCCTACCATTACATTAGATATAGCCCTTTATAGTTTTTAGTATATCATCTGTCATTTATCATTATTAATAAAATAAATCACAAACGCTGGAATCGTTATGCATTACCAATTTGCTCTGTGTTAAATTAGATGATTCACTACAATAATGTGATATAATCTCTTCTTGTCTTTACTGTTTTATGTGTACATACATACAGACATGCTAGATACAACATAGACGATGTTGGTGCTTGTCACCCATTAATCCCATTCTCAAAAAAAACGGGGGGGACAGCCTAAATTAAGAAATTCTTACTGGTTACTCTTCCGACATGGCTCTTTTGCATGATTGACATGATAAGTTGATGTTTCATAATGCACTGATATAAAAGAGAGGCTGGTACCATATGCTACACGGTCTGATATGGGGGGGGTAAGTGTTGGCGGTAGAGTAGGAGGACCATGGTAGGAGACTATATTACGGTGAAAAGACTTTGGATTTTTTTTTTTTCAAACGTGAACTGCTCGCCGTATAGGCCAGCTCTGACCGTGAAAGGGGGTTCGTCTAATTAAGACATTCATACAGTATTTGACTTTGAAATGTAAATTCCGACCTTGGACGTAGAGCTCAGGCCAACAACTCTGGGGGAAATTTAACATCCAGCATGAATAGCGGGGTTACTATTTGAAATCCGGCTCCGATTGAAAATAGGAAAGGCGTACCGTCGAAGGGTTTACCCTACGATAAGTATATAGTGAAATGATACTATCATAATATGTGCCGAGTGTTTGGAAGGAATAAAAGCACCTGATAGGTATGAACACTATGTATCAGTCATTCTCAAATTTGATCAATCGACACATAGTTTGAACGCTTTTTTTCACATGATGGAGAATGATGAGTAAATTAGAAAGCCCGTGCGTGAGCTTTCCTTTTTGGGTTGGACAGGGTCAACATTACCCCAAGTAAAACCGAAAACGGGGTTCCGACCCTCCATGATGACACATCCACTAATTGCAAATGGCTTGTTTTCAACGCCCAAGTAGAATATTTGTATACTTGTTCAGAGATACTGGGAAATGGATGTCGGCAAAGCCAACGAAATACATAACCCCATAGGTATAGATAGGCGTGTAGGTTTATCACGTTGGTTTGTGCAACCAGCTGTATGATTACTCCCGACTGTCAAAGGTAAAAGTGACTGATTGGGATCTTTTTAAAATGATACTCATAGCATATATACAAATTCAAATTAGCTATATGTATAATGGTGTACATCCCAATCTCCTAATGTCATTGTTAAATAATCAGCCTTTACCCATTGTTAGATGGATATATTAAAGCGCCGCTTTGAAATGAAGATTTAAAAACACGCGAGGGCTTTTCTTTTTCTTTTTCTCTTTGCTTTGTTTTTTCCTTCCAACTTTTTTTTTTTTTCTGTCTTGTTTTACCCTCACGCATAATATACTTTATCAATATAGACGCCACACATTACATATATTTACATTTATTACTTTTTAAACCAACATGACGAAACCCGATGGCGAAAAGAACCCTATAATTAAAAGCATCAATCCAACAGACAACGTGTTTCTATATATCCCCAACATTATTGGTAAGCTCTCTACAGGCTGGAAATGAAAGAAGTCTAACACTGATGTCATCAACTTTTTATATGTATATATTCAGGGTATACTCGCATTATTCTAGCTGCTCTGTCACTGTATTATATGCCAATCCACCCAAAGGCCTGTGTCGTCTTATATAGCATCTCTTGCTTACTAGATGCGGTTGACGGGAATGCTGCTCGATACTTCAATCAGTGTAAGTCATTTTATATTTGGACGGGGGTAGTCAAATCTGATGTCTTGTATTAATTATTGGACCTTTCACTCTTTTTATTTTTTTATAGGTAGTCGATTTGGAGCTGTGCTGGATATGGTAACTGACAGGTAATGAATTCAAGGGTATCAGGGCAGATAAGAATGTTTATCATATACCAACCATTGGCACCTTTATGTGTATAATAGATGCACCACCACCTGCTTACTTTGCTTTCTGTCTCTTCGAAATCAAGACTGGACCATTGTATTCCAATTTCTCATCTCCTTAGACTTTGCCTCTCATTATATGCATATGTATAGGTAAGCTCACGTCTATCATCCTTTTACCGGGATATGGGATTTACTGACATCTTATTTACCTTGTTGTAGCTCCATGACAGAAGGATCATCAAGTCACAAAAAGATCGCTGAAGGTGGAAGCTGGTATCTTCGTCTCTATTACACAAATAACGTAAGTAGGATATGAGAAAGAAAGAAAAAAAAAAGGGGGGGAGGAAAATCCATACGTGTTTGAAGATCACTAATTATTTGTTTTTTGTTCATTGTGTATAACTTAGATCATCCTCTTTATCATGTGTGCCGGCAATGAACTTTTCTTTGTCCTGTTATACATCCTCAGTGTGGCAAATATCCCTCAACCTTTGAATGGTAGGCAGACATAAAATGAAAAAAAAAAAAGGTTTTCCCCAACACTAACTTTCTCTTCACTATTCTATTTAGCTCTCTGGTGGATGGGTTTGTCAATAACTGGTGTAATTTGTTTTGCCAAACAATTTATCAATGTGGTTCAAATTGTGAATGCAAGCAAAGCTTTGGTGGCGATCGATAAAGAAGACAGAATCAAGGCATTGACGAAGGGGAATTAAATTAAATAGTAGTTGTAGTTGTAGTAGTTTATTATCTGTTGTTATTTGTATGCACCTTATTAGCCTCTTAACATATTCGTTTCCTATAGTTTTGATTTATGTATCTACACACCCTACCCTAACTTTATACTACATAACCACATTTTTCAATAAACAATCTTACAAACGTCTTGACCTATAAATATTTAAACGCCGTTTGAAATTTACTTTTTCGACATGTCTTCATGTGTTTAGTGCACTAGATTTTAGGCGAGTTATGGGGTGGGTAAGTGTTAGTCTTAGAGTCTTGGTGCTTGGATTTCACGGAAATATACCATAGTACCCACATCTCATCCCATCTCTGAAAGAATCAAGGGT
Organism: Chlamydoabsidia padenii; assembly: GCA_025330725.1. Taxonomy (NCBI): domain Eukaryota; kingdom Fungi; phylum Mucoromycota; class Mucoromycetes; order Mucorales; family Cunninghamellaceae; genus Chlamydoabsidia; species Chlamydoabsidia padenii. The sequence goes on from JAIWND010000001.1 coordinate 456,366, forward strand.
AAGCGGGGTTGGAAAACGAAATTTGTTTTTTCCTGGTTCCTCTTCACAAATGACAGGTAAAGTCATCACAAGCTTGAACATACTGGCACAAGGATCTTGGAGATTGGCTTTTGCGGTAAATTATGTTGGAAATATGCCATAGTGTCCACATCGCCACTTTAATCATTAGCATATGTTGACAATTGAGTGAGTAGAGCCTTTTCCAAATCTTAGTAGAGGCAGGCGGAATCAGAAAATGAAGCCTGGTTCCTCTTCGTACCTTTTTTTTTTTTTTTTTCCTTGCAAATGAAGTCTGGACTGACCGACACAAGGGTCTTGGTGCTTGGCTTTTGCAGTAAAGTATGTTGGAAATATGCTATAGTATCTATATCACCACTTTAATCATTAGCATCGGTTAACAATTGAGCGAGTAGTGCTCGTCTCAAATCTGACTAGGGGATCAAAAGCGGGCCCTGATGCAAATAAGATGGAAACACCTCTCGTCTATTTTCCTACATGCCGAGCTATTTATTTCGTTTGATTTTATAATATGTAGATTCTACACTGTATTTAAAAAGGTTTTTTTTTTTTTAAAAAAAAAAAAAAAAAAAAAAAAAAAAAAAAAAAAAAAAAAAAAAAAAGAGTAAAACATGTCAATGTGAGATAACTAACACATGCTGATGGTACACTATTTTGAAACTTCGACGGGTGTGGGGCCAGATAGAGAATGAAATCATGAGCACAATGAAGACGAAAACAAAGAAACACGTTTTTTAAAAGATATATATACAGCAAATATTTCAATGAATCTATGTTAAACACAAATTATGCCATTGTCCTTTTGTCCCATCTTGCTTTTATCATCAAGCTTCCCTCCCTTTACCTTGTTTTGCAAGAGCGAGCTGGATACTGATTTACAGCCTACCCGATGTGTTTGCTGCCACTCTGTCCATGTGAATTCATATAGAATACGTAACTACTGTTAGGTTACATACCTTGTTTTGCTCCAAAAGCATTATTTTATAACCAACCTGTCGATAATTTTAATTGAATCCCCGCTATTCATGCAGTTTTTGACACCTTCCATTGTAATGACATGGACCCGATTTAATCAGAGAGTTGTGATGATTTCCCAACCTATTTAATACAAGTCAACATTTCAAATAAAACAAAAAGTGGGACAATCCATATTTTATTATATGTCACTAAAAAGAGTGATATTATGGTGACTAATGAGGGGGAGAATGAGTATTTCTATTCCTTGGCCATCATCAACTTGATTTCAGCAATCGCAGTACCGGGAGCCAAACCCTTAGGGCAAGTTTTACTAGAATAAGAAAAAAAAAAAAAAGTCAGTAAGCCAATCGAGGTACTAAATATGCTTGCTGTATTTTCCATTTCTTTACCTGCAGTTCATGATAGTGTGGCAACGATACAAGGACATCTTGTTTTGGAGTTTGTCACGACGTTGAACACCGAATTGATCACGAGAATCAATCATCCAACGGTAAGCTTGCATGAGCACAGCAGGACCAAGGTATTCTTCCTGTAATACAAAATGAATGTTAGTCATTACCATTTATGGGTGATTATCTTTATCTAAAATCCTATATCGAGTATACTTACTTGGTTCCACCAGTAAGAGGGGCAAGAGGTGGAGCAACAAGCACAGAGAATACATTCATAAAGACCATCCTATACCAAAGAATTAGTTTATCCATCTTTTCATACCATGTTCTATTACTTACCAACTTTTTTCTATCTTCAATGGATTGCAAGTTTTCTTTACCGTCAGTAGGTCCTTGTTTTTGCTTGAGGAAAGGTTCGATACTCTTGTATTGGTTGTAAAAATGAGTAAGATCAGGTACGAGATCCTTGACGACGTTCACTATTTAAGAAAGGGTAAAGTTAAAAAAAAAAATTAAAAAAAAATAAAAGAGTGATTGATGGTTAGGTAGAACTTACTGTGAGGCAAAGGATAAATCTTGAGAGGTTTAGAGACATCACGATCGACCTTGGAGATACAGGCCAAAGTGTTACCACCTTCAATGTTCATGGCACAAGAACCACAAATACCTTCACGGCATGATCGACGGAAAGTTAAGGTAGGATCTTGTTCATTCTTGATTTTGATCAAAGCATCCAAAACCATAGGTCCACAAGCATTCAAATCGAGCTTGTAGGTTTCCAAACGAGGTTTTTCAGTAGGTGCGTCAGGGCTCTATATACATTTATATATTTAAAAAAAAAAAAAAAAAATGAGTCAAAAAGCTGTTTCCCCCTCCCAAGGTTATAAAGTACAGTCATCGACTTACCCAACGATAGATTTCAATCGTCTTATACAAAGGTTCCTTCTTGAGAGGTTGTTCGGCAGCACTGGCCATCCCGTTACTGGTGGATGTTTGCAACGTACGGATCAGAGGCTACCAATGTGTTTGTTTTTTGTTTTTGGAAAGAGTTAGTTTATCATCCATTCTATTTAATGTGATTGTCTCTTACCGAAACCACAGGCATCCAACGAGTGCGAGTGGTGGTGGTGGCGGTTTTCAAAGCAGAAAGAGTGAAGGACATGATGGCGTCGAATCAAACAAACAAAACAAAACAAAAAGGAGGAAGAGTGGGGAGGGGTAATCAAGTAGCCAAAGCAAAAAAAGAATAGAATGGAGGTCTTTTATATACAAATGTAGTGTAAAGGGTAAGAATCTACAATGATATAAAATACGGGGTTCAATGTAAGAAGGAAAGAGAAGAAGAAGGTCTTTTTTTTTATTTTTGCGTGTGATATTTTTTTAGACCCCCCTAGTTGTCCCCGCAGGGGTAGGAAGTAAAAAAGTCGGGATGTCAATATTCAATTCCAGTAAAAGAAGTGAATGCCAAATTTATTTGATTAATGTAGATGCTATTTACAGGTATATGTATATATATAATGCTAAACTAGGTGGATGATGGCTATACTTGTAGGGGGGGGGGAGAATCAAGTAAGAGGAGAATAAACAGGTTCCTTCGGACCTTCACATACCAAGACAAGTTGTTCACCAGAATTCAAAGACCGATTGACAAACACCACCCGAACTTGATTGTAAAGATAGACACGGTTCTTATCAGTACGACAAAATTGGAGATGGATAGCATACTTGAGAGCCGAAGAAGAAGGCGAGTAAGTTTTTTGGCGTAAAAACGTCTTTGTGTTTCGAGGCATGGCAGAGACATCGTACGAGACCAAGAAGAGCTTGACGAGGAATTTGTTTGGATTCTTGATCGTGATCTGGAGCTGGCCTTTAGATGGAATGCGATACCCAGGAGACGCCATGCCTTGTTGATCCGTCGTCAAATCCAACGTACCCACAAACGGAGGAGGAGGCGCTGTCGAGAGATTGTGTCCATTGTTTTCACCTAGGTGGTAAAAGTAAGCAGGGAAGATCACCGATCGATGAGGAGGCAAGGTGGGTTTGACACGACCAATCACACCAATATGAGCATGGAACCAGATAGGTGAGGATGGTTGTAAAGTCGACATTCTTCCGCTGAGTAAGGATTCCTCGTAACTGCCCGCCAGACCGTGATGGAGTGAGGATCGTCGTTTTTTATTAGGTTGATAGGTTGTTGTTGAATAAGCTAGGCCATGATGGGTATATTGAAGAGGTGAGGTGGATAAAGGGATCGCTAAAGGTGTTTGATCTTGTCGCTGTTCATCATCATCAGTCATTGCTGATAATGACAGTCTTGATAATCGTCGCCTACCGAGGGTTGTCGGATGTGAAGGTGCCTGACCGTCGAGATGTTCCGCATAAACCACATTCAAACGCAATTGCCCTTCTTGATCATCCACTGCGCCAATAAAAGTCGTCATTGTCGGTGCTTGTAAAGAATGTATATTGCCCAAAGAAGAACAACAGCCAAGATCGTCCATGGTACTAGTAATGATAAACCCAAGTTGTGCCTTGTCCCCCAAAAGACTATGGAGAGGTAACAGTTGTGTTTGAGCATCGACGGATTGGAGAAAGGTTTTGTAATGGTGGTGGTGGTGGTGGATGATTTTCTCGTTTGACGTGGGCGTCCATTGAATAATCCAACGTTCGACTGTGGTTTGTTTATAGGTGATCCCAATCGTGAGTTGCCAATCAAAAGTGGTGGAGGGTAAGGTTGGACGAGTCAACATGAGATAACAGTGAGGTGTCGTGGAATGATGAGCTTGGACACAATAGTAATCAGACCCAATTCTGGACTTTAACACCATCTGTACAAGTTGCGACACCAAGTTGGTCGTGCCAGAATATGAAGGAAAGTCAGTTGTTGGTGTGATACTGTGTCCATCATTGTCGTAATAAGAAGATATTAAGGTGACCATAAAGTATATAATGTAAGTATGTGTGTGTGTAAGAGAGAGAAGAAGGAAGGTAAAAAAAGAAAATACAAAAATTGGGTTTAAAAAATCAAGGCAGCATAAAAATTTTCGTGGATTACCACGTACATCATTGGTTCATGGTTTTTGGTTACAATTTAGATCAATCAAATATACACACGCTGTTTTTATTTATATGCAAAAAAAGACATGACACTAATGACACAAACTATACTAAGTCCCCGATCCTTTGTTCATTTGGATTAAAAACCGGATCCTGGCACAGATTTCATCTATTTGTCAAAAAAAAAAAAAAAAAGAGAGAGAGAGAGAGATGAGTGAGTCTTGTATGATATTGGTAGTTGTTTGACTTACATGCTTCTTTAGAAGTTTCTGCTTCTAATTCATAGGTCTTGTTGTCGCGTTCCTTCATCACCCCTATTTTAAAGTTACTTGGCACCTTTTTACTTTGTTTGCATGACCGAATAGCACTAATATGGAAGGATGTCTGCAATAAAAGTGTGAGAATAAATCCTTGTCTTTGTTTAATCTATTATAACTTACTGTTTTCACTGAATCAAACATGCCTTTGTGTTCAGGAGGCATCAAATGGATATAGTTCCCATCAATGGCCAATACACTGACACGTTTCCCGACAAACATGGGTGTTTTACGATTGACATTATATTTCTACAAACAACAATATGATTAGTTCCCCGTTCCCCCCCCCTCACTTTTTTTTTTTACCTTGTATTGTTGAAGAAAGTTATCACTAGGTTGCTTGTTATCATCACCAGTGTTAAAGTACATTGGCGAATGAGGATCCTCCTTCCGTTTCTTGATAGGTGATCGCCAGAGTGGATTTGATGAGGAATGAGGTACAGTCAAGGTCGACGTCTTCTTTGTCAAAGTCAATTCTTCCACATCCTTGTTAAGACTTTCAACCGCCGTATCATTGGATATAACCATATTGGAATCAGGGAGAGTGAGAATGTATTCATTCGGGTCCAGTTTGCGTTTACGAGAGACCAATTCCAATACATCGCCAATAAACATTTCAGCATAAACAGGAATCGTCGTGGTAGCTGCTACTTCTTCACTGGTCATCAACCGGATCCTAAAATACTTGATGGGTGTCATTGGAAGTGCGGCTTTGGTAAGGACCGCTTTTGAAGAGGGGACAGGGACGGCAATGGAAGACGAATCTGCGTCCGCTGCTGCTGCTGATATCAAAGTGGCCGCTATTGTCGAGGTGGTTGTGGACGATACTCCTGCCGTAGGGGTTGTTAAAAGATTTCCACCACCATTATGATCGAGTTGAGTGGGTGGCATAAGATTGGCTGAATCGATCATGGGATCACCATTACTGGATGCTGAATGACTGGTTGATCCTGATGCTACTTTGGTCATCACCGGGATATGTAGCACGTTGCTCTGTTCTGCTGAGGAAGACGTGGTTGTCGAGTTTGTTGTTGTTGTCGTGGTTGTCGCTGATGTTATACCTGTTGATCCCATTGCCGCCATACTTGGTTTTTTCTTGAATGATTCCAAATCAGGCTTGAATCTTCCCAATTTCGCTCGTGTCTGTTCATTTTCCTTGGCTTGAATATATATATATATATAAAGAGGTGAGAATCAAATGTGTTAAACCCTTCTTTTTTCTTCTTCTTTTACCTTGAGATGGATTGGCACGACAAAGAGCAAATTGATCAAACGATACTTTATCAATTTTCCTTGTACGGTCTAGAGCTATGTACATCAAATCAAATAAAAAAATAATAAAAGCCTATTAGTACCATGATAATAACCCACTTTACTTTACTTTTTTGTCTTACCTGGTAATTCATCTTCAATTTCACCATCATCTTCTGCGATCAATAATACCCATTGAGCTAAATCATACAATTCTTGATCCAATTCCGCACCACGTTTTTGTTCCACATAATCGTACAAGATATATCCAATCACATCATCAATGATCGCATCTGGCCTGACCACCAGTGATACAGGTTCATAGGGAGTTGATGAATGAGGCAGATAGACACAGAGAGTCATTGGATGACTACTTCCTTTCCCAGATGCATGAGAATACGCAGCAAATGGATTTTCAGCAGCTGTTGCTTTAGCGGCAATCATGGCAGTCAATGTCGATCGACCAGGAATAATATGTAATCGTCGAGTTTGTTGTTGTTGTGGAGGTGGTGAAGGATTGGGTGATATATCAGGTGTACCATAAAAGAGTGATAATGCTGGTATTGAAGAAGTTTGTTGTTGTTGTTGTTGTTGTTGTTGTTGTTGTTTTCGATTGGTAAGAATAGACGGACCTCTATTCGCCATGGTAAGAGAAGAAATGGATGGTGGTGGTGGTGGTAAAGGATGAGATTCTGTTGTGGTTGTCATTTTGGGCGGAGGTATCGGGGGTGGTGACAAGACAGTATTGCTATTGTTGTTTTTTGTATATCGACTTGTATCCAAAGAGGCACGAGGAGCCACTGAAGCCACTTGCATAAAAGGCAATGAATTTTCATGAGTATTCACAGTATCAATAACGTCGAGTGAGGACCGTGGTGAAGGGTCAATGTTCGATTCCATGGAAGGTTGTAAAGATGCTGTTGTCGTGAGCTCACTGGCGCCGCCCTGAGATATAATGGTGCTGGTATCCTCTTGAGATTTGAAGTTTCGCAGAGTGCTTTCCAAAGGCCGTTGTTGAAGTTGTCTATATACACACACAAGCACACACAAGAGAGAGAGAGAGAGAGAGAGAGAGAGAGAGGTTAGTGTTATGATCTACTTTATATATATATATATATATATGACTTACTTTGTTGCTGTCATATAATCACCATCAACATCATCATCACTGTCGGAAGAAGAGTCCATTCGAGAAGTCGGTCTACCGGATGGTGATTTCGTTGTAGGTCCAAGTTTCAATTCACCAGGTAATACTGTACCGTTATTATTGTCGTCATTCATAGTGTTCATACCGGTTTTCCTTGATCGATAATGGGTTCTTTTCGTTCGAGGGCTGGTGATAAGACCGGAAGAAGTGCCAGTGCCAAAAATAGGATTGTCTTTAGCCGTTAAATCGTAAGCAGGAGAGTAACAATATTGCATTTCTGGGTAACAAGGTGCTGCCAATCGTACATAATCATCGGACATGACAGTGGGTGGAAAAGCCATAATTCGTTCGCCACGATCATCCATTCGTAAAAACTTGACCCTCATCATGTGGATGAGGAATTCAGCATCAGTTGTCAGGGCCATAAGTCATTTATATCCAAACACAGAGTAAGTAAGAGGGTATGAGTATGTATGTATGTTTAAATGTGTATGAGTAATGTATGTAAAAAGTGTAAAAGACCTTGTTCTAAAGTAGAATAAAAAAGAAGAGGAAAGAAGACAAAATTCATTTCCAGCGGTTGGTCATTTTTATGATTTCAAATTCCGATAAAGCCATTTATTAAGAAGGCAAGGTAATAAATATATGTATATGTATATGTATAATCTAAAAGTACTAAATCTATATTCTAAACTCGTTACCAATATAAAGAGCCAAGGCAAAACATTAGAGGAAGATAGCATAATCTATCTAGACATAACCCAATAGTGATACACATAGAATCATTCCCACCATGATCATACACCAAAGTAGGCAAGTCATCAAGGCAGGCAATGATCTATCCCAGTGTGGACTTGTGACCTATAATAGATACATATATATATATAAAAAGGAGGCACTTCATGACAAAAATACTTGAATAGTATATCAAGCACCTGTAAATATAAGATCATGAAAAAACAGTCTTTTTTATTCGACGGTAGCCAAAAGACTATAAGGACTACCGTAGATTAGTATGTTTGTACAGAATGAATAAAAAAGAAGATGTTATATACATGAATGAATTAAATTAAGCTAGATGAATGGAGGAGAGGGTTAAAAGGGGATTAAAGGGTGAAACAAACCATTATTTTCGACCAAAGATATCACCACCAGATTTTGATTGTTGATCATCAAAAGAAGTATTTTCCGGTATACCTTCTTCTTGTTGTTGTTGTTGTTCGATATCATTAGTAGTAGTAGTAGTAGTACCATATAATTGACGACGTTCAACTTCGGCGGTTTCTTTATCGAATGATCCCATGATAGGTACAGGAACAGGGAAGACATGATAAATAGCGATACCAATGACAATGACAACAAAGGCAAAAGGATACATCACGGTGACAGAGTAATGGAAGACACCAATACCAATGATCAAACCCCAAAAGTCACTTGTCAAGATCGACAAGTTGTAAAGCACCGCACTACCAAGACGGAACATGACAGGAGCCAAAGAATAGAGAATAAACATGCAGATAGTGTAGACAATAATCATCCCCACAGCCTCGGGTTGACCCACCAAAGACGAGAATTCCGAGCGTTCCAAGATCATCAATTGCACAAGATTGATAAAGGTGGCAAAGAAGGTAAACATTCCGATGACTTCATAAAGAGGATGTTTTCTTGCCATGAATTCTTCAGCCACGTTCGATACACCATATAATGTTGCACCGAGAATACAAAAGAGATCACCTTTCACCACATCTTGTCCTTCATAGTTTTTTCCTGTGATAACATCACTAGCCACCAACATACCAAGACCACAGAGAGCGATAAACACACCAAGGTATTGGACCCATCGATAGCGGACCTTGAGGAAGATCAAGGACAGGATCATACAGACTGGTGTACTCCAACAATCCAAAAGCATCGCAGATAACATGGAAGTGTATTGGAAGGATTTCACCACAAAGTAATTACCTTCTACATCGACAAATCCGAGGATAAAATCTATTATCAAAATCAAAAGAACAGGAGTTAGTAACCATATATATATATGACCCCTTTCATTCGATTTTTACTTACAAAAGATACCACGGCGCCAGAATTGTAATAACCATCCACGGATACCACGTTTGTAGATAGCATAACTATTATACACAATAGCAAGACAAGCACTATTTTAAGGAAAAAAAAAAGGAATGTTAATATCATGGTTTTATACTATATATGGGCCATTTTTGGATACTTACTACACCAAAAAGGTTTGAGTAGTAGGAGCAGCCACACCATAGTCATTACCAAGCTTGGCAGTGACAGTATTGGTACCAGTAATACAAAGAGACAACACTAGGTATCATTGAACGATTTAGTTTATAAAAGTTACCACCATTCCCTTTTTTTGTACTCACCTTGACCAAGGAAAAAAACTTTCCAGAACTGAGGGTCTTTCAAGAAGGCCACTCTGTCTTTCCAAGTTTTTCGAGATGGAGCCGAAGGAATGGAGGAGCCATCGTTAGTATCCGCCTTGGATTCAATGGCTGTTTTTTCGTCCATGAGTAAAGTAGAGAGAAAGAGAAAGAAGAGAGATGTTAATGTAATGAGATCGAAAAAAATTTTATATCCACAAATTGGAAGAGCGCTAATGGAATCCCGCCCTGAATGATTGGTTCAAAAAAGGGAACACAAAAAAAAAAAGAATCGCACATCGGATCGAATAAGTGTACAAGGGTTTTTTTTTTAACTTTATTGATTTGGTAATGTTAAAAAGATAAAGAGACTATATTTACGATTAGAAATGCAGAAGAGATCAAAGGAATAAAACTATTTGTACATGAAGAAGAAGATTTCATACAAAGAAGAATGATAAGCTAAGTAATAAAATGTGTGTGTGTGTGTGTGTATGATATATAAGGGGTGATAGTATGTTTAAAGCTAAGGGTGTGTTGTGTTGTTTGTTTTTGGGTCGTTGCAGGGTTCATTCCAATTGATTAAAAAAGATCATTTATCCACCTTTTTTAAATTCTTGCAAGACAGGGTAGATCGATTGGAAGGCTTGATAGATTTCTTCACGAACCTTGGCACCAGTCAAGACAATTTTACCAGATACAAAGATCAATAATACAATCTTGGGCTTTACCATACGATAGATCAAACCAGGAAACAATTCAGGTTCATACTACATATACATAAAAAAAAAGAGATTAGCAACATTCACCCATTTCCAATTAAAAATATACACCTTACCGAGCTAAAGTGTCCATGAGAATAAGCCAATCCTTCCAAACGAATAGGGAATTTGACATCACAAGAGCCAACAATGTTTTGGATCTTAAAGTCAGTAAACTTTGCCTGGAAGCCCAATTTTTGGATGATACGAGCATATTTCCGAGCCGCCAACTTAGAGTCGTCTTCAGATTTAGCACCTGTCACCACCATTTTACCAGACGCAAAGATTAACGCCGTTGTTTTGGGATCACGAATACGCATAATCACAGCCGCAAAACGCTAATGATTGTTTTTTGTTTTTGTTGATATAAAAACCAAATCCATCCCCATTTAGTTTTCATTCATCATCCTCCTAACCCCCTCCTTTTTTCTTTTTCATCCTGTACCTTTGGATTGTATTCTGCGTTTCGAGCATGAAGGGCAATGTTCTTCAAATCCAATCGACAATCCAAGTTGACCGTAGCCACAATGTTCCTACAAGTAATGATAGAAAAAGAAGAGTTAGTCATGTTATGGAAGGGTGTAAAAGAGAATGATGATTGTTAATAAAAGGTAAAACAAGACACGTAAGGGTAGGAACAATTATTAGATATAGTCCCACTGACGCGCATACAGTTCCCATACATGTCCTAAAGATGTAAAGTGCAATGTATAAAAAAAAAAAAAAAAAAAAAAAAAAAAAAAAAAAAAAAAAAAAAAAAAAAAAGAGAGAGAGAGAGAGAGAGAAAGAGAGAAGGGGAGATGACTTACTGTAATGTAGGAGTGATGCCAGCCACAGCATAAGGGTTTTGATCTCTGCTTGGTGTAGGAGCATCCAAAGGAGCAGGTGTAGATGGCACAGCAAAGGGTGATGAGTTGTGAAGAGGTGTAGGAATGGTAGGTGTGTGTACGGCAGGTGTGGCCATGGAAGGTGTGGCAATGTTGAATCCAGACATGGTGTTTGATAGAAGGTAAAAGAAGGAGGAAGAAGAAATAAAGGGTAAAGTGCCACGAAACCCAAAAACAACAAAGAGGAAAGAAAGAAGGAAAAAAATAGAAAAAATTTTTTATATGGGCGGGCTTATATACCTTTTTCAATTTTCAAACCCAGTGGCTTAGGTCACTCTTTATATGGTTACGATCACAATAAAGCTGTTTTCGCTGCTTCTATTATGAAACAGAGCGACATTATCACTTTTTTGTTTCCTTATCTTCTCCTTTGTCCTCCCCTACATGCATGTATTATGTTAAGTGAAAGCAAAAAAAAAAAAAAAACTTGCAATCACAACAATCATTAGCCGACATCCAATCATATCAACTCCGAACTCGGCGAATCACCAATCACCATTTGAGAACAAACAAGGTCGTACACAAAAGCTCTTTTCATGCTATCGAATGACACTACCTTTTTGGATACATTTTATTACTTGAGTTCGGCAATGATGCCGCCAGCTTTTTTGGTGAGAAACAAAAACATGGCTCTAAAAGAAGGTAAGCCCGGGAAGGTAACTTGAATACGCGGAGAATGAAATGTCAGTTAGTATTTTGTGGAAGTACGTGGTTTCCTTTTCTTTTTCACTTACCCTTCCCTCTCAAAGGAGGGGTGCCAGCCATATTCTCATCCAAGAATTAACTGACAAGTTGCTGTTGTTTGTTAAAGGAGTGGACATCCCCAATGAAAGTTGAAAAGAATTTACAAAGCTCCTTTATCACAACCCATGCATTGTCAAAATATAACAGTCTTATACAGGACAAACAGAACAGGAATGTGATCAACGATACCATTGACCATCATAGTTTGCATTAATGAACGAAAAGTTAAACTCACTGGTTTGCTCGACTGTCGGAATTTGAAGTTGCTGTTTTCAAATTCCGGCTGCATGAACGATGAACGATGCTTGAACCAAGAAAAGATGACCTGTGATAATAAATTTGCCTATTTGAACAAAAGAGGGAGAGACTTTTCCGATAAATGGGGTTTTGTTGTTTTATCGGCGTGAAAAGAAAGAAAAACAAATAGAGACTTGTTTTGTCCTTTATGGTTTGTTTTGATAGCAACAGTCAGAGCAGGGCATATTTTTTTGGACAGGGGCACTCTTCACCCTGCAGACCAAGCTTGTTACCATCACCTGTCTTTTAGAGGAAAATGTAACACATTTGGGTTTCCACTATCAGAGCGGGGATTAAATTGTTTTTTTCTTGTACCCCAGAGTTGGCATTTTCTTCTTTTTCTCTCCTTTTTACTTTATTTTTTTTTAACTCATACCCTCTCTCTCTCATTATACCATGGCAGAAGTCATTCAATCTATCTTTGTACGGGAAAGTGAAACTCGACAACAACCTAAACCCCATACGGTATATAAAGTGGATATTCATGCGGCGGTACGAAACTGGACCATCTGGAAACGATACTCTGAATTCAAGAAACTTCACGAACAATTGATATCTCTCTATCCGGACCATCCACCCAGCTCACCCTTCCCCAGTAAATCACTCTTTCCACCCACCTTTGGCGATGCACAAAAAACCGAAGATCGACGACGAGGGTTAGAAGATTATGTGCGGGCCATTCTCAGGGATCGTGATGACCGTTGGCGACAAACCGACTTTTGGAAGGACTTTCTCGCGATACCAACGACCTCGACGAACAACAGCAGCAACAAAAACAATGCATTATATACTTCTGAAAGTTGGCTGGAGGAATATCAAGACATGACTCAGGCTGGACGAGAAGTACGCTCGTTGATGAATAAACGGGATACTCATAATGCTCGAAACGAAATCTCTGCGTCTCATCATTGTACGGTACAAGCCAAGAAACTGTTATTGACCATGGCTTCACGGCTGGCTCATTTGGATTCGGGGATACAGACTGGCTTATCGGATGGTGAATTGCGTCGACGACGGGATATGTTGAATACACTCAAGGAAGAAAAGGATGCGTTGGCGAAATTGATCAGTACTGGGCGACAAGATAATGATTTGCTTTATACCAACACTACTAATCACAAGATACCCTCTCGACAAGAAGACCGACAACCAATGACATCATCTTCTCCCTCTGGCGAAAATTGGATGGAACGAAAGGCTTTATTAGGTGACGACTCAACAAAACAACAACAACAACAACAACAACAACAGCCATCTCGTCATAGTACTGGTGGTCGGGCTTTTGGGGCTGCTTATAAACTGGCCAAGGAAACAAAAGTAACAAGGGGATTAGATAATGAAGGCATCGCAAAGTATCAACAACAGTTAATGGAAGATCAAGATCGACAGGTGGAACAATTCAGTGCCATCTTGAACAGGCAAAAACAACTTGGTTATGCGATTGGCGACGAATTGGAAACTCAGACTCAGGTGTTGGATGAATTGGATAGGGATGTCGGTCGAACTCAAGCAAAATTGAAGTTTGCCAACAAAAGATTAGGGAAAATTAACTAGTTTATATATCTATATATCTATATTATCATGTTGTTTATAATAAAGATCTTTTTATAGCTTTTATATTTGTATTGTGGTTTGTATGTCGGTCTTGACTCATTCAAAACTTATTACGTGTTCTTCTGTCCATTTACGGCGGTCCTTTTGTGTTCCAGGTTTGATGGGAAATCAATACATTGTCGTCTTTTTAGGCAAGTGACAGTCCATTTATATTCTCTTTTGCCCCCCCCCGTCTTTATATATATCCTCTTCCATTACCAACATGTAGATACTTTTTAACATAGCATAGCACTCTTTCTAAGAGGACCCTTTTTTCAAGTTACATGAAATAGGCGGTAGGGTTATCATGCTTGGATGACCGTTCTTGGGTTGGGTTGAGTAAAGTCGGGATTTACATTTCAAAATCCGATTCTGCATGAAATTCCACAATTGCCAAGTTCATGGTCAGAGCCAGTCTATACGACGAGCAATTCACATTTGAAAAAAAAAATCCAAAGTCTTTTCACCGTAATACAGTCTCCTACCATGGTCCTCCTACTCGGCGCCGTTATTTTTGCTCCACAGTTAATTTTACAGTAAACTTTTGCTAAGATTCGGTAAGAGCACTACTCGCCCAATTGTCAATAGATGCTAATGATTAAAATGGAAATATAGACACTACGGCATATTTCCAACATAAGTCACCGCAAAAGCTAAGCTCGAAGGTTCTTGCGCCTGTATGTTCAAGCTTGCGATGACTTTTACCTGTCATTTGTAAGAAAGAAAAAAAAGTACGTAAGATAATCAAACTTCTTTTTCAGATCCCGCCAGCCTCTACTAAGATTTTGAAAGAGCTCTACTCACTCAATTGTTAACAGATGCTAATGATTAAAGTGGCGATGTGGACACTATGGCATCTTTCCAACATAATTTACCGCAAAAGGTAAGCTCCAAGTTCCTTGTGTCTATCAGTACAAGCTTGCAATGACTTTCCCCGGTCCTTTGCAACGAAGACTATTTTATTTTTTCGAAACGGAAGGCAACTTCATTTTAAAATGCCGAACACCGAAATCCCATGCGCCTAGCAGTTCCCCAAGTGGTGGTGAATACAACAGAAAGTAACGTAAAATCATTAATGTTTTCATTACAACAGGGTCTTCAAAAAAAAAAAAAAAAAGACAGGCGTTGGTAATGAGAAGAGCAGCCAAGAACCACAATGGGGTTTTACTGATTAGAGCCAGTCTGCACGACGAGCAATTCACATTTGAAAAAAAAAATCCAAAGTCTTTTCACCATAATACGATCTCCTACCATGGCCAACACTTACTCACTCCGATTTGGACCATGATGAGGGGACTGAAGCCCCTATCAAAACACCGTTTGCCATATTTGGCTGAATTTCGACTAATTAATCAGTCATGATGGTCTAATAATTAGGTACAACAGTTACCTTTGTTTATTTACTATTTCTTTATTTCTTTATATTACAAAAACGATATTTTCAAAGTTACAACAGTAGAGGGAAGAGTAATTCTAAACAAAGTGCCACTTGATTTTGCCAACACCTTTGTTCATGTTACCAACGACTTTTTTAAAGAGGACAGGACTAGATATAATAATATTCAAGAATGGTTGGATTAGTTTTCACGGCATTAGTTGAATTTACTTTGCCTCCTTAAACTTAGTACTTACGTGAGGTCAAGCGACCCAAATTTGCATTCAGGGCATGCATCGTTAACGGTAGCGGTGACAGAGCCCTTGGGACCAGTGATTCTGACCTTCTTGCCACAGTGCTTGCTCTTCTTGCTTGTGTTTCCGTATTGTGGGCGATTCAAAGCGACGATGTAAGAGTGATTGTTTTCCTTGGGTCCACAGGCACCAGTAGATCCACCTTCACTGGCAGGAAGGAACCAAGTAGCAGTGCCTTTAAAGGTCTTGGATCCACGTTTTTCCAAATGAGATTCTTCGTCGGATGATCGAATAGGAGCAGCGACAACGAGTGAGACCAACATCATCATCACAGCAAAGAAGTAAAGAGTAGAGCGCATCATGTTAAGTGGATGAGAGATAGAATATATACGGGTAGAGATGTGTGATATACAAAAAGAAGAATGAAGAAAAATAACGACCAGCGTTTAAATGATGAGAATGAGGAAGAAGTGAAGAAAAGAAAGAAAGGAAGAAAGGTGTCAAAAAATGGAAGCCGCCCTTTTAAATCAAAAATCAGGTACCCATGAAAATGGTTAGAGCCACATTTCACCTCCGCCGTTTCACAACGGCTCCGATTTAAGCTTTAATAGTAATATAATCCTCGCGATTTCATTTGCTGGTACCCTTTTTTTATGAAAGCCACATGTATAACGATGAGATGGACAATGTCAAGTATCCCTCCATGTGAGGAATGCCACGCACAATGGCTGCATGAATTAATTGAAGCTAGTCTCCAACATCTCATTCATGCAACGCTGTCAATGATGAATGCGAGCAATGTTGTATGGGTATACATTTCCCTTTTTATCAATATTCCCATCTTCTTGATCTCTTCCGACCCGATTTTTTTTTGTGGGTTACCAATGTAACCCCCCCCCCTTTTTTTTTTTTTTTTTTTTTGGTCAGAACGCCGTCGCCGAAGAGGCCCAGACTACAATCAGATAGAAAGACAGAAAACCATCTCCTTTTTTTAGCAGAGCAGAAAATCAGCGGAGGGGCAGCATCTTCGAATCGATTGTCACCCAATGTAGTATGTTTTACTTACCAGCCAGATAATCGAATGATATTATCAGTAAGGGTAAGAGAACAACGGTTCGAGACCCGAACTGACATCTTGTATTTCACTTTCTTGTGTTCACAGTAGGCCGCCCTTTCTGCTATGCTAGAGCATTGTACTACCTAGCATAAAGGGGTCATTGCAACAATAGAGTTGAGTGTTATTGGGGGAGTCAACAAGTTCTAATGGATCCAATGTAGGCTCACCCCAACGTTAAGGGGTGGGGGGGCCTGTCATTCTGGAGTGTGTTTTTTTAATGCCGCTCAAGGCGGGATGTGAAAAACTTTTTTTTTGAGAGAGAGAGAGAGAGACCTTGGGGGGTACGATTTTTTCTTTTAGATGCCGCCTTCTTCTTTCACTTATTTTTTTCCCCTCCATCACCGACCCCAAAATGGATGCACAGATAGCTTTGAAGAATTGGCAACTGGAAAACAACATAATCTCTGTCGATAACCATGATCAATTATATTATTACGACGCTGAACAAGATAAACAAGAAAACGACAAGAAACCTTGGAAAACAGAGTAAGCGATTTACTCATTAATGGGTGGCGACAAACAACTAATCATCTCACCTCTTTTATCCAGTCCTCACTACTACAAACACGTTAAAATATCAGCTATTGCTTTGATCAAGATGGTTAGTCAAATAAAAAAGGCAGGACAAAACTCTTTACCAATACTTTTATTTTCTTGTATCCAACTATAGGTTATGCATTCACGGTCTGGTGGCAACATTGAGGTAATGGGGTTGATGCAAGGCAAAGTGCAAGGCGATACGATGTATGTGTTGGATGCATTTGCATTACCAGTAGAAGGTACGGAAACACGGGTAAATGCTCAAAACGAGGCGTATGAATACATGGTGACATATATGGAACAAGCAAAACAAGTCGGACGACAGGAAAACGTAATCGGTTGGTATCATTCTCATCCTGGATATGGTTGTTGGCTCTCAGGTATTGATGTGGGTACTCAAAGCTTAAATCAACAATATCAAGAACCTTTTGTGGCTGTTGTGGTAAGTACCCGAAAAAAAAAAAAAAAAAAAAAAAAAAAAAAAAAAAAAAAAAAGTGTGATACGTTGTGCTTCCTTTCACCAGGAAGAGGCACATAAAGACAAGAGGGATCGGGGGCAGCTGAAATGGGACATATCGTATCACTTACTAACCAATCTGTTACTCCTTAGATTGATCCTAGTCGGACCATGTCCGCCGGCAAAGTCGAAATTGGTGCTTTCCGAACATACCCAAAGGTAAACGAATCTAACAATAACACTCATTCTTACTCATACTTTTTTTATTTTCGTGTAGGGATACAAACCGACTGATGGTGAACCTTCTGAATACCAAACGATTCCATTGGACAAGATAGAGGATTTTGGTGTACATGCAAAAGAGTAAGAACAAGGTGAAAATGATGGAATATTTCGTGATACTAAACTCCTTGAACAGATATTACCCTTTAGAGATATCCCACTTCAAATCATCCTTGAATAATCAATTATTGGAAGTATTATGGAACAAGTACTGGGTACACACTTTATCTCAATCTCCTCTTTTGACGGTAAATGATAATGAAACAGGTTAAATCATACATATTAACACATACTCATTTTGTTTGGGATCATTTAGAATCGGGAATATGCTGTTAAACAAATGGCTGATTTGGCACAAAAAGTGGAACAAACGAACCTTGGTATGATGGGCCGTATGGGTGGTTATTATGGTGATCGGAAAAAAAATGACCAAAGCCAACTTTGTAAAGTGACAAAAGATAGGTAAGCCCCTTCTCACTAATGGAATAAAAAAGACCAACTGACTGAACCCTTTTATGATGATGACAATAGCGCCAAGATCTCCACGGAAGCCATGCACGGATTGATATCTCAAGTATTGAAGGATCTACTTTTTAACAAGCGACAATGCCAACACCAAGCTTAAAATGGATCAAGGAACCCTTAGGTATTAGATAGCTGTAGTGATTTGTACGACCCTATTATGAAATAAAAATCATATTCTGCCTCTTTATTATTATTATTATGTCCATGATTATAACGTTATGCTATACGCGTATCTGCATGTGTTTGATTTAAAAGTGTGACCCTTTTGGAATGAAACTTTCATATATAAAAAAAGGATCGATCGAGATTTAAAAATCTCGATCCGTGCTGTTTCAATCAAATCCTGGGAAAGTGTCAAGGAGGACTTGTTACCCACAACCTAATAAACTTTTCCACTGTATCCGGTTCGTATAGCTTGAGTGGATCAGCCTATTGATGGTACATAAAACACCAAAAAAAAAAAAAAAAAAAAAAAAAAAAAAAAAAAAAAAAGGCGGACTCTTATACGGAAGACGGTTACAGAATCGGATGCATCGATTGCCATTCAGTTCCCGTGAGTCAATGAGTTTGAAACCGCTGACAATCAAATAAGCTCTTTTTTTTTTTTTTTTTAAATGACCATGAAATCCACCCAGTAGTAGCATGACAATAGACAAGATATGTTAAAAAAAGTTTTATTTTTTTTATTTTTATTGATGATAAAGAGAATGCTTAAATAAAAAGAATGAAGTTTGTGGAAAGTATAAAAGTATAACTATACTACAAAAAATGTAGGACTATACAGAGTAGATAAATCGGGGTAACAACATAATAAAAATGTTCATGGGAAGTAAAAGAAGAAGCATTAAAAGAAGAGATAATGATAATGATAATGATAATGATGAGGGGGGAATCATATACGATTGTCCTTTTAAGAAGATACAAAAGTAGTCAGACAGTTGAGGCAGGTATCCATGCTTTTGATTGTGGCATATCATTTTACTGTACACAATTAGAATCGATTCATTGTTGCAAAGTTTCTTCGTCTTCAGGAGTCGTAGGAGGAGTTTGCAAGGTGATAGAAGAAGACGAGGTGAGAATGGGTGTATATACATCGGATGGAACTTCGCTGGAAAAAGATAGCACATTGGCGATGGTGGTTGCTGTTGCCGTTGGGACATAATAGCCACTGTCGTCAATCAAAGGAGTTGCTGCAAGACTTTGAGCCAGCAAAGTCTCATTGACATTCAATAAAGACTGAAGGTATTCGGGTGATGGTTGAGGTTGTTGGAGAATGTGCATAAGGTCACCGTCCGTCGTCGTCGAAATAGGTCCATCGTCTGGTGTCAATGGACTGACCAAGTGATAAGCTGCCGAGTCTTTGTCGAGGAAGCTTTGAGTTACTGGTGTGGTGGTCGTGAGTTCTTCATTCGTCATTGTCCTAGTAGGATCCGTCACTGTCGTCGCTTCGTCATTAGATAGTGTTGGTAGTTGTAGTGATTTGAGCCAATTGATACCAGGCCCACTATATAAAATAAGTTGATTAGTTAGTTATCAGTATAAGAGTGTTTTCCCTTTCATCAATATTGTTAGTTTTACATACCTCGCTTCCCATTCTTCACCCATCTTGCGCATCATGAGTTCGAGTTGTTCCTTTTGTCGTTGCAAGTCGTTTAAACTTTGATCATAGTCAAGAATAGATTGATCCATCAATTGTTGGGGTCGATTACAAAAAATCAAGATGAGAATAAAGAGTATAACGAAGAAGAAGAAGAAGAAGAATCGTGATATATTTAGAAAGATGAGGAAGCTTTAAAGAGTCTGAATTAGACCTGTTGGTTAAAGAAGTAGTTAGAAGGAAAAGGAAGGAAGGGGAATAATTGAGAACAAAAAAAAAAAAAGAATGATAAATACCTCGTCGGGGTGTAAAAAGTTAATTCTAATTCTGGCCCAGTGAAATATCGGCAAGCAACAATAAAGCCTATTAGAATCAATCTACCTATTACCATTGGCCAAGAATTGTCCAGACCCCGACTTTATTCCCCTATTTGACTTATCGAGATTACCTGCTAGACTGCATTCTTCTTTGTGGATCATGCCATTGGTTCTCCCCACCCCACCCCTATCATTTGTAATAAACAACACGCGCTCTTACACGGCCGCATCGATCGAGCTTTTTTTTTCCGATATTGCCCTGATATCATTTTGATCATTGATTTGACACAGTATGTAAGACATCAACTGTTAAAAGATGGTTTTTTATGATGATGATAAAGAATATATTATAATGAAGAATGAATAAAAATAATAAACTATGAGGATAATAGAATAATCTAAAGAGAAGCATTTTCAGTAAAGTCCAAGAGAGTCCGCAACACATTGCACCGTTGTTCCAGCATTCCCAAGAAGCCTTGCATTTGATCCCGGTTCATTTGAACCAGTAAAGAGGCGAATCGAGCATCTTCGTTAAAGTCCAGCACCGGCTTGTCCACCATAGGAAGAGAAGGAGTAGAAGTCATCATGATATCATCCATTGCAGTAGAATCAGGTGAGGAAGACATAGAAGTTGAAGGTGACAAGAATGGTTCTTGTTGCTGTTGTTGTTGTTGTTCTTCAGACTTGACCACAGGAGTAGCAATAGAGAAGGTAGACATCATCGAGTTTCCACCACACATAGAGGTATCCTGTTGTTGTTGTTGTTGTTGTTGCTGTTGTTGATAATCATCTTCCGAGGTCCAGCAATCACGACGACGACGTTGAATAATAGTCTTGCGCATCTTGGCAGGTCGATCCCGATGATGGAGCCTTGAATACAAACCACAGGCATTGCAAACAGATTCACCACGTTCATTCTTGCGCCATAAAGGAGTCTTGGTTTGTTGACAATTGACACATTGGATATGATCTTGGTCTTGTTGTTGATCTTGAGCATCAGAATCAGAAGAGGAATCCATCAATACATTGTTGTTGTTCGAGTTCACCATATTGACAGGAGTACATGTGTTGTTAACAAAGGAAGCATCAGATGAAGGGATCGTAACCAAAGGACGTTCGTTTGCATAAGGATGAGCACGACCAGGCACCTGAGTCTTGTGACGGACTTGAAGAGGGCGATGAGCATTGTATTGCTTGTAATACAGACCACATGCATTGCACAGAGTTTGCTTGCGATCAGGAGTACGGCGCCACAAAGGAGTCTTGGTCACCTTACAATTGAAGCATTCCATATGGCGAGGAGGTCGAGTCGTCTTGGCACATACACGAATAGGCATAGTAGCTTGACCAGGAGGAGGAGTCTTCTTTCGAATTGTTCGCTTCACCGGAGCAGACACACCACCACCATTAGTACCCGAAGAAAGAGGAGTAGAAGCTTCGGCTTGTGGAGTATCTTTAGTAGAGTCATTACCAGTCGTCACATCAGTAGTATTAGCGCCAGAGACAGCAAACATATCCATAGTCATCATTAAAGGAGAAGCAGAAGAATCCATAAAGACATCATTACGGCACACTTCCATATCATCCAGTTGAAGGAATTGGTCAACAGGTGATGTTAAAGATTGCACCAGCATGTCACCAAACAAAGAGTCTTGCAAAAGAGAAGTAGGAGGACTATCCATGCTGAGAGTTGAGGAAGACGGAGAAGTGTGGTTGGAGAAGAGTTGATCCAGATTAGCATCCTTGTTGTATAAATCCAAAGGCTGAAAGAGGGAGCTATCATCATCCAAGAAGGCAAAAGGATCCATGGTTGTAGAGTTGTTCATATTGGTGTTTGTTGAGTTTGTTGTTGTTGTTGTTGTTGTTGTTGAGTTTGTTGTTGTTGTAGTAGTAGTAGTATTTGTTGTAGTTGCAGCTGAAGGCGAGGCTATGAGCATCAGTTGTTGTATATGTTGTAATTCACTTGAGTATTGTATTGTTGTTTGCTTGTTTTCTGTATCAATCGACATCGTTTCCAACGTGTTTTCCATTAAACATGTAGTAGTAGGCCATCTTTATAAGAGGAGAGGTTTTCTTTCAATAGAAGAAAGAAAGGGGTGTACTTTTTTTAAAACTTTTTTTTTATATATAAAAAAAGGGAGAGAGAGGGGAATAAACTAAAACATAGCGTGCATCTTTAATAACGATTGATGCACACGTAAGAAGATAGTAAAAGTAGGGTAGGAGAGGGTTTCAAAGGTAAAGTAAAAAGTGTAGAGTAGCAAGTAGAATGAAGATAACAAAAAGAAAGTGAGAGATTTCCTTTTGTTATATAAAAAAAAAAAGAGGTGATGAGGGAAAAAAGTGAATAAAGAACAAAGAGAGAAAAGGAAAAAAGGAAAACATCCCTCAGACCCCCTTTATCATAAAATTTTTTCAACATTTCAGCTGCCGATGGCTGAGCTGACCAATCAAATTCAATATAAGCCCCCTTTCCCTCGGTGGTCGACCACACTAGTCTAATGTACTCGCTATTAAAACAAACTAGTCCTTTCCCTATTCCTTTCCCTCTTGTACAGATTTAAATTTTGGCGACAGATCACATCATTGAAATACCTTTTTTTAACATGGGAATACAGTACCTTAAACTTGTTACCATGTTGTGTCCATTATTAACTAAAAATTTTCCCTGGAAACAAATGTTCAAACCCCGCGTTATCGCTAACTACTACACCCAATCATAATGTGTACTTTTACATAAGATCATCTGGTCAATGAACTTTAAAAAAAGAAGTGAGATATTATCATCCGTTTGTCAGTGTCTTGAGAATATTCACTGGAACTTTTTTCTTTTGAGTACCCTGATAAAAATCTCGCATGAACTGATTTTACTGACAATTGATCGATCACTCAAGCTGATGATGCTATTAAGAGATTTATGGTCACTTGTACCAGAATATGCTGATGAACTCGTTTTACCAAAGACGGAGAGGTATATTTTTACGACATTCACCGAGTAGCGGATTTCCAGGCCAAGCGGGGGTTTTCTGGGTTTACACTTCCATTTGACATCTCCACTTTTAAGCTAAATGGAATAGTTCGTCATAGAAATAGTCGCTACTAATCAAACGGGTAGTTCTTTTTTTTTTCTTTGTAATTCTATACTAGCATTGTTGTATTCTTTATCCTTCTCTAAGTATCCCATAGTACAAGAGATCACTGGAAAGTTGCCCACACTTTCGGGATTTGAATCCGGGCGACACAAATCGAATGACGTTCAGTCACCGCCCAATATCCTTCATGCTCCCCTAATGAATTTAGCAATTTGTACTGTCATCCAGTTCTTTTATTGGTCACAAAAAGACCATTACTGAACTTTGTTATAAACTACAAGTGAGTGCTTGATCGATTTACCGATCAGTTTTTACCTGGGTTCCCTCTTCAACTGCACCGTTTTTTTCGTCCTCATCGTTAAGGTCTCATCATAAAATGAGATTCCACCTCAACATGATATATGTTGACGATAAAGGACATGGGCAGAAACCGAGAACTCGGATCTTGATTTTTAAATCCCGTCGCACTTTCTTTCCTTGCATGAATGATGGCATTTCAAGTGACGAGTCTCCTTATATCACTAATTGCACTATTAAATCAAATACAGCATGTCCATATATGCTAAAAAATAAAAGTTGATTCCAAAGTGTTTGAATGTCATTCTATTCTTTGATTATGCGTGAAGCTCGACAGCAGCCAAGAGCGGGATTTGAATATTGACTCCTATTATTTTCGGAGGCGGGGGTGGGATTCCATTTCTCACTCTTCAGCTTTTTTCCCTCTCAAACATGACCCAACAGCCATCCAACTGGCCATCAGCCAAAGACGATCCCTTTATACAACAGGTAAATGCTTAAACTAAACTATAACACAAGCCGAATACTAAACCTTTTTTTTTGGATCCCTTTAAACTAGGCTCCCATAAATCAAGACAGCCCACTATCATCTTGGCAAGAAGGACAAACCACAATACCCAAATGGCACCTGCAAACAGATGAAGAGCGTATAGATCAACAAAAGGCGATACGAGCCATGGGTAAGTATACAAAAAAAAAAAAAAAAGAAAGAGAGACGGGTATATAATGCTAATGCTTTTATTTGTACAGAATCGAAATTACGTCGTATCAAGGAACAACCAAATGCACGAAACCAATACTGGAGGGACAATGATTTGGATAGCAGTGATGAAGATGGAGAACGAGACGACCAAGAAGGGCTCTCTTTATTATGGCAACAAAAGTATACTCATGATGAGGCATTGATACACCAAAAAGATGATCGACACTATCTCCCCCACACTTGGGTTTCTTGGTTTGCATGTTGTTGTTGCTCTTCTCCGGTGGACTGAATGGATCAATACAGGGGGTTTATACTTACCATGTGAATTAAAAATGTAGGTAAGATGGAGGAATCGATTCTTTTTGAAAATTAGGATTGGATACTGATAGATCTCTCCTTCTTTCAGTTAGGCAAGTCTTTGTGGATTTTTTTTATTTGGAACAATGATGGTATTTAAAGGCCCGAAGATGTGATGATTGATGTTGGCCCTGAAGAATATTCTTGCCTGTGGCTGATCGGATGGTGCGGTGATTATCCCGGTTTTTGATCGACTGCTATGGCAAGTACAAAAAATATACCCACACATATAATGAATAGACTTTGGCCACTGACCGACTTTTACTTTGAAATAGACAATGGAAAAAAAAAGGACATGTAGATGATTTTGTAGCTAATAGTTTGATTTATTAGGTTACTAGTTTTATTAAATACAATACAATAAACCATGCGATCAAATATATGACCACCAATTTTTTATTTGTTTATTTGTCAAACATAATTTATCACTAAAGGGATAGGGGTAGGGGAATCTAATCTACTATGTGTATGTATTTGTTTATAATAAAGACCGTTTGCGCTTCTTGCCAGGATGATCTTCTTGTTGCCCAGTTGATGTCGATTGTGTATATACAGGATCATCGTTCGGTAAATCGATCGAGTTATTATCCATTACTATATTCGTAAAATGTTGCTGTTGTTGTTGATTTGATGATATAATTGTATGGTACATGCTTTTAGGATCGTTCTTGGATGATGAGCTGCTATATAATTCCATTAAATCAGAAGATTAAATCACAGATGTATTTATATATTGCCTTGTAGTTACCTTGTAAATGATCCCATCTCGTTATCTTCAGATAGAACCAATGATCGATTGGATGACACTGGTAATGTCAAAAGGGCAAAGGAGAGAAACAGGATCTATAAAAGGGAAAAAGTCATGCATGAGAATACTTCTCTTTTTTTTGGGGGGGGGTAATGCTATTACTTACCATGAGGACATTAGTGACTTTTGAGATAGGATCCATGGCAATAAAGTTGGAATGAAGATAGTTATCTTCATCATCATTAAAAGAGACATATGAGTTATGTTGTTGTTGCTTGAGTAACGATAGCTGTTGTTTCTTTTCCTCATTTTCTTGTTCCAGTTGTTGTATTCTTGCTTCCAGAGTCGCCGTTTTTGATTTTAACAACCCATTATCCTTCATCAACCATTGCCGTTCATGTTCCAATGCCAATAAATGTTCCCGTTTTCTTTTCCTGGATAATAAAGCGGCCGCCCGGTTTTTGATCAGTCGTTCTTGTCGTTTACTGTGAGCATCTACTACACTCGTCTTGTTTGATGAATCATGATTGTTGGCGCCTTTTGTCACAGAATCAGATCCAGAGTACTTTTGCTGTGTTGATTGATTCTTTATTTCCGTCATGTCGCTGTTATCATCGAGGCAGGCGAGAATAGGCGAATCAGAGTAATCCATGGGTTCAGGCTTGATGGTCACTGGAGTGGATGATGGCCATTGTTGCTTGTTCGTGACTTGAGAAGGCTCAAAATAAGACGAGGAAGCCGAAACCTTGGTGGTCCCATTGTACTGAGCAGGTAGAATTGGTTTACAGGCGTGAATCACAGATGATGGTTGTTGCTGATGATGATGATGATGCGCCAATGTTGCACCACCTCTTCTTGATGACGCATGTTGTTGTTTCTTACGTTCACGTTTCCTTTTAGGTTCTTCCACATCAGATGATGAAGCAGAGGAGACTGAGGACACAGATGATACGGTTGATATTGTTGGTGAGGCAGACGATGATTTGTTGGTCGATGGATGGAGAGTGGTGTGTTGATAATCCATAATACCTGACAAATGAGTAGCAACATCATTGGCAGCAATACCAGCAGAGATGAAGGGAGCCATACCAGAGTTTGAGTAAAGAGAATCCACACGTGAGATCGAGCAAGGTGAGATACCAGTAACCAAGTCAGAAGAGGGGCTTATACAAGCATTGGCCAAAGCATTCACATTCAACAAAAAGGGGAGAGAAGACCAAGAAGATGGATATGTTGAGCTGATAGGCGAGAATGTTTCTTCATAAGAGGAGATAGACGATGGTGGTGACTGTGTAGTGTTGGTGTCATTGTTGATGATATTCTCCGTGATTGATGAAGGTGTGTTAGATGTGTCCAAGCAATCCACGTTCAAATAAGATAATAGGAGGTCGTCAGGGTCATCCAACTTTGTGGTGACAGAAGTGGTTGTGGTGGCAGATTGGAATGACATGATCAAATATAAACGATAAGTATAAGTAGAATTTAAGAAGGATAAAAAAAAAAAAAAAAAAAAAAAGATGGTAGTATTGTAAATGAAAGAGGGGTAGAAAAAAAAAAAAGGAAGGAAGGAAGGGGGTAAAAAGTAATGAGAAAAAAAAAAGGAGTAATGTAAAAAAAAAAAAAAAAAAAAAGAATAGGGGCAAGTATGTAGAGTATATAAAGGGGAAACTAAATGTTATAGTGTCATGCTTGAACCTGCAGCAGCATCCGTTTGTGGGTTTGACAGATATCGCGTATTAATGTTAAACTAGATCGTAGTTCCGTTAGCATTGGTGATTGTGTTTGAGTCCTGGCTTCATCCATTATTTCAGTCAGTTTGTCCTTGTAAGTACTATAAAATAATATAATAACATAACAAGTTGATTAGTCCATTGTTCTTTTGTTTTCCCCCCCTCCTCCTCCTCCCCCTTATTTTGTCATCCCCTTATATAAATGACCCCTGAAGTAAACATAAACAAAGAGTTAACTTACACATGGTGATGCTGTTGGCGATCAATATTCAATTTCATAGTGCGATGCTGATTAATGTCAATAGCAAACACGTTACATACAATGTAGACACTATTAATACAGAATTCCACCACCAAATCTTGTTTCAAAGGAGGACAGAATAACTAAACAATAAGAGACAGTTAGTTTATATATATGACTATGTATTTGATAGATCACTTACATTGGAGTGGCATACTTTTCCCGGAAATAGCATGGATTCATTCGGGTAGTCAAATGCATGCAAGGCACGATCCATTAATTGGCATAAGCATTCAAAAAACTGAGTTGTAAAATAATAATAAAAAGGAGGTGTTAGTTAATGAAGAAGATCATTGTTTTTCATATTTAAACCAACAACTTACTGCAACAGCTTTTTGTTTAGATCGTAGTTCAATACCAGCTTCATGTACCTGTTTATTGGCTAGAATGATATAGTTTTTACATTGTTGAGCCTAATTATTATATAATAGATCAGTTAGTATGTATTTATAACAAAGTGGGTTACTTACTTGTTCCAAAAAATAAGGTGCACATGGTACGATAGTCGCCTTGATTGCTTCGGAATGGTAATTGGGTAGTTTGACTTGAATTTCCTATATAAATATGCATAGTGAGTATTGAATCAAGTGGCGAATGATCGACTTTTTGTTCTTCTTACCGCCTTGTTGATATGACACCCACCAAGATTGATATATCCTTTAATTGCTTCGTTCCTATCGGATAAAGTAAAACAGGTCAATGAATAGGTAGGCTATGACATAGCATAGTCAGTCAGTTTTCCTTTAACTTACTGTGTGGTTGACAATGGCAAAGCATCTGTTTTACTAGTCGATGAGAGAATCTCGTAGCTTTTCTAAGGTGTAAACAAGATATTTTGTTGGTAGGCATATGAATTCGTTTTCTTTGTTTTGTAATGTAGATATAATATCAACTTACTTCAAGATGGTGTTTCAGTTTACAAAGCACCTCTGGTAAGATTTCATAGAGTAGCCAATTCCGTTCTTTTTCCTATAGGTTCAATATGATATGTTAATAAAAAGTTAGTTTCCTAGCTTTGTTTGATATTGCTTAAGAGTTACACTTACAGCCACTTGAAGGGTTTCATTACGGAGATACATGATTATTAGGCTATCAAAGAAAAAAAAGGAGAGGAAGAAGCATCAGTTAAAAAAAAAAAAAGTCCTTTTCTATTTTTGGCAAAGATGGTCGGGATTTAAATGTGTGGGCTGATGGTCAGACCTTCATAATCGCATAAAATCATTTATTTAAATCAGTAACTAGAGGTTGTGGATGATATGGGTGATGAAGAAGTTGAGAAGGGAATGTATAAGTTTGCTGAATATATTGTTGTTGTTGTAGTTGCTGGATTTGTTCTTGATGATTTTGCAAAGAGGATGGTGGAATGAGATGTTGTAAATATTGTTGCTGTTGAGGAAGAAGACGATGATATTGTTGCTGTTGTTGTAGCATACTTTGTGCTCTATTGAACATCATAGATGGATGCTGTTGATAGTAGTGAGATGGTATATGCTGAGATGACATAGTAAAAGAAGGTGCAATGGATTGATTGGCGATGTTGTTACTATTGTTGTTATTTTGTGATGACAAAGATTGGTGATGATGTTGATGTTGAAGCATTGAGTAAGGATGATGAGATCCAGTAGTACCAGTTGAGAATGAGGATGTCATCATTGGTGGAGGACGAGGATTATCGCCACCATTATTAGTAACAGAGAATGCACCAGGAGATAAGGTTGATAACATGGGATCGTTGGGATACAATTTCATTCTTGACTGGTGTTCGGGACTAGGTAACATGAAACCTGGAGGTGGTCTTTGATACAGTTGGTGTTGTTCCTGTTGTTGTATCACTATAATTAAAAAAAAAGTTAATACAAAAAGAGTAACAAATAACACCACTTACCATTCCTATACCCGCCATTCATAAAGTTACCATGATCCTGCTTTACAAATAAACATGTATTAGTAAGTCAGTGATTAATATCAATAGTTGTTTCCTTATTTACTTACCTGGGGCATGATGGATTGATTGGATAAGATGGGTCCAAAACCCCCAATTTGATCATCACGAGGAGATAATAAAAAGGGGGTCGAGGATGATGGTGGTGATGGTAAATGTTGATGTTGCTGGAATAGTTCATGAACTGACACGGATTTTGTCGTGTAAGATCCAATATCATCCAAAGTGTTCAAAGCAGGAGAATCGAATGTTGTCAAGTGAATTGATTCCAATGCCAACAAGGAAGACATCTTTTCATCTTTGTCAGATTGATGGTTTTCATTGTTGTTGTTGTTGCCATTTTCAGCCAACAAAAAAGTCCTATTCTTGTCATCACCACCTTGAGTCATATCACCATTGTTCGCCCTGTCATCGTCCAATTGTTTCATTCGAAGTTTCCATTCTTCCATTTGAAATGAATCCAACACCATCTTTTCCGTTTGTTCATCCTTGGTCAAATCAGAAGGGTTGTCATCCATCCATTCGGGTATACTATGGTCGTCAATTAGATTGTTGATTGTATTGTTTGATGTTGTTGTATGACTTGAGTGATAACGTCGCCCTTCTATAAAACATAATGAATCAATTAGTGTGCTGAATATTATGTATACTTATAATTGTATACCTTTTGGTTGATTCTGTCGATGATTCCACTATATACCACAATTAATAACAATAATGATCTATCAATAACTATAAGGTATTTTTCTTTTCTTTTCTCTTTTCATTTACTTACATATTGACCTGTTGTTTCCATCATTTTTGAATAATTGGATGATCTTGACGGAGTACTGATGCTGGCTTTGGGTTGAATATATCGATCATGGGCACCTAATTAAGACATAACATGTTAGTTGTAGCTCTTTTTCATAAAGAGTGCCTGACAGTAATCCACTTTGTATACCTACCCATTGCTGTTTGATTGTGCTGTCCTGAGCAATTAGATAAAGACGAATCTCGACTATTGTTACATTCATCAAGTAGAATGTTATGTTAGTCTACTAGATTCCCCTCTTCTGCCCCTTCACCACGCACCTCCTTCCACCCCTCTTGCTCCTTTTCCTTCATCACTATTATTTGGTACATTCCATCAACATGTTTACTTACTTTAACCATGACGATAATGGAGGTAATGAGGCCGGTTTGGATACGAGTGGACTTGTTTGTAAGGCTAATAGTTGTTCCTTCGTGTATTGGTATCGTAATGGTATTGATTGATGTTGCTGTTTTTGTCGAGGAAGATTTTGTGTATTCATGTCTTTGTACATTGAGTATTCTGTTGTGGTATATAAACAAATAGAGAGATGATGTAGCAAGAAGGAGTAAAAGAAAAAAGAAGAGAGAGAGAGAGAGAAAGAAAGAAAGAGAAAGTGCCTCTATAAAAAGAGAAATTATTGTGAAACAATGCGGGATTTGAAAATTAGCGGAATGATGCCAACTCCTGAGTTCCCAGCAATGATCATGCGTAATTTTGTCTATTCCGGATGGTAATGATGAAGCCTTCCTTTCCAAAATAGTCTTGCACCAAATCACATACAAGCATGGGTATTGTTATATTACCCAGAATGACACAAACTCATTCAGCGCACCTACAAGGGAGAGAGACCAAAATAGTAAAAAAGGGGGTCAAGATGGAATAAAGACAAAGGGGACATTTTTTATTATTTGTTGTTTGAATAAATAAGAAAGTTTATTAAAGTAGCAAGTAAAACTAATTATGAAGAAGCAGTAACAGAGATTACATAAAAGTGAGCATCGTGGTGATTCTTGACCAAGTTGATCTTGTTGTTGCCGAGTCCGCCAATGTTGAGGTACATACCAGTTCCCACATGCTTGAGATGATGATGAGCATCCGAGTTGTGATAATCCAATTCCCATAAAGTACCTTTACATTCATTCAACAAGACTTCGGTACCCCAGACATCAATACATTGACTAGGATGGAGGATCGATTGGATTTGATACTGTTTTCCATTACCAGAAGGCACCGCCTTGAAGTGAGCAGCAGGATCAATCGTACCTTTATTCAAATCCCGCTTGTGTAAACGTCGAGCCATGATCTTGTTTTTCTTGTTAGAGCCATTACCACCGGATACTGTCAAGCTTTTGCCATTGTTGCTGTGAATAAAGGTAAGACGACGACCTACTGGGTTGGAACCACGAAGTTTCTTGTAACCAGTTTCGACCTATCAATGGTAACACAAATTCAAGTTAATCGAGCCGATCCGATCATCCGTTTTGTTCATTAATTATTTTTTTGACTTACCGTGGGGAAGACCTGTTTGCCATACTATATATATATATATATATGTAAGAGAGAAAGAGAGAGAGAAATTAGTCAACTAACCTTTTTCTGTATGTTTTGCCTATTTGACTTACAGGAGGAGTGGTTTTCGGATCAGACAGTTTTTCACACATTTCAGTTGGATCCCAGTTTCCGTTACTATCGACAGCAGGCTTGGAATTAGTGGGAAGTTTGGGAATGGAGTAATCAGGATTGTCAAAGTCAAAGGCACCAATCAAATTGGAGGAGATACCACGATACCAGCTGTCGATGTTCCTGGCGGGTGCTGCATAGCTTCCATTGTCAGTCTTGCCAACCCATTCTTCCATAAACATCAAGGTGGAGGAGTGATCAGATAGATCAGAGTAGACATTGCCACCACGAGTATAAGGAGATACGATGACCATTGGCACACGAGGACCTAAAAAGAATGACATGTCAAATGATTAGTATACTTACTTGCCCTGACCTTTTCTTTTTCTTTTTTCTCTTACCTAAACCAATGGGAACCATATTACCAGTGAATTTATCCTTGACATACTTGTTACTAGGGGCAATCAAGTTTTCGTTCATGTCATGATCTGCATAGCCACCTGATTCATCATAGTTGATAAACAATGCCGTTGAAGACCAGTCCTTGCCATTCATCACAGCATTAACCACTTGTTCTTGAAGCCAGGCACCAGCAGCTGGTGTGTTTCTACATTGTAACAAAAACATGAAGTTAGGTATGGTACATAAGATTTATTTTGATTTCACTTACGAAGGATGTTCCGATAGTTCAGTAGGACCAACAATGATACTGAAGGCAGGGAGAGTTCCATTTTTAGCTTGATCATAAAAGGTTTGCAGACCAAGAAAACCTGTTCCTTTTTGTTTTTCAGGGCCCTCACTCAAGTGGCGCCAGTATCTAGAAGAAGAAAGAGAAGAGAGTGTGTAAGTGAGAACTAATACTTCATTCAATCATGGAGTTTGAATGACTTACCCAAACCAAGCCAATGGATTATCATCAAAGTTGTCGTGATCCTGATATACTAATGACAAGAATCCTGTGAGTGTCAGTCCCCTGCTTTTTTTTAAAAAAAAAAATAATAATACATACATTGCCAAGTAACACCAGCTTTAGTTAATGCTTCAGGATAGGTTTCCCATCCAAGATCGATGGTTTCAGTATTGTCTTCGAGAACATAATTGTTAGGAGGCCCTGAAGTGAATCGATAAATAAGTAGAAGAAGAGTCAGTTAGCTGATGTCAATGATTCAAGTGCTCTTTTTTATTACCTTGTATAGACCCAGATATCCAGTGGACGCGGTTAGGATTAGTGCTATGTAAAAAATAAAAAAGGAATGTTAATATCACAAGGCTGGTCTTTACTTTTTTTTTTTTTTTTTTACCTTCCAATTACACTTTGATGGTATGAGTCGCAGATGGTGAATGCGTCCGCCAAAGCAAAATGATAGGGAATTTGGCTACGAGTGAGATAACCCATAGAAGCAGGTGAGTTACCTTGAGGCCAGTTGTCGTTCTTGCCATTATTAATAGCCTTATGATTAGGACCCTAAGAAGATAGAGAAGATGAATTAGTATCCAACATTATTCAATATACAAGTCATCTAGTTGTCTTTACCCTGCAGAGGCATATAGCGTAAGATAGTAAAATAGAACAACGATTAGTTTACTTGTATTTCCTTTATTCCCTTTTGTACATACCAAGAATTCGAGCCGCCAGGAGTGCAACCAGCTCTGTTGCCCTTCAAATTGTAAGGTAACAAGTAACTAGTTCCATTCTTCTTATCGGGAGAGTTAGAGTCAGGTTGATAGAATAGGTTGAGTCCATTACTTTGAATCCCAACGTGAGGATCGGCAAATCTGGGAGAGAAAGAAGAAGAAGGGAAATCAAAAAACGAAAAAGAAATAGTTTCAAATTTCAACACCCGATAGCCCCTGAATTTTTTCTTTTGACATGCTTTCAAAGACAAGCTAATTTACCCTTTCACACCAGCCATGGTACCATAGTACGTATCAAAACTTCTGTTTTCCTAATAATAGCAAAGAGTGATATGAATACGATGAGGAAATATCAGGTGATTCGTTCCAATAGCGACAGATCTACATTACCTGCATAAAGTAGACAACATGCTTAATCTTTTCGAGACCAGGGAGTCGGGATGTTTTACCAGCAGCAGCATCGATACCTGTCAGCACAAGTACACATGCAGCAGCAATAGATATTAACTTCATGCTAAGAAATTGAGCTGTTATTTCAGAATGATGTGAAAAGAGAGTGTAAGACGACCCTTTTATATCAAAATCAAGGTTGGACGAAAAAGGGTTTTTCTATATTACTTTTTTTAAATCAAGCAAGTCTACCTAGTTAATTTTCTTCTAATTCTATATTATCAAGCTGATGCAATGTCGAGTTAGTTTACCCGTATCTCGGTGATGATTGTGTCTCGCCAAAAGAATGTGTGCCCTGAATTGATGATCGGAAAACCTTAAATCTGGGTGTCTAATTTTAAAAATCCGACGCATGGTCATGGTTTTTCGCCTTTCCCAAACCAATAGATACCTCAACGTGACAGTGGTGAGCTTTTTAACGCCGTCGTGTTGTCGTAGAATGGTAAGACTGGTCAAGCATTTAAAATACGTGTGGAATCTTACGAGATGGTGTGACACTGATTACCATCCCAAGTTGGTTTATGCTTATGTAGCGCATTGTTCGTCCTGATCATATAAAACCTTGAATGATTTAGATTTCGAATGACCACAAAGACAAGTGATGAGCAATATATTCAGTTTGTAACATTATGTATCGTTTTCAGCATAGCTTGTTTCTCACGGAATAAGAGAGAAGGAAGCTTATTACATGATAAAAGGTAGATGAAGGAAACTTTTAACTCCGATCGCTATATGAAAATCATACTTTTTTGCATTTGAGTTTCTAATCAATACCCGCACGTGTGGCCAGCTTGTTAGAATGAATGGGTAACAGGATGAATATAATGCCAGACAAATTAAGAGACCGCTGCAATGGAATCACTTAATGGACAGCAGGTGCGTAGTACAATCATTGGAAACCATTACACCCTTGTTGCATAAATCATGTTTATAGGCATACTTTCCGAAAACGGTACTCAGTCTATTTCCAAGCGGAATTTAAAAAATGATTGGTCAATTGCCAGAAATGCATCTTTTATTTTCTTTTTCTTTTTTTCTCCTTTTTTTCTCCTTTTTTTTTTTCTCCTACATCTTTTCCTCATTACCAATCCATACATATCTAACAAAACTATATAAACATGTCATACCAACCTTTACAAAGATACTCTAAAGAATTCGAAAAACGAGTCAGTCAAGACCATTTGTTATCTTCTCCTGAAGATTCTGACGTAGAACTGGGACAGCTGCCTGATCACCATCAACCCCATCAACACCGTATTCCTCATCGCCACGACCAAAAGGTATTCAAGGACCATGTAGAAGAACACTTTTCAAGACCTGAACTTGTCAAGGATTGTATCTTGGGATTGGCGGATGGTTTGACTGTGCCTGTAAAAAACCAAAAAAAAAAAAAAGGGGGGGGAGGGAAGGACACTGTAGATAGTAATGACCAACTATTTTTTTGCTTGCTCTTTTTAGTTTGCCCTTGCTGCTGGTTTGAGTAGTCTTGGAGATACTCGTATTGTCGTATTCGGTGGTCTAGCAGGTAGGTAATAATAATAATGACGAGGAACATGATAAATTGGACTTTCCATTTTAGTCATTGAAGCCATTAGCTTGTTTGTTACAACGACTTGTACTAATTTGACTTTGCACTTTTTAATATAATAGAACTTGTGTCAGGAGCAATCTCTATGGGACTAGGTGGATACTTGGCTGCTAAGTCTGAAGCCGAACATTACGAAACGGAACGTGAACGTGAAGGTAACAATGACAGACAAAAGGGACAGGGGGACAGGGAAGCAGGGATGAATACTGTATGCAGAATGGCGATACTTTTTTTTTTTTTTTCGCCTATGATCATTGACTTGTTTTTGTTTTTGTTTTGTTTTTTATGCAACACTATAGCAAGAGAAGTCGAACTCTATCCTGAAGAAGAAGAAGAAGAAATCATTGAACTATTTGAACCTTATGGACTGGATCGCACATCAATGGAGCCCATGATGGTCAAGTTTAGGGAAAACACAGAAAAGTTTGTAGACTTTATGATGCGATTCGAACTCAACTTGGAACTACCTGATCCAAATAGAAGCTGGGTAATAACTAAAAAGAGTGATCAAGTTGATTATACTCGAGACTAACATCTGTTATTATAGATATCTGCTTTAACTATCGGTACCTCTTACCTCCTTGGTGGCTTTATCCCTCTCCTCCCTTACTTTTTTATCCAAGATACAAACAAAGCTTTACTTTATTCTGTCCTGGTCACTTCAATCACCCTCTTCGTCTTTGGCTATGTCAAAAGTATCTACCTTCGACCGAAACAAGCTTTTATTGGTGCCATTCAGACTCTGACTATTGGTGCGGTGGCTGCTGCATGTAGTTATGGTATCGTGGCCCTAGTAAACGAGTCTTCTACGGAATGATGACTTTGTTTTTTATTTTTATCATTTTATCATATATCCTTACCCTATCCTACCATGTTTTATCATAATACACCCACCATCTATAATCTAGTGTAGCGTAAATTACATCAGTGATACTCACTGTCCCCCCCCCTTTTTTTTGTAACTGTCATCTGATCTTATCTTTTTTAACTTCTTCCACATACACCCAAACCACATCCCCTTTATATCATACCAAATAACATTATAATAAAGAAGTCTATCTTGTTTAAAATCATCATAACATCTATGTAACTATCATATATACGACTACCAAGTATGTACATTTTTATTAATCTAGGTTTATTGAACATATATAAATAAAGGAAGCTATTGTAATGTGATTCAAGTCTACTTCTAACAACTAGAGACGAGATTCGGATAGACCTTTTTCCACTAACCTAGAGATTAGAGCTGAGGATCCCCAACTGGATTGAAATCCAAATCCACCATGTCCATACCCATGAGTCACCACCAAATATTTTTCGTTACCGAGGTCTATAATAAATGGAGAAAAGAGTGAATACCTATAGTTTGTACCAACATGTTCATTCTCTTTACCATATCGTTCGTTTTCAATCCGCACACCACCTTTTCTTGTAGGTCTGAATCCAACAGCATGGCGTAGAATGACCAATGGGTGATCATCAGTGGATAGTTCGGGGCATAAATTCTTTGTTTGATCCAAGATAGTGTCAATAGTCGCCTGATCCACATCGGAATTGCTAGCATAAAGAGAAGCATTTGAGTTATTGATCATAATTATGTTATTCATTACTTACTAGTCATGTTGCTGTGCTGTACCACCAAGTACAATTGTCCCATCTGCCCTCGGAATTACATAACTGATTTGGCCATTATCTATCATTGATGAATCAATAAACAAAACAAATACAAAAAAAAAAAAAAAAAAAAAAAAAAAAAAAAAAAAAAAAGAGAGAGAGAGGAGATAAGTAAGTATTGGTTGTTGTTGTTGCTGGGGGGGGGAGTTTATCAATCTATGTGACAAGAGACTTACCGTAACAAGTGATCGTTTTCTTGATATGGTTCCCCTTGATGATCACAGTTTGACCTCGGGTGGGGAAAAGACAAGTATCTTTTACCCCGCCAAGATGTAATGATCCCAGACCAGTACAATTTACCACCGCATCCACCGGTTGTCGTCCATTTATGTCACCCGTGTCGATTCCATTAAATACGTCAGTGATACAATTGAGTGTTTGTCGATGTAACTTCCCACCTTTGGATACAAATTGTCGCAACAACCATGTTAGATATTGTGGAGAATTGATTAGCACTATATAAGAGTTAGGATCAGTAGTTAGTATACATACACACATTCCATAAGGTATCAAAGTCATGTATCACCTGTTGTATAACAATGACCAACCTTGGTAGTGCTGTGTGGGAAGTTTTCCGGGGGGATAAATGAGAACTATATATATATAAAATAAAAAGTTGCATGAGTTCAACATT
Source organism: Chlamydoabsidia padenii (assembly GCA_025330725.1). NCBI lineage: Eukaryota > Fungi > Mucoromycota > Mucoromycetes > Mucorales > Cunninghamellaceae > Chlamydoabsidia > Chlamydoabsidia padenii. The sequence goes on from JAIWND010000001.1 coordinate 494,232, forward strand.
CAAGTCCTGTGAATGGTGCAGAATCTTCATAGTGGCTATTTTGGACTTACATTTTCTACCACGTTTTTAAACCATGGGTTTTGTGTATCATCCGTCAGAGTGTCATAGTAGTCATAAGAGGGCACCACCATTACCCCAGTTTCTTCAGGTATTGTTCGACCGAGTTGTAGGAATTTTTCGTATGCCACAGTATCAAATTCTACAGCACATTAAAAAAAAAAAAAAAAAAAAAAAAAAAAAAAAAAAAAAAAAAAAGAGAGAGAGAGAGAGAGAGAATATTAGTCTCGTTTATCTTTGGAACGATTGTTTGACATGGCTTTTATTCCCCCCCCCCTTTTGGTCAATGAAGATCCCATTCCTACTTACCTTGTAATACTGGTTGAGCATTTGTCGCCATTGTTCGCCAATGAGCACCTAATTGAGAAGAGAAAAAAAAAAAAAAGAGTGAGAGTGAGTGAGCGAGTAATATGCAATAAGCTGAGGTGAGTTTTTTTTTTTTTTTTCGATTTCTTACCTGCATAAGGTGAAGTGTAATTGGAGCCACGATCACCCGGGAACCATGTTGCTACAATCGTCACTTTATATCCCTTTTCAACAAGTAGTTGCGCCGTAGTAAGTCCAATAACACCACAACCAATTACGACAATGTGCTTCATATTGGAGAAAAGTAAAATGAAGAGAAAAGAAAAACGATAAAATTATCCCCCTCTCAGTTATAATGATATAGTTTCAAATCCCGACTTCCGCATATCCCGATTCATGGGTCAAGATATCTGCCAATGTGATTTCATGATTATAGATTCTCTGACATGGCATATAGGCATATAGGCATATACATATATGTATATTTATAATAAATCGTGTGTTTTTTTACTGTCATACTACAAAAAAGCACGTGCCCAGATCACGTGACCTTTTTATGGTTGTGGAATATATAGTTGTTTTTGATTTTTTTTTTATAATAGGGTAAAAGGTTGGGGGACAAGGAAAATGACTGAAGCGGAAAAAGATAATGTTTATTAATACAAATCAATAGGTCTTTTTATAACAGTAGTATAGATTTCGACTGGTAATGTAGATTTATCTTGATTATAATAAAAATAAGGATCTTTTAAATGCCGACTTGATAATTGAAATAGCGATAAGACGGAAAATGAAACAAATAGAGGGGCGAAGGGCGCTTGGTAAGAGTCACGTGATTTTGACGTAGGTGCTTTATATAGCAGATTTTAATCTTCCAATCAATCAGGGTCAGTTTGTCCGAGTGGTTAAGGAGTGTGACTAGAAATCACATAGGCTCTGCCTGCACAGGTTCAAATCCTGTAGCTGACGCTTATTTTTTATCTTTCCTCGAATTAAGCTCCGATTAAAGTGTCGTTTGAACTATAAGACGAGTATTCCTTTTATATATCAGGTGAAGAATCATGTTTTTATTAAAAGTGAAGTCTACATATATATATACTATTCTATTATCGGAGTCTATGGCTGAATTGGTTATATCGAAGCATCTAGATGTTAAAAGATTTATCGAGAGAGAAAGAAGAGAAAGAAGAGAAAGGAGAAAGAGACAAAAAGAAATTTCCAGATTGATATCTAATTTTCCAGAGAAAATCACTTTTTATCTCCGACATCATTCCCCACGGGGAGAAGAATCGACCACGATTCCAAGTAAGGTCCAAAAGAAAAAGGTCGAATTACCAGGGCAACACCGAGAGGAAGGGGAAAAAAAAAAAAATCAGGCACCACCGAGATCCATACCATAACGTCAATTACATCCATAAAGCAGTATCCGCTGTTGTCCATATTCATGCTGTTGTTCCTGTTATCGCTAAACACTGCTGATTCACCTTTCCCATTGCTTGTTATTGTTCATTTTGCTGTATGTCGTACCGTAAAAAAAAGAGAGAAAGAGTCCACCGTTCATCATAATTGTCTTCACACTTGAAACCGTCCATGCCGCCGGCGTGATCCAACTGAACGATCTAAATCCAATAATCCAAATAATAATCCAAAGTAATCGAGTAATCCATGTAAGGTGTCCAAATAAACCACATAAGTAAACCAAATAATCCGAGTACGTAATCCGAGAAAGTAAACCAAGTAAACCAAGTAAGTAATCCGAGTCAATAATCCAAATAATCCAAAGTAAATAAACCAGACAATACGAGCAATCCCAATAATACTAACAAAGCAGGTTTCATAACCGTCGTAAGATTCATTAGCCGATAACCAGGCAGTAAGTGTGATCCTAATCAATGATCCATAAATCAATGTTCCATCATCCAATAAGCAAGAATAGTTCGTTGATCCAATAGTAGTCGCCAATAATAATAAAGATCTTCTAATCGAACACAACAGAATTATACATGTCAAGGTCCAAGGTTCAGCCATTCATTCAAAGCAACCGTGTGAGTCCAGTCATCCAATGAGCAATACCAACATTAAAGAACCATAGTTGGGAGGAAGGTACTAGTATCATCATAATAAATGTGAGCCAATCATGCACATCGAACGAGCCAGTAAGAACCAATACTAAGAGAGCCGAATAGTAAAGGAACTGAAGAGAGTGAGCGAGCCAACCAGATAATATACTTAAGCACAGTGCTAGCCATAGGAGTCCATCATATACTAATTCAAGAGTCACCGAACCAATAGTATGTATGTAAGCTACGCATCCATATCACCAACAGCAAGCCATGTATGTCTTGCTGATTAGACGTCCAAGATTCACCGCATTGTTCCAACCATGTACTTGCCCCTCCTTAAGAATTGTTGTCCCCAACAATTCCCAAAGATTCACCAACGCAAGCCAGGAGCAAAGTATCGCCGTACCAAAAGGAAAGCCAGAGGATCGAAACGTAAACAAGCTACCAGTGTCGTTTGAACTATAAGACGAGTATTCCTTTTATATATCAGGTGAAGAATCATGTTTTTATTAAAAGTGAAGTCTACATATATATATACTATTCTATTATCGGAGTCTATGGCTGAATTGGTTATATCGAAGCATCTAGATGTTAAAAGATTTATCGAGAGAGAAAGAAGAGAAAGAAGAGAAAGGAGAAAGAGACAAAAAGAAATTTCCAGATTGATATCTAATTTTCCAGAGAAAATCACTTTTTATCTCCGACAAAAGCGCCACTTTGCTTCTGTTTCATTTTTTTTTTTTTTTTTTCTTGAAACCCTTTTATCTCTCTTCTCTTTTTCTTATTCAATCTTCACATACTGTGTGCCTTTTTTATCCTTCCGGGAATGCTGCCTACTAACCAAGAAACTGATTAATTTGGATGAATTTTGACTTATCTTTGCACTATTGGGCCGTTGTGCATCACTGGCAAACGATGAACTTATTTATCAAGGAAGGTGCCTTAATTAGTGTCTTCGAACAAGGGTAAGTAACTTTATAAAAGTAGGGGGTCCAAAGATGTATTAGATAACCATAAAACCCAAGTAGTCATTTGATAACTATTAGTCATTGAATGAATGCTGCCTTGGGTCCAGGGTTTCAACTGCATTTTATAACATATCTTTTGTCTTGGAATATCTTTTTAGCTAACTTTATTCATTTTATTATCTTCTTATTATCTCAGGGTATTATCATGCTTTACGAACTCTCGACATCACTTGGTTGCTTCTTTTTATTTTCCTCTTTTATCTTGAACCTATTTATTGTGATTGGTCAAGTCAGCAACAAACCTTTTATCAATCGATTGTACTTTGCTCAAGCAAGCCAGAAATCCACAGGTCAATACTACAACTTGGGGTTATGGTAAGGAGAAAAAGAAAAAAAAAATGGTATGGCATGATGATTAACGATCTTTGGTATGTTAAAGGAACTATTGCACGGCGACGGCTCAGGACGGTGTCCAATCATGCGCTCACCCAAAAGCTGGCTATAATTGGATGGAAACACCCGGCATTAACAACTATCTATCCACCACGCACACTATTAATGGTTTATTCCTTGGTGTGTTCATTCTCTTCATCATCGGTCTTTGTTTCGCCTTTCTTCTTTGGGTTGCCTCTCTGCCTCTCTGCTGTGTCAGATCCCGAGGTGTTGGTGGCAGCATGTCGGTCTTTATCTTTATTACCTTTTTGGTCATGTTGGCTGCATTGATTATCGAATTGGTCCTGGTGATACGTGGTGCTCGTATAATACATGATGTAGATTCCTCATGGTCTGCTCAGGCTGGTAATTCTCTTTGGTTAACTATTGCTTCCGTGGTCTCCCTCTTACTTGCCTTCTTCTCTTATGGCGGATCATGCTGCTGCGTGGGTGGATCAAAACGTGACAGAAGTAGAGTAGATCCAGATAATGAAAAAAACCATGTCGATTATGGTGCCGAAGGTGGGAATCGGGGGCTTTACAACGTGAATCAGTCCGTCTTTTACACTGGCCAGCCTCAACAACAGTACCAGACACCCAATATGCAATTACAGCAACCCTATCAGACAGACACTGGTTATCATTCTCCTATGCAATATCAACAACAAATTGGTGGGGATAACAGCCCTCGACTAGTTGGCGATGATGGACGACAACCAAGCTATCAAACACCTGTTTTACAACACTCCGATGCTGACGGTCATGTAGTATAAATGTCAAGGGATAAGGTTGGACTTTATCTTGATTACTTTTAACTCTAAGTTTAGATTATAATGTTATTACTACTGTTACTACTACTATTACTACTACTTACTACTACTTTCTACTTATTAGACTTTTACCTTTATAATTTGTATTCTTATCGTCCTTTTAAAATAAAAACCTATCTTACTTGCAAACTTGAATAGTAAATCAAAGTATTTGGCATGATAAAGAAGAGGTAGACCCGGATGTCCATATAAAGTAAAACGACTGGATTTAAAATATTTGACTTGAAACATTGTAGAGATAAAATATAATTAGTATACAACACCAAGTTACTGACTTGAACCTTATGGTCAACCGTAAATGATTGTTCTATATTCGTGGAGATCTTCCATAATGCCAGGGGGTCCTACATACTTCCTCTTGCAATATAAAAAATGCGAAATAGACTCCGCTTTTTTTTTTTTTTTTTTTGGAAATCATTCACAGCCATTGTTTATTGTTACACTACACACCAACTTTGCACAACACGGCAACATTTCACACATGACATCAGTCATCTAATACCAAACAACCGAGTTTCTTTATACGAATAGTGGAAGAATATAAATGTTTATTATCAAGATACAAAGAAGAAGGGGTAATATCAAATGGTAAGATATATGTATACATATCTTGGAGATTTAAAACCCATAGAGAATGTACAATACATGATAAAAAGTTGTTCTATGTAAACTAGTGGATATAAGTAAGGGATGGGGAATTCGTATGTAAATATATAAAGAGGGTCCATTTAATATCTAATGTAATAAAGCGTTGATTCTAGTAGCCTTGTTTTTGATGTTGCTGGAGTGTATTGTCGAGTTGGGAGGAGAAGGACAGAATCGTTTTTGCACCAAGGGTAGCTGGTGCGAATAGGCTGCTTTTCTTTTTTTCGTTGCCAATGTCGTATCATTAAGGTTGGATGACATCGTTTTTGAGACAGAGGGTTCTTTTACTACTGTCACCATCTCTGCTGCTGCTGCTGCTGCTGCTTTGGTTGATGCTGATGTTTTGGTGTTTTCAAACGATTTGCTGGGTCTAATGGTATCCTGAGTATTCATGTTGTCGATCTTGTCCAAGGTGTTTGTAGTTGTCATGGCACATATAACTGTATTCGGAATATCCAAGGTTGTTATTGAAGGTTGATGCACTGAACATGGTACTGATGGTGTTATCATCAACGGGAATGAAGAGTTGCAAGTGCTGGTGTGATTGGTGTGGAATAAAAGGAGTTGATTACCATAGTCTTGAAGATCTTCGAGAGGGACATGAAGCTTGAATTCACAGAGGAAGAGGAGTTCTAGTTCAAGTCGATTCAGTTCCAACAGAGGCAGCCCCCCTACCTAATAAAAGTAAGAGGAAGAAAGAAAGAGAGAATTATAAAAATAAAAAAAAATAAAAAAAAGAGAGGTCGTTCAAATTCAAATACCGACATAGGTGTAACCTTACCTTGGCATATCGACTATTTTGAAAGAACACATCAGATGTGAATTTCGAAGCTACGACTATGCTATAAAGGACAAAAATTAATATGAGTATGGCTGTGCACAATAAAAAGAAGAAAATAAGGTACCTTGTTATAATTAGACGATGAGCATTTAATGAATTGAAAGCATAATGTTGTTTCAGGGCCAGTCTATCAAAGTACACCAAGAGTGACAATAAAGCTTCATTAGAGAATGGAGTAAACTTGAGAATCCTTGACAAGTATGCATATATAGAAATGTTTGGTTTTGCTCGGGAATGGAAATGGGTCAATGAAGAATCCTCGGGTGGCATTAATGCATCATTTGTTTGTATGATCGATTCTAACAGGTTGGAGACCATATAAACCAGCCTATGTACAGGGAAAGCTGCAATATCCAACTGCATGAATCAATCGAACAGAAGGAAAAAAAAAAAAAAAAAGTCGAATAAGATAAAGAGACGAAGAAAGAGGAGGAAGAGATTGTCATGATTTTGTTAGGGAAACCATGAAAAGTTCCCATCCAATCTAATGGCGGACTCTGAGCATACGTTGTACATTTCCATTTCATTGCACTTCCTTGAACGTGTCAATTCCCCGTCATCTGTTTGGTCAGTTTGTTGTACTGACAACATAGTCTCCATTCATGCTTCGTTCCCTACTTCTTTAGTCCATAACAAGTAAAAAGACTGTGGAGATAATTTTATCATTAAACCAAAATATAACTTTATTTTAAACATGACATAATTAAACCAATAAAACAACTACAAACTACAAACTAAGCTAAGGTTGGGTATGAGTAGTAGCCGGGCGTCGTCTTCCAGGAGCCGTAGGTCTCTTGAATCCGCCTTGAGTACCACCAAGCATTTGAATTCGATCTTGTACAGAGTTGCCAGTATTGATAGATGGTAGAGTATTTGATGATCCCTGGAAACCCGAAGTGGTTGATGATCCAGTTTGTCTTGATACAGGGTAGAGATCTTCAGTCAAGTAATCCTCCGTCACATCACTTGGATCGCTTGTTTCAAACTATTATAAATAAATAAAAGTTAAAAGATATCATCCCCTTCTTATGTTTTACTCTTACCTTTTTCAATACAGTAATATCTGCTTTACTAGTTGCCCCTGTAATGACGTTGGCTTTGGAGGATGAGTACAACATCTTTTCCCGGATTTTCGATGACGGAGGGCATGTATAAATAAATACTATCCGAATAAAACAATGTTGGTTAGTATCAATCAAGATCTGCCTATTTCTATTTTCATTCCCCATTTACCTATAGCTTCTTTTGATTCCCCTTGATGTTGATGTTCCAGTACATAAAAAGTAAAGCGAGGTGAGGATCCATTGATTTTGTTCTTGAGATCCTTGACATCTACGTTGGAGGAGTCGTCTAGTTCGATTGATTCTTTGTTTAAAGACTAGCCGCAATTTTAGTAACACATTTTATTAATCCATTCATATTCATATATTCTTACCAAAGATACAAAGTTATGAGGTCTATCGGATTTGGCTTGTTTCAACGCTTGAAGAGCTTCTATAGCAGACTCAGTCAAAGGGAAGGCAAGACCAGGTGCATATGTTTTACGAGTACTTGTTCCTTGATAATCAGATACAGTTTGAGCCTAAAAAAAAGTAATGCAAAAAGATGGTCAGTCTCTACATGGTCATTTCTTTCCCCCTTCTTTATTTTGACTTGCCTCTGCCGCCTTGATTTCAGCCAGTTCCCGTTCACGCTGTGTTAAAGGAGCATCAGCATTCTTGTGTGCCAAATGTTTCTTGTAGCCATCTTGGGAGAATTCGGACTATAAAGAAAATAGTTTCAAGATGAGTATACTGGTTAATGGCCTTTTTTCTTTATGCATAATTTACCTTTTTTGTACCATATATAGAGTCCGTAAACTTTGAATCACCCAGTTCTTTGATCAAAGTAGCTTTGGTGGAGGCGTAGAGCATCTTATCCCGTACTTTGGCATCATCAGGGACGTAACATAAAAGCAGCCATTTGTATTCCAAGCCCGACGTTCTTTCATCTGTCCGCACCAATAAGTATGTGGGTATCTTGTCTTCCAAATGATTTTCCACCTTGTTGTAATCTAAAGTGTAAGGTATATATGTAAGAGAGAGAAAGGAAGGAGGAGTGGACGTTATAGATTACCTTCATCAAAGCTACCTTCCACTTTATCACTGCCAGCACAAACCAGGGATTCTATTATACAAATGATATTAGTAAAAGAGTTTAATAAAAGGGTAGACAGGAGAAAGTACTTACCGTTGACAATAGAGACCCGAAGTATACGTGTGTCGCCATTTCCAACAGCTTCAGTAAAGATTTTGGCTAGTTCTTCAGAAACTATAATAATCAACAAAAGTAAGCAATATTCAAACATAATATCAAGGGGTTAGTTATTACATGTATGTCATCTTCATAAAAACGAGTCATTACCTTTGATACCGCTTTGGTGAGACATGATGTGTGAATGGAATAAAGTAGAAGAAAGAAAGAAACGCTTTTTCAAAAACCGTTCTATTTAAGGCTGGGTTTGAAATCATTGAATTCAATACCCGGAAACGCGGCAATGGAGATTGGGGATTTTTTTTTTTAATACAGCGCGCACCTGAATTTTTTTAGTTTAATTGTTTTTCCTTCTCCTATTCTTCCTCATTCTTCTTCTTCCACTCTCTTAAACCATGCCCAGACCGAAAACCAGCAAAGGCAAAAGCACCAAAAAGGATACACCTGTCGACTTGACTGAAGACATGGACACCGATGACCTTTTGGAACAATCTGACATTCTATTGTCTACCACCAAAGAGGATCTTGAAAAGGCGGAAAAACTAGTTGAACAAGACATTGACGATCTTTTGGATTTAAACGATGAACCTCCTGCAGCACCAAAGAAAAGAGGGCGAACCACTAAAAAGAAAACCGACGATGAATCCACCACCACCACCACCACCACCACCACCACCACCAAAGGGCGTAGAAAGGTAACAACAACTCCAAAAGAGAAGGCTCCTCCTAAACCAAAGGCTGCTCCTAAACCAAAGGCTGCTCCTAAAGGCAAAGGTAAAGGTAAAGGCAAGGCGGCAGAAGTAAAAGTCGAACCATTGGTAAGTTACAATAAGGTTTAATTAATCATACAAACAAACCAAATACGCATAAACAAGGGATACACTGACCATCTTTTTTTTTTTTCTTCATATTTATCCATAGGGCTACGAACTAAAGCGAGCAAACGAACTGGCTGAAAAGTATCCTGACAACTACTGGGAATTCCATGCAGATCGTGAATTCAATATGATTGGTCCCATCAATAAACAGAACCCACTGGAAGTTTACCCTTCAAGTATTAATGATCACGGTAAGAACTGAACAATCTACGATATATTATGCTATCAAGCTAACACTTTTTTTTATTTATTTACTTGACCTTTAGGTGCAATTAACGGTATGACTCTATCACCCGATGGTATGCTTCTGGCCACCTATGCTTCAATGGGATCTATCAGAATATGGGATATCGCGGATGATATGAAGATGGTCAGGGATATACGTGATGAAGAAGAAACTCATATTGAAGAATTCTACTGTGGTCAATTTTTAAAGGATGTCCCTGAACTCTTAGTCGTTGGCGGTAAACTGAAGGATCGTCACCGGTGGTCAAGAGATGATAACGACAATCATATTACCCCAGGTCCCATCAAGGTATGCAGTCAAGGCAATCAATGGGAAAAAAAAAGTTTATACATGTGTACTGACATTCCCCCTCCCCTCTTTTTTATTAATACAGATCTTCAATATGGTAACGGGTAAAGTGGTCGCAAAACTAGATGGTCACGCAGAAGAAATCTTGTGCATTAAGGCGATTCGATTCAATGGTGAAAATCATTACATCTCAACAAGTCAAGACGGTCATATCATCAAATGGAGAATGGCGGACGACTGGATCACATTGGTTGAAATGACGAAAATGGATGAAGAAGAAACTTTTATGGCTTTTACAGTGTCGTTTGTACCCAACACTGGTAATAAGTACTTTATCGCGGCTTGTGATGAACATATACGACTCTATGACTTTGAACATGCAAAGGTAAACTTAAAAAAAAACAAGAAAACCAGGAAATGGCCATCTTACTCACAATCATACTCTTTTTATTTATCCCCCCTAGCTTATACAAACCTTTGAAAATCTTTACTCCTCTTATTGTGATTGTGGTAAATTCATCAACTGGCTGGATGAACCTTTGTACTGGAAAAGCTTGGAAGACACCGAAAAGGCGGAGGCTGCTCAACAGGAACAATACTCCTGGTTTATTACTAGAGGTGCTGAACTATGTGATGAAGAAGGTGTTTGTAAGTAAAGAAAAAAACTTGAATGAGGGGCGGAGATAAACCATAGTGATGATCACTCATGATTCTAACTTTTTTTTTCTTTACTCTAGCAACCGAGGCTAATACTTCCGCATTACACAGACTGGTTTATCCCAAAAAAGAAGGTGATCTCTTTGTTATGGAAGAAATCAAGCGATACAAACATCCAGAGTAAGTGAAATTTACGATGTTTATCCTGATGCATGGTATCTTACTAACTTTTTCTCTATTTGTAGTTATCAAGCAAACTCGTGGCTGGTGAAGGTAACATCCAACGGTCGATACATGATGGCACCCACGGTCCATGGCCAAATCTTTGTCTTCAATCTCTTAACTGGCCAATTGACAGCTGTATTAAAGGCACACGAAGGTAATAGAGAATACTATAGACTTGGTCTGTCTCATTTTAATCATTTTGTGTTATGTATAGATATGGAAATCCGGGACGTGCTATTCCATCCTTATATGCCCTTACTTTTTAGTTCTAGCGATGGTAATGTATTTACTTTAATTGAAAAGAACACCCTTCCCCCAAAGAAAAGATAATGATACTAACTTTTTTGATATAATATTCTTTAGACGGATCGGTACGCGCCTACACTTACAAAGGCGATGATGAAATGCAACAAGACCTTGACGTTGGAACGGCGTAATCACCATATCAATATAATCTCAACAGCCATTTGGATCCCTTCCTCCTCCTCTACTTTACATATAGTTTAGCTCCATATTATTCATTCACAATAAAAGCCTTTTTACTCTCACAAGAAATCCTTATTTTTTTGTATTTTTTTTTTTTTTTTTTTTTTTTTTTTTTTTTTTTTTTTTTTTGTGGTTCGTTCACTGATTATGCAAATCTTATCTTGATGAAAGAATACATATACCAATATATTATTCAACCCCCAATACCATTGCGCCTGAAGGATCAGGGCGCTTGACTTTTGTATTGGTCTTTGACATTCTTTCTTGTCAAATAAAAGGATATATCACATAGATTACAGTATACTCTTTGGCTTGCTTCAATGCTTTTGACATTTTCCCTTTGGGGTACTATCCACTTGAAGGAGCGGTGTTTAAAATAATCGATGCATAAAAATCTGGATAGACAAATTAATCACCAATGTAGTTGATTCTGCATTAAACGTTTCATGATTTTTATGTATCTTTTATTATCACCAAGTGTTATTAGGGTTATGACAATGTGAACATGCCTGAAGTGGGGAATCTATGTATTTTGTCCATCACACACCACATTTTCATGGTAAATAAGTGTGGTCATACGTTGTGATTAGTCAAGCTCATGGTGTTTTTGTTGAAAACTAACTGGGCATCATTTCTACCATTTTTGCAATTGGTATCTGGATACACCTTGAATCCCAAGTGATCAATCAACACGAGCCTTTCCCTTCCCCAGAAATCACGTAATTTGAAACCCAACCAGACTTGAAAATGAGTGTCGTTAAATTGCCTGAACAAAAAGATGCACACCCCAACAAGCACCCCCACCCTGTATCAAAACACAAACCTCATTCTGCATCCTTTTTTATTTCATTACAAAAGTCATGTCGAAGAACAAAAATTGACACACAAGATAAAACTTAATTCAAAACCCGCTTACTCTCGCCTGGAATCTTAAGAGAGCTCTACTGCCTTAATGAACAAGCGATGCTAATGACAAAAGTGGCCGTGTGCATGTCTTAGCCTATTTCCAACAAAGTTTACATAATGGCCATTGTACCAAGTCCACTGTATGGAGCAGTATAACCTCAAGTTCGTTTTAACCTGACTTTTGTACAAAAAAAGCTGCAGAAGGAAAATTGATACACAAGAGAAAACTTGGTTCAAAACCCGCTTACTCTCGCCTAGAATCTTAAGGGAGCTTTACTGGCTTAATGAACAAGCGATGCTAATGACGAAAGTGACCATGTGCATGTCTTGGCCTATTTCCAACAAAGTTTACATAATGGTCATTGTACCAAGTCCACTGTATGGAGCAGTATAACCTCAAGTTCGTTTTAACCTGACTTGTAAAAAAAAAAAAAAAGCTGCAGAAGGAAAATTGACACACAAGAGAAAGCTTAGTTCAAAACCCGCTTACTCTCGCCTAGAATCTTAAGGGAGCTATGAACAAGTGATGCTAATGACAAAAGTAACCATAAGCATTCCTTGGGCTATTTTCAACGAAATTGAGACCGGTTGAAACGATTGTGAGGCTGTACAGCTCCATACAGTGGACTTGGTACAATGGCCATTATGTAAACTTTGTTGGAAATAGGCTAAGACATGCACACGGCCACTTTCGTCATTAGCATCGCTTGTTCATTAAGCCAGTGGAGCTCCCTTAAGATTCCAGGCGAGAGTAAGCGGGTTTTGAACCAAGTTTTCTCTTGTGTATCGATTTTCCTTCTGCAACTTTTTTATTATTATTACAAAAGTCAGGTTAAAACGAACTTGAGGTTATACTGCTCCATACAGTGGACTTGGTACAATGGCCATTATGTAAACTTTGTTGGAAATAGGCTAAGACATGCACACGGCCACTTTTGTCATTAGCATCGCTTGTTCATTAAGGCAGTAGAGCTCTCTTAAGATCCCAGGCGAGAGTAAGCGGGTTTTGAATTAAGTTTTATCTTGTGTGTCAATTTTTGTTCTTCGACATGACTTTTGTAATGAAATAAAAAAGGATGCAGAATGAGGTTTGTGTTTTGATACAGGGTGGGGGTGCTTGTTGGGGTGTGCATCTTTTTGTTCAGGCAATTTAACGACACTCATTTTCAAGTCTGGTTGGGTTTCAAATTACGTGATTTCTGGGGAAGGGAAAGGCTCGTTCAATGAACCATATATTGAAAAACCGACAACCAACATTTTCGTGTCCCGCCTGGTCTTCATATCCTTTTTTTTTTCCTTTTTCCTTTTTCCTTTCTCTTTTGTTTTCATCCCCCTTTACAAACATCATAACTTGTGGATTGAATGGTATGGTATCTTTTTATTATTTAAACTTGATGTAACTCTTATTAACTAGTTTTATTTATGCTTATACTCTGGTTGTAATGACTTGTAGTCTGTCTTGTTGGAAACCTCGATTGGTGATATTGTGATTGATCTATACACTGATGAATGTCCACGCACGGCGTTGAACTTTTTAAAGTTATGCAAAGTCAAGTATTACAACTATTCACCCTTCCACAATATACAAAAAGGCTTCATGGCGCAAACAGGTGATCCTAGTGGTCGAGGTGATGGAGGCTCGTCGATCTTTGGTGAAATACATGGACCTCAACAACGATACTTCCCAGCAGAAATTCGACCTCAACTTAAACATCAACAGCGTGGAACGGTATCCATGGCAGTCTCAGGTGGTCAACAACAACAAGAGGTGGAAAATGGCAGTGGTGTCAGTGGCAGTCAATTCTTCATCACTCTGGGTGACGGATTAGACTATTTGGATGGAAGATATACCGTATTTGGTCAAGTAGCAGAAGGGTGGGATGTCCTGGATAAACTGAACGAGGCTTATTGTGATTCTCAAGGTCGACCTTACCGTGATATTCGAATTCGGCATACTGTGATTCTCGATGACCCTTTTGACGATCCCGAAGGCTTGCAGGTGCCTGATGCCTCGCCTCCTCCTACCAAAGAACAACTCGAGTCGATTCGGATTGGCGAAGATGAAGACATTGAAGAAGAAGGTGATCCTGAAGAAGTCGAACGGCGGAAACGGGCGCGGGAAGCCAAGGCGCAGGCTTTGACTCTGGAAATGGTCGGCGATCTCCCTTTTGCCGAAGTCCGTCCTCCTGAAAACATCTTGTTTGTATGTAAACTCAACCCGGTCACGCGTGATGAAGACTTGGAATTGATTTTTTCTAGATTTGGTCGTATTAACAGCTGTGAAATCATTCGTGATCGTACTACTGGTGAATCTCTGTCTTATGCTTTTATCGAATTCGACGAAAAGGAACATGCAGAAGAGGTAAACATTTGAAATGAAAACGAAAGACCTGACTGACTCACTTTTTTTTTTTTTTTTTTTTTTTTTTTTTTTTTTTTTTTTTTCAATAGGCCTACTTCAAAATGCAGTCTGTCTTGATTGATGATCGACGAATTCATGTGGACTTTTCACAGTCTGTATCTAAACTCCACAAGGATTGGATCTCGAAGCGGATGCAAGGAGCTGGGCAAAGCATGGGCGGGTTTGATGATTTACAAAAACGCACACGATACCGTGCAGGGGATGGGAAACAACGTGGTGAAAACTACGACCTTGTCTTTGACGATAACGCACCATCATCCAAACGATCTTCACATCGGTCGCATGGCAAATCTTCTTCTTCTTCTTCTGGACGACATCACCGTAGCAGCAGGCGTAGCAGAAGTCCGGAAAGAAGTGGGCGAAGTCGACACAGATCACCATCGGATCATAGACGGGACTATCGTTCCGACAGAGATCATCGAAGAAGGGATGATAGGGATAGGGATCGACGTAGATAATAATTATAGCTTTAGTTATAGCATATTACATTTGTATTTAAAATAAAACATCTTTTATTTGTCTTATTATTATTATTATTATTATTATTGTATAGAGTTGGGACATTGTATGCGATTATGTCAAACCTTGAAGGAATCTAGTCAACTGGATTTTTATTATATTTTTGATTGTAAAGGATGCTAATCAATCTAAACTATGGGTACAAAAGGAAGAGGGGCAAAAGGAGAAGTAAAAGAGTTATGTGTATGATATAAAACTACTAAATAGGAAGAGTGAGAGAGTGAGAGAGATGTATAAAAGAAGGTAAAAGGCTATTATACAAATGGAGATGAGAGATAGAGGGGGGAAGGGGGGAAATAAATAACTAGAGACACATTTTTAAAGGGTGACCAAAGAAGATTCCAATACACCAATAGCACTTTTTTCCACATAGATGTTATCATAAGTCAACAAGTCCAAAACATTGGTTTCTTCGACGTAGATGACTTCACAACGAGGGATGTTCCGAGCAGCCAATTCCAATTTATCGTTTTCTTCGTTGATGATCAATAGCATGGTACCGTCATTATCGCCATAAACCTGTTGCAATATTTGATCCAAATCGTGTGTTTTGTGAGAATCGATCGATTGGAATGAGTCCACCACAGTCAATTGATCTTGTGCATATTTCGTGCTTAAGGCTACTCGTAAACCGAATTCTTGTACTTTTCGAGGCAATGCTGTTCCATGATCTCTAGGCTTGGGTCCGAATGCAATACCACCTAGTTAAAAAAAAAAAAAAAAGGATTAATATGTCTTTTTTAAAAAAAGAGAAAGGGAAGTGATTAGTTATTATTTGACTTACCGCCTTTGATATGAGGTGCCTTTTGATTACCAACACGAGCTTTACCCCGACCTTTTTGTGGAGCCACCTTCTTGTTAGATCCCCTGACATCGGCACGGCCTTTTGTAGAGCTGGTTCCTTGTCGCATATTATCCCGTTGCCACACCACTACACGATGTAAAATATCCTTGCGAAGAGGTGATCCAAATACTTGAGCATCAAGATCAACAATCGACACTGGTTCGTTGGTTTTAAAGTCACGAAGGAAAGCTTGGACAGTGGTAGCAAGCCCTATTGATATATAATTTAATAACGTCAGGTTCTATTCATTCTGTTCCTTTTTTTTTTTTTTTTTTTTTTTTTTACTTACCTTTAGGTGCGGTTTCCGTCACAGAGGCAAATGTACGTTGTTGTAAAGTCTATGGAAGCAAACAAGAGAGTTAGTAGGTTGTACATAGATAAACAATCGTTCGAATAAACCTACCTTCAAAGCAAAGCTACCAGAGGAGCGAGTGGCAGTCAGGAGATTGTTGATAATTGACATTGTGTGTGGAAGGGAGAAAGAAAGAGAAGAGGTGAGAGAGGTCCAAAATAATTTGCCAGCCCATGAAAAATCAAAAAGCGGGATTTTAAAATTGACAGCCCCAAGCCACTATTCAGGTTTGAAGCACGTTTTATAACGCATAAAGAATGGATATACATTATGTAGTTTATTCGATTTTAGGTTTTTTAACATCAGAGCTATTACTAGTACTATTATTATTATCTACAACTTCTTTAGCCTTGCGCTTGATAAGGTTAGATAGGTCGTTAATTTGAGCAGCAGCAGGGAGGTCCAGTGCAGGAGTTCCATCGCCAGTTTTAGACAATCCACCAAATAGATTCTTCAATAGTTCTTGAGCTTCATTTTCATTTTCTGTTCTGGTAGATAATTCAGTAATCTATTTAAAATCAGTATTTGAGTCAGTAAGGGATTCAATGTCATTATGATCGTTTTACCTTTTCATCTAGTTCGACCACAAGTTCTTGTATTTCCTTTATTTCGCGTTGACAGTCTTCATTCACCGTACATTTTCCTTTGCCTTTGCTGTTTGTATCATCCTTTTCAATCCCCTTGTTCAATGTTGCCACCTTTTCCTTGAGTACGGTTTGAGCTTTCTGTAGTTGATCCAATGCTAGTTGTGCTGGTTCATTGGATAATTCGAGTGCCAATGCATATTTGTAGTGAGCTTCAGCCAATTGTCGATCATCTGGTTTGAGTAAGGATCGTTTGATTTCAATAGCCTTCTTGAAATCAGGTAAGGCTTCATTGAATTTTTCTATTTTATGTTATTAAGGAGTGAATGATCAGATCGTACTATTCCATGATTGATTTACCTGTTTCAAGAGACACGTCACACAAGCATAGCAAGACATCCGCCAACTTGATCTTGGATTCATCATCTTGGCCTTTTTCAAAGATCACCCGAGCGACATCCAATACATCCCAAGCAGTTTCAAAATCATCAGATTCTTCGTCACCAGAATCATCGTCTTCATTGTTGTCATTGTTATCTTCGTTGTGGTCCACTTTATTGGTTTCTTCAAAGACAGGCTGTTCATCAAACTGAAATCGAGGGTTCGTGTTTTCGGCTAGTTGATAATAGAATACAGTTAGTTGAGTAAAACCAGATACAAATACATTTATTTTACCTGATGATACAGTGGCTTCCACCTGTTGAGTTTCTACTTCTTCTGCAGTGGCTTGAGCCGATTGACCAAGGACAGAGTTTCGTTGAATGGCGTATTCAAGCAGAGAGCGACCATAAAGGAAGTAAGCATCACCATTCTTAGGATCCAATTCACCATTAAGTTGATCCCTTAATAGTATGCACAGAGATAATAAAGATGAGTTGGTATAATCAAACCATAACAGTTAAAAAGGTACTTACAATTGTTGACAAGCTTCACCTAACTTTGCTGTACTAGTTTCATAATCTTTTTGGTCATACAAAGTTTTTCCTTCCTCCAGTAGCTTGTTAATATTAGTTGTTGTCGCACCTTCACCAGCCATGATTTAATGAATAGTAAAAGAATTAAAAAGAAAGGAAGGAAAAAGCTGGATAATGGCGCTTTTTATCCTATTCCACGACGGGACTTGAAATCTATTTTTTGCCTGGATCTGGATTTGAATCATACAACGCCCCCAAATCGAGCCAAAGAAACAATGGATATCAAAGGACGCGAGCCATTGTTATAAACAAAGAGGAGACAAAATGATCAAGTCATAGTCAAATAAAGATTTAACAAGTTTGGGTTAATTCTTTTTATTTAAAAAGTAAAATGCAGTGATAACAAAAAGGAGAGGGAGAGGAATATGTATAAAACTATGCACAAGAAGAAAATCTATTCTATTGGTTAGCAGGAGTGAATTTCTTGAGACGGATAGAATGGATCTTGATAAAGCCATCAGCATCTTGAGGATTGTAACCACCTTGTTCATCCATAGAAGATTCTTGCATGTCGTATAATTTAGCACCATCTCCACGAGCAACACGACCTTCAATCACGGTGTTACCCTTGTATAGCTTTACCTTGACATCCCCAGTGACGTTGCGTTGAGTAAAAGCAATGGATTGGTTCAAGAATTCACATTCAGGGGAGAAGTACAAACCATTGTAAAGGGCCTTGGAGTAAGGAGCGGTGATGTTGGTATCACGCAAAGCACGCATTTGACCATCCAGAGTAAGACCTTCCAAATCCTTGTGAGCAGTTCGCAAAATAGTTCCACCAGGGGTTTCGTAGCAACCTCGAGACTTGACACCAATAAATCGAGATTCAACAATGTCGATACGACCAATACCATTACGACGAGCCACAGTGTTGAGATAGGTAAAGAGAGCCACGGGTTCAGTTACTTGGGTACCATCGTTGTGGTTTACTACCTTGACAGGGATACCTTTGTCAAAAGTAATGGTGATACGTTCAGGTGTGTTGGGAGCATCTTCGGGGTCGACAGTCAGCTTCCACATATCCTTGGGAGGAGTGACGTTAGGATCTTCCAGAATACCAGCTTCATAGGAGATATGGAATAAGTTTTCATCAGTAGACCAAGGTTTAGCAGCAGTTTGGAATACAGGAATTCCCTTTTCAGCAGCAAAGGCTAATAAATCCTTACGACCGGCAAATCGTTCAAAGAAGACTACAAAAAAAAAAAAAAAAAAAAAAAAAAAAGTTTAGTTAGTTTAAAGCAAATCAACAAAAAGCCACCATAACCTTAATAGAGAATGATCCCTCCAACTTACCAGGTAATCTCCAGGGAGCAATGACTTGAATATCAGGCTTCAAAGCATAGTAGGCCAATTCAAACCGGACTTGATCGTTACCCTTGCCAGTACAACCATGAGACACAAATTGACAACCTTCACGAGCAGCAATTTCGATTTGTTTACGAGCAATCACAGGACGAGCCAAAGAAGTTCCCAAAAGATAGACAGATTCATAGATAGCATTGGCTTGAATAGCAGGGAAGATAAGTTCCTTGACGAATTCTTCCTTGAGATCCTATTTTACAAAAAAAAAAAAAAAAAAAAAAAAAAAAAAAGTCAGGACCAGTATAAACATACATTCTTTTATATAATCAACCTATACTTACTTCAACAAAGACCTTGGAAGCACCAACCTTTAAAGCCTTTTCACGAGCAGCTTCAAAGTCTTCTTCTTGACCAACATCAGCAATGTATGCCATTACTTCATAACCTTCGTCAATCAACCAAGCCAAGATGCATGAGGTGTCGAGACCACCAGAGTAAGCGAGAAGTACTTTTCCTTTTTCACCAGCCATTGTGTTATAGATATTGTTATTATATGAAGAATATGAGAGTAATAAAATGAAAAGAGAAAGAAAAGAAAAAAATGTAAAAAAGTCAACCCGTTAAATAACCCTTGAACCGGAAGCGGCATTTGAAATTCTGACTTGACATTACAGCTTCTTTTTTATCTACACACTCTCCGCTCCCTAGGATTTTTATCGCTCAAATCAACTTTGATCTCCAACAAGTCTGTGGGGTAAAAGAAAAAAAAGGTGGTCGAGTTGGTAAAAGTGTTACTGATGAAATGTGTCAGAGTGGATTATAGGATTAGGATCAATTTATCATGTCTTGGTAAAGTGATATAGTCTTGGTATTGATGATCTTTGTGTTGATTTTGTAAGTTCATCTTTGGTATGGAGTTTGAAGATATCCTTTGTGAGTCATCATACGTATAAATCGTCAAAAAAGTCACTTTGTCATATCGCATCAAAAAGTATTCAAATCCCGCCAAGTTCCAGTACAAAGATCGGCTAATCTTTCAATTTTTGCTTTTCTTTTACTTTCTCTTTTCTTTTTTTTTATTTTTAAAAAAATACATATACATATAATGCTCTCTGTTGCCCGCAAAGTGGTGACTTCTCGCCCATTAGCTCATCGACTGGTTAAAAGCTCAACTACAAAAGCCGTCATTAACACACTCTATCAACGTGGGCCCATTTATCGCCAATACAGCAACCAAGATGCCAGTGCTACTTCAGAAAAGGTAAGAAGAAACGAACAAGGGGCACTTGAAACTGACTGACTAATGGCAACCATTACTTTTATTCTTTATTTAGGAAACCATTGTCAAGCTTTTGTATAACATTGGCTCACGTAAAGAAGTAGAACAATACCTTCGACACTTCTCTTCGGTGGAGTCGCAAAAGTTTGCAGTAATCAAGGTAGGTGGTGCGGTCCTGACAGATGAATTGGAAACATTAGCGTCAGCCTTAACGTTCTTGAACCGTGTGGGTCTCTATCCTATTGTGCTTCATGGTGCTGGACCTCAACTGAACCGTTTGTTGGACGATGCTGGTGTGGAACCTCAATATGAAGAAGGTATTCGAATCACTGACCCTCAAACTCTGGAAATTGCGCGAAAGGTGTTTCTGGCTGAAAACTTGAAACTGGTGGATGCTCTAGAACGCCATGGTACCCGTGCTCGTCCCATTCCCGGTGGTGTGTTTGTGGCTGATTATCTGGACAAGGACAAGTATGGCTTTGTAGGGAAAATCAAAAGCGTCAACAAAGAAGTCATTGAATCTTCTATCCGGGCTGGTACCTTACCGATCTTGACCTCTTTGGCGGAAACTCCTGATGGTCAAATCTTGAATGTCAATGCTGATGTTGCTGCTGCTGAACTGGCTACGGTACTGGAACCATTGAAGATTGTCTTTTTGAATGAAAAGAATGGTCTTTATCATGGTGTCACTGGCAAGAAGATTGACGTGATCAATTTGGACGAGGTAATTAAATATCCCGCATTGTCTGTAGATGAAAATTCCTCCACTCACTCGCTCTTTTTTTTTTTTTTTTTTTTTTTTTTTTTTTTTTTTTTTTTTTTTTTTTTTTGGGTGTGTGTGTGATAGGAATATGATGATTTGTTAAAGGAACCCTGGGTCCGTTATGGTACTAAACTAAAGATCCGTCAATGTAAAGAACTTTTGGATGGCTTACCAAGATCATCATCAGTTGCAATTATCTCTGCTGGTCATCTTCACAAGGAACTATTCACTGATTCTGGTGCTGGTACTCTCATTCGTCGTGGACACAAATTATTCAAGTATGACCAATTGGATCAAGTCGACCCTGATAAACTCCGTCGTATTATGGAAGCCGAAGATAATGTTGTCAAGTCCGGTCAAACCTCGGTGGCAAGCTACCTTCGTGAATTGCAACAAAAAGGACAAGTCAATATCTATACCGATGAACCTGGACAAGTATTGGCTGTTGTCACCAGCGATCCCTCTGATCCAAGCCAACCCGCCGTTTTGGAAAAACTCTTGGCCAGCAAGACCGCCGTATTGAACAATGTACCTGATAATCTCTGGAATACCATTAGAAAGGATCACAACGTATTGACATGGCGTGTGGATGCAAAGGAGGTTGAAGGAAACTTGGACCGATCTTGGCATTTTGAACGTGCTGATGGCTCTCTTCGCAACCCTAAGGATGGTAGCACTATGTTCTTTTATGGTATTCAAGACTCGGACAAGGTCAAACAGACAATGGATGGATTCAATAGCACCAAACCAATCAAGACTTCTCCTTCTGGTACTCGGGCTTACTCTACCTTTGGTTATCAACAACGTCGGGGATTTGCTACTGCTACTGGACAAAAAAAGAACATTGGGTTGATTGGTGCTCGTGGATATACTGGCAAGGAATTGATCAACATCATCAACAATCATCCTGGTATGAACCTGACTCATGTTAGCTCACGTGAATTGGAAGGAAAACCTTTGGAAGGTTACACCAAATCTGATCTGACCTATGTTAACTTGAAACCTGACGACTTGAAGGCTGAAGAACAAGTGGACGCTTGGGTGCTGGCTTTACCTAATGGTGTCTGTACTCCTTTTGTCCATCAAGTAGAAAAGGATGTCAAGGCTGGTGATTCTAAAGACAAGGTATTGATTGATTTAAGTGCTGATTATCGATTCGACGATACTTGGACTTATGGTCTTCCAGGTAAGAATTATAAAAGCATAATCAAGATTAACCACTTGCTTACTTTTTTTTTTTTTTTCCTTATCTTATCTAGAATTCAATCGATCCAATCTCCATGGTGCCACTCGTATCTCAAATCCTGGCTGTTATGCTACCGGTGCTCAAATGTCATTGCGTCCCTTACTTCCGTTCTTGGACAAACAATCAGCTCCAACAGTATTTGGTGTATCTGGCTATTCTGGTGCTGGCACTAAACCCTCTCCCAAGAACGATCCTGCTGTTTTACACGACAATCTTCTACCTTATACTTTAACTGGCCATATCCATGAACGGGAAGTATCTCATCAACTTGGCACTCGTGTCAACTTCATTCCTCATGTGGCTTCTTGGTTCCAAGGTATCTCTTTAACCGTCAATGTGCCATTGTCTAAACCTATGACCAGCCGTGATATCAAGTCTGCCTTCCAAGAATTCTACCAAGATGAAAAACTCGTACATGTGCTCGATCAAGGGGAACCTTATGTGCGTGACAATGCTGGTAAACATTTCGTACGTATTGGTGGATTTGGTGTGCATCCTGAAGGTCGTCGGGCCGTCATTGTCACCAATTTGGATAATCTTCTAAAGGGTGCTGCTACTCAAGCAGTACAAAATCTCAACTTGGCTCTTGGATTTGATGAATATACTGGTATTCCTCTTGATTGATTATCCCCTTTATACTCTTTGATCATTCGACTCCTCCCCTTCCTCTAGTTTATTAACATTTGTATTACAATTCACTTTTTTCATTCTTAAATAATAAAATATCATACCTTTGGGTTGCATTGATCATTGTCTTTTTATGGAAATGGGAAATGTATGGGGTCTCCGATGGGCGGGATTTGAAAATGACCAATATTGACCTACCTTTTTTTTTTTTTCTCTTTGGGATTCCTTCTCTCTCCTCTTCTTTAGAATGTTAATCAATCCAAGGTGGTCAATAATGACTATACCAATTTCATATTATTGTAAGTAGTACTTTTATCGGACAAAGTAGATATCGAAGCCACCGCTTGAAGGTCACTATTTAGTTTTTGAAAGTTGCTTCTTTGTTTCGTTCCAAGTCTGTATAAAGTTTTGGGGGGAGGGGGGGGGAGGGGACATTCAATTAACTGTCTTTCTTTTACATGTAGAACAAACCAAAAACAAAGTGGAATACGACAAACAGGCAAAAGCTCTTCTCTTGGACACAACAACGATGGAAAGGATCTCAACTTGGGTATTTGGTGCGTGGACATTCATCAACCTCACCTTTTCCAACAGTACTTGGAGGATCCATGACATTGGGTCAACCACTACATAAAAGGTTATTTACAACATATGGTTAGTAGTTATAGTTTATAGAATCCCCTTCCTTCCCATAATTGTTAGTTTATAAAATCAATAAAACTTTTTTATTTGTTTGTCTTCCTCTCTCCACAGCTTTTTTTTTTTATTTTTTTTATTTTGGTGATTCCATGCACGGATGATTGAATCGGGTGGGAAATACTCAGCGTGTGAAAAAAAAAGACACCTTCATCAATTTATGAAGCTATCCCATATTACACAGATCGAATGGGGGTGGGGGCATGCGGCAATCAAATTTAAAACGGGAAGAAATGAAAAAGGGGTAGAGGGGTTGCGGTTTGAAGGGAGACGTTGAGGCGAGGGATACAAAGGGAACACGCATTAAAACTAGGTATGTTTTGTTTAGAAAGATCGGCATACTTTTTCAAATGACTTTGGGGCGATTCAATCATAAAATATGATGATATATGACAAAAGGCGGGTTTTGAACATCTGCATTTTAAATCCCGCTTATTCATTCTTGCATGATTGGACAATACGAGGGTCCATGAAGTAGATGATGATGACTTTGAATGAAACGATTTAGTGTCTTTGTCTTTTTAAGGTCAAATGAATAATAATGATGATGTTTGTCACAGAGTATGCCCCTCTTTTTCTTACCCCTTTTTTTTCATCATTGACTTAAAATGGAAAGAAAGAGAAGGGAAAAGAATGGGGTTGTTAATGTAAAGAATTACTTTTATGCTGAAGATAAACATTATGTACATTTTAAAGTTTTGTATCGGTCCGTCGTCAAGAAGACCATCCTATCATATCATTTTAACATTAAAGAGGTTTTTTGATTTCATTCCAAGAATGAGCGTCCGCCAATACTTCAGTTAGGTCGGCAAATCCCGATTAGGAAAGACACTCAGTTGTTATGGCTTTGTTTATGCATGATTTACAAACAAATATCATATCACTTTCTGGTATAAATACCACCGAGTAAATAATGGGCTCTCAGTGGTTAATTTCATCAATCTCTCTTTTATTTCAAGATAAGATAAAGCAAAAAAACAAAAAACAAAAATGCAATCAACATCCAATCAAACCTGCCATGCCTCCACGGTTGGCTCTTCTGCCTGCTCTTATTGTGGAGCAATTAGCCACATTGCTTGGAACTGCCCTCAAAGAAATCGACCAAGACGATAAACTGACTTTTCATTATGGTATATTATATCTTGAAGAAAAACTTATGTATAACTTATGACCATGTAGTATTTGTATGAATCTCTTATGTGTATTATCTTTTCAATGTATGTGAAATATGCCTAAATAAAGAAGAAGACTCATCGGCGTTAGTATATGCATTACCCTCAGTAACAGACACATTATCTCTTCTTGTTGTTTTTCAGTCTTTTACATTATATGGATGATAATATTAAATTCTCAAGTGAACCAAAGATCAGGCAGGTCATGGTCGATACTCTTTGTCAAATCGAGAATTGAAGAACAAAACTTCAATCGGCGATTGAAAAACAGAGGTTCGATCGTAAACTTGCATGGACGGCTCCGTTTCTTTTAAATCCACTGTCTTCCCTCCTTTTTTTTTTGTCACCTTATTCCATGATCATACTAGTCAAAAATGACATGCAATGGGGTTTTCCTTTTACATAAGGTATATAAATGTAGGGCATGATATACACACGGTTGATCCTCTGTAGGATCAAGTCTTGGCAACTTTTTTTTTTCAAGGAGAAAAGGATGGTTGCATAAAGTTTCATTGTCCCTGATACTATGTGTATCATTTTATTCTTTCATCATATTAATACATATATTCAATGGCATTGTGTGTTTGATGCGTCGAGTTCCAAACGGGGAGACTGAGGCTCTCCGAAAATTCTAGCGGGGGTTCAAATTCCCTATTTTTCCTCCCCTTAATTTTCTTTATCTCTCCTTTTCCTTTTTCTCTCTGAAGATTACGCTACTTTTTTTCCCTTCTTCTTCTCTACCACTACTTTAATCCAACTACTCTACTACCTTGTATATCATTATCTATTACTCCTTCTTTAAACGTGACTTTTTTGCAGTCATTCCCCTCTTCTTTCCCCTTTAATCAATTCGTCACCATCTCCACCACCTCCACTACCACCACTGATGACACACTCAACATTACCTTTCTCTCAGCTGATACAAAGGTCTCGATTTGTCCTCTCTAAATGGCAAACTAAACGACGCTCTTCGACTAGTGCTGATACACCATTCACCTTACGGCCTTCGAATTCACGGACACGATCATCTTGCAACACTTCACCGACAATGTTCGAATCGACCCCTTCACCTATTACAACAACAGATTTATCAGCATCATCTCCTTCTCTGGTGACAACATTAAACAAAACAGAAACCGCAAAAAAGTTATTCGCCTTGGGCAATCAACATTTATTCGGCCAACTTGCACAAACGACAGCGCAACCTACCTTGGCACTCACTTTTTACCATCAGGCGGCATCATTGGGGTTGGCCGAAGCCTTGGGGGTTCTTGGTTTTTGTTACGAATTTGGACTGGGGTTGGATAAGGACTTTGGCGTGGCGGAACACTACTATCAAGAAGCTGCCAAGGATCACGATGGACTAGGGATGGCTCGACTGGCCTTCTTGCGCAAATACGGTCGTCCAAACATCAAGATCGATCGTGTGGAATCCGAAGAATGGGCTGAACGAATGCGACGATACTATCCTGCAGGTGCTGCCATTAGGTGGATCTATGATGGTGCGGTGACTTTCCATCATGCGGCGTGCCAGTATGTACTCGGGGTGTGCTACCACGACGGAATTGGTGTGGAAAAGGACGAACAACAGGCGTTTAGATGGTATCGAGCCAGTGCGGAACAGGGCAACGAACGCGGGCAAGGCATCTTGGGCTACTGCTATGGTGAAGGATTTGGGGTGACCAAGGACCAAGTGGAGGCACTGCGATGGTATCGTTTGGCGGCAGAACAGGACGAAACGGTGGCGATTTACAATGTGGGCTACTGTTATGAAGAAGGTATTGGTGTGGACAAGGATGTGAACGAAGCGGTGGTCTGGTATCGTCGATCGGCGGATCAAGGAAATGCTTTTGCTCAAAACTCTTTGGGCTATTGTTACGAAGACGGCATCGGGGTGGAACAAGACTTTGGTTTGGCGACAATGTGGTATGAACGGTCTGCTGAACAAGGCTATCCATGGGCTGAATGTAATCTGGGCTATTGTTATCAAAATGGCATTGGTGTAGACAAGAACAATCATTTGGGCGCATACTGGTATCGCAAGGCAGCCCTTCAAGGTCACGCACGGGCACAACATAATCTGGGCTTCTGCTATCAAAATGGAATTGGTGTCGACAAGGATGAATTGGAGGCGGTCAAATGGTATCGACGATCTGCCGAACGAAGGAATATCTTTGCTTACCACTCTTTAGGCTACTGCTATCAAAATGGCATTGGTGTCCCGGTCAGCGAACGCGAAGCTGTCTTTTGGTATTATCTCAGCGCCGAGGAAAATCATGCACCTGCTCAACTTTCTCTTGGCTACTGTTATCGAAATGGCATTGGTATGAAAAAGGACGAACGAGAGGCGGTCAAGTGGTTTAAACGATCGGCTGAACAAGGTAATGCTCTGGCACAAAACTCTTTGGGATTCTGTTTTGAAGAAGGTCTGGGTGTGAAAAAAGATAGTGTCAAGGCGGTATTCTGGTACAGCAAGTCGGCTCTTCAACACAATCCTTGGGCGCAATGCAACTTGGGCTTCTGTTATGCAAATGGAATTGGTATTGCTCAAGATCATGCTCAAGCGGTCTTTTGGTATCAACAAGCAGCTAATCAAAATCATGCACGAGCTCTGGACAAACTGGGTGTACATCTTCAGCAAGGTCTGGGTATCGACAAGGATGAATCTGCTGCTTTTATATTATTCCAACGTGCGGCAAATCTAGATCACATTGCTGCTCAATTCCATTTGGCCAACTGTTATGAAAACGGTCTTGGCTGTCCTATTGATTTGCATCAAGCTACCATCTGGTTTGAACGAGCTTCTTTAGGTAAGTAAATTAGCAAGTGGTTGGATCATTAAAAGAAAAAAAATATCACTTACATGTATATATTTACTCATATAGCTGGCTGCAGAAGCTCTCACGAACGATTACGAAGTCTACTTGTACGAGTTTGCTTATTATCATTGGGATCCTCAACATCATCGACTATGGACGAACAAGACTTAATATGTAGTGGATTTATCATTGGACAAAGTGCCCCTGCAGCATAGACCAAGATAATCCCTACCCCCCTCCACCCTGCCCTTAGTAGAGTTGCTAAACCCTTCGACCCTTACTTTTTTTTTTTTTTTTTTTTGGACACCATTGTTATACCTTACATTTGTTAAATTATAGTCTTTTTAGTATTAGTATTATCATTATCATTATCATTCTTACCAACAATAAAATATAAAGTCCAATAAATAGTAGTATCTTGTATATGGGTGTAGTTGGGTAGTGTCATCTTTTATCATCTCAAATAAGCTTTTGAATGAGCCGAAACTCACATTCACGTGCAGCGGGCATTTAATTTTTTATAACATCTCTTTCACTTTTTTTTTTTTTTTTTTTTTTTTCCTTCTTCTTCTCCTCCCTTCTTCCTTCACTTGAACCAACATGACCGATTCTTCTTTGGACATGTCAACAGCCTCTCTGGTATCTTCGCAACAATTAAGCAATAGTCAACATACAACCGACAGCAGCATGTATTCCTCTCTACCCTCACTTCCTTCTCTACCACCTATTGAAATCGACACTCGCCAAACTAGCCAACCTTCAACCTCTTCTCATACCAGCGTCTCACCATCTCCAGCCTCATACAGGGATGCATCTCTACTACCAAACGATGAAAAACCTTCCGACAAATCACTCACCCGACGACCTCCTATACGACACCTCATGTGGGGTCATGTCCGGTCGGTCAGCTCGGTATTGATCCGCAATGTATTCAAAGACAACAACCTGCCTCTGGTTCTAAATGTGGCGGGACATTTACTAGCGGCAAGGCAACTCTGGAGCAAAGCATCGGTAACAAGGTATACAGCGGCACAATCGGTGGTGATGGTAGACCAATTCAGGACCATGGGTGTACTCCATATGGCACTGGGCCTTTTGGCAGCATTGGCTTTAAAAGAACGAAGACTGTCGACGGAACGAACTGCATTGTGGGTGCTCTCTGTTGCTGCTTGGGCTCAATCTTTTGTCCAGGGTAAGGCGTACCTCCAATCTCCGACCATGTATACCGTGAAAGCTTTACAGGAATGGGGCGCAATGAATGCTGTATTGTCTGTCATCACAACCATTGCTTTACGGAATACAGTGCGAAGGACAGGGCGATTGTTTTGATGATCTTCTGGATTGGATCATAGTATAGTTGTAGTTATATCTATCTAGTCATTATATAAATAAATATCTCTTATCTTTTTTTATTTTTTATTTTTTTTAATTGATAAAAACTCAAATGAAACTAATGTTTGGATGGTAAATTGATGTGGAATGGGGATTATCATGATGGAGGCAGGATATATAACTATTTATGCGCCTGATAATGATCATAAGGATGCCAGGATTTTCACATACCTGTATGGATACCAGTCGATTCAAAACATTACTGGTTCACTATCCGATAACGCCACTATTTGATAATGATGGTTTATAAAAAAAGTGTTTCTTTATTAATCTAAAATACCGTGACAAAAAAAAAAAATCTAAACTATTTTTTATTGTTGTTGTTGCCTTGGGTTTGATAAGATCTGTGACCCAACATAAGAATATTTGGTATCATTACACTGTCGCCTACACCATGATAGAGTATTGTTGATACTTACGGAGAGCTAGGGCTATAAGATCTAGAGTGGGAGAGAATAAAAGATGTAAATACCAAGCTTGTGCCAAATTTTTGATTCTGCAATACTTACGGTGAGCTCGGGCTGTATGATCTATGGGATTTGAATTAAAGTGAGATGGGTAAAAAGTTAGTCAGCTACGACATTTCATATGGTGCTAATCACCCCTCCTTTTTTTAATTTATTTTATTTAGCTTTTGTACTTACGGAGAGCTTGGGCTATACGATCTAAAAAAGAGATAAAGTTAGTAAGCAGTAGGCAACCACTTTTGTTACCCATTCAGCCCTATTCATGCATACGGAGAAGACGGACTGTAAGATCTAAAAAAGGATACATCAAGTTAGTCAAAGGCATGCCCCCTACAACAAAATCATCACCCATTAGAGAGACTTACGGTGAGCTAGGGCTATAGGACCTAGAGGGAAAGAGAATAAAGGATGTTAATATCAAGCTTGTGTCAAATTTTTGATTCTGTAATACTTACGGTGAGCTTGGGCTATAAGATCTATTAGGGTGTGATGATAATAAAGTGTTAGTTCGGTTTCATGTCCACTTGATAAGAGTATATTCGGATACTAACGGTGATGATGGGCTATACGACCTACAAAAACAAAAAGTTAACAATATTTCCATTACACCCTTGATTCTCTTCTGAGTTACTTACGGAGAGCTCGGGCTATATGATCTATATATACAAAAGTAGTTAGTTTTAGCAGATCATTCTTTTTCGTTTCAAGTTGATGATTACGGAGAGCTTGGACTATATGATCTATTATATACAGAGTAAGACATGTTAGTTGTACCTAACCTGATGATCAAAATCCCTTTTATTGTATGCTTACGGTGAGCTTGGGCTATATGACCTGTGGAGACAATAAGAATGTAAACGAGATCAGTTAGTCTATGCATTGTATTGACAGTTGATGATGATATTTACGGCGAGCTTGGACTATATGATCTAAATATGGTAATAAGATGCATAAACGTTAGTTTGCATGAATTTGACATTTGCGGTTTTAAATCTCCGGAATACTTACGGCGAGCTTGGGCTATAAGACCTATCAGGACCACGCACACATAAAAAAAAAAAAAAAAAAAAGGTGAGTTGACTTATGTAATCAGGGGCGGGGGAAGGTACTTACGGTGACGAGGGACTGTACGAACTATAAAGTGAGGAAGAACGTTAGTAAGTTGACCTGTTGTTCATTTCTGATGATGCCTAAAACATATTCTTTTCTTGATACTTACGGCGAGCTTGGGCTATACGATCTATATTATAAAAGATGGAGAGAAGTTAGTAACGTCATACTTACCAAATACCTACTGGGTCTACGCACGGAGATGACGGGCTGTAAGATCTAAAGGTTGACAGTGTTAACAAAAGCAAAAAGTTAAATTATTGGTTTTAATATCTAATTTTCTGTAAAACTTACGGAGAGCTAGGACTGTATGATCTATTGAGTTGAAGAGAGAATCGGAGTAAATTACACATAAATGACACCTTTCACATATACACTACTTACGGTGATGACGGGCTATAAGATCTATTTTCCATAAAAAAAAAGTTGGTTTGACACATTAGTCCTAAAGGCAAATCATACATTTTTGATATTTTCACACTTACGGGCTACTAGGGCTATAACCAGGAGAGGCGGCGAAGGGTGTTGATGGTGAATAGCCAGGGCTGGAAGCATATGGACTGAGATCCGAGCGCCAAGGGCTTGCACCAATAGAGGCTCCAATAGCACCAGAATTACCCATAGGAGAGAACATTGGTTCAGAAGGAGATGAAGGAGCCGAGAAGTCCACCCAGTCAGGAGATCGAGTGTCATAGGGCGTAGCCATACTTGGTGTCATGAATCCAGGACCGGGGGTGGCAAAACCAGCCATATCACCAGGAACACCATTTGGTATGAGATGATGGCGTTGATTTTCAGGCACCGATTTAAGCATTTCTTCGTCGAGAATCACGTCGAATTCACCAGTACCCAAAGGAGCCATTTGACCAAGCATGATGTTTTCAGCCACACCTCTACAATCATCCAGTTCCCCAACGGCAGCAGCTTCCATTAGAATTTCCACAGTTTCTTCAAAGGAGCAGCGCATGAGAGCACCTGTTTCAGCACGATTGATACCATGTCGAGTAATAGCCATGAGGTGACCACGGTTTGTCATCACATCACAAAGAAGAGCTAAATGTCGATAGTTAACATAAGAACCATCAAATTCAATGACGTTTCGGAGTTCCTTGAGAAGTGCCTTGCGAGTAGCTTCAATACCCAATACTTCCATGATTTCGACAGTGTTGTTAGAGTAAGTACGGCGTTCATCGACACCATGTTGACACATAACTAGTTGTAGATTGATACCATCAGTGTCGAGACCCCATTCCGTCGTTTGTTCAAAGTTGCCTTGATCATTGAGAATAGTATCCTTTCGTTCCACAATATACACTTTTTGAATTCTTGGGATACCACGAAGATTGATTGAGCTGAGCATACTTGATTCCAGTTTCCGCAAAAAGGTATCTTCTTCTGTTTTTGTGTCTTCATCGTCCATATCCTTGTCTTCATTTTCATCAGACATAACCCGGCACCGAATAATGAGCTTTTCCGAGTTTTCGTCACTACCAATAACATGGAGATCGTTCTTGAATTCGTCCGAAATCTTCTGCACCACTTCAGTAATGTTGAGACGTTTGTCGATCATCATACCACGGTTGAGTTCAATACGGAGAAGCCAAGGAGACACACGGGTAACCACAGGAGAATTATCGTCTTCCAGTTGATAGTATGTATCCACAAATTCGGTATCTTCTTCAATAATGGTGGAGCGTGGATCAGGATCATAGTAGATTTCAGAAGCAGATGTAACCTTTTGTAGAGTAGTGTGTTCCAGGTGGACTTGTACTTCTTTGGCGAGTTCAATATTACGAGACCGTTCAGCATCCAACCATACTTCCAAACGAGGTGTTTTGATATTTTTGGCGACGTTAATGATTTCTTTCAAACGAGGTACACCAAGGGTAACATTTTTACTAGATACACCAGCATAATGGAAGGTGTTGAGAGTCATTTGAGTAGCAGGTTCACCAATAGATTGAGCAGCGATCGTTCCAACCATTTCACCAGGAGCCACAATAGAAGTCAAGAAGCGAGATTCGATTTCTCCAAGAACCCTATTAGAATATGGTTGTTAGTGTTAGTATTTTAAGGTGTGTGTGTGTGTGTTTTTTTTACTACTTACCATTCGAAGGCTTGAGAGCTGAGATGGAATTCTTCAACCACACGCTTCACAGCAAATGTTGATCGTAGCAGCATTTGGAAGAGAAGAGTAGCATTCCGTTGTGTTTCCGCAGATATCTTGTCTGAGCCCCGAACTACCACCAAACGATCAGCCAAGGAAGAGATAGAATCAACAATTTGGAGAGGATGGACATCAGAGGGCCTTCGAGGGTCGATGTGAAACATTTGTTGTGCATTCGTGATAAGTCGTTGAAGGTTAACAGGTAGAGGCCATTTATCATCGCCGTGCTTGAAGATAAATCGTCGCATGATATCACGATCTTCATTAAGCTGTAAGAATTCTTGATCCAAAAGTTGCTGTGCTGTTTCGTTGCCATCAATATCCTTGAGTACATCGTAACCCAAAGCACCTTTGCGGAATCCACCATCAGCCAAATCCACACGATAACGTTCTTCGAATTGCTTGTCAGAGGCTCGGAGAGATACCAATTTTTGCTTTTCGACAGAACAGCCATCCATACCATCTTCACCATAACAGAATTCGATAATGTCACCGAGAGAGTTCCGCACTGTACCATCATATTTCACCATCACATCTTCCAATGCCTTCACAAGACGACGTTGGATATAACCAGTTTCAGCAGTTTTGACAGCAGTATCAATCAAACCTATATAGCAAAGAATCCAGTAATACACATATATGAGATTCTATGTATATTTACCATAGTTTTTTTTTTTTTTTTTTTTTTTTCCCTTTACCTTCTCGACCACCCATAGCATGGAAGAAGAATTCAGTAGGAGTTAGACCACGGAGATAAGAATTTTCGACAAAACCACGACTTTCAGGGCTGTGATCATCCTTGGAGAAGTGAGGCAAAGTACGGAGCTTAAATCCATAGGGAATTCGTTTTCCTTCGACGTTTTGTTGACCAACACAAGCAGACATTTGAGAGATGTTGATAAAAGACCCCTTGGAGCCAGCCATTACCATTTGTTTTACATTATTGTCGATTTTCAAGTTTGTTTGAGCCAGTTTACCAGCATCATCACGGGCCTTGTTGAGAGTTTGATTGACCTTGGCTTCAAACGATTCTCTGAGAGTCATACCAGGCTGTATTTCCAGCTTGTCCTGTTGAGCAGTAATAATGATTTCCTGTACCCGTTGCTTGGCTTGAGAGATAATGTTTGTAATCGTAGCCATCGTTTGTTTATCAGCAATAGTGTCACCAATACCGATACTAAAACCATTTTGTAGTAGCCAATAGTTTACCACCTGTTGAGTACCAGTCAAGAAGTTCTTGGCTGCTTCTGACCCGAGTTCATTTACAATAGTGTGAATCAGACCACCACCAGCAGTACCAACAGTCTTTTTACAAACAATCCCGCAGACCAATTCGCCATTTTCGATAATCACCCGACTGTCGCCAGGAGAGATATATGTCGTTTCATCATCAGGGTGGTTAAAGTAGAAGGTTTGACAGTTGATACCCTTAGGAATAACCATAGATACAATTTGTTTGCCAGTCCACATAGGTTTCGGTTTGAGAATGGCAGGAGGGGGGATAAAACCATCCCAGTCAGGGACCCACATCACAATGTTCATTACCAGGTCTTTTGTCATAAAGGTATCACGCAAAGTAAATTTACGAATCCCAGCCAGAGTATCTTGGACAATCCCCATCACCGGTTTGTTTGATTGTGGAGAGACGATTTGCTTGGGCACCATACAAATTTCAGTAACTTCAGCACGGGTTTCCAGAGATTGAGGCACATGGAGATTCATTTCATCACCGTCGAAATCAGCATTGTAAGGTGAGGTGACAGATAAGTTTAGGCGGAAGGTAGAGTAAGGCATGACACGGATCCGATGACCCATCATAGACATTTTGTGGAGAGAAGGTTGACGATTGAAGATCACTACATCACCATCGACAATATGACGTTCAACACGGTAACCAAGCTGTAGAGGAATTTCACCAGCACGTTGTCGGTATCGCAGATCAATACGTTCACCATTGTCGCGGATAACATATTTCGCACCAGGATGTTCCAATGGACCGTTTCGCACCAATGCTTGAAGCTTGTCAATGTTGTAAGAGGTAACGATTTCAGGATAGGTAAGATTCCGAGCAATACTTCGAGGCACACCAACTTCATCCAAGCTGAGATTAGGATCACCAGTAATGACAGTACGAGCAGAGAAGTCCACACGTTTCCCCATCAAGTTTCCACGAAGTCGACCTTCTTTACCTTTTAATCTTGCCCGGATCGATTTTAACTATTGACCCATAATAAATATAAAAAGGCAGTGAGTATTAATGCATATGAATCAATCATCATTCAAAAATGAAGGTAACTTACGGGTCTGCCAGATTTTTGTAAGGCTTGAGGTTGTCCAGCAATATCATTATCCATATATGTTGCAATATGGAACTATATTTTGGGAAAAAATCATACAGTTAGTTTGATTAGTCTGTGGTCTAATTATATGTTTTTTAAATCCTTACCTGTAGTAGTAGTTCGAACTCTTGTACCACATGGACAGGAGCACCTTCAGATTCGCATCGTCGGACATTGGCATTAGCTTTTAGAATGTCAGAGAGCTTATGAGTCAAATCATCTTCACCACGACTACTACCATCCATTTGAATACTGGGGCGGACTTGGGGAGGTGGGACAGGTAAGATGGTAGTGATCATCCATTCAGGTCGAGCATATTCTTCAGAGAGCCCCATATCACGAATGTCTTGATCAGTTATGTTTTTGAAGATTTGGAGTACCTTGCTAGCTGTTAGTAGAGTTTTGCCATCATTTCCAGAGTCCTATCGATAAAAATAAAGAGCTACAATTAGTAACATGCAAGTAGTTTGTGACCATTCCTATTGATCGAATACCACTATAATCACCACCCAACCTATCGTTATTATCACTACTTACGTCGTTCGCGCTAGCACGGAAAAGAGCATAAAGTTTCAAACCATCTTTTCGAATGAGAGGCTGTTTATTCCCACACCCACCATGTGCGTTCTTGCGTTTTTCATCTGTGTCGTCCTCCAGGCCATCGTCGTCGTTGTTTCCACCTTCACATACCATTTTGGCCTTTGCGAGTTCCCAGACAGCCTTCATTCTTGATTTTTGATCCCTAATTTTTCGAGCACGCGCAAATCGAGGATTGGACTACATGACGTAAATGGAAGTGGTTAGTTAGGGCGTCGATTTGAATGTGGTTTCCAGGTTCTTACATCATCGACCTTCAGTTTGGAGCAGTGGAAGCAGACACATTCAAGAATCTTCTTGACTTTGGTAAGGAAGCCTAAAAAGTAGAATAAATATGTTAGTTTTCATGCACTGTATGATTCGAAATTACAAAAGACACTGTACCTATATGATAGACTGGTTTGGCTAGATCAATATGGGCAAAGTGACCAGGACATTCCGCCATTCCTTCACCGCATGTTTGGCACTTGTAGTTCCGATCAATTGTACCCATTCGAGGATCAAGTAAGCCGCCAGCTCTAGGTTTATTTGTGCCTTCATCGTATAGTTCAGGGAATTCGATTTTCGCCACAGACATGGCTTTCTGTAAAAGTTGTAGGCAAAAAGATTAATAAACAACCATTTTAGTAGTCATGGTAAGAATCGGTCTTACGATTTCATCAGGTGAGAGGATCCCAAACTGTACAGCGTCGACGCGGCGTAAAGGTGCTGAGGAGAAGGCAAAAGGATGTCCGTTCATCTTCGTCGTTTATTCGTTGACAAATCGAGGGCAGTGGTATCAATTAACAAGTTGTAGCTGGTGATTGATTGTTGTTAAATAGGTGTCGTTATTTATATAATAAGTGTGTTTGGAATACAATTTGAGTAGAAGAGTGGCACACTTGTCGATTACAACAACAGTAAAAAAAAAAAAAAAAAAAAAAGGAAAGGGAATGAAAAAAGGATCTGCTGAGTTTCTTTTTTAAAAAACCACGGCTCAAGCGAACATGACGTGTGGATTCAAAGCCCGCTTGCCCACTTGTTCATTCGTTTTGCATATCATACTGATCCATCATCTTTAATATCATGTTGGTTTTAAAAGATTCTCATATATAAGCTTGTTATTTCGTGGTTCAAGTCTGTACTTGAAGAATTATAATGAGTGGGGTTGATCTTTTACTTTCATGAGAAATAAGAATGAAAAATAATATTGTACGCCAACATGGTTCAAATCAATGATATGGTAACCTCTTGATTCGCTGACATTAGTATGTCAGATCATGGTAAAGACAGAGGTTGACGAATGAGGTGATACTATCCTCTAGTTGATCAATGCAAACTGAAAGGTTTCCATTCTTGGAGTCAGAAGTCACTTGGCCATTTTAAAGGCCGCTGGAGTTCAAAAATCTTTTTTTTTTTTTTTTCCTGTTCCTTCTTCTTCTCTTCTTTAATCGAGTTCAATAAAAATATGCGAAGCCTTCAACTTATTGGTCAAGCATCCTCCAGGATCAGTGGACCTACTTCACACAAGCGCTCATTTATCACCAACGATCCTGAATCAAACACCACATATGTCGCTTTAGAAGATGAACAGACAGTTGTCCGGATTATGACCGCGGCTACTGATCAAGACTCCGGGTTTGTCCAAATGGCAGTGACACCGAATCCTAGTGGCGGAATCATTAGCTTCACCTATTTATCCGATATTCAAGCTATTTGCCTTGGTACTCGTAACGGTGACATTATCCTATTTCACAAGGAACGATTTGACAAAGGCGACGATCCTGTAAGTAGCTTTTGCCTCCCCCCACAACTAATAAAAAGGCTATAACTCATGTTTTTGTTTTTATCGTAGTTGGAAGTTGTAGGCTCTGTTGACTCTGGACTGGAAGCGATGACTTGGAGTCCTGATCAAGATTTGGTCATTTTAATAACTGGTATGATAAAAAGACAAGCAAACAGAAGGTGGGTTTTGATAACTGTCAACTAACTTGAATCCTTATTATTATTATTATTATTATTATAGGTGAAAAAAACGTTTTGGAAATGACCCAGGACTTTGACACTATCACTGAATTCCCACTCCACGTTGAAGACCAAGGCCAAGGTAATAAGCGGGAATAGGAGTTGCAATACGGAACAACGCATTGGCCGATTACTCACCAATGTTTTTCTTTTTTAGGTGTCCAACATAGCGTCGGTTGGGGTAAAAAGGAAACTCAATTCCATGGATCGGAAGGTAAACAAGCAGCTTTACGAAAGGTGGATACCAGCAAGTTCGGTACTTCTGCAGATGATGATAAACAAGCTCGCGTTGCATGGCGTGGTGATGGTAGCTTTTTTGTGTGCTCTGACATTGATCCTTCAAAAGGTATTTAAAGAAATACTGGGTTATGACAGAAGGAAACGTTATCTAATATCTTATTTGTAGATGCTCGTGTGCTGCGTGTATATAATCGTGAAGGGGTGCTTCAAAACACCAGTGAACCAGTGGATCAATTGGAACATGTCCTCGATTGGAGACCATCGGGCAACTTAATCGTGTCAAGTCAGCGTCTACCTCATCGCCATGATATCATCTTTTTGGAAAGAAATGGATTGCGACATGGTGAATTCACATTACGCGAATCAGCAGAACATCATTTACTAGAAGTATCTTGGAATGCGGATTCAACGGTACTCGCTATTTGGCTAGAATCTAACAATCAAAAATCAGGTATGTATAACCATAAATTAGTTCATTGGCATGATCAAGTTGATAACTCATCTCTCTCTCTCTCTCTCTCTCTCTCTTCTTCTTCTTCTTCTTCTAGTACAACTCTGGACCATGAACAACTACCATTGGTATATGAAACAGCATATTGTTCTTCCTCAAAATCAAAACATTATTGGTTTCTCTTGGGATGTGGAGCTGCCTCTTCATGCTCATATCGTTGGTGATGGTAAGTTGTCTAATCCGAAAATATAGTTAACTATGCTCTCTCTAACTTTTTTTTTTTTTTTTTTTTTTTTTTTGATATCATTTTATGTAATATTAGATGGTCGATATCATGCTTACGACTTTATCTGGAACGTTTTGACAAGTACATCGACTGATCACGAAAACTCAAGCTACGTTGCAGTCATTGATGGTGGTAAGTATGACAAGGTAAATGTACATTAGTATCGTCGCTCATCATTTATCACCTTTATTCATTTAGATACTGCATTGATGACACCCTTCAACTATCAAAATGTACCTCCACCTATGTGCTCACTTCAAGTCAAAGCCAATAAATGCATCCAGCAAGTGGCATTCCATCCCGATGTATCAGCTCCTCGTATGATGGTCCTTACAACCGAAAAAGTGGAATTCTTTGATTTGCCTCTTACTGGTCATGGTGATGCTAAGTTAACTGGAACATTGACTCTGCCGTAAGTGGATACATAGCATTATTTGTTAATACTGATTTGTTAACCAACTTTTACTTTCTGATGACTTTAATCTTGTTAGTATCGCTACGGAAATCGCCAACCCTCCTCGAAACATCACTTGGCTGAACGAAAATCAACTCTTCTACGTCACTTATGATGAAATGGAACAAGTTGATCTTTTATGCTTGGTCGACTTTACGATTAGTGATGAACAAAGCGCATCAACTACTACCACACCTTTCGATGGAACTGTCGGACAAGTTTATTACAACAACACTACAAAGGATCTACTGGTAGAAAGCAACATTGGCTCTGTTTGGGAAGGTAAGAAAAAGAAAACAAGAATATATATAAAAAACTGGATGCTAATTTACTATTTGATTGTAGTGAAATACGATGGCTCTGTCTCAATGACTCCTGTGATTGAGTTACCTTCCTTCTGCCCTTGGATTGCTACCTGCTTGGTTGGCAGTACTAAAGAAACTGCCGAACGAGTGGTGATTGGATTAACAAACCGAAGTAAGCTGTATGCCAACGACAATGTGTTATCTTCTGAAGCGACATCCTTCTTCCTCCGCCATGATTGGTTGGTATTTACAACAACAAGTCATACTGCTCGCTTCCTTCCTTTGGATATTGATATTAATGGTAACTTCATCAACACCAATCAGAATCAAGGTCACTAACACATTGCACTTTGTTTATATATTAGACTTCAAGCTGCCTGATGGTATTCCTGATGCCAACGACGAATCTCACCGACGTGTTGAACGAGGATCCAAGATCATCCTTGCTACTCAAGCCAAATCCAGCCTTGTCCTTCAGGTAATTAACATATAAGATTCACACAAAGAAAACCAATTCTCAATCGTGTCTTTTATTTTAGATGCCTCGAGGTAACCTTGAAACCATCAGTCCTCGTGCTTTTGTGTTAGCATCCATTCGTGAAGATCTCAAAAGGTATGACATTCATGCAAACACATTTACGTGATCGTTACCGACTAACTTTAATTTATCATTTTGTAGTCTTAATTACCGATCTGCCTTTATTGCATGTCGTCGGAATCGCATTGATCTCAACATTCTTTTCGATGAAAACCCTCAGCAATTCTTCGACAACATTGAACTATTCGTCACCCAAGTTCCCGAAGTGGATCATTTAAACCTCTTCTTGTCTAACCTCAGGTAACTTTTTTAAAAAAGAAAGGGTAGGATTTGGGGCCCAAAAACTTATACTCAATCTACTTTGCATACATTCTAGGAATGAAGATGTAACCAAAACAATGTATCAACATCGTGGTGCTCTCGCTACGTCTCAGTCCCTCGATAACGACTCGTAAGTTACATATAAAAAAAATGGAATGTATTTGAAATCTGCAATACGCTCTCTTCAGACTATTAATCATATTGTTTAGGCTTGGTAACAAAGTCAACAGCATTTGTGATGCCATTCGAACAGTCCTCACCAATGCTGACCGTGATCAGTACATCCAATCAATCTTGTCAACTTATGTCAGAAGCTCACCACCAGACCTCGAATCAGCACTCTCACTACTTGCCGAAATAAGGGAATCAAGCTTGCAAAAGGCCGAAGACGCTCTCAAATACACCATCTTCTTATGTAAAGCGGACAGTTTGTACGATATTGCTCTTGGCATGTATAACTTCCCCTTGGTGTTGATGGTTGCACAGCAAGCCCAAATGGTAGGTTTATTCGAAAAGATGATCACTTTGACTAATCGCTACCCCTTTTTACTATAGGATCCTCGTGAATATCTTCCCTTCCTTCAAGAACTACAGAATCTAGATAAATACTACCAACGATTCAAGATTGATGATCACCTGAAACGACATGAAAAGGCTTTACGAAACTTGGCCTTGGCTGGTGATAATCGATTCGAAGAATTGATTCGCTATATGCAGCAACATACTCTTTATCTGACAGCACTGGAAGAGTATGCAAATAAACCACAACAGAAAAAGGTATATAAAGTAAATATGATGATTAGAGAATCATTCTTACTAATAACAACCCTTTTTATAGATTGTATTGGATGCTTATGGTGAATACTTGAATGACATTTCTGCATTCGAAGAAGCTGGAATCGGTAAGTCCAAGGAAGGATACACTCCCCTATCAATGATTGATTAACTAGATTTCTCTTATTATAGTATTCTCTATGGCCAACTCTATGGCTAAGGCGTTGGAATCTTACCGCTTGGCGGGATCTTGGCGGGAGGCTTTCACTCTTGCAAAGCAAATGCAGTTCTCTATCGATGAAATCCAATCACTGGCCTACCAAATTCTCGGTATGTAAAGTTGGTTATTAACAAAGCAAAAACTGGATTGTAACCTTCTTTTTTATTCACAACCTTTAGGCTACTTGAAGGATAAACGACGATTCCAAGAAGCAGCTCTTGTTGCAAATGATTACATAAAGGTAAAAAAAAAAAAA
The DNA here is from genome assembly GCA_025330725.1 of Chlamydoabsidia padenii. Classification (NCBI taxonomy): domain Eukaryota; kingdom Fungi; phylum Mucoromycota; class Mucoromycetes; order Mucorales; family Cunninghamellaceae; genus Chlamydoabsidia; species Chlamydoabsidia padenii. Next base: position 535,834 of record JAIWND010000001.1, read on the forward strand.
AAAAAAAAAAAAAAAAAAAAAAAAAAAAAAAAAAAAAAAAAAAAAAAAAAAAAAAGACGAACAAGCAACTAGCCTGGTTATTCATAAAAGATCGGTTGGTGTTCTCCATCATTTTATTACTTAGGATATCGAAGAAGCGGTCGACTGTTTACTAAAAGGCAGTTTATGGCAAGAAGCATCGCGATTGGTATGATGGATCGATGTGATTCTCATTATAGGTACTCTTTACTCACTTTATTTTTCAATGTAGTCATATTCTTATGATCGGTCTGACCTTATTGAAACTCATGTGAAGCCAGCATTGATTGAAGGTATGTTAAATGTACAAGGGGTGGGTGATCCAATCACAAAATAATTCTTATGTTACTAATCCTTTTGCTTTCACTATCTATAGGCTACACACAATTGGATGAAGACATTGATGAACTTACTGCTCAATTCAACAAACAAACTAATCGATTAAAGGAGCTCCGCACAAAGAAACCTGAACCAAGTAAGTAATAGGGTTCGAATCGAATATGAAAACAAATACAAAAGGAACCAACTTTAACTGATTGTTGACACTCTTTTAACAATAGCTCAAGTCCTACCCAATGATGACACGCTCGACAACATTGATATGTTCTCAGACACAACCTCTATGTTTAGTCAATTTACTCGATATACTCAAGCTTCTTCTCGGGTGTCCACTGTATCCTCTCGGGCAAGCAGGTGTGTTAAAAAACTAAGACAAGTTCCCGGACGACAAATCTAAAATGTTTGCTTTATATTTATAGGAAATCTTCCAAGCAAAAGAAGCGGGACGAACGTAAACGGGCTAAAGGAAAGAAGGGAACTGTGTTTGAAGAAGAATACTTGGTCAACTCACTCAAAAAGGTTTATGAACGAACCAATCAGCTCAAATGTAAGTGCGAAAAGAAAAAAGAAAAACTTGTTTAGCGATGGTATGGTTTTAACACTTCACATCTTTTTATTATACGTAGCTGATTATGGTAACCTCTTGAGGGCCATGGTTCCTTTTGGATATGTCGAAGAAGCTAGAACAAGCCAAGTCAAATTTGAAGGATTCCTCAAACACCTCGAAGAAAAAATCGATGTAATCTTCGTCCCATTGCAATTGCTGAACGGCCAGGTAATATCTATATAAAAGAAAATGAAAAACACACGCATCGTATCATTTATGTGAAACTAACCACTCCTTTGCCTTCTGAATCGATTTATATAGTACGGATCATTGGAAGAACTTGAAGAAGCTCAAAAGGTGCCAGCTCAAATCGAAAAACCAGTACTCGTCACTGTCAATTGGAAATTACAAATCTTGGACTAGTTTTAGTATCAGTAATAGACTTTTAATAATAGTATAGATATGGTGTCAATATGGTGTCAAAAAGTTTACTTAATGTATTGTAATCAGTAGTTTGTATGAACAATAAAAAAGGGATGGATGTTTGAATGATTTGTACAAACGTTATTGTTATTTGTCTACTGTTTTATATAGTGTCTAGACGCAGCAACAAGGGACCGTTGGGTACGCCAACGATTCCAATACATGTGGTCGGGACATGAAAATAGGATCGAAGGGTGTTCAAATGCTCAAATGCATGAATCGGGGTTTCACAACTGAATGTCAAACTGGTCAGAATTGGAAACGTCAATACTGAAGTATTTTTGGTGATAAGAGAGAAGAATAAAGCGATAAAAATGGTTTTGGTTTTTTATTTCATGAATAGAGAGAGGATTCATATACTATAGTTTTTTATTTGTAACAGTTACTACTGACGGCATCTTAATAAAAGAAGAAGCAAAGATTGATGAAAAGCGAGATTCAAAAAAAAAAAAAAAAAACAATCCCCGCATGCACGAGTCCGCTTAACACAAATGTTATGGAGATCTTAATAGCCGGATGATCTGCCCCAAATTTAAACAATATGGTCCTCATTCTATAAATAAATACCTTGTAAATTTCATACCGGTCAATCAACTCTTTCCCTTGTTGTCTAACGGGGGTGAGATTGGATCCATCATCCAACCAATATTTTCACATCCCGACAGAAAGAATAATGTATAAGGATTGAAAGAGAAGGGTGGCTTTACTATAGGTAGGTCTTTGAATTGGAATTCCGTGCGCCGCTGTCTTCCATTCATGCATTTCATCCATCCTTTTCCGATTTGATGGTTGGAGGGTATTACTTGGTACACGGAATTTTGGTGTTCGGCGTTTGAAAATGAAGTTTCCTGCCACCTGGAAAAATACAATCATCTTCGTTGCAAAGGACAGACTGAAACAAGAATCTTGGTGCTTGACTTTTGCAGTGACTAATGCTGGAAATATGCTACAGTGTCCAAATCGCCACTTGAATCATTAGCTTCTGTTGACAATGGGGCGAGTGACAAATCCTAGTAGAGGCAGACAGGATCTGAAAATGAAATCTGATTTATTCTATGTACTGTACTGTACATCCTGTTTTTTTTTTTTTTTTTTTTTTTTTTTTTTTTTTTTTTGCAAAAGTCAGGTTAAACGGTCTGGAGGCTATACTGCTCTATACAGTAGACTTGGTATATTAGCAATTATGTAAAGTTTGTTGGAAATAGGCTAAGGAATGCTCATGGTCACTTTTGTCATTAGCATCACTTATTCATTAAGGCAGTAGAGCTCTCTTGATTCAAGGTGTGAGTAAGCGGGTTTTGAAATAAAATTTGTCTTGTTTGTCAATTTTTTCATTCTGCAACTTTTTTTTAACAAAAGCCAGGGTAAAACAATCTTAAGGCTGTATTGCTCCATACAGTGGACTTGGTACAATGGCCATTATGTAAAGTTTGTTGGAAATAGGCTAAGGAATGCACATGGTCACTTTTGTCATTAGCATCGCTTGTTCATTAAGGCATTAGAGCTCTCTTAAGATTCCAGGCGAGAGTAAGCGGGTTTTGAAATAAGTTTGGTGTTGTCTGAATTTTCAAAACGGAAATCTCGGGGAAGGTTCGTTGTATCATCTGTCGGGGTGAAATTCGTTGGATAACACATTAAAAATATATGATCGAATTGTCTCTGTCTATGTAGGAACGGGAGAATGAAGGATCAGGGTTGGAAATCCCGACCTGCGTGTATTTGACATTTACTACTTTTGGATAGGACGAGGACTCATATCAACCCTAGTGTCGAGATTAACAACGCTTGAAAGAAAAAATCGTTACACGATACTTCCGCAATCTACAGTGTTTGATGAATAACATATAGGACCGTTCGTCTATACTTAGCGTTTCTTTGCTTGCATGAATGTCAAGTCCACGCATAAGACACCTTCACTCGGTAGTTTGTAACATGGCTTTTTTTTTTTTGAGCGAACAAACTGCTGTTACTACCATAAACATCCATGCATGACTTGAGTAAAGTAAACGTTTTCAAGAGATAGATGAGAATGACTATCCCGATGGTTTCATCCACAAGATGGCTAAAAAAGGAATCAGTGACTTTTCTGGATTTGTTTAAATTCCGCCCGAGGGAGGGAGGGGAGACCTCATATAACATTTGAGTTTTTTACTCCCTTCTTTTTCTTTCTCCTCGCATCTCCACACATTGTATAGTTATGGGCTTTGGACGACCTTCAAACACAGAATCTACCTCCGGGGCTCCTCCTTTATTAGGTAGTTTTCCTTTGGATCATGAAGGTAAAAGATTTATGGACCTTTACGAAACGACTTTACTAACTCTCTTTTTGTTATTGCTTTTAAGGTGAATGTAAACATTATATGCAAGAATATATGAAATGTCTACGGGCGAACAAGAATAATAACGGTGCTTGTCGACATTTCTCAAAAGACTATTTACAGTGTCGTATGGATAAGTAAGTACCCCACCTTAAAAAAAGGAACTGATACAGTAGATTAATATGGTGATGTTAATTATTAGGGGCCTCATGGATAAAGACGATATGAAGAATCTAGGGTTTGCTGATCTGGACCAGTCAGACTCGACAAGCAAATAGATGTAGACTATGTTAGATTTTACACATAGAATGGTTGATAATATATAGTTTTATTGTATTGTATTGAATTGAATGTTAATAATAAAAGTATCTATTTTATGACCATAAAACCATATATTATAGGTAGATGGAAGAGAGGAAGGGTATGGATCGGGGTGATGACGATGGCTACGTGGAGTTCAAAGGTTAAGGTTTATTGCTATTATGCACCAAAGATTAGGAATCATTATTTTACATCTATGCATATTCATTAAAAAAGGATCAATGATTGTCCTAAAGTAATCTCATCCCATCCCAGTTTTAGTTTTACTTACCCTGATTTGATATGATCCTGCCTTGGTCATATATCTAACCCATTTAACAGATTGATATCCACTTTTTTCAAAAACCTTGAGGAATCGCACCAGTAGACCAGATGAAGTAAACATCAATACCTATATAATAATACACCAAACATATTAACATCCTATATTGATTGAGGGGGGGGGAAAGAGAATTTACCTGAAAGTCCATAGAGATAGGTGGCCTTGACCATACTTTTTTGTGAGTAGTAGAACTCAATTGAGCTTCACCGCTTAGTGAATATTCAGCTTGACCTTGGAATCGAGGAATCCTAAAGAAGCAACAATAAGAGTTAGTCAACACATTGTACTTTATATATATATTTATATATATATATATACACCTACTTCCAAATAATACAGTTTTCGGAGGGAACGTATTTGGCTTTCCCACCAGAACCAAGTACCTTGACATCCACCTTGGCCGCATTCAATGGGGTAGGAATACGTAAAACGACATTATTAGCATATAGTTTAGGTGAGAAGTTGGCGCGCACATTGATTTTGTATTCCACACGAGTTTTTCCGATTTCATTGACGACAGGCAGGACACGGAAGGGTAGATTGACATTTTCTGTTGTTCGGTATCGCATCAATTCGAATTCGCCATCGGGAGGAATAAAGCTGATGGTACGATCAGTGTCGAATCGGCCTAATTTGACACATTGATGGAATTGGCAGTCATCGATTTCGACTGCATTTGTTTTCCGAGCACTAGATGTGTATATATATAAAGAATCAGTACCCATGCATATTTTCTTTTGTTTCCTACTTACGGAGTCCTATTAACCACATCCTTGTCCAAAAGTAATTTGTCGTTTAATCCAAATTTACATTCAGGTGTTCCAGATAAGTAAGCCCGCATCAAGATCTGTCCAGCCACATCCGCCCGAAGAAGAGTACCTTTCAAATAAGAGAGAGAGAGAGAAAAGGTCAAGTGTTAGTTCCAATCATTTTTAGTTACTTTGTTTTATAATGTGATTTTACCTGTATTACTCATCAATAGATTCACACTTTCAATCACATCAATAAAAGCTTCGTTTTTCCGATACTTGATATCATTGCGTCGCCAAGAGATAGCCCCGGTTGCTTGAATAGTGATTCGACTCGAGTCCTCAGCCCGTTCTGATTTGACACCTTCTGTAGTAATATACATCTTGAGAGTATCCGTTTCACTGTTTTGGGGATATCCAAAGTCGAGGATTTCTATTATATAATACAAGGTAAGTAACTAACTTTTTTGAATCCATCTATTCTTCTTTTTCTTTTTCCTTACCATCCAGCAATTCATAAATTAGTACAAAGTTATTCTTGACAGCTTCTTCATCCAGTTTTCCAAAGTAGCTCCGTCCAATCGAGATCATACGGTAACATAGTTCAAACACCAGAGCAGCATTAGCATTCCATTTGGTGACAGCCACAATATAAAGGTTTTCATGCCGGACATGAAAAAAAGAGGTAGAGCCGAGAGTGATAATGGGTGACCGTACATCAGTATTGGATATGACTTGGATACGGAATATATCTGCCACAGAGCGCCTGGTTAAGGTGATGATGACAAAAATGTGATTAGTAGTAGTTTCAACGTGGGCCCGTCCGCTTTCTTTTTATTATTAATATTATTTTTATTTTTATTCTTACCTTAAATCATGTCTATAAAGTCTTGATATAAGTACTTCACCTTTTTGGTTGTAAATAAAAAAGGCACTGATCATTCCGGGGTGTTGATGATTGTATCGGGAGGAAAGAGAAAGAAGAAGAGATGTGGAATAAAAGGGGACCAATTTACTCTAACCCACGAAATTTAGGTTTTAAATCCCGTCACCAAACTTGTTTAATCCCAGTCGACGCAGCAAAAAGCTTTTTGTCACTTCTCTTTCCCTATTCTTTATATGAGTTCAAAACAAGAACTTCGCTTGGCTAACAGGCAAGCATGGCAAACTGGTAAAGGTAAATAAAAAGTCTATAAGAAATTATTATAAATGACTAGTTCTTGTTATTAATAGTCCTTTAACATTAATAGATACAGTACAACCAAAGAACTTGGATAGCAACATCAAGAAAAACACCACCTTTATCAAGAAATGCAAAACATCCTTGGCGGCCGATTATCGTCAGCAACTTTTAAATGATATCAAGAAACTATCTCTGGAAAAGTACATTTCTGAAATTGTCGTCAGCGTGATGGAAGGCCTACTCAAATGCAAGACGAGCACTGATATTGCTGCTGGTGTCGAAGTAAGTAGTCTTGATGGAAAAATGATATCATGTCTCTTACTGACCCTATTCCAACTATATATATATATATACTGTTATTTTAGGTGGTTTCTGCTTTACATCAACGCTTCCCAACAACCTTCACCTTATTATTGACTTACAGTCTAGCTAAAGCCCTACAGCCCTTCAGTCGTCAATATCTCGCCAATCTCAGCCCGGAACAACGTGAAAAGGAAGAATCAAGTCGAATCTCAAGGCAACGAACTTACCTCCGTATCTCAACTGAACTTTGGTTAGTAGGTGTATTACGTAATGTAGAAGATGGTGTTTCGTCCTTGGGAACTTCTGGTTTAGATGATGTCGACACTCAAAGGGATGGTGTGGCTGGTCTTGTTGGCTCATCCTCCTCAACTTCCACCAACTTGTCTGACAAGAAGAAACTCAAGAAGGATGAAAAGGAAAACAATAAACCCACTGGCTTTGTCTATCGCGTCTTGCGTGAATTGGTAAGAAGAACAAGGGGAAGGGGAAATGACTAGAAAGAAGACTAACTTGTAGGGTGGTTATTTGTTTTAATACAGTTTGCTTCTGATTTGGAACAACATGTCAATTTACCGCTTGCGGCTTCCTTTTTGAAGAACTTTGGACCAGAAATCCTAGGCATCATTCCTCGAAAACAACGCGCAGCAGCAGAACAGCAACAACAAGAAGCTGAAGGACAACAAACAACGACAATGACAACAAAGGAACCGGAAGCAGCTGTGACTCCTGAACAACGTCAAGCCATTAAAGAACTCTTGGTGTCTTACTATCGTACGGTGGCTAAACATCTCAAGAAAGAGCATGCTTACATCAAGAAAATGGGTCATCGGAATCATGAAACCCTGTTTGCTCGTGGTGAATTATCTGATGAAACCAAGCAACGGTATGAAAAGGCAACCAAGTCTTATGAAAAACTATTGGCAAACAGTGAAACGTAAGTTATCGTTATTTGTAGGTTAATGGTTTATTAATATCATCTTTTATTCATGATAGGTTGGCGGATGGATTGGACGAAGAAATGCCTGATTTACCTGAAGATGAAGATGTCACAAAAGTATCTATTGTCAGTGCATCCTCTGGAAATACATTTGCAGATGGAAAGGTAACAAGAATTGACCAATCAACAACACTTTAGGTACTGACATGATTATGATTTGTAAATGGTAGGAAAATGGGGCAGGGAACAGTGTGTGGGAAGACGAAGATGCTCGCAAGTTTTATGAAGATTTGCCTGACTTGCGAGTTCTTGTCCCTGGCGTGTTTTTGGATTCTCAAGCAACAAAGAAGGAAACGGAGGAAGCAGTAGCCGCACTAGAACCATCTACACCAAACGATACGATTGACTCGACAACTCAACCGCCAGAAACAACCAACGAACATTCTGATACATCTATGGCTTTGAATTTGGATCAAGCGGATGATGATTTGGAAACTGATGGTGATCCAACTGGGGACAATGATCTGGATACATCTCATATTGTGGACGAAACTTTGGGGTAAGTTTGGGAAAAACAAAAACAAAATAATAGTAGTATGAATTCTCATATATTCTCTTTTGATTCTGATTTTTTTTACTTAGGGATAAGGACGATGGATCAGAAATTGTGAAACCTACGCAATTGGCTCAACTGGATGCACTGCTTGGGCGCTTAACGAATCTTGGAAATCGTGATATGATTGATAGTGCTGCTGTGGAATTCTGTTATATGAACTCCAAAGGCGCACGCAAGAAATTGATCAAGGTAATGCTAAACAAGAATAAAAAAAAATGTGATATTAACTTTTAATTCGTACTAGGCACTTTTGAATATTCCTCGACAACGTGTAGATCTTCTTCCTTACTACGCAAGACTGATCGCCATTCTGAATCAGTATTATACTGATATTGGTGAAGCTATTTTATTCGCTGTAAGTATGAAATGTGTAACGAAAGGACACACGCTGACTGACTTTGATCCTTCTCTTTATAGCTCAATCATGAATTCCGTGGCCTACAAAAGAAGAAAACACAGGATTTGGTGGAATCTAGAATCAAGGTAAGAAGATTATATACCTCGACTCTTTATGGAATCTGTCAACTTTTCTTCTTCTCGATCACCACAATAGAACATCCGATTCCTCTCCGAACTTTGTAAATTCAAGGTGGCACCACATCATACAATATTTTATGTCTTCAAGATCGCACTGGACGACTTTACCAACCAAAACATTGATATTGTGTGTAATCTGTTGGAAACCTGTGGACGATACCTTTTACGAACCCCTGAAACAAGCGTTCGTATGAACAATATGGTAAGATAAATAGTAGTATGTGAAGGGATCTTGGTCTTTAAAGGACTTGACAACTAATTGTGTTGTATATATATTTGTATAGTTGGAAATCGTCATGCGCAAAAAGAATGTACAGCACTTGGATAATCGTCAAGCTTTGATGGTGGAAAATGCTTATTATCAAGCTAACCCTCCTGATCGATCTGCTGTGGTGGAAAAGGAACGTACACCCATGGAACTCTTTGTCCGACGACTCGTGTATGGCGATCTTAGCAAGAAATCTCTGGACAAGACACTGAAATTACTTCGCAAGCTACACTGGGAAGATCCTGATATTCAACATTTATTAAACAAAATATTCCAAAAGGTGTGGAAAATCAAGTATGGTAATATTCACTTGATGGCCATTCTTGCCAGTGGATTGAATCGTCATCACTCTGACTTTGGTATGCAAGTGGTTGACTCTGTTGTTGAAGAAATCCGGGTGGGACTAGAGGTAAACACTGTCATGCTTTATAATAACAACAACTAACAACGTTATACTAATATTTCAACCTCCCTCTTCTTCTTAGCATAATATATTCAAACACAATCAACGACGTATTGCCACGGTAAAGTACTTGGGTGAATTGTACAACTATCGTATGATTGATTCTCCTTTGATCTTTGATACTTTATATACCATTGTTACTCTTGGTCATGGTAAGTACATGTAAACAATATGATCTGCAAATTAATATACTCGCTTTTTTGTTGATTGAATACAGAATTCGGACGACCTTCTCGCGAACGATTTTGTCCTATGGATGCACCCAACGACTTCTTCCGTATCCGCTTATGCTGCACTTTGCTTGATACCTGTGGCATGTGCTTCGATCGAGGCAGCTCTAAAAAGAAATTGGATCACTTTTTAGTCTTTTTCCAGGCAAGTCGGCAAATGAAAACCATAGAAAAACTTTTTTGGCTTACTCTATATCTCTCTTCTTTTTTACTTTTAGATGTATATTCTAAGCAAGGCCAAACCTCCAATGGATGTCGACTTTATGGTCAGTGATACCTTTGAAATCCTTCGCCCCAAGATGCACATATTCTCAACCTATGAAGAAGCCAATGCGGAAGTGGATCTCATTCTGTTGGATCAACTGAAAACGGTGCAAAGTAAGTCAATCCCTCTCTCGATGATAACACTTGGACCAACTAGGATTGATTTTATTTCATATAGACAAGGACGAAAAGGTGCAAGAAGATGGATTTGAAGAAAGTGATGGGTCAGATTCATCCAGCGACGAAGAAAACGAAGAAGACCGTCTTGCTGTCATGGATAAAGAAGACGAAGAAATCGAAAGTACTGACGAGGTAAATGTAACTACTAAAAGAGGAAGAAGATAAAAACTAACCCTGCTTTTCTTTTTTTCTTTTTGCTTACTAAGGCTATGGCTGTTGGAAACGAAGATGATGGAGAAGACGATGTGGTGGTCCTCAAGCGTCAACAACAACAACAAAAAGAAGAAGATGACGACTTTGAAAAGGAATTCAGCAAAATGATCAGCGACAGTATTGAATCCCGCAAGTTTGAAAAGAAGATGAACATGCTTGATGTCCCTATTCCTATGAATCTCCGTGGTGCTCAAGGTAAATCAGGATTAAATCCAAACAAAGACTCTTCCCCTAATATCTTCTTATGATATATAGATCGACGAAGTCTCGCGGAACAAAAAGTTCAACCAACCACTGGCAGTATGGCATTTACTCTTTTGACCAAGAAAGGAAATCGACAACAAACCAAGGTTATGCAGGTACCTGAAGATTCGGCATTGGCAGTGACGACTCGAAGCAAACAAGAAGCTGAACGGGAAGAACACCAACATCTGAAACGATTGGTACTCAGTTATGAAGAACGTGAATTGGCCAATGCACGTCAAGGTAAAGATAAGAAGAAGAAGAAAAAACCCCCCCCCATGAAAAGGGGGAAAGCTAACTTGAAGTTGTTGATGAATGATATAGAAGCACAAGAGGAAAACCAAAGACTACGACAAATGAAGGGCAAGAAAATCTTACACATAGGTGGTGGTGGTGGTGGTGGTGGTCAGCAATATAGCTCTCCTAGGTAAAGTAGAAAAAAAGAAAAAAGATCATTGACAAAGTTTGACAAATTTTAATTTGTGTAGTAGGGGAAGTAATCAAGACTGGCGCCAAACCTTTGAATAAATGTGGGGACTTTCTACCTGGTATCAACTCTCTCTCTCTCTTCTTTTGGATGGACTTTGTGGGGCATTGACTTCCTCTCTTTTTAGCCTGGATTTACACAATAGAAAACAACCTTCTCCCACTTTTAGTTTTATTATAGCTTATCACAATGCATCGGATTCATTCCCCGACTTTAAATGAAACCAATAATGTTTAACTTAATAAAAGATTAGTCTCTGTATCTCTCTCCTTTTGACTTTATTTGTGTATGTGTAGTGGGATAATGATAAAGAGGGTCTACAGGGATGACACCAAAAATGGCACACGTGCAGAATTTGGAGCTTCATTGGCAAAAGAGGATCGACGCCGTCGGGATTTAAATTCCATCTGACAGGACGGGATAGGCTTGGATGGAACTTTATCTAAGACCTGAACCCTAAACGCCAACACTGAATAATCATTGGTCATGTCGACACTATCCCTTTTATTTTTCCCTTTTTTAAAGAATCGACCTTGTATTGGTAGGACGAAAAGATCAGGGACCGGAGTTGTCATCCCACAGTTATTGGTAATACAAGAAGGGGCCCACCCAAGACAGAAAAAGTCGATCCCTTTTTTGCGACACTCCGACACACTTTTCCCGAGTAAAAAAAAAAAAAAAAACACACAACGCCCCCCCACCATCATCATTTATTAAAAACCAATAAGGACAAAGAGTTTTATTTTTTTATTTTTATTATAGCATTAATACATAAGGGTCTATATATATATATACAGGGGAGGAGGAGGGTAAAACTATCTATCCAAAGGTACTAACAATATTGGCCAATTGAAGTAGATCTGAATCATCTTCGGGTTTCTTGGTTGTGGTAGGTGGAGTGTTGGTGGATGGATGGTGGGAATCATTGTTTAATCGGGTAGCATTTATCTGATGCCGATGTTGATAATTCATAGATGGTGGAGATTGACATACAAAGGAGATGGTAGGTGTAGATGATGACCGAGGTTTATGAAGAAGATGAGGAAGTGGATGATGAGGCCATGATGTGACGGAAGGTTGTTGTTGCTGATAAGTGGGTATCCTATAAGGTTGATAGCGATGTTGTATAGATGTTGTAAGACAAGCTTGGTGTAATGATCGCAAGTTGTGTTCTTTGCTATCAGTTCGAATATGTTTATGTCGATGGAGTTGAGGTAATAATTTCCTTTCTGGTGGAATTCCCAGTGATGGTGGTGATGGTGTATGATGGTGAAGTGATGATGGTAATGGTTGATGATGTTGAGGGGGGTATTGTTGGTGGTGATGGTGATAAGGATGTCGTCTTGATTTGGAAGACATATGTGTTCGATAATGTTGCATCATGTTATCTTGACGTGAGAATCGGGAAGGGCAACCAGGGTATAAGCAGTTAAAGTTCTTTTCCCCTGTGTGTATTCTATTATGTCGAGCAAGATGACCACTAAAAAGGTATATAAACCTGAAAGTTAGTTACCCCCCTTTTCTTTTTCTTTTCTTTCTTTCTTTTACCTTGTTGTAAAGCTCTTTTTACATCCAGGTTCAGTACAGTGATACCGTCTACGATTAGAATTTGATTGGTTTGTTTGTTGTTGTTGTTGTTGTTGTTCTTGAGGAGTGACAACAGGGCATGATGCATCATTCAGTAAACTGATCTGTCTACCATGGGCATCCTTCACAGAAAGAGCAGGTTCAGCTGACATATAAGTGAGTGAATGTTTTGGTGTTATAATTTAAAAAAAAAAAAAAAAAAAAAAAAGTAAATGTTAAGCGAAAGAGAAGCAATCAAAAGGGCGGAGCTGAAATCCCTCTTTTATCTTTGAAAAAGGGAACTAAATCTGATTCTTTGTGTAGCCTTGGCTATGATTATTGAATGTGTGTCTATCATAGGGTTCTCTGTACCATACATATTTATTCATATTTGTATACAACGTATATCATAGTAACACCATCTACTTTTTTCCCCACATTCAATCTCGTCAAACTTTAAAAAGAAACCTATGTATCATTACAGCTACTGTTTTTTTTATTGCTCAGCCGACAAAGAGACTATAAGAGAAGAAAAAAAGGAGACAAATGATGCAGTGGGATGAAGTTGCACCCAATCTGACGGACTGTCTGTGCACCCCCTCCTACTTGAACGATCCTTACCCCCTAGTTGTATGATTGGAAGAAAAAATGAGAGGGAGATGGTTCACTTACCTTTATTGGGTAGGTCATAAAAGCAATATAATTGTCGCATAGTCTATTTAAGAAATAAACCATGCCCTTAGCCCTGACTGAATTCAAGTAAATGGATCTTCAATATGCCTGCCAAATTTTAAAATCCCGATACTAAAGTGAAGTGTTGTTCGCTTTTCCTTCCAGATCATCATTCCCTATAATTAGTATCAGTCAATCAGCTTAAATTACTACTACTGCTCGCCACTTGAACTTTTTTCAATCAAGACTCACCTCTAAGTCAAGATTAGGAAAAAATATGTGCAAGGAAAAAAGAAAAAAGCACAATGACCAATCAGCATCAATCGTGATTTGAAATTCACCTCTGCGCCTGCCGGTGACGAAAAAAAAAAAAAAAAAAAAAAAAAAAAAAAAAAAAAAAAAAAGCAAATAGTCTCCACTTTTTCTTTCTCTTTTTCATCTTTTTCCTCAATTCGTACATTACATCTTATCTTTTACAGCAATGACGACACAAGGCAAAACATACCAATTCAAACTTGTTTTATTAGGTAAACTGGATATAAAGTGGAACTGGGTAGACAACTAAGGGGCCTTGGTGGACTTTGTCTAGATGATATCTAATTTTCTTTTTATATCAAATAGGAGAATCGGCGGTGGGTAAGTCAAGGTAAGTAACAAGACCTATTCAACCAACTTGATAACTCACTTCCTTTTTTTTTTTTTATTTAGTTTGGTAACTCGATTTGTAAAGGACCATTTTGATGAATACAGAGAAAGCACTATTGGAGGTAACTAAAAGTGAAATTACCTTACTAAAGACATCCTCCTAATTTTTTTATTTATTCTTTTTGTGACATATAGCTGCCTTCCTTGCACAAACGATCTCTTTGGACGATAACACTACAGTCAAGTTCGAAATCTGGTAAGTAAGAAAGCAACATACTATCAACATAGAAAAGTTCGGATGTTAACATCTTTGGGTCTTTTTATTTTATTTTATTAATGTCAGGGATACTGCTGGACAAGAACGCTACAAGGTAAATAAAGAACATACACATACAAACATACGATTTAACTTTTGACTTGATTTATTATCTAGAGTCTGGCACCAATGTATTACCGAGGTGCTAATTGTGCGGTTATAGTGTACGATATCACACAAACGGTAAGACAACCTCTCCAAGTACAAATGAATACATGGATCTAACCTAGTCAAACTCTTTTATAGTCTTCCTTGGACAAGGCCAAGTCATGGGTCGATGAATTACAACGTCAAGCAGATCCTGATATTGTCATTGCTCTTGCTGGGAATAAAACCGATCTTGAAGCTCGTCGTGCTATCGATACAAAGGTAAATCAAAAATGGAAATAAGGGATCTACCTCTACTAATACTCATCCTCCCTCCTTTTTTTTTTTTTTTAATAGACGGCTCAAGAATATGCTGATGAAGCTGGTTTGTTATTCTTCGAAACATCTGCCAAAACAGCTCACAATGTCACCGAACTCTTTACAGCCATTGGTAAGTTTATACTTGAATAAATTTGTGGGATAAATGTTAATCATCCTCTCTCTATCCTTATTCTTTGTCTATTTAGCCAAACGTATGCCTCTCGAACAACTGGCCAATAATCCCCGTGGTAGACGTGGCCTAAACACTCGCGATCAGGTGGATTTAGATCGTGCCAATGGACCTGCTTCTGATGGCTGTGCTTGTAAGTCAAAAAAAGAATTTATTTGTTTATGTTGTCTTGTTTTGTTTACTAACTTTCTTTGTTGTTGTTATTGTTATTGTTGTCATTAGGTTGAAAGAATCCATTCTCCTATTCCCGCTCTTACAACAATTACATCCTTGGCCTTCCCCAGCAATATAGTATATCCACACCCACTCACCCACCCACTCTCTTTTTAGTATTATTATTATTCCTTCTCTTCCCCCCCTTTTTTTTTATACATGCATACTATTACTGCCCGTTTACTTTTATCTTCCATTTCTTCTTCTTGTTACCTATTTTACAAATAAAGGACTTTTTGATATGATATAAAATTAAACAAATTAACAAAACATTGGGCAAGGATCATGCAGATGACATCTATCCAAATTTGCCACAGATGGATCCAGGATACATGTGCTTTGATGCCAAAGTAAAAAGACAGGGTACATCGAATCCAGGGGTACCATTGATTAAAACACCGCACAAGCAATTCCTTCTATCCCAAATGCTTGTAGACAATAAATCACTAAACGATTAATAAATAGTATTGGTGTATACATAATGATTAGCTTTATTAACTGTAAACATTTTATATTCTACCAATTAAAGCTGTCTATACTATTATAGTTGTCTATACTGTTAATAAATTTCTATTACTATTGTACTGAAACACATCCATTTGTTTCTTGATTTGTTACATTGTCCATCATAAAGTCATAATTATCTCATGAAGTCTCATAATGCTCTTTTCCACGGCAGAGAATCATCGTGTTGTTGAGTTCCATGATGTAAAGAGTAGATTGGTACAAGATCGTCGTTAGTATAACTATGAAGATAAAAAAAAAGTGGAGACGATTTAGTTGCGGGTGTTGTCTACAGCAGTTCTAACTTACTGAAGAAGGAGAGCAATCAAAAGAGTGCATGAATCAAAGATAGGAGGAAAGGAAGAGAAGGAAGGGTAAAAAAAAACACCCAAAGAAAAAAAGTAGTGGGCTTTTTCGGGATTTGAATATTTTTCGGGACAATTCCTGCACGTTATTATAGTGGCAAAGTAGCACATTTTTTTATTACAAAGATATAGTGGGGGGAGTAGGGTGAGGAGGGTATGGGATAAGACTAAAATAAAAGAGAGATAAAAATAATAATAGTAACAGTAAATAACATTAGAGGAGATCAGTACTAAGAAGTTCTATATATAAGATCTTGGTTTTTCGTGTCTATCGGCTTGTCGCTTCACCAAGTAATTCAGTTTGTCCATGACTTCTTCCAGTTTTGCTTTACGTTCCATCAAGGCCAAATGTTTTTGAATGGGAGGGTTTTCCTTGGCGAATTGTTGAATTTGTTGTCGGTTCATTTGATACACCAGGCGATCATCCACTTCACGAGGGAACTGGAAGAAGAATTCATTCAATAACTCCACCTGAATAAACATAACAGCCTACCCACAAAAAAAAAAAAAAAAAAAAAAAAAAACATAATCAGTATTTTTTTTTTCTTCCAAATCCATGATCCCCTCCCCCTTATTCTTACCGTATAAGTGAGTTTTTCAGCAACCACATTTAAAAAGGCTTCAGGACAATATTGCTTGTTTTCGGAAGACTTGCATTGACGACTTTTGAGTGCTGCAATTCGATACTTGAGGATCATGGAGCGATCACGTAAAAACAATACTTCTTTGGCCTTTTCCACAAGTCGAGGGTTGTAAAAGGGTTTCACATCGTCGTCGTCGCTGTTTACAACCAGTTCTTCGGTCGAACCATTTCCTTCTTCTGCCAATTGTTGTATACGGTCCTGGCGCCGAGTATCTTCCCGATCAGAGTCCAAAACATGTCGAATGGCTGCCTTGAGTTTTGATTTGCCCACAGACTTTCTGATTCTATTCACCTCTTCGTCGCACAGTTCGAGTTCCTTTTCCAAATTGACGACCGATCGTTTTACCCCGTCAGTCCATTCAGCATCAGTGATTTCAACCTATATATATAAAAAAAAAAAGAATTTAGTACAGGAGTTTAAAGTAGTGATAGTATTTTTTCCAAGAGTCTTACTTCATATTTGTATGGCTTGATGGTGTTTTCCACTTGGTCACTTGTTGTCAGGAATTTCGATCGTAGAATTTCATTGGTGAAGCTTAAGATCTGTTTTCTTGTCTTGGGATGATAGAAGAATTGATCCGCATTGGCCAAACGTTCCATGTTACCCATCAAGACATCCACCACCAATTGAGTTGTTGATCGTCCGACACCACTTTTCGTCAATGCTGCCGATGCCAAGTCGATCTTGTAAAGCCAATAGATATCGTCAGGAGAAGCCTTGTTGAGATCAGCAATCTTGCCATCCGACCAGTAGTGTTCCGCACAGATATCCAAGACACGTTGTTCCAGCATACTTCGTACTTCATTTCGCACCTGCGGTTTCCCAAATCGATTGGCAAAATCCTTAAAGTTGTGTTTGAGGCCATCCATTGTTTCCGCCATGTAAGATTCCGCCGTCACTCGTCGATCGTTGTATTGCACCTTAAATTGATATCTTGTTTCTTCTAATTCACGTTGTACCGCATCGACAATACTATAGAGAGACCGACCCATGCTTTGTTCCAATACATTCATCAGCTTTTGTCGTAAAGTTGCTGTTCCTACTTGAATATCCCGCTGGTTGTATACGTGATGGTGATGGAAGAAGGAGGCTTCATTCTTGATTAGGGCGTTTGTCATGTTGCTGCCATCACGGTGGTCCGGGGATTTACATACCACACCAATATATCCCAAATGTAAAGGATAGTCACCATTTCGTAAAATTGCTGTACCCATTTCAGGAGGAACCAAATCCATTTTTGTGATCACACCAATCGTTCGAAGGCCAAGAGGGTCAAATTTACGACTTGCACGTAATGCTGGAGAGTTGGCTAAATCCACATTAGCTGCACACACAGCCAAAATGATATTAGGTTCCCGGATATACTTTTCACATAGTTCTTCAATCTTGGTTTTGAGCATTTGAGGTTGATTTCGATTGGCGATTTGAATATAACCAGGAAGATCAATGAGGGTCAAATCAGGCACGTTGGGTGAGTAGATCCGTAATTCGATAGGTTCGTCAGATACGCATTCTTCTTCAGTTACCGCCATGTTCATGTCCAGTAATGTTTTCTGGACCTTGTTAAAATCGTGCATCTTGCCCAATCCTAATTGAGGGAATTCACCGTATTCTTCATCTTGACCAGGGGTATGGACCAGGGTCAATTCAATAGGTCGTCGAGTCACCATATTAGTTCCTCTACACACATCAAATAAAAAACACAGAGTTAGCCCTAATTATAAATAAACAATATAACCTAGTTGACAACTTACTTTGGTAAGAATTCATGACCCACAATTGCTTCTAGTACCGAGCTTTTGCCAGAGCTTTGAGACCCCACCACCACAATACTTGGGAGTTTCAAGGTTTCGTTGTGATCAATAGACAAGAGGATACTTCGAATTTCGATCAATTTCTTGGTGAGCATCATTAGCTGTTCATCGTTGGCTGAGATCGTATGTCCTTTGTTCCTGGTCTTCTTCTTGGTTGCTGCGCTATCATCGTCTTCATCCGTTGCCAGTGTCGCAGCCAATAGTGCAGCCGCAACTGCTGTTGTTCCATCATCATTACCACCACCACCACCACCACCGCTCTTATTATCTTGATGATTCTTTTCGCCATTGTTGTTCGTTTCAGGTTTTTCGGTCGATAGAGTATGGTTGGTAGAATGTTGTTCACCTGTACTGTTGTTGATGCTGGCCAAAAAGTCCTTGACAGCTGATGGCACCCGTAAATGGAATTCCGGGATAGAGATATCGAGTCCATCGGCCTGTTCTTGGACCACCTTGAGTAGTTTCTGGGCTTCCGAGATACCTTCATAAAACAATGCACTTCCTTTATCAGTCCACTCTAAATAGAGTAATGTAATAAAAAATAAGTTGGGTTAACGACAAGGCAAATGAGTCTGTGTGTATATAGCTTTTTTTTTTTTTTACCTGTGAGTTTGTTGTTGGCAACAGTAACACCAGCAACGGTTGTTCCAGCAATAAAGGCCGGGAAACGGAAGGCTGTGAGAGTGATACGTGGAATGGAGGAGAAGCCAATAGACCGGATTTGGT
Source organism: Chlamydoabsidia padenii (assembly GCA_025330725.1). Classification (NCBI taxonomy): domain Eukaryota; kingdom Fungi; phylum Mucoromycota; class Mucoromycetes; order Mucorales; family Cunninghamellaceae; genus Chlamydoabsidia; species Chlamydoabsidia padenii. The sequence continues at coordinate 554,918 of JAIWND010000001.1, forward strand.
TGTTTAATATCAAAGCCGATGGAGTCGCAATAGAGAAGGAGCGTACACGAGATGATGAGTGTAATAAGGAAGGAATATGGCTAGTTACTGTTTGTTGTTGTTGTCCATGAGGTTGAGTGAGATGGTAAGCTGCCTTGGACTGAAGTTGAGAATGCGCAATGGTTGTTGTACGGTGTGAAGATAAACCCACCAGTTGACGAGTGCCATTCGACTTGGCAAGAGACCTAATAGGCTTTTGTAGTATTTGACTAATCATGGCATTAATTTGCACAAGAGGAGACAACAATGGGAAAGAGAAAGGAAAGATAAAAAAGGTTGAAAACATGGAATTGAAAAGCGGGATTTAAAAATAAGAGCTGTTTCAAAAAAGGACGGCATGGAGGCATGACACACTGGATTTTCTTTACTTGTATGATTTTATTGTTATATGGATGTACTGTTAGTATCATTGAAAAAGCACATTATGTTGAGGATCATCACTCACAACATATCATGTCGATCCTTTTCCTTTACACATACTCTTAAAGGGGCTTTTCTGGGTACCTAAAAAATGAGCCAATGGGAGGACACAAGTCACAGGAAAAGGGAGACACATAAATCTTTTTTTTTTTTTTTTTTTTTCTGCGGCTCAATACAATTTTTTCTTCCTTCTTCCCTGCTTATACAAATTATCAACTATGAGTGGATCAGGAAATAACCCATATCTTGCTCACTTGCCTGCTGATCAGCAACAAACAGGATCCAGCAGCAATCCCTTTGAAGGTATGGTTCCCAGAAAAACAAAGGCAGCTCAAGCGGAAACTTTGGAAAACGGTACAATCAATCCCTTCACTGGACGAGCCTTCACCGCCAAATATCAAAAAATCTTGGAAGGACGACGCAAACTACCTGTCCATGCTCAACGTAACGAATTCTTGGAAATGATTCACAACAATCAATTTGTTGTTTTGGTGGGTGAAACTGGCTCTGGTAAAACAACACAGTAAGTAGACATAAAAGACAAAGGTGAATGGAACAAGGTATAACTTTTTAACTGTTATGATATTCTTTTTATTAAATAGGATTCCTCAATTCATGGTGTATGATGAACTTCCTCACTTGAAAGGTAAACAAATTGCTTGTACTCAACCTCGTCGTGTAGCCGCCATGTCTGTCGCTCAACGTGTCGCTGATGAAATGGATGTCAAACTTGGTCAAGAAGTCGGTTACAACATTCGTTTTGAAGACAACACAAGCCCAAAGACCTTCTTGAAGTATATGACTGATGGTATGCTCTTGCGTGAAGCCATGTCTGATCCCAAGCTCAGCCGATACTCTGCCATTATTCTCGATGAAGCACACGAACGTACTCTAAACACAGATATTTTGATGGGTCTTTTGAAAGAGGTAACATTAAAAAAAAGGGGGGATGATGATGATGATGTATATGGTGATGATTTGGGTATATTGACTGGTTTTTATCTATTTATGATCTAGGTATGCCGTAAACGACGTGATTTACAAGTGGTGGTCATGTCTGCTACTCTTGATGCTGGGAAATTCCAAAAGTACTTTAACGAAGCACCCTTATTGGTAAGTAGCATGAACTGCTGTACTGTATTGAATTGGATTTTATCATCGTTACTAACATACAGTTTCATCATATATATTGGTTATATATAGTCTGTCCCTGGTCGTACTTTCCCTGTTGAAATTTTCTACACTCCTGAACCCGAACGTGATTATTTGGAAGCTGCAATCCGTACGGTGCTACAAGTCCATGTCAGTGAACCTGAAGGTGATATCTTGGTGTTTTTGACTGGTGAAGAAGAAATCGAACAAGCCTGTAAAAAGATTGAAGCCGAAGGGGATGAATTGATCCGTAGCCATGATGCTGGTCCATTGAAGGTTGTGCCTCTCTACTCTACTCTACCGCCTAATGCCCAACAACGTATCTTTGATGCTGCTCCTCCCCCACGCAAGAAAGGTGGTCGCCCTGGTCGAAAAGTGGTGGTCTCTACCAACATTGCTGAAACTTCGTTGACTATTGATGGTATTGTGTATGTAATTGATCCTGGATTCGCCAAACAAAAGGTTTATAATCCTCGTATCCGAGTGGAATCTCTCCTGGTGTCTCCCATCTCCAAAGCCTCTGCTCAACAACGTGCTGGTCGTGCTGGTCGTACTCGCCCTGGTAAATCTTTCCGTTTGTATACTGAATCTGCCTTCAACAAAGAACTCATTGAACAAACATACCCTGAAATTTTACGAAGCAACTTGGGCTCAGTGGTGCTACAACTCAAGAAACTTGGTATTGATGATTTGGTCCATTTTGACTTTATGGATCCTCCTGCCCCTGAAACTTTGATGCGTGCTTTGGAACTCTTGAATTACTTGGGTGCTCTTGATGATGATGGTGAATTGACTCCTCTGGGTGATATCATGGCTGCCTTCCCTCTTGATCCTCAATTGTGTAAAATGCTGATTGAAAGTCCAAAGTATAAATGCTCCAATGAAATCCTCTCTATTGCTGCGCTCTTGTCGGTGCCTCAAATCTTCATGCGTCCCAACGAAGCCAGAAAACAAGCCGATGAAGCCAAGGCTGAATTTGCCCATGCTGATGGTGACCATTTGACTTTATTGAATGCTTATCATGCCTATAAACAAAGTAAGTCAACATATGAAATATATATCAAAAAAAGGTGATAAGATGAACTAATTACTCTTTGGTTTCTATTATTAGATGAAGATGATCCTAAATGGTGCTGGAACCATTTCTTGAATCAACGGTCTTTGAAATCAGCAGATAATGTACGACGCCAACTACGACGAACAATGGAAAATAACGATCTGGATCTTGTCTCTACACCTTTTGAAGACCGTAATTACTACTCCAACATTCGACGTGCTTTGGCTGCCGGGTACTTTATGCAAGTGGCTCATTTAGAACGCAGTGGTCATTATTTGACTGTCAAGGACAATCAGTTGGTACAACTTCACCCTTCTAGCTGCTTGGATCACAAACCTGAATGGGTTCTCTACAACGAATTCGTCCTCACCACTCGCAACTATATTCGAATCTGCACCGAAATCAAGATGGACTGGCTTATCGACATTGCTCCTCACTACTTTGACCTCTCCAACTTCCCCAACTGTGAAGCTCGACGAAAATTGGAACGAATCTTCAATAGACGTAACCGGATCGAAGACGAAAACAAAACAAAGAAACGACGCACTTGAATGACCTCCCACACACACCTCATTAGTTTAGTACACTCATACACCTTCATCTTCCCCATAGTTTAGATTAAACCTCATTATAATCACTTGTTTTTGATAATAAAACCATTCATTTTAAACATACGTATATTAGACACACCTGTCAAATAATGAGGATCAAGTCCGCCACACGGCGGAATTTGAAAATATCTGCAGTGCCACTTTTCGAAAGGGGCTGTCGGTGTTTAAATAACGCGCGGAGCAGGTCTTTTTTTTGTCTCCCACTCAATTTTGGTTGCTTCTTTCTTTTCTTTTTCTTTTCATCACTTTTATACATTCCCAAATCTCATTCTTTAATTAAACATGGCTGACCATCACGATGAAGACCTCTTGCCTTCCCAAACTGCTGGCTATACTCCCGGACAAAAGAAATCTTTGGCCGAATACAACAACTTGGACGCTCAAGATGAATCCTTGAAGAAATGGAAGGAATCTCTCGGTTTGGGTAACACCACTGCTGGTAAGTGAAAAATGAAACAAGATGAACAAAAGATGATGAGCATATGATAAAAGATACTAACTATGTGGTTTCTCCCCTTTGGTTTATTTATAGTGCCTGCCCCTACTGATGACCCTCGTAGAGTAAGTACTTTATACATATAAAAAGACGTCAAATCTTGTTTACGTGGAATTACTCACTGATGGTTATTTTTAGGTTGTGGTTGAACAAATCGCTTTGGAAGTGGAGAACCGTGACGACGTGGTGATTGATTTATCCACGCCAAGTAAGTCGATGAAAAAAAAAAAAAAAAAAAAAAAAAAAAAAAACGACAGAACCTTGTGGATTTATACCTTTTTTGGCATAAGCGATACTCACTCTTATTTGATCATTATAGATGCTTTGGAAAAGGCCAAGTCTACACCCTTCACCATCAAGGAAGGCGTGGAATACCGTATGAAGGTCAAATTCAGGTAATATAATCTCCCCCGCCCTCTCTCTCTCTATTCTTCATCCTTTTACTTTGTTCTTTATTCTTCTTTGAACGATTGGGGTTGCTTCTTTGTACAACACAAAGGGGTGTCCCAGCCCGTTCCCCTTTCAACTACCCCCCCTCTCCTTCTCCTCTTCTCCTTTTATATTCAAATTATTTGTTTTTGCCTTAATTGGATACTGACCCTTATTCTTTTTGTCTTTGTAGAGTCCAACATGATGTCGTATCTGGTTTGAAATACTTGCAGGTGGTCAAGCGTCATGGTGTACGAGGTAAGGGAAAAAAACAGGCCCTCATCAAGCGGGTACTGAATGTGAACATGTTTAAACCCCGTCTCTTTTTTTATTTATTTATATATGTATGTAGTTGACAAGACTGAAGAAATGATTGGAAGCTATGGTCCTCAACCCAACTGCTATGAAAAGAAGTTCCAATTGGAAGAAGCTCCTTCTGGTATGCTCGCCCGTGGTCACTACGAAGCAAAGGTATATAAAAAAAGATACACCTATACTAAAATGAATGGATCAGGTATACTAATAGACTTTTTTTTTTTTTTTTTTTTTTTTTTTTTTTTTTTTTAATCCCTTAGAGCAAATTTGTGGACGATGACAATGTGACCCATATGGAATGGTCCTGGACTTTTGACATCAAGAAGGATTGGTAGATAGTTTGGTTTGATGGTATGGTTATTATGGCGTGCATGGATGTTTTGATGCTTTATACTTTTTTTTATATATACATATTTATTTCAGTATAGTAACAGGATGTAGTTGTTTTTTTTAAATGTCAAATTTTATTGGTCAATAAAGTCTATATTGTCTTCTTGTTATACAGTAAATCTTGTGTATGTGTATGTGTGTAATATATGATAACATGGGTTGTTGTGTATGTGTATGTAAACTAGATATGACAAAGAGGGGGATTTTTATAAAGTAACAACAATAACAACAACAATCTATTCTAAAGTAACGGTAGCACCAACAGCTTCCAAAGCCTTCTTCAACTTTTCAGCTTCTTCCTTGTTGATGGATTCCTTGAGGACCTTGGGCACGCTTTCCACAAACTTCTTGGCTTCCACCAGATTCAAACCAGCCAAGTTCTTGACTTCACGGATCACCTTGGCCTTGGTAGCAGCATCCACCTTTTCGATCTTCAAGTTGAATTCAGTCTTTTCCGCAGGCTTTTCTTCTTCGGCAGGGGTGGCGGCGCCACCAGGAGCAGCCATAGGGACACCCACAGGCATGGCAATATCTTGAATGTTCAATCGAGTCTATGATAGGGAGGGAAATAGGTTAGTCAGTACCGATTTCCCTACAATTAGTTACTTACCTTGAGTTGTGATACCAATTCAGAGGTTTGTAATAAAGTGAGACCTTCAATTTGATCAACAATGGCGCTGATCTTGGGGTCGATAGTAGCGTTGCTGCCAGGCGTAGGAAGGGGTTCGGTGGTATAGGTTCGTCGAGCAATAGTAGGGATGGTGGAGACAACACTAATCAAAAAAAAAAAAAAAAAAAAAAAAAAAAAAAAAAAAAAAAGTAAGAGAGAGAGAGAGTGCATGTCAATATATGTCGTGTAATTCATGATCCTTTATCTTACCGTGTAGCTTGTCGACTAGCACTGGTGGTGGCAGTGATGATTCTAGGGGCAAATCGAAGCTATAATATAAATATAAAGGTGAGTATTGCAACTATTATTTTATAATTTCGTAGTCTGTTTTACCATATTTGATTAATAGATGTGTTGAATGTCAAAAAGAGAGAGAGAGAGAGGGGCCTTAAAAAAAACGGACGGGGTCATGTTTTCTAGCCCGCTACAGCCAGCCACCCAGTTCGACGTCACGTCTTTACTAAAATCATGCAAAAAGTCAGGTTATGAGATGTATTTTTATTATTGATACGAAGGAGGTAAAAGATATGAGGCAAATACTAAAGGATAGGGAGAAGAGAGGTATGCTATTACTAAGCTTCCTCTAGGAATCGATATTCAAATCTAGAGTGATAAAGAGAAAAGCATCAGTATGTCCATTCGTTTTACAGTCATTTTTATTGTTTTACCTAAATTCAGTCTTTTTGCGCTGACACCATGCGCCTTCATAGTCAAAGTAGATGTAGGTCCCTTGTTCATAGTCTTCAGTGATTACTTTGGGTTCTTCATGTCTTTGGAACCATGTCAGATACTTTTTATGGAATCGCCAGGATTGCTTTTTTAGTTCTTTTGCCGCTAGATACCTACAGTGCATTAAAAAAGGAGTAGATTAGTCAATATCCATCACCCAGTGATCTCTTACTTACTGTTGATAAGTTCCTTGTTGGTAGTAGAAGATAAAAAATAGTGCATCCATATCAAACTTTTCGAATAATGCCGGGTTGTCGAAGATCGCCAATGGTTGTTGAGGGTAATAGCTCGGTGAGGGATAAGGTGTTCGTGGTTGATAGATCTTGGGCCTATATACATATACACATTTGTATGATTGTTAGTAGACATTCATCCCTCCCTCCTTTTTTTTTTTTTTTTTTTACCTTTCAGAGTCAATCAAATCCGGTACATGTTGTAAGCTTGCATCTAGCATTTGATGGGTGTATAGGATATCTTCTTTTCCAGCTATCATGTCAAAAGGTTAATTGGGTTAATATCCTTTTTTATATATATATATATATATATATATATATACATATATGATAGTTCCTTTTATACATACCACGAGCCTTGATGGATTCAAAAGATGATGCAAGATCGGCTAAAGTGGATGGGAGTCGAGTATCAGGCATATCTTGTGTTGGTGTATGTGATGAAGATGGTGACTACAGGAGAGAGAGAGAGATTAAAGGTTATTCTCTTGATCCTAATTCCGATCCATTCCAACTTACGTTTTTCCCAGAATAGTGTGAAGATAACATGGGCTGAGAGTTGGCATTTGATGAAGATTCTATTGGTGATCGAATTGATTTGTGTTGGTCGGCAATCTTTGGTGGTTCGACCCAAGCAGATGGTGTAGCTTCTATAGTGAGAGGGATTCATAATTAGTACTTGTGTGTGTGTGTGTGTCACTCTTACCTTTTTCATCAGATTTTTTTGTTGCTGAATCCAGACTGGTTGCTGCTGCTGCTGCATATTTGAGGGTTGATGGAGGAGCTGCCACTGGACTATTGTCTGCTTTTGTAACTTTTGGTGACAGTATCGAAGCCGCTGATGCTTTGATCGGACTTGCTGTTGATTTGGTGTCTTCCACAGGTGACGCTACAAAAGTAAAACCAAATGTTTATAAACTGATCATTTCTACCTAGTTGTGAGTTTAATGGGAGTTTTACCTAGCTTGGGACTAGTTTGTAGTTTTGCTTGACTTTTCCCGAGTGGTGACGGTAAGAGGGACTATTTCATGATAACAGATAGAAAAAAGAAGAAAAAAAAAAGACCAAGTTAATTCCAATTACCATCTTCATAATAATCATTCCCTCCTCCAGCCCTTCTTTTATATACATTACCTCTTCATCCTTGTCCTTTTCTTTTGATGATCGTTTTGCGGGCTTTTCTTCATCTTTACTATCCTTTTCAGCTTTGGCTACTACATCAAAAGAATATAATCAAAGTTGTTATTATTTTTGATTGATTATCTTTTATTATTCCATGACTTACATTCATTATGGTATTCATCAGTTCGAATAGCGTAAAGTTCTTCTTCTTCTTCTAAGTTTAGGTCTTCGTAAATGAATTCGTCTTCTTCAAAGTCAGGTTCCTATAACAAATACATACGTTATTAAGATATTAAAGCAAGTTTATATATATATATATATATATCATTCTTTTTTACTTACTTGGTTACATTCAAGATAATACTGTACATCATCCTTGATACCCAGTACCTTTTCCGTTTCCAAATGATCGTTTTCCAGTAGCCGTAGCATGAGTTCCAGTCGATTGATATGCCACCGATTCCGTTCAATAGTATGTTCGATTGCATTAGCCCGTTCCTGTTTGTGATAATCCTTCTTGCCTTTTCTTGAACTGCCTTGTAGAGTTTCCAATTCAAATTCAGCCGTTTCGATCTGTCGAGAGAGTTCGTCCACCGTAGATGAGAGCCAATCGCAAGCGTCCGCCTTTTCTTTTTCCTTTGGATCCATCTTTTCCCGTTGTAATAGTCCTTCCTTGGAGAATGCCTTGGTCTTCATTTCCTTTTCAATCGCCTTGAAGCGTTCCATCTGTGATTCTATCAGTTTTCGATTGTCCATCAGTGCCCGCTTGTCTTTGATTTCGTTGGAAGAAAGCCAGGTCTTGATTTGATCACGTAGTCGTTGGAGTTTCTTGATTTCTTTCTTCAGGTCTTGTTCGTACTTTTCTTTTTGGTTGCCATTAGTGGTGGAGTGGATTTTTTCAAATATCGATTCAAAGGTTTCTACACCTTCACTGACCTTCTTCAGGACACGATCAATCTCGGCTAGTAATATCAAGTAAACAATACAAGAGATGAGTTAGTTAGTTAGTTAATATATTGCTTTTGTATAATTGTTCTATACAGCCCGTTTATTTCATTCCAATCAGTGATGTGTTTGTTTTTTTTTTATCCCATCAGTATTAACCATTCTATATTCGTTGTAGAATTCACTTACTCTGTAGTTTTTTCATGGACATTTTCGGAGGTGGTGTTGTATAAAATTCTGGAAATAAAAGAAAAGAAGAGGGTATCAAAAAAAAAAAACATGTGCTTCACTTCACAAGCGGGATTTGAAAACATGACGTTGGCTGGGGGGAAATTTCAAAAGTTTTTCTTTTGCTTTGTTTTACCTTTCTTCTTTTCTCTTTTTATTCCACATAATGTCATTGAATCCTAAAGCATCTGAATGGAAGCCTAGCTTCACTGCTAAGGAATTTGTGCCTTCTTTTGGCGTTCCAGCTCAACCACCTGCTGCTCAACCTTCTGCCGCTCCCGTAGCTCAACAACCCGCAGCTCCTGCTACTTCTTCAGCCCCTGCACCAGGTAAAAGAATTACAAAACATTATGACATTATAAACTACTTTTCACACTTTAACTCTTCTTTCTTTTGTTTTAACTGTATCTATAGCCCGTGTACTCAAGTTGACCAAGAACGAACCAGGTAAAAAAAGAAAACTTGTGATCGATCTGACTGAAATGATCAAGGTTAATTAATGCTGACTGGTAACTAACATTTCTCTTTTAAAATCTGAAATAGTCTCTGAAGCTCCCAAGGAAGAAATCAAGAAAGAAACTCCCAAGACAGAAACTCCTTCTCCTGAATCCAAACCTACTGCTCCTCCTGCTGCTGCACCCAAACCCAAGGCGCCCAAGAAAGAAGCTCAACCTGCCTCTGCCAAGCCTGCTGCTGCTGCTGCTGCTGCTGCCGCCGCTAAAGCCGATGCTGTCGCTGAAGACTTGGATGCTCTTGATGATGAACTTGTTGTTGATATGTATGGCAAAGAACATTTGAACGTTGTCTTTATGGGTCACGTCGGTAAGTCCTTTAAGAAGAAGAAGAAAACAAATTCCAAGTAATACTAACTAAACATTGGTTTAATAGATGCTGGTAAATCTACTATGGGTGGTAACATTCTTTATTTGACCGGTATGGTGGACAAGCGTACGATGGAAAAGTATGAAAAAGAAGCCAAGGATGCGGGTCGTGAATCATGGTACTTGTCCTGGGCTTTGGATACTAATGTGGAAGAACGTGCCAAGGGTAAGACTGTTGAATGTGGCCGTGCTTACTTTGAAACCGATAAACGTCGATATACTATCTTGGATGCTCCTGGACACAAGAACTATGTCCCCAGCATGATTACTGGTGCCTCTCAAGCTGATGTTGGTGTCATGGTTATCTCTGCTCGTAAAGGTGAATTTGAAACTGGTTTTGAACGTGGTGGACAAACTCGCGAACATACCATGTTGGCCAAAACTTCAGGTATTGTCAAAATGATTGTCGTCATTAACAAAATGGATGATCCTACTGTCCAATGGGATAAGGAAAGGTAAGAGAAACATACTATTGGTTGTGGATTAAATGAAAATTGACATTTTATGTTATATAGATACGATGAAATTCTCGGCAAGTTGACTCCTTTCTTGAAGCAAACTGGATTCAACCCCAAGACTGATATCCACTTTATGCCTGTGTCTGGTTTCACTGGTGCTAACATCAAGGAACGATCTCCCGCCTGTACTTGGTATAACGGTCCCTCTTTGTTGGAATACTTGGATGATTTGAAGACTCTGGATCGTAAAATCAATGCTCCTCTTATGATTCCCATCGCTGAAAAGTACAAGGTAATAATAATAAAAAAGGATAATAGTTTGATATGACTTGACTATTAATACTGATCTTTTACTTTATGATAGGACATGGGTACAATCATCGTTGGTAAAATCGAATCTGGTCACATCAAGAAGAATCAATCTGTTCTTCTCATGCCCAATAAGGTAATAAAAACTATGAATCTATCAACTAGAAAAGACAGAATATTAATCATGTACGTATTTGACATTTACAGCATGTGACTGAAGTATCGACAATCTATAATGAACTCGATGAAGAAGTGGATCAAGCTATTTGTGGTGATAACATCAAGATCCGTCTCAAGGGTGTTGAAGAAGATGTAAGTTTGTGATAGATACTCGTCAAAAGAAGAAACATCATTACTAATACTTTTTTTTTTGGTGGGGGGGTAATGGTTCATAGGAAGTATCTCCTGGCTTTATGCTCTGCGCCAAGAAGAAACCTGTCAAGACAGCCACCAAATTTGTTGCTCAATTAGCCATTCTGGAACACAAGAATATCATCTGTCCTGGTTATACTGCTGTCCTACATGTACACTCTGCTGCCGAAGAAATCTCCTTGGGTGCTCTACTCCATCTAATTGATAAAAAGACTCGCCGCAAGTCCAAGCGCCCACCACAATTCGTCAAGCAAGGCCAAACCGTGATTGCTCGTATTGAAACCAGTGGTCCTGTCTGTGTGGAAACCTTTGATGATTATCCTCAATTGGGTCGGTTCACTCTTCGTGATGAAGGTATGTTGACTTGACAAGAATAAGTGTAGACTATGGAAAACTGACATGATATTTCTTTTTTATGAACTTTAGGTAAAACCATTGCCATTGGTAAAATCATCAAGGTTTTGGAAGACGACGAATAGATATAGGAATTTATTAGTTTATATGTTATAATACTTTTTGTTTGAAATAAAATATACATTCATTTTATTGTTATTTGGTCTTGTGGTTACTGTGGATTTGTTGCAGAAATGGTGTGTATTAAATTAATTGTTTATAGGAGTTACCTCTGTATGATTAAACGTAATTTGCACCTTGTATCAGTCAGATCAAGCTCACATTGGATGTTGAATTGTTGATTTGGTGACATTTGATAAAGCGAGAGTATGGCAGGGTGAGGTTTTGACCGCCGGGAAGTCAATTCTAAGAAAATCCTGCAGCGGCATTTAAACACCCGTTCCTGAATCTTGTCCATTCCGTTTTTCAAATCCCGATATCGTCCAAGATGTGCTTCTTGGTGCATCACGCAAGTTGGCCATCCACTTTACAAAGAATGATAAAATCCCTATACATTACATGACATGCATATTGTAGGTCATCCCAGAAAAAAAATGGGTATGCCATGGTCACCGGTGTTTCCCCGGCTAGTCAATGACAATATCGAAGGTGTATGCAATAATACTACCCTATATATGCAAAAAGAAGAATAAAGATATACATTATTTTTTGAAAAAAAGTTATTTTATTATTGGATATATGTTTGAATGGTAAAGTGTAAAGAGTGACAACCTATTGGTTCCAACCCGGATCATCTTTAAATATATACTGTATGTGTCCTCCCCCCATCATAACAACCAATATTATTGATACTGCAACTAATGTAAACTATTTACAAAGAAGGGTGGTTTCGGATGGAGGATAACTTGTTGGCGATTTGTTGCAAGAATTCTTCTGTAGTGGAGTAGTGTTCACGAGTCATACTTATAACAAACAAACAAACAAGCGGTTAGTTTTCATTAGTGACATAAAAGATCATACCATAATTACCTTTTCCCATGAATGATCAAAGCCAGATCCTTAGTCATCTTGTTGTCTACCTCGATGGTTTCAATGCAAGCACGTTCAAGATCAGCAGAGAATTGAGCCAATTCGGGATGATTGTCAAGTTTAGCACGATGAGCCAAACCTCGAGTCCAAGCAAAGATACTGGCAATGGGATTGGTGGAGGTAGCATTACCCTATATATATATATATACAAATAAAAATAAAAATAAAGATGAATACAAACCGCCTTGTAGTAAAAAGTATACAAGGTGAGTACGATTTACCTTTTGATGTTCACGATAATGACGAGTAACAGTACCATGAGCAGCTTCAGCTTCACAAGTCTTACCATCAGGAGTATAAAGTACAGAAGTCATCAAACCAAGAGATCCATAACCTTGAGCAATGATATCCGATTGCACATCACCATCATAGTTTTTACAGGCCCAGATAAAGTTACCATTTGACTTGAGAGCTTGAGCCACCATATCATCGATCAGACGATGTTCATACCAGATACCGAGGGATTCGAATTCAGTCTTGTATTGAGATTGATAGATTTCTTCAAAGATATCTTTGAATCGACCGTCATATGCCTTGAGGATGGTGTTCTTGGTGGAGAGATACAAGGGGAATTTGCGTTCGATGGCAAGGCGGAAACAGGCATGAGCAAACCCTTCAATGGATTCATCAGTGTTATACATGGCCAAACCAACACCACCAGACTTTTCAAAGTTGTAGACTTCGTATTTCTTGGGTTCGGAGCCATCTGCTGGAGTATAAATCATTTCAAATTTGCCGGGTCCAGGAGCAACAAAGTCAGTGGCACGATACTATAAAGAAGAAGATTATGCTGTGAGTTCCCAACTCGTCTACATCCCCCCCCTTCTCCCTACAACTTACTTGATCACCAAATGCATGTCGTCCAATAATAATAGGCCCAGTCCAGCCAGGTACAAGACGTGGAATGTTATTCAAGATAATAGGTTCACGGAAGACAGTACCATTCAAAATGTTACGGAGTGTCCCGTTAGGCGATTTCCACATCTTCTTGAGCTTGAATTCTTCAAGTAAGTAAGTAAAGAAAAAAAAAAAGAAGGAGAGACTTGATTAATATATATATACGTTTAGTCAACTTTTATTTGATTTTACCTTCTACACGAGCTTCGTCTGGGGTGATTGTTGCACACTTGATACCAACATTGTACTTTTTGATCGCTTCAGCGGCATCCACAGTGACTTGGTCATTAGTCTATTTGTAGATAGAAGTTGTCAGTGTTAATAATATATACCTTATTTATATTGGACTTACGGCATCACGGTTTTCAACAGACAAGTCATAGTATTTAATGTCAAGTTCAAGGTAAGGGAGAATGAGCTTTTCCTTGATGAATTGCCAAATAATACGAGTCATTTCATCACCATCCAAGTCAACAACAGGATTTTTCACAACAATTTTGCCAGCCATAGTAGAGTAAAAGAGATATATATGTAAGTAAAAATAAAAAGTAGGTAGATTTCAGAAAAAAAGAAGAAAGCAAGAACAAGGAATGAAAAAAAGCGGGGTTTTTTTATAACCCTTTTACAAATTTTTAAGTCCCGACTAGTGCTTTCACATCTGTTAAAGATTCCCTAAAGTCGTAATCCGGACACTAAAAAAGCATCCCATGACAATGGGTGGGTATATTCATTCAGTGGAAAGGGTACTTCCATCATGTCCTTTCACACTGGCTCCACTCTAGTTGGCGGGGTTTGAAATCACTCTTTGTTGCCCTGTATTGATGTCAATAATCGCATCACTTGCTTGATAAAGACAGTTTCATCAGATTATCATGATCAACTCACATGTCAACTCCATATTTTAATGCTTGTTATCGTTATCTCTGATGCTTTCATGCCATTCGCCAATATCATCATCATTGTACCTCTTTATCTATCTCTTGCATACACAAATTAATTTGTTCTCGAGTAATCATTATCGTTACCATCATGATTTTCACCATCAGCTTGCAGGAATGAAACTGATCGTCGTTTCTGACTCGAGCTTCATTTCAAACCCCGCTTTCCCAGGTCGACTATTTTCCCAAAAAAGAGAAAGGTAGGACAATCATCTATTGTTCAATGGATGGTCCTGTATAGTGAAGTTGACTTTGATTGGAATGACCTCACATAGTGTATGCAGATACATAGGTAAAAGGCATTTGCCCTTTTCTTTTTTTTTCATTCAACTTACATTTTAAATCCCGCCCAGTGCGACTAGTGCGACTGGCTGACTATTTCCTTTTTCCTCCAAATCTCCTTTTTCTCTTCTCTCTCTCTCTCTTTCTCTCTCTATCTTTTCAATTCAACTTGTAAAAGCTTCATGACAATACAACTATGCTAGCTGATGCCTATGGTAAGAACCAAAACAAAATAGTGCACTTATATTATAGGTTGATACTAATCCCCTTTATGAACCATGTAATATGTTTTTTATTTTTATTTGCTCTGCTTCCTTTTACTTAGACTTCTTGTTTAAACTTCTGATTGTAGGTAACTCTGGAACTGGAAAGTAAGTATGATGACTGGTCTCTTTATTTAATTTTAATGATAACTAATGACACCTTATTTTAACGTATATCGTGTATCAACTAGATCTTGCCTCCTCCATCATTTTCTGGAAAACCAGTGTATGTAACTCACCAAGTCAATTTGCAATAGAACACACCTAATTCACCTCTTTCTTTTATAGTTAGGAAGGATTCAGTGAATACGATTGGTATGGAATTTGGAACGCGGATCATTCGTATTGCAGACAAGGCCATCAAGTTGCAGATCTGGGATACAGCTGGTCAGGTAAGAAAACTGAATACAGTATATCTTTTTGGGACATGGGGTGACTTCAACTTCACGTGGTTGAATCCAGATATTAACTTTAATACTTTTCTATTGTTTTCTTTTAGGAACGATTTAGGTACATGTCTTTGTCGATCCAACCACTATTATTGACTCTATTTGTTTATTAGATCATTGACAAAAAGCTACTTTCGTGGTGCTGCAGGTGCATTGATTGTATATGACATTTGCAAGTAAGTAAAAAAAAAAGAATTAGGTTGATAACATGAATCATTTGCTTTAATCTATATACTTTCTTTTTAACATCTAGTCGGGAAACCTTTTCAGGCATACGATCATGGTTGGCGGATGTACGACAATTAGCTAATCCGGAAATGGTGCTTATATTATGCGGTAACAAGACGGATAAGGCAGATGAACGTGAAGTATCCTATCTGGAAGCAAGTCGATTTGCACAAGAACAAGGTAAACTAAAAGAAGGTTGATATACACACATCCATGGTATATAATCTTACCTTATTATTATTATTATAGAAATGATGTTTTTAGAAGCCAGCGCATTCTCTGGGGATGGTGTAGAAGAAATGTTCTTCAAATGCACAAGAACAATCCTCAGTAAGATTGAAACTGGTCAAATCGATCCGGAACGTAATGGAAGTGGTGTCCAATTTGGTGATTCAAGTCTACGGCGGATGGCTCAACGAACAAGGACGAAGAAAAAAGATCGTTCCTGTTGCTTCTCATAATCCTTCATATCATCCCTTCTTCTCATCATTTACTCCTTTGTATTACTATTTATCATATTCCTACTTGTTACTATTCCATCTACCCTATTTATATTCCTTTGCACCATTTAACATATCATTACTTTTTTTTTTTTGTATAAATAAAGAATCATTTATTGTCCTTGAATATAACTGTATATTCTATCATCATGCCTTGTTTTATACTGTAGGTAAAATATATCTTTACGATCATGGCACAGACTTACTGAAGACAATAAGGGGGTCCACAAATATTTATACACCGACAAAAAAGTCGTTAATGCATATTGTAACAAACAGTTTAGAAGAGTTTATTATGACAAAACATATTTTTTTTTAAAAAAAAAGTGATGTTTTAGTGTAATTTTAATGCTACAAGTATTTTAGATCCACTACAAAGGAGGCACCCCAAGGCAATACGCATTTCTTCACACCCACTTTTTTCCAGCAAAGTCGGGGGTAACCCAAATCAACCATAAAGAGATCACCTGTCACCTTGGAAGAGATACATCCAGTTTTAGGAGCCCCCAAGCAAACAGTCCATTGAGGTTCAATATGATGCATAGGATGATGATGTTGACCTATAAATATGTTTGTTTAGCATCCATTTCCACTCTTTATTGTAGTCATGTTTACCTGTGATTGCATCTACCCCACTAGGATAATCAATACTTAAAACAGGTGCAGTGTTTTTTGTATTGGTCCATCGAATCATATCACAAATACTGAGATATGTCGTCCTTTCATCTTGTAAATCGACGAGTTTTGTTTGAGAGCCAAGCATAGCATCGATCACCAGATGAGGTTGTTCATGGATTTGTGATAGACCTATACAATCATATATGAGTTTCCTTTTTTTTTTTTTTTTTTTTTTTTTTTTTTTTTCTTTTCCTTCTAGTCATTTACCTCGAATACCATGAACAATTGTTCCTCCTATTCGTTCAAACATAGCCTTTTGTCGATCAGTCACCAAACAAGATAAGTTTTCACCCTCCACCATAGCCACAATCACACGATGTCCATGATTATAAAGTCGTCGGGCGGTCGATAAACCATAAGCACCATTCTTGCAGATACCCGCCAATACCAGGACCAAGGGACGAGGGTTGTCATTGATTAATATACGGCTATCTATATAATTGTGAGAGAGGATCATTAGTTGAGCATCTTTTGTCATTAACATGTTTTTTTTTTTCTCTCTCTCTTTGAACTTACCTAAAAGTTTCACTGTCACTTCAAAAGTTCCCCGGCTTCCATTTTCAATCATTTGATCTTCATTCATGCCTATAACCGAAACTAGAGACAAGTCGTGAGTACCTATCCATATACATCTCCTCTCCTCCCCAACCCAACCCATACTTACTACATTCATGTTCAGCATGGGCCATTTGCAATGGTGATACCACAGGACATGCCGATCCATCATTCACAGTTACTATTTCCACTGATTTCTTCAAAGCCAAGTTTCTCCTTCTACGTTGTGGCCTATCATAATCTTCAGACCGATCAGATTCATTGTCGCTTTCGTTCCCGCATCCAGATTCATCATCATCGTCGTGATCATCATCATCATCATCATCCGTATGAGTCGGTCCCAATACATTTTCGCTTGGTAACAAATTCACTTGTTTTTTTCGAGCTAACGCCTGAGGCAGCCTATTCAAAGTCACCAGTAGATTTTCAGAAGCAGTTTCATCGATTTCCTAATCAATACCACATGTTAATGTATTAGTATATAAAGAAGCTAGACCAACCCTATTATCGTCTTACCTGTATTTCCGCAAATACTTTGGCCTTGTCAAACATATCCAGATTCGCTTGAAAGTCAAATTCTTCTTCCTTGAATCGATTGACATCTTCGTTTGCCCAACCATTGGTTTCAGTTGATTGGCGCTGGTGGTGTTTAGAGTGATGTTTGGGTTTCCGGTCAGCTAAGGGATATATATAAGGGGGGGGTGAGGGTGTATCAGTAAAGAGGAGATTCAAGTGCCATAATTTTAACTTACTAGTACATGACAGTGACTTGGTAGGTTTGACTTGATCACTGGCCTATTAAAAAAAAAACACCACTTATTAGTAAAAAGTAAACCAAAACTGCTTACTACAATCCCTTGTTTATCCTTACCTTTTCCGTCTTTTGAGCGCGTGTAGGATTCTGTTGCTGTTTATGCTGTGCTTTTTGCTGAGTAGGTCGATCAGGTACATGGATATCATCAAAGGAGTAAACAATGGTTGTTCTTGCTTTTGTCGTGGTGCTGGACATTGTGTGATTTACTTTATTGACAGTTCGATCTGTTTCTTCTTCATATAAGGATATAGAGGGTGTTGATTGTTGAGTTGTTGATACAATAGTAGATTGTTGTTGTTGTTGTTGTTGTTGTTGAGCTATTGATACAATAGGAGCTTCTTGCTGTACTGGTGCCATGTCCTTTGGAGTAGGTAATATTTGCAGATCAGCAATATCTGAGCCAACCACACCATATATAGGAGTATGATGAGGAGCTTGCCCAGGGAAAAAAAGTGTAACTGTATAAAGAGTTGGTCAGTTTGAATTACTTTTTGTTCTGCAGGTGTTGTTTCTTTTCTTTTACCGTCTTTTAGAGTCATTTGCTGAGTATTTGGTTCTATATGAGCGACGGTACCAGTGAGGTTGATACCAGATAGTAAGGTAAGAGAAACATGGAAACCAATAAAAGCTTCTGCCATTGTAAACTAGAAGGATATAAAAGTATTATATAAAAAAGAAGTAGAGAGAGAGAGAGAGAGAGAAAAAAAAAAGACAAAGGAAAAATTAGGGAGACTGGCGTCACTCGAAAATGGGTTTGGGCGGGTATTGAATTTAAAACCCGCAAAGAGATCGCCAGCCAGTTATAATCAAGGTTTTTTTTTTCTGATTTGAATTTTACCAATCTCTCTCTTTTACTCAAACAATGGACTTTAGTTCGTTTGATCTGGACAATGCAAAAGCACTATCTACACAAAGAGTGTATTCTAATAACGATGGGACTTTTGACCAGGATACATCGGACTTCTTTGACTTTATCGACCACACCCATTTCCACTCAGTTACCAATCAACAGCATCAACAGCCAATCCAGGATTCTCACGCTTCAGTCCATGACCTGTCTACTACAAAGAATAATCAAGCTCCAATAACAAATAACAATAACAATAATAATAATAACTATCCCATAAAGTTACCCAATCATATGAATCCAATTGGTTACGATACGCCTATACAACATCCTACCAACACTGATTACCAAGAAGACGAGGTAATGGTTAAATGAAAGATAGTGAAGCAAACCAAAACTAACTAATGTACTTTTACGTTTTAGGAATTCTTTACACCCTTGATCTCACCGGTTATCCCTCCGAACTATTACACCAATCTACGTAGCGATACCAATTTTTCGCCACTCACTTCACCAGCACTCAGACCACAGCACCATGGATCAACTCATCACCACACACAGCAGCAGCAGCAGCAACAACAACAACAACAACAACAACAGCAGGATTATCACCTGAATCAGTATTCACCTACTACTACATCTTCCATGCATGACGTACAATCTCCAGAGGAACTTCAAGAAAGACTGGCAATGATTGAACGACAACAACAACAGCTTCGGTCTCACATGCAACAGCAATCAACTAGCTCTTCTTCACCAGGAATATACTCTTCTTCTTCTTCTTCTTCTTCTTCTTCTCCAACAGTTACACCATTTTCGGCACCATCACCAATTCACAAAGCGGCAACTACTGTTTATGGTAATCTACTCTCTGTTAACAACAACTCTTCATCCACGACAAAACACAAGCAAACACTTCGTCACAAGATTGCCATGTCTAGTCCTCAATTCAACCCAACCACGACACAGATTAGGTCACCTGGAATCCACCCTTCACAACAAAACAACAATCAATACAGTTATAATCAATCAACATCGTCGTCTTCTATTGGTGGCAACATGGCGGCTCATACAATGTCTCCAGCAACTCCTTCATTACTTATGAAACTAGGAAATGGGATGCACCGTAACAACAGCAACAACAACAGCCTTGCCAATAGTGCTTCTACCTTATCACCTTCCACTTCTATTCACGATTCGATCATTGACAATATGATGATTCTTCCCGATGCCATGCTTCCACCGTCTGATAATACACTGAAAAAGAAATCTATCAAAAAAGCATCGATAAGCGTCTCATCTTCAACAACAGCCACCAAGAAACGACGTATATCCTATCCACGATCAGCATTTACTCCACCAGCATTACAACCAAGTTCATCTTCCTCTTATCAACAACGACAATATGGGAACGACATGTCCACTCTAGATCAAAATATTGCAGCACTTGTATCACCGGCGGCTCTTCGACCTCTGACGCCTTTATCACCTGGTATGATGATGTCTCCCAACAACAAAAGCATTGTCTCTTCCTCACCTCGGGCATTGAAACCACTGATCTCACCTTCTTTACAACCTAATGGCAAACGACTATCTTCGATCGATGAACAAGAAGCTGCCACCATCTTGGCATCCAAAAGCAACTACCAAGCTCTCCGTGAAGGTCAAGCGAAAAGTCTTGGTATCGATTTTAACACCAACATACAATCGGGGATGGAAAATCGACGATCAGCTCACAAGGCAGCGGAACAACGACGGCGGGATACTCTGAAACAGAACTTTGATGCTTTGCGCGGAGAACTCTTGGAAGCCTTGGTGGAAGAAGAACGACTGGCTGATGATAATAAAAACGATGACAATGGCGGAATGGCGGATCGGGAAAAGAAGGTCAAGCAGATGAGTAAGGTGATGCTCTTACAGCACTCTTACGAATACATCTTACGACTCAAATCCGATAATCGACAAAAGGACATCAAGTTGGACAAAATGTCTCGGGAAATCCAACAGTTACGAACTCAGCTTGGAATGGATCTGGTGACCGAAGAAGAACGACAGGCTCAAGTCGAGGAAAAACTATTGGAAAAGGAAAAACGACTGGCCAGGCTGAAACGATTGGAAGAAATGATGGACACTTGATTCGCACTAGATCAACTCTTTTTTCTTTTTTGTATTGTATTTTTATAGTCTATAGTTTACTTTTTTTTTTTTTTTTTTGTGATGGGGGACCTCTGTACAGTTTTATTCTTGCCCTCATGTTACTTTTATTTTTAACAAACCTAATAAACAAATCTTTTATATCATGTTTGTCCTTTACTTACTTCACTCAATTGACAGATTTGGGAGGGGGGAAACTCACAATGCATATTTGAAATCCCGCCCATCGTTATTTATTTGAACCGTTTTTTTTTTTTTTAATCATTATTCCTATTCCCCTTTCTTTCCTCTACTTATCACTTTCCTTCACCAATTTTATATAAACCATTACCCCTTTTACTTTTTATATATATATAGACTTAATATACAATGGGTTTCTTCCATTCCATGATACAATCAAATAACAATGCCAAGAGGAGAATGACGACACATCCTTCGACACAACAAGACAAAACTTCCTCATCTTCCAAAGCAACAACCCAACAAAAAGACCCTCCACCAACCACCACTACTTATCAGTCCACCAACATACAACGATTCCAACTATATCCTGATGGCACCCATTCTCATCATCTAACGATGCCCGCTCCAAGTCGACTTACTGGCCTGGTCGATGGTCTACTGCACGGCGGTGGCGAAATGGGGCTTCGACTAGCTCACCACAAGAAACCAGAAGACGAACAAGTACAAAAAGAACGGGCAGCTATTGATGCAGCTCTGAATCGCCCACCGTCTTGTACTTCCTTTGCACAGAAATGGGGTGCCTGTCATCAAGTCATTGGACGAGGTGCATTTGGTGTTGTCCGGGTGGTGCATAAAAAGGAAACAGCTGGTACCAAAGAACAATTGTATGCAGTCAAGGTAAAACAAGAAGAAGAAGGGTGTAATGGTCTATTCTCTATCCAACTGATTGTTTCTTTCTCTTTGATACATAGGAATTCCGGAAACGAAGCTCAGAAATGACATCCTCTTACGTTAAGCGCCTGACATCTGAATTTTGTATTGGGTCGTCATTGAAACACACCAATATTATTGAAATCTTGGATTTACTACCTTTAACTGATACTTCTTTGGTCTATTGTCAAGTGATGGGGTACTGTGACGGTGGTGATCTCTTCCATCTGATTTATGAATCTTCTTGTACTCGGGGTCTTGAACTGGTTGAAGCAAATTGTCTGTTTAAACAATTGATCCGAGGTGTGGATTACATGCATCGAAATGGGATTGCGCATCGTGACCTTAAACCAGGTAAACTTATGTACATATAACATTACTAACACTTGTTAACTCACCATTCTCTCTTTATCTATTAGAGAACCTCCTTCTCACATCAACTGGGTGTCTCAAGATTAGTGATTTTGGATCAGCTGCTTGCTTCCTCCAACACGATGCCAATATTATCAAAAGTCATGGTCTTGTCGGCTCGGAACCTTATATCGCCCCCGAAGAATTCACTCAAGAGGAATATGATGCTCGCAAAGTGGATATCTGGAGCTGTGGAATAATATACATGGCTATGCGGACTGGATCTCATCTATGGCGTGTGGCAAAACAAGGTGAAGATGATATTTATGATCGCTACCTCAAATTTAGGCGACTGGTGGAGGAGGAAAAGGAAAAGGCCAGGCGGGAACGACAGCAGGACAACATGGACAAGGATACCTGTCTGATCAAGGCAAAAGAAATCGTCAAGAAGAAATCGAAAGAATGTGGCTATGACGTCCTGGAGGATCTGGAAATGGCGTCGAAGAAATTGGTGTATCGTCTACTTGATCCTTCGGCCGATAAACGGATATTAACACCAGATATTTTAAAATGCGATTGGTTTGCCAAGATTCAATCATGTCAATCTGATTAATTACCTTGGCATACATAGTACTGTATAGATATAAATACCCTCCATAGTCTACTACTATAATTACATATTAATTACTTATAGTGTTACTTTAATGCATATACATACATCTAATAAAAAATCATTGATGATCTTGTTACTGTGATGATGGGAGTGGAACATTATTAAATATATAGCTCTAAATAGGATCAAATATGAAAGTAGGATATGCTTACTGGCTGATAACATTATTATCTTTGTCACTTGATAATTGACAAAGACATGATGACAGTAACTACATTGAGAGTAGTCGATTATTGAAACGCCGCTTTAATTGAAATGTAGTCCCCATCGTTTTTTCTCCGAGTGGTACAAATTAAAAAAAACAAGTTCATATGAAATGGTCGGTCGATCCTATATGTAGGAAGAAGTACCAAAAGGAAGTGGATCGAAGTTTTTAACTTTTGAAAGTAGAACACGGAAAAAAAAAAAAGAAAAGTGATCAATATCAGGTACGTTTTGAAAAAGTGACATTTTAAAAGGGGTAAAAGTTCTTTTAAAGAACGATACACTGGTAATGACGGTCTTTGATTAGTTCCCCCCCCCCAAAGACACAAAAGTTCATGCAAGCCTTCTTTAACTTCTTTGATTGTTATGTCATAGAATATCGGAAGGATTCGATATTCCAAAAATGGAACTAACTTTTTTTATTTTTGGGCGTCGTGGCTTGTGATTTATTTTTCGTTGCGCTAACTTGTTCCCCCTTTTTTTTTTCTTCCCTCTTCCTTCCTTTTCTTCCTTCTTACATCTATCAGTTTCATATATCCCACCCCTTATCTTGGACCAACAACGATAATTGACTGTTTTGCTCTCAACACTATCAATACTTGGATAAAACCATACGATATACATTTACTACACCGTGTTGCATTACATACACCCAACTACCACCACCAACTCATCACTTGTACATAACAGTAAGTTGAAAACTTCTTTATGTTTCACCAATATGGGAGGCAAAAGAAACGATACTAATCTTATTATCTTATTTTTTTTTTGTTTTTGTTTGTTTATATAGTCATTCTTCCATACTCCACTTTGAAATATCATTCTTTGATGTAAGTATTTGGTTTATTCTAGGAGGGAGGGAGGGGTAGGAGGTAGTTTGAACAAGGAGACTGATTACTAACTCATATAACAAATATGCTTCTTTATATTTTTGTAGCTTTGGCGGAACTAGTACGAAACGTATAAAGTAAACAACACTATGGAACCTTCTTCTCCTACAACCACTACTGTCACCTCAGCATTCACGACAACAGAAGTGGTTCAAGGTGTCCCTGAAGAACAGTATAATTTGGTCAAGCAACGTCTCAAGGAAATGACAGAAGTAAGGAGTGTAACATTATATGCACATATCTATGTTTGTTTTATTAATGTAATATCTTTGTGGATGGTAGAAAAACCAAGTACTCACGAATGATCTCAACCATGCAAAGAAACGATTAAGGCGACTGACTCATGAAAAGACGTAGGTTATCAAAAAAGGAAAAGTATACAATGTATTAACTTTTCAGATGGTGATACTTAATCTTTTGTAGGGTATTATTGGATAAGCTGTGTAAAGAAGATGAAACAACCTCTCTTGGCGACATTGCAGATGAATCCATGATGAACAACGAATCCAATGAAAACTACCATGTCTCTCCTCTTCTTGATAATACACAATATCGATCTCCTTGCACTTCCACAAAGAAGGATTTACATCTTTTGACTGACGACGAATCACAGCAACTACAAAAATCTCATCATCAATCTACACCTTCTTTATCGGATAAACTACATTCTCAACCTTATGATCTTCACCCCAAGGAAATTATCAATATCAATACTCAAGAGAAACCACCGGATATACACCAACTACAAACTTCTTCAGCAATGCGAAAAGAATTATCCTCACTACCAACTTTACCATCCACCATCTTACATCATCAAATACCTTCAACTTTAACTTCTACCAACTCTACAGTTTTTGCTAGTTGTGCTGATTATAATGATTCAACTTCATCAACACCCATGGATATCTGCCCTGTTGGACCTTCACCTACTGTACTATCTCTCTCGACACCTTCTTTACTAAACGATACCACCAACAGGAATATCACTCCACAACATTATGATAGTAATCACAGCAGCAATACTAATACCAATCACTACCAACAACATCATCATCGTCCACTTTTCCAATATCATCACCGTCGACAATATCTTCATCATCACTCACCAATGGATTCTAGTCGGAATTGTACAATGGTGCCTTCTTCAAGACCTAAACGCATGCGTCGTGGTAATCAAGAACCCAAAATGCGCCGTGTCCAACCTTTACCGCGTGATCCATCATCTGGTGAATATACTCTACCTGCTCATGTTGGTATTCTCACTGTACATTCTCTGGGACGGGTGGTACCTTTGACTACTTATCACAATGATCGATATATTTGGCCTCCTGGATTCAAAGTCAGTAGGTAAGTCTAAATGAAAATCAATAACCATGACAACTAATACTTCTTCTTTTTCTTCTTTTGCTATTCTAGAACCTACCTCAGTATGATCAACTCTGATCAGAACACTGTTTATACGTGTACAGTTGAAGAAAATGGTGAACAAGGACCACGGGTAATGAGAAGAAAAAAAAAAAGAAGAGGATTCTTTGCTAACATCTCTTTTATATATGTATATATGTAGTTTCGTGTCATCGCTGAAGATTGCCCTGATCAACCTATCATTGCCAATTCTGCCACGGGTGTCTGGACAGCCATTGTGAAACGTGCAAATGAAATTAGGAATAGGGAACATTCGAATTCCGGTAAGAACACCTTCTCTCTCACTTTACTTTATATGACGAACAAACTAACTCCCCTCTTTTTTTTTAATACACATCTTTCAAAAAAGCATCTGGACCCGATTATTATGGATTCACTCACGCCACTATTGCGAAGATGATACAAGATTTACCCGGTGCCGATCAATGTTTGAATTACGTCTGGCAAAAGTTTGGGGTCATGCATCAACGAACAGCAGCGGGGGTCGCTGCAGCCGCACAGAAAAAACTCACCAATTTGGAAATCATGGGATCCGCTAATAAACGAGCACCTCCACCAGCAGGCGAAGGATTTATGTTAAACAAGGACGACTCATCAGGGACAACAGCCATCACCAACAACAACAGTAATAATGACTCGAAGAAAATTAACGGAAAGGACGAAAGTGCTTTGGAAGCACCTTATATCTCTCCTCCCTTATCTCATACTTCTACACAAGCATCATCAGCAACAGCACCAGTAACAACAACTCCAGTACCGGTGTTACCTCACCATCCTCAACTTTGCCAACCTCCATCCTCGTCTGTACTTCCTTCTTTAGCTATCATGACCAGCACAGCAGCAGCAGCAGCAGCAGCTGTGGATATCCAGCAAGATGAAATCCTTAACAAGACACAACCATCGTCAACCTTATCATCCAGTATACAGGGCATACACTCAACATCATTACAACATCACTCCCTTTATCATCCCCCCAACTCCTCTGATATATCTGTTTGGCCAGCACTCTCTCGCTGACTTTTATTTAATCTATTGTATAGTCTCTTTTTATTTATATCTTCATATCTCTAATAAACATAAAAAAAAATCTGCTACAAAAGTGGCAACACCTTTCGAGGTTCCACTGATGTTATATTTTTAAACCCCGGACATCCTTAATCTGATCTTTATTGCCTTGTTTTATCTCCCCCCCTTTTCCCCGCTTTTCTATTTATTTGTTTTTATCTTTTCCCTCCTCTTCCTCTTCTTCTTCACTTATATAGTTTACTTAATTTATCATTCTTTTTAGGACATCATGACTGGGGACCAGCAAAGCATCATTGACATGGCCAATCAAGCACCATCCCACCATGAACCTCTCAAAGATGAAATCAAAGAATGGCACTTCCACGTCTACTTTTTTCCAAGCGATCCTCGACAAAAACAAGCAGCATTGGAATTACGAAGCCGGATTATGAAACTGATCAAGGAGGGATACTTTAAATTGGTGCCTTTAGCCAGGGTGAATGATCAACCCATCGGTCCTCATCCTGTCGGTAAATATGTCCACATCTCTTCACTATTGATCCTAACTGACTTTTTTTTTTTTCTTTAGGAAGCTTCGAAGTATGGTGTCCAACTGAATACTTCTCCCGCGCTTTCTCGTTTTTTACCTTGCATCGCGGTGATTTGTCTATTCTGATCCATCCTTTGACTACTTTGCCTTTAGTGGATCATACATCCCGTGCTGTCTGGCTCGGTCCCTCGTTTCCCTTGGTTTACTCTGCTCTGTCTGAAGTATCGAAACTTCCTCTTGGTCAATACCCGAAGCTCAAACTCGGATACAATAAAGAATAGTTATAGTTTATACCTAACTATTACATATAATCTAATAAAATGGCGTACTGTGGAGGAAAAAGACTTTTTGGGTTTAATCATGCAGTGGGATTTCAAATTTTTTTTGGGGACTCTTTATCAAAATAGTTGGCTTGTCTGCTGATCACTTTTTCCTTTCTCTTCCTTTTATGATTGAATGTTTGATATATTTGAGCATATGACATTATTGTGGTGTCATTTGACTCATCTGAACCGCATTGCTAATATCAAGTTTTAAATCCCGATGACTTCTGGAGTAAAGGCTTGGAATTACGGCTTACTTTGTCAGAAAGCGGATGGTGCTGTAGATGAAAAAGATTAAAAATAAGGGGTATTCACATGTGGTCATTTACTGTATAGCAGATACACCGAAGTAGTGGTGCCTGATATAGAGTGGTGTTTTTGTTTTCTTCGAGGTCATAACAATATCCTAATTTGGATGACATTTCATGCGTCTACATCTCTCACCCTGTTTTTAGTCCTCTCTTTTACTTTATATATATATATATATATCCTTTTCACTACCCACTTGATATGACAGTAAAAGACATGATGGGTCATCGAGAACAACAACTCGCTCAAAAAGAGGCATGTTAAAAAGAAAGTTTGGGGAACAAGATTACTCATACCAAGGTAATTTTTTCTTACAGTTGGAAAACCAGGACCTGAAAAGAAAGGTCTTTGAATGGAAAAAGAAGGCATTAGAAAAGGAGGCGCTCTATCATACCACCATAAAACAATTTCAGGCACAAGAGCAACAGCTAATCGCACGCCATCAATCTGAAATGGAAGCTTTGACGGCAATTCATGTGGAGAAAATGAATCATCTATCATCCATTCTTCTATCTTTGCAACAACAATCTGAACAATCCTCTTTTCCTCAACAAGTGGTGATAGAGGTAAATGCGGGATTCGAATATGTTAAAGCGGCGATTAAACTTTAGATTTGTTTTTTTCGTTTTAGGAAAGGGAAACACCTAAAGTTATTCATCATCGACAAAAAGCCACTGATTTGATCTTAAATATGAATGTAATGCATAGCTATTTTTTTTTCTAAACACATGCATCTAACGATTTTACTATATCTCATAAAGGAGTTGATGTCGGCGATAGAAATCAAGATTCATGGCTATATGGATGACACAGTGGATGACACAATGAATGCAAGTTCGGACGACGATCAGATGGAGGACTCTGTGACCCCTGAAATCCATCATCCTCGGCTCAAATCAAAACCGACATTGGAAAATCTTACCAAGGTCATTCCAAACTTTTTATTAAAGACATCAGGAAAATCAGAGCAGTGGAAAATGACCAGCCGCCAATCGATGATTAAAGGTCCGCCTGTCACCGCATAATAAAAATCAATCATGCATACTATTTATAGACCAATTCCCAATTGCTTTGTTGTTACCATCATATGAATATGTAGGGTATCTTTATTTGAAGGGAATATATAATTAAAAATATGTAATAAGGGGTATAAAACTAATGACAAATACAAAAAAAAAAAAAAAAAAAAAAAACTATTCTACTACCACCGTTAGTTTGCCACATTGAATAGCCAGACTAAATGCTTGTTCCATATCCGTATCCGTGTTCAGGGGCATAACCACACCACTATCATTCTTGTACTTTAGTTTGCCACCACCATCACCACCTAAACGTTCCTTCACCCGATGTCTTAATTCGAGCAGGGTACAGTCCGCGGGTAGTTTTACAGCAAAGATGTCGTCTTGATGTACGATTTTAATCTTGACCATATCACCTTTAGTTGTCGGGAGAGGAGAAAAAGGAAGAGGAGCAGATTTGACCACTCGACTGCCCTTTTTTGGAGCATAATCCGTTTCCACGTCGCCTTTTTTCAATTCAAAGAGTTCATGTTGATTATATGCTAGTAGCCATTTACAGTAGTCATCCAGATCTTCACGACGTTGTTCTATATATACATATAAGAATGGGTTAATAAATTAACTCTATTTCTGTACATTTGATTTATAAATTTATTACCAGTAATGATATCATCCACGATTTCCAAAGGTTCGGGCATCCATGGTAGACTTTCAAGACTATCCTCTCTTTCGTGCAGTAATCGGAGATGGAATTTGTAAAAGTCTGTTTATGAAGAGGGAAGAAGAAGAATATTAGGAATATAGTTTACCTTCCCCCCCCCCCTTTTTTTTTTTTTTCTTCTTCTTCTTTTTCTTTGTAATACCTACCTTCATAAGTTCGATACAAGATACGGTGCCTTCCATTGTCGACGGTAGCAAACAAAACAAACCAGTACCGATCACATTCCCAGATAAACGAATTAACAGTGATTGCCACCACATTGGATATTAATTCAACAGATGGTCTTGGTGAAGAGTGTGACGACTGACACTTCGGTTTCCGACGTTTAATAGCAATAAAGGTACTATTTGGGCGTAAATTGGCTGGTTCATGAGAGTGTCTTGATTGTGTATCGGGTGAGGAGGCAGG
Organism: Chlamydoabsidia padenii; assembly: GCA_025330725.1. Lineage (NCBI taxonomy): Eukaryota > Fungi > Mucoromycota > Mucoromycetes > Mucorales > Cunninghamellaceae > Chlamydoabsidia > Chlamydoabsidia padenii. The sequence goes on from JAIWND010000001.1 coordinate 584,594, forward strand.
TAAGGCAAATTGTTGGCGACGTTCCTGACGTTGAAGAGTCAAAAGGTGGTGATGCTGATCCGATAGACTGCTTGAGATGGAGAATCGATCCAGACTAGATTTTTGAGAGTGATTGAATGGTTGGCCGTAAAGTGATCTTGGTGATTGATTTGTAAAGTCTTGAAGTTTGACAAAGGAGATGGGAACCAAGCCGCGCCTGCCGAGATCGCCTATGGTTTCCGCCAAATACCATTCATTGTTCACCTTTGATATTACCATAATTGTGTCGTTTGTTTTGCAACTCAATTCATCTGGTCGTTCCGCCACAAAGTCGTATAACATAGTACCATAGCATGAAGTCGAGTCCAATAAAGGTAGTTTGCTTGAGATACCTATAGTAAAAACAAATATAAAAAGGTTAATATTTGATCAAGAAGAAAGACTATTATTCTATACCATACATACCTAGTTTTTTACTTGAATAGTCTAGTGGTAAAGCAGGTTGAATAGCAGTGAGAGTACGAGGTGTTTTATCCACCACTTCAAAGCAGTGTACAGGTACTAAACCACTGACATTAGTAAGAGGATTGTTGACGGCAAACCAATGACGATCATTTTGCCTTCCCACCACATGGAAGAAGTCGCCTTTTTCAAAAGACAGTTCATGAGGTTGTTGCGCCGAGTAAGTGGTAATTGCCTTGATAATCTTCTTGGGAAGTAGAGTGTAATCAATAGAATTTGTTGACTTATTGTAGTTGATTTTGGTGACCGAGTTATTGTTCAACTTGTGTTTGTCCTTCAAAGAGAACATGACAGGTAAGTAAAAAATGGAAGGGGGTAAGGTACGATATATAAATAAAATAAAAAAAGAAGAGGAAAAGAGAAGCGGAGAAAAAAAAAAGTGGGGTCTTTATATTTTAACCAATGGATGGCGAGGAGAATCCTGCTTATGCACTTAGATGAGCGGGATTTAAAAAAGGGAGTTCGCTGAAAACAGATTACTTGGATTGGGTCATGCTATAAACCCAGAGTGGCGATCATTGAAGATGAGATAGAACTCTTTTTTGAAAAGCAGAGAGCCTTGTATGCATATTGTTACTACACACCGTATTTAACACAAAGGAAGCGTATTTTTAAAACACATCACATTGTAAAGCGCCCACAGCAAAACAAATATAAAGGTCTGGCTCGGAATGAAGACCACATGACGTCTTTTTTTTTTTGGGAACCTTTTTTGAAAAAAAAAAAAAAAAAAAAAAAAAAAAAAGCGGACAGGGCAAAAAGAACTTTTTTCCACTTTTCTTCCTTCTATCTCTCCCTCAACATTCACCATTGCCGCCATTTACCTTAATCTTGCTCAAACCTGTATCCATTCATCTTGGAACTTCCGATACTCAACATTATCACAAAACATATACACATAAAGTAAGTAAACGAGTAACTGAATAGTACAACAATATAAAGTCAGTTGACTTTTTTCTCTTGATTCATGAAAATGACGATACTATATCCTACTGATAACTAACTCCATCTTTTGTTCTTTTTATTTCTAGGAAACCAACTTTATCAACACATGACACAAATATTCCCCTCAACATTGAAAAATCAAAATGTTCGCTTGGATAAAGGTAAATAGTAATTCTTATCATTTTTGATAAAGAATAGGAAAAGCCCCGTGCTTTTTCGCAGCAGTTTATGTAACGATACTCATTTTGTAATCTTTTCTTTTTTATCTTATTTGACAGATGCCAAATCAATAGTATCGACATCACAACAGACTTTGGGCATAATGCATAATAATCACAACAATACGTATCACTCATCAACTCACCAATCACAACCATTCCGGCGCCACAACACTTCTTCGGCACCACCCATTGGACTTTATAATCGTGCCTCGTGTGGCTCACCTTCTCCTTTTGCAACGACTGCGGAACCTGCACGACCAAACTCAACTCCAGCCTATTATCATCCTCATTTGACAAACCGCCGATACCAAGATGACATTGCTGAAGATGAAGAAGAAGAAGACAGTGATATTGACTACAACTCACTGTTTGAAGCCATGAATGACTCACCCAGCCTAAATCCAACTACTAATCAACATCAATATCGTTTACTTCAAACAACAAATGGTCAAGATTCATTCGATACAATGCTATCCTACTTACGAAAAGATGATGAACTGATACAACATATGGATACTATCGAACAACTTGAAAACATATCCTTCTTGCGTGTGATGTATTTAGGTGTGACTTCAGCCGAAGAACGACGACTCTTTTTAAAAAAGTTATCGGATGGTTTATCAAAAACATTTTTCCGTCAAACACCCTCTGCTCTACCTTTACCTCATGATTCGACATCCTCATCATCTACTGCTTCTGGCGGTACAAACAACAGTAACAACACTCGCCTTTCGAATGGTTTCCGTGAACGCCGGCATCATCTTCTTCCTTTGCATCTATTCTTCACCGACACTCTCGACAACAGTGACAAGAATGGCGATGATAATGGTGATGATCATGCTGCCATGTTTGAAGAAAATGGTGTATCAATAGTGGAAGCTGACTTTACAACAGACAACCACAGCACTAGTCATCGGCCTCAACATCGTCATGAATCTGATTTGGTCTTGCATTATATCTACACCCAATGCCAACAAAGCCATTCATCGGTCTCTTTAAAATCCATTCTCAACCTACCACCACATTGGGAAAATCAACCTTTCAACGGCCATGTTTTCTCTGAAGGGACACCAGGCGGAATCGATCTTTGCGTGTACTTTTATCATGATGCTCAAGGTGGGGATGATGTCATCAAAGATATGGAACTCTTGTGGAAAATCAACGCTCTTCGTATTCCTGTCTTACCGATCATGTCCATGTCTAATCAAGTCCAATTGGGAAAACAAGTAACACCGACATCTCCTCATTCTCTTGGCCTATCTGATGACGATGACGATGACTCTCACAACACTTCTTATCTCAAGCAACGACCTATTGATGTGCGAAGGACTGAACTGGCACATATCTTCTCACGATGGCGAATTAAAATGATGGATATTTCCAACTTGGATATAATTGGTCAACCCTCCTTCCAGCAAAAAGGCAGCTCTCGGCAGAACTCGACTCAAGAAGACAAAATGATTGAACAACGTTTAGGCCAGGCTTGGGCTTTGTCCAGTATCATCTCACCCACTCCATATCATATTCTTACACTCTTCCAGTTTGTGGCCATGGACAGATGGGCGGTATCAAAACTACTCGAGAACATTATGGATCAAGCAGAAGAACGGCGTCATACACCTTCCACCTCAAAGGCAACTTTAACAACATCAAAAGATCTACCACCATCATCATTGCCTATTGTCGACAGTACTTTACCAACCTCCGACTTTCAGCATAACAAACAGCACTTATCAGCACATGACGATATCAAGAAATCCACCACCATCTTATCATCATCATTCACTGACATCTTGGCGAACATCATCAACAATATTGTGCCGACATCATCAACCAATGGACTCTCCTCTAGCACAACCTCATCAACATCGTTACAACGCCAAGAAGATATTCACCATGGAATCCGATTACTATATGTTCTTCCCTTCTTATTTTTGGCTGTCTATGTTTTATGGGTGGCGGGTATGATGACAACTGCTCGTCCTTGGCATGCGTCCTTGGTCATGGTCTCTCATCAAGGTGAAAAATCCATGACACTGATGGTGAATGTCTACGACGGCCAAGACCAACCGCGCTGGGCGCCCGAACCACCTCAGATTACCACCAACTTACCATCAACATTGCTCACCAACAAGACACATTCATTGGAAGGACAATACTTTTATTATATCCGACTACCTCGATGCAACACTCTCGATCCGAAACTCACCTACTCTATTCAAGTCATGTCTTCTGTCACACGAACAGTCCAAGGCAGTCCGTTCAATATCCCACGCTATGTCTTGTGTGATCCTTCTTCATCGTCAATCAAATCAGATGAAGATACCGATTCACCCATCATGGAAGCCTGGTACCATTTTAGGCAACATACTCGCTTTTACCTCAGGAACAGCGCCAAGATTGTGGAAATGATCTTTACCGAAGGAAAAGAAAAGGATTAGTCTGGTTTTTATACTTTAGTACTTCATTTGTTTATATTTGTGCCTCCCCCTCCTCTTTTTTTTTTTTTATTCGTTTACATAGTTTATCGACTCCCCTCTTCCCTAGTAAATAGTCATTGCTGTTTTTTTAGTTGGTATACCCCTAAATTGTACGTAGTCTAGTTATGTTTTTTATTTTAACCTTAAATAAAGATCTTTTTACCTTATAATGAACATATAATTCTGGTCTTTAATATCAGGAAACAAACTTTGTTCTTGTTTATAGGGTTTGTGTGATAAAGTTTGTCAAAAATATAGACATTCTAATCGTCATGGAGTTACAGATCAAAAAGTCAGGGCAGCCTAGATGAGCGGGATTTAAAATCATCCAACAGGGTTTCCTCCACAAGGATGTCGAGTATCTATCTTCTTTTCCAATGTTGTTGGCTGGATACAAAACACATAATAAACATCAAACATCTATTTCAAATGTGATGAACAAAATGGAAGTAGTTGAAATGTTCTCGCATGATAGCCAGAACAAGTGCAATCATAAGTCGGGTCAAATGATTTCAATCGCCGCTACTCTATTTTTTTTTTTTTTTTTTTTCTTACCCCATCGAAAACATAAAATATATATAGTCCCCCTTTCATTTTTCTTTCTATCTTTCTTTTTCCCCTATCATATACACACGATGGATTACATTCCGGAAGATTCACTCAAGAACCTCCATCAATACAGATATGGTGGCGTGGACAAGTCTTTGGTATCAAGATACATTCTTACCCCTTACTGGAATAATCTTGTCAAGGTCTTTCCACTCTGGGTAGCGTAAGTAGAATATGGCACCAGTGATAATCCTAACTAACAAAACAAATGATTCTTAATAGACCCAACCTGATTACCCTTATTGGTCTTTCGATCATAGGTGTTAATGTAGCTACTCTCTTTTATTATACTTCTGAATTGGGTCCTTGCCCCAACTGGGTTTACTACTCGTAAGTACCTGACATACGGGAAACCTTTAATTTATTTGATACTAACGCGTTACGATATGATATAGTTTTGGTATTGGCTTATTTGCATATCAATCCTTGGATGCAATCGACGGGAAACAGGCTAGACGAACTGGATCTTCTGGTCCACTGGGGGAACTATTTGATCACGGTAAGTGATATGTCATAACAATACAAAAAAGGAAAAAGGGAAACTCACATGTGAATAGGATGCGATGCGATCAACACTTCATTGGGTGTCCTTACTTGGGCATCATCGACTTCTTTGGGCCAAAGCTGGTGGACAGTGCTGTCGTTGATGGCCAGTCTGGGTAACTTTTATTTATCAACATGGGAAGAATATCATACGGGCATTCTCTACCTTGGTCATTTTAGTGGTCCTGTAGAAGGTGTGCTTATGTTGGTGGCCGTACATTTGACTTCGGGATATTTTGGACCTGCAGTGTGGACTTTACGATTGGATGAAGCCTTCAAGATGATCGATTGGACCAATAATCATCATACTCGTTTGATTGGAACTCTCCAGTTGAATCATCTCTTGATTGTCATCGGCTTTCTCGTCCTTATTTTGAACATTGTGACAGGGTAAGGAAGACGCGTGAAAAAGAAAAACATCCCAACTCACTCTTTTTGTGTGTGTGTATGTATGTATGTATCAATAGATTGATAAATGTGATTTCTGTCAAATTGAAACCTACGGACTACTCTTCGGGAAAAGATCGATCCATTGTCAAGGCAATGTTGGGACTGACGCCATTCATCACCATGTGTTATCTTTCTTATCACTGGATGTGCCTCTGGCCTGATCTAGTGAGTGAACACTTGGCCTTGTTTATTATTATTATTGGACTCTTCTTGGGTTATCAGGTGGGTTTGATGATCGTGGCTCATGTCGCCAAACTATCCTTCCCTTACTTCAATCTTCCTGTCATTGGTCTCTTGTCACTTGGTAATGTGTATGCATATCTCGAAAATGAAGGCTATCTGTAAGTAGAATAGAGGTTGGATGGAAAGAAATGGGATCACTCATATACTTTTTTTTTTTTTTTTTGGTAATTAGGTCTAATGCAAAGGATCATCGCACGATCGTCCTTTGCATGCTTGTCTTTGCCGTCCTGCAATACGTCACGTTTGCCTTGTCGACGATTCGACAAATTTGTCATTTCTTGAACATTGGTTGTCTCTACATCAAACACAAGAAAACCAACTAGACTTACAATCCCTCCCACACATCCCCTCTTGTATAGTACATAGTTTATAGTTATATCATTTCTTTATTGTTTATAGAATGTGACCTTTGATTATTTAATTAATAAATATCATATTATATTATTACATGTCTTCTGCTTAACAATACGTAGTGATCAAGTGACAAAGCTCGGCTCTTTCTGGTTCGCCTTGAAAGCCGATCCTCAAAGCAAGTGCATCGATCAATCGACTAAATTAGAACTATATTTGACACGTCATATTACAACAATGATTCTTGTCTAAACACAAGGTTTCGCATAAAGTTTCGGCTAGTGACCCTTTGCATGATTTTATAAAATTGAAATCCCGCTCCTGATTGTCAAGCGCTTGAATTCTTGTATCAGTCAGGTCAAGTCCAAGGTGATGTTGACAGATAATTGGTCTCTGATAGTCTTTATGATCATCAATATAGATTGGTAATTGAGTAAGCGGTGATCATTCCGAATCTGATTATGAAATATACCTACGGTTTGTGTGGGATTTTTTTTTTCTTGATGATGGTTTTTCAAATATGAGACTCAAGCCTATAGTGAGCTGAAAATATATACATAGAATTGTTGGCGAACAATACTTTGAGCTACTGTTTGCTAGGATGAGCCCCATGGCCGCTCCCATACTGGTTGGAGGTAGACTTTAATGCTCGCCCCTTGGTAATTGTGTTCTTTTAGGTTATCATCTTAGCTACAGAGTAGTTAAAAGCAGATGTAACTAAAGACAATATGTCTGAAGGCAATATATCTGCGCACGTTTTTAAATAATGATATTTTTAGAATAAAAGGGGGCATGAGCTGTATGTGTCAAAAAGGTTGAATTCGAACGCCGATTTTACATAAAATCAAAAGTATTTAACCTTTTTCTTTCTTTCTTTCACTAAAGCGATCAACCCATTCCATACACTTTTATACAGCACTAATGTCTTATCGCAACGATTCATCCATACAACAACGCTCAAGGAAAAACACACCGGACAACACTGACCTTGATGATCTAGATTACCTTGACAAGGATCAATTCATCGTTGATGAAGAAACCCTTCTTGGCAACAACACTACCTCTAACACTCCTGTCCCTAAAATGTCCTCACTTTATCATCAACGAAAACAACTGTTCGGAATGCATTGGGTAGGTAACTTGATCGAGTACATCTTTGTACCTTTTGTAATTTTAACCAATCTTTTATATACCACTTAGAACTCAAATAAGCTACACTGGATATTCTTAGCTTTGGCCATGGCACTTTTACTGTTGCTAATCAAGATATTCACCTTTGTAAACAACGCCCTCTTTTTCTCAACGGATCGACAGACAGAAATACAAAAAGAAAACTACTACAATGGAACACACTACTTTGGCAACACAACGATTCTGATCTCTTTGGATGGGCTTAGAAACGACTACTTAAAACGTGGCGTCACTCCTCATTTGAAGAACTTTGGTAAGTAATAAATATAAAACAGACAGGAAACTCACTTTTTTTTTTCCTTTTGTCGTATGAATCAAACAGGTGCTACTGGTATGCAAGCTGAATACATGTTACCCTCCTTCCCCGTAAGTAAATAGGTAACATCTCGAAACTGTGTTTAACCCCCGACTTGTCTTCTTCCTAGTCAATTACTTTCCCCAATCATTGGACACTTGCTACTGGCTTATATCCTGAATCTCATGGCATTGTTGGTAATGAATTCTACGATCCTACTTTAAAGGAAAAATTCATACACAAAAAACCCCTCATCAGCAGACAATCAAAATGGTGGCGTGGTGAACCTGTATGTGATGATGATGAAGAAAAAAAAAAGGGGGGGTGCGGATGTATGATTAACGGCTTTAAATCTTCCTTTATAGATCTGGAAAACGGCAAGTAATCAAAACAAGCTATCTGGTGTGGTGATGTGGCCTGGATCTGGTGTACCGACAATGAAACCGGATTACTTTATGGATTATGATCGCAACACCCCAGCTGTTTCTAAAATGGATACTGTCCTGGATTGGTTGGACTTGCCACTGGAGAAACGACCTCAGATGATATCTGTCTATATTCCTCAAATCGATCAAAAAGGACACGGTGGTGGCCCTGACGGCCCTGATGTAAGTTTACAGTATCAACAGTAACAACTAAAAGATTTGCGCTCATTGTATATAATTAGATGAATAGGATTTTGCATAATATGGATGATGCTATTGGCCACTTACTTGATGGATTGAAGGATCGGAACTTGAACTCTCATGTCAATGTGGTTATTGTCAGCGATCATGGAATGGCAGCAACACACAAAACTCGGGTCATCTATTATGATGATATTCTCTCTGCTGAATCCTTGTCTTACCTGATGAAACGCGAAGTATGGCCTTTACTGAACCTACGACCTCGGGAGGATGCACCACCTCATGCTCTTCAACAAGTCTATGATGAACTACTCAATTATACCAAGCATCACCAAGACGACGTTCACTTTCAAGTGTTTTTACGACAAGACGTACCATCACACTATCATTACAGCAACAACAACCGTATTACTCCTATTTTGGTGATTCCCGATGTTGGTTATTCTTTTGCTTTGCATGAGGAGTTTGACATTGGCTCTGGAAAAGAATATCGTCCTTTCGGAAATCATGGCTACGATAATCATGCGGTGGAAATGCGCGCAATCTTTTTGGCTCGTGGTCCATTTGTGGAACAGCGGTGGGGGCGTGGTACTATAGTCGAACCATTCCAAAATACTGAAGTCTATGATTTTGTTGCAAGCACACTAAACTTGGAACCTAGTCCTAACAACTGCACTCTTTGCGGTGGTAATTTTATATCTTCCTAATTATAACCTCAATAAAATTCAAATCCCGTCTTTTTTTTTACTCTTTTTTTCCTTCTCTCTTTTTTTTTTTTTTTATTCTCCCTTCTTCTTTAAATTACAATCTCACTATATACAATTGTCCATGCAAGTCAAACGAGGCCCCACCATACCAAAAAAGCCTCACTATCTATCAACCACAGACCACGAACTCACCAATGACACTGCAGACATAATTAATGATACCTTGATCACCGACACATCTCCACCTCGTCAACCAGATTCTACAACCTCCATCACCACTCAAACAACCACACCACTCCACAATAAACAAACATACCACATGGGCGGTCAAAAGTCAAATACAAGGAAACCATTCTATAGACGACCCAAGCCCGTTCTCACCATACAACATTTAACTTTGTACTCTTCCTCATCCCCGGACAATCTATTGGCAACCAAAGCTCACACCTCAACGGCTTCTTCTTCGACTCATATTGGTAGGCAACGGGCGTCATCATCTACACAGTCTCAGCAGCAACAGAATGCAAAAGACCCGACAGTGGAACCACCTAAAAAACCAAGGCAAGTCAAAAAGCTATACTTGTGATGAAACACAATTAGGTAAAACTCATCTTGCTCTTAATTTTTTAGGCGACCAAGTGCTCCACAAGTACAAAGCAGTGGGAATTACTCCAAACCTGACAATCCATGGAACTTTGACTTGCTGGAACAAAAACAACAACAACGTAATTCGGCGAAAGAACATGCCAAGCCAAGTGGTCTCCGCCCTGATGTGCCCAGAGTCCAACCTGTCCCTTTGAACAACAACACCACTCACCCGACGTCTGCCTTTGCCTCAAGCCAATCTCAGGTAACAAAGTAATAAATAGTGTCAAAGAGGAAATATACTCACTTTATATTTACATAGTCTCGAAGGGGAGCTGATATCCGCACCAGTAAATACGATGCGACAATTGCTCACCTTGTGGAAATGGGATTTAGTGCTATCGAGGCGGAAAATGCGATAGAGTCAAGTCATGATCACTCAATCCAAGGTGCTCTTGATATGCTGGTAAACAATGGTAGACAGCAACATGATACTCAGCAACGGAAAACTCAATTTGGATTATCATCAACTACAACAGCAACAAAATCACCGCCACTTGCATCCACATCTACTTTTTGGAAGTCGAAATCTGATACGGAACAACAATCACAACAACAACTGAATGGGGATGATAATTCTTCGGATGATGATGACGCTTTACTCAATGATCAAGAATGGGAACGACAACAAGAAGTTCGACGACGGGAATACTTGGAATCATTGAAGAAGCAACAGCAGCAACAGCAGGAAAATCGACGACCCAAGTTTGACAATACCTCCAAATCATCATCTTACACCAAACCTATGCCTGATCATCCTTCATCAACGTCAAAAACACCACCTAGCACAAACACAACATCAAGACCTACCTCTGGAGGCTCTCGACACAACTCTACGACACAACCACCCATCAGCCCCGATTTGATCAAGAAGGCTATCAAAGCAAGGACACGCGGTAACGATCTCTTCAAGCTAGGCTATTATGGCGACGCAGAAAAGTCATACAACCAAGCCTTGGCCATCCTACCCGACAAACACGACGTAACGGCAGTGGTCAGCAACAACCGAGCAGCAGCACGATTAAAAAATGGCCAATACCGACAATGCATCGTCGACTGTACATTTGTGATCGACTGGGCACGACAAAAGAGTCATCTTCAAGACAAGACATCAGTGTCAGTACTCGAAGGGGATATCACAATTCGATGGCATGATCAACTGGCGAAAGCTCTTCACCGTAAAGCAGAATCATTGGAAAAACTAATGCGATGGACAGAGGCAATACAACTGTATGAAGAATTGATTAGGATGGATTCGGGGGATACAAAAGCACAACATGGACTTGCTAGATGTCAACCTACACCTACACCACCGCCACCTCCACCACCACGACCTGCGGCAACTCAGACGACGACAACGGCGACTGCTTTCCCTGGTTTGGATTATAGTATCTTTGAAGAATCACCACCTCCTAGCAAAGCGGTTGCGGCCATGCGGGCTCGACAGGCGGAATTGGCGAAAGAAGAATCGGAACGATTGGAAAAGGCGGATTTGGTCAATGCGCGGATCGATCGTTGGAAACGGGGTAAAGAGAAGAACATCCGGGCTTTGTTGTCTTCTCTTGATACTCTACTTTGGCCAGGGGCTCAATGGCGTGGATTCTCAATCAATGAACTACTGGAACCGAAAAAAGTCAAAATTTGTTATATGAAGGCTATCTCCAAAGTGCATCCTGACAAGGTAAGTCCCAATCGAACAAAAAAAAAAAAAAAATCAAACCAGCACACTCATCTCTCTCTCTCTCTCCTTTTTTCAATACATACTTATGATAGCTACCATCATCAACTACTGTGGAACAAAAACTACTAGCAAGTGGGATCTTCTCTGTTTTGAACCAAGCCTGGGATGATTTTAGAACTAGTAACAAAATTTAGATTAGTGTATTTGACCTATATTATTATATAAATAAAATCCTGCTGTTGTTTTTAAACGCCAAATCGTACAGACATCTCAAACTTCATAAAACTTTGAAATCCCGCTTTTGCACAACAATGTGCTGTGCCCTCCTCAAGAGGGGAGCAGAAGAGAAGTTGGGTGGAGAGAGACTGCATACATAAATTTGGGCTCTACAACGAGTAACGAAATATCGACCGACAACGCTTCCCCTCCATGATCATGCCCCAAAATCGGGAATTGCGTATTGAATTTTGGTGTTCGGCGTTTGCAAATGAAGTCTTCTTCCGTCTACAATAAAAAAAATTGACACACAAGACAAAACTTAGTTCAAAACCCGCTTACTCTCGCCTGGAATCTTAAAAGAGCTCTAATGCCTTAATGAACAAGTGATGCTAATGACAAAAGTGACCATGTGTATTCCTTAGCCTATTTACAACAAAGTTTACATAATGGCCATTGTACCAAGTCCACTGTATGGAGCAGTATAGCCTCAAGATTGTTTTACCCTGACTTTTGTGAAAAAAAAAAAAAAAAAAAAAAAAAAAAAAAAAAGTTGCAGAATGAATTCGTCGCAAAGAAAAGGTAAAAGTCATTGCAAGTTTAAACATACTAACACAAGGGTCTTGGTACTTGAATTTGCGGTAAAGTATGTTGGAAATGGGTCATAGTGTCCACATGGCCCTTTTAATCATTAGCATCCGTTGACGATGGAGCGGTAAAGCTCCTTCCAACTCTGACCAGGGACTGGCGGGATTTGAAAATGATTTCTGCTTCTGTCTGTAAAAAAAGTCTTCGTCCTTTTTTCTTGCAAAAGACAGGTAAAACTAATTGCAAGCTTGGACTGACTAACACAAGGGTCCTCGTGCTTAGCTTTTGCAGTAAAGTATATTGGAAATGGGTTATAGTATTCACATCACCACTTTAATCATTAGCATCCTTTAACAATGGAGCGAGGAGAGCCCATCGAAGATCTTAGGTAAGGCGGGGTGTGAATATGAAGTGGGTTTCCTGACAGGTAAAAATCATCGCAAGTTCGGGCAGATTGACACAAGGGACTTGGTGCTTGGCTTTTAACCTAACTACCATAACCATTTGATGTTTAATAAAGACTCCATCTTTTTGTAACAGTTATATTTTATTGATTTGCTTGACTACACCTACCCACCTTCCTCCACTTCCAATATGGTTGGATGAATCCTCTCTCTCCTCTGTCTTCTTTCTGTTTTCCTTCCGCCACTGCCAATGTGGTCAGCCAGACTGCAACGGCTATCTGCTGATTGGAGTGTAGTTTTATTAGGAAAAGGGGGAGCAGAGGGTCTATTGATACACATGACGTTATCATAACCAAACTCTTTTTTTTTTTGCATTGATCGGTGTTTATTTGAAATCCATCTACCAGTACATTCTAGCTTCTTTATATGTATTGATTGATGGTCAGCATGAATTGATCGTTTGGGAATAGTAAAACTGACTCAAATACATGTGATTCTATCGTCTCCTACATTGATTGACAAGGGTTTGCCCATTGAATTGATTGGTTCGCCATCAATTTTCATTCTTCTTTCCGCCATCCTTCTTCTACGTCCCGTATGTGCTCTACTGAGGCTTCAACGATTTCAAATCAAACATTAATGAAGATAGGTGTTCCATCGGGAATTCATCCGATTTTTTTTTTTTTTTTTGTTTATTTCATTTGGGGCGTTAACGCAGTCCTACCCTTAACTGCTTCGGGTAAGTTTTACCATTTCAAAAGACAAAATGGGCTGTCCACGCGTACTAACTGACTGTTTGCGTTCTTTTCCTATGCATCATTCCTTTTAATCATTCCTTTAAACTACTAATTTTAATAAAACTAGTAACACTAATAAAACTAGTAACACAAATAAAACTGTTTATACATCATCTTTTTATTTATTTGAATATATTAACATAATACAATAAGATGGGTGGAAGGGGGTAATCTATTATATTCTATTCTACTTTTAATCAAGACCGTTTTGTTCGACTGAGACCAGACGTTGACCGATTTAAGAGTGGGGCATGATCCATCCAGGCACTAAGCCGTCTTTCCAACCAACTTGGCGTCCGTTCATGATCAACCCTACTTGGTTTACTGCTTGTCAAGATCGATTTTGTCGAGGATGGAATAAGTGTCGGCGGAGTTTTTGACCGATTGCATTCGGGCTCTGTCAGAGTATCCAATGCGTATCGATGTCGTCGTCGTCGCACCAAAGCTGCCAGTTTCTTGAATAAGAATTGAGTTTTTCTTTGTGTGGTTGGTGGTTGTGGTGGTTGTGGTGGTGTCTTTTGCTGAGGTTGCCTGGATTGTGTCATTGAAGAAGAGAATGACAAGGAAGAGGAGGCCGAAGGTACTTCAGTTGATGTCAGTGATGATGTCGATGGTCGATGAATGTATGGGTGATGATGTTTCTTTTCCTTGTAGTGAGTTGACTCTATTGAAGAAGAAGAAGAAGAAGAAGAAGAGGACGAGGACGAGAGGGGTGATAGAGTACCGTTCATTGAAGATGCCTTGTAGTGGTTACAATCAGAGACTCGTGTGCAGACATATAGTGGTGAGTCGATCGAATGGCGTGTAAAGTTGGTGTCCTTGCATGATAAAAGTTGTCGTTTATGATGGGAGGTGGAAGACGATGATTGGTGTCGAGTATTGGATTGCCGAGTCAGATGTTTCGGATATATATCTGATGCATTACCGTTCTCTGATTCATTACCATTCTCTGATGCTGATGACGATTTTCTTGATTGCCTTGTATTTTCCAGTCGCATCATTCGTTCCCTCGTCAAGTAGTATATCGATAAAAACGGATGATAAGCTGCCGGTACTGTCTGTGGATCGTTGTAGGTACCCCATATCATATGATTTGTTGCTTTAGTGTTAGGTGAGGTGTCGGTAGAGTGATTGTTTTTGATAATCCAGTGTTGTCGTGTTTTGATGTTTTCTTGATTATCCAAAGAGGAAGCATGTATTTCAGACACATGTGTTGCCGATACCCTATAGACCGAAGACTGTAAAATCACCTGCATCTTCATCCGTATATCTTCAATGGATCCTAAGTTGAAGCCATAGGTCATGCGTTCCAACACTTGTTCATCCAGAGGCAGGCAGAGAGGTTCCCTAAAAGGCAAGTGATTCCGTACATACCCCGATTGACCTTCATTTAACCAAGCATGACGAATGATATCCGCCAAAGTGATACGCTGTTGAGGTTCGGCGACAAAGATGTGAGATAACAAGTGGTGACATTGGCTTGATATGTGAGCAGGATACGCCACCTGAGCCCGCTTTATTTTTTCATGTAAACCGGGAAGAGACCTGTCATCAAACGGAACGGACCCCGTCACCATCACATAGAGCACCACACCTAGACTCCAAATATCGATTTCAGGACCACGATAAGGACGACCATTGAGTAATTCGGGAGCAGCAAAGTAAAGAGAGCCACAATAGGTAGTCAGTTGACGTTCAGGACAAAACAAGTTGGAGAGACCAAAGTCAATGATCTTGATATTACGACCTGAATGATCAACCAAGATATTTTCGATTTTAAGATCCCGATGGACGATGGAATTACGATGCATGTAATCCAAGGCGCTGACTATTTGTCGACAAAAGTGACGAGCATGTTTTTCAGTAAGATGATCCCGTTTGACGATATAGTGCAAGAGTTGTCCGCCGCTAACATAATCCATGGTGAAGTAATAGTAGTGGATGCCAGCAACCATGTCGCGTAGATATACAATATGTGGGTGATTCAATAACATCATCAAGTGGCCTTCACGTATCGCTCGTAGTTCCCTTGAGAGTTCTTTAGGTGTCAGTTTTCGGTTTCTTGTTGCACGAGGAACTATTTTGATGGCCGCCTATTTTATTAAAAGAGGAGGTTGAAATATTAGCTTTATGCAAAGAGAGACAGATCAACTTGCCTTTTCACCAGTGACAATGTGCACACCGAGTTTAACTTTTCCCATCGATCCTTTACCCAATGTTTGTTTCAGAATGTAATTTCCAACTGCTTTGACGACACCGTGTTCATCCATTGTCACAATGTCAGCTTCATCGAGCAAGTAGGGAGTCACCATGATGAAGAGGTGTACAGTATGTGTGTATTAAAGTAAAAGAAAGTAAATACGTATGACTATAGTAATTATGTTGTGTTGTAGAGGTAAAGAGAGAAGATATAAATAGTATTAATATATATCAAGTAAAAGAGAAGGGAAAGAGAGAGGGAAAATAAAATGGACCCCAAAATTCGGAATTATTAAGTCGACGGAGAAACAAAAATCTCACTTTTTTTTTTTTTTTTTTTTTTTTTTTTCTCACCCCTTTCTTTTATCTTCTCTTTACATCTTTTATCCTTTCCTACTTGTTTTACTCGACCTTTTGATGACTGGATTTGGTAGTTCTTTACGCTCTGAATTCTTCTTTGAAGACAACTATATCCCTCTGAACCATGGCTCCTATGGCACATACCCTAAAGTCCTTCAAACTTACCTTCACGCCTTCCAACGCCAAGCTGAACTGAACCCAGACAAATTCCTACGGCGTGAAATGTTTCCTCTCTTGCAACGAAACCGAGAACTGTTGTCCGAACTAGTCCATTGTCATCCTGATGAACTTGTCTTTGTCACCAATGCCAGTATGGGTATCAATTCCGTGGTACGAAGTCTAATGCTCAAGCCCAAGGAAAAACTGCTACATGTAAGTGAATAGAAGCAAGACCATCCAACTACATAAACTAACACCACAAATCCTTCTGTTTCTGTGCCAACAACTATATATATATATATATATATATATAGTTTAGCACGGCGTATAATGCTGTGGATAGGACCTTGGCATATGTTCAAGATGCACACCAAGCCGAACTGATACCTATCGAACTTGACTATCCTATCAACGACGATGATATTATCGACAAGATTCAACAAACCATTGACTTACATCCACCTTCATCCATCAAACTCTGTGTCTTGGATGCTATCACGTCGGTCCCTGGTGTTCGTTTCCCTTTTGAACGGGTGGTGCAACTACTCAAGGAGCACAACATTCTCTCTCTCGTTGACGGGGCACATGCGATCGGGCAAATTCCTCTGGATCTCCATCACACTGATCCTGATTTCTTCATCACCAATTGTCACAAGTGGTTATTTACTCCTCGTGGTGCGGCTATCCTTTATGTACCCAAACGAAACCAACATCTCATCCATCCTGCTATCATCAATGCTGCTTATCAACATCACACTAATGCAAAATCTGATATCTCCAAGGCATTCCAGTTGGAATTCGATTGGCCGGGTACACAGGATTTCTCTAATTTCCTCCTGGTTGAAAAAGGTAAAGTGAGAATAGAAAGGGGGATTGACTCTTAATGGCTCACTTTTTTTTTTTTTTTTTTTTTTTTTTTTTTTTTTTTTTTTTTTTGGTAACTAGCATTGGAATACCGTCAAACTTTGGGTGGGGAAGAAAAGATCCAGTCGTATTGTCATCAATTAGCAGTGGAGGGGGGTCAACTGGCGGCTGAAATCCTTGGTACTGATGTGATGGAAAACGATCAAGGTACATTGACAGTCGCTATGGTCAATGTCCGTTTACCTTTAGGTCAGACTCGTCACTCGGTCAGTGACATTACTCAGGCCTTTATCGACAAACTTCTCTACGAACATCACTGTATGGCGTCGGCTTACTTCCATAACAATAAATGGTACGCACGTTTCAGTGCCCAGGTGTATAATGATTTGGATGACTTCCGTGTGGTGGCCAAAGCTTTACTGGCGGTTTGCAAGGATCTGGAAACATAGTGTAGTTTATTGATTAATTAATTAATGAATCAATCGATATCATAAATGTTGAAATAAAGATGTTTTTTAAGACTCCAGGATTTGTCTATTGTTATTTGAGGAAGAGGGGACATCACGCTCTGTGATCAAGATGGGCCGGGATTTAAATATTGCATGAATCGCTAAAAGGTCATGTTTTTTATTTATTCAGACAAAGTAAAAGATAGGATAAAGAATTACTTTTTAAAGCTAAAATATAAAGTCTAATCTGGTTTCTTCATACAAAAAAACAATGGGGAAGTATACAGTGATGTGTTAAAGGGAGCTAAATGTATCAGGGGTCTAAACTACAAGTTTGGTTAGCTGGGCATCAATAAGAGTTTGAAGACGGGGATCAACAGGAGTGGAAGGTGATGAGACTAGGGATTAAAAAAAAAAATGAATGTTAATATCCAGTCAGTGATCCATTGTCATTAAATTTATTAACTTACCGGCCTTTTTGCAGTATTCGATCTTTGACTTGAGTTCAGGGTGATCCTTGTTCAGTTGTGATACAGTGTTCAGAGACTTGATTGCCAATAACCATTTTTCTTGACGGACATAGATATCAAAGGCTAAAAGATGGGTATCCACATAACCAGGAGACAAACGGATCAAAGGTTCCACCAATAGATAAGCATCATCAACAGGATTGGCGGTCTTTAAATAAGATTCACCTTCAGGGTCTTGATCCACATTCTTTTTACCGTCCTTTTTGGATTGTTGTTCGTCCTTGTTGTCTTGTTCTTTATCGTCAGTTGTGGTGGAAGGAGTAGTAGTTGGTGCATTAGCAGTGACGGTGATGGGTTCTTGGTTTTCCTTGTTTGCCTTGAGTTCAGCCTTGCGTGCCTTGTTTCTTGCCTTTTTCTTTTCCGCTTCAGTCATGTTCGCTTCGTCCAAAGAGTCCGACTTTTTAGGTTTATCCGCCAAGGTCATGTATACCGCAATAGCCCCCTTCACAGCTTTGGCATAGTATGGGTGTCCACGCATTCGGTCTTCAGATCGTAACATATCCACATAAGCGCGCAGGGTTGATTTTCCAAGACAATAGGCATGGAAGTCGAATTGATCTTCAAAGTAGTCGTCGTAGAATTTCACCACCGCCTGGAATCGTTTCAATGCCTTGCCATAGTTCTTTTGTCGAGCATAGGAGTAACCTTCTTCAGTCATGAACCATTGACACTGCATATCCACCATATCTTTTACAGGATCCACATCGCGCTACAAAATAAAATAAGTGTTAAAAACAATCCAGGTATTACATAACCCCCCCCCTCACCCAGTGACTTACTCTTGTAAACAATCCAATAGTCTTTTCGGCATCTTCAACCCGATCGGCTCGGAGCATATACTTGGCACATTTGGAGTTGATGAATCTGTCTTGTAAATCGAGTTCACGAGCATCGTTCATCACATCAGCAGCGTCTTGAGGCTTTCCAGCATGCTACAACAAAAGCATCAAATTAGTAACATGTATTTCTTTTCCTTGGTCCCTGAATCCTTTATTACCTTCAAGATACGACCTTTGGTCATGTATAATTCTACTACTGTAGGAGAATGTTCGATTGCCTTGTTGATGGTCACTAATGCCTTGTCCAGTAAACGATGATAGTCATAATGTTGTGCGAGATAATAGAGACACCACAAAAGCGCAGTGGGTGGTTCCTTGGGTCCTAAATGGAAATAAAAGGGTAAAACAACTTGTTAAATAACGTGCTTCCAATTCATTTCATTATAGTTTGTTCTTACCGTTTTCTTCAAATGAGCCATTCTTTTCCAAAGAAGCACCATAGGATTCCACCAATTCGGCAACTACCTTTTGCTTGTTTTCGTTGGAGTAATATTTCTTCATAGTGGCAAACAAGGAAGGTACACCTTTACGGAGAGCATTCTGGATAGTAGCCACAGCCTTGACCTTGAAGGATTCATCTTCAGCATAATAGAGAGACAAGTCTTCGATGGCTTTTGATCGAGGGTATTGAGCAAGGAGATCGGTCAAGAGTTGATTTGCTTCGGTTTTCTTGTCATCTACATACCCACAAAAAAAAAAAAAAGTAAATCAGTCAACCAAGAATTCTGCCGGTTATATGATTCTTACCTTTTGTCAAGCCTTTCAGTTCCAGCAGTTTAGAGATGTATCGGCTATCGTAAGGGTTTTCGCTGATCAAAAGTCGGTAAGCTGATTCGGCTTCGTCCACCTTTCCAAGTTTGGTGAGATAGTGAGCCTTCTTTTCCTTCACGCTACGCTTGTCGGTGACTTTTGATTCGATGGTGTTCAGATGTTCCAAAGCTCCTTCATAATCGCCAGTTTCTTCAATAAGCCAGTTATGATAAAGTCGTAGTTCGGATTGTTCATAATTGACAGGCGTGTCCTATGGTATAGAGAGAGAAGTCAGAATACATGGTTTGATTTGGATATTGATATGTCTTTACCTTGAGAGCTTCTTCATGAGATTTCAATACAGCCAAGGCCTTATCAGGTTTGCCAGCCATTTGATAAGAGACAGCCAATCCGATCCAGAAAGGTGGGTTAGTAGGTCGATGTTGCAACAGTTGAGCACGAGCTTCCTAATTTTGTTTAAAAGGGTTGGTTATTGACCGTGTAAAACAAAAAAGGAGGCAAAACAACTTACGGCAGCAGAGTCATATTGTCGAAGTTGAGTTTGTAAAAGAGCAAAGTCTCTGAGGATGTTAACGTCGTTCTTGTTGTATTTCAATGCTTGAGTATAACACTTTGCTGCCTCAGCGTAGTTTTTGTCAGCGCGATGCATCAAACCATAAACATGCCAACCTATTTAAGATAGAAGAGAAGAAGAAGAAGAAGAAGAAGAAGAAGAAGAAAGAATCGAGAGTGAGTAATCAGTCTGTGTTCCCTACCACCAAATTATAATACTTACAAATATGAGAAGTCAAGTCATTCTTTACACCTTGTTTGACATATTCGTATCCTTCAGCCTTCTTGTCCAAATTGTTCAAAAAGATACCCTTTAAAGCCAAAGTTTCTGTAATAAAAAAAAAAAAAGAAAAAAAAAAAAAAAGAAAAGAAAAGGATGAGTAGTAAAGAGTTGAGTGAGTAGCAGTTATTAGTGTTAAGAGTCGTTTTGGTTACTTACCACCATGATTAGGATATTTTTTCAAGATGGATTCAGCTAGCTTAAGACCTTTCTTGTATTGTCGAAGTTCATAGTTTTTCTACAATGATATAAAAAGTAAAAAGTTAGTTTTCATGTGTATGAAGAAGAAGTATTTTCTTGACCTACCAAAACATTTCTAAAGATGGCACTTTCTTTAGGAGCAAGTTCCCTGTTGGCAGACATTATATCGAAGAATGAATGTAATAAAGGTGGTTTCCAAACGCGAAGGAAAAGTGAAAGGGAGAGAGAAGAGGAACCCTTCTTTTTTTTATTTTTCCCATCTTTGCAGTCACGACTGGAAAAAAAAAACACCGCCAAGTGGATAAAATGGGGGGGGCGAAATAATCCCATCACCGCCTTTTTTTCTTTCTTTTTTGTTCCCCTGTCTTTCTTCCTCGATAATAATGTCTCAACGTCTATTGTTTACCTCCAAACCTCTTCTTCGCCCTTTGAATAGAACCAACTTTGTTAATATATACCGACAACATGCCTGGAGACAATATACCAAGGAAACTCTCACTCGACCTCTAGCACAAGAAACCACTGTCACCACCACCTCAGAAGGAAAATTCAAACAACTGGCTCGAAAATATGGTCCCTCAGGTATCCTTGTCTATCTTGGTGTTGGGTTTATTGATCTTGGATTTACTTTTGCTACCATTCAACTGGTCGGATCGGATAAAGTCAAGGTAGTGGAAAAGAGTGTATTGGACATTTATCAGCAAACCAAGGAACGACTCGGGTTCAAGAAGGAAGCAACAACAACTACAACGGACACTACCTCGTCAAGTGAAGATGGGCAACTTGATGAAAAACCTTCTTTGACGTCTATCTTCTTACTGGCATATGGAATTCACAAGACTCTCTTGTTGCCTGTACGGTTGGCTATTACTACTGCTATCACCCCTGCTCTTGTACGAAAAATCCACGCTTGGGGATGGGCTAAATATGCTCCTCGGTTATTCGGTGTGGCTCCCAAAACTCCATAGATATTTTTATTGTTGTCATTTATTTACTATAGAATTTACATATACACCCACTTCCTCCCCACTTCCTCCCCACTCTTTTAAACATAGTCCCACATACCAAGATTATACATCATTATCATTTTATTATCATTTACTGTAGCTTTAGTATCCATATCATTTATAATAAAGACGGTTGCCTTTTTTAGGACTCGGAAACACCTCTTCCGTTGACTTTTTTTTTTTTTTTGACTCATAAACAATTGTGTTACTATATATAGTGGGAAATCAGGGTTATTCATTCCTCATTATGGATCCATTGACGTATACCCTCGCATGAAGACAATCAAATGACCATGCCGTGAGAGCATTGGTTTCAGGTGTACCGGGCGGGATTTGACATATTTTCTTATTCTGTATACCAAGTATGTGTAGAACAGGCTCTACATGGTGGGTTGCTCCCTATCGAGGAGTTTACTGATGGTATTATCCTGTTCTGACATTGATAATAACTAAAACAAAACAAAAAACCATCAAAGAACTTTGTTAAAGTGTTGATAAGTGTACCTCCAGTTAAAAGGCGGAGTTTCCAACTTTTTTTTTTTTCCAGAGAGAAAAAAATGATACGATTGGGACTTCCTTTACACCCCAGTGTCACACCTGAGCATGTTAGAATGATCAAAGTTGTAAGACCACAGTTGAAGACACGACAAAAAGAAGACCCAGCACGGTAGAGACCTATGTACACCATACAACACATTGCATGAATTATCCAACAAATTTAAATCCCGATTACAAGCATGATATTAAAAGATGATCTTTATTTATGACAAAAAATACAAACACAAGTGAGATTTTTTTAAATGATAATAAGAATGAATAATCACACACCTATACATGAGTAGTAATAACAACTAGACTATACTAAGGGGAAGGGGGGATAATTTATTTCTTGCCAGCCTTGGCAGCAGCCTTGGTGACCTTACCAGCCTTGTCGACCTTTTCGACAGCCTTGATGACACCAACAGCAACAGTTTGACGCATATCACGGACAGCGAAACGACCAAGAGGAGGGTAGTCAGTGTAAGCTTCCACACACATGGGCTTGGAAGGAATCATCTTGACGATAGCAGAGTCACCAGACTTGACAAACTTGGGAGCATCTTCGAGCTTCTTACCGGAACGACGATCGATCTTTTCCAAGAGTTCAGCGAACTTACAGGCAATGTGAGCAGTGTGACAATCCAAGACAGGAGCGTAACCAGCACCGATTTGACCAGGGTGGTTGAGGACAATGACTTGGGCAGTGAAGGAACCAGCTTCCTTGGCGGGGTCGTTCTTGGAGTCAGAGCAGACGTTACCACGACGGATATCCTTGACAGAGACGTTCTTGACGTTGAAACCGACGTTGTCACCGGGAAGACCTTCAACCAATTGTTCGTGATGCATTTCGACGGACTTGACTTCAGTGGTCACGTTAGCAGGAGCAAAGGTGACGACCATACCAGCCTTGATGACACCAGTTTCGACACGACCGACGGGAACAGTACCGATACCACCGATCTTGTAGACATCTTGAAGAGGGAGACGGAGAGGCTTGTCGGAAGGACGTTGAGGAGGGTCAATAGCATCGATGGCATCCAAGAGAGTCTTACCAGACTTGGCACCAGCCTTGGTTTCCTTGTTCCATCCCTTGTACCAGGGCATGTTGGTAGATTCTTCCAACATGTTGTCACCGTGCCAACCAGAGATGGGGACGAAGGGGACAGACTTGGGGTTGAAACCGATCTTCTTGATGAAACCAGAGACTTCCTTGATGATTTCGTTGAAACGTTGTTCGCTCCACTTGGTAGAATCCATCTTGTTAATAGCAACAATCAATTGACGGACACCGAGAGTGAAGGCCAACAAAGCGTGTTCACGGGTTTGACCATCCTTGGAGATACCAGCCTAAAAGGAAGACAAAAAGAACAAGACAGTGTTAGTATTGATCATTCCCCTTTTTCTTCCAATTCCCTAGTACCATTACTTACTTCGAATTCACCAGTACCGGCAGCAATGATAAGGATACCGCAATCAGCTTGAGAAGTACCAGTAATCATGTTCTTGATGAAATCACGATGGCCAGGAGCATCAATGACAGTGACATGATACTTGGGGGTTTCGAATTTCCAGAGAGCAATATCGATGGTGATACCACGTTCACGTTCGGCCTTGAGCTTGTCCAACACCCAGGCGTACTTGAAAGAACCCTTACCGAGTTCGGCAGCTTCCTTTTCGAACTTTTCAATGGTACGCTTGTCAATACCACCGCACTTGTAGATCAAGTGACCAGTAGTAGTGGATTTACCCTAACAATACAAAGGAATGACAAGATGGTAATTAATATTAGCAATGACAATTAACCTTCTTTTTTTTTTTTTTTACTTACGGAATCGACGTGACCGATGACGACGACGTTAACGTGAGTCTTTTCTTTACCCATGGCTATAATAAAGAAGAAAGGATTAGATTAGTATATACAAGTAAAAGTAGTGGATGGATGGATGGATGGATGAATGGATGGCACCTACCTGATAATTAAATATGAAGAGAGGAAAGAAAAAAAATTGGAATTTGGGAGGAGTAAAAGATTTATATAGTGAGCGGGATTATGTGAAGAAAAAATTTTTGGGTTCCCGGGTCAAGCAATTTTTATTGGTCAAAAAAAAAAAAAAAAAAAAAAAAAAGTCTATTCTACATTGCTATTCTATCTACATGGCAGTTACTTGTTTTTTAAACCTTGATGGTCCACCACCCCTACCACCCCTAGTATTGAATCCACCACGACCGCCCATAGGTTTTCCACGATTTCCACGATTTCCACGATAAGGTTGAGCAGTGATAATCGCACAAGGGTCACGACCACCAGGATAACCAGGCCACCCACCAAGAGTAGCCGGATCACGCATGTTAGGTTTAGGTGTAATCCGACCTTCCTTGACCGCCTTTTCATAATCCCGTCTCTTTTTACTTTTTCGTTTTGGTTTGGGTATCGTTGTTGTTGTAGTTGTAGTGTCAGTGGATGGTAAATGAAGAACACGTTTTGGTAGTTGAAGGGCAGGATAGGACCATAAAGATTGTTGCATAATATCATCATAACTAATACTGGCTTGAGCAACTTGTGTTATGAATGTCGGATCAGTTTCATCATGGTCTATTTGTTGTTGATTGGCGATTTGTTGTGATAAGGCGTTGGCTACTTCGTCGTCATTTTCTTTGATTGATACTTTGGCCACAGTGTCGGTTGAGAAGAGTCTAAAGGCAAACTCTTCTTCTTCGTCTTCGTCCATAGATGCTATGTGAATGTAAAAGAGGGTTGAGGATAACGTATAACAACAAACCGTTCTTCTTCTTTTATATATATGTTACCTTGTTCTTCAACAACAGTCGTTTCATCTTGGTCAGTTTCAACAAGAACCATATTCATCATGGCTTCCATCCTTTTACTTGTTTCGTCATCGTTTAATAAGGTTGATTCTTCTTGGTCGTTGTTAAATATTTCGTTTCGTTTGGACACCTTTGTCGTAGGATTTGATGCCATGATTCGTCTTTTTTCAACACCTATGATTAAAGGATCGATTAGTTATAAAGTTGTTTACAAGCATAGCTGCTATTTAAAAGAGTATCTGGTTTACCTGTAGTTGAATTCAAATATACACTGAAGGTAAGGATTGATAAAAGTGAAGTGGAAGGGAAAGAAAAAGGGAAGAATGGAAAAAATTTTTGTCGGAATTTTGAACTTGTCAGAAATTACCTTGTCCCTTGTCCCACGCAAAAGAAAAAAAGGTTAATCAGATTAGATAACGACATTTGTCATATTCATTGTGAACTATGCATAAATAGATCCTACTATCGAGTATTCTAGAAGCCAAGGAAGGCTTTTTTGTCCTTCTTGACGAATCCTGACCCTGTTGGTGCATTATTAGAACGCCGACCCGGTGGGCCCTGAGATACAACTGGAAATACTCTCGTCTTGCACTTTATGTTGACTATATCTAATCATGTGATGATGGTATATCTTAAATTCTTCCTTGTTTTCTCAAAGAGACGTATATGATATTTTCACTCGACCAGATTAGTTTCCGGCTACTACCGACCGGTATAAGAGGGGAAAAAAAAACATATATAAAGTGGCAGCTCATGGAGAACTGAAAACCATTTTATCTTTAGCAGCAAAACATGTTCACTCGGCGCTCTTTTATTCTCATCGCAAATACCTCGGTGATAGGAGGACCTAAAAAGATTTCACGACGATTGACAATGTCATCTTTTCATGATTCACGTCGACTCTATACAACAAACTCTTCATCAAGACATTCCCAAGTAGTCGCTCAGCTTGATTCGGTTTTCTATGAAGACCACAAACCAATTGTGAGGTAAAACAATAGAGAACAAGAAAAAAATCCAAACTGGAATTTTAAATTCCAACTCCGTTTCTTCCAGGAATGCCAATGCATCGAAAGCTGAGGTTATTTTCCAAAAGGTATGGAGTAACATTGAACAGCACTATGGAATCCAACATGTACGACTTCCCAGTGAAATTATTTTTTTGATGGGTGCTCCCGGGTAATAAAAGAAGAAGAAGAAAAAAAAAAGTCGATTCATGCATTTTTAAACCCCGGTATTGACCCTGCATACCTCTTATAGCGCAGGAAAAGGAACGCATACACCTTCAATTTTACAGGCACGTGGGATCCAAAACCAGCCCATTGGTGTATCACATTTGCTACAGTCACCAGAGTGTAAAACAATCATGGATCAAGGTTTACTGATACCAGATAGTCATGTGATTGAACTGATGCTTCATGCTATCCTGCGATCACCTTTCCCTGGAACAGGTGTCCTTGTGGATGGGTTTCCTCGAACAGAAATCCAGGCTCAAGTGTTGCGCCTATTTTATGATAAATGGTTCGAGCTTCACGCACGTTATAATGATTGTTATCCGTATGTGTTCTCCAACATGACACATGATGATCTCTGATGGTTTCTTTTTATTAGTCGACCCAACGTTAGGATATGTGTCTTGTATGTTGATGAAGAAACATCTGTGGATCGACAGATGGCAAGAGGAGAGCAAATACGACGACATAATCAACAGGTCAAATTGACAGGTCAAGGTGAAGTGTGGCAAGAACGTGCAACAGATTCTGATGAATTGGTAATCACCTCTATGATTATCTGTTTTCTTTTCTTTAATATAACCTCTTTGTTTAGTTGATGCGTGAACGTTATAGGATTTTCCAATCAAATTATGATTCATTATTACGATTGGCCACATCATTTCCTTTCCGTAAGTAAGCATGAATGATACGTCAAGCGCCGATTGAAATAACAAGTATTTTTGGAACAGACTGGATCGATGCTTCAGCAAGTCCCCAACAAGTACTCGGATCCATTTTGAAAGAACTCGATCATCATGAAACACAATCAGACAATTTGATGAAAGCCATCCAGTACATTGATCTTCACATTATACCACATTTACGTCTTGAGCAACTTTCCATTCCTATAATGTAAAAAGTCCAGTTTCCGACAAACAGAAAAAAAAAAAAAAAAAGTGTCGGGATATGAATTTTGATTGAACAACATTGGAACAATGAACCATGAACGGGTAAGACTAATAGACATATGTGATGATTGATCAAAATAAAACTGATGGATGATGATCGTCTTTTTAAATCTATTCTTGAAATCAGGAATCTAGATTTCACGTAACCTTCATCCCGACGAATGAACGTATCCTATCACCAGCTGAAACTTGAACATTAGTGTTGTCTGAAATATAGCATAGCTTGGTATATCTATATTGAAATGTATCCAATAGAGTAAAAGCACTTCATTTAAGTATCATATCGGGGTTTTTCATGCAAAAAAAAAAAAAAAAAAAAAAAAATCGGCCTCGGAAATATAAAAATAGACCAACTTTTTTTTTTTTTTTTCCTTCTCCACCTTTCTTTCATTTTCTTTTCTACTTTTTTATTTTTATCATTTAACATGCCCCCTCGATCAAAAAAGAACAAGCCCGCCAATAAGAAGAAAAAGTCGGTAGATTCTGCTCCTCCTACTCTTGTAACGACTTCGACCAGCGTACCACCTACACTCGAATCGATATCATCATCACCGGTTGAAAATCCTTCTGTCCAGGCAGCCATTGCATCTGTTGTGGCATCTCATTGTTTGGATATTCAAGGTATTGTGGAAAAGAACACGGCGGATCGATCGTCCTCCATTGTTGAAAAGGCTCAAGCGGCGATCAGAACACCACCACCATCGGCAGCACCAGTATCAACGACAGAAGGAATAGCGGGTGCCGCTTTATCAGCAGCAGTGGCCTCTGTTGTGGCCTCTCATTCACTAAATGTACATGGAATTGTCAAAAGTAACACTGAAATGATCAATGGCAATGCAACAACAAAGGTGCCAACTGAATCAACTACTACTTCGACGACAGCAGCACCTGCGACATTGGAAACAGCAAAAACACCAGCTACAGCAGAAACAATCAAGGCACCCATCACTGAAAGTAATACACAATCCACTGTGAATGAACAAACTTCGAATCAGCCAATGCAAACACCGGGGATCACCACCACATCACCTGAAAACAAGACCACTGTCACCTCTCCTGCTCCGGAGTCGGCTACTACTACAAAGAACCAACCTACCACCAATCAATCTACCACCAATCAACCTACTACCAATCAACCTACTACCAATCAACCTACTTCAAATCAACCTACTAATACTCAACCTACCAATACTCAACCTACTAATACTCAACCTACTAATACTCAACCTACTAATACTCAACCCACTACGAATCAACCTGCTACCACCAAACAAGGCCACAAGGAAAAACTAAAGAAGAAATGCATAATCCTTTAAATTTAAATCCCGCATTCTTCTCTGTGGTTAGTCATGCCTACTTTTAATTTACACCCTCTAGTTCACATATCTTATAATTCATAGTAGCTAATCCCTTTTTATTGTAAATTTTTTTAATAAAATCCAACATACTTTTGTCTTTTAAAAAATGGTTATCAATGGTATTATTTTTTTAATTAAACACTGTATAAACTATATATGCTAATTCTAAATGAGGGGGGTGGATAAACTAATGTATGGGGATAAGGGGGATATTATACACGGCGTGCGATAGTATCATTATTGTTGTTCCCGTCTTCGTTTTCGTTATAATCTACCACTTCTTCAGCCTGCACCGTTTCGTATTTTGATGCATCTAACCTTTGACTTGTATAAAATGTGCCCACAGCAATACATGATAAGAAGATCCAGTTGATGTAGGCTCGTACCGAGAGAGGAAGCCAGGTGGCGGATATTGATCTAATCCAATAAAAGAGAAGATCATCAGTTTTTTGTTCTTTGTTCTTATTCTTGTTCTTTGGACTTACTGTGACCATAAAATACCACATGTGGCAGGACCCAAGGCTCTCATTAGAGAGGCACAACCTAATTTCATGCAAAAAGTTACACAATAGCATGATGAGTAATGTTTTCCACATCCCCTTTTCACCAACGTTACTTACATTGAGAGAATCCATTAATAGCACCCAGACTTCTGAGAGGAGCACAATTGTTGATCAATAAAGTACAAGAGGTAAAACCAATGGTTTGGCACATTGTTTTCAGCATTAGGACGATAAAAAGACCCACCCAGACCCAATATTTTGTATTCGTATGACCTTCCCAGTCTGGCACATTGTATAAAAGCCGAACCAATCCATGAGAGAGATAGACAAATATCAAGGTAAAGAGTGTAGATCGATAGAGTCGCACAAGACCGAACCTTCGGACCAAGATGGGCAAAATAAATAGTTGAGTGATGAGTGTGGTGCATCCTGATATCGCTAATGCTGTTCCAATTTCATTAGAAGCAAACCCGAGACCACCATAGGAGCGTTTACTTGCTGTCCAAATCGGGAATAGCTCTAGGTAGAATTAAAAAAAAAAAAAAGGGGAGGAAAATGTTAATGATCTTATGACAAATGTTATAGTATTGCATTAAAAACACACCATCATAGTAAACCACCTGATAAGCGTAGATTGCATAAGATATGGAGATGGCCCATACTGTTGGTGTGAGTGCTTCTTTAAGTGTAGGTGGATCAGCTTTGTTTATTGACTGAGCTTCATTATTATTGTTATGATGATTCAAAGTGTTGTATCCATCTTCATCCGCTTCGTCAAGTAAAGGTCGTTGTTCATCCGATTGTTGTTTCTTCTCCTTTAGTTGTACACCACCTAATGTTTCTTGTAAGAAGAAGACACCAAAGATAAAACCGATACCACAGATGGATGCTGATATAAAGCATGGCAAAAAGTAAGGATATACCAATAAAAAGTCAGTCAATGCTCCAAGATTGCCAAAGACTGAGGGATAAGTGGTAACAGGATTCGATAAGAAGCCTATACAAGTTTAATGAGGGGGTTAATCAAGTATCTAATTAATTGTATTAGTTTACTACTACTTACCACCTAATAGTGGACCAATAATACATCCAAGCCCATACATTAAAGGTAACAAAGAGAAGGCCCTAGTGCGTTGATCAGGGGGTGCAGAAAGTGTGAGCTCCGCCACCATGGATTTAAGGACACCTACATTACCATTCTGAGTCGCATAAAGAATGGAATCATTTAGATCATTTGTTAATGTTATTGACATCATGTTTCTTTGAACTTACTAGTAGACCACACAAGCTTCTAGCAAGTAATGCCCAAATATATGATTTCGATAAACCAAATAAAGTGATACTGATGATGGTGCCAATCATACCACATAAAATGACAGGCCGTCGCCCTATCCTATCAGATAAGATCCCCCAGTGAATTCCTATTTATTCAAGTTGTTAGTGTCAATATATTGAGATTCTACTTTTACTTACCAGTCAATAGCTGTGATAAGGCAAAAGAGGCTGTGATAAATCCTATATAGTATCCAATATCTTCTTCTTTAGCAATATCAAAGTCCCTGACCATCTAATATGATCGAATGTTAATATTGGTGCAGGTTGATTCTCTATTTTCATACTTACAGACACAATAAATGGGAATATAACAGTGAAGCATATCGGTTCCTTTAAAAAAAAGAGTCAAGTAAAAGTAGGTGAGTTTACATGCATATGATTTGTACATCTTTTCTGCTTCATTAACGGGAGTATCTCATTCCACTTACCGCAAACCGACAGACACAAATAATCACAAGTTGTTTATAGAGCAGTTCATTTTCACCCATACTAGCTTCAAAAATCCAAAGTAAGATCAGACCTTGGGTATTTAAAATCAGGAATGAAGAAAGAAAAAGAAAAAGGTAGAAAGAAAAAAAAAAAAAAAAAAAAAGATTAAAAGGCATGTTTCGGAGTTTCTGCGTTAAATTTTTCCCGTTTTTCAATTCCCGCTTTTAAAAGTGGTGCCTGGGAAGAAGAAATGGTGTCAGTTGTACTCTGGATGATGATGATGATCTATTGCACAAGATCAATTTATCAACATAATCGGAAATAGTGAACAGTCAAATCTAACATCAGTTTCTGACGACATCAATCAACTAGACTAATTGGAAGAGTAAAATAGGTCACAGGGTCACTTATGATATCTTGATCAAGTCAAATACTCTTGATTAATTAAATTGATTGATTGGAAGATAACAAAGCTTTTATTATTTTCATATATATATATATATATATATATATAACTATTGATGGAAAGGGGTGTTGAAGGATAACCAGCTAATCTACTTTTTCATGTTACTACCACCAGATCTAGTAATTGCCTTTTGTTTTGCCGAGGCCACCAATGGATCCAATTCCTTTCGTTCAGCCAGAGAACGAAGTAGGTTATATATCATAGGAATAAAGTTATGTTTGCGTAAAGTGTTTTCCCTCTATATAATCAAAATATCAATCAGTCAACAATGTCTTTATCCTTATATATATATATATATAACACATTACTTACATGCCACCTTGTTCGTTTTTCTTGTTCCATATGTAGTTTGTGTTGTAAGACTGTTCTATCATTATTCAGTTGTTCCCGTTCTACAGCATTTTCAGGTAATGATAATAAGAGTCCATCTAATTCCTCGATTTGTTCTTCAAACATTTCCAATCGATCCTTAGTTAAAGCCATCAAACTAAAGTGAAGTTCTGTTGAGCCATATCGAGCCATACGATCTTGGATAGCTTCATTTGCTTTCGAGGTCCAATTGTTTTCGTCACATACACCTGTCATTTATTCAAAAGAGAAGATAAAAAATTAGTATAAAGTAAATGCATTAATTTCATAAATCTTACTTACCAAGATTGACAGGTCCTTGACTTAATCCATCCAATTCATACAAAGCACCATGGATTGGCATATAGGCAATAAAATGGTATACATCTTCATCCTTTCCAGACTTGGGATCTTGCATTTCGTTTACAAAAGGATCGGATCGAGCAAAACTATTATGAACAGATCGAATCAAATCACTGTTGGATATCGCAAGACCTTTCATCTACGTACGTATAAATCATATATAAACTTAGTAGGTGACAGGAGTAGGTGTCATCAAATTACTTACGTCAGGTCCAAAATCAGCAGTGAATTCCTTAAAGTTGGCAAGTTCTTCACCAAGATCAATATCATCACGGTTAAGGAGAATGGAGAGAATAGCTTGAGTGGCACAAGCATTGGTAATAACTTGGTTGGCAAAGAAGATATGATCGGTAGGTCCCGAATCCGCCATAACTGGTTGTGGTTGTCCATTTTGCCACTTGAATAAGAATATTAATCCATATACCGGTCTATCAACAAAAAATATATTATCAGTATCAGAAAAGATGGAGTATTGTTTTGTTTTCTTTTCTTTAAGTGGAGACAACTTACTTGAGTTCTGCCATGCTTTCGTCATCAAGACTCCAGATTTCTTCCACCTGGACACCACTAACACCCATACCAGAGATTAGTTCAGTAAAGACACCTATAAAAGTAATTAGTTAGTTAGTTATACATTGATCCAAGTTCATAATATAAGACTTACCAGGATCACTTTCTATAAGACACCAGTTTCCTGCTTCAGACATGATTATTGTTCGTTTAAAAAAGTTTCAATTCAAAAAAGAAAGAAAGAAAAAAAAAAAAAAAAAAAAAAAAGTCGGAATCGCAATGCACCCACCTTTTATACATTTCAAATTCCGATCCCCTTCATTATCCAAGGTCCCATACATAGTTATAAGAAGGCATTGAGCCCAAATCTTTTTATTATAAACCCAAAGTATCTATTACATCTATAAAGTTTATTCTAATATTATGGTAATCTATTTTTAATATATATAGCAAGATCTTGGATCTCTTGTGGGTTGGCAGAATGAGCCAAACCGGCATACTTTTTAAATGTCACATCGTATCCATGATTTCCAAGTTTATTCACCGAGTCTTCACCTAGTTTTAATGACACAATCGTGTCCTGTTCACCGTGGCACATCAAAATGGGGGTTTTCTTGTTGGCTTCTGACGAGATCTATATATTAAGAAGGAGAGAGAGAGTAGGTTTTTGTAGTGATCATCATCATCATTTGAGAAGCTGTTTCTTTACCGATTTGATCTGATCAGCCATTGTAAGCCAACAACTACAACCAATAATTCCAGCCAGTTTGTATTTAGTAGTCAAGCCAGTCAGTAACGATATGACACCGCCTTGAGAGAAACCACCAACAATGATTCGATCTGTGGGGATGCCGTCATCCACTTCTTGTTCAATCAGCTGGTTTACTACAAGAGATATGATGATATGATGAATGGCATGATGGAGGGGGTTAGTGCCTGACTTACCTGAAGAGACTGAAGCCAACATTCCTTTTTGATCTTGTTCCTTTGTATTCATCTTATCCGTACTGATAGAATCAAACCAACCTTTGTAATATAAAGTACGTCAATGTCATTGTCAGTTCCAGGAAAGTGCCCTGAATCTCCAAGTTACCTGGCATGTGATAACCATTATTCAAAGTGATAGGTCGAATAGGACTATATAAACAATAAATAGTATTAGTACTTGTCCCCTGTCATGTTTTCAAACTTACGCGTTTGGCATGACCCATTTAATGTGAGGTAGTATACTTGAGAGTTCATCACCCAGGAAGGTCCAACCATGACCCGAGTCACCTAAACCGTGAAGAAACACAACTGTAGCAGTGTGTTTTGCTTTCGCACCAATAACCACCGACGTTAGCTTGCTGGCCATGTTATCCAGATTCTTGTTGGGCAAAAAATTAAAAGGGAAAAGGAAAAGGAAAAAGAAAAGGGAACCTTATTTTTTATATCCCGCCCACCACACATACTTACAAGCTCAGAATTAGAAACACCACGTATTCACTCAATTGTCAACCATTTCAATTGAATTAAAAAACAATCTGGTATTTTGTGAGCAATCCCCAGTATTTATCTTTTTGCTCAATGCTTCCAACATACTTTACAGAAAATAATAAGCTCTCAGGCACTTGTGTCAGGCTGATCAAGGTCAAGATGATCTGTGCCAAAAAAAAAAAAAAAAAAAAAAAAAAAAAAAAAAAAGTTGGGACTTGAATTGAAATCCCGCTCACAGTGGAATCTTTATAAAATAGAGTTTTTTTGCTTCTCCTTTTCCTTTCCTCGCTCCCCTTTCTTGCCGACATGACCAACCTCAACGTCTGCTCTACTCTGGATTCTGGCAATCAAAATGATATCGTTAACCTATTGAAAACTATAGCGAAGAATCCGGAAGGTAAGTTGTGGATGTACTTGTCATCAAAGGCAGGGTACTAAAAGTGAACTCTGCTTTATTATTAAACTAGGAGTCGCCCTCACTGAAAAACCAAAATTCATGGACTCCCTCCTAACTCATCTTGTGAACAAGACCTGGAATGAACAAAGTAATATTATTGCTGTTTACAATATACCATAACTCATCCATCTTTATAGCATTGACACTTGGTTTAGAAACACTCAAATTGCTTGGTAGAACTACTCAAGGGTCTGAAGTCTTGTTTTCTGAAAAGGTAAAGAAAAAGAAAAAGGTAATAGATATGTGTGGAATGCTACTAACTTGATACTTTTGGGTATATTGTAATATAGGGTACTCAAGCTCTTGTCAAAATATCTGGATTGGACGACATTGACTCATTTCAGGACACTCCGCCAACACACGAAGCACTGAAATGTATGGCTAACTGTATTTTACTGGACGAAAAAACAAAGACCTACCTGGAAAACAACAATGGTATCCGGGCATGTGGGAAACTTCTTCAGTCACGACCAGTACTCTCCATACAAGTCCAATTCTTGATCTGTCGCATCTTATTCTTTATGACGGTGAACAGAAGTGACATTGTAAAAGAACTAATGAACTATGATATTGCTCAGTCAACAGAAAAGGTAATATAGACACATATAGTGGAGAAGCTATTAACATATCATTATACTTGTTCCTACTTTTTTGGGGGGTGGGGCTGAATAGATATTGATGGAAAATGTGCAAAGGATTAAACAAGATAAAACGATCGACATGGCAGCACCAATCAACCCTGTTTCGGTGGTGAACGAAGCCTTGAAGATGCTATTTAATATGATTTTGGCCTATGGACGACAACAGCAACAAGAAGGATCTACTGATACTACAACAACACCAATCACAGCGCCTGATTACTTCCGTCAATGCCTAATACCCATCCTTGACATTATCTTTCTCATTCCACCCCCTCAACCGTTGCCAATATCACCACCACACTCACATGCAATCCACGCCTTGATGCAGTATCCTTGCTCTGTTATTGTTGATATCTGGCGGGAACATAAAAACGACATATTCCAGTCTCCTGATCTCACTGTCGAACAAGGTCGTGCATTTGTGGCCAAAAAGATGACGGAGCTATTACAAGATTCTCTTATGTACTTGATACCAGACGAAGATCCTGATGAACAAGCGCCACCAGATAGACAACATTACAACATTGATGCCATTTTGTCTCCTATCATTCTTGTCATTCGAAACTTGGCTCATGGTGATCCCAACTTGCGACCTTTGATTGCTAATAATCTCTTGCCACAACAAAGGTAAGTGAAAAAAGAAAAGTTTTGTATTTAAAAAGAGTGTTACTCATCTTTGTTTCTTTAGTGATCGAATGATGCCTGTAAATCAAGGGAAAGGGTTACCTGCATATTTGATTAGGCTTATGACTTCTGCCATGCTACCACAAACTAGGGATGCAGTCTGCGAAACTATGTTTGTACTTTGTGATGAAGATGGTAAGTCATGACACCCACATTGTTACTAATATACTAATATTCTATATTGGACACATTAGCGACTCGATTTACTCAAAAAGTAGGATACGGTAACGCAATTGGCTTCTTGGTGAATAAAGGAATTGCTATGGAACCACCACAGGAAACTCAACAGGATGACAACAATGGCGACACTGACAATGACAATCAACAAATCAATCCAATCACGGGGCAATATGTATCAGCGGAACGGGATCAAGGACCAGCATTGGCGGATATGACGGACGAGGAAAAAGAACGAGAAGCAGAGAAACTATTTGTGCTATTCGAACGACTGAAAAAGACTGGAATCATCGATGTCGAAAACCCTATTGCTAAGGCTATGCGGGAAGGTGGTGGTGATAGTCGTATTACGGAACTAGATAGTGATGAAGAATAATAGTATGGGTTTAGTGGTTAAACTTTTTTTTTTAACAAATAAACACACTCTTTATACTTTTGTCTTGTCTTTTTAAAATAATGATAGTACTAGTATCGATGATTTACATTTTGGCTTATTCGTTGATATCATCATGATACCAAGGGGTAAGCAGGAGGTGATTCTCTCTTCTTCTTTTTTTTTTTTTTTTTGGTCGTTTTAAAAGAACAACTGTGTAGGATCAGCCCTGCAACTACTACCTTCTTCCAAGGACATGATAATATATGCTACTTATACTTTACTCTTTAAAGTAATGATCCATGCTTATGCTCATCCTTCTTTATATAGAAGTACACGACAATGTTGGATTGGTGTAATCACTCATTTGTATTATTATAAAGTGGGCATGCATGAAAAAAGGTCTGTGGAGCAAAAGCGCGGGCGGAATTTGAAATAATCTGGCTTTTGTAATGCACCCAGATTTTTTTTTTTTTTCTTTTGACTCCTTTTCTTCCTCTTCCACGTAAAACTTTATACATCCTCTCCTTTTTTAGGTCAACTCCTCTTTCTCTCTTTTACATTCCCCTTCATTCATCCATTTCTACCGTTTTTATATTTGTTTGTCCTTGTCTTTTTAATCTCTCTATATTTTACTCCACCTTTGACCTACCAACCCATAATGTCGGCAACTGTCCACCCACCATCTAATCAACAAAAGTTTTGGCCTTTGAAAAAGTTTGCTTTAGGGAAAAGTACACATACAAACATGAATCAACAAAAGGCATCTTCAGGTAAAGAAAACATCAAGTCTTTTACCTTGTTGGATACCCTTGTTAATGTTATGCTTCTTTTTAGGTACTGGTGACAAGAAGACGAAAAAAGGTTCTAATGGCAACAAATCAGTAGCATCAGTGGAAACAAGTACAGCAACAGCAACAACAAAAACAACACTAGTAACACTCTCCAAACAAAAAGACGCTCCTTCAAGGTAATATAATAGAATAAAATGGAATATGGCGGGGGATTGGATGGATTTAGGCGCTGTGGGATCTTATTTACAAGATGATCCATAAAGATGATAATCACCTGCATGAACCCGTTCCTAACCAAAATAGTATCCATTTTTAGTATCTCTCTTCAACAGCGTCGTGGTGAAAAAGGTAAGAAAAGGGAAATAGAAAAACAGGTTTTGTTTGTGTTATATATTTACATGCAACTCATCCATCATCTTTAATAGGAATACTGGTAAATGACACCTCCTCAACTGTCTCTAAAAAACAAGATCAGGGTAATCTTACCTTAGGAGTATCTACTATGACAACACAAAGATCTCGACAACGCGTCCCATCCTCTCAAACCAATACCTCACAATTGTCTAGCAAAGAATCACTACGACAGCAGCAGCAGCAACAACAACAACAACAGCAGCAGCAGCAGACTCTCACTCGGCGATCATCACTCAAACCAGCTAAAAAGGATACCTCTTACCATCAGCAACAGCAACAACAGCAG
Source organism: Chlamydoabsidia padenii (assembly GCA_025330725.1). Lineage (NCBI taxonomy): Eukaryota > Fungi > Mucoromycota > Mucoromycetes > Mucorales > Cunninghamellaceae > Chlamydoabsidia > Chlamydoabsidia padenii. The sequence goes on from JAIWND010000001.1 coordinate 622,460, forward strand.
CAGCAATCACTTGAAGTTACCCAATTGGTTACTAATAACACGACATCAAATCTATCTGCACCTAAAGCCTCTCTGTCACCAGTAACTACAATGCCAATTATAACAACTCCTTCCGAAGAACCAACAGTCAACGGTGTCAACACTTTGCCAGTATCTTTAACTAGAAGCAATACCTATTCGGCACCATCACCGCCAAATCCTTTAGTAATAACAACCCTTCCCGAAGTAAACGACACAACAGAAGGAGCAATGGCAACGACATTAGGATCAAAACCTCGACAGAAACTAGTACGACCAACATCATGTACTAGTTTACGACAAATGGCTCTTCATCAAACTCTATACCCACCATCACCAAAATCAAGGCAATGCGACTCGACCAACATTCAAGATTACCACTACCAGTATCCTCAATACATCATTAAACGATCTAGCACCTTCAACCACTTACCTCCACCATGTGCGTCTCACAGACGCTCATCTGAATCTACTTTGGAAGACAACCTGGTAACGCCAAACAATGAAGATGATTACGAGGTCACGGGGCCGGATTATTCTATGGATTGCTATTACGACGATGACGATCAGACTATCTTTTCCAACAATATTCTTTTGGTGGATGTCAATAAACCACCACCACCACCCAGTCCCCCTGCTCGTCGAATCCAGAAAAGACCGGTATCTATGATCTGCCAACGATTGCCCGATTCTGCGTATATCACCGATCACCCTGCCTATCGTCATTCTCCCTATCACCATCATCAGCATCAGTATCTGCAGCATCAGGGTATTGTCACTGTGGGGGAAGCGGGTGATCTCTGTGTTTCTCCTTCGGGGAGTAATTATCATCAAGATGGTGGATATTATACTACCAACAATGACAACAATGCGACCTCACCAACTCCTATCTCACCTGGCTCTACTGACTCTGGGACCACGACCGAATCACATCGCCAACATTACCAGCACCAATCCAATCACCAACCGATCTATGTTTTTCCTGACTCATCCTCCTTTAACAAAAAACACATCAAGCGCAACTCTCTACAGCAAGTCCATTATCATCAAGCTCAGCAACAGATTTATCAGCAACAGCAACAACAACAGCAACAACAGCAACAACAGCAACAACAGCAGCAACAGCAGCAACAGGTCCATCATCAACAGGTCCATCATCAACAAACCCATCATCAACAACAGCAACAGCAACAAAAATCTCCAACTGGTACACCTCATCAACGACAGTATCTCAGTATGGATTTATTGAAACAAGAATTGGAAAGTGAACGTGCGGTGGTCCATGCTTTACAGCGACAAAAAGAAGGTAAACCATCACACAATTCATTCTAATCATCCATGAACTAACTTGACTTTTTACTATATACTATAGCTTATAATAAGGACATTAGTTACTTGTGTCAAAACGTGGACAAGTTAACAAAAGATGGAAAAGAATGGAAGGCAAAGTATGAACAAGAAAAGGTATGAACTCGACCCCACGATAACATGAAAATCATCTAACACCAAGTCTTCTCTTTATCAATAATAGGCGGAAAAGCAGAAACATCAAGACGACCTTTTGGCAGCAATGAACAAATTCAGCGAAGCGACAGAACAGATCAAGCAATTATCGAACGAAAAGCAGCGCCTCAAGATGGAATTGGACAGTGTCAACAATCAGCTTATTATAGAAAAAAGTCGACAACCAGTAACCCCACCTCATACTACCACTATCGCACCATCAACGACAACCATTGCCAACTCTCTTGTCGAACTTTATCAGCATGAAACACTCCATTGCCAAGATCAGCAGCATCAAATCAAACTGATTCAAAACACCATGATTCAACTTTTGCAATTGAATATCTTTGGCCATACATCAATGCACCTTTTGGGATCTAAAGAAACAAAAGAAAGGAAAAGGTAAATAGTCCAAGTACACCATGTGAACTTTTTGGTTGCATGACTAAAAGTAGATATCTGATTCTCCCTTTTTGTATTTGTTATAGTGACGAAGGAAACCATACAGTAACATTGACACGCACCAATAGTGTTTTGCCATCCATATCAGGGCATCAACAGCAGCGAAAAACAACAACCCGATCTCGGTCTTCCTCATCTAAAAATGCTACCAGCGATACGAATAGCAGCAACAATGCGCCCACCACCGAAACATCGGATGATTCACCTTGTCAACACCCACTTTCGGACTCGACACCAAGAAACACAATGTCTTCTACTAATCTTGATTCCCAGTTGCAGGACCTCGTACAGGAAAAAGAACTGGTAAGAAAAAAAAATAGCTTATCAGGGACGTAATGGATCCTAATCATTCTTTTTTTTTTTTTTTTTTTTTTTTTTTATCAACCACTTAGTTACAAGCTGAATATAGTAAAATCCCGGTCAGTGGTGGAAATGCTATTTGTCGGCGAAGAAGGGAAGACCTGGAAGCAAGACTGGACGAAGTGGACTCGAAAATGCGGAAAATTAGATTAAGGATTAAACGTAGACATAAAAAAGGACATTTAAATTAATAGACATATGCATTACATACCCCCCCTTCCTTCTCCTCCCTCTATCTCTTTTTTATCACCCAACTTTATACTAGTCTATCATTAATAAAATAAAGCCATTGCTGTATTTGAAATTTATTTATAATGACAATGAATTGTCAGGGCTCTCTGTTTTTTTTTTTTTTTTTTTTTGGACGGGTGTGATTAAAGCAGCGTATTGGTATGCTTCAGGTGGGAGGAAGAAGTCAGGTAAGAGTACATAATGAAAACTGGGTTGATTTTTGTGACCAGGACGTATTTGCCTTGGAGGTATGATAGCTCAAAATGTGCATTCATGCCAAACATATTATTTTTAAATCCCGCCTGTCCGTCGATCAAAACACCTTCACATATCACCTTCTTTATGTATGGGACAAGCGAGGGTTAATGAGCCTACCTTTTTTTTTGCGCTGGTGCATATGTAGAAACTATCCTATCGGATGTATGTGGTACATGCCTTCCATCAAAAAGTATTCGTGCAGACTACTATATGTGTTTTTGCCGAGCTATGTGATGCTTTGTATGTCCTGTTGCCTAAATGTTTTGAAATCCAGGCACGAAATCGATCTGACAGACAAGACGATAAACACTTCAAGCTCCGTTAATACGACTTGGAAAAAAGAAAAAAGTTCATCAAGATTCTCAACCTTGATAGAAAGTAAGACAATGATATGTTTCAACCCCTTTCTATCCTTGATCGTGTGATATAACAATAAATGAGTAAAAAGGGGATCAACCTCCAAGTGGTAAAGTCATTGTTGGTATTCATATCGGGATTTGAAATTCTGAAATCATAAAAGGAAATCAATCAGGTTGATTTTTTATTTCCCACCTTTCTTCTTTCTTCATCTTATTTATTTGACCTCCAAAATCAAAAACGGTGATGGTTTGTCTTGGACCAAGAAAAAAAGAAAAGAAAACGAATGGATTCCTCAGCCCTGACGATGCAGCTAATGGTGTAGGTAGTAGAGGCATCAATAACAACAATCCAGGTGGCGCTACGAAACGTGGAAGCAAGTTGAAACCCCCCACCAAGATAGCTCATTCGACAACACCTGCAACAACAACAAAAACCAACACAACAGGAACAACAGCAACGTCTAGACGGTCAGTCTCTCCCCGTCCTTCTGTAGATGGTCGATTATCTCAACACCGAACATCTCGTACCTCTCTCAACAGTCAACGCTCTATCAGCCCAGGTCCAGCTCATCGTCGTCCTACATCTCCTCAACCTTCTCCTCGTCAAAGCATGGCCTCCGTTCGCAGTACTACACCGGCAACAAAACCAGCTCACTCACGCAACACTAATGTAACCTCAGTCAAGAAATCCCCTGTGGCCCAAATGCGACAAGACTTTGATACACTAAAAGTCAAGGTAAGAGAATAATAATAAAAGTTAACGAATGCAGTCTTACTCTTTTTTTTTTTTTACTATTGTTTGAAATAGTATGATGCCAATGAACAACTCATTGCTCAGCAACAAGCTGAACTGGAACTTTTGAAGCAGCAACTAGCTCACGCCTCTCCGCCTTCAACTCCTATGCTACCACCACCAACACTAGAAATTAATCAACCTACACCACCAATCTCTCATTCCAACACCTTGTTAGATCTTCAACAAGCTCAAGCATTATCGGATAAGGAGGAGGCTTTGAAAAAGAAGGAATTGGCTTTGGAGGAACTTCAGCAGAAATTGGAACAAGCTAGCAAGAATACTATTGTGGAATCATCTGTGGACGACGACGACGAGCTCAAGAAGGCTGCTCTCTTGGCTGAAAAGGAACGCTTATTGGCTGAAAAAGAACGAGTCTTGGAGGAACGACGAGTACAAGTGGAACAAGAACAACGGTTGGCATTGGAACAGGTGGCCTCTCAAATGGACAAACTTCGATTGGAGGTAAATTTCAAACCCAACGGACAACTGCGTACTGATTGAACAACTTTTCTTTTATAATGATGACTATAGAATGAAGAAGCTATCTCTCAATTGGCGGTCAAGGAAAAGGAATTGGATGACTTGCGCACTCATATACATGACACTGTCGTACCTAGCTCGACCACCAGCACCAACTCGACCAACGGCGAACAATCCGAAGCATTGATTAAACTACAGCAACAATTGGATGAACAAAAATGGGCACATGAAGAAAGTTTACGACAACATGAACTGGTGATCATCGAAAAGGAACGACTACTAAAAGATCAAGAACAAGCATTGGCGTCACTCAAGGAAGCACATGAAGACAATGTACGCAAACTTCAAACCCACCAATCCGCTAATATATTAAAGATCAAGCAACAACACAAGCAAGATATGGAAAAGTTGAAACAACAATTGGAACTAGTGGAAAAAACCAAGCAAGAACAGATGCAGCAAAAAGGTGATCAAGCCAAGCAACAACAAGAATATTTGGATGGTGAACTCGAAAAGATCTTGCATGCCTTTGAACAAGCGGAACATAATCACACTGCTCAGCTTCAAGACATGGAACACTCTCACCAAAATGCCTTGTCTGATTTACAACAATCTCATGTGAATCAACTAAAGACTATCAGCTCGAAACAAGGATATACATCAACTCGTTTTGTTCCTGTCCAAGCTGTATCATGGCCTGCTCCTCAACCTTTGTCTGTGCTTAGAAAAACAACTGGTCCTTCTCCTCGGCCAAATCGTGTCATCTTGGCGGCTACTTCTTCTTCTTCTCAGGAACCTATTTTGACTCCACTGGATACCAAGAAAGTACAAGTTTATATCTCATCTGTTAGTGGAAACCCTCTGGTAAGAGCGTAAAATCAATGATATAGTATGTTATGCATTTATGACTAACACTTTTTTTTTTTTTTTTAATTCAACTCATTATATGTAGATCAAAAAGAATCAAGATCACATTCAACAATTGCTGGAATCCCAAGGCATCTCCTTTGAACTGGTTGATGTTGCATCAAGCGAAGCCGCATTACAATACATGAAACGCAGTAACAACAACGGATCTACTGATGGTCGCGCCAAAGAAGTGCCTCAATTATTTGTTGGTGGGGAATTCAGAGGGGTGAGTATATAGGGGTAGGGGGGAAAGTAATACAATTGGATAGAAGGACTAACCATTACTATGCTTTTTGTAGTTATATGACGATGTAATCAAGCATGTAGACGATGGCACATTGGAAACGCTTTTGACACCAGCTGCTGAAAGAAACTGGACCGACGCTGAACGACAAGCCCTTGAAAAGGCTACCAATGGAATCCCTGCATCCTCCTTCCGATCTAATATGCCACCACCACCTGTCCTTGTGCTGCCCAGTGGTTCCGTGCAACTACCTACTTTGCGCAAGACCAACACGACCTCTCATCATCAGTCATCATACACTACAACTACATTGCCCGATGAAGATGAAGCCCTGCTTAAAGAATTAGAGCAAGAACTCAAGAATGGAAATGTAGACCTGTCTCAATTGGATCATATCTAATAGTAGTTATCCCTACTCTACCCACCCCCTTTTTTTTATTAGTATAGTAGCTGTCTATTGTGTTTTATTATACCTATCATTTATATTTTATCTTATCCACTACTTAGTATTCTGTTGTTGTATCCTTCTTGCTATTAATATAAAAATAAATCATATTGTGTGCTTTATTCATGATCAAAACAATAAACTTGATATATACACATCAAATAAACTATCACTATCAATATATACTATATGTGTGTGGGGGGTGGATAAGGGGTACTAGTAAAATAAAATAAAATAAAAAACGTATTATATAAGTAGCTAGATAGAATTTTGATTCTTGGTGGTAACAGAGCTTGGTGGGTAAGAGGCTTGATTCATAGTGGCTAGTATCTGTGTCAAATGATCCAAAGCAACAAGAGATGATATAGAAGTGTCGCCATCACGTATCCCACAAAGAGTAGCATCTTCCTATGGAAAAAAAAAAAAAAAAAAAAAAAAAAAAAAAAAAAAAAGAATAGGAGCACTAGTACCTTTTTTTACTGTTGCATAAAATTACCTTGATGATCCTTTCCAAAGACGGAATATGTTGAGCAACCATTTTTTGAAATTGAGACAGGAAGCATTTCAGAGAGGCTGTGGAGATGACATTCTAAAGACAAGTTGAAAAAAGTAAAGTTAGTATCAACCCATCCGCAATAAATCATGACCCTTTTTTAGCAATAGCAACTATTCAAAACATAAACAAAATAGATATCACAATGTGATTTCCCACACTGAGATGACTATGGATGATTATGAGAATCATGTTTTACCTATCGCGCCTGCATGGAAGCCGCATCATTTTACTTTTTATATTGGTTGTTTTTGCTTTTATATATAATATTACCTTTTCAGTAGTAGTGGTGAGTCGAAAAGGAGGAAAGGGTGAAGATATGTCGCTATACTTATTGTTGAATATGACCGCCAGTGTGGTGGGTGTCAGGATAGGTGGTGAACGCCAATGATCTTCGAGGTTTTCTACTATTTCCAAAAGTCGTTCATCCGTCAAGATGCTTGTGTTGGATGGCACTGAGCTAGAGTTCATTGTCGGATGAGGAGAGTTGACAGGAGGGGAGGAAGAAGAAGGAGGGGGGATGGATGATGTTGTCGACGGAGATAAGGCTGAGAGCGATGAATCGACCGAGTCCAACTTTTCAAAGGAAGAGTGCTGTTGCTGTCTTTCTTGCACTGTAGGCAAAGTAAAATACATTTTGAAGTTAAAAAAAGAAAGGAAAGGAAGGAAAGCGAAAAAAAAAAAAAAAAAAAAAAAAAAAAAAAAAAAAAGGCAATTGCCTTTTATTTCTTTTTTAAATCCCGCCGATTCATGTTGAACAATGCCCGCGCCCTGAGATCGAGCAAAAAACTTAAAATGCTGTGTATCACTTGTTATCTTTTTTTTTACTATTGCCAATCAGAGTCTACCATCAAAGATGACCGTCCATTGATACAACTGGTACTATTAAAAGCCATCACAGAGGACGATCGAGAATACAAGCACCATACTTACGGCTATTACCATTATGCAATATGTATCGAATCAACTTGACACTCTAAAATCCGACAACAGGGTCAAAACTTTCCCTGACAGATAAAAGGAGTAAGAATCTCAAGACTATTTGAGCCTCGTATCCTTTATTTAAAAGAATCGATCATTGTACTGTTCCATCCCATCATGTAAAAGGGGAATCACAAGTGTTCATCATTCAAATCCCGATATTTGCGAGACTGGGAGATCGGCGATTAAAAATACTTGAAAAAGGGAACGGAAAAAAAAAACATAACCCTTCCTTTTCTTTTCCACTTTTTCAAAAAAAACAAAATCTTCCATGATTGCTCGTCAACTACTGAAGCCAACTGCAAAGGTAAGAATGGTATAAAAAGTAACTTGATTGTATAATGTCACAAATTATAAAGTAAACCTTCCATTCACTTGTGACGATCTTTGATGTAGGGGTTATGCTCATCCTCTTGGACCCGACCTTTGACTAAAACACTGACTCCAGCCACGGTAAAGATAAGCGAAATAAAAGTAGTACAAGAATCCACTAATTTTTTTTTTTAATGTATAGTTAACTCATGGTGTACGATTCTCCAGCTCTAAAGAACCAACAACGACAGGAGCAAATACCGCACCAACTGAAGACGGCACCAAATACAGCGAAACGACAAAGAAGATTGTATATGGCCTGGCACGCATGTTGGGTTATTATTCTACTGGATCTACTGCTATTCGAGCAAGCCATCAACTTTATAATGTGTGTGCTCAACAAATGGACCTCAACAAGGATTTTTATGTAAACAGTAAGTAAGAAGAAACAAAAGGGTGCTTCGATTTATAATGTACTGACATGGATGATATGATATAGAATGTAATTTACCGGATACCTTCCAATCTTGGTTCTCTGTCACTCAACTACATGTTTGGATGTTGATGGTACACTTACGGGCTCACGATCAAGGGAAATTGTATATCCAAGAAGTCGTCAATCGTCTTTTTGAAGATTCCGAAGCTAGAATTCGTGAACATGGGGTAAGAGTAGATACAAAGGATCATTTTAGTCAAACTGATGCCCTTTTTTTTTTTTTTGCAGATCTCACAACAGCGAATGATTGACAGTTATATCAAGGACTTGGTGGCACAATTCCATGGTGGTGTCGTCGCTTATGATGAAGGCATGTGCAAAGATGATCCTGTTTTGGCTGCTGCCTTATGGAGGTATGTATATATGTTTATATTTATATACATATGATGAATATTAACACGATACTTTTTTTTTTCTTTTCTTTTTTTATCCAGAAACCTTTTTGCCCCTACTTCCAACAATGCTACTGACCTCGCTTATGTTGTCCAATTCATTCGTCAAGAACTCAAGGCTTTGGAATCATTCGATGGCGATAAATTGACCTCTGGTGTGATTGAATTTGGAAAACCCCATGCTACTTTTGATTAGTGTATAGTTATCATTATCACCTTGTATATCACCCTTTTTTTTTTTTTTACTGTTCCGCATCATTCTTTCTTTATTCATTATATCATCCCCATCCCCACCCCATCATTAGAATGTAGTTAAATAATAAAAGACCATCATTTTTATTTGTTAAAATATAATTTGCATGCATATGTATGTTTGTGTGTATATATATAAAAAAGTTGTTTATCTAAAACTGTAAAAGTGTATCATATATTGTAAAGTGTATCAAGACTAAACAGAGGGGTAAAAGGATAGAGTGGGCAGGGTCCAATAATAGGGTCGTGAATCATTCCTGTCCAGTAGACCCACCATTCGAATCCGATTTAATGGCGCACATCCAAATTCGTGTCTTGTATGTCTTGAAGAGTTCGCGCACCAGTTCCCGGAAATCTATGCGTTGATCAGCCAAAAAGTAAAAAGTAAGCTTCCGCCGATCCCTAATAAAGATAAAAAGTAAATTTAAGTAACCAATCACTGTATACTTGTTTTGTTCTTTTTTCTTACCATTGGTATTCTGCGTCAACCACTTGCATCGGGAGCTCCTTTTGCTTGATTTTCGCCTGGCAGACCATTAAAGCCTTCTTTTCATCGAGTAGCTTGGTTGTCAAAGATAGTTTTTCTTCACTGTTGGCCAGCCGATAGAGTCGTTTGACATGACACTTTTGAGCTCCAGTCGTTTCACCACCACTAGTCAGAGGAGAGCCACCACAAACCGAGTCATTGCCATTTGCCAAAGAATTACCAGTGTCGTTATTACCTTCTACATTGTCATCCGCCGTTCCATTGGTGGGAGGATCATTGCTGGTTACAGGTGCATCAAGATGTCGAGATTGTTGCGGCCGGTTTTGGTTTTTCATAATGTCGTTTGCCGTCAACACATTAATTACTTTGCCAAGATCACGCCCGCGATCCGCCTCGATAATCACCAGATCACCAATCCGAGGTATGACTTGATCCCCTTGCATAATATAGCATATATCCGTTCGACTAGTCTTGAATTCCACAATGTATAGTAATGTATTGCTGTCCAAGAAGTGATGTAATGGTATTCCTTTCCCCATTAGTACATTTGAGCATCCAAAGGAAGCTGCATCACCGCCTGCAGTCATAGCCTTGTTCAAGTGAGGGGTATTGTTGGAATAATATGGCACCATTGTTCCTCCTGTAGTTGTCGTGTAATGGAGTGGACTATGTTGATGATCATTATCCATATAGTTGCCAGATGAATAAGGTTTCCCGGTAGATAGCAAGTGAGAATCATTCTGCACATGTCCATGAGTACTGCCGCCAAAGTATTCGTCAATATGTTCCAAGACCCCTCTATTCAAAAAGTGTTGCTGTTGGCGTGAATAGTGAGTGCTAAAGTATGATGTCGAGTCGTCTTCGTTAATGGCATTCATAGTATAGTCGATGGCCATGTCGTTAAAGGATGGGCGTCTGCCATCAGAGTCCTGCCTTTTTCCATTAAGAGCGCTTTTGCTTGAAGAGATGAGAGGTTTGTTCATGAATGGACCAGCTACAGAATGTCGTCGACCATGACCACCAATCAGATCCATAGTGCTATAGTATGTGCCGATATTAAGAGGGTTAGAATCATGATTACTATTATTCTCTTTCCTGTATCTATTTACCTTTCCGTATCATGATGAGAATCTGTTAGCAAAGGTGACCAACAATTAGACGCTGAGAAATCAGATAAAGACATGCGGCGTTGATGAGATTGCTGTTGTTGTTGATGATTTACTGAGGGTGTAGTAGACCAAATGTTGCGTAAAGGAAGATTCTGTTGAGTTTGTTGATAATTAACCTGAGAGTAAAGTTGTTGTTGTTGTTGTTGTTGTTGTTGGGACTTTGTACCTGCTTGTTGAAGATCCATATAAGGCAGGGGCGTATGAGACAATGATGACCGCCGGATTCCCTGTTGAGGGGGTAAAAAAGAACCACCACCTAGTTGAGCAGTCGTTTTGGTGTCAGTTAGAGAAGCCGAGAGACTGCATAAAGGGTAAGTCCATAGTGATGAGGTTGATGGTAAACAGGGTGATTCCATTGTTGACAAGTTGTCGTTGTTAGTTGTGTTGTTGTTCCATAACGATGGAAGAGACAATCGCGATGCTTTAGTTGAGGAATTGGAAGAGGGTGAAGAAGAGAAAGAAGAGGAAGAGGAAGAGGAAGAGGAGAGTGTTGAAGATGGAGGAGAGGCACTAGGGTTATTTGTAGGCTTGGTGGTCAAATCAACAACAAGAGTCGACTCCTTTTTGGCCAACAAATCATGAGGAGGTAAAAAGTTCAAGTCATCTTGGAAAGGATGGAGTGGTAGCAATGTTGTGGTGTCGGTTATAGTCATGTCACCAGTTGCAAGAGATTGTATCTGTAGAAGGTTTAAAAAGGGAGAACAAAAAAAAAAAAAAAAAAAAAGAAGAAGAGAAGAAGAGAAAGTAAAAGAGAGAGGAGAAAATAAAAATGGGCGTTGGCGAAATATACAAAAATCACTGGGTGGGAAAAAAAAAAAAAAAAAAAAAAAAAAAAAAAAAAAAAAAAAAAACTACCCCGATTGTAACACAAAACAACTGGTTAGCATAATGTTTCGATTTTGAAGATTCCCTCAAGATCAAACAATCATCGTCTAGTTAATTTGCACTTATTATTATCAAGTAATCAATATAACTACATTAGACTCATTTCCAAGCTATTTAAGATTCATTTTCTTACTATATGCTTTTAACTTTGTTTTTAGTGAACGCCAATCATTAGCATATGTTTCTTCGGTTCAACATTGCATGATTTTTACCTGTGTGAGAGAAAAAGTTAAAATATGATATAATCACATGATGTCTTTTTAGGTAGACTTGAGATCAAATAGCACCAATTACATTAAGATTACACCAAAGGCAACAAACAATAACAAGAAGAGTAAATCAGAATGAAAAAAAAAAAAAAAAAAAAAAAAAAAAAAAAAAAGTGTATTGTTTTATTAAGATGACGATAAACCATATTAGATATATAAGCTATACTAGTTGAATACATATATACACTATATCTAAAGATCCTTCTTGAGAGTTCCCATAAATTGATGCTTTTCGGCGGGAGTCTGGAAGCGACCATGGCCAAATTTGGAAGAAGTATCGATAAACTTGAGAGACACCTTTTCGAGAGCAGATCGTTTGGTATGGACAGTCATTGATTTACGAATAGTGAGCACACGCTTCTTGGCACCAGCACAACAACCCTTGATCATCATAAAGTCTTCATTAACAACACCATAATGAGGGAAGCCGCCCATAGGAGTGATTTGCTTTTCAGTAACATCATAATCAGTAGCACCAGATTTAGCGTCAGATCCCTTGGCAAGGCGATATATCTTCTTGTTGATTTCCGTACGGCGATGATAACCACGTTGACCAGCACGAGGTACAGAGTACATGACACGAGAAGGATGCCAGGCACCAATACAAGCAACCTTACGAAGACCACGATGAGTCTTACGAGGCAACTTTTTAGTACCCCATCGATGTGTGACACCTTCAAATCCATGACCCTTTGTTGTTCCAATAATATCCACCATTTCATCTTGTTCAAAGATTGATCCCACCGTTACTTCCTTTTCAAAATGTTCCCGAGCATAATCCACCTTGGCCGCAATATCACCACCATTCAATTGGATTTCCATCAAATGTGCCTTCTTTTGACCCAGACGAGCCTTGGAGATTTGAGTATGAGCCAACACACGCACCACCGAGCAATACTTTTTGATACGTTCCAGTTCACGAGTCACATCCTTCGCACCTTCTTCGGCATACTTTTTAGCGTATTGAGTGAAAGCCTTTCTCTTGGAGCGGTACCAGTTCTTGTAGAATCGTCGTCTGGCTTCTTCGGACAAATGTTCGGCCCACACAGTAGTAAGAGTTCGGAGACCACGAGGAGTTTCCACATAACCAACCACACCAATCACAACCATAGGAGGAGCTTCAATGACAGTAACAGCTTCGACAATTTCCTTCTTGTGCATCTTGGACCCAGGTCGTTCCAAATCGCGGACAATGTGGGTCATACCAGCCTTGTAACCCATAAAGGCAGTCAAATGAACAGGACGCTTGGGATCATCTTTGGGGAAGGCCTTGACACGACCACGGTGAGACCGAGTTCGCTTGCGAGGTGAGAATCCTAAATGACCATGACGAGGTGCTTCGTATTTTCTGTAAAGGAATAAATGATAGGACAAGTCGTTAATGTTAAATCTTTGTAATTAATCGTAGTGCAGGATGTTTCTATTATTACCTGTGAGACTAAATTGACAGCGCAAAGTAGATAGTAAAAAAAAAAAAGAAGAAGAAGAAGAAGAATCGTTTGATGATTAGTAACTTGGTAGACAATGATAGATACATCGATGGATGAGCTTTTATTTTATATTACCATGATGGATGGATGATCTTGATTAAAAGTGAAAGAGAAGGGTTGAAATTGGCGAACCCACTTTTCTTTTTTATCCGTCGTCGGGAGTTGAAATGTGTCAACCGCATAGAAAGTCTGTTAGGGTGCCTTCTTTGCCAAATACATTAGTAGTATATATTGTATGAGAATAATTCGTTGATATTCTTATATCAGTTTGTCTGTGACATATCATTTTTCAAGTTCACCTTGATACTTGATGAAGATGAACATCTACATGATACGATCGCTTTCCAAATCGAGTAATCCAATTATGCACGATAAACGATACAAACTATTTCAACAAGAAGCTGGTTACTTAACATTTCCAAACTAGTTTCTTTTTTTTTTTTTTTTTTTTTTTTTTTTTTTTTTTTTTTTCCTCGACAAGTATAGATTTGTACAGTACAAAATGTCAAGCCATAATGTAATCGCGGTTGTAAAGATATCTCACACTCACTCTTTCCACTGTGATGCCGGAGCATCAGAATTCATGCAGATCCAAAACTAGTCAACTTTTTCGTTACTATCGTATTACTACATTCAAAACAAGGGAGTAATGTCATCTGCTCTTTTTACGACTGTTTGGCTTTACCGTACTGTCGAAGCGGCATTTGGAACTTAGTTGCATATCCTAAAAACTAGTATAAATACCCCCTCTCAAATTACATCCCCCACAAATCTTTTGTTTTATCAAGTTAATAAAAAAAAACTCAGTGCAAAACCCTCTTAAAGAGCCTTATGTCTTTTACTATTTAAATTGTCTATCAAGTTATTTAACAAACGTAACTTCTGTCTCCTTATTGGTCTTACTTGGATCAAGAGCTTATTTCTATTTTTATATTTTCAAATCCCGATACTTCTCAGGGATTTTCTTTTTCTCTTTACATTTGCAAGTACATTCAAGTACATCTTAAAGGTTGAACCTTACCAAAAAGATTCTGGTGCTCACTACTCTTATATAAAACAAAACCTACTTCTGTCGTTTGAACTATAAGACGAGTATTCCTTTTATATATCAGGTGAAGAATAATGTTTTTATTAAAAGTGAAGTCTACATATATATATACTATTCTATTATCGGAGTCTATGGCTGAATTGGTTATATCGAAGCATCTAGATGTTAAAAGATTTATCGAGAGAGAAAGAAGAGAAAGAAGAGAAAGGAGAAAGAGACAAAAAGAAATTTCCAGATTGATATCTAATTTTCCAGAGAAAATCACTTTTTATCTCCGACATCATTCCCCACGGGGAGAAGAATCGACCACGATTCCAAGTAAGGTCCAAAAGAAAAAGGTCGAATTACCAGGGCAACACCGAGAGGAAGGGGAAAAAAAAAAAAATCAGGCACCACCGAGATCCATACCATAACGTCAATTACATCCATAAAGCAGTATCCGCTGTTGTCCATATTCATGCTGTTGTTCCTGTTATCGCTAAACACTGCTGATTCACCTTTCCCATTGCTTGTTATTGTTCATTTTGCTGTATGTCGTACCGTAAAAAAAAGAGAGAAAGAGTCCACCGTTCATCATAATTGTCTTCACACTTGAAACCGTCCATGCCGCCGGCGTGATCCAACTGAACGATCTAAATCCAATAATCCAAATAATAATCCAAAGTAATCGAGTAATCCATGTAAGGTGTCCAAATAAACCACATAAGTAAACCAAATAATCCGAGTACGTAATCCGAGAAAGTAAACCAAGTAAACCAAGTAAGTAATCCGAGTCAATAATCCAAATAATCCAAAGTAAATAAACCAGACAATACGAGCAATCCCAATAATACTAACAAAGCAGGTTTCATAACCGTCGTAAGATTCATTAGCCGATAACCAGGCAGTAAGTGTGATCCTAATCAATGATCCATAAATCAATGTTCCATCATCCAATAAGCAAGAATAGTTCGTTGATCCAATAGTAGTCGCCAATAATAATAAAGATCTTCTAATCGAACACAACAGAATTATACATGTCAAGGTCCAAGGTTCAGCCATTCATTCAAAGCAACCGTGTGAGTCCAGTCATCCAATGAGCAATACCAACATTAAAGAACCATAGTTGGGAGGAAGGTACTAGTATCATCATAATAAATGTGAGCCAATCATGCACATCGAACGAGCCAGTAAGAACCAATACTAAGAGAGCCGAATAGTAAAGGAACTGAAGAGAGTGAGCGAGCCAACCAGATAATATACTTAAGCACAGTGCTAGCCATAGGAGTCCATCATATACTAATTCAAGAGTCACCGAACCAATAGTATGTATGTAAGCTACGCATCCATATCACCAACAGCAAGCCATGTATGTCTTGCTGATTAGACGTCCAAGATTCACCGCATTGTTCCAACCATGTACTTGCCCCTCCTTAAGAATTGTTGTCCCCAACAATTCCCAAAGATTCACCAACGCAAGCCAGGAGCAAAGTATCGCCGTACCAAAAGGAAAGCCAGAGGATCGAAACGTAAACAAGCTACCAGTGTCGTTTGAACTATAAGACGAGTATTCCTTTTATATATCAGGTGAAGAATAATGTTTTTATTAAAAGTGAAGTCTACATATATATATACTATTCTATTATCGGAGTCTATGGCTGAATTGGTTATATCGAAGCATCTAGATGTTAAAAGATTTATCGAGAGAGAAAGAAGAGAAAGAAGAGAAAGGAGAAAGAGACAAAAAGAAATTTCCAGATTGATATCTAATTTTCCAGAGAAAATCACTTTTTATCTCCGACACTTCTACTACCCAAGTTTAGCCGCAACACATCCGACGAAGTCGTTTTCAAACACCGCTCATGGGCGAGTAAAAATAAAAATATATGCTCACTACAGGGGTCGAACCTGTGACCTTGGCGTTATTAGCACCACGCTCTAACCAACTGAGCTAAGCGAGCTCGGATGACAAAAAAATTGCTTGGTCTTATATAAAGCACCTTTTGCTCGAACCGGCTAAACATTTAGCCGGTTTTAGAGTTTAAATATAAACTTAAAATTCCCCAAAAAAGGGGATCTAGCTCAAATGGTAGAGCGCTCGCTTAGCATGTGAGAGGCACTGGGATCAATGCCCAGGTTCTCCAGTCTTTTTTGCAAATTTTTGTTTTCTGGCGGAGTTGCAACATGGGATTTGTTACGGCTATAACTGGTTGCAGTTAAGGTAACAAGGGTAGTGGAAGTAGGTTTTGGATGTTATAAATGTAGTGAGCATCAGAATCTTTTTGGTAAGATTCAACCTTTAAGGTGTACTTGAATGTGCTTTTTCGCGAAGTTATTAAAATCCCGCCACGTCGTGAACTATAAAAACGCAATTTAAAATTGCTTGTTTTTTTCCTTTCTTTCCTCTTTTTTTTTTTTTTGTTTAAACTCTCCTATACACAAACCTCCCCTTTTAACAAAACCCCTTCAAAAACCTTTGCTTGACAGACAAGTTGTCCCCCGCACTCATTCCTGTTGCTGGCCATGATTACAAGATGGATTAATTAACACACAAAAGTAATCCTTGAATCACCTAATGGCTGTCTATATGAAAAATCTGTTTTGTGATGGCTGCAATCTCATGGCTTCCTACCTCTTATTGTAATTTTGGTCATAAAAGTAAGTCAATGCATCTTGAATGATACTCTGCCAAAGTTGTTACTGTTTTATACTCTAACTGAATTGTTAATTATTTACACTAGGTTTATACTCCCTCTTTGCTTCTGATATGTGAAGTCTCCTGTTGGTATTCAAATGGATAAATTAACAGACTTTGCGAGGCGGCTGCCTTGTGTAGAATAGCGACTAGGCCTAGCCTTTTTGCCGTGACAGGACGTAGGCGACATCGTGTCCTGTTCCACACCTGGATCTGTTAGCGAATGGGTTGTGCTGGTAAAGCGAGATGTCTGGTATGTTGAAGCATTTATGTGGATCTACCTATTCTCGGGCTTGTTGCACTAGCCACCAGTTACGGCGCTCCATTTGATTCTTGGGGATGGATCATGATGTATAATGTTTATGAGTACTTTATTGTAAGTAAAGAAAAAAAAACAAGAAAAGACAATGTTACTAATCACACCTCTTGCTCTTATTGCAGGCTTGTCTTCATACATTATGGTTGGGCTTTCTTCCTTGGTTGTTGTCTCTGGTGTTTCGTGATCTCTCTTTGTTTTTGGTACGTGAAGTAAGTAAAGAAAAAAAAAAAAAAGAAGAAGAAAAGACAAGGTTATCAATCACATTTCTTCTTGGTGTAGGCTTTGGCTTCTAGTTGGTTGTTACATACTTGTTTTATGTGATGTGGCAAGGAACGACGTGAATGATAAGATCATCTCCAACACCTACTTGGAACGACGACGACAGGCCAGATTTCCAACTTTTGCAACAAAATCACAGCAATGTATAACAAGATACGAATCTTTGGCGGAATTCTTTGGCTACAATCCTGTGGAAATAGTGGAAGAACTACAGACTGTGTTGGAAGGGCAAGCTTTTAGTTGGTATACTCGGCTACAACGTACCATTAAGAAGGAATGGGTGGCACTGAAAGGCAAATCCTTACATCAATACAATGAAGACTCAAATCCTGTTATGGCGGCTGTTGACGAACTCAAGTTAATCAAGCAAGAAAAAATGGCAATTGGTGAACTGGCTTCTTTTATATTATTACAGTAGTGCTTATTATATTGCCATATCCCTTTTATATACCTTTATTAGTTTAGATGCTTCCTTTTATCTTTCTCTCAAATCTTCCATTATCTTCCCCTAGTTTAGATATCACATCATAATCAAAATAATAAACAACAACTTAAAAACAAAATATTCTACAATCTATCCTACCGCCGACTTTTATGAATTCACCCCATCACATCCGACACCATGACGTTCAATTTCGACCTTTGTAGTGAGTTTTTGTTTTGTATGTTTGAACTATCTGAACACCAGAATCTTTTTTGGTTAATGCAAAGAAAAAGAAAAAGACCTCAGTTTGGAACTCAATTAGGATATCGGGATTTGAAATAAAGTAAAAGTAGAACTTGAACTAAAAGTAAGATCACAAGGACAGAAGTTACACTTGTAAAGTAGCTGTAGATAAGATTGATGGCTATAGGAAGACCAGTTGTTTTTGTATTATTGAGAAGCTTGCTGAAACTGAGGGGAAAAAAAAAGATATTTGAAAAAAAGAGTGTTTTCATTATAATAAAATACATAATGAGGAGCCAGACAAAAATGTAGAACAATCCCTACAGAGATATAATATAACCATGGTAAAGAGTAACGATTAACAGATCAGGTAGTATTTGGATACTGCGCAAAAGAATATCCCAATGCCGTGTGTGTATGAATCTGCATGAAAAGCGGATGTTGAAATTTGAAATGGCTGCTTCACCAAAGACATACCATAAAACTTTTATATGCATCCTTTGATCCTCTTTCAAAACGAACAAGGATTGCTTATTGTAATATGTTCATATAAAGGCATTGTGAGCGGACATTCGGTGATTATAGATTTGTAAGCGCTGGGGATCACCGAAAGGCCGGATCGGGATTTGAACCAAGATAATTTAATATGGCGCGCAATCTTTTTCCTGCCCCTTTCTCTTCTATCTTTAATTCTTTATGGACTTTTTACCTCAGTGTCAAGATTCCGAAGACTGGGTAAAATATAATTAATACCTTGGAGATATGGAACCTGTAAACATTTGGACTCATTAGTATTACTTTTAATAGGGCGTATTTTCCAACACTCGACAAGCAGATTGGACTCGTTGCTTTGAAGATTTGTAAGTGCTTATCATGGCCGTTTATAAAATGTTATCAACTCATGTTTTGTATCTCATTCGGAATATAGTGTAATTATCAGTATACCTACCCTCTACTTGTTACTCTTTGGAACTATCCGATGCTTGATCTTGAAAAAGCGTCCTTCTTTACCGAGTACCATGACTCAAAATTGGCTTTACTTTATGAAAATGGTAAACTATCTAACTTTTTATTTTTTATGTTAGCAAAGTCTTAACTCTCCATTTTTATATTTAGGTGGTCTTGATAATGATAGTGCTGACAAGTGTAGCAACTCTGGTGGTGCTTGAAGACAAGAAGACATGGCCAAGTGCTCAATGGATTGCTATCTTACTTAACACAACCTTTGCATTCGTAAGAATCTTCCACATTGTTTGAGCTAGGATTAACGTAATAATGTCACTAATATACTTTCTTCTTCCTCTTCCTACTATAATAGCTCATTAGCATATTCCTGCATCATATGGAGTACACACGAAACAAGGTGCAATCATCTCTCCTTTTGTTTTATTGGTTGTTGGTCCTGATTGGCGATGGTATCAAGTTAAGAACTTTACTAATAATAGGTAATAGCCAAGATGCAGACATTCTTTATGGTGTCAACTACCTGTTGATAATCCTTATATTTGTTTTGGAAAACATCAAGCGACCTATGTGCCAAAGTATATCCTTGGATTATGTAAGTGTGGTGGACAGTAGTGAAAATCAAGAACAACATCCTCCTAGGCACTTTTACTAAGCTTTTACCTTACCTTACTTTACCTTTTTTATTTATTTTTAATCCCAGGATGATAGCAAGCTCAATCCAGAAGAAAGCAGCAGTATATTCAATCGACTACTATTCCTTTGGATGTCACCAATGATTCAAAAGGGCTACAAAAAACCTCTGACAATGGAAGACTTGTGGTAAGTCATTTATTAATGTAAAAAGGAAAAGCTTGATTAATAACCATTATTTATTTATTTTTGCTTCTAGGAACTTGCAACATGAAGATCAATCTCGCTCTCTCAGTGAACAATTCGAAAAGGACTGGAATCGAGAACTAAAACGTAAAAGGTATGTATGTAGCAAAAAATATTGGTCCATTGTAGTTGCATAACCTCACTATCTCATCTCAAACCTCCATAGTCCTTCTCTCGCTCGTGCTGTGGCAAAAACGTGCGGTGGAAAATATGCCTTGGCTGGGGTAAAAAGAAGATAAATGGTAATGTACTTGATAAACTGGTGTACTCATGTTTCTTCTATATTAGTTACTCAAGTTGACTAAAGATCTTCTACAATACACTCAACCAGTACTCTTAAAGCAACTGATCCTTTGGGTTGGAAGTTATCTTACGGACCATCCACAACCGGCCGACTATGGTGTCTTGATCGCAGGTAATATATACTTCTTGGGGCGAAAAAATCGTCAAAAAGGAAAAAAATATAAATAGTACGGTACTCATTGTTGTCTTTTTTACTAGTTGGAATGCTTCTATCATCTGCTTTACAAACTATCTGCCTCCATCAGTACTTTCATATCTGTTTTAAGACTGGTATGAGAGTCAGGTCTGTGTTGGTAACAGCAATATATCGCAAAACCTTGATCCTCAGCAACGAAGGAAGGCAGGGATCTACTGTTGGTGAGGTAAATTATTAATAACATGATTAAACAATTGGATACCGTTCTTACACTACTTTTATTTAATACCTTAGATTGTTAATCATATGGCCGTTGATACTACCAGGATAATGGACCTCTTCCCCAATCTTCACCACGTTTGGAGCGCCCCACTTCAAGTTTGCTTGGCTATTGGACTCTTGCATAATCTTCTTGGACCATCTATCTGGGTAGGCGTACTTATCCTTGTCCTATCGGTACCCATAAATGTCACTATTGCAAGAATTATGCGGAAATATCAGAAAACTCAAATGGCAAACAAAGACATGCGGATCAAATTGATGGTAAGCAAAAAAAAAAAAAAAAAAAAAAAAAAAAAAAAAAAAAAAAAGGGGGGGGGAAGGAGGGTTGGCAGAGGTCTAAAAAGCAATCTTGAAATCTAACCACATATTTCTTTTTTATACTCCTCGGTAACAGAATGAAATTTTATCTGCGATCAAAATGATCAAGCTTTATGCATGGGAAAAGCCTTTTATGGATAAGATTGGGCACATTCGAAATGATCTGGAACTGGTGACTCTCAAGCAAATTGGAAAAATGTCGGCGTTGAATAGCTTCACTTGGTCCTCGGTTCCCTTCCTTGTTACTGTAACATCTTTTGGCGTTTATATCACCACCAACCAGTCGCTTACAAGTGATATTGTTTTTGTGGCTATCTCATTGTTTGGTATGCTCCAATTCCCTTTAACAATGGCTCCCGATGTTATCTCTGGTATTATCGAAGCATCTGTCTCCTTGCGTCGTATACAATCCTTTTTGATACTGGAAGAAATGGACCCTCAAACTGTTATCCACGAAGATTACCGGCAAATACCTGATTGGACATTGGAAACTCCTTTGGTTGAAATACATCATGGGTCGTTTCGATGGGCTTCTCAATCCACTGAAATACAATCAACAACAGCTACAACACCAACTTCATCAGCAGAAGCAGTATCATCTACACCACCTACAGTGCTCAGCGACATTAATCTTCAAGTAAAAAAAGGCGAACTCTTGGCTATTGTTGGTCGTGTTGGTACCGGTAAAAGCACATTAATCAGCGCTCTTCTAGGTGAAGCCGTCAAGACTCAAGGTGCCGTAATACTGCGTGGTAGTGTAGCATATGCACCTCAAAAACCTTGGCTGTTGAATGCTACTGTACAAGACAATATCATCTTTGGCCACAGATTTGATCAAGTATTCTACGACAAGGTGCTGGATGCTTGCGCGCTACGTCCCGATCTTTTTATACTGACTGATGGTGATCAAACCGAAATTGGTGAACGTGGTATCAATCTTTCAGGTAATAAAACAAAAACAAAAAAAAAAAAAAACAAAAAAAAAAACAAAAAAAAAAAAAAGAGAGAGAGAGGGAGATAGGGCGATTATTTCATTCTTACTCACATTGCTATATCTTTCTTTACTGGATTATAGGTGGTCAAAAGGCTCGAATCTCTTTGGCCCGAGCCTTATATTCTCGTGCTGACATATATCTACTGGATGATCCCCTTAGCGCTGTGGATGCTCATGTTGGAAAACATTTATTCGACAATGTGATCGGGCCGCATGGTTTATTGAAAAACAAGGCGCGGATTTTGGTGACTCACGCTATTACTCATCTTCCTTTGGTGAACCGGATCATGATGCTTCTCAACAATGGACACACTTTGTATGATACTTACGATAACTTGATGACAAACAAAACCGAATTATACACACTATTGATGGAATATAGCAGTCAATCAACAGCCGACAACGTGCAACTTGATGTTAATGAAGAATCCGACAAACTCAGCACCTCCAGCAGCAGCAAATCGTCTACAATACATAGCGTACGGCGGGCATCTTACAACCAAATTGACTGGAAGATAACAGCAACGGAAACCGACTCGGGGCACTCTAGGAAAGACCAGGGGAAAGCGGGTAATCTGGTGACGACGGAAGAAGCCAACAAAGGATCAGTCAGCTTTGATGTATACAAGTCATATATTGAGGCGTGCTCTTGGTGGGGATTCGGTGGCGCTATCATTATCCAAGCTATATCACAAGGACTTCAAGTGAGTGGTAACTTGTGGCTAAAATTATGGTCGGCAAACAATGATAAAAATGGAATGGAAAACGTTTGGATGTATTTAATTATATATGCACTTATTGGCTGGTCCTCTACCTTCTTTGCTGTCTCACAAACTCTGGTTTTACGAGTCTATTGTGCTATCCGATCTGCCAAGTTACTGCATTTCAACATGTTGGATGCGGTGATTCATTCTCCAATGTCCTTCTTTGATACTACACCTGTTGGCCGGATTCTGAATCGGTTTGCCAAGGATCAGCATACAGTGGATGAGTTGGTGCCCAGGGTGTTTGGTATCTTCTTCCGTGTGTTTCCTCAGGTGGTGGCCACTATGCTTGTCATTGGATTCTCGACTCCAATGTTTCTCGTTTTTATGGTGCCTCTCTTTACGGTCTATCGGGTTATTCAAAAACGCTACCTTGCAGCCTCTCGTGAACTCAAGCGGTTGGACAGCATTGGTCGGAGTCCGATCTACTCTCATTTCCAAGAAACAATCGCTGGTGTATCAACTATTCGTGCTTATGAACAACAAGGACGGTTTATTCATCAAAACGAACAAACATTGGACTCCAATCAACAAGCGTATTATGCATCTATGGCAAGTAATCGGTGGATGGCGTTGCGACTTGAACTATTAGGCTCCTTGGTGATATTCGCGGCTGCCTTCCTATCAGTTATGGGGGTCGTTTACCAGGCATCATCATCATCACCACCATCACCATCACTTTTACAAGATACTCTTAGGGGTAGGGCTTTCTCATTTGTGGCAAACATCATGGCAAAACTGACAACTGTGGCGGTGGATCCCGGGCTTGTCGGTCTCTCCGTATCTTATGCTCTTAGTGTAACAGGTGCACTGACCTTCACCATCCGCGCGTACTGTGAAATTGAAACAAGGATTGTCTCGGTCGAACGAATCAAGGAATATACCGAATTGCCTGGCGAAAAATACGAAGGTGAAGTCTCTCCACCTTCTCGCTGGCCTGCTCATGGAAACATCATCTTTGAAGACTTTGCAACAAGATATCGACCAAGTCTTCCTTTATCATTACACAACATTACCTTCGCCATCAACTCTGGTGAAAGAATCGGTATCTGTGGGCGCACTGGTGGTGGAAAATCCTCATTGACCTTGGGTCTCTTCCGAATATTGGAGGCGGCAGAAGGATCCATTACCATTGATGGCATTTCGATCGACAAGTTGGGTTTAAATAATTTACGATCTCGCTTATCCATCCTTCCTCAAGAACCTATCTTGTTTGTGGGGTCTATACGGGATAACTTGGATCCATTTGGGGAACAGGACGATGCAGCACTTTGGATTGCCTTGGAACAAGCTCATTTACGCCAAACAATCGAGGGTATGGAAGGGAAACTGGATGCGATTGTACTTGAAGATGGCGAAAACTTCTCGGTAATTTTTTTTTTTTTTTGAAAAAAAGGGGAGGGGGTAAAAGATGTAAAATGACTAACAATGAATGATATTTAACCTTAGGTTGGAGAAAGACAATTGATCTGTCTCGCCAGGGCGTTACTACGATCAACTTCTATACTAGTATTAGATGAAGCAACAGCAGCTGTAAGTCGGTATATAAAAAAAAAAACTGGATGATCAAATACTAATTCTTTCTCTTTTTTTTTTTTTTTTTTTTTTTTTTTTTTCATCTCTTTGTGTGTATGTTGCATATAGATCGATGTGGAAACCGATTCTTTGATTCAGACGACTATACGACAACACTTTGATCACTCCACCACTATTCTCACCATTGCTCACCGGATAAACACCATCCTCGATTCTGACAAAATCTTGGTGCTGGATCACGGGACGATTGCGGAATACGATACACCATCAGCTTTATTGGCCGATTCGAACTCTATGTTTTATGCATTGTGTAAAGAAGCCAATGTTTTACCAATTGGTGAATAGTAGTAGTAGAAATAGATTATGTAGTTAATTAACGCCTTACAATAAAAGTCAAACGTGTTTATAATTGATGACAATGTATGTAAAGTATTGATATACTTTGAAAAACAAGAAGCAGTGGGTGCATCTAGTGTCGTTGATAGGGATCATGAACGATGATCAACAAAACATGCCAATTTACCATTTAAGTATGTGCTCCGGCTATAAGTGAAACATATCCAATAAAAATTAACATATCGGCATGAATTAGGATTGTGATCAACAGTGGAACGGGTGAAATGTCAATGCTCGATGATACAAAACGTAGCACTTTCCCCCTTCGTGCTTCATTGAGTACCTTTCACTGCACCTGACATCAGCATGAAGATGAGGAAAACTAGGATGGGTAGTAGTAGGGGTCGGAGGAGATCTCGGCCGAGAAATGTTCTCAGGATGATCCAAATATATCCGCATTTGGTAAGGATCGAAGGAGAATATAAGAAAAAATGTAAAAATAGATATGTGGTATTTGGAAGAGAAAGAGAGAGAGGGGGGGTGAACAGAGAAAAAGTGTCATGTTTCATTTCAGTAGCAAACGCTTTATTCGTAGCGTCAGACTGCATGAGAAAGTGCCTTGCTAAAGAGTGTTTATAGTGGCGTTCTTTTGTACGACTTATCAGTGTGATGTGATTCGTTTCCTTTCTCTCACTCACTCATTTGATGCCATGTCTTATCACTTGAGACATCTCGATGATATATGTGAAAAAAAGTGGAACGCTTTATTGATTGTGATCACTGTTTGTGAATGAGAGCACTGCAGTAGAGGGCATATGACCATCAGTTAAAAGTGATACATTTGACTTAAAGTTCAGTCTAAGTTTCCTTCGGGATCGGGATATGAAATTCCGGAAGGGGGTAGATGTTGACTTTAGTGACACAGACGAGCCAAGAGTTTAAAAAAAAAAAAAGCCAAAGAAAACGGATGGGTATGGTCTGCCCTCTTTGCAACTTGTATTATTTACCTAGTAATGATCATCTAAATAAATCATGTTAGAAAAAGTAAGCCAATTGGATGCATTCGTTTATGTTTTGTACGTGTGTAAAGAAGATGAGGAAAAAGTTCATTGGAGAATTTGAAATCCCGCCAACCGAAAAAAAGGGCTTCGAAAAGTTTTATCTTCTGGCTCCGTACAAATTTATTCTGGTGTATCTCTTTCACTTCTTTTACACCTTACTTTTTATTCTTATACTTTTTTTTTTATACCACTCTCTCTCTCTCTCTCTATATATATATATATATATCTATTTATTTGGGGTCCTTCTCTATTAACTGCCGTGGTTATACCTTCAGAAAGAAAAAAAAAAAAGTAAGTCAAGGTGTAATGAATGACAATAATGACTGATGCTCAACACGCTACTCTTTTTTTTATTTTTATAGTTTATACCTTTTATACCTTCGTTTTATTCCAACAACATCTACACTTTGACAAGCAACCTTCCAACATGGATTACTCGAATAAAGAAAATGACATTATGACTGATATCACGGGCGGTGCTTCACATCAACTACTTACACCCATGGTACAAGACGAATATAATTTACCTGACTATGTAAGTAACCTAGCTGTATATATTAATATTAAAAGGTTGAACTAAATTAATATGGTTTTTATTTTAACAAGGGATCTATGATGGGAGCTTCTTATTTTGGTGCCGAACCAATGGATTTGCAATCTACCTTTGGATCGTTGACATTGTTTCCCACCAATAGTATGGAAATGCCTCAGCATCAACAAGGTTTGTCTCGACAACAGTTTCAACAAACTACCACCACCAATCATTTTATTCCGACAAACAACACTATGCATGTCTCATCGGTGCCTATCGTCAAAAGTCAAGCTTCCTTGTTGAAAAATGATGATAATGATGATGACTTGTGGTCTCCTCCTGCGAACTATCACCATGTGCCTCCTACTCCTCTACCAACTGACTTTATTCAATCTTGGACTTCCAGTAACAACAATGAGTATTTTACTACAACAGGACAGCAATATCAAGATTCAAACCCAAGCTATCAAGATATGATGTGTACCGATATATGTCTCACACCTCCAGCTCCTACTTCGTCTGTACACCATTACACTCCTATGATGTTACAACACGGTGATGATAATATTAGGCCACCAATAACAACAACATATACCAAGAAGGCAAATGGTTCTCGGCGCTCTTTACCTCGTCGTCACACTGTCTCTACTGTTTATAATGCACCTGATTATATGAACAACAATACAATCACTCTTCAGCAGCAGCAACAACAGCAGCAACAGCAACAGCAGCAACAACAGCAACAGCAACACCATTATCACCATGATGTCAATCAACAAGCCAAGATGCGCAAGATGTTAAAAGCTAGACGTCACCGGTCTCTTGGTCGAATGGAGGTACCCAGTCATTATCTTACCAAGCTTGATACTGCTCCTTATCACAAAGTATCACCAGCATCTTCATCTTGTGGTGCTTCTCGTTGTACCAGCCCTCTATCCGCTGAATGTTTATCCAATGAACAGCTTTTGGATGGAATGATGATAAATATGGACACTCAAACTCCGCCAACATTGATGAACAGTAACAATCCACCACATTACTCCAGCTTGTCTAATGGATGCAACTCTGATATGCCGTCTACTTATACATCTTTTTTGGCTCAACCTATCTATCAAAACTCTCCACCATCATCTCTGACCACTACTTCTTTATCACCACCACCATCAACAGTAACAGTTACACCAGAGCCAAGACACACCCTTCGTCATCACCACAGTCATCACCAATTGTTTGAAGATAACTTTTACTCAATGGCCTCAGTAAATCATCCAATGTCAAGCCACACTGCGCCTTCCTCTCCAGTAATGATGCCAATGATAAACGATGAATCTGACCTGGATGATCTTGGACGACATGGTATACATCAAGACGACGATGGTCCTCATATTTGTCAATGGGGTGATTGCCGCTTGGAATTCCAACTATTGGACCACTTGATTGACCATACTAAATCTTTACATATTGGCAGTGGCAAGGTAAACAATCAGCTCTCATGTATCAATATAAAACTAAACGCACTAAAACTTTTATGCTTTTTTATTTTTATTTTTTTTAAATACCTTGTAGCCCTTGTACTATTGTAGATGGAAGGATTGTGCAAGAGGGGACAAACCTTTTACCAAGCGACATAAAATGCACAATCACCTTAGAACGCATACTGGAGAACGACCTTTTATTTGTATGGAAGATGGTAAGATTGACTGAAACTAAAAGGGATGGACCTTATATATGTTTACATTTTTACCAACTGATCTTTTCATATCATTTAGGCTGTGGTAAACGATTCTCGCGACCTGATTCACTGACGACACATAGCAAAATCCATACAAACATTCGACCTCACGTTTGTCAGCATGAAAACTGTGATAAGGCTTACTATCATCTTCGGTCATTGCGGAAACATGAAAAGTCTCACGAAATACCACCACCTTTGCCAACACCTACCATACTGGATCAACATCTCACCCTATCGGATTAACAAGATTAGATGATTACCCCTCCACCACTTACATATATAACCCCAGCTTTTACTTTATATACTTTACATATGCACTTGTATCAAGATACCCACCCACTTCTCTTCTCCCTCCCCCTTTATATATATATATATATATATATATATATCTTTTATATAAAAAATGTGATTTTTTTATTTTTTAATTTGACGCATCTTCTTTTGTTATTACTTTCTCAATCTTTCCCAAAAATGCCCAAAACACCACCTTTACTCCTTCCATCCAACCCTTCATTCCAATACACTTCTCATGATACTCTGCAATCTTTGATGCTCGACTATTCACCACAGGATAGTCTCTCAGCTAGATCACACCACCTCTCTTCAGTAGCAGAAGAACATGACGAAGAAGATCAAGATAACAATTTGGAATTCTACTCTTACCAAACCTCTTCTCAACAGCAGTCTCCTGAATCACCATCCATCAATCGCTACCAACATGACACCATCCATACCACTATTGGAAACTATCAATTTGCCAACGATATGCGACCTTTGACAAGCATTGCTCATCCTTTGGACTCTTCTCAACCTCTTCCTGGAAAACGGTAATGTGATGAAATGCGGATTTTGAAATGTGGGATTTGACTTTTTTTTTTTTTTTTTTTTTCTTTTTTTTCTGAGGTGATTTAGACAGCATGAAGAAGAAGAAGAAGAAGAAGGCGATGCTTACAACTTGGATTATGTCTATCAAGAACTGATTCTTCGCCATGGGTATATCAAGGATGCATTAGAAACACAAATCACTCATCTTGGGTAAGTATACATTCATTGGCTTGATAACATAACATATACTCATCTTTATTCTTTTTTAGACAAGCGGAGATGGATACACGATCGGCGGTGGAAGAATTACTCTCTTACGAAACGGCGATGGAGTCCCAGTATCATGCGGTGCATCAACGATGGTTACAAATCCAAACACACAGTCAAAATATCTTTGATTCTATCAACAATCATTAGGTTAGTCTTTTTATTTTTATTTTTTATAGTAGTATAGTTTGCAATCCTGATTTGATATGTATACGTGGAACTTTCCATATGCGGAACCCCCGTCATGCTGATGATGGGTTGCGTAAGTGGTTTTAACCCCAATTTAACACCCAGATGTCAAATTAAACAATTTATAAAAAGAATCTCAAACCTTTTTTATTTTTTGATGTCTTTACTTTTTATAAACCCCCAATCTAGTTACAGTGACAATGCCTTCTATAACCGTCCCTTCTGAATATGGCTATGTAATGACTCTGATCATGTTATGATGATATACTAACTTTTTCGTTTCTTTTGGTATTCTATTGATAGGTCCTTGCTACAACAGTGGCCACTACCGTCTATTTGATGTTTTTGACAATCTCGGTTGGAAAAGCTCGAACCAAGGCCAAGGTACCTTACCCTTATGGTAAGTATATCATATATCCCCTCCTTTAAAAAAGGGTGCTAAACTAACTCTTCATTCTATGTAGCTTATGCCGAAAAAGCCGAAGCCGAAAAGGATCCACTCAAGAATATTTTCAACTGTACCCAACGAGCTCATCAGGTAAGTAGTATTACAGAATCAACGATCGAGATCCTTACCTCCTTTTTTTTTTGTTATCAGAATACTTTGGAATTCTGGCCCATTGTCACATCCACTTCCTTGATCGCCGGGTTATCTCATCCTACTTTGGCCGCTTGTGCTCATGCTTGGTGGTTACTCGGCAGAATCGTCTATGTACGAGGTTATGTCACTGGAAAACCACAAAACAGACTCTACGGTGTTGCAGGTCAGCTTGGTATTCTTCCTTTGTTATTTGTCTCTATCTCTTCTGTTTATCATTTGATCAAATAAAGATCTTTTTGAACTACTATTCTTTATTCTGGGGTCACTTTTGGATTTTCAAATACCGCTTGCATGAATCTGTACTTGTGATTGGATTTTTAAAAAAAAAATGACTTTTTATTTATACAGTTAATACAAGATATTACATACTATGGTTAGATAAGCTATACTGGGGATGTGTGTTTAGTAATAACTATAGACCAAAGTGTGTGGGTGGGGGAAAATGGACAGTGTATCGGGTTGCGCAGTCTTGCCAATTGGAAAAGGTGAGTGGGAATCCGTCAACTTGCTTTGTTTTGGATGACATGACTACATCGTTTTGTGTTTGTTTGTAATGCTGAATGATAGTCTGTTGCATTTATTCCATAAGATCGAGGGTGGGTATCTAAAACAAAGGGAAAATCAACACAGAGTAATGTGGTTAGTGATATCATCCTTTTTTTTTTTATATTTTTATCTACTTCAGTCTTGTGATGATTAGCCCCGTTGACACCACCTGATCCTTGAATAATAAAAGTCAAATACCAGTCGCCTAGGTTTTGCCTTGTGAAGATGAAGATACAAAAGGAGATCAACCATATCCATCGTACATCGTGGTCGTCGTAGAGTATGTAGACACTATCATAAAGTCGCCTGTAGTATGATTGATCTCTTCAGGTTACCACCTAAAAAAAAAAAAAAAGAAAAGGTTAATGATATACGGATTGAGGGAAAATGACGAAAGGACTAAGTTACCTTTACTTGAGAAAGTATGTCAATTGAGGATAAAAAGAAAAGAAAAGGGGAAGAATAAGCACTGTCGATTTTTAATGAGCTGTGGGGAAAAACTCCGCTGGCGCCTCAACGTCACTTGAGCGACCATGAAAAACAAAAACAAAAACAAAAAAATCCATTCTTTTCACCGCTTTAAATCTTTCTTTACTCCCCACTCTTCAACTTGCTCATTCCTTCAAAAACGACTGTTTGGTAATCATGGTATGAAATAAACAGGCTTGGTATACTACGAGGATACCATCGACTAAATAACAACAACAACATTTAATAATCACTAATACTAACTAACCTTGATTTATATAACTTGTATTCTATTTTATAGCCTGTCCCTTTTGAAGCTCTTCTCCCCTTTGGCATCATCACTGGTTTTTTTGTGGCTACAGCCAGTGGATTAAGAGCCGTCAAGTACTACGCCAACGATAAACATGTAAGGGACCATTAACAGACCACAATTGTAGACTAACACACTCTTTAGCCTCACAGATTCGGTTTGGATAACTGGGATTTGCAAATGATGCAACGTGATAAGCGCTTAACTGGATCTCTTCGTGGTCAATCGGTATGTACAACAACAATATAATATCTCGGATACTATGAATTATAATAAAGGGAAAAGTGATACTAATCTTCTTCTTTATGTATCGACACAAGACTAACCCAACGGCACCATCGGAATTCGCCACTAACAGGTACGATAATATGAAACGATCCTCCACATATTTACAATAGACTAATCTCTCTCTCTCTCTTTGTATTATGTATTATTAGTATCTGGTATTTGGAAACACCAAGAGATAAAGGACAATAGATTTACCACCCTACTAAACCCATCATCATCGTTCTCTCCATCTCTCTCTACACCACCTCTTCCCTCCCCCACATAGTATTGTTAGTATGTAGTTATTTATTAAAAGCATTGAATAATAAAATACGGATCTGTTTATTACTATATACATATATATATATTATGCTGTTTATTGTTGTACTGTGTATATCAAATGATCGTCTTCTTCTACTTGTTTTCCTTGATAGTATCATCATCATTAGTGTGACACCATGTTATGCTTCATATTGGTGGTTAGTCGGCGTTTAAATGTTGCACGAACTCAAATATCAGATTTTTTTCCCCAATTCGTTTTATCTTCCCTCTTCTTTTCTGTAAACCTTTTTTTTTTTTTTTTTTTTTTTTAAATTGATATATCAGTAATGTCGTTGCCCTCCAATGCAAAGACAACAACCAATGGTGAAAGTAAGTAGTAATAGTAGTAATAGTGATATCATTAAAAACTACTGACCGTTAACCTCGTTTATTTGACACTACTTAGATTCTAAATCCAGTAATGGTAGTGATAAAGAAGACGATGTCTACATACCAACAATTCATATATCAGAAAGCCAAGCACTCTTAGGTTTGGACCAACCTGCAAGATACATGGCTGCCTCACCAAGTAAGTTACCTCTACATTATGCATATACATTCATACTAACCCTCTTCTCTCTCCATTAGTTCCTTCTGCTCAACTCAACTATGATCCGGCACCTAGGGACAAATGGACTCTTTTGAAGGTACGATCCAAATACTACCTTCCTATTCTCCAATGGCTTCCTCTATATGATCCTCAATTGTTTGTGGGTGATCTATTTGCTGGTCTCACTTTGTCCTGTCTACTGATTCCTCAAGCTTTGTCTTTTGCTACTGCGTTATGTAAACTGGAAGCAATTCATGGTCTTTATGCTATCGCCTTTCCTGCTATCACTTATGCCATATTTGGAATGTCTAGGTAATCTCTCTCTCTTTCTCTCTTAAACATGTATTGACTTTTCTTTTCTTTTTTTATTTGTTACTTAGGCAAATGTCAGTTGGACCCGAAGCAACATTATCTCTACTGGTGGGCTCATCTATTGCTGCACAAGGACATAAATCTGTTGATGGCAACAACGTGGATCCTTTAGCTTGGGCATGCCTGATGACACTCTTTGTTGGTATATTCACCTTCTTACTGGGTATCTTTCGACTGGGATTCTTGGATAGTTTGATGAGTCGTGCTCTTTTACGTGGCTTCATCACAGGCGTGGCTTTAGTGGTGCTCTTACAACAAACGATCATTTTACTGGGTTTGGTGGCACTCAGTGAAAAGGCAGGAATCACCGAAGCATCATCCACGGTCGCACGGTTTTTCTTCTTGGTCAAGCATATTCATTCCAGTCATCCTCTCTCGTCAGTCGTTTCTTGTATCTCGGTGTCGGTGCTCTTGGTTTGTCGTGTACTCAAATCCAAAATCAACATTCGATGGGTACTCCTCTTACCTGAAGTCTTGGTGGTGGTGGTGATCTCTATCTTGCTGACGTACTTTTGTGATTGGGAACATCAAGGCTTGGATATACTTGGAACAATTGAAGGTGCGGGCATCATTCCATTGCCATCCCTCCCTGCTTTTCCTACCAATCATCATATGAAGGATCTTTTGGTGACGGCGGCTATGATTGCTATTATTGGGTTTGTGGAATCGGTGGTTATTGCTAAAACATTCTCAAGTCGCCATAATTACTCTGTCAGTGCTAATCGGGAACTGGTTGCTCTTGGTGTCGCAAATATGGTGTCAGGTAACAAAATGAAAATGAAATATAAAAAAAAAAAAAGTAAAAGGATCTTTAATGCATGAATCATCTTTCCCTTTTTAGGTCTAATGCAAGGAATCCCTGCCTTTGGTTCGGTAAGGGAGAAAAAAAAGGGGGGGATTCGAGGGGGGGAGGATGAATATTGTGAAACAAAAGGGAATGGCTTTTTTTGTCAACAAAAGCTTAAATGACAATGCTTTTGTCTGATGCACTCCTAATTAATTCTCTTCTCAAATTCCTCATGTAGGTCGCGCGAAGCAAAATAAATGATCGCGCTGGTGCACGAACACAAATGGCCAGTTTGATGACAGGAGTTATCACGTTGGTTGCCATCTTTTTCTTATTACCCTACTTTTATTATCTTCCCAAGGCTGTTTTATCCTCTATCATCTTTGTTGCTGTCCTATCTCTTTTGACCGAATTACCTGAAGATCTACACTTTATTTTCAAGGTACATGCTTGGCGGGATTTGGCTCTCTTGTTGGCGACCTTTTTGGCGACTGTTGTGATCTCTTTGGAATTTGGTACCTTACTGGCTGTCACTCTATCATTGCTCCTTACAATCAAAGAAACAAGTTATCCACGGATCTCTATCATGGTAAGGGGAATAGAGGGGTGTGTATGTATGTGTATGCTTGCATGGAAGTAATTCAACTCCATTAAGGAGAGGAATGGGTAAAATAGGATATGTATCAGTGGTGTTAGGTATGTAGGTAGATGTGTTGTGAATCTACTCTCTCGTGGACAAGGGACAAATGGATAGGGTCTCATCTTACACTTTTATTTTTGAAACAGGGTCGTGTAAAAGGTAATCACCAAAAATTCAGGCCTATTCAAGATGGACCCGACGAAATCGAACACATGGAAGATGTATTGATCATTCGTGTCGAAGAGCCCTTATTCTTTGCCAACACTGGACAACTAAAAGACCGCTTGCGACGATTAGAACAATTTGGTGACATGGCTACTCATCCTTCCGAAAGTCCCCGTCTAGGTGATTCTCGTTATATTATCTTTGATGTCAACCATATGCCCTACATTGATGCCAGGTAAACCACAAAAAAAAAAAAAAAAAAAAAAAAAGGAGGGGAAGGGGATGGAACATACTCATCCTCATTGTTTTGTAGTGCGGTCCACATCTTGTATGAAATAGTAGAATCATATCATCAACGTCGAATTCAAGTCTATTTTGTGCGTCTCAGGGAACGACCTTTGGAAATGTTTGAACGATCGGGGATCTTGGATTTGATCGGTGAAGACCATCGATTGCGAAAGGTATCTGACGCTATTGAAGCAGTGGAACGGGATATGACCAAACAAAATGCGGTGATAGTAGTAGAACAATAGTAGTTAATAGTAGTCACTAGTTATTCCCTTTTACATTTATACAATATACACATACATATCCATTTTCCTATTTAATAAAATTGAACCCTGTATTTACTCATCTAATAGTGAATTTTTTTTTTTTTGTGCTGGAATGTCTATAATAGATTTAAAATTGGGATGATGGGAACATATCATCATAGTGTACGACCATCTGAGATTACAAGTATACCCATTTCTAGAGAATTCGGTGATAGACCATATAAGGGAGGTGCGTGTGTCACTTTTATTCACCATTGAAAGGAGACAATGGCTCAATTGCATAAAATCACAATAAATAGTTCAGATAGAAGAAGAAAGTTATATTATTACGTACAAGTCAGAAGAAAAGGGTGCAATAAGAAATAAGGTTGCGAACCTCCTCCTTCCCTTCCCTTGTTCTCCTATTTCCACATTGCGATTCTGGCAAAAAAAAGCATGGGAATAACTCCTTTTATGCTATGAAAATGTACACACCATTTCATAAGTGTGATTACCAAACAAATACAATCCATGTCTCCCGTACCCTTTATATTTATTTCTGGTTCTTACCCGGACCTTTTGTGGGTAACAATGCATAAATAATACTTTCAATCGCCGCTTGAAACACCAATGTGAAAGAACATATTAATATGTCTTCGTATCCCCCCTGAGTACATGATTAAAACCAATAAAAACCATAAATACCACTTTATATTCTCTTTTCTTGTTTGTCTACTCTTTTTTATCTTTTTTGTATTACTTGTGTTTAAAGGAAACTACCTGAAAGAAAACAGAAAAAAGAAAGAACAAGAAAAAGGGACTAAAAGAAGAAAAAGATCAACCTTCATTGTTTGCTGATCATCCGTACTCCTGCTTCTCTTAATTTTTTCTTCTTCCGCCGTATGAGTAAGGGTTCAAGAAGGTTGATTGTTTTTGCTGATCTTTTTTTTTTTTTTTTTTTTTTTTTTGATAGGATTTCTTCGTCTGTCCTATTTTGTACGCGCACCAAATTGAAATCCCGACCTGTCAAAAAAAAAAAAAGAACAATCTCGTCTTGTAACCTGCCTCTTATTATCACTAACGTGGTCATCCTACACCTCCTCCTTTCTTTCCTCTTGTTACCATTGATGAACAAGGATAAAATATTAAACTTCCGACGGCCTAGACCTCAAAATCCCAAACCACGTCCTTATCCGGATTCGCCTCCACCGATTTCAAATAGTTCAAATTCATCTGTTGAGAACACAAGTGGATCAAATCAAGAAGAGGTAGATTCCCCGATTTCTAGAAAAGTCAAGTGGTTCTTCTGTTTACCCTTCTCAGGGTCTCGTTAATCTCCATCGCATTGATTCTTCCCACTCCTTTTATTATGCTATGACTTTATTTCTTTCTTTACTCCCACCTCTGTTTGGAGTCCTTTTTAATTTAAATACCGACATTTATGCAGAATCGCTCTTATGCCCCTGACCGACTTTTATTCTTTTAACCCATACAATAACATATGATACTATTTGACACGCATTTTATTTTGAACTATGGTGTTTAATAAAACTACTTTATCCTAATCTTATCTGGGGTATTATTAAGGTTTCTTTTGAAGAGGTTGATTAAAATCCCGCCCTGGCGTCTTTGGATTGGTTCATGTCAAAAAAAAAAAAAAGAAGGACTGTTTCTGTAAATAGGATTTTCTTTTTCTTTTTCTTTTTTCTTTCTTCTCTCTCTTTTTCACTTTATATAATCGACTTGACATGGCAGCGACAACAATATTACAAGCAGATGAAGATCGTTCGGATTCTTCGTTGATATTACTAGGCTACGATCAAGACAGCCAAAGTGATGACAGTAACGTTGAAGCAATACTGGAACGACAACGACATGTTACTAAAGAACGACTGGGCGACGTGGAAATCGATTTGTGGCAAGATATCAGTGGTGGGTGTGGTGGAAAGACCTGGGAAGCGGCGTATGTGATGATCAAGTATATGCTGTGGAAACAAGCGTTGTCACCAGGATTTTTGGCAGGCAAAACGATCTTGGATCTTGGTAGTGGCACGGGGTTGGTGGGTTTGGCCGTGGCTAAAGGATGTCAACCTTCTCTTGCTCATATGGAACTAACCGACCAAATTCCAATGATGGCACTCTTACAAGATAACATCCAATTGAATCAGCTGGATTCCAAAGTGGGGGCGTCTATATTGAACTGGTAAGCAGGATAAAAAAGGAGGAGGGTAAACAGATTATGGTGACTAAATGATCTTTTTGGGGGTTTTTTTTTTGTGGATATAGGGGTGAACCAAGTGACCATATCGTGGACATCGTCTTTGCATCTGATTGTGTCTACCTGGAAGTGGCGTTTCAACCTTTGGTGGATACTTTTATCACTCTGACGGATAACAACAAGGATATACAGATCTTTATAACTTATCGGAAACGAAGAAAGGCCGATAAACGATTCTTTCTCTTGTTAAAAAAGCAATTCCGTATCATCGATATTGTGGAAGATCCGGAACGATCAGTGTATTCAAGACAGGGCCTTTATTTGTATCGACTGGAAAGGAAACTCAACAACAATGGCATAAAGACCCCCCCCCACCCTTTAGTATAGATAACATGGCTAACTAGTACATAGTTGTAGTGATACCCACCCCTGATTATGATCCTAAATAAAATAAACTCGTTTTATTATTGTCCTTCTAAGACACAACGTGTCCATTTCTCCTTTTTTTTTTTTTTTTTTTTTTTTTTTTTTTTTTTGTTTTTTTTTTTATATATAGATACATATCATCCAACTTGACCCTGACAAATCCCATGTGGCCGACAATGTTTCAAATTATCAAACACCATTTTATTATCATTATTATCATTCCATCTATTCTACAATACAATAAATCCCCTATACTAAATACAATTTATCTACATTTTTTCCAAGATACCAGCAAGAGCTTCAGCCACCTTGTCACCAACTTCAGTAGTAGAGTGAGTTCCCTTGAGATCACGAGTACGAATGTTGGCGTCCAAAACATCCCGCACAGCTTGTTCAATGGCCAAGGCTTCCTTTTCAAAACCAAGAGAATATCGCAAAAGAAGAGCAGCACTGAGAATGGTAGCAATAGGATTGACGACGTTGGTACCAGCAATATCAGGAGCAGAACCATGAATAGGTTCATAAAGACCAACACATTTACTCTTTCCATCAGGCAAACCATTCAAAGAAGCAGAAGGAAGGAGACCAAGGGAGCCAACAATAACTGAAGCTTCATCAGACAAGATATCACCAAACATGTTTTCCGTCAACACCACACCGTTCAGTTTCTTGGGGTTCTGGACCATGGCCATGGCAGCCGAGTCAACGAGATGGTGATCAAACTTGATTTCAGGGAATTCCTTGGTCAGAGTTTCAGTGACCGTCGTTCGCCAGAGACGAGAAGTGGCGAGCACGTTGGCCTTATCGATGGAATGGATTTCACCTACCGGGTTTTGCTTGAGAGCCAAGAGGGCGGCCAGTCGAGTCACCCGTTCGATTTCTTCACGAGAGTAGGGCAGAGTATCATAAGCTTTACCATCTGCACCGGCTTCTTGTCGTTCACCAAAGTAGATCCCACCCACCAATTCACGCACAAATACAAATTCTGTTCCTTGCACCACATGGTCCTTCAATGGTGATAATGGCAACAGGCTTTCCGAGGCAAACGTCACTGGTCGAAGATTGGCATAGAGATCCAACGACTTGCGAAGTTTTAATAAACCTTGTTCAGGACGAGGTCCACTGCCGATTTGTGCATTAGGAAGTCCACCCACCGCACCCAACAAGATGGCATCTGCTTGCTTACAGGCATCCAAGGCTGCATCAGATAAGGGTTCACCTATTGTAAACGATACAAAAAAAAAAAAAAACGTCAATTAGTTCACAACACATCACATACGCTTTAATTTTTGTGCTACTTTACCTGTCTTTTCAAGAGAAGCTAAACCAATCAATTCGTTAACAAACTTGAATTCCACGTTAAGAGCTTTGGAACGATGAGCAGAGACAACATTAAGAATCTTGACAGCTTCACCAACAACTTCAGGACCAACACCATCACCGGGTAAGCAGACAATAGTAATAGTTTTAGGAGACATATTTAATAAAAGTAAAGAGACACGTAATGTAATACAATAAAGAAGAAAAAAGAAGAAGGAAAAGAAAAAAAAAAGGGTGCGAAAAAAAAAAAAAGAAGGGGAAAGTGGAGTGAACGGCATTTAAAAATGAACGTAGTTTTAGATCTAAGAGTCAAATGCAATCAGCCAATCAAATTGAAGCCGCTAGCTCCTTTGCTTTTCAAGCGGCTGGAGTCCACTGTAACCCCAAATAACGGGGAATGAAATCAATGGATGCGATTGGGTTGTATGGAGCGATGTCTCATCCAGTCTTAGCCAATAATAGACGAAATGCGGAGGAATCTTATCTCCAAGCATTCGTGCTTTCTCATTGGTGTATGACTCATTTGATATGCAAGCATGAAAAACCGTTCACTCCAACTTTCAGTATGTTAACTGATCGATGATCGGTAGTATATTTAGTAAAGACATCATATCATATGAAAAGTGAGACAAGGAAAGACAAGCAGAATGATAATATTGAACTTGTCGCCGGTAGTTGATTTGATAATCTGCTTTTTTGAGTCACCTATCCCCTATATGTTTAAATCCCGCTGCCAATTCAAAATGGGAAAGATAAAAAGAGATTTTTCATTTTCCATTTTTTTTTTTTTTTTTTTTTTTTTTTTTTTCCCTCTCTCTCACTCTCTATTTTTCTTTTTCTTCTCTCTCTCCCTTCTCCTTATACAATATGCTTGCTTCAAGGGCTCTAGGATCCACGACATCAAGGTGTACCATCAAGTACCCTCTTTTACACACTATTGCAACTCGAACTCTTCACACTTCACGGAAATCCACTAGTGCAGCCGCTGCTGTCACTACAAGGTAAATCCACCAAAGAAGATTTACTATTATCACTTGACAATGAAATACTAATTCCTTATAATCAACTCTTTTTTCTTACTACTATAGTATCCGTAATGGTCATGTCAGTGAAATTCCTGTTAAACAAGTGCA
Organism: Chlamydoabsidia padenii; assembly: GCA_025330725.1. Classification (NCBI taxonomy): domain Eukaryota; kingdom Fungi; phylum Mucoromycota; class Mucoromycetes; order Mucorales; family Cunninghamellaceae; genus Chlamydoabsidia; species Chlamydoabsidia padenii. The sequence goes on from JAIWND010000001.1 coordinate 662,575, forward strand.
ACCTCTCATCAAGAAAACTGTTGAACCTCAAATGGACAATTCGTTTGTGGGAAAATCAGGCGGTGAAATCTTCCATGAAATGATGTTACGACACGACGTCAAGCATGTGTTTGGATATCCTGGCGGTGCAATTCTTCCTGTGTTTGATGCGATCCATGAATCCAAGTACTTTGAATTTATTCTTCCTCGACATGAACAAGGTGCTGGACATATGGCGGAAGGGTATGCTCGAGCGACGGGTAAGCCTGGTGTTGTCTTGGTAACTTCTGGTCCTGGTGCGACAAATGTGGTGACAGCTATGGCGGATGCTTTGGCGGACGGTACACCTCTTATTGTCTTTACTGGTCAAGTCCCAACTGCTGCTATTGGTACGGATGCATTCCAAGAAGCTGATGTGGTGGGTATCTCTCGTGGCTGCACCAAATGGAACGTGATGGTCAAGGATATTGCTGAATTGCCTCGTCGAATCAACGAAGCCTTTACGATCGCCACCTCGGGTCGTCCTGGTCCTGTTTTGGTCGATCTACCTAAAGATGTGACAGCCGGTGTGTTACGTCGTCCAATTCCTACCAACATTATGATTCCTTCTCGACCTACTGCGATTCCTAACACTGCCATTGGTGCCTTTACTGAAGAAGCCATGTCCACACCTTCGCCTGTGCTTAAACGTGCTGCCGAATTGATCAATCAAGCCAAACGCCCTGTTATTTATGCTGGTCAAGGTATCGTTGGTCATCCTGATGGCCACAAGGTGCTCACTCAACTCGCCAATCAAGGTAATATTCCTGTCACCACCACTCTTTGCGGTCTCGGCTCGTTTGATGAAGAAGACCCCAAATCACTCCATATGCTCGGTATGCATGGATCTTGTTATGCTAACCTTGCCATGCAAAATGCCGATCTGATCATTGCTCTTGGTGCTCGTTTTGATGATCGTGTGATCGGTACCGTCAAGGCATTTGCTCCCGAGGCAGTCAAGGCAGCCAAGGAAGGTCGTGGTGGTATCTTGCACTTTGAAATCATGCCCAAGAACATCAACAAGGTGGTGGAAGCCACTCATGCGATCGAAGGCGATGTTACCGAAAATGTCCAACTCATGATGCCTCATATCACCAAATCCGAACGCAAAGAATGGTTCAACACAATCAACAACTGGAAGGCCAAGTATCCATTCTATTACGACAAAGCTACTGGTGACGAAGTACTGAAACCTCAACAAATCATCGAAGAATTTAACAAACAGACTGCCGACATCAAGGACAAGGTGATCGTGACCACTGGTGTGGGTCAACATCAAATGTGGGCTGCTCAATATTACAGATGGCGTCATCCTCGTACTATGATCACATCTGGCGGTTTGGGTACCATGGGTTATGGTCTCCCTAGTGCTATCGGTGCCAAAGTGGCTAAACCTGATCACATTGTCGTTGATATTGATGGCGATGCTTCCTTCTCCATGACTGCTATGGAACTTGCTACTGCCGCTGAATTCAACATTGGTGTCAAGGTCCTTCTCCTGAATAACTCGTTCCAAGGTATGGTCAAGCAATGGCAAGATCTATTCTATGAAAACAGATACTCTGGTACCACCATGAAGAACCCTGACTTTGTCAAATTGGCCGAAGCTATGGGTGTCAAGGCTATCCGTGTCACTAAAGCTTCCGAAGTCCCTGAAAAGATGAAGGAGTTTTTGGAACATGATGGTCCTGTCCTGTTGGATGCTGTCGTCTGTAAAAAAGAACACTTATTCCCTATGGTACCTGCTGGCAAGGCTTTGGATGACTTTATTGTACACCCCAAACTCTTAAAGTAGTTTATCTTATCCCATTCTTTCCCTCATACTTTCCATCATCTTTAATCATATATACATATATAAAAAATTTATTAGTTAACACCCTCTAGCATACTCTTGCCCTTTTATAAATAAAATCTCTTCCATTTATACATATGATTTATGCCCAGAAAAAAAAGTAATGACTTGACCCGACCCAATGATTCAAATCCCGACCGGCGTTTGAAATTTATCTCTACAACATTTTGTTTTTTGCCAAGCGGATCTTTCTCTCTTTCTCTTTATTCATCCTCATATTTTATTAAAACATCATGTCCATGGCAGTAAGTAGGATTCACTTTTGAAAAAAGATAAACAACAACAAACGTATGAGACATAAATACTAACAGGCTAACTCTCTCTCTCTCTCTCTTTCTTTTTTTTTTTTTTTGTTGGTTTGCCTAGAGTCTCTTTGGTCTTTCCACACCTGTGGACATCCAGGTTGACTTTAAAGGCGAAAACGAACGAAAACATGTAGAAGTCAAGGTGGATAAAGATCAGCGAGAAAGCTTACCGGTTTATTTAGATGGTGAAACTGTTAGTGGCACGGTAAGTCAGAAAAAAAGAAAATGGAAGAGGAGGAGGGGACACAGGAAGAAGTAAAGAAATTAACTATCTCTTCCTATAGGTAACAGTACGATTAAAGGATGGAAAACGTTTTGAACACAATGGTATCAAGGTTGAATTTGTAGGCAGCATAGGTAAAGTATCTCCTCTCCCCCGCAAAAAAAAAAAAAAAGGAACCAAGACTATACTTACTGTGTCTTTTGTTATAGAACTATTTTATGACCGCGGGAAATCACACGAATTTCTTACACTCTCTCAAGAAATGGCTGCTCCTGGGGAATTGCGTCAAAGTACCTCGTTTGACTTTGAATTCAAGAATGTTGAAAAACAATACGAATGTTATAATGGGATTAATGTCAAATTAAGGTAAGAGGATATCTTTATGCAATAAAATTGTGTTATAATGACACATTCTCTTTAATAGATATTATGTACGAGCAACTGTGGCACGACGTATGGCTGATTTGATCCGGGAAAAAGATATGTGGGTCTATTCTTATCGTATGCCTACCGAAGTCAGCAATTCGATAAAAATGGAAGTCGGGATTGAAGACTGTCTTCATATTGAATTCGAATACAATAAATCAAAGTAAGTAGGGAAGAGGGAGGGAAACAAATACTAATCTTTATATATATATATATATATATATATATATATATATATTATAGGTACTATTTGAAGGATGTGATTGTTGGTAAGATCTACTTTTTATTGGTGCGTATCAAGATTAAAACCATGGAACTGTCAATCATTCGTCGGGAAACCACTGGTGCAAGTAAGTCAACCATTATTTAATCATGGATGAACTTAACTAAACATTATCTTTATAATAGTGCCCAATGTATACAATGAAAGCGAAACAGTGACAAGATTCGAAATCATGGATGGTGCTCCTGTCAGAGGTAAAGCAAAATATATATTTCACTTACCACTTTCCTTATTCAATTGTCTTCTTATCTTTTTTATAGGTGAAACGATTCCTATTCGATTGTTTTTAGGTGGATTTGAATTGGCACCTACTTTCAGAGGTAATTAGACGACAAGTTTTTTTATTTTTATTTTTTTTAAAAAAAGGACACTGCTGATCTATTTGATAACTCTTCATTGTAGATGTCAACAAGAAATTCTCCACCCGATACTACTTGAATCTTGTCCTCATCGATGAAGAAAACCGTCGCTACTTTAAGCAACAAGAAATCACAATGTTCCGACGCAAAAGTAAGTTGACATTGGATTCCCTAATCGAAACTAACTTTTACCCTTTATAGTCGATGATGGCTACCCTCCAGATGAAGAATAAATATAATCCGAATAAACTTGTAGTGATGCTACGTTATGCTGGTTTGAAAAAAAAAAATGAAAAAAAAATGAAAAAAAAAAGCTTACTAGGTAGTCTTCATTATATCCCCCTCTATTTTTTTTTTTACACACTTCTCCTCCACATCTTTGATTTACTTCCTCTCTCTCCCTCTCTTTTTTATTTTTTTTACCCTACTTTTCCCCTCTATGTATACAATTACTTACCATGAATAAAAATCAATAAAGATAGACTATTGTCATCCTGTGCTTGTATTATTACTTCCTATCTAATTGACCCAAAATGTGTGTAAATGGTTTGACCTTGGTACTTCCACAAAAATATTTTAAATCCCGACTCCTATCATCGAAATTTCATCTAGACTCTCACCACCTTGACGATGATAATGATCAAAGTTGCCATGTTTTTTTCCAATTGCATTCTTAAAAAGCCTTGCTAAATGCCAAATACTTGAATCCTTGTCAGAGTCAAGTTCACATGAATGTGTATTGGTGATTTGGGCCCTCACCAAAAAAAAAAAAGAGAGACGAGAAAGTTTCGATTTCCGCCCAGGCTCGACAGATTATGGGCTTTTTTAATGATAAGAAGGACTCATTTCTTTGATTGTCATTGTAATCATTTGTATCAGCTTTTTGAATACATAAGTAATAGTATTTTTTTCATTTTGACTAGAAAACAAGGCCATAGCGTTTGTTTTTGCCTGGGTAACGTTTTTTTTCGTCGAATAAGCGGAGGATGAAATATCAGTTAATATTATGTGGGAAGTATGTGGGTTTCCTTTTATTTTTCACTTACCATTGGCCGAAGCCCCGTGCCCATCCCTCACAAAGGAGGGGTGCCAGCCATATTCTCATCCAAGAATTGACTGACAAGTTGTTATTGTTTGTTAAAGGAGAAGAATTTAAAAAGCTCTTTTATATGGTGTGAAAAAGAAAAAATCAGATGATCAAAACCCATGCATTGTCAAATCACAACAATCTTATGCAGGACAGTGGCCATCATAGTTCGCATTAATGGGATGAAGCCTATAGGAAAGCCACTCGGGCTAAAGTTTGCCCTAAACGACGAAAAATTAAATTCCCTCATTTTGCCTCATGTCGGGAATTCAAATTTTGCAAAAATCATGCAGAGTGCAACTTCTACCCCCCTGAACTACACAGCATGAATCCAGATGACCCCTCTACCTCGACATTATATTAACCAAGTAGACACAGTTAATAGACAATAATAGTTTATAGGAATGAATGATTTGATTTGTTTTATTTTTATTAAAAAAGGTTTACAGACAATAAAAAAAGACTACAATATGACCTAATTCTATTCCCTATTAAAATGTATCTTTGTTACGGTGGTGGTAGTTTGTTGAGGAGACCAATTTAAGCATCGGCTTCGAGGACATTGCGTTCAGAGACGTAGATACCATCCAAGAACTTACGGATATCCTTCTTCTTGACCAAGCAGGATTGTTGGATATCGGCAGCACATTGGGAGACAGCTTCGAGATCGTTACCAGTCAAAGTCAATTCATCCTTTTGGTTGGTAGAGGCAGCAACAGTGACACCTTCACGCATTTGGACACGGAAGACGACCTTTTGACCCAAGAAGTTACGGATTTCCACATCCTTACCGTCGTTGTTGATGATACAGTTGATGGGGAAATGCGCATAGACGTAACGCATCTTGTATTGGAAGCCCTTGGTGACACCGGTGATCATGTTGTTGACAAGAGAGCGGACGGTACGGATACAGGCAACGTGCTTACGGCCACCATGGTAGACAACAAACTTGAGCTTGTCCTTACCAACAAACTTGATTTCAATGTTCAAATGACGGAGGTTCTTGTTCAAAGTACCACGGGGACCGGTGACAGTGATATCACGAGCCTTGATGGCAACCTTGACACCTTGAGGGATGATGAGTTCGTCGTCTTGGTAGATATCCTAAGTGGTTGAATAGTAGAAGGAATGTTAGTCAAGCTTGAGCATTCAACATTATAGGTTCAGTATAAACTTACCTTCATTATTGAGAAATGGAGCTATACCTATATTAAAAGTGTAAAGAATACATTTATTAGTGTTCGATTCCTATAATCATTATCGTCCCTTCCATCACCCAACAAATTGTCTCCACCTCGATCTATCCATCCATCTATCCATCCATCCATCTATCCACATGTTGCCTATTATTACATTGATCTTGTCATCTCTTTTTTTTTCTTCTTCTTCCTCTTTTTTCATAAACTTACGTTGGTAATAGGACGTTATGCAAAAGAGAAGGAGCAAATACCACTGGCCGCCAAAGTTTTCTTTTCAGTGAAGCACCCGAGCAAATATTAAATCGGCGTTTAAATATTCATGCTAGAGATCGCCTGGGCCATATCAAAAGAATGATCATTGGAATATATTTTTATTGAGTGTATATATATATCATATAGTGTTTTTGTGATATAGTAAAAATAAAGAGAAGGTAAAAGAATAAATAAAAAGGGAAGTGGAGATGATGAATAAAAGGGTTGTTTGTATATGAGGACGATTATGGTTTGTTAACATTTTGGCGCATACGATCTAGTTCCTTGTGTACTTCTTTTCTATTTGGAACAGATCTTCGTCCAAAAGCAGATTCATCCCGTCCACCTAAACCATTAGTACTCGTTCCACCGACACCAGCATTAACACCAGATCCACCAGTTCCCGCACCAGAGAGAGCACCATTTAGTAAACTAGACGTAGGTGATGCACTTGTAGGAGATCCACCAGACGCAACCTTTTTGGAGAGTAGAGATTGGAAAAAGTTGGCGAGGACTTCATTGGATGCACCGCCTGCACCTGCCGTTCCAACACCCGCACCTAATGGACTTGTAGCACCAGTTGTCGATCCCATCGCGGATGGATTTGTTTGTATGGGGCTTGGACCCTATACAGAAATAAACCCCAATGAGTACGTCAAGTTCGAATAATAACGATAGTAGTCCAACCTTTGTTTTTTTTTTTTTTTTTTTTTTTTTTTTTTTTTTTTTTTTTTTTTTTTTTTTTTTTTTTTTTTACCTTGTTGAGCAATTTATCATCCTTTGTTCGACTTGATCTTGTAATGTCACCATCTTTATCGGATCCAACCCGCATCAAGTCAATCGTTGCAGAGGAAACACCTAGTGGACCCACCACACTGGGTCGAGCAGTAGCAGATGCGCCAGTTCCTTGACGACTGGGACCATCAGAAGCACGTTGGAGAGTTTCAAAGTGTCGTTCCAGGAACACCTGTTCGTCTTCACATGTCATTGGTGGTGGGACATTCAAAGGCTAGGTTGACCAGAAAAAAAAAAAAAAAAGATTAGATTAATGATGTCTTCTTGTGATAGTCAATAATTTTACCTGTTCTTCAGTATCTGGACTGATGATGACTTCTTCATATAGACCTCTGGCTCCATGTGCCCCATGTGGTTGTCGATCCAAAAGAGCCTCCATATCGGCATCCCATCCCTGATTGACAGCTTCGCAATCAAATCCATCCCTTAATACCCTGATTTTACCCCATGAGTCCCAACCTGAAGGCACCGCCACACTATCCCGTTCAACCACTTGCGCTTTTATCAGGTAAGGATACGTTTTGCTGGCTGTTGTGAGCACTCGGTGGAGAATGTATTGTCGGAGATTGTGGAATGTATAAGGACGTAATGTTGACGTATAAAACAATGCAGCACCATCTAAAATAAAGTTGAGCATTAGTATTTCCATTCCCATTCTTTTTTTTTTTTTTTTTTTTTTTTTTTTTTTTTTTTTTCCATCAAGACTTACATTTCATGCAGACACAGCGCAGAGTTTGTTGAATAAAGTCAAACTGATCATCCTTGTAATCGTGAGTTTGCTCCAATTTTGTAAAATGGTCGCTCTATAGGTTGTAAATTTAAAAAAGTGAGTTGTTAGTGGCACACATGTTTATTTGTTATTTTGTACTTTACCTTGCAGCATACAACAGTGATTGGTATACCGTAGTTTGACGTAAGACAACCAGAAGGAAGAGGTAGAGTAACTTGATCAGACACACTGGTGGTATTCGTTACCAATGATGTCGACACAAAGTTGTTTGTTGTTGAAGTCGAAGGCACCGAGCTAGTGGATGTTGATGCGGTCAAGTTGAATCCATTGCTATTTGGTACAGGTTCCGTATAAGTTTTGAGATAAAATTCCACTATATGAATGAGTAATATAATATTAGTAACCTTCTCTCTAAAATTCCATCTTTTTACCTTTTTCCCGAAGTTCATCCAATACTGCCTTTCCACGAGCCCAAGAAGAATCAGGGTTTCCACCTTCTTTGCGTACTTCATTCATAGTATGTTCCAATACATTCATCCAACGTTGAAGTGATTCTAAAAATTTCCAGGGTCGGGTCCAATCCAGCACAAGTACCACCATCGAATCAGCCAAAGTGTCCGCCGAGAGTGCAAACTTCAAGAGCGGAAGATATTCAGGAGCTGACAAGCCCAGTTGATATAAACCAAGTCGTGCCACCGCTAGATTTCCAAGTTGAAGTAAATAAAAACGTTAACTAAAAACATGTTTACTGTAATAGTTTCTTTTATATTGTATTACCTTCATTTTCTTCATCCTGAATATCGACAAAGGTATATCCCAGAGCAAGGTTGTTGGCAACGTCTTCATCTAGAGTTTCATTAGGCATAGGGGTATAGTTATTGGATGCTGAAACATTGAATGAGGAAGGCGGTAAGCTATCTGTTTCAGGCACAACGGGTTGAGGTCCAGGATCGTTTTTAAGATAATGAATCAGTGTTGACTTTCCACAACCAGAATCGCCTAAAAACAAAGACAAGAAAGAAAGAGAGAGAGAGAGAGGGTTCCTTTAGTAAGAGAGTTCATTAAGTTAGATTACACCTTCTTTTCTTACCAAGTAGCAGTATGTTCTTTGTAGGCACCATTTTGGAGGAGGCCACACCTTTAAGGATTGTCGACCATATTTCATCCTTTTCAGATGACGTTTGAGTACCATTGGTGGCAGCTGTTGTGGTTGTCGACCGTTGAGGTGTAGCCGTCAACATAATAATTTAAACAAGGTATATAAATAATAAAGGATGTGCAAAAGGAGGGGATCAATAAAAGTACAAATACTTGATAAATGAGGGAATGTAAAGAGAAGAGAGAGAAAGAGAAAAAAACAACAAATTGAATTGAGACGGATTCAAAAATAAAACATAAGCGGGATTTAAAAAATGATTGAGATTCATACATATCCTGATCATAAAAAGGGACCAATTTTATTTCAATAAAGTAAATGAGGGTGAGTGTATGTATGGGTGCGTAATCTATTCTATAGTGATAAAAGGACATTTATTTTTCAGCAGGGGGTTCTATTTCTTTGCTTTCTTTTTCCATGGCGTCAATATCCTTGTCGATTTGAGTAAGCATCTTTTCCAATCGTTTGCCTAGTCGGACAGTGGTCTTGTCAGAATCCTTGCGAGTGGCTTCCTTCAATTCTTCAATTAACTATAATCAAGATATATAAACAGTTAGTCAGCCAGTTTCTTTTTCCTTCTAGTAAAGGTTTACCTCTTTGTAGTCTTCATGTTGTATCTTGATTTCGTTCAGTTGAGCACGTTCTTCTAATACATCCACCTTGGTGCGTAGCTTGGCAAAGGCTTTATGCAATCGATCTTGTTGTTCTGGTGAGAGTTGTTCGTCAAGGTGCTTCTTTTCTTCATCAGGTGCAAAGACATCACGTTTATCGGCCTCCGTTTGTTGTTGTTTAGATGCTGCTTCGAGTTCTTGTCGTTTTCTTTCCTCTTCCTCCGCTTCCTTTGCATCCGCTCGAGCCTTGGCTTCCTTTTCTTCTTGTTCCGATTCGTCTTCAATGAGTTCTTGTTGTTGTTCCAAAACATCCATCTTTTGTTTGTAAGTACTAGTGCCCACCATTTCGAGGACTTGAAGTTCAGCTTCATTAACCTAATACATATAAAGACAGATCTAATTAGTATCATCATCAATCTTTAATAAATCAACTTACCAAGTTATCAGGCAAACTGTTGAAAGTAGCCTTAAGTGCTTCTTCGGCAGTCATGTGGCGATCGGTGAAGCTGAAGGCTCTTGATAATACCAGGAGAGTAGAAGGAACATGATGATCCAAATGAAGTGTCACCCATTGAGCCAATTCATCCCGAAGACGATCAGGAGAGGTACCCAAGGAGCGGAAGCCACGGGAAGCACAAGCAGCTTGGAGTTCTTGAATGGACAATGCATCGATACCTTCGGATTGAATAACCTAAGAATTAAAAATAAAAAATAAAAAAGAGTTAGTTTTCATAGTTACACTTTTTCCTATTTCCTGGTGTTACCTTATCATCAGCCTTGATTGTACGCATACGGTTACGGATTTGGAAACGTAAAAAGTTATCGGTACCAAATGCATTAATGTTCATGTATCGGCACATTGACACCAATTGTGGACGAGACAAGTTATCCAGAGTCAATTCATCTTCAAAGCGACGGGCTACATTCAGTAAATCTTCAGTAGATGCTTGTTCACCTGTAATACGAATCTAAATCATATCATATCAAACAAACTATATTAGTTTCCATTCTGTTTTCTTTTCTATATTTACCTTTCTAAAAAAGTCAGCAAACTCTTTAGCAGATTCTTCCTTGTCAGATCCAGCAAATCCAGTTTCAGAGATGGTTTCTTGTAAGAAGCGAGCCATTTCCAATCGCACCTTGAGAAGTTTTCTTTTCTTTTCTTCCTATTTAAAGAGTAACAAAAGGGGATGGGTATCAAAACAAGAGTTTCTATATCCAACTTACTTCAAGAGACTTGTTTTCAAAAGTACTAGGAAGCATATTAGGGAATAACTTTAAAGCAACAGGTAGTAACAGTTCCATGAAGGGCACAATAAGGAAGACCGCAAAGGGGATCAAACGCAAGAGATCCGAGGTTGTACGTCGAAGCTAGTTATCAAAAAGATATCATTAAGTTTTTATTATTGACGTCCCCATTTGTTATTACCTGTCGAGCTTCTCTTCGAGTCAAACGACTTCCATGCAATAATTTGCGGATAAGTTTTGACGAGATCCTGATTTCCAAACCCAAGAGTTTAGTTCCATGCCAATAGTGTACAGCTTCATCCTTAACCTTTTGCCACATTGATTTCTTTGGTTTGGTGACAGTGGCGGGAGCAGTCGTTCCAGAGGCTTGTTCTTTAGCATGTTCTTTGGCGAGTAAGACGGCACGAGAAGCCAGGGTTTCCTTTTCTTCTGTCGACTTTGGTGTTTCCTTGATGGTTGGTTTTTCTGTACGCAAGATTCGTAGTTCTGAAGGTAAGCCGGCACGGAAAGAGCGTGATGTCATGGAGGTAGTATGGATGCCCATGGTCGCACGGCGTCCCAATAGGCTTTTTTGACCAGCAGAGAGATAGATATCAGAGGCACAAATGTAGAGTTGTGTAACATTCTTCTGTGGTGTTGATGGAGTAGATCGTATAGATCTACAACTGGATCTTGTTGCTGTGTGAATAGATCGATACATTGGTGTTGTGGGGGGAAGAGAAGGAAAAACAAAAAAAAAATCTCACTCTAAAAAAGCTCCATTGTCGGGTTTTGAAAATGCCCCACCCTATTCTATTTTTTTTTTGACTCATCTGAAAAGTGGATAAAATGCCGGGAGAAATAACCTTTTATGAAATGCGGAGGTTGAAAAAAGAAAAAGGAACGAACTAACTGCAAGCTTATACTAACATACATATATTGTAATGGCTACTAAAGTCCTAATCAATCAGGTTGATATAGATCAAAGGTACATGGTTGTATGTCGGGATATGAAATCTAATCTAGTTATACGATTTGCATAAATAGATTTTATCATACCCACATCTTTAATGCTTCCCACCATTTAAAGTATGTATCCAAATTTGACACACAAATCAAATCAACATAACGCCCCGAATGTTTATTACATGTAATGATTTATATAAAAAGACCTAAACTATGTACTATAACCGCTATATACTAATAAACCACAATAAGGAGTGTACTTCTTGAACTAATGGTATCGTTTCAACTTCTTTTGGTAGTTTTCTTCCATCAAGCAGTCTTTACAAAACCATTTTCCAGGAGGAGTTTCTGTCAGTCCAACACAGGCATAATGAAACCATTCCTTTTCACACTATAAAAGAAGGATCAATAACAAGTTCATGTCCTAAAACCCAACAAAGAATAACTTACATTGTCACCATCGCATGCAACCATATCACCAAACGAGACTTGATTACAATAACAATACTTTGGTTCATTTGGATCGATAATTTGTTCCACCAAAGCGCCAGTATTCATTGCTGGATTGGGTCGATTTGAATGATGTGTTCTATCAAATAGTTGTTAGTATATATATATATATATTACATAAAAAAAATAGGATGTGAGTTTATTACCTCCTTCTAGGACCAGTAGTACCATGTAACAAAGATTTTGTCCTGTTACCTACATAATCCATTTCCCAAATTAGTCAATCGAGTGCATTAATCCTAATCAATGAATCTTTTTTTTTTTACCTTCGTTGGGCCAATCATCCCACTGTGGACTTTTTCGAAAATCGCCTGTGGTTTCAGGAGATAGAGTGGAATGTAGGTAGTTAGTTGCTGGATGTTCTGTAACTGCATTTCCGGATAAACCTCGAGTCGAAGAAGATCGATTGGCGCTATTGTAGTGATTCCTTTTCTGTTGTTGTGCCTGCTGCTGCTGTGTCTGTTTTAACCCGTCAGTGGCTCCAGTCAGAGATATATTGTTTTGTGCCATTTGTGAGTCGATCCGTTCAATATGTCGAGATACTAAATCATACATTTGTCGAGCCAAGTCAATCTTTTGGTCTTGTTTCTGAAGGGCTGTTTTGTAGTCATTGTCAATTTGTGTCCATGCTTGTGTTGTGCTTACTGTCGAGCTGGGTGAGGGTGTTGTCGGTGACTTGGTCAAGGTTCCATTTGTCATCGTCGCGTTGTTTCGTATCATTTTGAGGTAAGGTCGTTTTTGTTTAACATATGCTTCTTTATGTCCTTTTAAAACAAGAATCAAGCATTAGGTGAGTATTGTCTTGTTCATGTAAAAAACGATCATCTTACGTTGGAAGACTTCATCCATTCTACCTAGTTCCCGTAAGCTTTGGTCTATTTCGGATGGTAAGTTTGCCAAACCTATACAAAAGCAAAAAGTTAAAAAGAGAGAGAGAGAGAGTTAATCATCATACAGTTGTTTAGTTATTGATCTTACTATCAACATAATCATCAAAGATTTCACCAACTGAGAGACTCATAATCCAGAAGTATCAATAAGTGTATTTATAAGGGAATAACAAGAGTGAGTATTGATGAAAGTAGGTAAATGATTCCAGTAAAGGTATATGGAGACGAAGGATATAAAAAGTTGGTTTGAAGAAGTGGTATTGAAGAGAGAAAGGTGGAAGAAAAGGCAAGCGACAAAAAACAAAACAAAAATACCGCCGCATTTCAAAACCCGATATCTCCCTTTTCGCATAATTAAAGTCATTGGCTAGTGCTCTTTTGTAGCACAGTAATCTACCCCGCAACATTTAAACCATAAAATAGTGTTTTATTTTAAGTATAAGTATAAAAAGCCAAAATAACGTCTATCTATTCTATTCTATTCCTTGACCGATCGTGCATCCCTCCATCGAGCACCCCACCGTTTAACAATTACCAAGTTAACTGAGACCAGGAGCAAAAGACAACCACAGATTGTGAATAATATTCCATTTCCAATTTCAGTTTGAATTTGAGAAGCAAAAAGTGAAGCCACACCAGCGAGTCCATACCTTGCCAGATTGTTACAAGCTATTAAAAGATAAGAGTTAGTTCCACTACCCAATCATATTTTGAGTACATACCTGTAACAGAAGCCCCTTTAGTTCGGAAGCAATCCACCATATAGGTTCCTAAAGTAACATAGGGCACCATCAAACCAATTCCAGCTAGTTATAAAAAAAAAAAAAAAAGAAGTAAAGGTTTAGTATCAAAGCTTAATCCAAGATTATTTGCTTCAATACCAAAAAAGAGGCATACAAGACCATAGCCCCAAAAAGCATTGACTTGGACACACCAGCCATACGCAATAAAAGCAATACATTGGAGAAAGATGCCAGCATAAAAGATGATACCACCAAGACGCATTTCAGGGGTTGATTCACCGTTTGCTTTATCTACTTGTTTGTTATACATTCGATCAGACCATTGACCTCCTACCTAACATAATGAATCAAGTTAGTATGATATTGTCTTTAATTTCGCAGTGCTAATTTACTTTACCAATGCACCAATGACTGTTCCACAAGCCATAGGGAGATAGCATAATCCAGTATTAGTTGAGGACATTGAGTATTGTTGTGAATAAGTCCGAGTAAAGACTGTATTTACGCTAAAGAAGATCATATACCTATTTCCGGGATAGTATCATCAGTTTGTCTGTGTCATTGGCTTGTTTAGTTTCACTTACAAGATTCCAGTGAAGCAGATTGTCAATGAGATATTTGGGTATTTATACAAAGCCAAGGCAGCCAAAGGATTAGCCCATCGTTTCTTCTTGTCCATTTGAGGGGTCAACCGGCTTGTTTCAGGTAAAAAGAAAATCATTGTAATCCATACAATTCCAGTAGCAACGGTCACAAACCAAAAGTTACTTCTCCAACCAAAGGTTTCATTCAATGCCCCACCTACTACTGGTCTAAATGTAGTTTCACGTTAGTCCATTTTCCCTTCCTCCCCCCTCATCATTCTGTACTTACCCTAAAGCTGGTCCTAGTAAGGGTGCTGCCGTATAACTATAACAATAAAAAAAAAGTTGAGAGTGCCTGGTTATTATTACTTGTTTCTTCTTGTGTACTTACAATGCCATTCGTCTACCTCGTTCCTTGGGCATGAACACGTCAGCGATAGTCCCTGCCCCTAAAGCCATAACACTTGAGGATCCAATCGCAGCAACCGCTCGTAATGCTAGAAACATGGGCATGTTGATAGCAAGGGCACAACCTAGGTTTCCAAAGATGGCGATAAAGAAGGAGATCAAATAGACTTGTCGTCGACCTACATTTCCAAAGGGAAGAAGAGAGAGAGGGAGAGAGCATTTGTAAGTGATTAAAGATATATTATTGTTTTGTTGTTACCATATTTTTCACCAAGACGAGCCCAAAATAAAGGCTATGCATTAAACGTCGAATAGGAATGAGAATGAAGAAAGGGAAAGAAGAAGGAAACTTATACAGTACTACCACATCACGATTTTCACGAAATCGGCGATTAAAATGGGACAAAACTTACAAAAATTGCTGTTGAAAAAGTAAAAATGGAAACTAGACGGGATTTGAAATTAGCATTTTTTTTTTGGGTTTTCAGTCAAGTACATAGATCCACTTACTGGTCGCACTCATCAAAAGGTCAGACGCCTGAAAATCATATTGAATGTTGAAAATTGCAGGATACTAACGATGGTACAGTTGTCAGTCTATCATCGTACAAAGCAAAAAGTGATACCTACATAAATAGTAGCAGAAATCGGGGATCTAAATAAAGGTTAAGTGGAAGTTTACTCAAGTCGGGTTCTTAATGATAACTCACAATGCAGAACCAACAGCCACAATAAGTAAAATAACATTCTTTGTAGTAGATGAAAAGTTGGTAGGATCAGTTTCATTATTAGGGTTTAACCATCGTTGCCACAATCGCTTCAATAGCCTCCGTGCCTGTATTTTATCTTGCATGAATGAAGAATCATGATCCAAAATGGTCACTGAAGACAATGGCGGGGTTACAGCGTGAGTGAGAGACATGTTAAAACAATTTTCAAGGTGGTAAAAGAGAAAAAAAAAAAAAAAAAAAGTGGGGGCGGTCGACTTTTTCATTTTCTACCAGGGTGGAGATACTTTTACCCTGCAAAATTGATTTGCCGTATCGTAGATCCCCCCGTTCTGTGGGCGGTGTTTTGATTTAACATGAAACGTAATGTTAGTCAAGTTCACCATTTCAAAATGAAAAGCATCGCGCGGAGAAAAGCACACAAGTCGTTTCACCGGCGTTTGAATCAATGCATTGAATTTCCTTTTTTGAATGTCTAGCTGATTTCTTGGGTCAGCATGGTCTGGCCTCCGATTTCTCAGGAACCGGTCTAAAAAAACGGGACCCCAACCTGGTCGATCTCTTAAAACAGATAGGTACCCAAGAGAAGAAAAAGAACAGAATGGTGGGTCAAAGGAAAGAGCAAAGAGGTACAGTGGAGTCAGATAGTTCTTCTTCTTTAAATAGGACAAACCATGTTTTTCTTGGATCTGAGATGCTGACCAATGAAAGACAAGAAACCACATGATGTGCTTTGCAACAATCAGTGAGTGGTTTCCGATCTCTTTAACACAATTGAAAACAAATACTAATGGTGTCATTGTAATCAAATATGTTCATGGTGATAAAATGACAAGAGCAGAATGAGACGATAGGAAGACGTTATCATATCATACTTTCTGTGGTTAGAGTGTATCATGAGAACTATCGGGATTTAAACATTATAGTGGGACCAAACTTTTTTTTTTTTTTCTTTTTCTATGGGTATCCAAATGAATGATATCATCATGATTTGATGTAGAGTTGACATTTTTATTTAAGAGTTGGACTTGTCATATAAAGTCAGGGTAAAGTATAATATAGGGGAGGCAAACTATGTATAATGAAGAAGCAATGTATGTAAGGGAGAGGAGAGGGAGTAATGTCATCTATATTTAACGTGTATGTAAAGAGATAAAAGTACAAGAGCCATAAAGTTAAAAAAAAAAAAAAAAAGGAGGGTATCATAAGGTGAAACTATACTAGAGGGTTTGATCCTTTTTCCAAGAGCCAGAATATTTGATTGTTGATGGATGAGGCAAGAAGGAATGTTTGACTCGTTGTAACATTGAGCGATAACGTGTAGATGCAGGAGGTGAGGATAAAATGGTAGGTGAAGGTGGTGGTGATGATGATGATACAGTACAAGTTAAATCCAAATTAATACGGTGATGATTATCGTGATCGTCGACCATCATATCCATAGAAGTAGTAGAATCCATAGAGTCACTACGACAAAGTGGTCTTGATTTGCTGTTGAGTGAATACCACCTATCAACTACAAAAGAGAAGGAGAGACCATTGTTCGATGATGAGTTTGTTGGCGGTTGACATGTGGTGGGTGATGTTGGTTGAAGTTGTGCTTGTGTTGTTGTTGTTGTTGTTGTTGTTGTACAAGTCGAAGTAGATCCAGTTGACAAACAAGGTGATCGAGGTGACATGGAGAGTGGAGAGGAAGAAGTTGTATAAGAAGAGATCCATGGAATAAACGCATTCACCCGCATCAATTCCACCACACTTTTCAATATCCTCGTGAATATTCTGGGATGATAGTTGCCCACAGTAAATATCTGGTCAAATAGTTCTTGTCGTAATTCACAAGGGATGTTGATTTCTTGATTCGAATTGGGTCGGATATAAGTGTCGATCATAGCGTGGCATTTTTGTTGGAGCACGTGGAAGAGGACTTGATGGGTTGGACCGAGTTGGGTGGCCACCTGTTCTTGCAAGTAGTGGAATCCTTCATCATCATGTTCAAGTTGTTCACAGAGTTCATTGTATTCTTGTACATCCAGCCAAAAGTAAAGGTTTTCACAACAGAAGGACTGTTCAAGATAGTGTTGGTAATCCTGGAATAGTTCGCTGTCTGTGTCGCTGAGGAGTTGTTCTAATGTTTGTGGTAATGACGAGTCCATGGGTCGAATAATGTTGAGGTTTGTATTTTGCTATTGTGGTTGTCCCAAGTGGTAAGTGATGTTGATATACATATACAAAAGGGTGATGGGCAATAAAAGGAAAAAGGTGGGAAAAAAAAAGAGAGATGAAAGAAGTGGGTCTTTGAGATTATTTTAAATTCAGTTTTTAACTTTTTTCTTTTCCATCTCCGTTTTAGGTCACACGGCGGAGATATAAAATCTCGGTCTTCCCCTTTTTCCAAATCAAAACATTTTTCAGGTACCAATAGTACGAAGGTATCCCATCACCGTATTGAGGAGGTTGTAAAGTAGTTTATTCGATAATAAGAGAAGAAGAGAAGAAGAGAGAAAGAAAGAGAGAGTTAAGTATACAATATATATATATATATAATACAATATAAAAGAAGAGGGTCATCCGTGAGGATGTATGTAAAAAAGGTGCTATACAAGATAATGATAATGATAGAGTATGTAAAAAGGTCTATAATAAAAATACAATGATGAATAAGATACAAATACTACACTATTGTCGCCCACATAACCAAATCTGTCAGTCTTGTTCCATTGTAGGGAGAGTGGTGCCGGTTTCATCGCTTGATCCGTTATCAGATGCCTTCCGTTGAGATTGAATCAAACGGGAGAGCTGACTTGCACCAATCATCGTTATCGAATCG
The DNA here is from genome assembly GCA_025330725.1 of Chlamydoabsidia padenii. NCBI lineage: Eukaryota > Fungi > Mucoromycota > Mucoromycetes > Mucorales > Cunninghamellaceae > Chlamydoabsidia > Chlamydoabsidia padenii. The sequence continues at coordinate 680,754 of JAIWND010000001.1, forward strand.
GAATGATGGAATATCAAATCAGGAAGCACTTCAGGTTGACTGGCACTACGGAAGGCAAACCGATGACCCAATGTTTGTTGTTGTTGATGATGATGTTGATGAGAAGAAGGTGGAGGAGTTAAAAGAGGAGATGTCAAGATGGGCTTCGAGATCCGATGTTGATGATGTCGTCGCTGATAATGTTGCCGGCGCCTATTTAATAGTCGTTGTCGTTGCCATCGATGATCTGGAATAACCACAAGCCCCGCAGGCACACTGACCCGCCGACCAGGTGGATTGGGCACAGGAGTAGAAGGAAGTAAACTTGATGGAAAGTGGCGTTCATGAGGAGGAGGAGGAGGGGTCAATGCCATCACGGGACTATCTTTTAGCTGCATCCATTCCAACCGGTTTTCAGCCAAGGTCGATAAAAACACCCGGGATTTCGGTAAAAGGCCCGCCAGTGCTTCAAAATACGGCTTGACAACAAATTCACCAAATTTTAGACTAATGGTGGCTTGATCCGATTCGTCACGATCCATTCCAGGCGATACATCCAGATTGGCGAGTTTTTCAGCGTCACCCTGTCGAAAGAATTCTTGGACAATCAGATCAGACCATTGCTTTGATATAGACCATGGTCGTACGGTGTTACTGATATCGGCTGCATGTAGAATAATCCGGCACAAATCGAGACATTGGCTTGCTGATAACGTAGTGGATGGCTGCTGCGACTCAAAATGTTGATCCAGAATTTGATCGACAGTGGGTGTTGGTGGTTCTGATAAGCCTATCGATTCCGAATCACTGCTGACTTGGCTATCATTATCAGAATCGTCATCGTCATCGTTGTTGTTGTTTTTCATGTTGATATAGTCGTTCGAATAGTTGTCTGTGTTGCCTTGATCGGATTCGCCACCACGATGATCATCCTCTTGGTCATTCTCGTCATAAGTCCATGCGGCACCCATGATTTCTTCCAAAGCACCTGCCTTTTCTTGTAATTGATAGTGATACACCATGTCAGTCGATAAGATCAGTTGTTTGATGTCATACTTCCATTCATAGTTCATCTTGTCAAAGAGTTTATGTTTTAAAAGTAGATCTTGTGTTATGTCGACTGAATAGTTTTCCAAGACAGATTGATTGTTGTATCGTTGAGCCAAAGGTGTTTTAGAATTGACTTGATATACATTGTTATATCCAGGCTAAAAAAGAAAGAAAGATAGTCATGAGATTTCGGTATTATTATTATATTTACTTTATTGTTTTTTTTTTTTTTAGGCATGCGCAACACGTTAGGTTGTATTCCCTTAATATTTATCCAACTTACGTGACCCATATCATGACATAAAGCAGCTATTAGCAAAGGAGGCACCTGAGTCGGTTGGAGGTATTTGAGGCCATCAAGTTCCACCAAAATATAGTAAAGCATCATCACAATGTCGGCAGCATGGTAAAAGGAGTGGTAAGGAGTGTGAAGATAGGCAGTGTCAACATCCACCAAAAAGTCGAGCAGCTGAGAAGGAGTTATTTGAAGGGTGTCAAATACCTTCAAGTGAGCAAACACACCAAGCAAATGACCATACAAGTCCGTGCGACTGAGTTCCAACACATGCCATTCTGGTGTAATCTTGGGGCCTTTGTTATCCAACCAGCGTACAAGATGCTAAGATACACAAAACAGTACAAGTTAGAATCTATACATATGCAAGAAGTGACATGATATACTTACTCGTTCTATAACAAACATATCGTGGTATGGTAGTTGGTTATGTTTAAGTATGAGCATTAGTCGCTTGATTTGTTCGTCAAAGGGGTGTGTGGCGTATTTGGAGGAAGGTAGTAAACGGAGTAAAAAAAGAAGGTGGGTAACAAGAATGTAACCAAACTTTTCAAGATCAATCGACTAGTAATGATATAAAAGGGAAGGTAGGAAAAAGAAGAAGAAGAAGAGGTCAAGTTATTAACTTTAAAGTGGTCAATTGATTAAGCACAGAGAAGGAAGAAGGAAGACGGAAGAGGAAGAAGAGAAAAAGTAATAAAAAAAAAAAGACAATAAATAGGTCATTGAAAAAAAAACAGGGCGATCTGATTGGACAAACAGGTTTTACCAAGTTCGCTATTTGAAACCCAGTGTGCCTGAAAAGTAAAGATAAACAACCCCCACCAGTGCGATGACTTGGTTGATCCTACCCATTGTACGACCAGACTATCCTTTTATGTCTGGAAATTTCCTATTGGTAAAGATGAGGCTGACCCGTTTTGTAAAGGAGTGGGAGGGCTACGCCCAGAAAAAGTCGGGACCTTTTCTTCCTTACAGCAGCCATAGCGGGATTTGAAAATCGTACTCACCAATCTTGTATGACGTGGTAATTTTATCTGGCTCCATTTTCACGCGCTGGATTAAAAAAAAAAAAAAAAAAAAAAGAAATAATCATTTTCTTTCTATCCTATTCTTTCTTTCCATTACCACACACTAATCCATATACAATCTTTTACAATGTTTATTGTCAACTGGTTCTATGACGTTTTGTCGTCTTTGGGTAAGTAAAAACTATGAAACATTTATTGGTTGTTGCTTGGACCCGTGTTATTGTTTTTATTAACGATTCCTTGTATCCATCTAGGTTTGATGAACAAGAATGCTAAAATCCTCTTTTTGGGTCTTGACAATGCTGGTAAAACCACCTTACTCCATATGCTCAAGAATGACCGTTTGGCTACCTTGCAACCTACTCTTCATCCTAGTAAGTACAGCTTGACGAGACTAAAACATCCTGTGTGGGCTCCTCATCCTGTCTGTAACTAACTACATTCTTTCCCTTTACGATTTTTAGCTGCTGAAGAACTCGCCATTGGTAATGTGAAATTCACAACATATGATTTGGGTGGACATCAACAGGCTCGTCGATTGTGGAGAGACTACTTTCCCGAAGTCTCTGGTATTGTCTTTTTGGTGGATGCTGCTGACCATGAACGATTCCCTGAAGCAAAGGCTGAATTGGATGTAAGTTTAATACACATAAAAATAAAGGGTGAATGATGATTGGAATTAATAGGATTCATGATTGTATAGGCTCTTCTTGCTATTGAACAATTGACTACGGTGCCCTTCCTTATTCTCGGTAACAAAATCGATGCTCCTGGTGCTGTTAGTGAAGAAGGTCTTCGACAACAACTCGGTTTATTCCAAACTACTGGCAAGGTAATTGATTGAAATGAACCACAAAAGAACCTGGAACAAATATATATTAACAATATCCCTTTTTATCTTCTTCTTTTTGATTGTAAATAGGGCAAAGTACCATTGAAGGATATTCGACCTATTGAAGTATTCATGTGCTCTGTGGTGATGCGACAAGGTTATGGTGATGGATTCCGCTGGTTATCTCAATATGTCTAAACAATAACAACAATAAAACTTCATATCCTTTTCCAATTATAACAATCAAATGTAACTAGTATATTAAAATCTCCTCCCTTTTATCACGCTCCCCCCCCTTAACCCCATCACTATAATCTTTTGAAAACTTAGATTTTCCTTCTCCTTTTTTATATATATCTAATCCACATATATACAACAATAAAAAACAGACCCCTCCTACTATTACTCTATTACTATTACTATTACTACAATGCTTTATGGATTGGACATTGGACTCTTCTCTCAAGTCAATATGCAGGCTGGTAAGCTTAATTCATTTTAATGCATATATTTTATTTAACTAACCAATCATTTTTACTAATGTGGTACTTTCACATTGGACGGATTAGATGGGGGTATACCAATGCATGTTTGAAACAATGGAATATCATCATCATCATCATCATCAAATACACCTGGTTTATGATTTACATTCAAACGAATATGTCTTTTCTTTTGTTGATTGGCGGAAAAGGATCTCATAACAACAGGCTTAGTCAAGGTAAGTTCAGAAGAAGACAAGTCAAGATGATGAATAGAAGCAGGATCAAAAGAAGAACGTCGGCTTCGATCTCGGTTAGTTAATGATGATCCACCTTGATCATACCGTCGTTGCTGTTGTCGTTGGGATGCTGATACTTTTAATTGTGGATCTCTACATAAGATACTGTTTTTATACTTCTCGGCAGCGGATTGACAAGGATGCAACAATTTGGCTTTGGGATCCTGTAATACACCAATAGGTAACAAGTCTTCATCATCATCCTCATGAAGTGTCTCGTCTTCCAGGATCGAATAGGGTTGCTGCTGTTGTTGGATGTTCTTTTGATGATGGATTCGCTTAACATCACTAGGTTGATCAAGTATACATTTGCTTAATGGGATATCATCATCATCATCATCATCATCACCATCACCATCATCACCTCTCTCTTGGTTTAGTTTATCTCTTCTTTGTTGTAGTATTTGCTTTTGTAATCGTAGCTCTTCTTCGTTATTTAGTGTAGATTTAAATATATCTTGGGCAAATGTTGATAATCCAAAATCTTGTAATAGTAGATTTTGGTTTGTCATTGACGGCGCTATTGTTTGCGACTTTAATGATAATACAAAGTATAAAATAAAGAATAAAAACGTTGTTGAAATAAATTTAATTGTCTCTCTTTATACCGTTTTGATAAAGGAGAAGGATAGTTGATTGTGTACCAAAATGGATATTTTATTTAGGAGAAGGATGTAAACAGATAAAAAAAAGGGGGGGGGGTGATTAAGCATGAATCCATGGTATTGCCATCTTCACAAAAAAGCAACACTATGAAGAAGGGAGGAGTGGACACACCATAAACATAAAAATAAGATTTGTTTGTTTATTTGGTTTATTTGCATTGCAAAGTATCCTATTTACTACTAAACTAGGTTATCACCCTATCATATCTTGTTTAAGCCTTGGAGAGTCTTTCCGCAACGGTTTCCCAGTTGATGACATTCCAGATAGCCTTCATGTAATCAGGACGCACATTTTTGTATTGCAAGTAGTAAGCCTATCAAGATAAATCCAAGTTTCAGTGTGAGTAATCTATTGTCTTTTTCGTTATATGATTTCATTTCTGACTTACATGTTCCCAAACATCAACACCAAGCAAAGGTGTCAAATCTAGATCCGGATGCATTGAAAAAAGCTGTTAGTGGACCATCATTGTTTTACATATATGCTATTCCAACTTACGGAGTAAAGGATCTTGGTTGCTGGTGGTAGCAATTTCGAGTCGCTTAGCTTGCTTGTTGTAACCCTATTTTCAAACAACAAAATAACATGTCAAAGTCTGGTCAGTAACAGTATTTTTTTTTTTTTTACTCTTCACAATCCATTAATACTTACCAACCAAGCCCATCCAGAACCTATAATGCAAATTAGATTAAAGAGTGTGAGCTACCTGACAATAATGTTCCACCTATATTTGATCAATTTTTTTTTAAATATACCTTGGACACCAACAGCAGCAGCATTGAATTGCTTTTGGAAATCTTCAAAAGAGCCGAATTGTTTGTTGATGGCTTCAGCGAGGTTACCAGTAGGAGTAGCAGATCCTTGACCATGAGGAGCCAAGTTGGTCCAGAACAAGCTGTGGTTGATATGACCTTTAGGACCAAAAAAAAAAAAAAAAGAGTAAGTTTTCTTCTTTTCATGTATATCAATCGTTTACAAACATGATACTTACCTCCACCGTTAAACTTGACAGCATTTTGGAGTCGCAATTGTTCAGTTAAATCATGAGCCTTGAATGAGTTTTCGAGTTGTTCTTCGGCAACATTATAGTTGTTGACATAGGTTTGATGGTGCTTCTTGTGGTGAATTTCCATAATTTCACCACTGATATGGGGTTCAAGAGCCTGGGAAGAATCATAAAGCAGAATGAGTTCAGTTAACAACAGGGGTCTAATGTCTTTCTTTCTATTTATTTTTAACATACTACTTACATCATAGGCATAAGGAAGATCAGGCAAAGTCACCTTGGTGCGGATAGCAGTGAAGGATCCCACAAGAGGCTTGAAGGAGGTGGTTTTAAGAGCACGGGAAGCAATGGACAACATGTGGATTAAAGTAATTATGAAAGAGAAAAAGAAGAAGAGAAAACAAAAAATAAAAGGAGCGCGACTATATTTGAAGTGGCGGTGGTTGAAATATTATACCCCAAGTTTTTCATTGGCCTATGAGATTCTTACTAAGAGTTTTGCCGGTCCCGGTTATCCGCCTGTTCAACACAAGGTTATGTATGATATAATACAAATCACAACAGGTTCTACATCAAAAGTTGTCTTTATTTATAAACTAAAACCAAAAACTAGTACCTAAACTAAGTAAAATCAATGGGGAAGGGGAACGGGTAAAAACTACTACTATAGCCGACTAGCTAATGATGATAACCATGCACCTTTGTCAGGGGTATGTTTTGAGAGCCAGCCTTCATAAAATCCTTGTCCCTAAAGGAGAAGAAAAGAAAGTTAATATTACTGTCATCATCCATGTCAAAATTCATGATACATACTTGTTTAATCGGTCGGTAATATCATCGAGATCCAAATCCAAATATGCACTAATAAAGTCACCAATGTCGGTGTTTTCATGATTTCCCCGTAAAAGTTCAGTAGTAGGGCCCAATGCATACAAGTTAACATCAACAGCAGTATGTCCATGCGTTGTCCACTATAAAAAGGGTAATTAGTAAAATAGTTTGGATGTACTTTACACTTGTTGATTTACTTACCCCGATCAATGCCCGGCGACTGACCATGTCAGACAAGTGATAAGCGAGTTGAGATACAGACTCGGCATCCTTATTAGACCATTGTTGGAACCATTGGGTTTCTTCAGGAGTTGCATCGGTAATACCAAGTCCTTGTTCAAAGATGACGCCTCGAAGGTAATCTGATGTTGCCGTATTACTATTGACTGCAGCTGACCATACATTAGCAAGGGTTTCAGACGAGTTCTTGACACGGCTAATAACTTCAGGATTCCTATGTATATAAAAGACAGTTAGAGAGGCGTGTCAGTAAAAAGTGCTAGTAAGATCGTTGTCTTCTTCTTCCCTACTTACCACTTGTATTCTGGATACGCATCACCTACTTGACGACCCAGGGTGAAACCACCAGTTTCATGATCACTTGTCGATATCATTACAGTATTAGGATGATCCTTCACAAACTTCTTGACGAGTTTAACTGTCTGTTGGTATTCCCAAGTGTCATGCACATGTGCTGCTGGATCATTGCTATATCATAAAAGAAGATAAATGTGTTAATCATCTGTCTTTTTTTTTCTTTTCTTTCTTTCTTTGTTTGAATCATCTTACGTGTGGGCTGCCATGTCAATACGACTACCTTCAATCATCAAGAAGAATCCATTTCCAGATTTCTTTGAGGCATGATTAAGAATAGACAAAGCTTTGTGTGTCATTTCTTTCAAAGAAGGTTGTTTTTGATGATCACGATCCATTTCATAATCCATGTGCTACAACGATAATAATAAAAAGGATGAGATGAATTCCATATAATCAGTGTGGATACTTACGCTAGGACTAAACAATGCCATCAGAGGTAAATCAGCGTTTTTCTTCAAAGAGTCAAAGTGAGGGCGATCCAAACAAACAGACCAGCCATATTCATTTTTTGCTTCTTCCAAGAGATTACGATCATCCAAACGGCAGCTTTTGTCTAGAGTCGAGTTTCCATAAAAGTGACACCATCCACCACCAAACATGAGATCAACTGTTCGTCCTAATGGGTTAAAACCAACTTGTTGTTCTGCAATCCAGTCTTCCAAATCACGATCAGGTGAATGACTTGAGAAAGTAGCAGGAGTAGCATGACTAACTCTTGAGGTGACAACAAGACCAGTTAACATGTTCTTGTGAATCTTGGCTGATTCAAGGACAGTACCGCATGGTCGATCTTCAGGGTCGACTAGTAAAAAAAAAAAGTTGGAGAGAAAAGAAAAGAGAAAAAAAGTTTAGACGGCGAAGATTTTCTTGGCGACGCTCAAATGTCGGTATTTGAAATTACCAGCAATAGCCAAATTATGAGATTTTCTAGCACATGCAAACGCAGTTGCCCCGGCAGCACTGTCTGTTACCATACTAGATGAACTCTGAGTACGACTTTGACCAATTTGAATTTCATCTAAAGGAAGGAGTGAAGAAACTTCCAAACCATTCATCCAAGTATGATATTGGCGGGCAAAGGTTTCCGATGCTGGCCCTGAAATGTCATAAAATTGTTTTGTTAGTGTGCCACAGAAATGTGTTTTAAACACTTTTACCAAAACCATCTGAAATCATCATCACTACATTCTTGGGCGCTAGAAATATGAAAAAGGGAAAGAGTGTTATTTGTTTAATCAACAAGAAAGCAGTGACACTCCGTGGCGCGAAGAAAGTTTGTTTCACTTTTTGGTCATACCGTGATGCTTCTTATGTGAGAGACTGGATAAGACTCGTTCATCATCTGTGATGTAGATGAAAACCAAAAAGATGGAAAGCGTTATAAACGTAAAGATACTAATGAACCAAGATAAAGGATGGCCTAGTCGATAATCATACACTACATTCTGGGAAATGTTGCATGAATGAGCTCGTATTTCAAATCCCGACATTCCTCTCATTTACCTTTCTTCTGGTAGAGTAATAGTAACTCTCAAGATCCAGCATGTCAGGATTCAAAGACATGCTTTCGTATGTGGTTTTTTTGATAAAGGACATATTGATGATGATTGAAGGGGGAAGTGAAAGAAAAAGAAGACAATGCGAAAGATGAACTTTTTTATGCAACTTTTCTTTTTCTCGGAAGGGCGTTTGTTTGTTTTCTCCTCGAGTGTCACGTTCAAACGATTCTGATACTTTTCATCATCATCTATAACATTTTAAGAAGAGTACAAAGTTCACGGACATCGTTTTGCTTTATCACCCAATTTGAGTTCTCGGCTAATCAAAAGTCTCTAACATGTTTGATTAATGAGATGTGATATACCAAAAAAAAAAAAAGAAGCTTGGAACAATCATTGAATGACATGGCACGAGTGAGCATAATTTCATGCAACTTGGGTAACTTGAATTTTTCGTCGAATAAGCGGAGGATGAAATATCAGTTAATATTATGTGGGAAGTATGTGGTTTCCTTTTCTTTTTCACTTACCGTTGGCCGAAGCCTCGTGCCCTTCCCTCATCTAAGAATTGACTGCCAAGTTGTTGTTGTTTTGTTAAAGGGGTGGGCATCCCCAAGGAAAGCTGAAAAGAATTTAAAAAGCTCCGTTATAAGAAAAATTCAGATGATCAAAACCCATGCATTGTCAAATTATAACAATCTTATACAGGACATTGGCCATCATAGTTTGCATTAATGAGATGAAGCCTATAGGAAGCCACTTGGGCTAAAGTTTGCCCTAATCGACGAAAAATTAAATTTACTCATGCAACTTGATGGCGGGATTTGAAAACAACGAAACCTATTCTTTCTGTACTCTGCATTGGCTTTACTTTTTGTTTTGTTTACTAAACTTAATCACACATGTGATGTGATACAATAGTTCGGCATTTCTGTTTTGTTTTATATGTACTGCCACACGGTTTTCCATTTCCTTTGATACTGAAACTAATAGATTCGGGGCCTGGTTTGAGCACGATCAATTAAGATTTGAAATGCGGGATTTGAAAAAGCGGAATCTTAATTTCCCTTGTTACTGGTGGCAACTGTCCCAAGCACCATTTGCCTCTCTCTTTCACATTTAATATACTCCATTCACAAAAAAGCAACATTGTTAGTCAAGGGATTAACATTTCTGAAGAGTGTTACCTCTAATTCCCATTCAAGTCAACTAATGACAAGGTCTCAACTTTGAAGTACTTGCAAACCAAGGATTGTAATCTTGCTTGTCCAAAGATTATCAAGGTAAGAATAGGAAACAAGTAAAACCATTCTACTAGCTAATGTTACTTTTTTTATTTTTGTAGGTAGTCCTGATACCTTTGTCATTATGAATACAATTAAACACTTGCTGCTTTACATTTGGTCAGGAGAAGGATACACATGAAGGTAAGATAATCTAAAAAGGAAAGGCTTTTTTATATATGACTTTTGCATAGATGTTGATACTGCTTTACTGGACATGATTATACTAGGACGCTTATAAACAATAATGGTGGGCTCACTGGAATTCCTTTATCTCTTAAAAAAGGTAAACAATTTGACATTTACATGTATCATTATACCAATACAACACGTTTATATCTATCTATTTATCTATCTTATAGACTTGCTATTTTGACTTGACAGGCTTCCGATTGTCGAATCTTAATAAGGGAAATGGGACATTTGGTTATTGATGGGATTGGTAAGGATATATGTTGATAACCTTTACACTAATTACTTTGTATTATGTCATACAATACCAGACAGGATGGGTGATCGAATGAAGGAATTAGGTCAAGGTGATGATGACATGGTTTTGGATCTTGGAATTCATTCAAGGCAGGGAACTTTAAAAAAAAAAAAGTCATGTGGGTCAAACTTACGTTTTAATTGTATGTGGGGTAATTCAATGTCACTAGACTATCCTGGGAACGGTACTTCAATTAGTCAAACCAGCGACAAAACGACAAGAGACAAGCAAAGATGCCACTCCAAAGAAATAGCACCCAACAACAACAACAACACTATTACAACATACACATAAGGCATCCTACGTAACTGACATAATAGTGGTGGTCTCTGGTGTAGGTGAAACCTATCTTTGGTAAAGGTAATTCTTATGCACCCTCATTTTTTTTTCTCACACCCAAAAAATAACTCATTTGTCAATAAATACAACCTTTTTAATTTACTCTTTCTTCTTTTTCCCTTCCCTCTTCCAAACTAATAAACCTATCTCTCTCTCTCTCTCTCTCTCTCTCTTTCTTTTAGCATCATTATGATTCTCACCAACCGTACTACTGATGAAGACGTAGGCTGCCCTTCTATGATTCGAAAACGACTATACAGGAGCAACACTGTACCTGATTTTGAATACGACGCTTACTACCTTGGTCAATCATCCTCACTCCGATTATCTGATGTCTTTCACCAACAATACAAATCGGTGGTGTTGTTTTTTTACGAAACGGACTCGTAAGTTTAAATTGGGAGTTTGGGAATCTTGACTCACGAGATCTATGCTTCTGATTTCCCATAGGGCCCCGCATCATCAAGATATCGATCAAGTCAGGTAATAAATGATAAACAGGAAACAACTATCTTATCAACAAAAGATAATAGGGTGGAACAAACGGAGGGGAAATGGGGTTTAAATACTTACTTGATAAGTGGTGATGTTGAATGCGGGATAAAAACAACCGACTTGGCGGAGATCCCCTGACGTTATACTCATCTCTCTCTCTCTCTCTCTTTTAATTCTGATAGGGAACATTATCAAGACTTTATGGATAAAAATGCTCTACCAATGATGATATCTATCAATGATAGCATACCTCATCAAGATCCTTCAACACATCTCCCTTTAGGTAAACCCAAGTAGAAAGTACCACAGGAAAAAAAAAAAAAAACTCACACTTACTTTTTTAGTCGGCGATTCTAATCAAGCGATAGCAAAACACTTCCATGAACCTGGTAATGCTTGCCGATCTGTCTTTGTCATTGACAGCCATTATAAAATCAAGTATAGTTTTATGCCTCTCGAAGCAGATCAACCATACTCTATACCCGTGATACTATCTATTGTAAGTTGGCAAAAAAAAAAAAAAGTTGTTGTTGATGCCCCTAACGAACATTTTTTTATTTTATATTTTTTATAGGCAGGCGGCCTAATGAATCAAGACTAATCTTATAGCTGTAGTTTATTCCCTTTTACATATACATGATATATCCCCTTTATTAAATGATCAAACATCTATATGTATTGTCCCCTTTTCCTCTTCTTCCTTTTTCTTTTTTGTTAATATTGTATAGATCAATCTAATAAAAACGACTATATCACTAGTCATACTTCAATCATTCTGTCCACACATTTATACACACATGTCAAATCAAGGTTTATTTTATTACAAGTTTACAACTACATACAAATGAATCATAAAAAAGAATTCAAGATATATGTATAATATTATGTCTACATGAGGGCAGCAAGGGGGTACTATAGCTACAAAGGATTGGGTAAAAAAAAAAAAAAAAGTAAGGGGATTGATAAAAAGTCATCATCTACTACTAATTCAAGCAAAAAGTATGATTTGTTTTGTAAATAACACCATCATTCCGTACAAGTAATATTGGTTGCTTCTTCTTGCTTGCAGTAGTAACGCTACAAGGAGAGGAAGGCGGAATGACACAAACCAGGGCTTCAGGGGACTTGAATTCGGTCGCCAAAGCATGATCGCCTACATACACCGTTAATTGTGAAGTCAATGATTCACCCCATAGACATAATGTGGATTCCCCTTGAGATACCGATGTGACGACTGGAAAAGGAGCAATATCAGGTCGCATACAAGTGTTGATGGTTGATGATGTTGCAAATGTATATCCTACACAATCAGTTCCGACAATCGTCCAAACTGCTGCATCTGATACATCTTGTACATAAAAAGCGCCTTGTGAGAGGTCAATCTGATCCAGTGAAGATGATGCGCTACTACGTCGACGACCATTGGTTGAGCTGACTGATTCCGTTGATACTTTTTGTTGTTTCAATGTCGTATTTTTGTTTGATGCTGTACGTTGAGGAGGATTGAGACACTTGTGACGACCTACAACATCATTCAGGCATGCCAAATATATATTTCGCTGTTGTTGTTGTTGTTGTTGTTGTTGTTGTTGTTGTTGTTGTTGTTGTTGTTGTTGTTGCTGCTGCTGATCGACTGAAGAGGAGTTGGTTGGTGGTACTTGATACGTATTATTGGAAGGTGATGGTGATGTTGGTGTGTTTGATGTATAGACTGGTATTGAAGGCAGTTGAATTTGAAAGGCCACCTTATGAAGTTGAGACACAGGATCCCCAAGAGCTTCGGTTACTATTGATGATGTTGGATCCATTACCATCGCACCGCTTTGAGCCCAACACCCCTTTTCCACCTTTCGAATTGTCATCACAGGACTTACCAAGCCAGTTGTAAGACACTGCAACACCACAGGTTGATTGTAATGGACCGCTAGTTGTTCCTTTCCCGTATGATGTAAAGCCATAGCTGGTGGCGGAGGATAATTTGTATTCGTATTAATGTTACTATTGTCGGGTGTAGGAGTTGGTAGCTGTTGAGTTCGCCGAGGATCCACAATCCAAATCACAAATGGATCCCATACATTAGTACGTGCCACAAAACAACAGTTACTGGCTGTATTACTGTTTTTTGCTGATGTTGACGATGACGATGGTGTTGATGCTGTTGGCTGTGATGATACACCCAAATATTTAGTTGATACCGTTTGTGATCGAATTCGATTGAATAGGGAGATTGTCGTACCATGATGAATGCACACTATTGAGAGACACACACACACACAGAGAGAGAAACAAGTTTGTTAGATGATGCCGATCTGCTTTTTTATCTTATGCACTTACAATCAATGTTTTTCAAGCTTTGGCGTTTTTTGCTCGGTTTGCTGATAACCTTGATTCCTTTGCTGGCAAATGTCCCAATGTTTTCATTGTTAGGAAGCTGAATATTCACCATGACCTGGACCCGTTTCCGTTTTTCGTCTGCATCGTTAATATGGAGTTGTTTTGATACACATTTACCGACAGTAGAGGAAGAATGAAGGAAGCCACCATCAAATGGTGTGAATGAAGAAGGTAAAACAGGAGGAGGAAGAGTTGACCATTCCAAAACACCAGCTTGTTGTGTTGTTTCTCCCGAGATTTGGACCATTAATGTTGGTTGCATAGTTGTTGTTGTTGTCGCTGTTGGACTTGATGAGGAAGGTAGCTGCATACACCAGGACCCACTCAAGATAGTTGTAGGTGGAGGACATAAAAATCTAAAAGATAAATTCAATATGACTAATCAGAGATGTTCCTTTTTTTTTTTTTTTTTCCCTTCCATTTTACCTTTTCTCCGTGCCGTAACTTTTTTGCGCTACTCGACTTGTCAAAACCATCACAGTTCGTTCACCCGTTCGTTCACCAAGGTATTGTTGGACAAAAGATTGAATAGCATCAGAATCCATTAGTGTTGATACTTGAGGATGTTGCTGGAATGGATGTTGATTCAATGCTGTTATAGACGAGTTTTCCTGTTTCAAACTTGTTGGAATAGATTCCAAGACAGTCGTAGTATCATTATGTGTATTCTTTTGTCGTTTCTTCTTTGGTTGTTGTTTATTATCTTCATCTTCAGTAGTTTTAGAGGTGGAATTGTTGTTTGATTCATTTGTTGTTAAGGTGCCATAAGGAGGAGGAGAAGAGGAGGAGCAAGAAGAGTCGTTGGTTGTGGATGGTGTTGTATTTGATAATAGCCAAGTAGGGACCACGTCATTAGGAGGGTTGAATAGTTCCATGTTCATTATCATATTGTTGGTAAAATCAGAGGAAGAAGTGACAAAGGATGAAGGTGGGTGGAACTCGGCCAGCGTGTCCTTGTTACGATCAAAGTGATTGTTGGTATTAGTTTGTTGACTGGATAGTGAATGAAGATGTGCTTGTGATAGAAATCCATCAGTTTGCTGCATAGACATGGCCCGTCGATGATATTGATGAGTGGGGTGATTATGAAGATACTGTTGCTGTTCTAGTTGTCCATATTGATGCAAATGTGATAGAGCCGAAGTAAAGCCAAGGTCGTCCACTGGGTAAGCAGGTTGATCGAACCAAGTAGGATCCATCACTCCACGTAAATCAAGTTCACCCACAGCCACAGAATGTCGCCTTGAAGATGGATTAGAGTGATTCACCGTTTGATCTTGTTGACTAGTTATATCATGACCAGGTTGGAAGAAGGATTTCAGAAGAGAATCAAAGTCCAAGGTAGAAGGTTGTTTGTTGTTGTTGTCAATCTTGGTAGCATTATCATCCATAAACTGGCCACCATTTGTCAACGTATTACGAGAGATGAGTGTAGTTTCTTCATTTATATAGTCTTCCGACATCGTCCAGCGAATTTGTTAAAAAAAGTTAAGGGCAAAATGTAAAAAGGGGGGAAGAAAAGAAGAAAAGAGGAAGAGGGACAAAGAAAAGTGAAACGAACCAAAATCTTTTTTTTTTTTCCTTCTCCACTTTGTGTAACTTTCTTATCGACCCACTAGAACATTTTCAAATCCAGTAACCTATTCGGCGTTTGAAAAAAATGCGGGGAGGGCCAAGATTGTCTTCCCGCCAAAATGAAAAGATAGAATGTACCTGACTTTTTATACTATATTATAATATAATGACGATTAGCTCTTTTGAGTTTCATAAAGACATCATAAAAATAAAGACATTCCATTACCACTGAGAAATTACAATTCAAACTTTATAATGGAAGGCATGCTTCATTTGAAATCCTTCAATTCAAGCTTAAACACCGCGGAAATTTATTTCGTGTTGCTTACTCGACAGAGTGTAATCATAGCTGATCACTATCTAAAGAATGCCCACTAATCAATCTATGATCGGATCGTAATGGAACTATGCCAGTCAGTATTCGAAACTATTGTTCATCTCACCATTGTTATTTTGTTTAAAAAAGATATTTAAAAAGTTCAACTTCCCTCTCTCTTTTTTTTATTTTCTTCTTCTCTCTCCATCAATTCAATTAATATTGTCATCATCATGCGTTTCACAATCACATCTTCCATTGCTCTCTTGTGTTTGGTCAACTCTGTTTACGGTGCTGATCTTCAACATGCATCCTCCGCTGTCGGACTTTCAACCCCAGCTCCTAGTTATAGTCATAGTCACTCTGCTTCTCACTCCCATTCTGCTCACTCTCACTCCCACTCCCATTCTGCTCACTCTCACTCCCACTCCCATTCCCACTCTGTTTCCCACTCTAACATCCAACTTCATGCATCAAAACCTCCTACTGTTCATGTACGTGTTGGCAAACGTAACATTATCGATTTCTTCAAAAGATTGATCGACCCTAAAGCGGAAGAAGTCAAAGCAAGTGCGTCAATTTCAAATCCCGCCTTGGCCACAGGATCTGCCCATGTGTCTGCCAGCCCATCTGCAAGCTCTGCTTCTTCTGCTCCATCCTCTTTCGACAAGCGTAACTTTAAAGAACTACTTGCCATGCTTCGAGGTGAAACGCATGCGTCCGTCTCATTATCTGCATCTGCTCACTCCTCTGCGTCTCCTTCTCATGCGTATGACAAACGTGATGCTATGCTATCCTCCAAGGTATCTGCCTCTGCCCTGAAGAATAGTGCTTCTTCTTCTTTGAAGCCCTCTGCTTCTCATCACGCTAACCGCGCTGTTTCTAGCGTATCCTCCACTTCTCGTAAGCCATCTGCCTCTCATCATGCTTCAGCATCTGCTTCATCAAAAAAGGCAGCTTCCGCTCATCATCATGCTAAACGGCAAGTCGCTCAAAGTGCTTCTGCTTCAGTTGCTAAATCTGTTTCTGCTTCCCGATCCGCTTCGGTTTCTGCTCGTGCTATTGCCACAGCCATTCCAGTTGAAATGGCCCTTATGATGCAAGATGATCAATTCGCAGATATGCCTTGGATCAGCGACGAATTGGCTGAAAACGAATGGAAAGGTTACAACTATAACGAATACTAGATCACTATCTTTATAAAAGAGTTTATCTAGTACTACCCAGAACAAGGAAATCATATTATATCTTTTTTTCAAAATAAACATACAATCTATTTTTACAAAATTGAAATTCATGCACCTAGACATTTCAAATTCCGATACAGGGCAAAGTTCTCGAATGCGTTTGTTTTACCAAAGCAGAATAGATGACCTTGCTCATTTTTCTTTTTATATATTAGTAATTAATATTAAGTATGTTTTGTATAATCATCTTTACTATGGTCTTGGGTGTGGAAATACAAGTCTCTTCTTACCGGAAATCAGTTTTTTCTTGTTTTGCATTTTGATTTTCAAAATGTATTCAAACGACACATTATCTGCTTTTCTTCAAAGGGCACATATCTGGGTTTGAATAATTTTTAAACAAAGAACTCCTCATTTTTTCCTCCCCGAACTCATTTCTTCCTCTTCTTCTTCTTCTTCTCCATGCCACCTCCAGCAATATTCGACAACGACATATTATGGATCGAAACTAGTATACCTGCCATTGCAACCATATATTATCACCTTCACCTCCAAACGACACATACTATATATTGCCCCGATGATATTACAACCAATCAAGATGATACAACCACTACACCTGTCAAACAAAGACATGTGCGCGACCTAGCTCGTGACATTCTTCGTATTATAGATTCGGTAAGGAAAACCATAAACCATAAAACAAGTTGTCACTTTTTTTTTTTAAATACATTTTTTTCTTTGAATAGAACAACTACAAGAAATTGGCACTGCACTTTATCAAACCATTAGGGGCCACCAGAATTAACGATCTTGTGCGCTTCCTTTTAAAGCGACGCTCACGGCTCACACTGTCCCACTTGACTTTACCTTGTCCAGCTATCCAACACTATTGCTTATCTGGTTGGTCCTACTCTCTCAATGAAGCTGACCTTGATTCAATTTGGCGTCGTCATTGTCGTGCAAAACCGAAACAGCAAACAGAAACCCCTTCGACACTTATTCCAGCAATGAATACATACACAGACATGGAATTCAGTCAGCCATTTGCACTAACATGTCAAGAATACAAGAAAAAGGTAATGTAATCAATGGACCTGTTGTATACAAGCTGACTGAATTGACGTCTCTTTTTTTTGTCGTTGTTTTCATCCTTAGGCACTCTTTGTACATGTAACTCAAGATATGATACTCCTTCAAACTAATATGGTATCTGATCTTGATGCTGATGTAAATGGGATCAAAGTATTTCAACTAAATGCAACAACACTTTTGGCTATTCAGGGTTGGTTGGATGCTGTGTCGTCGTTAACAAGGTAACCAAACGATCAAATTCATCTTCTTATATTATGCACCCCACTAACCACATTTCTTTTAGTGAAAATGGTAACTCTTTGATCTTAATTGCCAATGAAAAATCCTTTTTCACAGAGCCAGACATCATCGCACTACAAAATCTCAACATGGAAAGACAAGAACGACTATTGGCAGTCTGGCGGCAAAAGTTATGGCAAGCAATAGAAGTGATGGTGACCAATCTACCTATTTATCTCTTACTCGACCGTTTTACGGCCTCAACAACACTCTCTGATAATCTGGCTTGGCTTCAACAAAGACACCATATATGTATTGCTCACTCTATTCTACTGTCATGGAAACCTTACTGTCCTACTGGTGACCATCATCTTGTACCCGATCAATTGAAACAGGTGGTTTTAACTTGTAATGCAAAATACGATCGCCCTAAATGGAAAATGGAATTGTAAGTTGAATGGAAACAATGGGTGCTTAAAAGTTACTCACCTTGATCTCACTTTTACTGTTTTGTATTTTTAGTATAGATCTTTTACAAAAAGTGAACACTGTTCCTTATACCGATCCACTACATGTTATATCTCCTGGAAAACTGTAAGATAGCAAATCAAGTCAAATCAAATCAAATCTACTTTATCCAACTTGTATTAACCTATCCTTCTCTATAAAGCAATATAGATATGTCACCACTATCAACCATTGACCACTATACTACACCACTAGTCATTAGGAATCAGCATCCCTTCCTTCCTACAATATATGAATCTGGAGATTCATTCAACCACAGTGTATCCTCATCAGTAAGTCAACATCTCATTCATCCTAATAGCAAACATCTCATAATACTAATGAACATCTTTTGTTATTATTGTTATTGTATGACATACAGAGTGTACAAGTGACTAATTCTTGGATCATCAATGTGCAGCAGCACCAACAGCAGCAACAAAATCAACAGGACACAAAAGAAAATGAAGAAGAGACAATCAAGGATAACAGCAGCAGCGTGGGTGTACATGACGAAGACCAATTGGATGAACAAGGTGAAGGTGAAAAAAGCGATTTGGAGGAGGAACGAGCTCTGGCTTTGGAAAATCTGGCAGATTCTCTCGATCATGATAAAGTACGGGACTACATCTCCAACTCTGGTGCGTACTCACGTGGCGAAGGTCTCTTGCATATATGGATACTCATCGAATATTTTTGGCAAGACGAGAGCCGGCTCGTCACCATATTCGGGAAAGCAAAAGGGACCAGTGACACACCATATCAAGTTTATGCCAAGCTTGACAGGGACGATCATGATCAAGGTAGGAAAACATAAGGATTCTGATAAAAAGTGCCATTTGACCAACTTTTTTTTATTTTTATTGTAGTTATTAAAGGTGGATTTTGCAGCTGCCCTGTTGGTAAAAATGGTCGATGCAAACATGTCACCGCTCTCTTATTGCGATTCATGATCAATGTAGACGACTTTGAACCAGCTCAAGAATCAATCATCGTGCCCATGGTGGAAAAGGATCTAGTGACAAAATCATCAACACCACAAGTAGCTACACCAAATGTAACATTGAAAACACCCTCTTCAACATCAACCTCATTAAAGGTGGGGGATATACACACGAATAGCACAATAAACACACCAGAAGCAGCAGCACTACCACCAGTGGATGCATCTCTGACATCAATGGAAACCAGCACCAAGGCAACTGACGTTAGTACCCTCGACCTTTCCGCACCAACCACCATCACACCATCGGAATCAGTAGACACCAATATTATCACGCCAAGCAATTCACTACCCCAACGTAGACGTGTATTACCTTGGTTGATGGAACAACAAAAGGTGGGTCGTGGAACGAAAAAGCAACGGACCAGCAAAGCATCAACTAGTACAACATTGTTGAATCACTCAATCAAAACAGAGAATAATCCCTCGCCATCTTCAGCGGAAACGACAAAAGCGACTACTACAACAACAAAAAAGAAACCAACAGCTAGCAAAAAGCCCCGCACCAAAAGTGACAAGGCGAAAAAGGGACCAGTATGGACGGAAGATTTTAGCGATAGTGATTCCAATTTATGGCATGATGATCAAGCATCTGATACAACAAAACCAGCAAAGCGATCACCTAGAAAACGAACATACAAACAACGGAATGCGACTACTGCACCATCATACAACATTGACGATTCGATCATGCTTTCGGACGATGACGATCCAGTGCTTGGATCAACAACAAGACTTCAGTCGAGTATGCCACCGCCAACATTATCAGCTACGGGAACTGATATTTATATGATTTCCGAAGATGAAGACACTGATAACAAGGAAATCATCACAGGAAGCTACGTATATACACCAGCGTCCTTTATGTCGAACCAATCACCAATCAATACTATGCAGAACTCCAGCCTTAGCTTGGTGAGAACCAGATGAACAAATTGACTTGACTCTTGATTCTAACTCCTTTCACCTCTTTTTTTAGCCCATGATAGATTTGGCACTTCTTTCAAGTAAAGCCGATGGGTCAGAAACAGAAGACGAAGACGAAGATGAAGACAAAGACGAAGACAAATACGAAACCTTACCAAAACATCAACCGACAAGTCAACAACAACAGGATATGGAACATGATAAAACTGATTTGCCGGATTCACCCACATCTGCTTTATTTGATGAACTAGGTTTGTGAAACCTTCTTGATGTACAATTATGCCAGTTGATAGATATACCCCTACTTTAGATCATGATTAATGCAAATGTGAATATGTATATAAAAATAAACTTTATTTGTTGTTGTTTGTGATAATGATGTTTTATTGGATTGGATTAATACATTTACTATTGGGAAGGAAGGAATTGATGTGATGTATGTGTATTTGTATGTATAGTATTTGAGGACTGTATATATGTATATGTGTGGTAAAGGATAAAAAAGGGGTCTATTCTAGTAATAAATAAACAAAGTATAATGTTACAGTAAAAAAGGTAAATGATGATCAATCTAAACTACATTGCCCATAACTTTACAATCTTGTCATTGCTACCACTAGCCAGCACGTGGTTCTTATATTTGAGGGCATTGACAGATCCAGCATGTCCTGACAGTTTGCTATGCTGGAATGATGTCCGATTATACACCTATCAAATTATATAAAAAATAAAGTGAGTGAATAAAGGTATTCTTCCTCTTGTCGAATCAAGATTACATACATCTATATCAGTTGTGTTGGTGGTGCTAATGATCTTTCCGGAGCTAAATTGTAAACTGGACACAGGATCAGTAAAAGACAATGTATCAGACACAGATCCTGTTCGAAGATCCCAGACCTACAAGATAAAATAATGAGTGAGAGTGAGTGAATAAGGTTATTGATAAAAGGCAAAGAAGAAACAGGTTCACTTTTTTATTTTCCAATTTACCCTGACGGTTTTATCAGCGCTTCCGCTAACCAAATGTATTTCATCGAATTGCAAAGCCGTAATTGCTCCTAGTCAATGTAAAGTTCAATATATTAGTGTAAAGAATCAGCATGTATGGATCTTCTTACCTTTATGACCAGGGAGAGTTCTATGGACTTGGCCAGTACGCACTATTTGTAAAATCATCATTAGTATCAATCACACTCACTTGCATTCCACACTTACAATCCCACATTCTTAATTTCCCGTCCATGGTTCCGCTAGCCAGGGCAAAGTTCCAAAACTGAAGAGCGCCAATGTAATCGTTCGAGGGTTCAAAAAAGTTCATCTTGAGATTATCAAAGGACCAAGAATGACTAGTGGAATGTTGACTAGCCCACATAACGTCCATTGTTAAAACACAATCTTGAGTTGCCAAATCCCATAGTTTCATAGTTTTATCATTGGATCCAGATACCTAATAGAAGAAGAAGTGAGTTGGTCAAATGTTACCTCCCCCCCCCTTTTTTTTTTCTTCCCCAGCACATACCAAATGGGAAAAGTCAGCATGCATTGCAGTGATTTCACGTTGATGTCCATCAAACGAAGCCACACAAGCATTATCAAGGATGGGGACATCGCCAGTGTCAGGAGGGTATGATACATTTGATAAATCCCATTGTTTGACTGTTCCATCGTCTGAGCCTGTCAGTAATCGCATGTCGTCCAATTGTAAGCATCGCACCAGATTTGAATGACCTTCCAATTGTCCATAGCACCGTTCTTGACGTAAATCCCATACCCGTATAGTATCGTCTAATGAGGAGGAGACCAGTGTACCTTTCGGGTGATCAAAATCAACACAAAGGATATTACCTTCATGACCATGGAGCGACTGTTTAAAAAAGAAGAAGTCAGATTTATGTTTATGAGCATCCCAAATTATGTTCAATCCCATCAAAAAACAACTTACTTTGAAGCATTCCCCAAAGTCATATTCTTCATCAGATTCCTCTTCCGAGGGGTATCGTTGAGACCGAGTTGTTCCATCTAAAGAGTCACCTTGATCAGTTTCCTCCATAATCTTTTCCGTTAGATCGTCAACTACAAAAACAAAACAAAAAGGTCAAAGTAAGATTAGTGTGTCAAAGGTATTGTTCATTTGTTTCTTTTTTTTTTTTTTTTTTTTACTTACTTTGTTGTTGGGTATGCTGTTCCTTTGTTTCCAGTTTCGTCAATTTGGCTTCAAGGACCTTTCGTTGGTTCATAAGTTCATCAATTTGCATATCTATTTGGTGGATTTCATTGCTTGTGGAAATCTATCACATGACGACAATTGTGAGTATCATGTTCCCCATTTTATATCTTTATATGTGCTTACCATTTGCATTTCCAACCTGTCACTTTCGCGAAGTTTTCTTTCCCGTTCAAGATAGATCTGTTTCAATGAGCCAGGTTTCTCTAATAAACAAACAAACAAACAAGTAGGGTGAGTAACAAATGAGCCCAATTCCTTTTATTTTATTTCTTACCTTCTAGTGTTTTCAATTCGATAGGTTGTTGTTTTTTCCTGCGGGCTTTTGATTTCTTTTGAGAAGACTTGTTGGATGCCAGAGAAGGATAAGTAGTGGCAAAACCTTGAAATAAGGAGAGTGTCGAAGTAGGTTCAGGAATATCGGCCTTCAGTAAGACCGAGCTTGAAGGCCAAGGATAAGAGGATGGGCTTGTTGAATTGTGCAAGACCAGTTCAGTAGACCTTCCAGATTTGTTATTGGGCGAAGTAGGTGAGGCAGAATGGCGTTGTTGTTGCTGTGCCAGTTGAATGGCCTTGACCATGGATTCACTTCGGTAGACAGGATGAGCGGCCAAAGGACTAAACATCACCGTCGTCAAAGAATCGAGTTGAGCCATGGGTGTTGACCAATTAGGTCGAAGCCAATCGCGTGCACTGCTTGCTAAATCCACTGCCTTGTCTCGAGCTGCTGTTACCAAAGGATGTGAGGTGCCATATCGTGAGACATTACTTGTATCTAGGATGGCTGGACGAGGTCTTGAAGATGCTAGGTTGGAGGTGTCACCACCACCTGATCGTTTACTGAAAGATTTGCTGTCTTCCTTGGCCATAATATAAGTAGTTTTCGTTAAAAAAGAAGAACCAGCTGACTTTAACTCCAGCAGAATGTCAATAACGTCAAAGAGGTTATTGGTAGTGTGAGTGAGGGGATTGAAAGAAAAGAAAAAGGCAGAAATGAATAAATACAAAAATTGATATAAATCAAAAATTGACACCCATGACGTATTTAAATCCCGCTAGTTCGATGCACCCAAAAGAAAAAAGACCTTCCCCCTTTTCTTCTCGTACTTCAATCTTTTTTTTTTATTTTTATTAGGAAACCATCATGGCCTCCTCAGAACTACAAGATTACCTATCAGTATACGGTTTGGAACTACAAACAACAACAGATACCACTAAAGGAAGAACCGTTGTATCAACTGACTATCACAAGCGGGGCACCATTCTTGTCACCTCACAACCTTTAGGAGCTGTAGCCTTACCATCGACTCGACCTGAAATCTGCAACTACTGCTTCCGAAAACCATCGACTCCTGAAACACTTCAACGGTGCTCTCAATGTAAAAGTGCCTACTTTTGCGACGTGGCTTGTTTCAAGAACGCTTGGCTTACCTATCACCAGTATGTCTGTCGACCGGCTTCCACCAACCATCAATTCCTCGGTGACGACAATGATCAAGATGCTTTGGATTTGGAAATGCTCGAACGGGTGGCGTTGAACTGCTGGCGTTATAACAAACGGAAATCTGACCACGACAAGAACCAAGACGGTACCAATAGCAAGCAGCAGCAATATAATGTGGATGAAGAAGGCGTAGAAGTAACAATGGAGGCATTTGATAGTTTAATGGGACATTTTCAACAGCAACCTAAACATACTTTACAGCGTTATCGTCGACTAGCTACACAAGCACTCTCACGACCTCACTTGGTGGACAGCGGACTGACAAACGACGAACTGGTGCAGTATTTATGTCGATTCCAGTGCAACAACTTTGGCATTCATGATGATAGGTTATTTACTATTGGTGAAGGTACTTATCCGGTGGCCTCCTTATTCAATCACTCTTGCCGTCCTAATGCTGTTGTCATGTTTGAAGGTGCTCTCCTCTCCATTGTGGCTACTGAACCTATCACACCTAATCAAGAAGTAACTATTGCCTATGTGGATGCGGCTCATGATCGATCACATCGTCAAACATCTCTGTCAACAAAGTACTTTTTTAAATGCGACTGTGTCCGTTGTGGTGATAATGATGATGTTTATGGTCAAATTGATACTCTCTTGGGAGAAGAAGCATCTGATTGGGACCGTGCGCAGGCCTTATTACAAGAAACTCGATTGGATGATCAAAACACGACGACGACATCTTTACGCGACATGATCTTACAACAAGTGAATGATTGGGACCTTTTGGAAATGTCACGACTCTACGACCGAAGACATGACGGTACACCTGATCCTTCGAAATCTCTGAATTTGGCACACTACACTCATTATGCGATCCAGTTTTTTACACCTTACTTGTGGTCCTCTTGCAACTTGGGTTTATCATTTGGAAATGCACAGTCTACCTCTAGTGTCTTGTCAAGTACCACCCATACCAACCCACCGTCTCGACCGGGCTCTCCACCACCTTTACCATCCACTCCATCACGTGGTCTCTCCTATTTTGATGATCCTTTACCTCAAGCAGCACGACCAAAGGTACCAACTACTTACAAGGGTATCTTCACTTATCTGTTACCGATCATTCAAGCTTACCCTCTCGACAAGGACTCTGTTGTGCCTTACCGATTGACCACCTTGGCAGCCTCGACACAATTACTGTATGACGAAATGGACGTGGGTCATTGGCGGAATGCTGTCAAATTAGGTATGTATGTGTTGATACAATATTGCTGGATCTATCCTCCTTATCATCCAATGGTTGCTCAACACCTTTTGCTGCTGGCCAAATGTTGCTGGAACTCTATTGTCAAGTCGGAATTGTTGGGTGATGGAAAGGCTCTGGAAGGTGCGTATGAACGTGGGGTGCGACGCTGGATTATGCTTGCAAAAGAAACAATGGCTACCGTTATGGGCAAACAGGGCGAACAGTGGCGTGAAGTGATCGAATTGGAATGGATTTTTTTACGCGAACAAAAGTTAAAGGAATAGTATATGACATAGCATTTTTTTTTTTTTTTTTGTAAACCTAGTTTGTACAGTAGTTATAGTTTTTTATTGATGTTAATGAATTTAAATAAAAACACTTTTACAAATGGATACAAATGGATTAAATAATGTCTCTTTTTCCTAGGTCTTTTTCGGGTCGGGTCTCAAAAGCGGGACTTGAAATGCATGATTTTTTTTTGGTCCCTTAAACTTCCACTTTATGGTAATCAAGATTGAAAGGTTTATTCATACATTCTGTTGCAATCGAAATGATAATAACATATTCTTCATTAATAGCTGTTTTATCTATAGCACAGGAAAGCATTAGGTTAAAATTACATAAACGCTGATTTTATAAGACGCATACTTAAAGGGGACAGGGTATAGACGTGAATCGATGTATAGTAAAAGAAATAGGTATACCGATGACTCGAATGGTAGGTCTCAGATCATAGTTGAGCCTGATATCTTGTTTCTGTGATGATCCCAGTAAACCACACTTGGTCATAATATCCAATAGAATAGAAAAACCTGGATCCACCGATGGATCATATTGAACTTGAAATGGAAAGACAAAATGAGTCCTTGATGCTGGATTGATTCTGAGGTTTGTCATATTGCCACCTCCAAGTGGCCGATCTGGTTGTATTGGGTAAAATGCCTACATGTCCCCCCCCAAAAAAAGAACCCAAGTAAGCGGGCTTTTAAAATCAATGATCTTTTTTTTTTTTTTTTTTTTTTTTTCCTCCACTTACAGTGGCTTTAATCTTCTCAAAGGTAAGTCCTTCCACATTCGGATTGACAACTGTAAAGTTAAGACCAAGATTAATATTGAATGCACCAAGCGTCTCATTCCCAGAAAGGCGTTGGAATCGCGGAAGCCCATCAGGGTTGTCGGTGGGTCCATTGAAAATGACTGTCGGCATTTGAAATAGAGCGACGAGAATACCAGCGACAATGGCAAGGACAATAATAACTACAAGTAGAAAGCAACAAATGCATCGAGTCCACATGGGAAAACAAGGACAACAGATACAGCACAAGTATGATAAAACCTTCTTTCTATGGTTTGCGCTGGCTTGCTTTTCTTGATGCTGTTCAATATCACTGCCTACAAAAGCGGGGCTTGAATTTTATGCATGATTACCTCTCCTCCGCTGACTCTTACGCATATGATGTCAGCACATACTTTGATCTGTTCTTCTGTTCTGTACTGTTTCTTCGTGTGTTGGAGTAACAGGATCAGGTTGATGAGTGTCTGATGATTCATGATTCGGATTGGATGAATCATTTGTATCCGGGGTACCTGTCAGAGTGGGCGCTCTCAAAGGCGTGGGTGAAGTGCTGTTTGGTGAAATGGTTCTTTCTTCCATGGCAAGAAGGAGAAAAGTAAAGATATAAAAATGAGAGAGAGGGAAAAAAAGAAAAAAGAAAACTGGTAAAGTAGACTAAGGCTAATCTGTATTTGTGATAGGACAAAATAGGATTTGCATACTGCATAACATACTAAAAGCACACATACATATTATTCTTTAGTATTTTTCTTAATAAAGAAGATAGAGCATATAGTTTCAGTTCTACATTATCCCCTCACACAACTCAAACCATCCCAGCCGACCATACTCAGGTTTGACTTTTTTTTTTTTTTTTTTTTTTGTTTTTTTGTTTTTTTGTTTTCTTCAAGTTATGTAACATCAAATAATCTCTTCATAATTCTGACCATAATAGCCTTCATTATCATAAACATTTATTATAATGAGTGGTTGCATATAGACATGGTGCATGGTACCTTTTCTGAAGCAAAGTGATCGACTCAAAAAGGACCATGCTCCATTGGATTGGAGGGAGCGGGATTTCAAATATAGTTGAAACGCTCTCTTTTTTTTTTTTTTTTTTTTTTTTTTTTTTTTTTTTGAATCCTTCTTCCTTTACTTCATTCCCATCCATGATAAACTCGTTATTTGTTATCAATCCACAGGGGTAAGTTTAACAAAGTAAACAAACGTAAATAACAAGTAAAAAAAAAATGTATATTAAACTAAAGAGACACACCTCTTTTATTATTATTGTTTGTAGTAAAATCATTATTGAAAAACACTGGAGGGGAATACTGTCACGACAAATAGTAGACGTCTTTAACGATGAAAGCTACAAGTTTATGAACTCCTCACCTGGTACTCTCAACAAGGAGGATCTTACGGTAACTGGCAAGGATATTCTTTTTACGAAACAGGATGTCCCTCCAGTATTGGAATCTAGCAAGTATTGGTTACTAAATGTGCTTCGTGATGACCTGACTTGGTTGTGTCCGGTAGACAAAGAAGGTAAAGTGTATGCTGTATTGATATATAAGATGGAACTAACTTGATGATTTATCGTTTATACTTTTTAGTGGATCCTATGCTTGTGTTTGAATTCCTCCACCGTATCATTGACGTTCTCACTGATTATTTGGGTGATATCTCTGAAGCCTCGATTAGAGAAAACTTTGTGATTGTATATCAGGTAAATCAAAACAAAAAGATGGTAAAGGGTAAGAATTAACTTTATTGTATATCTAGCTACTAGAAGAAATGATGGATTATGGTTATCCTTTGACAACTGAACCCAACGCACTAAAGGAGATCATCATGCCTCCTACTATGATTAACAAAGTAATGAACACTGTGAATGCTGCAGCTGGGTAAGTCAAAACATAATATATATATATATATATAGACCATAAATAACTAAACAATACTAACACACGACTTCTTTTTTTATATTTATCTTTTATAATAGTGTGGCACCCAAAGTCCCTCAGAACATGTCCAACATTCCTTGGAGAAAGTCTGGAGTCAAGTACACCCAAAATGAAATCTATTTTGACATCATTGAAGAAATAGATGCCACAATTGCAGCGTAAGTATATATATATATATATATATAAACCTATGGAAGGAAACAGGAATATAACTAATGGTGATGTTTTTATTTATATGTATATAGAAATGGTACGGTTGTATCCTGTGAAGCTCATGGGACGGTGGTAGCCAACAGCAAACTCTCTGGGATGCCTGATCTGACACTTAGCTTTATCAACCCCCGACTGATCGACGATGAAAGCTTCCATCCATGTGTTAGATATCGGAAATGGGAATCAGAAAAGGTCTTGTCTTTTGTACCCCCTGATGGCCACTTCAAACTAATGTCATACAGGTAATTGTGAAGAAACCTTGAAGGTTATAATGATACTAATCATCTTTTATGTGATTTATTATAGCGTCGCCCTGTCTCCTCACCAATCCATGCCTTTACAAGTCAAGCCACAAATCCTTCCCACCAAGAACGGTGGTAAATTCGATATCTCTGTGCTTCCTCGATCTACTGACGGCAAACCCATCGAAAAAGTCGCCATCTCTTTACCTATGCCTAAATCAACGACCAGCGTCAGTGCTACTTGTAATGTAGGGAACTATATGTATGATCCCGTCACAAAGGTATATGAAAAAAAAAAAAAATAGGAATAACATCTACAAGGATGGGACAGCTGGTACTCATACATCCATTTGCCATCTTTTTTATATCTTAGACGATCAATTGGGAAATCGGGAAAGTACAACAACGCGAACGGGCACCCATGCTATCAGGGGTATTTAACAGCAGGTATATTAAAAACGAAAATAAAAAGGAGGGGAGGGGGAGCGAATAATAACTAACTGATATTGGGGGTTTGTATTCTCTATAGTGATTCTCAACCTGAAGTAGGCCTGACTGTGGGTGTGGACTTCCAAATCAGCATGTACTCAGTGTCTGGCTTAAAGGTGGATAGTCTGCGGTTATTCCATGAAGGATACAAGCCATACAAAGGGGTGCGAAGTATGACAAAAGCCGGGAAATTCCAAGTACGCACATAGTATAGAATATAAATTAATATATTATAGTATAGTATTGCTGACCACATGTACGTATATAATATATCTTTATGAATTTAATAAACGATCTCTCTCTATTATACCAATCCTTTTATTTGATCTTGTCTACCCATCATCCTGCTTCTGACTAGTATAATACATGTCTAGTGTTATCTTTATTTATAAAATAATCAATCAAACAGTTATACTAAATAAAATGCTATTATTACTATATACAAACATAATATATCTAAACCAGCAACTCTTTGGACACAGGGGAAGGCCACACCAGGTTTACTTTTTGCTTCTGTTGTAATAATCGTAAAGATACAGTTGGTGGATAGCCTTGTTCTTTATATCATCTTTATCCATAGACAATTCCAATTCCATAATCAATGCATCCAAATCGCGTATACCATCCTCTAAACTAGGAGCAGGAGAGACCACCAATGTTTTAAAAAAAGTATTCCAAAATGATTCGTTCCAATATCGTCTTGGTCGGATAGGACGCCCCATTAAAATTTGATTCGAGAATAAGAGCATATGAGCGCAATTAGCAATACCCCAATAGTCAACATGGTGAGGAGGCCAGAAAGACCCAGATGCAATCGCAGGCATATCTACTCTTTTGTTCGGAACCCATGCCGCTTTAGCCAAAATGATTTGTCGTTTAGGTTTGTTGGAAGTGCTAGCCAAAGGAGAGAATAGATTGAGATTCAAAGCCAGTCCGAAATCAATCAGTTTGATCGATATGTTGTCCCAATAAGTACGATCCGAGCTGTATGGAGGTGGTGGTGGTAGTGCGTGTTCATGCTTGTAGTTTGTTGGGTTAATGTTGGTTAATGTATCCATAATCGAGTAATCCATCATAATATTGTCCAGCTTAATATCCATATGTATGAGGTGAGCAGAGTGTAACATGTTAATGCCTTGGAGGAGCCGTAACATCAAGAGTTGCACCAAAGGTTCAGATACTGCGTTGTCGCCATTTTCAAGGAATACATTCAAACAATCCAATAAAGTGCCTTGAGAAACATAATCTATTGTCATATAGCTTGTTGATTGATCGAGATAAAGAGCATGAGATCGTACTGCAAAGCGGTGTGCGACTGGACATTGTTGGTAAATGAGTTGGTGCATATAATGTTCCCATCTATCAAGCCGTTTGTGTATTTTCAATGCCACCGGTCGATTTCTCCATGTTGCTTTATAGACCGATCCGTATTTCCCTTCTCCAAGGAATTCCTGTACTTGTACCGTTTCTTGATCCAATGTAAAACAAACTCCGTCTGTTTTATTTTTACCGCGTCGATTTCGATGGAGGACTTTAAGAGACCGTGGGTTGGATGATTTGACCGAATCATGTGTTGTATTTTTAATCACCTGAGGCACCACGAGAGACTGCTTGTAATCATATTGTAAAGGAAAAGTGATCATGATTGGTGATCCAATAGGCTGATTGTCGGCATCAGGTAGCGGCGTGGGAGGGTGATTATCGTCTTGTTTCTGTTGTTTCTGTTGTTCTTGTTGTTCTTGTTTGAGTACCTGTCCTTGTCGAAGTACCTGTTCTTGTTGAAGTGCCTGTTCTTGTTGAAGTAGCTGTTGCTGTTGAAGTAGCTGTTGCTGTTGAAGTACCGTAGATTCTGGTGATTTCTTCTGTTGGTGCTTTTTAGTATCTTCGTCGCGCCAAATCAGTAAGGCGTTCTTGCTGTGATTATCGTTTCCACCAAGTAGATACTGTGATGGCTTCTGATGTGGTACTCTGAGGTGATCAGCACGTTGTTTTCCTTTATCGATGAAGCTGGATTTGTGATGCTTATTGAATAAATAGTGAGGTAGTTTGAGGGTGATGCTTTCAGACTTGATGTGTTGGTGGTCAGGCTGAATAAGAGGTTGATGATGTTGCTGCTTTTTAGTATCTTTCTCGCGCCAAATCATTAACGTGTCCTTGCTGTGATTATCGTTTCCACCAAATAGATACTGTGATGGCTTCTGATGTGGTACTTTGAGGTGATCAGCACGTTGTTTTCCTTTATCGATGGAGCTGGATTTGTGATGCTTATTGAATAAATAGTGAGGTAGTTTGAGGGTGATGCTTTCAGACTTGATGTGTTGATGGCCGGGCTGGATAAGAGGTTGCCGTTGATGGTGATCCTGTTGAAAAGAGTCCAACTTCGCCGGTGGATCAAGGCGAGCTAACATAAAAAGACAAAAAGCATATGAGTATTGTGAATCAAGAGATATATTGTTCCTCGTCCCTATTTGCTTACCTGCAAGATCTAAGCGCTGTTTATCGAACGCCATAAGAGCAGCTTGATTGATATAGAATACCAGTGCACACAAAGCGCCATACACCCCAGTAGATCCTAATCCAAAAACATACAAAGGCCGTTGTGCTTGTGAATATAGTCTTGATGAGTGTGCCGTGAGCGAAGGAGGTTTAGAGTCCCAAATTCCATGTTCCAAATTCCACAAAGACCGTTCAAGGATTACCATCGGTTGAGCCTTCATAACAAGACCTTTTTTCAATACAGCCTGTGCATCCAATTTTCTACTTGACATTAACAAGGCAAAGACAAGATTAGGTCATTACAGAGAATGTAGTTTGAGTGTATATTGTATAGTTTACCTATTTAAAGCAAGGTAATGATAGCCAACATCTTGATACAACAAAGCTTGAGAAGAGGCATATTGATTGTCAAGTAAATGCTGATAAATTGGTAAAGGATGTTTAGAGAGGAGTGCCAGGTAAAGCCATAGTTGAAGATAGCGTATAGTCCACCCTTTGTTTCTAATTGAAGAGATCCATTCTTTTAGTAAACGAAGTATGTTGGTAAGTGGTGCATTAGTTTTAATAAGACGTTTTAATTTTGTTTTGTAAACCAACATAAAAGATGATAAAAGCAGTTTGTATGATAAAAAGTAAGTTTTATTAAAAAATTCATGAAGGTAAGAGAATAAAGTAGAGAAAGAAAGAAATTGAAAATGCGTGGGAGAGTATGAAGACCAAAAAAAAATCAAGTTGTAGGCGGGGAATGAAAAATGGAGGCGGAGGGTAAATTTTAATGCATTGCCTTGTCCAAGTACTGGTAGCCAGTGTTAGCATCCCAAAGGGAATCGTCCACCGATTCGTCTTCACTGACGGAAGCATCTGATACCAAAACACTGTCAGCACTGGTCGTTGAAGTCCTTCGCTTTTGATTGTTCAGTAACTTGGAAAGTTCCGACCATGGTAAATCCATAAAGCTAGAGTTCTTTGGTGTGGTCACACTTGGGTCTTCATTTATAAGATTGGGGATGGTCTTGATGTGTTCAAGTAACTTGTGGCCAGGATCCATGTTTTATATACTGTGTTTTGTTTTTTAATAAAAAGAAAAGTGAAAGAAAGGAAAATCCCTTGCTCAATTTATTCAAAAACGCCTGGGAAAAGTGATTCCAAAAGGAGAGATCGTGGGATATTCGTGCCCCTTTTGGAAAAGATCATTTGATAATGGAACACGTTTTCTAGTTTCTTGTTTGTTTCGATTGGGGGGCATTAATCCCCTAGCAACTTTCTGACTAAAAATACCTCAGCTGTGCTTGCGGCGTTTGAAACCATGGCTTTTTTTTTTCTTTTTTTTCTTTTATATCATTCTCATGCTGATTGATAAATGTACCAATATGCATAAAAGCTGTGTGCAAGATACATTACTTGAGGTACAAATATCAACTTTCCTAATAATACGACAAGGAAAATAGTGATAACTTGTGATTCCGCGGAACTTGCTGACTCAAATGTCCAAGTGTACCTTTGTTGACTTTCCTTTTCTGATGATCGGATTTGAAATACAATTTTATTGTGCTCGGTGAAAATGGAATCAGGAACCATCATGCCTCGGGGTTTAGTATCTCAATGCTTCCTTATAAGGTCATCAGCGATAAAAATGATTGCTTTCATTCAAGGTACATAAGATATTCCTTGATGTTTGTGTAGAAGTATTTGGGTATCAAAAACAAACAAACAACTGGGTTGTAGCCGGATCAGACCCGCACCGAGGTTGCCTGAAATGCATAAATGATATAAAGTCAGGCTCCATCAACAAAAGTTGATAATGGATAAGCCTTGTTTGATAATCACATAATTCTATTCCGATAAACAACTAATATGATGAAAACATTTATTCTTTACTGGTTTGAAATGATGGTACTGTAGCCGAGTACTCATTCGCTTTCCAAAGAAAACTAAATGGGACAATTTGATTGGTTGATCATCCCAACACTATTTTTAGCCTTTTCTTGGGTTCCTATTTTTTTTAAAGAGCGCCACCAAGGAACAATCAATCTCCTCTCACTTTCACTTATTTCCTTTTTATCTTCTTTACCTTCTTCGCCCTATTCTAATTCTTCATAAAACTTGGTAGAATACACCTTCTTCCTTATCTCTCCATCTTGAAAATACTATTTTAGGGACAGATACATCTCATACCTTATCTTGATACCTATCATTACTGATAAAGATACTTCATATGACAACAAATGCGGAACCCATCACACCACCTCAACCACGTTTTGCCGATGCTTTCTGGGTATTGTTAATATACTCTACACATTGATATGCTTAACTAACTAACTAACTAACTACTTACTGATATACTCTTTAGGACGAACATCATTATGGCGTGGAAGCCATAGATCAACGTCTCTTTAACGCCAAGCAGACCTGTGAAGAAATAAAGAAACTCTATGAAATAAGGTAAGGGACTTACACCCTAGTATATTGACTATACTTTTGTGTTACAACTACTCTCCTTAATAACTAAATATGTATTCTTTACAGGTCACAGATGGAAGGGGATTATGGCGACCGACTATTGAAACTATCACAACTAATCGTTGGCGGGGACGAAGACGGTACCTTGGCGGAATCACTCTCTCATATTCCAAGCGCCCTTGAAACCACAGCTCGGGCTCATATGGACTTGGCCCAACAACTATTACATCACTTGCAATCTCCCCTTGACAACTTTATTAAAGATCAATATGATCTATATACAGCGGTAAGTATTCTTCTTTCCCTTTATTATGTTACTAACTTTTCTTCTTCTTCTTCTTCTTTTCTTCCAAATATACTTTTAGAAACAACGGCATATACAAGATATAATCAAGTTGAAAAACGAATCCTATGAACGTATGATTCAAGTAAGTATTGATCCTGCTTTTAATGGATGATCAACTAAACGTTATATAACTCTTAATTAGGCAAAGGGAGCCTATAACAGTGAATGCGACAAACTGAAGGAAATATATCGATACTTGGAAGAATACTCACCATCAATAGAAGAACAAAACCAGGTAATGAAAAAAGATAAACAACAAGAACAAACTAACAACATAACTAATGATATTGATATTACCATTTTTAGGCTGAAGCAGATCGTGATGCTTGTTTGAAGAACATCGAGGCAGTGGAACAAGGCTATAGACAATCTATCGATGTTTACAACAATCACACTACGACCTGGGTGGATGAATGGCGATCGACATGCGATGTATATCAAGATTTGGAAGAAAAGCGTATCCGGTTTGTGCGAAGCAGTCTGTGGGCGTAAGTACTATTAGAGACTAATCATCTAGAAATGGGGAATACTAATCTCACTTTATGTTTTTTACTACAGGTTTGCCAATATGATGTCAAGTGTATATATTGTGGATGATCAATGCTGTGAACGTATTCGTACTGCTTTGGAATTGACTGATGTGGACAAGGATATTCATTCATTTGTCAAGAAACATGGTACTGGGAAATTACTGCCTGGTAAGCATGATATAACATGTCTTTAATGTATCTTAACTTATCTTGACTCATATTCTTACTTTAGGGTATGCCGAATTCCAAGATGCAATGCCAAACATATCACCGACTCTTGGATCTGGTGCCTTACACATGGAAGACTCAACTAATGGTCAACAAAAAAACATTGGTGCCAAGGCTTTACCAACTGTACCTAATTTGGCGATCAGCGGTGGTGAAGAAACGTTACAACACAACACAGCACCGGGAAATGGTCAAGGGCAACAGGATCGGCAAACGGAAGCTATGGCGTTTGCTATGCAGGCGGTGGAAAACATGCTACAGGACGATGCCAACAGGAACACCAACATGAACGAACCAGTAGAGTCCAATTCAACAACACAGCATCAACCGACACCACGGGGTCGCCAGATAAACGAATCAAAACCACCTGTTACACCTGAACCGACAAATTTGATCACATCGTCAGCGGATACAAAACGACCTTCATCTGTTAAATCGAACGAATCTGGGCAGCTCCGTTTTAAACCTGTACCTAATCCGGCCTTTGCACGAAACAAGGAAGCCAACTCTACACCATCCTCCACCGGTAAAAACCCTACTACCAATAGTGACAACAATGATGACAATGATCAACAACTAGCCGATCTTATATCAACAGCGGCTTTAGTAGTAGCAGGATCTGATGATGACAACAATACTAGTAACAAAGCACCCAAGATAACTGACACCACGACTAAAAGCACTATCAACAACAACAACAACAACAATGCTGTAGACGAAGTAATCAACTTGACCGACGATGAATCTGAAGATGGATACAAGATTCCCGTCCGACCACCACCAAAAGACGAAAAATGGGTAATATCTTCTATTCGACGTCCACAAATGGTGCCTGTCCGATCAACCAATGCCCACTTGTATGATGGAACGTCTACATCCCGAGCAAGTATGATCAAATCTGGTCTTTCTTTTACTGACACCAATGGAGACCGACATCGCCAATCTGCACCACCTATCATCAACGACCAAAATGGATCCTCTCCTGATGCTTACACCAACGGAAAAACTAATAAACCTCATCCACCATTGAAAATTGACATTCCAAATAAAGATGAAGCAAAGGTGGCAGCAAAAGAGGTTATCGCAGCAGGTCGGGCTCATACACAGCATATATCTCAACCTAATGTACAAGAACAATCTCAGTCTATGGGAATCCGACCTCCTCCATGGAAGCAAGAGGGCTCTTCAATGGATCAACCTCAACCTCAACATTACAACCAACATGATCACTCAAACCTCAAACATAACTCTCAACAACCACAACAAACCAATTATGATCAACATCAACAGCAACAGCAATCCGGTGGTTTACAACGCTATGGAAGCGTCTCTGGTCCACGTGCAGCACCTTATAATGTCACCACTGATCTCAGCAATGACACCAATGGCAGGAATGGTAAGAACGGGAACGAATTCAGCAAATTTATGAAAGGTGTTCTCAAACCGAACGATGGCGGGCGACCTCTTTCAGGCGATCCTAGTGACGACAATGATCTACATCCCCATGGTAACAAAAAGGACAAGGGTGGCCGATTCTCCTTGGGCATCTTTGGCAATAAAAAGGACAAGGACAAACGTGGACGGGACTCACAGCATCACCAAAAAGTACCACCCTCCGATATGTTAATCAGTGGTCCTCCTGGGGGTGGACCAATCATCACGAACGATCCATCTACAGCCAACTATCACAACTACAATTATCCCATGAACGATCATGAAGCTACCTTTTCAACATCCGTACCACCTACTACATTTATTCCCACCATCCAGTCCGAAGCAAACAATACACCAATTAGTTATCCCACTCAAGAACAACCGACTGGACCTCAACCTGGATTACCCCACGATCACCAAGAGAACCTGACATCAGATGGAGCTCCTATCATGCATTATTCTCGTGCCATCTGGTCCTTTACTGCCACAGTAAGTGATAAAAAACAAGAAATGGAAGGATGATTTGTATTAACATTTCTCTTCATCTAGATTCCTTTGGAAATGTCATTTTCGGCCGGCGATCGATTGGCTATTGTGAAGAAACAAGCAGATGGTTGGTGGGACGCTGAATTACAAGGACCAAAGAAAACTCGTGGACTGGTACCTGGAAATTACATGGAAAATGAATGAAGGTGATTAGTTTAGATAGAATAGGTTTAGTTCTGTGGGTATACATTCACGCTAGTTGTTTTTATATATAATAGTAATGTTTAATTTGAATAAAATCCCTATTTTTTATATATCTATATATGTATTCATATCAAAAACAAAGCAAATACAATAGACTTTTTCAACCCCCCCCCCCATTAACCCACCACCCCGCATACACATTTTGGAAGACTATAGTGAATCAATAATAATCATGTTTATTTATTTATAGCTAAAGAGGTAAATGGTAGTCAGATGAATCATGATCACTGTATGGAATTAAAGAAGGAGGTAAAACGACGCCAAACTATACATAATATAAAAATTAACCCCACAAAAGAAGAGGTATGTAAATATCAATAAATAAATAACCAATTACAGAGTCCCGTCGTTCGAGTCCTTGTTTGTTGTCACCTTGTCACTGTATACGATATGGTTTTCATAGAATTCGATAAGCTGTATAAAAGAGACAATGGATATAGTGAGTAAGGACTATCTTTTTTTTTTTTTTTTTTTTTTTTTTTTTTTTTTTTTTCACTTACCTTGATTGGACACTTTCGATGCATTTGACTTGTCTTGTGGATAGAGAAGTTACCGTCTTTCCTACAGGACATGATCAAAAGTATGTTAGTGACATTACTTTAGCGATTATACTATATAATTATCAATTTTACCATTCAATTATACCAACCATATCACCATCATCGTCACGATCACCAAAGATACCAGCCACCTTCTTCACTTTATCATCCCAGTTGAAGTCGCCTTTCGGGTATCCAGTATCACACACCACCATGATGTCTTGATGAGTGTCGCCAGTATTGAGAGTCACGGCTTTCCGCGTCAACCCATCATCCCCAACTAGAATATCGTCCTTGTTCTCATCGTCTTTTTGCCGCCGTCTTTTTGGTGTTGATGATGATTCAACATATTTGACGACGAGCCGTTTCTTAGTGTCAGGGACGAATAAGACTTCATTATCGTCTTCGTCTTGGTCTTCATCATCGTCTTGATCTTTGTCTTTGTCTTTGTCTTTGTCTTTGTCTTGGTCTTCGTCTTTGTCTTGGTCTTCGTCATCGTCTTTGTCTTTGTCTTCGTCTTGGTCTTGATCTTGGTCTTCGTCACTGTCTTGGTCTTGATCTTGGTCTTCGTCACCGTCATCGTCTTCGCCTTCGTACTCGTCATCGTCGTCAATATTAAGTGCTTTCTTGTGGTAGACATTCACCAGTTTCTGGGCGGACCTACATAACGGAGAAAAATGATTAGTCCCAAAGTAGTATTTTGTTGTCGAATAGTTACTTACACTAGGTTTTCCTTGGGTTCCCAAGTGTTACTATCCGAATCATACCCTAACCATTTCACCAAGTATTCACGATTCTTTCCCTATTTTTTTGTTTTTTTAAAAAAAAAGTTGTCAATACATAAAAAACAAAAAGAGTTCAAACAAAGATTCATTGCTATAATCGTATACTTACTTTTCCTCTGTGGTTAACGATCTTTTCAACTTCGTATTCGTCTTCTGACATCATTGGATTTAATTTTGAGAATGTAGAAAGTAAATAACCCAAGATTGAAACGCCAGAAAAATAAAAAAAGAGGTTGGGTTTTATTGTAAGCGCCGCTTTAAATCCTGGTTTCCCTCCTGGTTTAAAACAATCATGCACCCTCCAGTGTAGTGACAATCCAATTATCAACATCATACTGTGACGATGCTGACCGGTCAAGTTTTGATAAAGATATATACATTTTGATTAAAGCACTTGTACCAACAAAAAAGAAAAGATATGTACCATGCATAAAAATGATCATGCCCAATTTTAAATTGCCACTTTTCTTCGTTCTAGCATATAAGAACTTGAAACTCAACATATAGTTTGTCGAGGTATATGATACCCACTCTTCGAAGGGTCCCTCTGTAAAAATGATGCATTGCTGAAAGTTCCGTGATTCTCACTCAGATATTTTATTTTTATTTTTTAAATCCAGACGCGCCTCTGCATGAGTCTCCGCATGAATTGCTGAACGGTGAATGTCAAGTGTTACAAAGATCCCATGAAATGCCTCTTGGATGATTATTTGATGTACAAAAAAAAAAAAAGCCCAAAGTAAGCTCCTTTTTTTTTTCTTCATGTTCTTTATTCAAATTGTCAATATAGTTTTTACAATTAAGATAGAAGAGAAGTAAGGGAATATACAAGATTCAAAAAAGATAGGCCCCCTATTGGAGTTCTCTGTCGTAGTAAGTTTCAACTTGTTCTTGAGCATGACGCTTGGCCTTTTGCTTGTCAATGAAGTCCAAACCCTTAGTTTCAACACTAGATTTTGTAAAGGAAAAGAGAATTAAGCATCGAGTACATTATTTCAAATCCCGAGATGACATTATTTTAAATCCCGCTTTAGTACTTACAGTCTGTCAACGGCACCACCGAGGAAACCAGCAAGGAGTTCCTTAGCTCTGGCGTGTTCAACGGGCTTACCGTTCTTTTCGCAGTGTTCGTTGTAGGCCTTGAGGGCTTCATAAGAAGCGGCACCAGCAATAAGTTCGTGGCTGAGCTTAGCCTTGTGTTCTTCAGGAGTGTTGTGGACTTGTTCGTGTTGTTCACCAAAGAAATCAGAGAAACCCCTATTACAAGACATAGTTGTTAATGATCATTTCGACTAGGAGTGTTTCTTGAGGCGCCAGTACTTACATTTTTATATATTGATAATTGTTTGTGTAAAGAAGAAAAAAGGAGAAAAAAGTCTTTTGGGGTCCCTTTTATGCCTTTCGAAATCGCTCTTTTCGAAACGAAATAAAAATTGTCAAATAGGTGGTACAAAACGCATAGTGCATGTAACCGCACTATGATTGGCTGGCATCTTTTATTCTCATAGAGCGTGTTTCTATCACCTTCTTTCATCTTCCTTTTTCCCCCACCCTTTTCCTTTTACTGGATTCAACATTCTCCACATTTTTGATAATATGATTACTGGGAAAAGAAAACTAGTCAGGGACATTCATGCATCAAATTTGATTGGCTCATTTCCCGGCACACGGGAGGCCAGAAAATCCGCTTTGTCGTTGTTTGAAAAAGAAAGAAGTGTGCAAAATGAACTTCATTTCCCTTTTATGAAACATTTTCCGGTTATAAGATGTGTATCACTGTGCCAAGCATCAAGCCACACGGTCCTTTTTTGGCTAAATGGAAAAGCAAGATGTTCGTCCGTCCCGCGTACATGTCCATTTTCTTTCTTCCGTCCGATAATCAATCATATCCAAAGTAAGCTCATACTGTACGCCATCGCGTCCACACTTACAATCATTAGTCAAAAAATCATTATACCATATAAAAAAAATCGTTTTCCAATTTTACGTTCGAGTTATAAAAATAGACTCGGCGGCAAAATGAGGGCATTGGACTGACTTTTTGATGTGTAACAAACACTAGGTAAAGACCATGGTCAAGAATCTACTGTTTTATATTTCCCCAGACACCTACCGTCTTTATTATTTGAATACATAAACAAGAAACTATAACTATTTGTATAATAAATTAAAAAGAGGACCTCCAATGTAATCGTCAATGTATTCCCAGTAACAAGACTTTATAAACCACCTAAAGATTCAGACACCAAGTATAAAGTCAAGATAAGGACGTGTATCGTGAGCTGGATGTCTAGGGTCATTTAGCGGCGGCTGCATGAATGTTCAAATCCCGATTATTTGGCGTGGGAGAAGTAGGATACCATCGCATGAGTCATCACCTAGTACGTAAGTAGAGAGAAGTGTTAATAGAGTGCCAAATGTAACTACAAGTTGTCATGATTAGGAAGCAAGGTTTTTTAAAAAGTTGCTTCTACGCTTTTTTCAGTGTTCGTTTGCTTACCTTTATAGTTGTACGCAGTTATTTGTTTGCCATTGCCGTCCAACATATCTTCATTCTTGATTACCGATGTCAGTCCAAAAGTCCCGGCCAGTATTAATCTAATGTACAGAGAAGTAAAACAGTCAGTAATCCACAAGTTTAGATAGTGATAGGTATTAATAGAGGTACTGGATAATGAGAATGAAAACAGGGACAAGGATGACTTGTTCACTGCTTTTTACCCGAAGTCCTCCCCCCCCCTTTTTTTTTCTTTCTTACCTTCCATTTAGCTTACACCCAAATTATTTCAGTGAGTTCTGGTGTAATAGTAAAGCGCACCCAATTAAGGTCCATTTCGAATATAGGAAGGAAGAGCAGAGGTGAAGAATATAAAAGATTAGTTTACCTTGAATTCAGTGGTCCTGCATATAAAGAGTAGCTTCCAATAATCTATTTGGCTGTATAATTTACCTTGTTCGTTTAAACCAATGTTGGCAAGTATGGTTTAGATCTTGAAAAAAGAAAAGAAAAGAAAAGAAAGTAAAAAAAAAAAAGTGAATCTCCCCAAATGCCGAAAGTGTCGGCATTTGAAATTACAGACTCTTGGAACAAAGTAACGATCACTTTTCGCTCAATACATCAATGATACATAAAACCATTCCATCTATTCCTTACATTTTTATGATACAGCGACTATAATGATTTGAATCAAGTTCAATAGACTAGTATGACATGTCAAATCAAAAGAAAGTAAAGAGATCAATGCCTTTTTCCATTTTCAAACACCGACGACAGGGTCAATTTTCGTTCTGGACGGTACTTATACAGCCTATGCAAAGATTGAAGGATAACTACCCTGACACTGACCTTCCTTTTGACATAATAATTAGCAAAACACATACATTATTACTCCAATACTACAATGAGTCAGTATGACTTCTACTGACAAATGATGCATGGGCCCAAGCCCCGTCGGGATTTCATTAAACATGTTATTTCATTGTACTCCTGGCAGATGTCTAAATCTCCAGACGTTTCACTTGGTGAATAGTCTTTAATAAACATTTTTGATATGAGGGCATGTGAGTTACTAACCAAAGCTCGAAACCCAAAGGAAGAGGATCCACCCTCACTCTGTTTGTGTGTGACTGACATTGAAAAACTTCCAAGCGGCCACCCAAAACTTAAAAAAAAAAAAAAATTACACACCTCCCTCTCTTTTTCCTCTTTTTCTTTACTCTTTTATTTTAATCTATCAACATGGACGACCTTATTCCTGTTTTTATGAAAATTGGTCTATCAGAACAAAAGGCCAAAGATACAGCAAAGAACAAAAAACTCGCTCCTACTCTTGAATCTGTCATCGATGAAGCCAAGGTGCGTGACTCTGGCTGCAACAAGGAAGTTGGCAATCTTTTATACAACCTGGCCTCGACTATCACCAAAGAAGCACAACCTCATCGTACCTTTATCGTCAACAAGATTATCAAGGG
The DNA here is from genome assembly GCA_025330725.1 of Chlamydoabsidia padenii. Lineage (NCBI taxonomy): Eukaryota > Fungi > Mucoromycota > Mucoromycetes > Mucorales > Cunninghamellaceae > Chlamydoabsidia > Chlamydoabsidia padenii. The sequence continues at coordinate 723,579 of JAIWND010000001.1, forward strand.
TGATTTGAAAACTACCGATCAAGTGGGTGGTAAGTATAAAGCCATTCAGGGAAAACAGATCGCTAATCTCATTCTTGGTTATCATTGTATTGTATATAGCTGCTATTAAGTTTGTGGAAGATTTGGATACCCTGGATGAATCCGCTTTTGATGAAGCTACTGGTGTTGGTAAGTAATATGTCAATATGTCAATACTAGTTGTCAAAAAAGAGAGGGGGGGGCAAACATACCACGTGAATAGGGTGAACAAAAAATGACTCACTCTCTTTACATTATCTTATCATTCTATTTCATAGGGGTGGTGACTACGGCAGATGAAATCAAACAAGCCATTACTGAATACATTGAACTCAACAAGGACAACATTGTGGCTAATCGATACAAGACCTTGGGTCCCTCTTTGGCGGCGGCTCGTAAACTCCCCAGTCTTCGATGGGCCGATGGTGGATTGACCAAGACCGAATTGGAAACTCAATATTTGGCCTTACTTGGACCCAAGGATGAACGTGATGTACCTCAAAAAAAGAAGAAGGAACCCAAGGCCAAGAAGGAACCTACTCCTGCTGCTGCTGCTGCTGCTGCGTCCACCCCTGTTGCTTCTGAAGAAAAACAAGACCCTACCAAGATGTTCTTTGAAGGTGAACTGGCCAAGCTCCATAAACCAGGTGGCAACAAACAAATCAAACCGGAATTAATGGAACAACATTTGAAGGCGACTGGTGGTAAAGTGATGACTCGTTTCCCTCCTGAACCCAACGGTTATCTCCATATCGGGCATGCTAAGGCTATTAATGTCAGTTTTGGTTATGCAAAAGCGCATGACGGTTTATGCTACCTGCGATACGATGACACCAATCCTGAAGCGGAAGAAGAAAAATACTTTACTTCAATCTTGGATACTGTACGCTGGCTTGGATTCGAACCTTGGAAAATCACCTATTCTAGCGACTACTTCCAACAATTGTACGACCTGGCCATCCAATTGATCAAATCTGGTTATGCTTATACCTGTCAATGTACTGGTGAAGAAATCCATGCGGCTCGTGGTGGTGACGAAGGTGGTCCTCGTGTGGCATGTGCGCATCGTGATCGTCCTATGGAAGAAACCCTGGATCAATTTATCAAGATGAAGGAAGGCCGTTACAAGGAAGGTGAAATTACTCTGCGCATGAAAATGGATCTCGAAAATGGCAACCCTCAATTCTGGGACTTGATCGCTTATCGTGTCCTCTATACTCCTCATCATCGTACTGGCTCTCAATGGTGTATCTATCCCACTTATGATTATACCCATTGTCTGGTGGATTCCTTTGAAAACATCACTCACTCACTCTGCACCACTGAATTCAGACAATCTCGTGAAAGCTACTATTGGTTGGTGGATGCCTTGGAAGTCTACAAGCCTGTCCAATGGGAATATGGACGTCTTAATGTTACTAATACCATTATGTCTAAACGCAAGATCCTCAATATGGTCAACAAGGGTTATGTCCATGATTGGTATGAATAAAAAGAGAGAGAGAGAGAGAGGGGAGACCAATAAAAAACAAAGAACTAACTTTTTTTTTTTTTTTTTTTTTTTTTCAAATATTATTATTACTTTATTAGGGATGATCCTCGACTTTATACACTTGTTGGTATCAGACGACGTGGTGTTCCACCTCAAGCTATCAACAACTTTGTCCTCGAATTAGGTGTGACTACCAACAAGACGGTGATCGATGTCCTTCGATTTGATGCCAAGACTCGGGAATACCTCGACAACACCACTCCTCGACTGATGGCCATTACCGATCCTCTTAAGGTGGTCTTGAAGAACTTGCCTGACGATCATTATGAACAAGTAGTGGTGCCCAACAAACCTCGGGATCCTAGCATGGGTGAAGTCAAGGTACCTTTCACCAACGTGTTATATATCGATCGCTCTGACTTCCGTGAACAAGACTCCAAAGACTATTACCGTTTGGCTCCTGGCAAATCCGTCGGTCTGCTGCACCTGAAGCATCCCATCCGTTGTGTAGAAATCAAAAAGGACGATCAAGGTGAAATTCGAGAATTGGTATGCGAATATGAAAACAATGTGGCCTTCAAGAAACCCAAGACATACATTCACTGGGTGGCTCATGCTCCCGAACACAACTCACCTGTGGTCCTCGACGAAGTGCGCTTGTACCAAGCTCTCTTCAAGCATGATAATCCTGATCGGGTCGAAGGTGGTTACCTCAAGGATATCAATGAATCTTCTTTGGAAATTGTCAAGGGTGCCATTGCTAATGTGGGTATATATGATCACATCGCTGATTGGATCAAAAAGACGGGTGGCAAGGACAAGGAAGACATGCGCTGGCAATTCGTGCGTACTGGTTACTTCTGCTTGGACTGGGATACTGATATCGATTTGGAATTGGCTAAACAAGGAAAGATCAAGGAAGCTATTCGCCGCCTGGTCGTGAACCGCACCGTCACTTTGAAGGAAGACACTGGTAAATCCTCTTGATTAATTGGTAGTATATAGTAGCTTTTTTTTTTTTTTAGTTTTAGTTTTAGTTTTAGTTTTTAGTTGCTTTTTTTTTTTTTTTTTTTTTTTTTTTTAGATGACAATAAAGGATTTGTTTTATTTTATTAAGAAGATGATAATCTATGCTATAGGGTATAAATGGGGGTGGAGTGATCTATGCTAAAACTAGGGGGTGTTGGTATTACATTAATAAGGTAGACTAAGGTACCTTTGGAGTTGGCTCTTGGTTGTTTCTGTGGGTAATTCAGTGTTTTTCCAACGACATTGATCACATTCATACCGTACCGAATTAGAATCTCTGACCCGACGGTTGAAAAGGACTAGTTGTCGTTCAGATCGAACGAGCCTAACAGAAGCATTATGGTGGCAATGTGGACACGGATGGGATGTGTGGTCCAACGAGACCTTTCGACCTGATTTTCCTGCTAAAAAATGATTCAGTATTGGGTCAAATAACTAATGATTCAATTAGTTTACCAAATATAAAACTGCTGTTGGTAGTGGTCATTTTGGAGGGGATAAGAAAAGGAAAGAGGGGAAAAAGAAAAAGAGAAAAGAAGAAGAATGGTTTTGGTCATGCTGCTATTTCAAATCCCGCTGGAACAAGACAATCACCTTTTTTGGATTGGCCGTTTTCAGCCACGTTGCCTGCCATTGTGCGTTCTATAATACATTGAAGAACTTTTTTTTTTTTTTTCTCAGCCATCTTCGCAATGGAACTCCATTTGTATGACATGTTCATTTTTTAATCATACTTGCCCACAGTAAAGCACGTTCTTCGGTCGATTTCTTAAATAAGGGGTGGGGGCCTCATTTATGCAAAATGATAAAGATGTTGGGATCTAAAAATAGAAAGCATGGCTACGGTCTCGAGCTTAAAAGAACATTATATATATGCACATATCTACATGGGGTATAACGTATCATGAGCACGTACAAATGCCACACAAAGAACATTTCCTTAATGAATCAGTCAATAATGTAAGAGTCATCACCTGAAACCATCATCATCATTAACATATACAAGGATTGTTTAGAAGATACAAACAAATAGAAAAAGTTCGTCTTATCAATGTGTCGTATTGCCATTTCTTAACTAATTGAGTGTGGTGGAGAGGGGCGAGGAGAACCTTATGCATCTTAGGTGCATAACAAAACGGGTGGGAGTGAATTTAAAAGCCCGCTTTCTTGAGATTACCGGGTAAAACTTTAGGTTGTACCTCCCCTTTTTTTTTCCCTTGATAATTCCATATTTCAATATTCTCCGTCTCGTTTTTTCTTTCTTTTTTCTTCTTTCCTCTCTTTCCCTACTTTTTATACCTTTTTACTATTATACCTACTTTTCTCCTTCCCTTTAACCTCCTTTAATCATTTGTGTCTACCTGAAGGTGCATACATGATTTGTGATTCCTTGTTAAACCAATGACACCCACTTTGCAACATATATCTTATGATACCCTACCACCTACTAGTAAATCACAAGAGCCTTTCTTGTATAAACTCAAGTCAGGCTTTGTCAAGTTTATCAATCGTCGTCGACACTCGTCTATTGTGGATACCTTTAAACCCACCAAACTAACTTATTCACCAGCACGACAAGACAGCTTTACATCTCAACAAGTAGACGATCAAGATGACTATGATGCTAATGACAATAATGATGACGATAGTGACAATGACAATGATAGCAGCAGTGACACTCAAGTAAATAGCGACCTTCAACACAGCACTTGTTATTCCAAAGATGATCAATTTGAACGAACACAATACAACAATAAAGTTGTCAATGGACAGCAACGACATAATCGACGACCTTCAGCTGTCTCTATCCAGTCACCACCAAGTATACTTGTAAATAGATCACCAACACCATCTTCTCATCATCGACATACTAGTAGTCTACAAAACGCCTCTATTATATCAGTACCCAACAATAAACCAGCTCATTATCACCATTCTCGACATTATTCTCACATCTCCTACATGTCAGCCTCCAACATGACAGTGAATTCTGAAGACTTGACAGCAAAAGAATTTGCTGATATGGCAGGCATCAAAATCATACCCGATAATGACGACGACCACGACCACGACAATGATGATGATGATAATGATGATGATGACAAGTATTATAAACTCAACCATGAAGATCAAGCATATGACACGCATTCATCAATTATGGCAAAATCTATCACAAGTCGTACTCATCAACAACATAAAATGCATCAACCGACGTCTTCTGCATCTTCCATCGTGGCCCGACCCTCCTATTTTTCCTATCATGCCGGTGATGAAAACAATTGGTCAGTAGGATCAACTGCAAGCCAACATAGTGGAACAGCAAAGATTTGGAATAATGACTTTTGGAAACGACCGACTATGGAGGATTCAACAAGTCCATTGCGAAAACATCGATCGGCCTTGTTACAGCATCGACAGACTTTATCATTACCTCCACCAATTCCTGCCAGCAAAGTACATGGTCAACATGCGAAAAGTAAAAGCACTATTGATTTACCTATTGTCCATGAACTGAAACGAATTCATTCCGCATCTAACAATACTGGTACTGATCCTCAAGTCATTCGAAAAGGGCGCTTTGAAATCCAATTGGAATCCTCAACATAATATATATATATATATATATATATATATATAAATACAAAAAAAAAGTTTTACCCTCTCCCCCTACCCCTTTGATACCTAATTTATTGTCTATATCCCTTGTTGTACATTCTCCCCCCTTCTCTCTCTTTCCCCGTCTTTTATATTACTACACTTGTTTAAAAAACTTCAATAAAGCTTCACTTGACGTATTTTGCATGGACTTGACTTGGATTGGCTGATCATTTTGACTCATTTTAAACATCCGCCATGACTCACTCCATAGAATATACGATTTAAAAAATGTCTTTTATCTCCTTCTTCTTCTTCTCTCTCTTCTTTTTATTTTATTTTTTAAAAACAACTAGATTACACTTTATATCAAGATGACTCAACCAAGAAAAGAAGCCCTTGTAGAGGCAGACACCAGTGAACCGAATCCTCATCTACATAGCAATGTCCAACCAAGTCAAGTGGATTTCCAACAACCAGACCATACACCAGATTACCTTCGAATGATCCTTACAGCACGGGTATACGATGTCGTCCAAGAAACGCCTTTACAAGAAGCTGTGAACATTAACGCGAAACTCAACAAGACCGGGGTACATAATGATCATCGGGTATACTTAAAACGCGAAGATCTCCAACCTGTCTTCTCCTTCAAGATTCGTGGTGCTTACAACAAATTGGCTCATCTCACTGAACAGGAAAAGAAGGCTGGTGTAATTGCATGCTCTGCAGGTAAAGTGAAAATAGTAATGGCGGCAGTAATGGTGGGGGTATGTGTATCTGACTGACCGTTTATCTTTTTATATATATAGGAAATCATGCTCAAGGTGTTGCTTATGCTGCTAAGCATTTGGGAATCAAAGCCAAAATTGTCATGCCCATTCCCTCACCTGCGATCAAGGTAAACCCCCCCCCCACACACACAGAAAAGATATTGTGGATGGACCAACTTTCTTTTCTCTTCTTTAATGGTATAATAGTGGAGGAATGTACAACGATTGGGTGCGGAGGTGGTCTTGCACGGGAATGACTTTGATGAAGCCAAAGTAGAATGCGCTCGATTGATGAAGGAAGAAGGATTAACAAACATTCCTCCTTATGATGATCCTTATGTCATTGGTAAATCTCTCTCAATCACACCAATAGAGAATCCCTTGTTAACTCCTTTATATATATATATTATCTATAGCTGGCCAAGGCACGATCGGATTGGAACTTCTTCGACAACATGACCTGAACGACATTTATGCGATCTATATTTGTGTGGGTGGTGGTGGATTGATTGCGGGTATAGCAAGCTATGTCAAACGCATTGCTCCTCATATCAAGATCATTGGGTGTGAAGCTAACGATGCGAACGCAATGACTCAATCCATGTCCAAGAAAACTCGTGTGGAATTATCTGAAGTGGGTCTTTTTGCTGATGGTGCGGCAGTTCGTGTGGTTGGTGAAGAAACATTCCGGGTAGCTCATCCTCTGGTGGATGAAATGGTGAATGTGACAAACGATGAAATCTGTGCTGCTATCAAGGAGGTGTTTGAAGGTAAAAGAAAAAGAACCAATGTATCCTACTTGTTTATTGACTAGTCCTTTTTATTATTATTATTATCTTGTCACTATAGAAACCCGATCGATCTGTGAACCAACGGGTGCAGTTTCCGTGGCAGCGATCCGAAAATACTTGCAGGCTAATCCAGGGGACAAGACCAAAGGTGCTCATATTGCTATCATCTCGGGCGCCAATGTTAACTTTGACCGACTACGATTTATCAGTGATCGTGCTGAATTGGGTGAACAATCTGAAGCCTTTTGTAATGTATTGATTCCCGAAAAAGCCGGAAGCTTCCACAAGATGATCGAACAAGTCCTGCCTCGAGATGTCACCGAATTCTCCTATCGATACTCCTCTCCTGACAAGGCTCGTATTTACATCAGTTTCAAGGTGAATGATCTGGTCTCTGAAGTACAACAAGTCTTGGACAAATGGAAATCTAATGGAATGGAAGGTTGGGATGTCAGTCATAATGAACTGGCAAAGACCCATGCGCGCTTTATGATTGGCGGAAAACACAAGGTTGAAAATGAAAGGGTCTTCCGATTTAGTAAGTTGGAAATAATAATAAAGAAGATGAAACTGTAAACCTAATGCATTTTATTACTAGTATTCCCTGAACGACCTGGTGCCTTGATGAAGTTTTTATCTGGTTTACAAATATCATGGAATGTATCTCTATTCCATTATCGAAGTCATGGTGATGGTAAGTTGCAAAAAAAAAAAAAGATCGACTCATCCACTGACTAATTAACCAATGTATATGTAGATATGGGCAAGGTCTTTGTGGGTATTCAAGTGCCACCCGAAGAAAATGATTCTCTTGATGAATCACTACATAGATTAGGTTATACATTTGTAGAAGAAACTGACAATGTTGTTTACAAGACATTTTTACGTGGTGATTAGAAATAAACTATATAGAAATAAACTTATTATCCTTACTCTCTATTTCTTTGTATGCTATTCTGTGTGGGGCTGGCCTCTTTAGGAATCGGGATTTTAAAAACAGGCATGTGAAAAAAGTTATCAAGGACTTCACCCTCCTTTTTTTTAATTTTTGTCTCTTTCTTCCCTTCCCTTCCCATACCCACCAATTGATTCCTTGCCTTTAACTATACCTTTTTAACACTATCGACACTTTACTCTTGTAGCTTCTCCTTTGTAGAAACTAGTTATAATTGCCCCTCCTCCACTTTGTATATACCATTTATATGCCGTTTATCAATCCGTTATCATTTGTCAGTTCGGGTACTTCATCAACGACGACGACCACGACGACAACTACCACGACAACTACCACCACATCATCAGGCAATACCAAGTTTAACACAACTACCTTCTCAAGTCAACAAGATGTCAAAAACGGTATTGGATCAGACGGACAAAAATATCGGTTTGTGGAAGAAATCTTGAACGCAGCGGACTATTACCAAGTATTGAATGTAACAAAAAAGTCAACTCCTGAACATATTCGAAGGGCTTATATCAAGGTAAGACTAAAATAAAAATGGGGGAAACTCACATGAAACATAATTTTATATCTAGCGTAGTAGGGTCTGTCATCCTGATAAATTTGTTCCACCTTACCCAAGGGCAACGGAAAGTTTCCAACGTAAGTCTTACTACTTGATGATGGATAGATGGATGGATATGATTACTTAGTTACTTATTTCTTCTTCTTCTTCTTATTGTAGTACTATCATTGGCTTACGAGACCTTATCAGATCCTTCCTCTAAATTGATCTATGATTTGTCCTCAAACAAGAAACAAACATTCAATTCAACATCACCCAAGAATCCGAATGATACATTACAAAGGGTGCTGCATCAGGTATGATACACAAACAATGATATATAAATATAATAATCATATACTTTACCTTTATTATAGTTATTCAATGAAATGATGGATGGTGAATTCCAAACTATGCGTGCTTTTATTCGTAAAGTATAAAAAACTAAAAGCACACATACATATGTATACTTAACTAATACTTTTACTCTCTTCTATATAGATGCTCTTAATGAAACAAATCCAGGAATGCATATTAGCGAAGATGCCATCATCCATATTGAACTTGCCTTTCGCAAAATGCGTGAAGTCTTCATGTGTAAGTCATAAAGATGAAACTAACCTCTCTACTAACACTTCATGTGATTTCTGTGTAGCCACTCAACAATACTATCAAGTTATCCAATTTGAATTGATGCGACTCTATGAATTACAACAAGAACTACGTGGACTCTCTTACTTTAACATTTGGGGTCGAATGCAACTATCCATCACCATGTGCAAAGTCCTACTACAACTACCGATCATGATCAATACCGAATCTCGACAAAAGCAACGACAACAGATCGAAAAGGATAAAGACGAAGATGAAGATGATACCCAAGGCATTCTCGGCACAAGGATTGAAAATGCTTTGAAGATGGCTGTTGGTCTATTGGAGACTGGTGAACGTTATACAAGTCATTCATGGTGACCCCCTACAGTCTCTTCCCCTTATATACATACACATTCTTTTTGTTATACCCACACTTCTTTATAGTATTGTTATCCTTTAGTATTCTTATCATTATTATATTATTCCTCCTACTCTCCATAAGTATTTGTATTATCATCACCCTTTTAATGGGTCAATAAAATAAATAAACAATCTCTCTTTGCTTGTATTTGTCCCGATGTTGTTTAATGTACCAATAGATTGGCTAGTTTGGTCCTGGTCTTCCCATTTGCTCCTACACCGACCAAGACTTTCCCCTGCCCCCTTTATTACCATATATACATTATCCTATTAGTCAATACAAAAAGTCAATGAGCATGGTCCTGGTGTGCAACCATCAGTGGGCTATGTCGATCTTTATTATTCAAAAAAAAAAAAAAAGGATCAAGTCAATCAAATGTTTAATATAAAGTGATCTTGTGTTTTATTTTAGATTTGTGCATAAAGTAAAGTAATACGTAAAAGGTGTAATAAAAAAGGGGGTTGTGTGAAGGGGAGGGAGGATGGGTATACAGAAAAATGGGTCTATATAAATGTAAGTGTGAATGTGGTCATGGTGTGTTTTTAAGGTATGAAGAAGAGGAATCAACCAAGGGCCAATCCGTCCATAGAATAGAATAGAATAAAGTTAAATAAAGGCCTACATATATAAAAAAAGAGGGAGGTGATCTGTCGTATAAGAATCCATGTCTTGGTCGTCTACAGGTTGGTGCCCATTGAGTACATGTTTTCTAATGCTTGTTTTTGAAGAATCGATTGTTGGAATCTATTAAAGAGAAAGATTAGTCAAGTTCATTGGATCATAATGATATCACTTACGACCGGAGTTGTTCATTTTCATGGACAAGACGTTCAAGTTCAGCAAGTATGGTGGACTGGGTAGTCTTCAAATGTTGAATATGTTGGACAGCTATATAAGAATAAAGAAATAAATGAGTATTACTGAATCCATTATGATGAGAATCATCCTACTTACTTCGATGCAACAAAGCCACTTTGCTCATTTTCTTGTTCAAGCAGGTAGGAAGTTCCGATCGTAATTCTTCAAAACCATCTATATATAAGAGTTCAATCAAGTGAGTAAGAATCCAACCTTTGTCCCTGTCTGTTCTTTTTATTTATATATATATATATATATATTTACCTTTGATTTGGGCCCGGCGCTTTTGTTCAGATTGGATGTGAATTTGACGTCGTATCTCCGCGGTAGTTGCTAACCTATTAGAATACATATTTTAAAAAAAAAGAGAGTTTTTGAGTCCAACAGGGTAGTACAGTGAGTTTGTAATAAAGAGGAGGGATCCCTATCCTTACCCATTTTCATCAGTGTCGTCTGAATTATCGATAGGAGAATCGGTCAATGGACGCTGTTGTTCTTGTTGATGTTGTTGTTGATGCTTCTTTGATTTGGGTTGTTGATCTTGATCATCGTTATCGGAAGGTGAGGCTTTTCTTTTTCTATTCATATGGTGACGACCAGCAGATTGTTCATAGGATTCCTTGGAGTATTGAAGGAATTCAGGATAAAAGGCTTCGGGAAGAGAGGATACCTTGGCAATCGTTTCATTCAAGGATGATTGGGTGCTGGTCGAGGAGGATTGGACAAGGACAGGTGGTTCCTGGAGAGTACCTTGAATAGGAGGAGTGGTGGGAATGGAAGTAGTAAACGAGTCAGGACTGTCAGGGTGATAAGTCAGTGGTGAAGTAGTCGAGGAATGGTGGACGCCGGCAACTGCCAAAGCAGGATCGTACATGATAGCAGTGGTTGGAGGAGTGGTCATACAGAAACCTACAACCAATATAATATATACATAAAAGTGAGTAAAGATAAATGATAGATGAGACGTTTATTAACATCAAGTTTGACTTACCAGGATACATGACAGGTTGGTCGTTCCAGTCGAGTTTGGAGTAAGGAGAAGAGTAATCACTGATGAATTCGGAAGTGAGTTTGTTCATTATTATTGTCAGGAGGAAGAAGAAGGATAAAATAGATAAAAAGGAAAGTGAGTGTACTGTGACAGTAAGTAAAAAGGGAATGGGTGGGTGGTAAAGGAAAGTAAAGAGTTGAGTGAGGATGTAATAAAGAAAAGAGAAGAGAAAAAAGAAAAAAAAAAGAGAGAGAGATGAGAATTATCATATTTCTGAGGGAGGACCCGCCACAAAATAAATTATTAGCCAATCAAATCACTTCTCCACCCAATTTCTTTTCTCATCATGCACATCCTCCCATCACTTTTTATTTTGCCTGTGCGACATTTAACTCCGCTTAGTAGTGATGAACTAGTCTGCAGTAGGATGAAAAAGAGATGATGAAAAGGGAAGATTAATGATTAGTTACTATGCTTTGCTCCTTGTATGCTGATAATGAAGAAGAGCAAGAGTAATTGATTATCTCTTTTTCCTCTCCTTACTTGTTCGCTTTGATCGATTTAAACTCATCATAAGAGTCGATTCAATTTAGATCGCCACCCCAAAAATAACTTTTTGTCCTAATACTTCTCGATGATTTGCATGTGTACCTGAATGGTAATGAAGAAGGAAACCATTCTTCCTATTCATTCTACTTTACATTAGAGTACATAAACACCTTATTCACCTTTATCTATTACTATCAAGAGTCATTATCATATCTGTGAACTCTAATAGAGTAATTAGGTTTAAAAAAAAAAACAAGTTGCTGCAACTGATGAGATACAGGAAAAAAAAAGGTTGGATTCCGCAGATGATGGAGATTCAAAAGAAAACAAGGTTCCGTTACCGGTTTTAGTGGCAAATGACTTGCAGACCTCTCTTTTCCTTTTTCCCTTGATTCGTTTACTCTAAAAGAACGATAACATATACAACATTAAACCCCATCCCTCAGCCCAGGGCACTTTATGCTTTTAATGCTTTACTTTGAGGATCAAGAAAAAAGGAATGCGAATTCAAATTCCGCTTGAGCCAATCCCTCGGTTGGTTACTGCATTTTTATCTTCCATGCCACTTTATTTTTTCTATGAGAAAGGGTTCATTAAACCAAAGTACTAGATGATGGAAACAACTCGAGCTACTTGAAGGCAAAAAATGAGCCGCCCCGTGCCTAGATAAATGGTTTTTCCATCATGGATCTACATGCCGCCGAATACGTCGGGATTTCAATTTTTTTTTCATTTCTGGACTCTGGGAAAAAAATAAAGAGAAACTTTTTAAAGGGGTAAATTTCCCCACCTTTTTCTTCTTCTTCTTCTCTCCCCTCATTACACAAATAAAACTCGAACGAAACGACTATGCAATTCTCAACTTTGGACAAGGAACTGGATGCTATTTGCAAGGACTATGATTACGGAATTGTACCAGGCTCGGTCACTGTCTTTGTCCGAGACACTATTGAAAACATGGGTCGACTGGAATTAACATTATTGGAAGGTATTATGGTGATTATCGACGTCTCCGAACATGGCTATATGGTAAATAGGACGGTTTAATAGAAAAAGAAAAAGTTACTGACAACAACAGAGACTTACTATTGCTATCAAACGACAATAGGTCAATTCTTGTATACCAGTACTTGATACACCTACCATTCCATCTTCATTGAAACTGGTGCAGGATTACTTGGAATATAAATTCGAAACCATGGACAAATTACTATTGACTCTCTCACCACTCTTTGCTCAACGGTTTTTGGAAAAAATCCAAGCTTCAATAGATCCGGCGCTGCCTACACTTTTGGATCAATTACCTCTTATACCACCATTTTCTTCATCCGCTTTACCACCATTACAGCAGGAACAACCATTGTCTCCAGGCACAGTAAATGATATCTTTGAATGGATCCATTAGAATAGATTAAACCCCTCCCCTTTTAGATACTATAGTATATATTCCCCGCCCTTTAAATATGTTAATTAATAAAGGTAATGAATAGTTTAATTATTGTTGAATAATAAACCAGATAAATGTCCATAACCTATAAGGTAGAAACGAAGGGTTAGAAAAGGAAAAGAAAAGAAGGTGTCACTTACGGTTTATACGTCAGACCGGTTTTTACTACCCGGATTATTGAAGTTGGGGTCATTATAGCAAGAGGATCAATGCATCCAACGGGTTTTCATAACCTAGATGTCGTGAGTAGAGGATTGGTATCAGAAGCAGGAACAAGAGAATCAGAGGAAAAATCAGCAGCAGCATGGTTATGGGTGAGCGCAGAAGGCACGAATCCAAGCATAGAGCCAGAGACTGGATGTTTCTAGACGCATGAACACTTTGTCGCCAAAATATGTTGCAGACAGGACAGCATACAACACTTTGCAACTTTGGCGTCAAGTTGTCATCGTCCATGTCAAAGTTGACCAGAGTTCTTCAGCGCACCTCATTGGCATCCAGAGCGGGGGTTGAATACATAAAATGAATACATAGAATAGATTGTTAGACACGTCTTTTCTCATCCTTCTTTCGATGCCTTTACTTTTTGTTCGTCGTCGCAGAGTTGATAGTTATATAAAGGAATATAGATCATTATCTTTTTATTCAAAATGTCGCTTTTTTTTTTGTTTCACTGTGTGTGAACGACGCGGAGATGCATGTGGGAAGATAATCGGGATTGAATTTAGCATGAGTAACGAAATTTCAGCTGACACCGCTTTCACATCCCAAAATCTCCAAAAACCATAGTTTATAGTCGAGTTCATGTCTTCTATAGCCCACCCAACAGCTGATTATGCATACTCAAACCCCAATTCATGCAAATTTACCTATACCTGTCTGGCCCACCTAATCATATTCCCCCCCGCACCTGGTCCTAATGATAGGCTCACAGGGTAGCGAAATAAGATTCACGCAAGTGAAGGCGGTATTTTAATTTCAGATCCCGATTCTGCATGAATTTCCCAACCCAGCAAACCAAGTGTCGTTGCCAGGGGTAGCCTAGAAGAGGAGTAATTTACGTTTGAAAAAAAAATCCAGAGTCTTTTCATTATGCCAAAACCAATGCCTACACTATAACAACGCCAGCTAGAGCCCGACAAGGGACGCCAGTCGGCCACCAGGTCGTTTATTGACAAAAAAAAAAAAGGATGGGGTAAAAGGGACAAACTACACTACCAAACAATCTTTAGCATTACGTCTAGTTAAACCATGTTATTAGCAGAAAGAGCAGACGGAGAAGAGGAAGAAGACAATGGGATGGCCATATACAGGTTTGTCGAATCAGTGACACGAGACAATACGAAATATAACTGACCATGGGTGAATACGTTTTGTTTCAAGTATGCACCAACATGGTTCAGAGTTTGCCCCTGGCTTCTGTGCATGGTCATGGCAAAGGCAGGACGGACAGGCAATTGTCGGTGACGCAGGGTAAATGGGTACTTGGATTCTTTGCTTGTAAAGTGAATAGAGTGTTGTAATAGCTCAACCATATACACCTTTGTCCCGTTACAGATACCATGTTCCACATCGAGATTTCAGAGGACAATCAATAACATCCCGACTTTGATGGTGAGGAGCTGGCCAGGCATATCATTCTGATACAATGAGTGAAGGAATTCCATAGGATAGAGTAGTTGAAGGGATTGTCGCTGTCAATGAAGGCGTCAGTTGATTCATATGTCTTGGGTTCACCGGGGAAACATTCTGTTGCTTCTATGTTGATCCGATCCACAAATGCATTTTTCGTTATCAGGTTGTTACGGATGACGTAAAAAGAAGGATCTTGGTGTTGGCTGAAGTTAGGGTATAGTTTGTTGATGATGGTTGCAATGTTTTTAGAATCCAAAAGCCAGTCTTGTTTGACGGGTACCTTTTCATGGTAAGGAGGTGCACTATTTCCAATAGAGAGAAGCTGGGAATCCAAGACAAAGAAATTCTGGAGCAGGACGTGACAATGCAATGTTGTTTTTGCCGATGTTGCAGCACAAACTGAAAACAGGATTCGTTTAACCCAATGACGCTTTGTACCGACGAACCTTTCCCTTCCCCCAAACATCAAGTAAATTGAACTCACGACAGGCTTCGAAAATTGACAGACAACTCAAAACTTATTTCAAAACCCGCTTACTCTCGCCTGGAATCTTGAGAGAGCTCTATTGCCTCAATGGAGGCTGTATAGCTAAATGCAAGTGGCTTGTTATGTTAGCCATTATGTAAAGTTTGTTGGAAATAGGCTAATGAATGCTCATGGTCACTTTTGTCATTAGCATCGCTTGTTCATTAAGGCAGTAGAGCACTTCCAAGTTTCAAAGCGAGGGAAGCGGATTTTGAAGTAAGTTTTAAGTTGTCCGTCAATTTTTGTTCTATGACCTGACTTTTGTAATAAAATAAAAAAGGATGTAGAATGAGATTTTGTTTTGATATAGAGTGGGGGTGCTCGTTGGGGAGTGCATCTTTTTGTTTAGGCAATTTAACGGCACTCATTTTAAAGTGTGGTTGGGTTTCAAATTACGTGATTTCTGGGGGTCATGACCCAACTCGGATTAATGCACAAAGATCATATTCGTGTGATAATAATAAAGAATGTGTTTTATTTATGAAAAAATAAATGATGGAATAAATAAGTATCTACATAAAACTAACTATTGTACCAGATGTGGCCATGAGGGTTGCTATCACTAGCAAAATGTAATTCAAGAGCTTGACACCAAAAGATAGAGAATCGCCAAACAAGTAAAGATGACAGATCAGAGGAAATATACCAGAGATGATAAAAGAGAAGAAGGCACCTAACAGACCCATAATCTTGTCGAATCCAGGAATAAGCCATGCCAAATAGACAATACCAGCGCTTACCATCATTTTTCCAATCACAGATACCACAGGCTCCATCCATGCATGATCTTGACACCATTGTTCCATTTTGGGAGTACGATATAACCACAGTTGCCAAGTCAAGTTTACGGGGTTCAATGTAAGACCATACTTGGCGATAGGATTGACAGCTATCAGCCATACAGCCAATCGATTCAACACTTGATTGTATTCGGGTATTGTCACCAAGTTTTGTGTTATCTACAAGAAGAATCAAAATCATAAGATTTCAACCTAGTTTCCCTTTTCCTTCTTCTTACCTCTTGCATCGTCTTGGACCCAAACATCATATACCCACTTGATGCCACGCCCATGTAGATAAATGCCGTCACCAGATAACTGTAATTCACCACGGTGTTATATTGTTTTGGATTCGCCATGTCACGATACACTACGGGGAAGACAGCAGCACCTGCAAAAGCGCCCATCAGAATCCCGAATGAGAGAGGGACCTTCACCAGATCAACGGGCCACATTGATGTATCCTAATCAACATGCAAAAAAAAAAAAAAAAAAAAAAAAAAAAAAAAAAAAAAAAAATCATTAGAGTACATTTGTAGATTTTAAAAGTGGAGAAGGGGGGATAAGGTGCTTACAGCAGGTGTGATTAAACTTCCAGGAGCATCAGGCTTAGATACACCGTCTACAGTTACAACCCCCAATATACTAATTGCCGAGATGATACCGAGGAGACTTGTATAAGAGAGATGGCGGACAGGTAAGAAGAGCATGGGTGTCAAGACAAAGAAGGAGATGAGCCGGATCTGTATGATGCTAAAACCGGGAAACAAAGAATCAATGCCATCACCTAAAAGGACCACGAGTGCAACACTATAATAATTCAGATGATTCATTCCCAACATACATAATGAGAATTTACGTGAGTAATAAGATACATGCGCTAGTTTTCGTATTCCCCCACTATGATACTAATTACCTGCTAGTTATTAGTTCCGTGATAAATAACATAGTGACACCAATACGACCACGAAGACCAAATGTCAGTGCACCAAGATCACCATAAGTTCGAGAATTAGGATCGGTATCAAGACACTTTGCAAGTAGTTTGGCGGTATAATTAGTCAATCCCAAACAAAACACAAAGACGAGTATTCCAATCACCCATCCAGCGCACTATATAAAAGAAGAGTTGTTAAATCAGTGTAGTTTTCAATATAAAAAAAAAGTCATATTACTTTACCCTAAATCCCATTGGTAATGCAATGATACCAATTCCCATGAGAATATTGATGGAGTTGAATATAGATTGGGCAAAAGAGGATTTCTTGGCCGGAGCAGGTGGAGCCATGGTTGTGGAGGAGGAATCTTCGTATTGAGCAGCCAGGAGAGATTGAACATCAGCTACCGTACTATGTCGAGACAACACTTGGTCTAGTTGGCTAAAGTAAATGGAGGGTCGTTCAAAATGACTATAGTTGCTTTTCGTCGTTTCGTATCTTGTCAAGACAGATTGTTGGCCATCATGAGATAAGGGACGATATCTATAATAGATAAAAAGATGTTAATACATGTTCTCCGAGTTGTTCAACAATAGTCATGACTTACCCTGAATAACTTGACATGTAGTCTTCCTATGTAAAAAGTATCAAGGCAATATGTTAGTTCCCCGCTTTCCCCCCCTTTTTTTTTCCTTCTTACCATGGAGGCCGAGTTTGGCACAGATAAGTTTTCAGCCATAAAGTTCATGGAGGTTTTCGAGTAGGAAGACACAAAGGAGCCTAACCGGTCAGAGAAAGATCCACCAGTGATAGATCGAGTCAAGCCAGTAGGATCGTCTTGTTCATAACCATCTTGATGACCAGAAGAAGTAGCACCATATGATAATTGGGAAGGGTGAATATTACGTATACGCGGTACTCCTTCTTCAGAAGTACGACCATTATGTTTGGGTATATCCATCAAGATAATGCAAAAGAGAGAGAGAGAAAGAAAGAGAGAGAGAGAAAAAAAGGAGGAGGGTGATGGGAAGGTGAAAGAGAAGAGGAAGGATGCAAAAATTCAAGACGATAAAAATAGTCAAAATTGAAATCCCGCCTTTTTGAAAAAGTTCATTACAGGTACTCTTTCTACTTTTGGTAGTATAAGGAGAACTATACTCCTTGCTCCTTGATTTGAAACTGTTACAAATTAATACTCCACAATGACAATGTCATCATCAACTAAATCATCATGGTACAAGTGGTTTATTAAATCATTTCATGTTTTATACTATAAAACAATGATGCCTGTAGTTGATTTCAAGACCAAAATACTACTGCTACCTGCTTTTTATACATCAATGAGGTTGATAAAAAGTATACAATACAATAATGATCTGTCATTGATACAGTATTATCAGGTACGGAAAAAGTCATACAAGCCAAAAAGATAAAAGTCCGATCGATCAATTTTTCATTCACAAAAAGCTTTCAGGGTCCGCCCCCTTTTTTCACCTCTTTCTTCTTTATTTATCATCTAGATGGACTTTAGTGAAATCGAAGAGCAGGTAACTAGTTATTTTTTTTTTTTTGTTATTGTTTTGTTTTATCACTTTCATGTCTCATATATACAGAAACTTCTTGTATATTGTATTGCTTTTTACTAACTCTGAAACTTGTTTCTGGTTTATTTCAATTAGGACGGGATTCGATTCGCCTGGAATGCCTGGCCTTCATCTCGTGTGGAAGCCACCAAGGCTGTGGTGCCCATCTCTTGTACTTACACACCCATGAAGGAACGTGATGACTTTATATCAAGTCCTATTTGCTATGAACCTGTCACCTGCAAAGCGCCCTGTCGTGCCATCCTAAACCCTTACTGGTAAGTAACATGTGTATGAAAGATATGACATTATTAATAACATTTTATTATTATTTCCTAGTCAAATCGATGTCCACGGTAAACTTTGGATTTGTCCCTTTTGTCTTCAACGGAACGCCTTTCCTGCTCATTACAAGGATATCTCCAACCTCAATCTGCCTCCCGAACTATTGCCCAAATACACAACTATTGAATACAACTTGAACCGGGTGGCTAATATTCCTCCCATCTTTTTGTTTGTGGTGGATACTTGTTTGGATGAAGAAGATTTACAAGCCTTAAAAGATGCTCTTGTTGTCAGTCTTAGTCTGTTACCCCCATATGCTTGGGTTGGATTGATTACATACGGCACAATGGTAAGATAAAAAGGACGGTTTGATTGGTATAAAGGTGGTGGTGGTGGTGGTAGGGAGTTTAACTAATATATTCATATATATCTATCTATCTATACATTCATACATAGGTACACGTACATGAACTTGGATTTGCTGAATGTCCTAAATCCTATGTTTTCCGTGGTACAAAGGAATATACCCCAAAACAGATACAAGACATCCTTGGACTCTCTGGAAATATTGTGCGTCCTGTTGGTCAACCTCCTGCTGGTATGCAGCCTAATGGTCAAAGCACAATGTCTGCTAACAGGTAAATCCCGACAAAATAAAACCAACGTCTATATTGTCATAAAGTCACCAACTTTTTTTTTTTTTTTTTTTATTTTATTTTATTTTACTAGATATTTGCTTCCTGTCAAGGATTGTGAATTTGTATTGACATCTATATTGGAAAATTTGCAACGTGATCCTTGGCCAGTGGCTTCCGACAAACGACCTCAACGATGTACTGGTGTGGCAATGAACATTGCTGTTGGATTAATGGAGGTAAGCTGATAGGTATTAGGAAATGGCAAAAGAGATCTATATTAACACAATAGAGGGTCTTTCTTTCTTTTTTCTTACTCGTAGACCGCCTTCCCCAATACCGGCGCTAGAGTCATGCTCTTCAGTGGTGGTCCTGCTACAGATGGTCCTGGTACAGTAGTCAGCACAGAACTTCGTGAACCCATTCGATCTCATCACGATATCGACAGGGATACAGCAAAACATTACAAAAAGGCTGTCAAGGTAAAATATGATAATATATGCAAAAAAGTTGATACGTGTCACTAACTAGATACATTCACAGTTTTATGAAGGTCTTGCTAAACGGGCGTCTACAAATGGTCATACTATCGATATCTTTGCAGGCTGTTTGGATCAGATCGGTCTTTTGGAAATGAAATCAATGGTGAACTCAACAGGCGGATTCATGATTTTGGCGGACTCCTTCAACACGGCTATCTTCAAACAAAGCTTCCAACGTATGTTCCAAAAGGATGCTCAAGGTCAATTACGAATGGGCTTCAACGCTACTACCGATGTGCAGGTAAACAAACACTGGTAGAGATATATGGGATGAATAGTGTCTTACTTATTCTTTAGACAAGCCGAGAACTCAAGGTATGTGGTATGATTGGTCATGTGGTATCTGGTAACAAGAAAACTGCTTGCGTTGGGGAAACTGAAATTGGTATTGGCAACACATCATCATGGAAAATGTGCTCAATGACACCGAACACGACAAATGCAATCTACTTTGAAGTGGTAAACCAACCTACGGCGCCATTACAACCAGGATCAAGGGGACTCATTCAATTTGTCACGCATTATCAACATGCCAGTGGACAATTCAAGTTGCGTGTGACGACGGTGGCTCGAAACTTTGCTGATGGTCAAAGCCCTGAAATCGCCAATTCCTTTGATCAAGAAACCGCCGCGGTCCTTATGTCTCGTATTGCTGCCTTCAAGGGTGAAATCGATGATGGTCCTGATGTCCTCCGTTGGTTGGATCGTATGCTGATTCGTCTTTGTCAACGGTTTGCCGACTACCGTAAGGATGACCCTCACAGCTTCCGCTTATCCGAAAACTTCTCGATCTATCCTCAATTTATGTTCCATCTGCGACGAAGTCAATTCTTACAAATCTTCAACAACTCGCCTGATGAAACTGCTTTTTACAGGTAACCAAAAGGGATATATATATATAACTTCAAGACATACTAACCTCTCTTTGATTCTCATATGAAAAAATAGACATATTCTTCATCGGGAAGATGTCGACAACTCATTGATCATGATTCAACCTACTTTAACCTCCTTTGGATTTGACGAAGCTCCTCAACCGGTTCTACTCGACTCGATCTCCATCAAACCCGATAAAATCCTTCTCCTCGACACCTTCTTCCATCTCCTGATCTTCCACGGTGAAACGATTGCTCAATGGCGAAAAGAAGGTTATCAAGATCAAGAAGGTTATGAAAACTTTAAACAGTTGTTGGAGGCTCCTGTGTATGATGCTCAAGACTTACTGATTGATCGATTCCCGGTACCACGTTATATTGATTGCGACCAAGGTGGTTCTCAAGCTCGCTTCCTTTTGTCCAAATTGAACCCATCCACCACTCATTCTTCAAGTAGTCCTTATGGTGCTCCTACTGGTGCGGCTATCTTCACTGATGATGTTAGTATGCAAGTGTTTATGGAACATTTGAAAAAGTAAGTTGCATGATTAAACAAACAAAAGTAAAAGGGGGGAGGAGGAATGTATGTTAATACTAATCTTGGGTTTTTACTATAGACTTGCTGTTGCGGGATCATCATGAACGATGGGATACAAAGATTTACCTAGCTTAGACTTAGATTCTCTTACTTTTTTAACTTGTTATCTTATTTTTACCCTTTTACTACCTACTCTATTGTTTGTTTGCTAGATTATCATTTTTTATTTGTTACACATCTTTACTTTTGCTACCATCCTCCATATAATAAAAACAATAAACCAAACTAGTACATAATGTTAACTTGAAATCACGAAGCGTATGATTTATGCATGGGTAACTTGAATTTTTCGTCGAATAAGCGGAGGATGAAATATCAGTTAATATTATATGGGAAGTATGTGGTTTCCTTTTCTTTTTCACTTACCGTTAGCCGAAGCCCCGTACCCTTCCCTCATCCAAGAATTGACTGACAAGTTGTTGCTGTTTTTTAAAGGGGTTGGCATCCCCACGGAAAGTTGAAAAGATTTTAAAAAGCTCTTTTATATGATGTGAAAAAGAAAAAATCAGATGATCAAAACCAATGCATTGTCAAATTATAACAACCTTATACAGGACATTGGCCATCATAGTTCGCATTAATGAGATGAAGCCTAGGAAGCCACTCGGGCTAAAGTTTACCCTAATCGACGAAAAATTGAATTTACTCTTTTTGCATAAGAGCGGGGTTTACATTACAACAAAACTTGGAATCCCGATCCAGTTCGACATTATCTTGTCTTGACTCACAGGAACAAAGGTTGAGACCAAATTATCTTAACTTTGTCGCAGGATTATTTTCTGTCTTTTGAACTATGATCTCCTTTAATTGTACCATAAAAAAAAAAAAGAGTGGGTCCTACAACCTTTCGGGATTTGAATTTTTGTGGTTCGAGCTCAGGTAGGTTATTTGATGAGTACGATCGGATTCAAACCCTGCAGAGGTACCACCTTGTCATTACTCATATTTGTCGGTATCTATCATGTCAAAGGTGAGCGGCATTACTTGAACTATCATCTGTTATAAGCCCGATCTTCTCCCACTATACTGCCTAGTGAGAGCAAAAGTATGCATTATGTATGGACGTATGTTGCATGAATGATATCTATTATCATGATTCAAGCCCAAAATACAATTGTCTAACGCAGGATGACCATCATGTAATGTGGGTACAACCCTGGAGGTGCTGACGACAAGGATGTTTTTCCCGGGTTTTCAGTTCCTCGGATCGGAATTTGAATATGTAGATGCATTAAAGTGAGTCGAGCCAGGTGGTAAATATACTGATGATATAAAAGACATTACTCATTCCATTATTCAAGTTTGCAAAATTTTTATAAAAGTTGCATTGTGAGATATGGGAGAAGGATTTCTCGATCGTTTATCTACGTTTACAATTAAGCTTTTATTGTACTTGCATAGGAGTATTCGCTGTTTAAGCGCCGTACACGTCTCTTCGGTTATCTCAATAGTAGACACAATGTAATCTTTTTGTCTAATATAAATACATAAAGTGATATAGTGTATTGCAATAGGTATACATCATTCATCTATCTTTCTTTCCCCAATTACTTGGCTGATCCCTCATCCTTATATATGCGGGTTTTAAAATTAGACTCACCTAACTCTCAATCCCTCGCCCAATAAAATGCGCCTGTGCAACCTTAAATATAAGAATTGAGTTCTCGTCCTTTTTTATTGAACTTGATTCTTTTTTTCCCTCTCTTGCCTTTTTTTGTTTTGTTTTTTTGTCCTCCACCAAGAAAAAAGATGCAAGATAGCAGCAACTGGGCACCTTCTTCGTCGCAGGCATCAAGTTATGGTCACCCTAATTACTCTTACGCCACGAACTATGTCTCTACTCCAAACGGAAATGCGCCTTCTTCATCAACGTAAAAAAAAAAGACACTGTTGGAGGGGGGGACTGATGATGAAGTGCACTATTCTAACTCTTTTATTCATATATATTTATTTGTTTAGACTCATGTCGTTGTCTCAACCTAATACTCCAAGACCAGAAGCAAACTTGGCTGTAACTCAAAACGAAGGCATTGATGACGATACAACTCACAAAACACGATCGGAAGGGCGCGCTTCCAGTTTCTCAACAACAAGTTTCCAAAGTACTCCTTATCCAACATCACTCACTCGTCGGCGTCGAACTGAATCCTCCATGTATGCTTATGAAACGGGACCAAGTTTTACTCAAACAAAGCAACTATTAGATATTTGGAACATGGACCAAACTAATGGGTAAGCATAAACTACAACATATATAACCAACTACTATGGGCTTACTAAAATTTTTATTCAACTTTTTTTTTTATATTATTTTACGTTGTGACACCAATATTAGACATCAATTGCAATTACATGTCAAGTTGGAAAGGGGCTTTTTCCGGGCAGATCAAGATTGGACATGCTATCGTCGTAACTACTTTCAAGTCAGTGCCACCTTTGATGTCCATGGTATCAGCTATCTGGTGCAAGGATCTGAAGTACCCTGTTTGGTACAATCGGAACAACGACAACTCTTTCAAGTGGATTACTTCTCTATTGGTGTCAGTGCGTGTGTCTCTGGTAGCGACAAGAAGATCGACCTAATTCAACATACTCCCAAGCGTGATAAAGGACCACAAATGATTCCTCAACCTCGGGCTCTGCGATCTGGTGGCAATCTCCATCTTGCTCCTGTCGGCTCAAATCACAACATTGTCACTTTTGAACGTATGCAATTTAAGACTGCCACTGCTAATAATGGTAAACGTCGTGCCGCTCAACAGTATTATGAAATAATTGTCACTCTGTATGCAAACTCATCCAATGGCTCAGCTTTTCCTGTGGCTACTTGTACTTCGGCTCCATTAGTGGTACGTGGAAGGAGTCCTGGCCATTATGCTGACTTTAATTCTCGGTATCGTGGTGTGGATCCTGCCTCTGTGAATGCGGATGCTGCCGCTGTTGCTGCCGCTACTGGTGGTGGTATTGTTGTTGGTCACCCTGTTATTCCTGGTCATTATGGTCCTCCTCCAGCTCTCGGTCCTCTTCCCCCTCAAGCATCTGGTATGAACGATCGGTATCATCAGGGTCCTTCTCGTTTTATGAGCCTTCCAACTTCTCCTACACACGATTTTGGGTCTTATCAAGCATACGCTCCTTCTTTTTATCCACCTATCATGCCTCCTCCACCTTCTACGACTATTGGATCATCGATATCTTCATCATCATCATCTGGTACTCGAATTGGCTACCCTGAATCTGATTATGTCATCTCATCATCGCCATATGCACATGCTCAACCACAACATTCTCACCATCAACATCAACAACAACAGCAGGGCTATTGTCCACCATCACAAACAACACCAATCACTTCACCTACTGAAGATAATTATGCAAGCATCAGCTCTTCTGCTCCTTCTTCTCGACAAACTGTGGTTTATGGTGATCAAACATTCAAACCACCAGTACTCTCTCCTCCTGATGCCAAATCAAATGTAATTCATCATCCATCATCGACACCCCAACCACACCCACCTTATTATCCGGATCAATACCATCACCATCAGCACCAACCACCATCTTCATCTTCTGCGTCACCCTATGTGGGCTCTTCTTCTTCGTACTCTTCTTATGCTGATAGTAACAATACCACTACAACACCAACAAAACTGCAACATCCTTATGCTTCTTCCACTATGGACAAATCCTCCTCGGCGGACGCTGGTCGCCCCACTAAATGATAGTAAAATGTATCACACTTTTTAGTTTACTTTAGTTTAGTTTATCTCCTCTCCTTTTTATCTCACCTGTTTTTATTATTTGTCACTTTCCCCCTTCTTCTTACTTTATACTACCATAGCTTATGATCTATTACTGTTGCTGTTTTTTTTCCAATCAAATATTTTGTACTCTTATACTCCTATTATTACTTTATTATTATTATTATTATTATTATTTGTATCTCTCCTTTAGTTGGATATCATTTAATAAACAATCTCCATCTTGGATTACTTGAACAAAACTGGTCCCTGCTTCTTTTGTGATACAGTGATTGAAATCCCGCTTATACTTCCAGTACAATGGCTCGGGGTTCACATTGATAATTACACTGTCACTTTTTCTCTCCCATCAATGCATCCACTTGATACATAAAAAATTTTTTTTTATTCGAGCTGGTAATGATCTGAATGGGATCTACAAGATAGTTTGACATTTATCGGGATTTGAAATTACATCTAATGCACTATTCTTTCTGTTGCATGATTACAGTCTTCTTTGGAAACACCATTGAGAAAACCCATCTCGTTATAAACACGGTGTTTAAAATTAGGGTGGTCCGAGCAACTATCACAAACAAAAGTGGGTCTCTAGAAATAGCTCACAGCCTCATGTTCCCATTGACAAGGGCTGTTCATTACTGACCACATACTGATATTTCAAATTCCGCCGACAAAGGAAAGAAAAGTGAAAGTCATACGCTTCTCATAACCGGAATTACCCATTCAAGGGACACCCATACCTTTTGTAAAAATACTGAAACAAAGCATACGGGGGACAAAGGTAAACAATATGTTATAGTAATCATCATATGGATAGGCGCCGCCTGTATCTTACCACGAGCTCAAATGAAAAAATAAATAAAAACTTTGCATGTGATCTTTCCCTCTTCAGAGGGCGGGACTCAAAATAAAGGACTCAAAATTTCATTTTTCCCTTCTTTTTTTTTTTTTTTCTTCTTTCTCCCCTTCTTTCATCCTTCCCTTTATTAAAACTATAAACAATGTCTACTGTCCACCGCAGGTCGGCAAAAGTGGTAACAGATAGTGAAGATGACCAATCTGATCCTAGGCAACGACGGGATTTACGATTTACAAGCCGGCGCGTCTCCACCATCAATGAAGAAAAACCTGACGATAAGAAGAAAAAGGCGGCCACGGTCACTCCATTTGGTCCTCATCATACTATCCCTATCCATACTATAAGCAAGGCATCCGTATTATCCAAAGAAGCTCCACCTGAAAACTATAGTGGCTTCATTCGACTAGGCAGTAAGTCATTGGCGGAGGGAGGGGGGGTTGAAAATTAGAAGCTTTACTCATTGTTACTCTTTTTTTTTGGGGGGGGGTATTGTGAATAGTGCTTGTACTTGGTGCTAGTAACATACGATTGATGATTGAAAATTACATGAAATACGGTCTGATGATTCGTCTTCCACACAGCTATATTCCCTCTCAAGACTATGGGTTGTTTGCTCTCGCTTGGCTTAGTGTGCCTCTCAGCCTGGTGGTTTCTTTTATTGTGGAATATGGAATGAAAAAACTCGCCACTCAAGCACAAAATGCCAAACCTGACTTTTTGAAGAAACTTGCCGTGGTGGAAAAGGTTGCGTTTTTTACTCATGTGGGTCACCTAGTCTTCCTGCTATCCTTTTCCAGCTACATTGTTTATAACCATATATATCATCCTTTAGGTAAATATGGTCAACAAAAAAAAAAGGTGGGGGGGGAACGGATTGAATTTGTTGTATTAACTCTTCATATGTATACATAGTTGGATCTGCTGTTTTGATTATCTGTTTGATCACATTCTTGAAACTGACCTCTTACTGTTTGGTGAATGGTGAACTCCGGGAACGATTTGTGAATGGAAAAAATGACGAATTCTACGACGAAGATGCGGCCTATCCCAATAACATCAAGGTGACCAATCTGCTCTACTTCTTTTTTGCGCCAACTTTGTGTTACCAACCATCCTATCCTCGCACACCAACCTTCCGACTCACCTTCTTCATGAAACGTGTTGCCGAACTAGTGGTATGTCTAGTGATGATGCATGTTTTAATGGAACAATACGCCAAACCGACCTTGGCCAACTCGTTAAAAGCCCTGGAAGAAAAGAACTATGTGGTGATCGTGGAACGGGTATTGAAATTATCAACAACAGCGGTGGTTATCTGGTTGCTCATGTTTTACGCTCTTTTCCACGCCTATCTCAATGCTCTCAGTGAACTCTTGCGGTTTGGGGATCGTACTTTTTACTTGGCCTGGTGGAATTCGGGTAACTTGGCGACTTACTGGCGGTTATGGAATCGTCCTGTCTATCTCTTCTTCAAGCGACATGTTTACCTGCCTAGTGTCCAACGTGGTTTACCTCCTTATGTTGGTCAATTACTCGTTTTCTTTGTCTCTGCTGTCTTGCATGAATTCATGGTGGGTATTCCGACTCATTCTGTTAATGGTGGTGCCTTCTTTGGTATGCTCGGTCAAATTCCTTTGATTGCTATCACCAAGCCATTGGAAAAGTGGAGGGGGAAAGAAAGTGCGTTAGGAAATACTATCTTTTGGTAAGTCAATAATAACTTGTTTAATGATATGGATGGATTATTAATATTGATAATTGGTCTCTTTTATATAATAGGATCGTATTTTGTGTGGTTGGTCAACCCACAATTGCTCTCATGTATTACTACCAATGGACTATCACCCACAAACATATTGAAATGCCATAACTTTATCTTTTTTTAACTCTACTCATATATCCCACCCCCCTGATCTGCTTTTTTTTTTTTTAACTCTCTTATTCCATCATCTATTACTGTATTAGTAACTTTTTATTACATCAACCAATAAATAAAAGTCTCTTCACAAAATCATACTAAATGTTTTTTTTATATAAAGTCGCTGAATTTGACTCATATCATATGTATGCAAATCACTTGATGCCCATTTTCTTTCTTTTTGTCCTGCAAAGACCCCCCCTAGATTCATCTGCCAATAAATTTTGCACAATTCAAACGCCGCCGATTTTATAGGAGGGGTGATCGCAATAACGCACACCTCTCTCTCTTTTCTTTCAAGAAAGAAAACACATTTCTTTGTCTTTTATTGTCCTGTTATGGTGCATCTTCTCACTCCTTAATCAACACAAGGAAGTCAACTCTGGTGGGAACAGTCGGAGCTTTATATAAAAAGTCGTTATCCACCCACTTTTTACTTTATTCGACATCTGTATACTACTATTATCCAACATGCTGACCTACATGGAAGTACACCTTTACTACACTTTACCTGTGCTGTATCTTTTACTGGTACTTTTACGACCTTTATATAATGACCAAGATCGACTTAAATACATCTTTCTTTGTGGAATGGCCATCTTAACAGGGACTTGTTGGGATAATTATGTCGCCTATTATCGTGCCTGGTGGTATTGTCCGACATCTGTAACACTGGTGATTGGCTACGTGCCTCTGGAGGGATGCATGTCTTATGCTGTCTTGACTTTGATAACGGTGTCCTTTACAAACTTGGTGATGCGGTGGCACCTTCCTGCTCTTCATTTACTGCCTTGGTCTTCAAGATTCCATTCCATATGTATTCGATTCATTCCTATGGTGGCTCTTATGGCTCTTGCTATCAAATCTTGGGTAAGTATATCTTGGATACTAGAGAAGGATGTACTAAACTTTATATATATATATATATATATATATATATCAGTTTGTAGCTATTCCAGAGAAACCTTTGTTTTATGGCGCTTGTATTCTCTGTTATACCTGTCCAGCTCTGGCATTTCTATGGTTTGGATCTGGTGAATATATATGTCGTCGTTGGAAAGGGGTGTTGATCTCGATCATCATACCTACTGTTTATTTATGCTGGGTGGACAAGATGACTATTGATGCGGGCATTAGGCGTATCTCTGAACGATCAAGTACTCGATATATGGTGGTAACAAGTTTACCTGTGGAAGAAAGCATGCTTGTTTTATTAGTCAATATGGTCTTGGTGTTTGCTAGTTGTGCTATCGATCGTGCTTATACGGTGGTCCATCTCTACCGGGGATCTCAGGAATCGTCCTGGTGGTACTCAGCGATCAATCTTGTCCAGGCCTTTTGTTTGTCGGATCAGCAACTGGATTCTCAGCTTTTGGATGACCTGCGATTGACATGGCGTATCCTAAAAGACTGTTCGGCTTCCTTCCATACTGCCTCGGCTGTCTTTTCACCTAATGCTCGACAGGATCTCGGGGTGCTTTATGCTTTTTGCCGTGTGACCGATGACTTGGCCGACAATGAACAGATACCGGTAACCGTGCGTAAACAACAATTGGAAGTGGTACGCCTGTTTGTCATTGATCTCTTTACACAGAAATCGAATTGCACTTTGGACATGGACTGGGCGGTGTATGGTAAACATCTTCCTGACGAATGCTTGGCTGCTTTCCGAAGCTTTGTACGCCTAAGGCATATGCTTCAAGTGGAGGCGGTACTGGAATTATTGGATGGGTATACTTGGGACTTGGAACGACGACAGGTGGTGACTGATTCTGACCTGATTCGATACTCTGAATGTGTGGCCAGCAGCGTGGGTGAAATGTGTACTCGGATTCTCATGAACAACAATAGCGATGGGTTGGCTTGGACAATTGATCGTGCGCGGGATATGGGTCTGGTCTTACAGTTCACCAACATTGCTCGGGATATCGTTACTGACAGCCAACAACTCGGACGGTGCTATCTTCCAACTACCTGGTTAAAAGACAATGAAATATACTTGATCAAGACTGGTCGTGCTCGACAACTCGGTGATCGTCGTCTGAAAGATCTTTCTCTGCGATTGGTGCACGCTGCCGACAGTATCAACCTCAGTGCTCGGCGGGGTATTCACAGACTACCTTTACATAGTCAAGGAGGTGTACGAGCGGCATGCGCAGTCTACTGTGCGATTGGGAAGGCTTTGAAGAATGAACAAGATGGATACCCTACCCGCGCTCATGTAAAAGGATATAAAAGGGCCTGGATCGCTTTCCAAAGCGTATACAACATATCATTCTCAACAAAATGATCCACCAATCAAATCACTTGCTGTAGGTTTAGAATATTAGATAATGGTTAGTCACTAGGATTAGTCTCTCTTTTTTGTTTTTGTCATTTTTATAACCCTCTCCTTTTTTTTTTTTTTTTTTTACTACCCTTTACTTTTATGATATAAACTAATAAACAAATGTATTTGACTCTTTTAAAATAATGTTTGGTTAATGATGGTCAGTACGTACTTGCAGATGACTGGAGGTGAAACTTAGCCACTGTACCACACGTATGCCTATCACTTGCCTTTTATCCCCGGTGAAAGTCTGGAAAATATTTTAGGTTGATATTCCATCGTTTCTAATTTTTCCAAAAAAGTACGTATAATGTATCGGTATTTGAATTACCAAGGATCGAAATGATTCCAAGGAAGCAGGGGAAAGCGGGGAAAGAAAAAAACCACTCTTTTAGGTAAGTATAAAATAACCTATTTATCAAGCTTTTCCTTTTCTCTTTCTTCTCTTTTCCCATTCGCTTCGAAATGAAGTTACCATCTATTCACACTTTACTCAACCCATCACCGCCAAACTATGAACACCATCAGGAATTACCATCAGTGACTATTCAACCACCTTCACCTTCACTTTTAAATAGCGGCACCTCACCTATAGCTTCACCAGCTCTGTCATCTACGAAATCACCTTCTATCAGCTCCATGGGTTCTATATCACCCATGACAATGAACCTGTCGGATTTCCCTCCTATTCATGGTGACGATCCACCTCGACGCCTACTAGTCCACCCAACAACACATCAACCACACACATCGTATAAGAGGCCCCAGGGTGATATTGATCTTCCACCTTCAATTGTTGTCACATCATCGACAGATCAACAAAGACTTGAACCACCCGCACCACCTCCTTGTACTCAAATCCTCATCTCACCAACTACCGGCCAACCTATCCTTAAAAGACGACGAGGACGACCACCTACTCGATCACCAGGTTATGATGAGGGAGGATGGACGTTTGTATCGCCAACTGTCTGGAATGTCTCTTCTTCTTCTTCTTCTTCTTCTTCTTCCTCAAGCAATAATGATACCAAACAAGATGGAATGACCGATGCGATGTCTGCTTTTACTAGTGCAAATATGGACACCGTTTTACCGATGCCGAAGAAGAAACGTGGGCGAAAACCAAAACATCACTTCCAGGGCAACTCTTGTTTTGTTTGGAAAGAAATACCGCCAACAGCAACAACAACAAAAACACATCCCTTGGATTGAAAACTGGATTCCTACACCATTTGTATATTCGTAGATTAGGCTTGTTAAAGATACCTTCCCTTGGCGGGATTTAAATAAAACTAATTTTTTTTTTATTAAGAAAATCCTTTTGTCTCTTGTCTTCCTTCCTTCCTTTTTTTTTTTTTACAAATCACTGATGCGACCTTTTACATTCTTGTCTCGTCGACTTTATTCAACAAAGGCCGTACGATTGGCTTTCGACAAGTATCCAGCTAAAACCAATGTCGGTCAACAAACGAAACCTCCTTTAATCATTTGCCACGGTCTTTTTGGCTCGAAACAAAACTGGGCGTCTCTCTGTCGGGCGGCTGCTCAACGAATCCAACGTGATATATATGCTCTGGTAAGAAGAAGAAAACAGTGGTAACAAGTATTTGTACTAATCGTGTATAACAAGGTAGGATTTGCGAAATCACGGTGAAAGTCCTCATGTCGCTAACCATGATTTTGATGCCATGGCCAAAGACTTACTATACTTTATGGATGAACATCAACTGGATCGACCTATACTAATGGGCCATTCCATGTAAGTAAACATTGTATGTCCATGTCGATGGGTTGATACTAATCATGTTATAAAGGGGCGGGAAAGCAGTGATGGCAGCTGCACTTCAACAACCTGAAAAAATCAGCAAACTCATCTCCGTCGATATGCCACCAGTCCCTCTACAACTCTCACAAGGATTCGTTCGGTATATTGAAGGTATGCAACAAGTCGATCAAGCGCAATGCACCAAACAATCACAAGCAGACGCCATTCTCCAATCTTATGAATCAAATCCTGGTATTCGGATGTTTTTGTTAACCAACCTCAAACGACAACAACCCGACAATAATACTCTCTCTTTTCGACTACCCCTGACTATTCTCGCCAACTCCTTGAACAACATCGGTCAATTCTCGGCTCAAGGTGTTTATTCTGGTCCTACTCTTTTTATTGCTGGTGGTAAAAGTCCTTATTATCAACCCTTTTTGGACAAGGCTACTACCATCAGATCCCTATTCCCTCACTATGATTTGAAGGTGGTACAGGGTGCTGGGCATTGGGGTAAGTCAACACAAAACTAACCTGATTCCATCATACTCACTTTTCTTCTTCTTCTTCTTCTTGATAGTGCATGCCGAAAAACCTGACCAGGTCTTACAATTGATCACATCGTTTTGTCAAGAAGATTAAAATAGAATGAATTATAATATAATAAATTCAAATTAGAATAGTTAATTAACCTAATAAAATTATATATCTTGAATCAAGTGATACAGGACAGAAGTGGTTTTTATTAAAGGGATCGACACATAGGCGGGGTTTACATATTGAACGTAGTAGATGAAGGGTATTGGATCGACTCTGAAACAGAAATGTAATCTTGGTGAAAAGTAGAAGATGGTGATGTGGAAGAAGAGGAATCAGGGGTTATCATAGGATGAATCAAACCATTGGACATAATCATTGGCGGTCTTTTATCGAGATGATATTGTTTATTATGCGTCCATAGCAGATTGCGGAGTTGAATAACTTCCTCACGCATAATACTACTTTGCATCTGGAGTTGTTCGTTATCATTAGTCAAGTATTCCACTTTGGCCTGCAAATCATTAAGCCATTGTTTTTTTCTCTGTCTACATTTCAATGCAGCTGATTCATTCATGTTAGTTCCTATGTAGTCAGTTTCGGTGATGTACGTCTTACCTTGACGATTACGCTCGAGAAAGCTTCTTCTTTTTTCATCGTCATCAATATGCTTTGAACTTTGTGATTTTCTTTTCTTTGTTGTCTTTTTCTTTTCTATCTGCCGACCTGTGGATGTTTTTGGATTGAGTGTGTTCGTAGGACGATGACGATGGGCCACAGATGAATTGTCACTGGAAGTAACGTCTGTCCAAAGCATGATGATGATAGTGGAAAAAGGTGGAATAATTAAAAGGCAACAAAGACAAAGAGACCGAGTTATATTTCATGGGATAATGACGATCGGTAACATTTTCGGTTATGCATGAAAGGAACATTTATAAAAATGGAATAGTTCTGGCAAAACCCTCTGTATTTAAAACCATGCGACCGAATCCGTTCGGCTTTTTGTTTGTTTGTTTGTTTGTTAACTGACTTGTTTGCCTTTTCAAAAAAATTACAATCTTGAACTTTTGCATCAACGTTTACTTGTTGTGAGTATCACTTCTGTTAAAAGAAGAAGAATTGTGTGCCAATTCAAGATTGCGTTGATGCATGAATCCGATGAATTTTCAAATCCCGACCCACTAACTCCTGAAAAACTACAGAGATGGGAAAAACACTCACTCCTTACTTGATCGCTATAAAGACAAGTTTTAATAGAGCCTCTTATATAGAAAACGAAGATGAGTTCAATCTGTCTTTATTGGCACTGATAGGTCCTAATATGGAATGGTGTCAGGGAACGCTGATGATGTAAGTGGGATCACAAGCATAAAAAAAATGAAAACATAAAGAAGTAGATACATAATTAGTCTAGTTCGTAAATTTTTAGAATCGTTTAACTTTTCAGTCTTCATTCATGCGGTGTATGTGGGCCAAGAACAATGAGTCTCCGTCCGTCAAGGGGCGGGATTTGAAATAAAAAAGCTATCTATTTTTGAATTTCAGCTTCTTTCCTTTCTCTCTCTCTCTCTCTCTTTCACTTTCTTTTTACCTTTTATTTTTACAAACGATCGATACCACCATGACATCCCTTGCTACCAAGTTTATGGAAAAGAAAGCCAAAAAGTATGCAACAGGAAGAGCGGCCGACCTAATCAATCCTACACAACAATACATTAACGATCCGGAAATACGAGCAGCTCAAGAAGAAGCGGCCAAGACTCATAAACGACAGTGGTGGAAACGACAAGAACAACCTGACATAATCCTGTCCGATCGTGATCGTCAAGTACTTAGAGCAGTTAAACGACGAGCGACGTATCTCGACAAAGGTTGCTCATGTTGCTGTTTCACTTTTGGATTCGACTTTGTCATAGGTAACATAAACATAAAAATAACCTCCCCCCCCCCGATTGAAACGTTGTCTATGTGTATGAACTGATCGTGTTTCTGTTAATAGGTTTGATTCCAGTAATAGGTGATGCAATTGGACTCATTCTTGGCTTGGAACTCATTAAGGTGGCATCCAAGGCTGACTTGCCCAAACATTTACAAGCACAAATGCTAGTCAATGTCATCTTTGACTTTGTGGTAAGAAAGTAAAAAACAAAAAGTGATGGGTGTGATAGACAACTGTATTGATGTATAATATAGTTAGGATTGACACCAGTGATTGGCGATTTCTTGGACGCTGTGGTTAAATGTAATTGGCGTAATGCGATGATCTTGGAGGACTACTTGATGCTACGACGAAGGGATGAAATCAGAGCTGAAAAGGGTTTGGTGACAACACATCATGACGGACTTTTATCACCTGAACCTACTACGACTGGCATAAGTAACCCTCATCACGTGGATCCCCCTGGACCTTCCTCCTCCTCGCTACCACCTGTACAGCAATCTCAACAACAACAACAAAACAAAAAGTATGGATCTCTTTTACCTCGCTTCTAATCTAGTATAGTTATGTATATGTATATGTATAGCACTCTTTTTTTAATCACTTAATAAATAAACTTTATATATATACCAACTACCATATTATTATATGCCTTACATGTGTTTATGGGGAGAAAAGGAAGAAGACCATCTGCCATCTTCTTGTGTTACGTACATCATCCGTTTGAACCCCATTCATTTAGTTCCGTCGATAGTATCATCGAGCACCCACATGACCCTTGACAGTTCAGACACGCCAATGATCTACATGTATCCACATTCCGTATTTAGAAGGCATACCCCTTGACACTCTTGACCGTGTTTCAAAAACGATTCGTTTGAGATGATTGACCCTAAATATATTCAATTCCCGAGATACGGTGATTTCATTACGACATCATAATCAAAGAAGTGTTTTATTTTATAGCAGGCAAATAAAAGAGATAGATAATAGTGATAATAAAAAAGTAATAATAATGCTGATAAAAAGAAGTATTGATACAAATAGAGTGATCTTAATGACGTGACAACAACTATACTACGTGAAGAATGCAAGAGGGTGGGGAGAGTTTAATTATACTTGATCGTCGACATTTTTAATGGCCAAGAGAGAAGAAGAAGTGACCAAGTGAGCAGAGGAATCTTGAAGGGCCATATATGTAACTGTCCATTGCATTCGATGGGAGGCCCTACAAAGAGTCAAAAAAAAAAAAAAGTTAGTCGATCTGAAACAAACATCCCACCTTTTTATATTATTCTTACCAGAGCCCGATTTGCCACCAACGTAACCTTTCCACCTTTTTGAGAGCATTAAATCCATCTTGTAATCCTAAACCAGTCGCATCACCTTCCGAGTGTCCATCTTCGGCAATGACTTGGTCCAATTGTTGTCTTGATTGCAATAAGATGGGCAAACGAGAGAAGGTAACTTGAAGTTGTTGAGTGTAGATTGGCAGTGTTACAATGTCGGTCAGTGATCGATAGATAAAGGGGAATCGATATGGTGATGTGAAGGGTGAGTACCGAATGTGAAGAAGAGCTGCAGTGGCCAAGGCTGTTAGATAAGAGTAACCATTGATATGAAGAGCTAAAAAAAAAAAAAAAAAGAAGTGTGAATGATGATTTAATGGATGATATATGTATATACTTACTGGCAATAGTAT
Organism: Chlamydoabsidia padenii; assembly: GCA_025330725.1. Taxonomy (NCBI): domain Eukaryota; kingdom Fungi; phylum Mucoromycota; class Mucoromycetes; order Mucorales; family Cunninghamellaceae; genus Chlamydoabsidia; species Chlamydoabsidia padenii. The sequence continues at coordinate 759,854 of JAIWND010000001.1, forward strand.
TGAATACAGTGAATTTATCCTTGTATTGAGGTTCGCCAAGCCTGGTGTCTTGTATGTCCCTGTTTCTTTCTTCTTTTGGTATTCCAATATCGACATTCGTTTGTTGTTCTGATAAGGTGATCATTTCTGGTGTTATTTCTATAGTAAATAGAAGGATTAGTAAACCTGGTTTTGCATCTTCATATTTTACTTACCTTCGGTCTGTCCAGAGTTTTCCATTTGCTTCATGATTCTCTTTTCCCGACGAGCGCTTTCAGCCATCAAATCATTTTCATCGAATACAGGTTGAGAGTCTACTCGTGCTTGAGCTGGAGGTGGTGCTTGATCAAGATCATGACTGGCCACTTGTACATAAGATTGACCCATGAATCCTATTGATAAATAAAATAAAAAGTCAATAAACGCTCCCCCCCTATCCATGTATCCTTTTTATACAAGTTTATTCTTACCTGATTCTCCAATGTTATCAGTGAGATCGTTTGCTTTTTCTTGAGTAGAGGATGTCAATGAAGGGAAGATTTCTTTATCATGAATGGAAGGTGGTCCAGTGGGCTCTTGTTCTTGTTCTTGTTCTTGTTCAAGAGGTGCTTCTTCTTGTACAGGTGGTTCCGGTTCAGGTGGTGGTGACTTGGCTGCCATTTTAGCAAAGCTGGCGTTTGGAGGAGGAGGAGGAATCTTGGGTGCTATTTAGTCAAATCAACAAAACATTGTGTGAGTTACAGGTAGCCGTTCCGTTCTCTTGTTTTTTGTTACTATTACTTACCTGAAGGTTGTTCCAGCATTTCCGATAACGTAGGCAAATCAGATAAATCATTTTCAGGTGGAGTTTCCCTTTCAACAGATTCTTCAAGAGTAGGGAAGCCAGCATGAGAAGATACGTCAGCATACGATCTTGTAGGATTGGGTGGAATGAATTCTATATACATTAAAGAGGATGAGTGAACAAGTCAATAGTTTCAATCGTTGTTTAGTTTATTTATCTTACCAGGAGCACTTTCATTCAAGAGTTTTCCTTTGACTTGTTCTGCAGGTGTAGGGAAGGTTTCCAACAACTTTTCTTCATGACCAGCCGTTTCAGCATAAGAAGGTTTCACAGGACTTGGGGATGGTTCTTGTTCAGGTATGGCTTTGTGTGGTGGTTCCTTGGCTACTTCGGCCCATGAAGATTCCAAAGAGGTGTCTGGTTTAGAAGAGGTTTGTAAAGGGGGAAAGTCACTGGGATCCATTATGGTTTTGATAATTGTTTTGTAAAAGGAAAAGAAAGACAGAGAAAAAGTATGGGTCTGGGAGGGCGCGATTTTTAGTCGATGCGGGATTTGAAAAAATTTAATGCCGGCAAAAAATTTCGTCATCTAAAGGAAAAAAAGAACACTCGATTTTCTTTGGGTGAAATGGGCAGGGGATCTGAACTTTCTCGATTTGGAAAATGGTCTAAACATGACAAAGGGATGAAAAAGGCATTGTATTAAGGAGTTGCAGATAGATCAAAAGTCTAGTATATAGTGAGTGAAAAGAAGGAATCAAATCTTCCAGCGCAGAGGAAGGTATAGTACAGTATGATCCATACCGGGGTTTAAATTAGAAGGAAGAAGAAGTATCATTCTAGAGAAGTATGCATCTATTCAGTGTTCTAATATGGAAACATTTGTTCGAAACAAAAATTCCACTCCACATTTGCAATCATTGGGTTTTAAAGTACATGCTTCTATGCGCCATTTGTCAAATAGGTAGGAGGATATACCTAGAGGTGCCATTGGCAACTCGAGAATACAGAAGTGTACCCTCATTTCCATCCTAATAGTAGCGACATATTCCGAGTAAAGACTAAAGAGTAGTATCTATCCCCACCCTGACATCATTTGATCTTCGGTTCAGCCCTTTATTGAAACGCCGCCCTTGCAGCTTTTTTTTTCTGGTGTGCGAACATTCATTCAAAAAGTAATTTCAAATCCCGTCTTTGCTCGTACTTCAAATTTGCACTTTCGCATCTTTCCCTTTCTCTTCTCTTTCTTTTGTTTGTCTTCATCATTATTGAAATCATAAAATTTTTATATTATTGGTTTTATCTCGAAACAATATCGACCATTCACCGGAACAACAATAGCGATAACAACAACGACGTTCGAAAATTCTTTGATTCTGGATTCTTCCAGAGAGAACGCCTATAATCATCAGCCAAAGACCATTAGCTCCTCACTCTAGTCTCCAGCACTCAACGGCCGGTGTCAAGTCACCCTGTAAGGATTCTTCTCTCACCCTTCAATGGAATCTCCTCCTTCACCAGAAAAATCAAGGTCCCAGCCTCGTTATACTTTATCGACCAATAGTCAACATTTAAAAACTATGGCGACCACCACTACCACTACTGCCACAGCATCAGCACCCATATCTCCTCGGACAAGATCACATGTACACGAATATCAAGACACATCATTACAAGGCTGTAAACCTACCCCATCATCAAGTAGTAGCAGCAGTAGTAGCGCCAAGAAACGACCTTTACCAAAAGAACCACCGTTGACCGACACACCAGATACTCTGTCCAAAGAAGCTCCATCCATATCCTCATCATCGTCCACTACAACCAACATACCTCGATCTTCAATACGACCTACTTTTGACAAAGACAATGTGGTCCATGATGCAAAAAACTATATGTTTAAGCTATCCTTGGACTCCAAAGGAAATATAGGTAAAAATTACTCTCTCCTTCCTTCCCCCAAAGAAGGGGGTATGTGGAAAGTAACTTGTCACTACTAACTCCCTTCTTCTTTATAGCTGCTTTATGTTACCTTCCGACCAGATTTGCAACATTAATTGAATTCTATCATACGGTAAGCAAAGAATAAAATATGGTGGGTTATGTTGAATGTGGGAAATATCTCACTAGGCTCTTCTTTTAGGAAGTACCATTAGCTTATCGACACTTTGGCATTGGCGATTTATTGTTACAGCGGGCGTTTGAATGGGTTGAACAGTCAAATCTTCTAGTGATACCCTCTTGCTCTTTTGTTTTACGATATCTGAAAACACACTACCCTGATATGAAGACGGGGACTTGGAACTATATAGTGAATGACGAACAAACTGGATTAGAAAAACTAGCGCACAGGAATAGTTACTTAGATGTAGATTAGGGTTTGATTCTATTGAATAGCAATGGTGTATTTAAATTAATAAAGCTTCTTTTTTTTATCTGTCTCTTTTGTCTATATTGTCTTATCTTTTCTACTTATATATTACTTTAATGTCTTTATTACCCTATTGTGGTTGCGATTGGGTGGCATAGACCTCCTTCTATCATTTGATCCGAATCTCATTGCAAGTTCACGCTTTGTCACACAAACTTGCTTGCTTGGTTTGAAAAAACCTGTTTTAAACCCCGATTTCTTTTTTCTTTTTTCTTCACACCTGTTTTGTCTTTGTCTTTGTATCACATCTCTTTCCTTCTCTTCCTTTTTACTTTTTCTCATCGCTTTTGTTGATTCTTTTTTTCTTCTTCTTGTTTACCCTATTATCAAAATACCACACTTTTCCTTTACACTACCAAAGTAAAGATAGACAGATCTGACACACCGCCAATAGCCACCGCCATCAGCCCTTCTTTAACACCACTTGAAAGTACGACAAGTGCAAAAACGCAACCTTTACCGACTTCATCATAACACGATAATTGGAGAAAAGATCAGGTATTTGCCACAGAACTACCACTCAACATGCCTTCTTCAACACCATCAACACCAGCACCTCCACCACACAAGGAAGATAATAATACTATGAAACGTAGCCACTCGACACATCAACCTAGACGATCTGATTCTCTTCACCGCAATGCCAGTAATGTCAGCACCCACAAGAACAACAATACTAATCATGCCTCAGGGGACACCAGTCGAATGCCACAAGACTTACAACGACGAACCTCTGAATCAAGGAAACAAGCCATACGGATTCAAAACTATGTCATCTATCGAAAAACCATTGGTCAAGGCAGTATGGGTAAAGTCAAATTGGCCGAATGTTTGACAGATCGGGATCAACAAAAGGTATGATTTATAAAACAAAGGGGTTGTGGGGACAAGTATCTGTTGACTGATCTTCTCCTTTTATTTTTTTTAGTATGCAGTCAAGATCATGCCCAAGGTTGATTTGGCCTCTATTCCAATAACGAATGAAAAACCCAAGGATCCCAAGGATACACCAAAAGAACGTGAACAACGAACGGTACGTGAATTGGCTATTATGTATTTGCTACGACATCCAAATATTTGTAAACTGGTTGATTGGGTCAGTGAAGGTGACTACTACTATATGTTCCTGGAATATGTTGATGGTGGACAACTCTTGGATTATATCATTCGACATGGTAAACTACGGGAAAAGCAAGCTAGGAAGTTTGCTAGACAAATCGCCAGTGCTTTGGGTAAGTCTGTTTGTCTTTTATTTTAACACAACATAACATTTAACATACACTAACTTTTTTTGGTGAACCTTCTTTTATTATGATATTTTAGATTATTGCCATCGAAATTCCATTGTTCATCGAGGTAATGGGACACGAGAATAGTAAATCTTATTTTGGTCGGAAATGGATATATCCACTGAAGTCCATTTCCTTTTGTGTGTTGTCATTATATTGTAAACGAACCTTTTTACTATTTTTATAGATCTCAAAATCGAAAATATTTTAATCACCAGGGATGAAAACATCAAGATCATTGACTTTGGCTTATCCAACATCTACTCACCATCGAAACTACTCTCTACCTTTTGTGGCTCTCTCTACTTTGCTGCCCCTGAATTGCTCAAGGCCCGCCATTATACTGGTCCTGAAGTGGACGTGTGGAGTTTTGGTGTGGTCCTTTATGTCTTGGTGTGTGGCCGAGTCCCTTTTGATGATACAAGTCTGCCAGCTCTTCATGCCAAAATCAAGTCTGGAATTGTTGATGAATATCCTGATCATCTTAGCAAAGGTAAAACCATACTATATTTGAACCTGTTTAAAATTTAATTGGTATCTCTCTCTCTCTCTATAGAATGTGTTGATTTGTTATCCAAGATTCTAGTGGTGGATCCTCGTAAAAGATTGACTTTGTCAGCAGTTGAAAATCACCCTTGGATGAAAAAAGGATACGAAGAACCAATCTATAGCAACATTCCTCAACGACAGGTATTGGAAAAGGTGGATATGGATATCGTCAAGGGTATGCATGGATTTAATCTTGGTGATGATCAATTGATTCGATCAAAGCTGGAACGACTCATCAAAACACCAGAGTACAAAGAAGCCGTCATCAAGATCGAACAAAATCAACATTTGGAATGGCAACGACAAAATCAGACTCCAGTACCACGATGGCGGCGTAGTTTGACTCCTATTGGCAAAAAGTTGAATCAAGCTGACGATGATCCCTTATCTTTACCAGCCATGTACGACCCTTTACTCTCGATTTACTACTTGGTCAAGGAACGGAAGGAATACGATACTCGGCGCCAATTGGATATGGTGCAAGACAAACCTCTTTATCACTCTGCAGGCGGACTCAGTAGATCAACAAGTACAGTCGCACCACGATCGAAGGCTGTCAACACCATTGCCGGCAATGCAAGCACAACTTTGGTTCGACGAAAAACAGATGGATCCCGCAGCTCACCACGTATACAACTTCCAGGAAATAACAAACAATCACCATCTATTACAGTTATCGATGCAGATCTCACGGCAGCAACTTCTCCACTCCGACGCAAGACTTCATTGGGGGGTCGTCTCGGTCGTAATAGTAGTGTACGATTGATCACTAGGTCCGTCACTGAACGCACCAACAGTATCCGCGAAAAAAGTAAAAGTGCTGTCAAAATCCTCGGCTCCATGTTACCTAATCGACCTCTCATGTTTACTGATGTGAGGCCCAAACCATCCAATGCACCTGTAACAAACAACTCGGACATTGAGTCTGCTTTACCTTCCGACTTGCCAGCACCGACTTCATCTTCTCGATCTACACCACCAAAGAAGTCTTATCAGCAATGGCTTCACTCTGATCCTCATGCTGACACAACTACCAACAACAGCAACATCGAAGACAAGACTTTACTACCTCTGTCTTCCTCATCATCTTCTACTACAACATCATCACCAAAACATTATCAGCACACTCGTCGATCTTGGCGTCAGTTATCTCTTATTCGACAAGGAAACATCAAGCCTGATCAGCCAACATCAACAACGTTGGCCGGATCAGCTTCAGTCAACGAACTTGCCATCGCGTCTTCGTTATCCTCGTCCTCCTCACCTTTACCAGCCAATAGATTCTCTGAAAGTGACAAAGGTTTGTTTAACCTCCTCTCCTACAAACACACAAAAAACAACAACAAAAACAAAAAAACAGTATCTGACATGATCTTTTTTATTTATAGACGATAGATCTGATCCATCCAGCAAGAATGCTCAAAATAGTGACACTCCTATCACCAAATTCCACTTTAGCAGGGGTACACTATTCCGTAACGATTCTGCTCAACAACTCATGGCGGATTTGCGGCAGGTCCTAGTCGGCATGAATATTGTGATTCAGAACCAAGCGATTCCCTTCAACTATGTGTGTCGTTGCGATTACCCTGAATGGACCAAATTCCTGAAACATCAACATGTGGACTCTTTGAAAAACGATAGCCGGATCGATGGTCGGTGGGATGAATCCTTGGACGATCGACAACAACCTTTGATCTTTCAAGTAATGGTTTACCAAGCCAGGTGGGCACATGGAAGGTATGGAATCAAGGTCAAGGAATCCGACATGGGCTTCCCTTCACGTATCTACAAGACGGTTCAACACACCCTTGAAGCGGATTTGGAATCCTTTATTCGGTCTCGAAAAACAACCCTAGCATCATAGATTCCCCCTCCCCTACACCTATACTAACTTATTTATCATTTATCTTACAAACATTATAACTTTACACCATTTATATTACATCTATTAATTACTTTATCATATGCTCAATAAAGATTAGCGCATTGACTGATTGATTGATCTCTCATGGTTTTATAATGAATGAAGGATCATGCGGTTTTTTAAAATGCATGAATTGCGGGATTTGAATGTTTCAAAAAGGGATCATACAATCTGGGTGGATGTATTGAAACCGACGGCCCGCTGAGCGAGATACAACACACCCAATTTGCGGTGTTTCAAAAAAAAAACTTCTTCCGTAGTATCAGCCCCGTCCCATGGAATGAGATAAAAGGTAAAATGATCATGTACTCCATCGAGGTATGTTCAAATACAAAACATGTTGATACATACATAAAAAAGGTAGACATGATCCATGAAAAACCAAAGCCCCCTTGAAAAAAGTCGAGACTTCCCAGAGAAGTATTTTTTTGAAGACCGCACGGACCAAAAAGAATATGGTATGGGTAAAATAAACTTTATTACAATGTACTAATTAAATAAACTATTACCATTACTATCACTATTTAACATTTAAGGAAGAAGAAGAAGAGGTAGTTACAGAGTCTTCATTAGCGGCACAGCCTGATGTTTTCCAAATCCACCAAGGCCCACCATAATCTTCATCACCCCACCGACCACAAATCCCCATTGGCAAGGCAAAGCGCCCAGAGTATTCCCATGTTTCGCCAGATTCGGTATAAGTTTTTTCCCATGTAACTTGACCATCCTCGGTATCATCAATCAACCCCATGATAGTGAAGCTACCCAGATTGTCAAAACCAGTGCCTACGAATTTCGTCAGGGGACATTCTTGTAGATGCATGCGAGGAAATAAGACCGGGTTCTTCTTGTCATGTGGAAAAGGACCAGTCGTGTATTTTCGTCGTTTTCTTGGTATATCGTTATTGTCATTGTCGTTATCTTGAGTAGTTGACCACCTTGATGGCCATGATGCAGTGGATGAAGTTGATGCTGTTATTATTTGAGATGCTGATGATGCTGATGCTGATGATGATGCTCTTGTTAATGAAGATGATATTGTTGTTGTATATGCTGCTGCTGCTGATGATGATGATGATGATATTGATGATGATGATGATGATGTAGATGCAAGTAATGATGTTGATGATACAGTAGATGTGTTGGTATCGTTGACGTCGTCCAAAGGCACAATCCGGATAGATAGACGCATGGGGCCATCAAACCAATCTTCAGCTTCAGTTGCCACTTCTTCAGGATCTACAAAAGAGTAGTAACCAATCCAATCGCCCTCAATGTGATGAGCTTCGCTGACGAAATGAGAGGAACTTGCAAAGCCGCTACCAAGGTAAATGTTATCGGATGGCAAAGAAGTGACAGTTTCAGCCCAAATGAGTTTTTGTTGTCTTGTTTGATCACCTACATGAGCATTGATATAAAGATTACGTTCATAACGACGCAAGAATTCCACGTCAAACATATCCGAGCTTATCTGGAATAAGGGGATAGGGACACAATCTGGAATAACAGAGTAGAGTGATGGATGTGAGGCGAAGAAGGTGGTGAAGAAGAGATGTAGAGCAGCAGCAGGAGCATCCAATGCAGGATAAAAGGTGAGTGGTAATTCGTCGTCGGTAGGTGTTTCGTTAGTATGTTGAGCTGATGCATGGAAGGGTCGTAATGGCATGTGTTTGGTGATTAATGAATCAGCAGCTTCAAAGTTATAAGCAAATCGATTAAGTTCGGTTGATACAATTTGGGCTGATTCAGGTCTGTCCGGTGCACGGAAATGGCTGGTGATGTTAAAATCTGTATGCATTATATATGTAAAAAAAAAAATAAAAAATAAAAATAAAAATAAAAATTAGTTCTTCTTTGCTGATGTGTTCTAAAAAGTGAGGGTTCCTTTTTTCTTACTTACCATAATTGACCAAAAGAGACAAGATAGGGAGAATCACCGGGAAGAGTTGACGATCACGGCGTTGATCCAATTCATAGGCGGCCACTGCAGCAACATGGACATTATAGTTCAATAAGTGAGATATGTTTCGTTCATCTACAATAAAAAGTATGAGTAAAGGGTTGACAAGTTTATGGATAATTCATAACCTACCATGTTCAGTGATCATATCCCAAATGATTTCCCAGCAAATGTTATCCAAGAGTTCAATGTTATGAGGTTGACCAGCAAAAACTTTACAAGCATAAAGAGCTTTACAACGTAGCTTCATCACCTTTTGCCAATCCCATCCATGAAGTTGTCGTCGGTATATGGCTCCAGTGTCGAAGCGCTCTTGGAATGCCCGTGGCCAAAGTGTGTCAAGTCTCCAAGTATCATGGTGTATAAGGTGGTGTAAAGAATGACAGCATTTGGACAGTTCGATTAAGGATTGTGGGTAAGGGTTGTCGTCGCAAGGTGTGATCGCGACGTCAATGATAATTTGAAGGACAAGCTCTTTTGGTAAAGAGAGTAATAGACTTTTGTTGTTGATAGAAGGAGCGTTGGACATGGTTGGTGAATGTTGATCAAGCCATAGCCGCTTCAATTTCATGTTGGTGCTGAATGTGAGTGAGAAAAAGATGGAAGGAAGAAAGAAGAAAGGAGGGGAAATTGAATTCCTTTTTAGTTTTTTTAAAGGTTTCAATCACCGACGCCCAGACCTCAAAGAACATGTTTCTCAAGATGGTAGGAATGGCGCCCGGTCAAATAAAATCCATTTCCTGCATTCTTATTGATGCACTTGATTCAGATGGCACGAACTTGTCTCAATACCCAAGTTTTCAATAAAACAAAAACAAACCAAAAAAAAAAAAAAAAAAAAAAAAAAAAAAAAAAGCTACTGTCGTATGTTCCTAAGCTCCTAATAAACAGACATTATAATATGCGTACTAAAACCAAGTTAGTGGCTTCCTTTCCTTCTTGTTTGGCTTTTCAAAGAACCTAAAATGTAATATGTAAATTAGTTTTCAGTTCGTACACCAATCCATATTCGACCATCGCAATTTCACTTTAGTGGTTTGACGGCCGACCATCGGAATGTGAAATAACTTCCAAAATTGGTGCCTTTATTTCTTCGCCCTTCGTTTTAGCTCAATCTTATTTTTTTTAGATTCAATCGTTCATCACAAGGTGCTGTTCTTAAGAGTGTATTCTGTCCCTTCTTTTTTTTTTTACTTAAAATCGTATGAACGACTCCTATTCCAACGATCCTATCTTCGTGTCACCATTATATGTGTGTATTTGTTTTTTTTTTTACTAATCAATGAATCAAGAATGTCCCTCCAGCTTATTTTTTTCAGGAACCAATCACACGTCAAAACAAGCCCATAGTCTAAAAATCATTAGTAGACCTTCCCAACAATTGATGATATGATATGATATGATAAAAAGGTATACTTTTATTAAAAATATGAAGGGAATTACATAATCAATAAACCTAGTAACTAGATATTAAATGACAAAGGGGTATACATATACATATATCTTAAGAGGTCTTGTTAACTTTGCATTTGTCGGCCCGCATTTCCATTTCTTGTTGAGCTTCTTTCCAATCATTTATAGTCCGTTCCAAAGAGGCAAATACAAGAGAGCATTGATATTGGATCACTTGATATATATGTTCTACTATGGTTGTCAGTCTTGTATAATCCAAATCGCCCATCACTTTGTTCCACCCCTGTTGCATGTATTCGACGGTGAGGGGCAAGTAATCGTAAATCAAAGTAGTTGCCATTTTGTTGATTCTGGGTCCTACAGTTGCCACAAGCCATGTCGTGAGCCATTGAGACCACCGTATGATTGCACCTGATACTTTCAAAACACCATCCCAGTTCCACCGATTTGCAAAGGACAAGAGACGCAGATAATAGTGTTCCAGCAATCGAGTCAAAGGCCATACTAATTTGGCGAGCCAAATTACGATCCTTTGTCCAATGGGTCGCATGTAGCCTTTGTATACCATGCTAACATCCACCATAAACCGTTGATATCCCTGTGATAAGCGGGGTAGCACATAATCCATAAAGAGATGCATGATAGGTACTATTCCATGATCCACCATCGTTGTTGCCATAATCTTGATCGATTGCATCAGGGCCACCGATTCCAAGCAAAGCCACATACCACCATTTGATAGGCCATATTGTACATATTTCCACATCCTTTGCACCAAATCTGATTGCATCCAACTTGCCACAGAATCTCCCAGGCGTACCATCCACAAGACGACAGACCGCATTACAGGAGATGTCACTACAGCCACCTTGAGCACCACCCTTTTCGCAATGTCTTGACACCAGAGCCACCCTTGTTTCATCCATAGCCATCCACGTGTCGTTCCAACCCAGACAATGATTCCAGGTACGCCAATAGCGACCACCCAGTAAAGATCATCCCATGTCGCTTTCAGTCCATACCAACAGCCTTGACAAAAAACCTTCCCCAGTCTGTATATCAGAGTCAAAGTAGATACCAAAGGTTGTACAATAAGGATGTTTGCTGCATTACCCATATCCAGTGCCAATTGCTGCCAATCGTGTTTTTCCCGAAACAGTCTTAATGATTCTGCTACGTTGTGTGCTGTCTCTGCCACCAGTTGTCCACCATTGTACAGGTGCAGAAAGAATACATCAATATGGTCGATCGTTGTTGGAATCGTTTGGTGAATCAGAGTGTGCTGCAAATCGTTGTACCGCTGTCGTCCTTTTGTCGCCCACCATTCAGCCACCTGGTCGTATTTGTTGGGAAGCCATACCGTCACCTTATCAAACAGCCATTCATCCACCACAGGTACAGCTAGTTCAGCATTGTATAGCGCATGGTATAGAAATCCCCTAGTAATGTCCACCATTGTACGGCCAATCAAGTAGACAACGGCCATAGGAATCATCATTGTGTATTGAGCCAGATTAAGTGTGGGAGGCTTTAATAGAGCAGAGTCATCAGAAGCAGTAGTGTCTTCTGATTCTTGATTTCCTTTGTTGATTATATATTCACCACTAGTTTGCTCTTTTTCGTCCAAGGTCTTGGTTAACTGTTGTTGTAGTGTTGAATCAGAAGGTGGTTGTTGAGTACGATTGGATGGTGTCGCTTCTTGATCTTTGGTCTGTTCAAGTTGTTTCTGTCGCCATGCTGGATAATCCCGGAGAAGCCAAAATATGAGACCTATTAGAATAGTAAATAGAAGGATAGGTAGCATAGACATTAAAGATATATAAGAGTAAAAGAAAGTAAAATAAAAAAAGATTAGCGCATAAAACATGAAGAGTTTCTTGGCGGGATCGGAATTTTAAAATAATAAGGTTTTTATTGGTTGACTGTAAGCACTTGTAAAAATGACATGAGTATATACAGAGATACATGACAAGTGAATGATACATCTAATTGGTACTAAATAATAATAAACAAAGGATTAATCTAAGAAGGTGTACCAGTATTGCTTCCTGATCTTCTTGGTAGTGATCCACGTCTTCTTGTGCGCTTGAATCGATTTTCCCGTCTTAATCGTCTATTGTAACATGGTAAAAAGTTAGCACTTAATTGTTGGTATTACTTTTATTGGCCTACCTTATGTTTCGTTCTTGAGCAATAAGCAGTTTTTCGAGTTCTTCATTGGATAATATTTCCATAAGAGGTGTCCAGGAGTTTGCATTTTCGATATTGCGATAGACGGAAGTCAATGGTTCAGTTATTCCACCATCAGTAATATACTAAAACATAACAGTGGATCAATAATTTTGATTCTAAAAACCAGTTCCTCCTCTTTTTTTTTTTTTTTTTTTTTCTTTTCTTTCCACTACTTACATCATCCACCATTTGCCGTTTGTGTTTATAGAGTTGTTCTCGAATAGAATGAGAGATGATCGGTACGTATTCTCCACCTAGTCCTAATTCGGCCGCCAGTTGTCGACTGAATACTTCAGGTGCATTAGTTGTAGTGTTACATAAATCCCATTCGAATCGATCCCGTAGATTGACTTTGCCCACTTGAAGATCCAGCTAAAGATGATATGTTAAATAATGCCATTGTTTTGTTATGTTGATTTGATTAATCATAATTTTTAACTTACATTAATGATCACCCGAATCTGGTTTTCCATAGGTAGTTCAATGTCGTATATCGTTTCAAAATCCATTACTTGAATTCGAATAGATTCAGCAATCAAAGGCACATATCGGTAAGGCTCCAACCCAATATCTTGACAAAGCATTTCACCAAACTTTTCAGGTGAGAGGAATTGTTCTAAAAAGTTGGTTGACATGGCCAAAAAAAAAAAAAAAAAAAAAAGAAAAGGAACAGTGAGAATCCCTTTGATAACAAGTTGACTTATTTATTTTACCATTCATGTTCCATAAAAATACATCCCGAAGTTTAACATCATCAAGGTCAAGGTCAAGACGGATAGGCACCAATACTTCCTTCAAGGCAGCAGCTCGGTCGATATCTTGTTGGTCGGGATAAATGTGAGTCTTGGTACGGATCGTCTTTCGTAAGTTCAAATTTTCTTTTGCTGCACCAACAGAAATCGATTTCGTTTTGGTGCCAGTGTTGTCGTTGGAAGATTCATTGTTGGCCGATCGGGTGCGTGTGCTGGGAGTTGCCCGACGTGAACCAGAATCAGAGTCTTCTTCACCAAAATCATCGTCAGAGTCGTCCCTGTCACCATCGCGTTTGCTGGATCGAGTTCTCTTGTTGTTTATAAAACTAGACGGTAACAGTAGTGCGTTATCTTCCGACTGTAAGAGTCGAGCCGGATAACTTGTATAAACACCTTGGGTTTGTTGTGAGGGTACATAATTATATGATGAATGTTGATATTGGCCAGATACAGGTACATTTTGTTGTTGTTGTTGCTGCTGCTGCTGTTGTTGTTGTTGTTGTAAATATCGCTGCTGTTGTACTGGTAAAGACGAGGCCAAGAGCTGTTGTGCATTGGGTACATTGCCGTTCGGTACTGGATGTATTGCCATAGCTCGTGCGTGATCAGTAGCCAGGTTGATTCTACTAGAGCTACTCATATTTATGTTGTTTATCAAAAAAGGTGAAGTAGATCGATGTGTAAGGTGTGTAAGAGGAGAGAAAGGGAAAAGAAGAGAAAAAAAAAAGCCCGTAAAAACGTAAAAACGCGATTTTCAAATTCCGCTGTTTTGTCGCTTTTCTTTCCCAAAAAATACTACCCCTCCTCTCAAATACCTTGGTGCCATGAAACGAAGGTCATCAAAATCAGATCCTTCTACACAAGCTAACCATGAATACAGGTATGTATACTAGAATAAACTTGATAAAGGATCACTGGGTGATAAATTAAAACAGGTCTAACAATTACTCACTTTCTATTACCTCTATTTTTTTCTTTTTTTTTTTTTTTTTAGTGATCCGGTCCAGGGCTCTACATCGGTTGACAGCACTATCACTTTCCCCAAGGATTACAAATGCTTGGTGAATATTAGAACACAATTGCAATTGGTAAGTTGCCTATCTCCTGTTTGAATACGAAATACTAATCTGTCTTCTCTTCTCCTTATAAGGCACGCCTTTCGGACCTTGGTTCTCCTCAAGTCTTTGAACGAACTCAGGTAACATTGTGATCAAAACTGATTAGTAGCTACCAACAGATATGACGTTAACTTCTCTAACCAGTTTTTTATATCTTTAGTGTCTATTGGAACTCACCAAAAATGTCCTTCATCTCAACGTACAGACCCAAGCTCATATAGTCAATCTACTACTCTGCCGCTTTTACGCTGAAGAACGGAACGATCTAAAGGTAAACCATTACGGATAAAACCACATACTATTTGCTTACTCTCTTTTATGTTCACTTGTAGATTATGATTATATTGGTACTTCAAAAAGTGGCGCCTTTACCTCATATCAATCCTGTGCTCCTTCTCGGCCAGTTCATATCGTTTTTATCCTCCAAATCTACCAAGGTCCGGTGTCAGCTTTACAAGTCTATTACATGTATCCTCAAGGTAATAAATACAGACTAATAAGGATAGAGTAATAATCATAAAGTCATATACTAATTCTACTCTACTTTTTATAATAGTCTCGTCAAGTGATCCTCGATTCTCTCACCAGAACGCAACTACATGATCTATTTGAACTTGTCTTGAAGGAATTGTCAGAAGCTCACCATAGGATTCGGTCGGAATGTGTAACATTACTATCTGTTTTGCCAAAGGTGTTTACCAACTTCAAAGGACCTGTGGACAATAACATCAAGATTATGTCTGAATTGGAAACTCAAACTGTCATTAGCAAATATGTGTTGGATGCCGATCCTCGTGTCCGAAAGGTGGGTTTAACGCAGGATTAACATTTTTCATCATTGATTTACTAATCTTTTCTTTTCTATTTTATAGAATGCATTGAATGCCCTTGTGGAAATGCATCTATGTGGATGTGTTATGGATCAACCTTTATACTACCTCGCTGTACAATCTCTCTCTGATGATTTCGAAGAAGTACGTTTGCGTGCCCTGGATTTGGTTTGGTAAGTAGAAAGTAATGAACTGATCTTGATCACTAAACAACTATCATTGTTTGATATACTTTTAGGTCATTATGCTCACTTTATCCAAACTTCACCATGCCATTAGCCAACGAACACGTCAAGGAAAAGGTGCGATTGATCGATGATGCTTTCTCGAGAGTATGCGACTTGGTCAACGACGTCTCTGTGGTGGTACGAACAAAGGCATGTGTCATGCTGGCTTCTTATCACGATGTGGAACCTCTTGTTTTAAGGCAAACCTTCAGCAAACAAATCATGTCTCGACTCAAACGCAGGATTCCTCGACGCGGCGCTCATCCTGATGCTACAGGTGGTAAAAATGCTTCCAAACAAGAGGTAAATAATGTCTCTTACACTTTATTCATCCTACTAACTAAACCTTTTACTTTTCTTTCTTTTGATAAATAGAAAAACACTCGAATACAAGCATCTGGGGATATCAACTTTAATTCCGAAGAATTTCGGGTACTGGACTCAGGGGCCTGTGGTGCATTTATCCATGGTTTGGAAGACGAATATCAAGAAGTCCGGAATGCAGCTATTGGTAGGTACACAATAACAAGATAAAACATATCATTCGACACTATCTAACATTGTGAATTGTAGATTCAATTTGCGAACTCTGCATGTATCATGTAAGTCTTGTCAAGCAAGCGGTGTTGTGCCTGGTCGGTAAGTTTGAATCACTTAAGGGCAGGAAAATGATATTGAAACTTAATTAATGATTGACTAGATATGTTTAACGACGAAATTGACAAGATCAGAGTCAATGCCATACAAAGCCTGCGGAAAATCGGATCTCGGACGACATTGGAATTTAACTCTGAAGAACTCGAAGTTGCTCTTGGTGCATTTGAAGATAGTGATAAAGTGGCTCGAGAAGCGGCTCATGATCTGATGAAGTAAGTAAAAGAAAAAAAAAACAAAAAAACATAAACTAACTTGCCTTTCCTATTTTTAATAACTTGACTAGGGTGACAAGGCTGTACAATGCAAAGGACCTCGAAAAGCTACTTGTTGCACTTATGGCTAATGTCAAACGCTACCCCGAAGATAAACTATCTATCTTACGCTGTCTATGTGAAGTTGGAAAGAAACATGACGACTATATAGGTAAATTACTTGAAAAGAAAAGAAGAAAATTATGTTATCGAATGTGATGTGAAAGCTGACCTACTTAACATTTCTGTACTTCCATATAGAAACACTGGTTCCCGGGTTATTTCAGTTGGACAAACGATACATAGCTAGGGAACAACCTGTAGCTGACTTTACTTGTAAGCATACGAAAACAAAAAAACAAAAAAAAAACAAAAATGGATCTATACTGGTATATATTAATGCAAATTCACTTTATTATAGACACGTCCAACGTTATTCTTATCATCAACGCATGTATCAATAACTCAAGTATTCTCTCAATGCTCCCTCCTTACATGATATCCCACTTTACTTATTACAAACGGAAATATGCTGATTGTGTTCCGGATTTGCAGGTAAGTAAGGCATATCATAATTGGATGAACAAGGTTTACTAATATCACAATCTATTTATTTTAGGACATCTTCAAGAATACATCTACATCTCACGTTGACGGAGTACATCTCCCACCATCTCAGCTATCTAGTAAGTACAATGGAAAAGCGGCAATACAAACGACAAAAGTGATTGTGAATAGCACTAATATGCTTACATTTTTGTTTTTAGTGTCAATAACCGATTCGATGATGGTGGACGTTGAAGAATATATTTCTGTCACAATGTCAATGCTGAAAACCCTACACGATCAAGTAAAACGTCTGGACTTTAACGCTGCTCTGACTACTCTTGTTGCGGCACAAAGGTAATATAAATACTAATCATTTGTATTATATATCTAACAAACACTCTCCCCCCCCCCCAGAAATCTGGAGTATGTGTCGACATTGGATTCGATTCATGCAGAAACATCGTATCTTGCCATTCTTTATCTCAAATGCTACAAAATTGTGATACAGGTAAAATCAAAGGATAGCTCACATGTTAATAATCACGTTTCGATGACACTAACACTTTCCAATCATGTTATAGGCTAGAAAAAATCAATCATCAGCATCATATGCATCAGTAGCTCAAACGGCCGCCTCCTCGCTGCTACAATACGCATACAAGATACAATACTCCTTCCTAGGCTTACCTACCGAAACCCTCCAAGCGACCATGTACTTTAGGCTCCTTGCAAACATGATCTGGTTTTTTGGTGTGTTAAAAGAGGTCCCTACGTAAGTATAACTAACAGTGCAAATACAATGTCCATTAACACTTATTATTATACTTTGTAGATCCACTTCATCTCCAACAACCATCAGGAACATGTTGTATGCCTTTGTATGTCGGATCGATGCGGTTCAAAAGTAAGTGCCCTTTGGTTACCATAACTTTATATCATGACTAATGTCTTTCCGTAGATATTTTAGCCCTGGACTGTCATACTATACTGCTATAGTTGACTTGCGATCAAATCTTTTAAAAACTTCGAATCAGCCCACAACTGTCAATATGTCTTTGCTACATTCATTCATCACGGTAAGTAGCAGATCAAAAAAGTGAAAATAAAGCTCTCTCTCACTCTGAATCCATTCTTAATAGGACTTTTTACCTCACGACATTGAATTCACCACAGCTGTCAAACGCACATGGTCATTCATCATATCTCCAATAGCGAATCCCGACAAACCCATCAAATTCAACTCGACCTTCCCAGTGGAACTTAAGATCGAAGCCGAAATATCACATGCCTTGGACACCAGCCAAATTGGTATCGAAGTCATCCAACCTGATCATACATCCGTCTACGTCTGGCCTCCTTCTGGCCAATTCATTCCAACATACTCCAACTGCCATAAACTCGTCACCTCTGTCTATTTAACTCTTTCTACTTGGAAAGGTATGATACTTGGAAAACCCCCCCTTCTTGAAAACTGACCAATTTATTTTACAAACAGAACCTGGTGTGCTGACTTGTCGTATCGTACGATCGTTTGATCCCGACATTCCTGGACTAGATAACTATATTATGAAATCACCAACTTCCTCCAGCAACAACTTGGTAAAAGGATCTCCAAAGATGATGCCAATACCAACTGTACAACACTTCTCCACCATTGTAATTAGTGACCCCTTATCTATTTATCTTACACCTCTCTCCTAAAATAGCTGCTATACTTTTTTTATATCTTACTTCTTCATCTAATAAATTGTTGTATTCCCTCTTCTCATTGTCTGGTATCATAATGATACATACTAAAATTTAGTAAGAGCACTACTCGCTCCATTGTCAACGAATGCTAATGATTAAAGTGGTGATGTGGACACTATAGCATATTTCCAACATAAGTCACCGCAAAAACCAAGCTTCAAGACCCTTGTGTCAGTATGTTCAAGCTTGCGATGACTTTTACCTGTCATTTGTAAGAAAGTACGAAGAGGAACTAGATTTCATTTTCAGATCCCGCCTGCCTCTACTAAGATTTGAAAGGGGCTCTACTCGCTCCAATTGTCAACGGATGCTAATGATTAAAGTGGTTATGTGTACACCAAAGCATATTTCTAACATAATTCATCGCAAAAGCCAAGCTCCAAGACTCTTATACCAGTATGTCCAGGCTTGCGATGACTTGTCATTTGTAAGAAAAGGAAGAAAAATAAAGTACGAAGAGAAACCAGACAAAATTTTTCTCATATCCCGAAATTCATGCAAATGGCCTCAATACCTTTTTGTCATCCCAAATCGACTTTTGTCTATATAGATGGATATAGTGATTATGGGTGGCTACATGTCAATACCGCAATGTTGAAATTTATATAGATCCATACTGGTGCCACAAAGGCGGACATATAAACAATGGTGACACCGATCGATACAGTGCAATATAGGTCAATGCAGGCGGTAAAGACAGTAGCTATACATATAGACAGTAGAAACAAATATAGTACACATATCCATCAATAAAGACACCCAGATAAAATAAAGACATTTATATATACAATATTACATGTAGATGAATAGGAGACATATAGATAAAATCAAGACATCCAGGCGGAGTGAAGACGTAAATGGGAATGAGAAGTCCAGCAAAAAACCGAATAATGTAATTGGGTAATTAGCTGTACGTCAAAAGTTTATTAGTCCTGTCAAGTTATAAGACAATAAAGGGTAATGAATAAGATACGTAGTTGATTTAATAAGATTATATAGATATTTATAGTAGATGGTCTATGGAGGGGTAAGAGATAATAAGCAATACAATATGACAAAATAATAAAAACTACTGTAAAAATATAAAAGAAGCCAGTTCACCAATTGCCATTTTATCTTGCTTGATAAGCTTGAGTTCGACAACAGCCGCCATAACAGGATTTGAGTCTTCATTATACTGATGCAAAGATTTGCTTCACAGAGCCACCCAGTCCTTCTTGATAGTACCTTGTAGCCGAGTATACCAACTAGAAGCTTGACCTTCCAACACAGCTTGTAGTTCTTCCACCATTTCCACATGAGTGTAGCCAAAGAATTCCGCCAAAGATTCATATCTTGCCATCCATTATTGTGCTTCCGTTGCAAAAGTTGGAAATCTGGTCCGTCGTCGTCGTTCCAAGTAGGTGTTGGAGAAGATCTCGTCCTTCACGTCGTTCCCTGCCACATTAAATAAACCAAGTATGAAACAACCAACAGAAAGACAAAACCTACAACCAGAAGAAATGTGATTAATAACCTTGACTTTTCTTGTTTTTTCTTCTTCTTTACTTACTTTGTACCAGAAGCAAAGAGAGACCACGAAAAACCAGAGACAACAATCAAGGAAGAAAGCCCAACCATAATACAGGAAGACAAACCTACAATAAGAGCAAGAAGGGTGATTAGTAACATTGTCTTTTCATGTTTTTTTTTTCTTTACTTACCATAAAGTACCCATAAACATTGTATATCATGATCCATCCCCATGAATCAAATGGAGCGCCGTAACTGGTGGCTAGTGCAACATGCCCGAGAATAGGTAGATCCACAATAATGCTTCAACATACCAGACATCCCGCTTTACCAGCACAACCCATTCGCTAGCAGATCCAGGTTTGGAACAGGACACGATGTCGCCTACGTCCTGCCACGGCAAAAAGGCTAGGCCTAATCACTATTCTACACAAAGGTAGCCGCCTCGCAAAATCTGCCAACTTATCCATTCGATTACTAACAGGAGACTTCACATATCAGGGACAGAGCGAGACCATACACCACAAGTGATACCAAACATCGAAGGCAAGTAACAATAAAGGAAGACAAGCCTGCAATAAGACCAAGAAGGAAGATCAGTAACATTGTCTTTTCATGTTTTTTTTTTTCTTTACTTACAATAAAATACCCATAAACATTACACATCATGATCCATCCCCATGAATCAAATGGAGCGCCGTAACTGGTGGCTAGTGCAACATGCCCGAGAATAGGTAGATCCACAATAATGCTTCAACATACCAGACATCCCGCTTTACCAGAACAACCCATTCGCTAGCAGATCCAGGTTTGGAACAGGACACGATGTCGCCTACGTCCTGCCACGGTAAAAAGGCTAGGCCTAATCACTATTCTACACAAAGGTAGCCGCCTCGCAAAATCTGCCAACTTATCCATTTGATTACTAACAGGAGACGTCACATATCAGGGACAAAGAGAGACCATACACCACAAGAGACAACAAATATGGAAGGCAAGTAACAATACAGGAAGACAAACCTATAATAAGAGCAAGAAGAGTGATTAGTAACCTTGTCTTTTCATGTTTTTTTTTTTTCTTCTTTACTCACTTTGTATTAGAAGCCAAGAGAGATCATAAAACAACAGACACAATAATCAAGGAGGAAAGCCCAACCATAATGAAAGATGACAAGCCTGAAATAAGAGCAAGAAGGATGATTAGTAACATTGTCTTTTCATGTTTTTTTTTTATTACTTACTTTACGTACCAAAAACAAAGAGAGATCACGAAACACCAGAGACAACAATCAGGAAAGAAAGCCCAACCATAATACATGAAGACAACCTACAATAAGAGCAAGAAGTATAATTAGTAACGTTGTCTTTTCATGTTTTTTTCCTTTACTTACAAGAAAGTACCCATAAGCATTGCACATCATGATCCATCCCCATGAATCAAATGGAGCGCCGTAACTGGTGGCGAATGCAACAAGCCCGAGAATAGGTAGATTCACATTAATGCTTCAACATACCAGACATCTCGCTTTACCAGCACAACCCATTCGCCAGCAGATCCAGGTTTGGAACAAGACACGATGTCGCCTACGTCCTGCCACGGCAAAAAGGCTAGGCCTAATCACTATTCTACACAAGGTAGCCGCCTCGCAAAATCTGCCAACTTATCCATTTGATTACTAACAGGAGACGTCACATATCAGGGACAAAGAGAGACCATACACCCCAAGTGACACCAAACATCGAAGGCAAGTAACAATAAAGGAAGACAAGCCTGCAATAAGAGCAAGAAGGGTGATTAGTAACATTGTCTTTTCATGTTTTTTTTTTCTTTACTTACCATAAAGTACCCATAAACACTGTTCATCATGATCCATCCCCAAGAATCAAATGGAGCGCCGTAACTGGTGGCGAATGCAACAAGCCCGAGAATAGGTAGATCCACATTGATGCTTCAACATACCAGACATCCCGCTTTACCAGCACAACCCATTCGCTAGCAGATCCAGGTTTGGAACAAGACACGATGTCGCCTACGTCCTGCCACGGCAAAAAGGCTAGGCCTAATCACTATTCTACACAAAGGTAGCCGCCTCGCAAAATCTGCCAACTTATCCATTTGATTACTAACAGGAGACGTCACATATCAGGGACAAAGAGAGACCATACACCACAAGAGACAACAAATATGGAAGGCAAGTAACAATACAGGAAGACAAACCTATAATAAGAGCAAGAAGAGTGATTAGTAACCTTGTCTTTTCATGTTTTTTTTTCTTTACTTACAATAAAGTACCCATAAACATTACACATCATGATCCATCCCCATGAACCAAATGGAGCGCCGTAACTGGTGGCTAGTGCAACATGCCCGAGATTAGGTAGATCCACAATAATGCTTCAACATACCAGACATCCCGCTTTACCAGCACAACCCATTCGCCAGCAGATCCAGGTGTGGAACAGGACACGATGTCGCCTACGTCCTGCCACGGCAAAAAGGCTAGGCCTAATTGCTATTCTACACAAAGGTAGCCGCCTCGCAAAATCTGCCAACTTATCCATTTGATTACTAACAGGAGACGTCACATATCAGAGGCAAAGAGGGAGCATAAACCTAGTGTAAATAATTAACAATTCAGTTAGAGTCTAAACTAGTAACAACTTTGGCTGAGAATCATTCAAGACGCATTGACTTACCTTTATGACCAGAATCACAATAAGAGGGAAGAAGCCATGAGATTACATCTATCACAAAACAGGTTTTTCATATAGACAGCCATTAGGTGATTCATGGATCACTTTTGTGTGTGAATTAAACCTACTTGTAAGCATGACCAGCAATAGGAATGAGTGCGGGGGACAACTTGTCTGTCAAGCACAGGTTCTTAAAGGGGGGTTTTGTTTAAAGGGGAGGTTTAAGTATAGGGAAGTTTAAACAAAAACATATAAAAAAAAAAAAAAGAGGAAAGAAAAGGAGAAAACGAATTTTTAAAAATCGCGTTTTTATAGCTCGCGGGTGGCGGGATTTTAATAACCGTGAACGAGCTTTGCCTTCTTCTCTTCCCATTCCAAAGACATTCAACTTGGTCCTCTTCTACAGGGAACTCCCATTTGTTGTAACGATTAAATGATGAAGATAGACAAAAAGAGATGACGAAGCAACTGACTCTGTGGTAGTAATGGGCTCTCTTGGAAATCATCCAAACTGGATCAACACGGCAAAGGTAAAAGAAAGGCACAGAGAGAAAGTGGTAGTAATATATACAGTCTCTTTCTTCTTGGACAATCATCTTACCCAAGACTATAATACTAATGCTTTCCAATTCATGTTGATGTAGAATCGAGACCTACCAATTGTCCCTGGACGAATCTCTTTTTTGACTGATACAACCAACTAGGAAGAAGGATGATGTTCTCTGAATGGAATGCAATAGGCTTTGGTTGAATAGAAGAATAATGCTATTGCAAACTCGGTGGACATTGAGGATGGATTTGGTGGTCAAGTGCGACAATGGTACACTTCTTGATTGCAACTGGGGATATATTTGAATGTCAAATCAATCATTGGTCCAGCAAGATCAAAATATGATGTTTTGTAGATTAGTTTTAGATTAGTTTTATTGTAGAATAGTGTTATATTTAACCTTAATATCAATAAAGTCTTGTTTTATCATATGTTTGCTGGTCAATATAAATGCGTTTATCAATGAAGGTGTTTTTATTTTAAACGATTTTAGTATCACGATGAATAACACCTATATACATGATGAATCGTGTAAAATTCATGCTTTTTTTTTTTTTGCCCATGCAACCAAAATTAGCGGGACAGCTAACCCCCCCCCCGAGTTGACCTGAAATTTATGTAAAAGTTGTATGAAGGTTAGCCAAAACAAGGCAATTCATGCATAATCTGAATTCAAAGTTGGCCAGTCTTTTAGTACTACGCTTCATACTTTTTTTTTTCAAAAGTAGAATATGAAGCTCCTTTTGTCAAGTAGCTGTGAAACAACTACAACAACACCAACACTGACCCCTCCTTCAATATTGAATAGAATAGTATCATTAGTGTTTATTATTATCGAGATAAATCTAGCTAAAACAAAGGATCATGATCATAAAAGGAGTAAAATAATGATATATATCCATTATAATACCATAACAAAGATAGTCATTATATAATATATAAAAGGAGATAATCAAACTAAGGAGCTATATATACACACTACACGACGTGTCAGAGATACACAGGCATGATGGTAGTTGATGGTGCTGATGTTAAGACCAAAGAAGTGGTGTCAAATCCACGTGTCGTTTGAGGCCACCGCTTCCAAAATCACTGTGGGCTTCTTATATCGTCCTTGGTATTGTCCATGCCACGCAGTGAGACAGTTCTTCCATTCATAGTATATGCAGCCAATGGAGCCAACCATCCCAAGTCTGAGCCTTCTTGCAAAAGTCGCTCCAGATCATCCACCGTTGGTTTGCGTAGGTATTTGTCGCCGTAAACCACCACCAAAGCATCACAGAATTTGCAAAGACACCTCAGCTGCGTAGTCTGGCCCATCGTCAAGTAGTCGTCGAATGCATCAGAGCTTTCACCTTGTACCAATTGCTCGATGGCCCATGTCACCTTTTGAAAGGAAGTCAATCCAGGACGACCAGCGGCGTCGTATCGTTGCTGGAAGTAGGTGTCATACTGTTCCACGTCTGTGACAATACGTAAAAATAGTTGCCGATCCACTATGATACGATGTTCAAAGTCCTTGTCGTCATATACAGGGTTGCTCCAGAAGTAATTATCCCAGAGTGTTTGGTTTGCCAAGGCCTTATTTCCGTAGTTGTGTTTTATGCTTTTGCTTGCCAGGAGTTGCTGTTTTTCGAGATTGACACTGCAGGAGCCATTACTTGTTGGTCCAAATCGTCGACGAAGAATTTATCGTCATCGGACAGAGAAAAGAGGCCGTGTTGTTGCATTTTCAAAATAAAAGATGTAAGAAAGGAAAGAGAAGGTGCGGTTGTTTTTTTTTTTCCCATCATGTCTTAAATTTGAGCCCCGATACCAAACCAAGGATGCCCAAATCTAATATGCAAATTTTACCCAGCCGAAGTACATAACAGCCTCCAGCTTTATTCTATTCGATACACACAATCTATCATACTGGTGTGGTTTTTGATTTTGTGGCAAAAGCTATTCAACCCCCCCCCCCCAAAAAAAAAAGAGAGCGAGCGAGCGAGAGAGAGAGAGACTGGGATAACCACATACTAGGGTTATTTTCCTCATAAAGACCAAACAAGAGGATGTATAACACATAAAATAGGAGTTTTATTGGATGACATAAAAAGCACTAAAACCAATATCGTATAAAAAACACAAATATACACAGTGATGGTAATCATCACTGATAATTAAGATATAAATTACATAAAAGAGAGGAAGAAGATCGAAGGTAAGGGAAGAAGCCTATATGAGTTATAGGATACATAATATATAAAGAGGGGATAAAAAAGAAGTCTATGATATGTCTATTAAGAATTTCTATATGTATATATGAGGGATATGTATCAGATAAAAAAAAAAAAAAAAAAAAAAAAAAAGGTAGGATAAAGATGGTGTTGGTATCCTTCTATGCTTTGTTATCTAAATGTCGTTGTTTGTGTTGTCGTTTCGGATCAGAGTTGTACTTGAATGTTATCGAAGAATCAGTGGCACCAATATCCCGTGGGTAATTAAAGTGATTTGAGATGAATTGTTGTAAAGCCGGGGAATCCAAGATCGATTGTTCTTCATCATCGTCGGTCGGTTTCATAGATTGGCGGGGACTGACCGTGGCACTGCTACTATTGCTTCGGCTTTGAGAGGAAGAGGAGGTGGCTGAATCGGCTGACCCATTAGTGCTATTGCTGCGAATCGACATGCTGCTGCTGAATCGACTCGAGTTGTTTTCATACCAAGCTTGAGTGGTACCTGTGGAATTGCTTCGGACGGTGGCGCTTCGTTGATGTAGCGATTGCGTTGCCTGTTGTTGTTGTTGCTGTTCCAAGGAGGCAAACGTCAGTAACCGGGGAAGACGACCGATGACACCGTGAGTGTTATAGAGTTGTTGACCTTGTACCAGTTGAAGGAATTGTTGTTCGTCAAAGTATTTCAAAGCTGCCCAAGAAGGGTTCAAAAAGGAAAAAGCCTTTTTCAATCCATTCAGTTTTTCTATATATATATAATGCAGCATGAGAATCATAAAGTAGACATTTCACACATTGCATTTAATACTTACGTTTTCCAATACCACCATTCGAAGAAATACCATGCAAAGGTTGTCTTGGAGCGGCCAAAGTACCTTTTGTGCCTTGTTTCAGAGGTTCTTTGCCTTTAACCAAACGACAGATGTTCCGAGCAATACAAACCCCAGAGATAGTAGCAGCATAACCAGTTTTTTCTTCGGTAACATTGGTCACGTCACCTCCAGCAAAGATGTGGTCGAATTGCCAATGATCAATTTGAAGGGTAGGTTTGACTTTGATACGGCCCCGCGTGTCTACACAAACATCCAAGGTAGAAGAGGTAGAGAAGAGACTGCTGTTTGGTTGAGTACCTGTTGTTAAAAAGATCTTGTCGTATCCACTATAGAGTTTTCCACTTGATCCAATATAGACATTGCTTGTTGAGGCGACATCAAAATCAATGATTCGTTCGTTGCAGACGACGGTGACACCCAGACTGGAAAGATACTGCTGAGCCTTTTGTTGTTGATCCAATGTGCTTCGGCAGACAACAGTTGAGTTTGATTCGACAATGGTTACCTTTTTGTGAGGATAGGGTCCCGGGAACCTGGTTTGAGCAAGTTCACTATTGAGACAAAATAAAGTTGTTGAGTGTCACGGTTTGATCACTTATTTTTCCCAAAAACAGTAAATGGAAGAAGTGGAAATTACCTGGCAAGTTCGCAACCTACAAGCCCACCACCTATGAGACATACACATAAAGAAGTAGTATTAGTTGAGTGAATTAAGATCACATTTGTACGACTTACCAATGATAAGAATAGATTGTGAAGTCAAAACTTCAGCATAGGCTTCTTCCAATCCAGTCAGTCGGTATAGAGCAGAGATGTCGGTTGATTTCAAGCTAGAGTTATATGAACTTCCAGTGGCCATTACCATGTAGTCAAAATGAATCTAATCATATGAATTGAGAAAGAATAACATGTGAGATGATGTTGTTTCTATTTTTGGCTTGAGGATATTACGTGTTCGTCATTGACCAAAACAGATTTGGCATCTTCGTCGATTTCGTCAACATAACCAATGATCACTTTGCCATTCTTCACATAAGAGTCATGTTGAACACGTAGAGAAGTAGATTGATGAGGATTGACCAACTTCCTTACAATACCAGGAGTGTATTCAAATGCCGCTACATACAAAAAAAAAAAAAAAAAGAAAAGAAAAAGTGGTATGTCAGTATATACAGTATAGTATTACCATTGTTGTTTTGTCGCTTTTTTTTTTTTTTTTTACCTTTAGTGTCAATTAATGTGATTTCGAATATTGGCATAGCATCAAGAATTGAAGCAACAGTGAATCCCTAGATGATAACAATAAGAGTCAATATAATTGGGCAAGCAGAACGTGAGTTAAACCCACTTACCACAAAACCACCACCAACGATGCAAACATGTATTTTTTTCTTGTTAGAGTAGGATTTACTGTTAAACAAAAGTGACATGATTTTAGTAACCTTGTACCACACTGAATTGTGATGGGTAAAGTTTTCTTTACCTTGGTCCCTGGATGTTAGATTGTTGAGTTTGTATGTATTCTGACAGTTTGGTTTGCTATATATTGCAAAAGGAGAAGATGAGTAAATTGGTATTATTATCCAACTACAAAGTATTATCAATTATTAAGCTTACCAACATGGATAAGACTTCACTTTCAGTATCCCTAAGTGTTTCCAAGGCATCGTCACGAGTAATAATCGACCACTTCAAGGCGTCCATTTTACGTTTGACCTGTTCTTGAGTTGTAATGTTGAGTTCCATGGGTGCACCAATTGTGATAAAAGTTTTGTAGATACTATGTAGTAGAATAAATTAAAAAGATGAGTTGACCAGTTATTGTTTAGTATTGGGGTTGTGACAAATGTTTACTGACCGATTTAATGAGTGTTCGACATTTCGTTGGTTTTCTTCGTGACGCAGTTGTGCCATGGCTTCAATGAATAAAAGGTTTTCATGACACCAAGTACGACCTAAAAAGTGTTCAAAGTCATTTAAAAGCTTGGGGTCGGCCAATACACGTTGTAATAAAAAGGAGAATGTAGGGGCGGTTGTGGTAGTGGAGGATGTGGAAGAAGAAGGAAGAGAAGAATGTATAGAGGAGACCATATTGATATATAGTGGTTTCCCCGCGTTTTGTTTAAAAAAAGAAAAAAGGAAAAAGAAGAATAGAAAAATAGAAGAAAGAAAGAAGCCGAAAAGGAATGCTACAGAGGTTTGACCTTTATTCCCAAGTTTCTGGGTTCATGGTGCCTTACTTTTTTTTTACCTTGAGAAAATTCAAAACCCGCCAGTGAAGTCTGCCAACTCCCCCCCTTTTCTTTTCCTTGTAATGGCATGATTTTATTCAACCAATCGGAGTGTTCCATTCCGTTAGTTCGTATGCATTATTTTCAAATCCCGTTTTCCAACTACTCTTGTCGTGCCTTTCTAACGTCGCATATGACACACAAAGTGTTAAAATTACAAACAAAGTCTTATCGATAAATACCATGCATTATACTAGCTGAGTGATGATGGGAGCACAGCAACACCATCTGCGGGCATCGGCAAACAAAATCATCCGCTGTTGGAACTGTCATCCACGACTGGGAAATAAAAAACACATCCCCTTTAGGAAGGCGAACATGTCTCCTCGATCGTTTATATTTCTCTGAAACTGATCGGGGGGGGAGGAGGGGTATCCATATAGGAAGAACGGCTAAACAGGAAGTATATATATATATATTACCCAATCAAGAGGTATAATTTGCTTAGAAAGCGGTTTGACAATTTCATCGCCGACCGATCATTATGCTTAAAAGTGCCTGAAAAAACGTACGACTTCTGTGAATTGAATATGCAAACCCCGCTTTTGTAAGTCAGAATAGAAGGGGTATCAGGGACATGCCTAGGTGCGTAATGATGATGGTGGTGAATGTGATGATGTTACCTATTTCAATTTCAGTTCACACCCAACTTTCAACTTTAATTCCTTCGATGGAATCGATATTTTTAGGCAACACAATAATGAGAGTTACTAGGTTTTTATTATCAGATTGTGTAAACGGGAATAACGGGATAATACTAATCAACAAAAGAGTACGTCTGTATGTAAGTGGGGAAAGGTTTTGTTCTAATTCTAATATTGATATCATACATATACACTAATTTAATCAAAGTTTTTTTTTTTATTCTACCGTATTTACCATCCAGGTCTTGAGTTCTTGTCTAGTCAGATCGATGGTTCTTGATTTTTTACATGTTCAATCCGATCCTATTGTAATAGACCCGCGGGCAAACGTGGAATGTAAATGAGGTTACAAATACATAATGTTTGGCTTTTCCATGTCCGAGCGCTTTCCTTTTTTGAGTATTTGTTACCTTTTTGCCATAGATCACTGCAATCAATGATTCCTCGTGTTCCGAATAATATAAAACAGGGACAGGGACTGTCTCTTGTAACATCTTGGCATTGACTAACTATAAATATAACAGGAAGAATGTGATTATGCAAGTGGGTATCCATCATTAATGCCTTTTGTCTTACCTTCTCTAGTCACTGACAAGGTTATACAGTATTGTATATGAGCTTGAATGGCAGCTGTCAGTATATAAAATAATAATGGTAACAACAACATATAATTCATCCATCATTTCCCATTTCACATGTTTACTTTCAGGTACCGAGCACCACCACGTTGTCTTATAGATCCCATGAATGCACGAGCTTCATTCATATCAAAGGTTGGAAGGTTTGGTTGATGGGTTTGTGAGACCTTGAAGATAGTTTTTATTTGAAATGATCAAAGTTATTAGAATCCATTAATACCTATACACGTATACCGTTCCTTTTTTCTTTTTACCTTGTATGACAGGACCATCTTCCTAGAGTTCGTTTCGTTTCCAGAACCAGCATTAGAGTCTTCCATCGTCTTGGTTTGACCACGGCAACCGGAGTTCATTCATTATTGTGTTCCTTGATACATCCTTCTTCGAGCTTCCTTGCCCCGGTTTTATTCTCGATCATAAGGCATACAGTTCCAGATATTATGCCTACCACTACACTATTCTTGAGAGAGATTCAACTTTGCTTGTTGACGTTCTGTTCCATGATTCAGCGACATTGTATCCAAGAGGTTGACGTATGACATTATGTTGGTCCTACAGGGTGAATGTTGAAGGGGTGTAGAGTTGTAACGTCGAGAACCTTGTTGAGAGAGGCATATAAGAGTTGGAGCTGTATGCTGAGGCTAGTAGCCAGTCATTGTTGGTAGAAAGTATTGTAAAGAGGAAAGAAAAAACGAATTGTTGGACGGCGTTATCCAACGGACTTTGTTAAAAATAAAATAGGAAATGCCGAAGTCGGAATTTGAAGCACTCTTTTCAGAGATGGATCTTGCAAAGGGTGATGGGTGGTGATTAATGAAATCCAATATTTTTCACTGTTAACTTTGTTTTATTCACTATCCCTTCTATTTACACTAATTAAAAACATTACGTACCAATAGGTAGCACTTTAAAGTACTGTATCGTTCTCCAATCAGGGGATTAGCTAGGACAAGCGTTTCATGCGGGCGGGTTTTGAAAATATGAGTCAGGTCCATTGGAAGAGTGGGTTTATGCAGTAGTGATTACTATTTGGATGGCATATTAATAAAAATGCTTAAAAGAAGTGGAGATTGATGATATAAAATTTGGATTATAAATTCTGCTCTTCATATTTTTTCTTTCAGAGATGACCATTCATGCCCCACTTGTGTCATGAATACGACACCCACCATTAGAAAACAAGAGAAAGAGTCGATCGATCGCTCTGCTAGTGTACATACGACATTGAGTAAGCCATGGAAATACTGTATATATTTCTTCCCCTTGTTTCGACACTTTCAACCAATAGAATTATAGTTTAACTAACGTATAATGAATATATCGTATTTTAAACGCCGCGCATGAATCCTAATTTTTTCGCTTTCTTATCAGCTGTCCCTGATAAATACCCCCCTCTTCTTCTTTTTTTCTCACACTTTTTTTATTTATTTATTTCCTCAACTCAACATGCCCATTCTTCCACAAGATTACTTGCGTACTTTGGCTTCTGTGCGTGAACGTTGTTACAAAGTATACGAACAAGGCAAAAAAGGGAATCTTGTTTACTTTAATGTCGATGACGCCAAGTTGGAAACAGTTGTCACCCATGTTGAACAAGTAACAAGACGACGATTTGGAAACAATCTGGACAAAATACCTCCTCATTCACGTCTAAATCACTTTGGTGGTAATAGAGTGGCGAATCTTAAACAACAATGGGAACAACAAGCTGCATCCTTGAATGCTTTGGAACAGACTCGTCGTTTTATTGATCTTGTTGTGGTGTCAGTGTTGGTGGATGCTGGTGCTGGTCAGAAATGGACATATACGACTCAACAAGGTGAACAGATTGGTCGATCTGAAGGTCTGGCTATTGCTTCTTTGGATATGTTTTTGGATGGCTACTTCTCAAGTGATGCTTCAGTGAAAGATCGCGTAGATGGTAAGAGGGGGGGGGTGGGGAATGTATGATAAATAATCTCCAACTTTTTTTTTTTCTTTTTTCTCTTGTATAGCACAAGGGTTGAAGCAACTTACTGTTGAACGTATGGGGCAAGGATTCCAAGTATCTGCTACTAATCCAATGTCTGGTCTTGATGGTCGATCTAACTTATTGAAACGATTGGCCGATGTGTTGGTGGAAAACAATGAATACTTTGAATATGAAGGTTCATATCGTCCAGGAAACCTTGTTGGTAAGAATAGTCATATATGAATCCAGATCAGGGCGTTTACTCATCCATTTAATTGTCCTTTCTTTTTTAGATTACTTACTCTCAAAAGCAGCTGGTGATAACAAGACAATCAAGGTAAATGATATTTGGCAAGTGGTGATGAGTCTTGCTCCAATGTGGCCAGCCCGTATAACAATCGATGATATTCCTCTTGGTGATGTCTGGCCCTGTACCTGCTTGAAATCCGAAAAACAACAACCCTATGACGACTTGGTGCCGTTCCACAAACTATCACAATGGCTTACTTACTCTTTGATCGATGCATTACAACAAAGCTCATTGGAAATCAAGGTGGATGGTATGGAATTAATGACTGGTTTACCTGAATATCGTAATGGTGGATTACTCGTTGATCATGGTTTACTCACTCTTAAAGAAGAACATTTGAAACGTGGTCTTGCTTATGCGCGCCAGGAACAAGGAGTGGATGGTGAAGTGGAACCATTGTTTGATGGTAGCGATCCTTTGATTGTGGAATGGAGAGCTCTTACCGTGGTTTATCTGGATCTCATTCACCGTGCTTTGGAAAAATCAATGAATCAGTCGCTCTCTTTGACTCAGGTATTGGAGGCTGGGACTTGGACGGCGGGTCGTGAAATCGCTGCAAAGTTACGTCCTGTTACTGGAGGACCCCCAATCGCTATAAAGGTAAGAGAAGGAAAATAATTAACGACGACTTGTTTTTAGTATTAATCTTGATTGTTTTTACTTTTTTATAGAGTGATGGAACAATCTTTTAGTTGTAGTTAGAAATACATATTATCCAATAAAAAATCTTTTTTTTTTTTTTAACAAACCACATGACGTTTTTATCATCAGTGCATATACCCTTCTATATTTTAGGGACATCACCCGAACGACATTTTGGGTAATCTCGTTTTCAAACCCCGCGATTCATGCAAAATCATATGCCTTCTTCCCCTTACCCTCATTTAAACTATGCTAGATAACAAACCCTCAACCACCATAGTATTTTGTTTTATATCTTGTATCATTTGAACCAAATCCTCATTGCCGTTTTATGAATCAAAGGGATCAGACAAGACTACCTTTATATAAAGGACAACTAATCAGGGAATGAATACTTTTTATTAATCATACTAGATCTTTCACCCAGTATTTTTTTCTGAAAGGATACCCCACGTTTTTGACAGGTGGCGGGATTTGAATATATTTTGATCGACACATAGCACTTTAAACATTAAACCTACATTTTTAATCAACATTATATAAGACAAGACAAAGGCATAGTAATATATCGAGATGATCATTTTTTATTCATTTCATATATTAAAGTAAAAAAAAAAAAAATCATAATTGGTAAATATAAAAGCTACACTATTTATTTACGTTGCTTTTGGGAGAGGAAGTCGGTGAATTCTTGGTAAGGAGCCTTGGTGAATTCAGTTTCGGCCCAGAGATCAGGAGTCAAGAAGCCATAAGTGTTACCAATGGCAGCAAAAGTAGCCTTGACAAAGTTACCCAAAGTACGGGTAGAACCCTTGGAGGAAGTGTAACAATCAGTGATACCAGCCAATTGGAGGACCTTCTTGGGAACAGGAGCACCGACGATACCAGTACCACGGGGAGCAGGGATCAAACGGCAAACGGAAGAACCACACTTACCAGTGACCTTGCAAGGCACAGTGTGGGGTTCACCAAGAGAAGAGCCCCAGAAACCACGACGGACAGGGATGATGGAGAGCTTGGCCAAGATGATGGCACCACGGATAGAGGTGGCGACTTCCTTGGAGCACTTGACACCGAGACCGACATGACCATCGCTATCACCAATAACAACAAAGGCCTTGAAGCGAGTGCGTTGACCAGCACGGGTTTGCTTTTGGACAGGCATGATCTTCATGACTTGGTCTTGGAGCTTGGGCAAAAAGTAGTCGACAATTTGGTATTCCTTGATGGGCAAAGAGAACAAGTAGATTTCTTCAATAGACTTGATCTTACCAGCCTTCACGAGACGACCGAGCTTGGTAACAGGAACCCTATATAATAAAAGAGAGACAGAGTAATTAGTCGATGAATGATTCCCCATCCCCTTGTCATCATGATTACCATTCGTTCTTTTCTTCACCTCGACGTCCACGGCCGCCACGTCCACGACCACCACGTCCACGACCACCACGTCCAAATCCACCTCTTCCTATAAATAATGATGGTAATATAAAACGTTACCAAATAACGATTAGTATATAAATTCAAGTGATTCAAGTTGTTGTGAGTTGTCACTTACTATCGGCCGTTGCAGAGTCAGCCATTTGCTACAAGTGATGCACATGCACAAAAAAGGAATAAAACGTTTGAGTTGGTTCATCTATCCATTATTATCCATCCATCCATCCATCCATCCAATCTATCTTTGCTATATCCATCCGTATACATGTCAGGTCTCCTTGTTCCAGGCACTTACATAAAACTATAATTGAATTGAAAAATCAAAAAAGGAAGAGAAAAGATACAAGCCAAAAATTGATTCTGGAAAAGGGGATCAAATCGGGATTTCAAATTTGGATTGTCATAATGCGCCAATTCGAATCATGCAAGAATGACAATACGTACAAATTATAACTGGTGAACATCCACATCAAATCAAAGTGTGAGTACTTTCAATGTACTACCTGAATTAAATTCAGGGTCAATAATGGCGGTTAAGAGCACCTACAGTAGTAAAGTATCACAATTAAAAGACAATAGGTTATAAACAAAGGATTTTTATTTTTATCGTTAAACCATAAAAGACAAAGTATATTCTAAATTAAAGGAATTTATTGTTGACAGGCCTTTGTTGCATCCGAGCTGATCCATCCATCATGAATACGCACAAGTTGGGGTATAATTCTATCTTCAATTTCTACATGATTGGCGAGATCGTCAGGAGTGAGAGAGATGACTTGTTGTGAGCTTTTGGTGATGACAGTGACGGTTTGTTTCCTAGTATTTAACATGTTTGCTACCACCACTTGATGACCATATCTAGTCAACGCTTGTCGAGCCTTGGGTACCAACAAATTGACATCCGTTTCCAACTTGAATGACACAATCAATCCTTTGCTTGCCCATACGCTGACCAGAGGAGTTAAAAACTTGGGGACTTGATCCAGAGTGAGAGTCAAGGCACCACCTGCAGATTGTATTTTGTGTTCATGCTATCGAAAAGAAAAAAAAAAAAATCATTTAGTATATTATGCCATTGGGATCATCCTACTAGATCGTTCACTTGCCATTTTTTCAGAAGGAATAAAAAAGTCACTGACAGCCGCTGCCAAGTAGTACATTGCCCGTTCTTGTAGTCGCGCCAAGATTCGAGTACCGCTTTTCAACTTGAACAAGTAGTCAGAGAGTGTGACAAAGTCCAGTAAGAGCAGGCGGTTACTTTGGGTCGCTTTTTGATACTTGGATAAGACAACCTTCATCTTGTTACTGTATTGAGCATCCACTAGAATAAAAGAAGGTTAATAAAAACAACTACCTACTGCCTACAACCCCATATATATCTACCTGCAATAGTATCATCGTCCTTTTGTACCAAATAGTCCAAGAATCCAGTAGTGGCATTATGAGTATAATGGCGATGGAAAGGTTGAAGACTAAATTGGCGATGCATAAAGACTACCGCATAACCGGCATCCAAAAAGTATTCGGCAGAGCAAGCACCACGATGACCATTACTAAAGTTATCAATAAACCGGACAGTTTGGTTTTCCAAAGGTACAGTTGTTCCACCACTCTAATAAAAGCAGAAAAGAAAAAAAGGTGAGTAGAAGATTAAATACTATAGTTGGCTTTACCGTTATAAAGACAAGTCGTGTTTCCTTTTCTTGATGATAGGTCACAAAGTCTTCCAGTTTGGATTCAAAGTCACCCAAATTACTAGGTGGAGTGTTAAGTTCAAAGAATACATCAGGGTCAATTACTCCTTGTCCATTGTCGAGTATTTGTTGATCTGTTGTTGGCATTTGGTAAGTTTGTTGAATAGGTGTATCTTCCATGAGTAAGAGTGAAAGAGAGGGAGTGAGCATTTTTTCAGAAAAAAGAAAAAAATGACTCAGCAACCCTAAGCGGGATTTGAATTTTTATCAGGGTGGTGGGGTTCCCTCTTTCTGCAGGACTCTCTGTTTGGGCCATCAATTAAAACAAAGACTAAAAGGCAAGAAACAGTTGAAAGATACAACATTTTCCATCAACTTTATAATTCGGTAAAACTATTTCGAATGATGCAATAATTAGAATGACAGACGACATGATGTGCGAGGTACTGAGCTTTGTAGTTGGTTCCTCACACCGTGGCTTGCTTTAGCGGAGTTTCACAGATTAAATAGTTTCTCCTTTCTCCTTTTTTTTTTTTTTTTTTTTTTCTCTTTCCTTCTTTCTTATCTCTCTCTCTCTTTAATAACTGATATGTCATGATAGACCTCAACAGCAATAACAGCATCAGCAACAACAACAACAACAACAACAGCAACAAGGATTATTCCACCACCGATGATATTCTCTTTGATGCCTCTCAGGTACTCTTGACCGAAGCTCAAGCCCTCCAAGCCTGTGCCGTACGTCTTCAGCAACATCCAGCTTCTCGACAAGGTTATGAACTTGCCATCCAACTCATGTTTAGGGCACTCGATTCTGGCGGCAAAGTGGTGGTGACCGGGGTGGGAAAGTCTGGCAAGATTGGCGAAAAGATAGTAGCAACCATGTTATCGACAGGCACCTCAGCTACCTTTTTACATCCAGTGGAAGCCCTTCATGGTGATCTTGGTGTGGTCCAATCCAACGATGTGGTATTAGCAATCTCTTTCTCTGGCAACACTGAAGAACTCTTGGCCCTTGTCCCGAGTATCAAGCATCGTCGGGTCCCCATGATCGGCCTAGGTGGACAATCAAAAAGCAAACTTGCCAAAGAATGTCAAGCTTGGCTAGATGGACATGTTGATAACGAAGCAGGAGGTCTTGTTCTTCCCGCACCCACCAGCTCAACCACATTGGCACTCGCTCTGGGGGACGCATTGGCACTTTCTTTGGCGAAACTTCGGTCGTTCTCTACCGATGGCTTTGCCCTCAATCACCCGGGTGGATCTTTGGGCCGTCGGTTATTGTTAAAGGTATCGGATCGAATGATGGCAAAATCAATGGTAGGCTCGGTATCTGGTCGTGCTTCGTTGGATGTGGTGATTATGGAACTGACAAGACATCCCAAGGCATCTGGTGTGGTGGTGGTGGATACAAGCGCGATTGGCATCATGGTACTCACACCTCCTTCTTCGACAACCTCTTCTGACAATGATGATGACGATGACAATTCTGCGGGTAAAGTTATTGGCGTTATCACTCATAAAGATATCCATCGTGTTTTGAAATCTTCTGATAAGCAAGGCGGGATCTTTAACATCCGTGCCGCCGATATCATGACAAGAAATCCCGTCACGTGCTATGAACACACCCTCGCCTTGGATGCTTTACATTTGATGACCGACAAATTTCCTACCGAAGATTATTTACCCTTACTACCTGTCATCTCGAAACGTGGACAATGGCAAGGCGTGGTCACTTTGAAGGACTTGCAAGAGCTTTTCTAAGTGATCATCGTCTCCAACTCTCTATATTTGTACATAATTTAATAGTTATCATTTTTGTCACTACATGTATTTTATCTCTGCTATCAGTTTATATTCCCTCCCTCTCCTTCTTTTATTATCTTGCATTAGTTTTTAGTATACTTCTTTACTTGATATTGTCTTTAACTTTTATAATAAAATGTGGAATTCATAAATGTCAAACAACTCTTCAATGTCTTTTAAATGTAGATAGTTTGGTAATGCTTCATGAATCCATGCCTCAATCAGGGGTAATTTTGACTGATTGAGTATTTTCAAATTCCGCTCGCTTTAAACATTTGTCCACGCCGATCCCGTTATTGTAGAATGACACTTCAAAGTGCTACCTATTATATGTACGGGTTATGATAAGCGTAAAGAGAAAGTAGAGTGAGAAAAACAAAGGTAACAGTTGCTATTGAATGAGTAGGTGGGGACAGTATTACTTTTTGCATTAATATGTATTTCTAATAGCCCTTAGGGCACGAGACCAAGGCAGTTTTAGTTTTAAAACATCAACAACTTTATTTTTATTGTATCACTGCACAGCAATGAAGATAAGATATTAATAGTTAAAAATAAAAAAATGAAGATAAGTAATCAAATAGTAATAGCATGTAAAAGTAATGGAAAGTAAAAAGGGGATCTACACTATATAAATACAGACATTGTGGAGAAGAAAAAGAGTACCCCTATTGCTCTACCTTTTCTTGTTGATGTTGAGAAGAAGGTTTGGTGGATCTGTGTTGGCCATAGACTTCTGCTTTTGCTTCTTCATGAATAGCGGCGTCTTCCGAAGCAGCTTGGCCACCAAATATAGCATCCATATCTTCCAAACTTCTACCCTTCGTTTCTGGAATCACAAAGATGGTAAAAGCAATTGAGATCACACAAAAGATGGCGAAGAATACATAAGTGTAGAATCGAATGGATGACAGCATGATGGGTGTGATTAAGCCTATGATAAAGTTACACATCCTATTTATAAAGGGAGGAGGTAAAGAGTTAGTATTCAGGCACTTTGTCATCACTCTTGATCATTAATTGTTCTTACCAATTAGCCGAAGTACTAATGGACATGGCTTTTGACCGAGCAGACAAGGGGAAAATTTCAGCAGGAATAACCTTAAAAGAGTAACAAATCCAGTTTAGTATATTCATTTCTTGGACATCCCCCCCTTCGACTTACCCAACCAATTGGACCCCAAGAGTAAGCAAAGTTGGCAATGTAAATGTAAATAAAGGCAACAGCCACCCAGCCTTCTTTTGTATGGTTTGGCCAATCATCTTCAAACTTGCCAACAATGCAAGCAACAATGATCATTGATATGGAGAGACCCACTGAGGCAACCAAAAGGAACTTTTTGCGGCCAAACTTGTCCAAAAACAAAACAGTGATAAAAGTACTTAAAAAGTTGATAATACCAATCACACCCTAGATTATATAACACAAAAGATTAATAGCTCATTCATAGGTATTCCTTATTATATATTTCAAACTTACAGTAGCCAATAAAGAGACAGAGTTACCAGTCAGACCAACAGATTTCATAATCTAAAGTAATAAGATTAATTAGTAACGTTGTTCATCTGGGAAGAGGGGGGGGGAATATGTTTTTTCCCATTACCTTGGGAGCATAATAGATAATGGCATTGATACCAGTAAATTGTTGGAAGAATTGAATAGCACAAGCAATAAAGAGACGTTTGACCAAGCTACGTTTAAACAACTCAAGATATCCATAGCATCCAATTTTAAAGTTACCAACAACACCAGTGTTAATAAGTTGAGGGAATCGATGTTCTTGTAATTTGTTTTCAAATACCACAGTCAACTTGATTTCTAGGTATTCTTCTTGTAAACGAGGATGGTCAATAGGGATTCGGCGAAGTTTGGAGAGGACAGCAAGAGCTTCGTCATCACGACCTTTAGACATGAGCCAGCGAGGAGAGAAGGGGAAGAAGAAGATACCCACCACCAATAAAAGACCTAAAGCAATTTGTATACAGAATGGAACCCGCCATTGTGCTTCACTTTGGAGGTACTGGAACCCGTAATCAATCCAAAACTAGTTGAAACAAGTGTTAGTAACAGTAACATGACTAGTAATTAGACAAAAAGATTGACTTACAGAGATGAGAATACCAAAGGTAATAGCAAGTTGTTGTAAACTGACAAGAGAGCCACGGATGTTCTTGGGAGCGATTTCACTCTAAAAAAGTCGGAGGAAGTCATTTAAAAAGTGGGGTGGAGTGGAAAGAAAGAGCGGAATAAATAATGTATATCGGGTTTTAAACTTTTCCCAGATAAATGCATCCACTGTCTGAATGATGCTACATACTTACTTGATAAAGAGGAACCAACATGGAAAGACTTCCAATGGACAAACCAGCAATAAAACGACCAGCAAACAAGTAACTAATAGATTGAGCACCACCTTGCTGTGTACAGAAAAAGAAGAAGAAAAAAAAAAAGGTAAGTAAAGGACCCCTCGGGACAAATTTCAAACCCAGCTGTCAAACATGGCTATATTTAGTTTGTAATTGGTAATTTGACTTACCAGTGCACTACCCAACAAAAAGACGATACCATTGAGAACGATGGAATACTTTCGTCCGATAGCATCAGCAAAATAACCACAAATCAAAGAACCAAGCCAGCAACCTAAGGTCAAGATGGAAACAACAAACCCATTTTCGGTGTCATTCATAGGGAATCTTGCTTTGAATGTCTATGGTACACATGTGTTTCAAAAAAGCATATGTCATAAGAATAATGATCATAGATGGCTAAAGCTTATCGTTGTGAGACTTACTTCCATTTCTTGAATTCCCGAAATAACACCTTGATCATAACCTATAACATGTATGAAATTGTATGAATACGTTTTTTTTTTGTTCCTGGATAGGTTAATATGAGATCATTACCGAATAGCACACCGCCGAGAGATGCAAAAAGAGCCGTGGCTAGCACATATGGGTTCTCCAGTAAACCCTTCAAACCACTTGACTCATGATAATCATCAATGGAGACTCTGTCTGCAGTGTCGAAAGCGTTTTCGTTAGATTCTTTCATTCTGTCTTTTTAAAGTAAAATAGAAAAAGCAATGAGAGAGAAGAGAAGATTTGCAATAAATCAAGAACCCTTTTTATATCTCCACTTTTCCTTACAAATCGGACTTGACAACTCTCCACATCATCGTTCCCCATAAATCATTTTCCCCAGGTTTTCCCATTCGATTTCCCCATTATTCAATCGGCGCTTCCATAATTTACTGGTAAAAAAAAATGACCTGGTCCCTTGATCCTGATACCGTTGATAAAACAAATGACGTTAATTGTTGTTTCCCTATTCTTCCCAGTCATGTTTCTCTGCATTTTAAAGTTGGATCTAACTTGACTGAATAAAATGGGACCGGGAGAGCGGATGAGAAAAAATACTGTTCGCCATGCCCTTTTTGGTATATATCGGGCAAGTCTGGAATAGTACGATTTTTTCATAGAAAGAATCAAACCTTATCATCAACATCATCATCATGATTTAACTTGCAAAGTATAAAATACTCACTCATTACATGCTTGGCAGTTTAACGAGGCGGGAGGTGCGGAGTTAAGATTTTTTTTTTTTTTTTTTTTTTTGGATTGACTGGATGGATATCAGGGTCATCAGGTGAACGGATCTTTGGTGAGAGGGGTCAGGTTCACTGGATGCAATGTTTCGTCTCCTACCACTTTGTGCCTTTACGTGATTTCATTGAGTTTATAAGGTTCCTCGGAAGAATATCATCCGCAAAAAGTGATTGGGTGCTTGATGTAATTGCGATACCCCTGATCTATTCAAATTTTTTAAATCCCGAAAAACCTCTTCTCGCATATTCTTTCTCTTATCTTGTCTTATTTACCATAACTTGAAGATGTTTCTTAAGACACGAATACAATTATCAATGTAGCTTTTTACTGGGGTCTGTTTTAATTCTTTTTCATGTACCCCAACAAATCCAGTTTACTCAGACTAAAGTAATCATGTGTGTACAAATGAGGTAATACTATTATAGTTAACACATTGTTTCATCCTCATGAACTTGTAGCGGGGCTTCGAAATGTGTGGAGAGCAAGATGTTTGATTCATTCTCCTTCCTTATTGACTATGCACCATCATCTTCTATGTAGTGAATGAAAAAGCTTATTATTGTGAGCCAGTGAGGGATCATCGATTTCGGAAAAATGAATCTCCGTCATGCATATGGTTCCTGATTGTTTCTTCATCACCTGGTATAACATAACAAGCTAACCCTTTCGTTCTCTCAGATTAAGCTCCTTTTATTTCTTATTTTATGTTGGATTGAGGATATAGTTATATAATCAATGTGATACCCACCATTTTATTGACATTCATGCAAATCTGTTGCAAGTCGGAATTTTGATCGCCGCTTGAGGTGGCTTATTTGAAGAAATGATTTTTTCTCCTCTTTTCTCCTTCTTTTTTTTTTTTCGTCTTTCTTCCACACATAAACCACAATCGATCATGGATTATCAACCTGTCGTTACCGAACAACTCATGTAAGGATACAGGATCAACATGTCATACTCATTTTATTAACATATACATACCAACTTTTTTAATTCTTTCTTCTTTTATAGTCTTGTAAGTCAACTTGACGCAACTCCCAGTTTTAGATCTTCTTTTTAACCAACGTATTAACCACTTTACTAAATTTATCATGATTCTATTAATATAGTGTCCAGGATGTGGTGCTCCTACACCTCCCAATCAAGCCAATATGTGTGTCAATTGTATCCGAAACGAAGTGGATATTACAGAAGGCATTCCCAAACAAGCGACGATCCATTTTTGCAAAAACTGCGAACGTTACCTTCAACCTCCTGGCATTTGGGTGACAGCAACATTGGAATCTCGTGAATTGTTAACGTTATGTCTAAAGAAACTTAAGGGTCTAAACAAGGTGCGATTGGTGGATGCTGGTTTTATCTGGACGGAACCTCACAGTCGTCGTATCAAGGTCAAGTTGACGATCCAAAAAGAAGTGTTTGCCAATACTATCTTACAACAAATCTTTGAAGTCGAATATGTGGTGTCTGGTCAACAATGTGACGAATGTACTCGAATGGCTGCTCAGAATACTTGGAAGGCGGTGGTGCAAGTGCGTCAAAAGGTGGAACACAAGCGTACCTTTTTGTATCTGGAACAATTGATCTTGAAGCACAATGCTCACAAGGATACTACTAACATCAAGGAAACCAAGGATGGGATCGATTTTTACTATGGCCAACGTGGTCATGCTGTCAAGATGGTGGAATTCTTGGCTGCTGTAGTCCCTTTGAAGTAAGTAGAATGTTAGGGAGTAGATGATGTATTTGACAAGATGATAATAATACTGATACTAATGTCCCTTCTTTTTTTTTTTCGTTCTAGATACAAAACAAGTGAACAATTGATTTCTACAGATATCCACACAAGTACAAGTAACTACAAGTTTACATACTCAGGTAAAAAGAAAAGAAAGGCGGGGATGGATAACAGGAAAAGGATATTAAAAGAGATGATTCCTGTATACGATTCTAGTTGAAATTGTGCCTATATGTCGTGATGATTTGGTGGCTTTACCAAAGAAACTGGCCAACAATATGGGCGGATGCAATCAATTACTCTTATGTACTCGTATTAGCAATTCGATTCATCTGATGGACACCGGTACATTGAACACCTGCGAAGTGGCTCACAACATCTACTGGCGCTCACCCTTCCTTCCTTTGGCAAGTTCCAAGGCGATGATCGAATACTATGTATTGGATGTGGAACCTTTGGGACCTGTGCGTGGTAAACATGTGTTGGCAGATGTACATGTGGCTCGTATGACTGACTTTGGACGAAACGATGATGAATACATTGCTCGATCTCATTTGGGTGCCATCTTGAATCCTGGCGACACTGTGATGGGTTACGACTTGTCTCGATCCAACTTTAACAATGAAGAATTCGACAAACTGGATCGTTCCTCATTACCTGATGTGGTCTTGGTCCGTAAATCTTACCCTGTCCGTCGAAAGAAGAACAAGCAACGTCAATGGAAGATACAACAACTTGGCAAGGAAGTGGATGAAATGTTGCCTCGTAAACAAGACCAAGCCAAGATTGAACATGATATGGAAATGTTTATGCGTGATATTGAAGAAGATCCTGAATTCCGTGCTACTGTTAACATCTTCAAATCTCAACAAGGTGCTTCTTCTGGTGTGACTCCTGCTCAATCTGGAAATGACTTGTCCGATGGTGAAGATGAAGAAGAAGACTTCCCTGATATCTCTTTGGAAGAAATGATGGATGAAATGCAAATCAACTTGGATGGACCTGATGATCATGGTGATGATGAAGATATGACGATGTAGATTAGATTTTATTATTTGTACTATTCCTACCCTTATAAAATCATATCATTGTATGAATTCCTCCTCTCCCCTTTACATTATTTTCATTTGTTTTTGTTTTTTCACTCATAGTCATGTATCATATCTGTTTTATTATCATTCATCCTCTTTTATTTTATATTTCATTATAGTATCTATCATTTTATTATATTCCAATGTTGTTTGACTGACTGATCAATAAAATAAATTACTTTTAATCATCGGATTGACTTTTATTTGTTATGATACTGTATGCCTTTGTACTTTTCAATGAATGTAATCATCGCCTTGTCATTATG
This sequence comes from Chlamydoabsidia padenii, assembly GCA_025330725.1. Taxonomy (NCBI): domain Eukaryota; kingdom Fungi; phylum Mucoromycota; class Mucoromycetes; order Mucorales; family Cunninghamellaceae; genus Chlamydoabsidia; species Chlamydoabsidia padenii. The sequence goes on from JAIWND010000001.1 coordinate 804,470, forward strand.
TATGGACCTTTGTACGTGTTCGATTCATTCACCATGCATGATTTACATGAATTTAAACCCCGATATATCGAGAACTCTTCATGGGCTTATCTCCAAGTTTGGCTTGATAAGACTATATTCAGTCAATTGACAACTGACACTAACGTATTACCAACACGCCTTAACAAGAACGGCAAGTGCGCAGATCCTTGTGTCAGCCAACTCAAGAAGAGGCCACTGGGCACATTGATTGATCCCGATTGCGTGCCCTGATTTCTTTTAATCAAATTTTATACAATACGGTACACACACAGTCTTATAAACCTTTTTATGAAAAGACTTGATATAATAGGATGCGAAAGAGATAGAGAGTGAATATGTACACATGTTACTGCATTCAAGTGGAGATCATCGAGGATCGATTTTCACATCCCGCTTGAGGGGGCGTACAAAAATTAAAAAGGTTCGAGGGCCGAGTCCCGTGATCATTATACATATTTTTATCGGTCCTTCTTATTTGATTTCTTGCCTTTCTTTCTCATATGTTATTTTATTCCTCTCTTCTTTTTTAGTGACTAGACCTCTGTCTCCATTGTATTCCACACATCATGCCCAACGTTATTAGTACTGTCCGACGATCTTACTTGTCATCTACTACCAACAATGAAGAGACAGCTCGCTCCTACAGTCCACCCACTCCTCCTACTTCAGCTTCCTCATCCACTTCCAACAAAATGTTGCTCTTTGCTGGGTACGACAATGCACCAATGCCCATATCTACAAGTAACACAACCCCACCAACAACTCAAGACAATATTAACCCTATAAAGTACAACAAGGTACAACTTGAAGAAAGGGACCAAGATGATGGCGAAATGACTTCTGAAAAGTAAGGCCTTTTATTTTAAATAGATGTTTATGGCTAACTAATCACTTTGATTAGGATGGAAAAGTTAATAGAAAGGAAACGGAAACGACGGGAATCACATAATGTTGTCGAACGGAAAAGACGGGATAATATCAACGCACGGATCGATGAATTAAGCACCTTATTGCCACCTCAACACCAATCACCACAAAAACTGAACAGGGGGATCATCTTGCAAAACTCTGTTAATCATATCCGGGCACTTCATCAACGGGTTGCTGAACAACAGGAACGAATTCAACAACTTGAAGCGATGCTGAATGGGAAAAGTAGAATCGATCAAGGTAATCAACGATATCATCAACATCATCAACACCAACAACAACAACAACAACAACCTTCTGATACTATACGCAATCATCCAACATCCAACGAAACATTACCACCACTATCCTTCCCTAGTAATCATCAACAATGAAGCATCATCTGGAATCAGTGTATTACCCCTCTATTTTACTAAACGTCACTCCCCACCTCCATTTACAATAGCACTGTACTTTGTCATATCCATCCTTCATTTTTTATTCTTTACCACCTATCTATCTACGATATCTACCCCTGACACTTTTTAACACAAAATTTAATAATAAAACAATAATAAAAATGTATTTGACTTTATTAATTAATTAAACAAACAGTATGATTGTAACTAGTACTATACTGTTATAGATCCTTCACTAATATATAAACCACCAGGCCCTGTAGGTGTCATTTTCATTAGATGAAGCTTGTCCAAATGTACCACACCAAGATCGAGGTCACCATGAGATTTTAGAATAGGTGAGGCATCAAACGTCGCCCGTTCTTCTTCACCATTGTCCAGTTTTTTGTTTTTCGTTTTGATCAACGTAATGTGTATCTATTAATAAACCAAAAAGTAAGGGTTCAGTTAATGCAAGGTCATTCTACTATTTACTCTTCCTTACCTTAAGCGGTCGATCTTCTTTTTGCATATAGCCTGCATCGATCATTTTGGTTCTAATGGCCACTATAAATAAGAGAAAGAGAGAGAGAGAGGGTGAGAGATTGTGTAAGACCATGTCCTTTTCCCTTACCACATAATTTGTCCAATATCTTGTTCTTTGTTTCATCTTGAGCTTGAATGTAAAGCACTTGAGTTTTTCCTATAAACAGAGAGAGAGAGAGAGAGAGAGAGAGAGAGAGAGAGAGAGAGAGAGAGAGAGAGAGAGAGAGAGATTGTGTGTGTGTTATTAATAAATGATACAAGGGTGAGTGGCATCAGTTACTTACTTGGGTTATCTTGCATGATAGCCAAATGTTTCAGTCGGATCGAGAGGACTTGTTCCTTATCACCGATTATATCGCTAATGATAGCAGGAATATCGTTCTTCAAAAAGGCCACTGTTTCTTCTATATCGGGTTGACTGAGTAGCTTGAATATACCAAGGGTAATATGCAGTTTCCCAGAAGGTATCAACATATCATTTTCAAGACCAGGACAATGGAAGGTGGAGGACGAGATCGATTTGTAAAAGTCCGCAAGTTTTCTTGTTGTATAGGTTGACATTGTTGGGAATGATAAGAAATGGGTCGGTTTGGCTCGTTCAAATGCCTATTATTAAAAGAAGGATGGGTCATTAGTATGATTGTATGCATAATTTACCATTCATTCTTACCTGTTGCAAAAAATCATCAATCACTTTAATAGCATGGTCCACCTTGTCTTGAGTTCCTTTAATCATGACCAAATCTTTTCCATTCATGATATCGATTCTTGATCCAGTTTCTAGTTTCATTCGTTTGAGGGTGCTTCCACCTTTGCCGATTAAAAGACCATGGTAAGTATGATGGACTGGGTGATAGTAGGTAATGATTTCTTCCGTATAGATTGTTGACGCTGTGTCAACAGAACCAGTATCTTTATTCGATGTATTGGCTACAAATATAAAGCGAATGTTAGTAACAATAAAGACCCAAAGTATTATGGCAGGTGCACTTACGCAAGGATGTGGCAGCACGGGATGCTAATAAAGAAGCTGAAGGGACACGGTATTTACGATCTTGGACATTGACTATAGTAATGCCTTCCATAGAGGATAACTGCCTGCCTTTATCAATATTCTTGTTGTGTTTTCTGCTATCGCCATTATTATTGGTATCAGTGGGATCGAACGACATTTTGGGAAAAGAAGAGTGGAAAAAAAAAAAAAAAAAGGTGAGTAACGTGGCCGCCCACTTGAAGCCAAAAAATCGGGATTTAAAAAGTTCCAGCGCCGATAAAGCCAAGTTGATTGACTACAATGGAGATCCACTTTTGAGACAAAAAGGGTATTTCGAGGCATAGGTTCTAATAGTACATTAATGTAAAAAGATAAAAGTTAAAAGACTTTGCTAAAAAAGACACATCTTGAACATTATTAACATTCAGCTACTTGTGATATATGACTATGCGGAGTTTTACTATTCAGGGGTCACCGGGATCCATGATCCGTTAGTTTTTTTATTAATAGTATTGAGAGAGGGGTAAAGTACAACAATACTAATGATACTACAAAAGGGGTTAAACAATAAATTATACTAATACATCAAAGGGAGTAGCCATTACGGGTTTAATTCTTGATAAGACCATTTGTTATCCTTTATAGACAAAGTGAAAAGCTGCATAAAAAGATAAAGTTAGTATTAAGGTGCATGTTTCTTTTGAATAGTTGACAACTTTACTTTTCGCCTTGGAGGGAATTGGCTGTGATCATAATGTTCCACCTCTGTGATCTTGTATACCAATAAGCAATAGTTATCCATCGCAATGTCATGGACCACCTTGAGTTTATCATTTGACTTTCCTTGTCCAAGTCCAAAGATGCCACCGCCACCGCCATTCGCATCATCATAATAAGATAGTGATTGACATGCAAAAGAAGAATCATCTGCACGAGGACAATCACCACGCGATGGCCAAGTATAAGTTGCACGGGTCTTGTCCGATAGTGATTTCCAATGTTGTTGTCGTTCCTTTTCCCAAAAATCCGATGCTTTAAGTCCACTGCTATTTGATGTTTTCGGAGGAGGGAAGCGAGTAACTTGAAGAGGGGAGGACGCGATATAGAATTTACCTCGGAACTTGAAGTACTCTTTAGATTTTGCCATAGTCCTATATGTGAAAATTGTAATTGTCTAATATCTTGTTGTGTTACGTTTTTTTTTTTTATGTATCAACTTACCAGCATAGTCGGGCGTTAGGATCCGTTTTAATATCCCCCATTAAAGTGTCGTTGAGCGCAATATGGAATACAATAAACCTTTCGTCTTCTTCAACAAACGACTGGAATTGAAGGCAGTGTAGCGAGACATCACCTGATCTCTTAATGTTGGTCATTGTTAGGAATACTATGATTAAAGAAGGGTTACTATAGAATCACTTTGATTAACAGTGTTACCTGGATCATCACTGTACAAAAAGTTCTTGTTATAACTTTTTTTCAGCATAGAGTACCATGGGGTACTAGTTGTATTAGTAGATGGATTAGGTGAGGTGGGTGAGTTTGGTGATGCCAAGAAGGACATATTTCAGAAGAAAGAAAAAGAGGAGCGAAAAAAAGGTTATCACTCCTGGTGATCTTTTTTGGGGTTTACATTCCGACAATTTTTTTAACCACCGCCTTTTTTTTTTTTTTCGTCCATTGCCCCCTTTTTTACTTCTTTCTTTCCCAACTTCTTTGTTTACGAATGGCCAGTCCACCAACACAACAAACCAATATTGGTATTAGGTAAAGATATATAAAAGAGTGCATGTTTGATTAATTAAGAGTAGGGTGTACTTTCATACTTTATAATGTTGTTTCAAGTAATCTCTAACACTTCTTTTACTTTTTTGTCTTCTTTTTAGGTCGATTGGCTCAAATTCAGCAGGTGCACCCATTACTAAAAGTCCAACTGGAAAGAAGCAAACTTCTATCAACGAACACTCTACATCTCTAGTGAATCATTCATATCAGCTACCTCCATTGGCAACTTCCTCAAGCTACCCACATCCAACAAGCGGCGTTACAACTTTTGGAACACAACCAGTACACTCACTACCACAAACAACACCAACTCAATTCAATACTCGTCATAACAAGCCTTTGACTGAAAAAGCGATCAATCCTTTACAAAAGTCCTCAATGAACAACAGTAACTACACTGAAGAAAAATCAAAATCTCAGCCAATGTCACCCTATAGTCCCACGTACCAACCATCTTTGTACGCGGAACCTACCAGCACTTCAGCAGTAATAACAACAACAACAACAACAACAACAGGATTATCTGAAACAAAGCCTTCAGATGCATCCGCGACAGGATACAGACCACTTAATGTAAAGGATGCACTCTCTTATTTGGATCAAGTCAAAATTCGGTTTGGTGATCGCCCTGACGTATACAACAGATTCCTTGATATCATGAAAGACTTCAAAAGCCAAAAGTAAGTAACTCCGAAAATAAACAAGTGCAGGATTGGAATATCTATTAATATGATCATTTTTACAATAGTATCGATACTCCTGGTGTTATTGAACGGGTATCAACTCTATTCCAAGGCAATCCTTCTTTAATCTCTGGTTTCAACACCTTCTTGCCTCCTGGCTATCACATAGAATGCTCAACTGATCCATCTGACCCAGATATGATTCGTGTCACTACTCCTACTGGAACAATCACCTCATCCTCTTCAAAACGATCTTATCACCAACAAGTATCTTCCTCCTCTTCTTCCTCGGTAATGGATCCATTGCAGCGGGGATCTTATCTACCAAACGCAATTAATCCGTCGACTTCAACCTTGGCCATTCAACAACAAGATCAGCAACACCACGTCCAATTAGAAAACCAGCACCAGCAAATTCATTATCCTCATCAAATGTATCATTATGCACAGCATCCACCATCATCTCACCAACAATATCATCCTATTCCTCCATTGGCACAACAACAACAATATCAACATCCACTTTATCAGCATCCTCCACCTCGTTTGCAAAGCTTGACTTCGCCTGCATTTCAAGTATCAACACCAAACTCACGACATAATGATCATCAGGAATCGTCAAGGTCTCCTAACAATCACTCTCAATCAACACCACAGACACAAATCGACATGACTCAATCTAATGACCAATCACCCTCAGATACGGGTACCAAGCGCCCGACACTCGACTTTGACAATGCAATCAATTATGTGAACAAGATCAAGGTCAATGAATAACAAAATAATGTCGATATTGGGTAGGCTAACATTGTATCATTTTACTTTTTATATATAGAACCGATTCGTTGACAATCCAGATGCTTACAAACAATTCTTGGAGGTGCTACAAACTTATCAAAAGGAAGAACAGAAGATTGAAGAAGTCTACTCTCATGTCAAACGCCTCTTTTATGGACACACAGATTTACTGGAGGAATTTCAACAATTTTTACCCGAAGTTAGCCAACGTAAGTAGTGAATGGTTCATGGGTGTCATGATAACTAACATTATTCTTTATCATTTTTATAGTGAATGGAAAAAAAAGGTCTTTGCCAGGTGCGGGGTCATCATCATTTAAACCATTAGCGAAAAAGAAACGAGGTTTGGTAAGTCCCCCCCCCCAAAAAAAAGAATTAACTCTTCTGTAATGTATCAACCTTCTTTTATCATTTAATAGAATAAAAAAAACAAGCAAGGATCGGATATGGCAGGTGGATTTTATGACGATGGGGATTGGTATAACAGACACGATGGATATACGACAAGACAAGGCTTCGACCCAAGTAATCCAACTGTATCTAATGAAGAAGTGGAATTATTCGAACACATCAGAAAACACATTGGCAACAAACCCTCTTATGAAGTCTTCCTCAAATTGCTTAATCTCTACTCTCAAGATATCATCGACTTGGATGCATTGATGGACAAGGTACATTCTTTTTTGGGCAACAAACCAAAACTGTTAAACTGGTTCAAGTCTGTTATTGGCTATGGATCTACTTCAACTTTATCTTCTCACCATCTTGACTCACTCGATCAAAAGGCGGTCTTATCCAATATGATCCCGAAGCCTGACCTGGTCCATTGTAACACTGTGCCTGAAAGTCCAAGTTATCGACTGGTGCCTAAAGACGTAAGTTGCTTGATGAATGAAATAGATTGATCAAAAACTATTAATACTAACCAGATACTTTGTTTGTGTGTGTAACTAGTGGCAACATCAGCCCTGCTCCGGTCGTGATAGTCTTTGTTGGGAAGTCCTAAACGACACTTATGCTTCCCATCCTATTTGGGCTAGTGAAGAAAGTGGGTTTACGGCGTCTAGAAAGAATCCCTATGAAGAAGCTATGCACAGGTGCGAAGAAGAAAGGTACGACTATCCAGAAAAAAGAAGGGGCGGGGATTCAAAATCTAATTCATGCATTTTTTTTTTTTTTTTTTTTTTTTTTTTTTGCTTTGCTTTGGCTCTTTTGTAGATACGACTATGACCTCAATATTGACGCCATTCTCAATTCCATTGCTTTATTGGAACCTATTATAAAGAATTTGGAAACCATGTCGCATGAAGAACAAGAAGCTCTTACTTTATCTCCTGGACTGGGTGGCCAATCTACTTCCATTTATGAAAGGATTCTGAAGAAGATCTATGGTGGAGAACGTGGTACCGAAGTCATCCAGCTGTTATATTCCAGTCCTTCTCGTGTGGCTCCTCTTGTTATGAAACGTTTGAAGCAAAAGTACGAGGAATGGACAAAGGGACAGGTAAGAAGGATTTGGATACTGTGAATTTTTTACTTATGTCGTTTTTTTATCTCAATTTAGCACGAATGGAATAAGGCGTGGCGTGAAATTGACGAAAAGAATTACTACAAATCATTCGACTACCAAGGACTCACTTTTAAATCGACTGAACGCAAAACCCTTACCACTCGATACCTACTTAATGATATCGAAAAGCTATACCAATACAATGAAGATGGCGATGGACTGGACAAGCAAAGGCGCAGATTGGACACAAAGAAAAAATCAATGTCGTTAATCAAGAAAGCCACTACTGAACATCTGGGATTGGAATATACATTTGGTGATACTAATATAGCCAAGGATATCATTTTATTGATCTTCTCGTACATGGAACACCAAAACGGATTCGGCAAAACAGATCGCGACAAGGTGCATCATTTTATCGAAACTCTTATTCCAATCTTCTTTATGATCGACAAGGTTATTCCACCAAACTACGATAACGTCACTACTGTTAATCATCATTTCCACTTTAACAATAGCAACCAAAACGGCATTATCAGCGACAAAAACAGCAACGGTAACACCAGCAATGATAAAGTTTCCCGAAATGAAACTGACAATATCGATAACAATTCTAATAGCAATGAAGAAGACAACAACGACGAAGATAATGACACGACCTCATCATCATCATCTTCTTCTTCTTCTTCTTCATCATCATCATCATCACATTCTGAAGGCTATTTAGACACTACCCGAAATCAAGGACAAGAACAAACAAAGCGCAAACTCCAGAAACAGCAAACTCCGAATCAGCACCAACGACCTTCTCGTCTCTCTTCCCGCACCAGATCAACACTTTCTTCTCAATCACAAACAGATACCTTGGTAAACATCAGTCTCCCGGCAGACGACTTTGACAGATCCAGCCCATCTGCTACAAAGTCGATCGATGTTGACGATCCAATCAAATCTTCTCAACAGGATCTTTATATAGCACCGTCACCCACATTAGCGCCGTCTTCACCTCTATCAGACACGGCTTTATCTCATACAGCATCATTGGATCAACATATTCCAACACGTCAACAACAGCATTCGATGGCCGTGGCAACAATGACAGCACCCAAGTTTTACAAGCGGGATACCAATTGTCTTTTTGGCAATACTAATCTCTACTGCTTCTTTAGGCTGTTTGAAGTAAGTCATAACATTATATAATTGTGGTCTATAAAGCTAACATACTCTTCTCTCCATTAGATTCTATACAGCCGACTTTCAAAAATGAAGCAATTGGATAAGGAAATGCAACAAGATACAAAACGGGGACACTTTAACACTGTGGCGAAAAAGCTAGGGCTCAGAAGCACGCGATTTGACAGTAAGAGGTAAAAAATATCTAGCAAATAGTTAATCTCACTTTTTATTATAAACTAGGTATCGATGTATCTCGGGGACGTTACAAAGCTCTTTTGGAACAAACAGATCTACTGTTTAGCGGTGACCTGGACGCTGCTACGTATGAAGAGAATGTCCGATACTTGTTTACAACCGAATCGTACATTCTTTTTACAATAGACAAAGTAATCCACTCCATTGTAAAGCAGGTAAATGAAGTAGGAAAACACATTATAATATGTACTAAACAAAGGGTGATGTGCTTTTGATAGATCCAAACGCTGGCAGGGGACGATAAATCAATGGAATTAATACAGTTGTACCAAGATCATCAAGATATTCCTTCTGCAGGTACTTTTAAACCTCTGTCTGTGTACCGGGATCAGGCTGAAGATATCATTGGTCAGAATGATTATCTGTTTAAACTTAATTATGTAAGTCAAAAAGATGGAGCAAAGATATTCTGCGCTAAGCTAACTTTTTTTTATTTTTTATTTTTTTTATTAGAACCTCATAAGTAAGCACCTATCGATCTACTTATTAGGTCAAGAAAACGATCCCAGGCATGATGATTCACACGAAAACTACCTGACAGCCTTTATGGACTGGACGAAAGATACAGAAGGGATTACTGCTGCTTCAATGTCAAAATCATGCTTAAAAAGGTAAAGACAAAAACAAACAAGGTATGCTTTTGACATCATTCAACATTTTCTATATCCTTCTCATTACTTAGAAACATTCGATCGGGGATCAGGCAACTGGATAACGCGATGGTGAACAGCACATTACAATACTGCATCAGTTACGATACCTACCGACTTTATTTCGAACCTGGTACTGAAGAACTACTTTACCATCCCTCGTCTCGACCATCTACATCTGCACCAGCATTATCACCAATTACCAAACATGCGTCACCAATCAATGAATACCAATCACCAAATCAAACCCAAGAAGACCAAGCGAATGAACTATTGATAGGAAAAGGTGGTAATAACTGTTAAAAACTCATACATGTATCTTCTCTTTTATACTCTAGCTTGATTTACCCCTTAGCCATTAGCTTTTGATTTTTATTCCCAATAAAAACCTTCATTTAAAACACTTGGATCTTGATCACATCTTTTTGATTGCGTGCTGTGTCTGTGCTTGTGATATATGGGCGTTGGCAGTATAAATTAAAATTAGGCTTTTTTTGTGTAATGAAATGATTAGAACAGTGGGGTCATTGATCGCGCAATGCTAGGTTCATCCAATAGGAAACGATGTGCTAGACACTGCTTGGAAAGATGGAATGAAATAAATTTACACCCCGCTTTGGGGGGGACCTGGCGGATATAAAATAGCGAGGGTGGGGGTATTCGCCACTTTTCTTTCCCACTCCAACACATCCACTTACACATCTCTTCTCAAATTAATATGGTTCTCCGACTTGGTTCTATTGCTCCTGGTAAGTTGTTAAAACAATTGGCTATCTTTAGCAAACAAAGTAACTTGGCAGTGATTTAACTAATCTTGTCGCCATTATCATTTTTTGTTTTACACATAGACTTCGAAGCTCAAACTACTAAGGGTAACATCAAGTTCCACGAATTCGTTGGTGATAAATGGACCATCCTCTTCTCTCATCCTGCTGACTTTAGTAAGTAAACACAAAAAATAAAAGTGAAAGGATAATAAGATGGATGAAGGATAAGTGACTAACCATGCTCCTCGTTCCTCTTCTTTTTTTTTTCTTTACAATTAGCTCCTGTATGCACGACCGAACTCGGCTTGGTGGCGGCTCTCGAAGATGAGTGGGAAAAGCGCGGTGTACAAGTGATTGGTCTTTCTGCCAATGGACTCGAAGATCATGCCAAATGGATTGAAGACATCAATGAAGTCAACAGTGTCCAACTCAACTTCCCCATCATTGCCGATGCGGATCGCAAGGTCTCTGAACTTTACGACATGTTGGATCACCAAGATGCTTCTAACGTTGATGCCAAAGGTATTCCCTTCACTGTCCGCTCCGTGTTTATCATTGATCCCAAGAAAACCATCCGATTGATCCTGACCTACCCTGCTTCCACTGGCCGTAACTTTGATGAAATCCTTCGCGTGGTCGACTCGCTCCAATTGGGTGATCAACACCGTATCACTACTCCTGGTAACTGGAAGAAGGGTGATGATGTGATCGTTCATCCTAGCGTCACCACTGAAGAAGCCCACAAGATCTTCAAGAATGTCCGTGTAGTCAAGCCTTACCTCCGCCTTACCAAGTCCCCTTTTTAAATCTAGCCTGACCCCTTCCCCAGTCATTTAGTTTTTATAGTATCCCCACACCCTCTAGTTTAGCTTCTGTATCCCAATTGTTATAATATCTTTATGTCAATAAATAAAATCAGTCTATCACTGTATTACATATATATATATAAACCTCGACTGGTGTACGCCGAAGCCTAGTTTTAGTGTACCTAGTGACAGCCCGATCAATTATTTCCATTTAGAAGGATGCATATGGTAGATCTTTATTAATGTGATTTCAATTTAAAAAATGGGTATTATACTGTAAATATTCTATAAAGACTAAATAAAATGATCTTATACTATGTATCCGGATCTATTCTTTTGTAACCAAGTAAGAGAGATCACCGTATATATATCGCATCATCACCAGAATATTCCCCCCCCCACCACAAACACTATATGTATTCATAATCCATCGTATGTTTAATGTCAATAGTCGACATAACGATGTCATCAGTTGAGTGATGATTTTGTTGGATCACTTCATGGTAGGTGTCCCTGTTGATTTATGTGAGTGCTGCCATGTGTCGACAATAGTCTATTCGTGTCCTTGTTGCGTGAGCCAGTACTCATGATCTTTTTTTTCTTTTTCTTTTTCGAATAGAGTGGAAGTACAGCTTGTTGAGCTGAATCAGTAATAGTCCATCCTGATGTAGCCGACTTGGGACAAAGTAATAGACCGATATCCAACCCAAACTAATGTATTCTGTTATTGTTAATGTTGTCCTTCTTGATAAAGTTGTTTCCAGTATCCAGTGTTATCCTGTTGATAAAAAGTGACAGCATTACATCACTTGATAATCATATCATTCCCGAGTTGTAGCCTATAACTAGTGACCTGGATACATTTGGTTGAAAGTAGTTCAGCCAAAGGTGGTGGATGTTACTTTTGTCGTTCAAAGAGTGGCAAGAATCAAGTAGAATGACAAGCAATGGTGTATGATGGTCAAAGGCAGTAATGAGTAGTAGCAAAATGGGAAGAAAAGTAAAGCGTTATTATACTATAGAGTGATGTTAGTGTCAGGGGGTGTAATTATGAAGATATATTGTCGCAAAAGAAGTGTAAACTAAAAGATTTTAAAAACATGCGCGTTTTGAGAAAATCAATTCAAACGCCGCCGGTGTTCATATTCTTTTTATTAGAGCCCAACTCCCTTTTTCCCTTTTTTTTCCATGTTACTCACCACCTGTTAAATACTTCAGTCGTTGATCATTTAACTCACTTGTTTATATACAACCAACCAAATTATTGGAATGTCTTTAAAAAAGAGACTGCTTTTACAAAAGGTAAGTCCTGCCCAAGGGCACCAGTTAACTGTTACGTTGGATTTTGGTCACAACTAACCCTTTTCTTATCCATTATTTTTACAGGATCGCTTACAACCTCTCCACTCTATCACGATCCCAAGGAACAAAAGCATTTTACCTATTCCGACAAGTAATAATAGTGACAGTGACAACATGTCAGAACCTATTTACACACGAACTCGGCGGGCAGCAATGATTTACTCTCGCAACAAAGGTACCAAATCTCTCAGCAATAATAGCCATTCCAATCTGGTCGATATCTCTCAAGATGATACAGTTAGTGAATCTGATCGATCTAGCAGCAACTCCTCTTCATACACCAACTCAAAGGCACGGCGTCGTCAACCCAAACGCAACACGAGCACACGGAAGCCTACCTTCTCATACAAGCTGATCAACATCTCTTCTGATAGCGACACCGATTCTGATTATTCTCAAGTTTTGTCTCCACCCAAGAAATTTCGACGTAATCCTGGTGGTGAAGCGAAAAGAACAGACAACCAGAAACAACCAAAACGATCGACCGACATACATTTAATAAAAACACCTCCTTCTCTTAAAAGACTACATGTTGAATCTTGCTCTTTCTGTGGTAGTGGAAAAAGTGCGAAGGTAGCTACTGGTGGCAAAGTGGTGAACCTCTTCGATTCAGACATACTGCTACCTTGTCGATACTGCTCAAACTCTACTCACATAACATGCTGTTCTCGCGAAGGACTCTTTGTGGCTGACGATACAAACACCAGTAGACAAGAACAAGAATCTGAATCGACGGATACACATGGAACAGACAGCGAAGGGGAAGCCTTGGGCCAAAAATCACAATATCATGTCTGCCGTCAATGTCTCAAGAACAAAGCAAATCTGTCAAGAAAACTTGGTGCGTGCGATAGATGTGAACGACAATTTGTAACCACTGAATCTGACGACAATAATGAACACCTTCTCCTTAGATGTCAAACCTGTAAACGCGCCTTTTGTGATGATTGTATACCTTTGGACTGGGACATGGATAATCAAACAACAAATTCCAACAAAGTATCTTGGTCTCGAAAACAATGCACTACCTGTACTCATTTTAAAGACCGAGAACTTGATCTTATCCTCACTTGGCGGCGAATTGATACCTCAAGCGAACCATGTACGACTCCTTTACCCATTGTCGACTCTGATGATTTAGAAGATACCACTGCGGATACTCAACAAACAGATGATCTTATCGACACGAAGGCACTTGAATTAAAGGAATCACTCAACAACCTCATCTTCCTTGTAAAGTGGAAGGACATGTCTTACCGTCACTTGAACTGGGTTCCTGCGTCTTGGCTTACTGATGTCTCTCCTTCAAAATGCCGATCATTTATGCTAAATAATGAAGGTCATACTGCACAGCAATTGGTGTCCGTGGTACCACGATCATGGAAAACGATCGATCGGATACTGAAGGTCAAGCAAACTTCATCTGGTGAAATCAAGTCGGTCTTTGCCAAATTCTTAGGGTTACCTTATGACGAAGGTATACAGAAAAATCAAAAGGCGGGGAATGAATTAGCATCTAACCTTCTTTTGTTTGTTACTATAGCTTGTTGGGACACACCGCCTTCTGAACCTGATTTAAAAGCCTCTTACCTGGAGGCTTTACGACAGTATCGCATGATTGAATCCCTTGATCCTCCCACTGGAATGAAGAAGCGCATCGAAAATACAAGATCAAAACTCAAGCCTGAAGACTTTGGATCCTTACGGGAACTGAAAACTCAGCCATCCTATGTTGCAAACGGTACACTGCTAGGCCATCAGCTGGACGGGTTAAAGTAAGTGATAAAAAAAAAAAAAAAAGAAAACGGGGATTATTTACTAACAGACGATCATTTGTAACTCTCTAACTTAGCTGGTTACAATATCAATGGGAACGAAAACAAGCCTGTATTCTTGCGGATGATATGGGTCTCGGTAAGTGTCACGCCGACTTTATATAAAATACTTGTATGAAATTCTCTCTGACTTTTTGTATATCACCAATTTAGGCAAAACAATTCAGGTGGTGACATTCTTGGACTTTCTCTTGAACAAATACAATTTGTATCCTTTCCTACTGGTGGTTCCTAACAGTACTGTGACAAATTGGGTACGGGAATTCAACAAATGGGCTCCTGATATGGCGGTGGTCGCTTACTTTGGAAGTAGACAAAGTCGGGCTTTGGCGGCGGAATATGAAATCTTTAGAAATGGACGGGGACACAACCAAATCTCTTGTCATGCGGTGGTGATGACTTATGAATCAGCATTGGCGGATATGAATAAATTCACCAAGTTGGATATATGGCCTTACCTTATTGTGGATGAAGCGCAAAGACTGAAAAACAAATCTAGCTTACTCTTCAAGAAACTGGCGGATATCAAAACCGACAACAGGGTGCTTTTAACTGGTAAGAAAAACAACAATAAAAGATTACATTGATAATGCACCCCCAACTCTCTTAATCATCAACCTCTGTTTTATTTGTTTGTTATTAGGTACACCGTTGCAGAACAACATTTCTGAACTTATCAATATTATGAATTTTGTGGATCCTTCGACCTTTAAGGATGTGGCCGAAATCTCTGAAGAATATGCGGAACTAAATCATGAAAATGTACAACAACTTCACCGACAACTCAAGCCTTACTTCCTCCGAAGAACCAAAGATGTTGTGCTCAAGAATCTCCCTCCCAAAAAAGAGATTATTGTGCCACTCTCCATGACCAGGCTGCAAAAGGAACTTTACAAGGATACAATGGTTAAAGGCACCAAACTCGTGGCTCAACTACAAAAACAATTCAGAGGTGAAACTGACTCTGGTGGGAAAATGCCTAAACAAAACTACAATAACGTTTTGATGTCTCTTCGAAAAATTCTCAATCACCCTTATCTTCTGCCTGGTGTTGAAGTACCTTATGATACCGTGTTTGAAACACAAACAGCAATGGTGGATGCCTGTGGAAAACTCAAGCTGCTACATATAATGCTTCCCAAATTGTTTGCTCAAGGTCATCGGGTGCTCATCTTCTCAACCATGTCAATTGCGTTGGATGTATTGGAAGACTATATGGATGATGCAAATATCAAGTATGTGCGTCTCGATGGTAATACAAAACAAGTGGATCGTGTGGATCGTATCGATGCTTTTAATGCGCCAAACTCTGATGTCAAGGTGTTTTTATTGACAACTCGTGCTGGTGGTGTCGGTATCAACTTGGCTACTTCTGATACGGTGATAGTCTATGATTCGGACTTCAACCCACATGCTGATTTACAAGCCATCAGTCGTGCGCATCGCTTTGGTCAAAAGAACCCTGTCTTGGTCTTACGATTCATTACAAGATTCTCTGTGGAAGAACGCATTGTGGAAAAAAGCAAAAAGAAGATGGTACTGGATCACTTGGTGGTGGACAAAATGGACGAAGAAGAAATGGAATCTGATGATGTGGAATCTATACTCAAGTTTGGACTCAAGGCTTTGTTTGATGAAGATACGGCACCCAAGGACATTGTTTATGACTCTGCTGCTGTGGACGACTTGCTTAATCGGGAATCCATATTCACTGCGGATGTACCTGAATCACCAGAGATCGACACTCCTGATGAAACCAAGAATACTGTAACACCAAATATGTCATTTTCATTCGCTAGGATTTGGCAAAGATACAATAAACCTCAAACCGGCAGTGAATCTTCACCAAACTCTGATGCTACCGAAAATCAAGAAAACGTGGACCAAGATAAACAGGACAAGGATGTGTGGGACAAGCTCTTGGCGGAAAATCAACAGGAACTGGAAAAAGAAGCACTATTGGCCACAGAAAACTTGGGACGTGGGGCAAGAAAACGAAAAGCAATTGTAAGTTATCACCGTAAAAATATTAAACGACGTTTTACTGTACCTCTTTTAACTCTTCCTGTCTCTCTCTCTCTTTTTTTTTTTAGTCTTACACTGAAACGAAACTTAAGAACGACGACATATCTCAATTTATCACCAGAAGAAACTCTAGTGGCAGTGGGGATGAATATGATGAAGACTTTGCCGAAATTGACAACGAGGACGATGATGATGAAGAAGAAGATGGAAAAGCAGCTATTTCCGACGACGAATTGATCGAGAAAAAAAGCAACAAACGACAATCTAGCAATAAAGTGGATACTTCTGCGAACGACCCTGCCTCTTCAGTAACGGCTGATGATCCTCCCCCACCTTTAGAGGTCCACTACCAATCTTCAGCGGCACCAACAGTTACTCCTCCTCCTTCATATGATTCATACTATTATCAACATCATAATCCTATTTTTGTACCGCCTACGCCTGATTTTCGACATCATTCGTATGGTACTCAATTAGCTCGATACTATCCTATGCTTCCTCATCCTGTTTATCCCAGCCATTCTGCTCATCAACTAGCCTCTCGGCCAACTTCTCAGCCTGCTTGCGAAGCTGCTTCTAAAGACACTTCTCCAATGGGTACTCATTCTCCTTTGCGTCTTCGCCCTTATGAACCTCCTTCTCAACGAATTTATCAACAGGTCCAACATGAACCACAGGTCCAACACAAAGAACAGGCCCAACATGAATCACAGGTCCGACATCAACTACAGGTACAGCACGAACAAAGGGTCCAACATGAAATCCAATTTCGGTATCAACATCAACAGCAACAGCAACAGCAACAGCAACAGCAACAGCAACAGCAACAACCTCAACTTGGTCGGTATTATTTTCCTCTGCGGCACTATTCGCATTCTTTTGATATCCATCAGGGGTATCGTCAGCCTCATCCTGTACAACCACATCTACCTGGGGATAATACTCAACGACAAGCACCTATAGCTCCTTCGTTATCGTCACCTATCACAATGCAGCAAACGTATCCTACAGTCTCACCGTCACAACAACCATTACAAGCGGGACCGCCCACTTTTCCCGCGGCAACTACACAACCCATCTTACCATATTACCAACAACAACAAGAACATGGTAAACCACATTAGCATCCTCAACTGCAACAAAACCAGTATACACAGGAGGATCCACATTAGCATTAACAACAAGAACATCATCGAAATCAAATCATTAACAACTTTATCGTCATTTACAACAAAGATAGAGCATAGTCAATACAAACTACCAATGCATATCAGTATTATATTATAGAATTGTTTATTTATGTTGTTTGAAGCACTAGCATATACTAAGTAATAAAAACCTATTAATATTAAATATATATTCTTGTCTATTGTCTGTGGGGATAGAGGTGGGGATGAGCGGGTTAATAAAAACAAAGATAGCTATGTGCTGTCCACACACTAGGTCTTGGCTGGTCTAAATTGTAGGATAGGATGGAGTCATCTGGGGATTTGCCATGGAGAGAAGGGAGAAGTAAGGTGCTGATGCCGCCTTTTATCAGTATGTAGCAATGTTACCTACAATAAAATGTAGTTTGTTGTTCATAATGTTCCTTTCTACAGTATCGCACTCAAAGGAAGATTCACAACGGACAGCCAGCTGCATATTGGAATTAATAAAAAATAAAAGTTAGGCAGGAATGTCAGTTTGATCCTTCCCTTCCCATTTTTATTTACCACAGATTAAACCCTTACTCCAACAGTTTGGGTTACTTGGCTTTTGAATACATTGGCACAAGTGGCTTTCTGTTGGGTTAGATGGAGGTGATTGAAAAAAAGAAAAAAGAAAAAAAAACATGGCCCTTCATCGGCATTTAAAACGGGGAATCAATTTTGGCATGAATAGGATGTGGGGATGGTTGTTTTTCGGTATCATTATCTGCAAATAAATGGATGGGGGTGATGACCCTTTTTTTTTGTGATCTACCGTCAGGTTTTACTTGATTTGTACTAGTAAAAGGGACAAGTGACACATTTTGCTCAGTACCCACCTGTGTGATAAATAACAAGGAATAGAAAGTTCTGATACATAAAAGAAGCATAACGACGGTACAAAACTGTGATGCGTTTTAGTCGTTAGACAATGAAGAGGTTCGACATGTTCTATGTTATCTCCCACACTTCTTGCTGGATGATTCTCGGACTTTACCATTTTCGGTATAGCTATTCCCGACGTTGATGGGAAAAGGGCGATTTAGATGATTATCGATTAGAAACAGTAATGGTAATAAGAATGATTCAGGTACAACATGACAAGTTGATCACCTCTATTTTTTTTTTTCCCAACGCCTTTCTTCTCCACCCTGCTCGTTATCTTTGTCATTCTCAGTTGTACGACCTAATGTTTTCTACCTTTTTCCAGTGATATCATTATCCATTTGGAGTAACCAAATGTCAAACTCCGCTGGACTGTGGCCTGGTAAAGTGTGTGTCTTGGAAGAATCGTTTTTTAAAGTTCGGATGAAGTGGGCGATATTTTCTGCTCACATGATTTCAAGCTCAGTTCTACCCTCTCGGAAAAAAGAAAAAGGTACAACTAGTCTATTTACAGTATGAAGAACATCAAAATGATGCCATGATTGGTCTGATATGATTTGAGTTTTTATGTTAATAAGAATTACCTTGGATCCAGGGGGTGCTGCAATGTGGAAGGGCGTCGGGATGTGAATTTAATTTTATGAGGGGTATCTGTATAAAAACTCCATTTTCTTTTCTTTCCCCACTTTTTTCTTCTCCATTATAATTCCCATTCTACATTCACCTCAATTTTTTAACCAATAAAAATGCCTTTGAAAGGGAAAGTGTTGTTTAACTTGTCAACCACACTTGCTGCCACTGGGTTTTTACTATTCGGATATGACCAAGTAAGTATCAAAAAAATGACCTGTCTTATTTATGACCAATACTACCTCTTTTGGTTCTTTTTTTTTTTTTTTTTTTTTTTTTTTTTCTCACACTCGATCTCTCTCTCTCTTTTTTTTTAGGGTGTTATGTCTGGTATCATCACGGTAAGTGAATACATGTTTAAAAAAGATGAAAGGGTGCATTATGTATCATATTCTAATCTTTACTTTACTTATATATATCACGGAAATAGAACGATAACTGGCTAGCCCTTATGGGATATCCAAATGCTGGTACAATCGGTGCTGTTGTTGCACTTTATGAAATTGGTAAGGAAAAAAAGAAAAATGAACTTTAATGATACTATGTAGATCATTTGTGATCAAATGTCTTGAAACGTATGCTAACTTTTCTTTCAAACATAGGATGTATGTTTGGTGCTCTCTCTTGCGGTAGGATTGGTGATTGGCTCGGACGACGTCAAACTATTCGTGTGGGTGCTGTTATTTTAATTGCCGGTGCTGTATTACAAACGGCAATGATTGATCTCCCTATGGCCATTGTGTCTCGTATTATCACCGGTGTTGGAAATGGTATGATTACTGCTACTGTACCTGTCTATCAAGTAAGTACAGCTCAATATCTATGAAAAAGGGGGGTAGAGAGAGAAAGAGTAGGATTGGCACTTTACTGAACATCATTTAAAACTTATAGAGTGAAGTAGCACCGCCCAGCTCTCGAGGTGCCAATGTATGCTTCGAATGTAGTCTTCTGGTGATTGGCATGAGTTTGGCGTACTGGTTGGAATTTGGTCTTTACTTCGTTGGTGGCGAATTTGCTTGGCGATTCCCTCTTGCCTTCCAAATAGTGTTTGCTATCATTCTTTTACTGGGTACCTTTATCCTTCCCGAAACGCCCCGGTGGTTGATTTCCAAGGATAAGCATGAAGAAGCCAAGGTGGTATTGGCCAGATTATGGACGGATGAAGATACTACTCACCCTCGTTGTGTATCCGAATTTGAAGAAATCCGTGATGGTATCGAATTGGAACGTCGTATGGGTCAGTCTTCTTACAAGGAACTATTCAGCAAAGGTAAATTCAACAACAGGTACCGAGTCTGCTTGGGTATGCTCAGTCAAATCATCCAACAACTATCTGGTATCAATGTAAGTATGATCATCATATAAATATGAAAAAAAAGGGGGGGAAGGATTTGTGGTTTATTCATCAAGCTAACTTGGTTTCTTTTTTTTTTTTTTTTTTAATCAAGGCTACTACCTATTATCTCACTACTGTTTTCAAACAAGCTGGTTTCAGTACACCTATGGCGATGATGTTTGGTGGTGTCGATACTGTCGTCTACTTTATTGGCTCACTCCTACCTATATTCTTTGTTGAAAGAATTGGACGACGACCTATCATGTTATGGGGTTTACTCGGTCAAGCAGTAACATTGATTTGCCTTGCTGGGTGTCAAAAGGCAGGCCTCGATTACAAGGATGGCATTATTTCTACTCCAGGCGGTGATGGTGGTGCTGCTGCTTTCACTATGTTATACAACTTTGTCTTTGGTGCATCATGGCTTGGTATGGCCTGGCTCTATCCAGCAGAAATCTTCTCGACCAACATGCGTGCAAAGGGTAACTCTATGAGTACGGCGGCGAACTGGCTTGGTAACTTTATTGTGGCGGAAATCACACCTGTGTTGTTTGAAGGCATCGGCTTTTGGACCTATATTCTCTTTGCCTTTCTTAATCTGGCTTTTATTCCCATGGTCTACTTTTGGTTCCCAGAAACAAAAGGTCTTACTCTTGAACAAATCGAAGTCTTGTTTGCTACTGAAGATGTCAAGGCTGATGCTCAATCGATTCACAACCACTATCATGATGGTGCTCACACTAATGGTCACTTTGATGTAGAAAAGGTCGAACTGGGTGGCGACGATCAAGGTGAAAAGATTGAAACGGATCGGGCTTCTACTGGTGTTGGTGGTAATAATGCGGATTCTGGAAACGAAAGGGACAAAACTACCGCTCCTGTCGGGGATCAGAAGATCGATCAATAAATGATTCGATGGACCTGATGATTATTTGTGGCTCATTGTTGTTACCAGTAACTAGTTGTTAGTATATGTACTATATTTATTACTCTTTTATTACATTATGGTAATCTTGTAAAGTTTGATTATTGATACCATTCCCCTTCCCCTTAACTTTTTATTATAACCTTCTTTTGATTTTAAATCCCGCCATTATATCTTTTACAGTACTTACTCCCCCTTTTATACACATATAATATAAATAAAACTATTATCTATTCTTTATACTTGACATGTATTAATAAAAGTAATGATGGTACCAGAAGGCAACATCCAAATTGGAATTACAAATATGCCGCTGATTGGCGGGTTTTGAAATGTGAAGGTTTTGTGATGGATCAGATGAGGTGTACAGGACTAAAAGAGCATAATTTGAGATTTTTATTCGTATCAGACAATTGAGAAAATTAGGTTGGGTCAGGTTAGTTGAAAGTGGGTCACCAAAATGGAAATGGGTTAGCTCTGCTAAAATGGACCAAGTTTGTGAATTTGGGTCGCGGTCAGGGTAAGAGAATACCGCCATATCACTAAAAATGAGGCATTAACAACCTTTTGCCTTTGGCTATTGGATCCTGTAATAAAAATAATCAAGCATAATACAATACTGCACCAAGACAAGTGTGTGTAATAATCTTTTTTTATTTTATCTCTAAATATATAACTACAAATATAAAAACCTAAACTAAAAGACCTATCCCAAAATGTCAGCGAGTATCTAATCCATGCCTGCCAACCATCCTTTGATATGTGTTCGGATGCCTCTCGGATACGATCGCTGGAGAGTGAGTTCTTTTTAACCGATGTTGTGCTCTTGTTGGATACGTTCTTCAGCTTCGCCCAGAATTTTTCTATTGGATTCAAAAACGGTGAGTATCGCTGGCAAATAGATGATTTCATACCCACGTGTGCGAATCCAGTCTTGTACAGTTGTGGTCTTGTAGGTTGTCTAATACTAAATAGTTGTAATTGAGATTAGTGTCACTTGTTGGACAGTCAACGAAGGTTCCATATTTTAATAGTTTGGAGAAGCTTGCGTTGGTGTCCTTTATGTTCTTTGGCGGCGGCGAATCCTTCTTCCTCATTGCTGATCAAGTCGTTGTAGAGTTTGACACTTCAAATTGCTGTTGATTTTGATGGCCACATTGTCCCTGATGGATAGTTGTTTCAAATTCATGAACAAGATTAATTAGTCACACAACTTTTTCGTGGTTTTTCGTTTGTTACTTGCCAGGTTCCAATGTCAATGAAGTTTTCTTGGTTTCATCGACAACAGCTTCGCCAGATCCATCACTTGCCCTGCCCTGCCTGTTCATGGTGTTTGCAGCTGCTGGATTTCCCCAATCCATGTACGTTTGAATGAGTATTGTTTGTTGATGTGCATCAACGGAGAGAGAGAGGAAAAAACAAATTTCACTTGGCCCTCACCTGGTCCTCATAAGGTGGAATCTTTTCAAACGCCGTTCACCTGGCCCCCTTTTCCTAATCAAACCACGCTCCAATCAGCAGATGATCGTTGCAGCCTGGCTGACCACATTGGCAGTGGCGGAAGGAGAGCGGAAAGAAGACAGAGGTAGAGAGAGGATTCATCCAACCATATTGGAGGTGGAAGGAGGGCGGAAAGAAGACATAAAGGATGAAGGGAAAAAAAGTTATACCAATCATTCAAACAATGGATAAGGTGCGTCAAAGATAAGAGGTGGTCAGTGCTGGGGAAATCGTACGATTTTTAGGATTATGTCTAGATGTACAGTATATGATATATGTATCACGATGAATAACACCTATATACATGCTGAATCGTGTAAAATTTATGTCTTTTTTTTTGCCCGTTCAACCAAAATTAGCTGGACAGCTAAAATACCTACCCCAATTGGTGTTGTTACTTCTACTGCGGATGCTGTTGCTGTGTTCTTGTTGGAGATGTTGATGTTAGTAGTGCACTAAAAGCACGAAAAAAAAATGATGAAGATGGGGATGAAGATGATGATGAAGAATAAGATGAGGATGAGGATGAGGATGAGGATGAGGATGAGGATGAGGATGAGGCACACCTAGTTTGACAAAGTCAGACAATGGGAAGGAAACACTTTTATTGGGCGGTTTCACTTCGCATATCGTGATATCAAACTTGTTGATCCATGGTTTAGCGAAAGCAACCCAATCAGGCTTCAATGCCCTTGTTGACTTTTCTTCTTTGGACGTCGTCAACCATCCCTTTGTCCTATAAAACAAAAAACACTTGCCGGGATTTGAATTTTGCATGAATTTACCATTCCTGCTGTAATAGCGGTTCAGAAGGATCCTATAAGTACAAAGGTAGTACCAAGAAGAGTAGATCTTAAAATAAAGGAATCGAAAAAAGTTGTCATATTCATTTTTGTTTTTCTTTTTGATGCCTACTAACATGAGATGTCATTAATAAAGAAAGTGAAACTGATCTGCACCGTTTTAATCACAGAGTCAAGACGTGAGTTAGTCTAGTCTACCTCTTCAACGCCCACACTATTTAATGCAAAAGGTATTCCCTTTATATTTTTCACTAATGATAACAATACCAGTGATTTTAATTCACTCTATATATAGCTCGAATGTCTTGCTTAGCAGCGGAAGGCTAAAGAGAGTGTTTGCATTGACAAGAGTCATACGGGTCCACTTTATTTTCGATGTTCAAATCCCACCTTCGGACTCAAAACAAGGATTTAATTTTTCGTTGATTAGGCAAACTTTATCCCAAGAGTGGCTCTGTCAGCTCACTGATTCAAAATCTCTAAACATTGATTTTTTTTTACTTGTCTTCTTTCTTCCTCTCTCTCATTACACAATGTCTTTACTCAAAACAGCTCTTAACTTGCTCAGTCAACTGCAGCACCAACGACAACGACAATGACAACTTTGGCATAGAGTTAGGGCTAGATGTGGGGGTAAATATAATAAAGTGGGCCATATGGGTAGAGGTGAATTTGAATGAATCTGGATTTGAATCTGCATAATCAGGGGTTGTTGGGTAGGCCATGGAAACCATATCATGATGAAAAGACTCTGGATTTTTTTTTTTCAAACGTAAATTGCTCCTCTCCTAGGCTACCCCTGGCAACGACACTTGGTTTGCTGCATTTGAGAATTCATGCAGAATCGGGAACTAAATTTAAAACACCGCCTTCACTTGCATAAATCAAATCTTGTTGTTGTGAACAATGAAATGTGAGCGCTTCATTGTTTTGTACGTACCCCTGGAAGAAGAAATGGATGATTATGATGCAAAGCAAGTATACAAGTTGATGAAGGTCTGCTTTAAAGATATAGGAGCTCAAAGAATCAGTAGTCAATCGAGGACCGACTATTGCCGCCATGTCATGAAGAAAAAAAAAGGAGCAAACCAATATCAATGCCATTGAAGGGTATCTGTCTGAAATTGGACAAGTGCATAAAAACCAAGACGATCAGCACCATGTTTACATTGGGGCCTTACATGAAAGTCAGCAATACAGATATCTTCTACACACATTCTACCACCAATCCCATGGATCAAGAAGCAAAACTATGGTACGGAAAGATTCAACAACAAGGCCTATGCATCTGCGGACAAAGCATTAATACGAAACCCAGTGGATTCCAAGTTCGCATCCCGCCAAGCCAAACCAGTTGTGTTTTATGGGGTGCTGGCCAAGGTCATGGTTTAAGGATAAAAGGATACCGGCGCCAAAGCACAACCAAGTTACAACAATATCTCAAGGAAAAGGCAACAGTTCATGAAACTAATAAATAAATTACATCGAAACTATGTTGTCTCTGTGATTCTCGGGTGGTTCCCCACAGCGACAGGATAGCAACAAGCTGAATTCAGGAATCGCGATCTGTATCTAATTGCATTGGAAGAAAAAATGGATTTGCTTCGCGGGGGCGGGATCAAAATGCAGCAATAAACATTTTGAAGAAAGGAGTTTACAAACTGGCGACCAATATCGACTACCCGCATTTACATCAGCAACAGCACAAATTTTATTCAAGTACTTATTCGGTGGCAACAATTCTTGGAAAGAAAATATGGGCGACTACCTTCCGCGAGAAGGATGTGTAATGTAGTAATGGTCAGTCGCATGAACCTCTCATACCCGTATTGTCACTATCTGAACTTTTCATTCGCCGACTAATTACTTCAAAATTAAAGTTACGCATCCTTACGGTTTACCCGACCCTACTTTGTGCCAGAACCCGTTCCCCCCCCCTCCTTTTTTTGGCATGTTCTTACCTGACCAAACTTTTTTTTTTATTCTAGAAGACAATAGTAACACATGAGTGGAATGGTGTCATTTATTAAAATTAAGCTTGCTGATGTGATTTCATACTTGATGTAATTGAGGTCATACGTTTTAAAACGCCGCTTTTGGAAAAATGGCCGTGATAAGGGAAAACGGGGCCCCCATGGTTTTTAGGGTCAAATATATACGGATCCACAATATGCAACATCTAAAATGATAAATTCAATTTCCCTTTTTTAATACGGTTAATCAATCAGATGTCACTGTATGGCACGAGTAGCATTTCCTTGAGCAGCCGATTCAAAGAAAGGAATTGAAATTATTCAACAAACCTTTCCCTTCCCCCAAATATCACGTAAATTGAACCCACGCCAGGCTTTGAAAATTGACAGACAACTCAAAACTTATTTCAAAACCCGCGTACTCTTGCCTGGAACCTTGAGAGAGCTCTATTGTCTCAATGAACAAGCGATGCTAATGACAAAAGTGACCAAGTGCATTCCTTAGCCTATTTCCAACAAAGTTTACATAATGGTCAATATACCAAATCCACTGTATGGAGCAGTATAGCCTCAAGATCGTTTTAACCTGTCTTTTGTAAAAAAAAAAAAGTTGCAGAATGAAAATTGACACACAAGATAAAACTTATTTCAAAACCCGCTTACTCTCGCCTGGAATCTTAAGAAAGCTCTACTGCCTTGATGGACAAGTGATGCTAATGACAAAAGTGACCATGTGCATTCCTTAGCCTATTTGCAACAAAGTTTACATAATGGCCATTGTACCAAGTACCTTGTATGGAGCAGTATAGCCTCAAGATCGTTTTAACCTGTCTTTTGTAAAAATAAAAAATAAAAAGTTGCAAATTTGACACACAAGACAAAACTTAGTTCAAAACCCGCTTAATCTCGCCTGGAATCTTGAGAGAGCTCTATTGCCTCAATGGAGGCTGTATAGCTCAATACAGACGACTTCCTACACTGTCTATTAAATAACGTTTGTTGGAAATAGGCTAAAGAATGCACATGGTCACTTTTGTCATTAGCATCACTTGTTCATTGATACAATAGAGCTCTCTCAAGATTCCAGGTGAGAGTAAGCGGATTTTGAAATAAGTTTTGCTTGTGTGTCAATTTTCATTCTGCAACATTTTTTTTAGAAAAGTCAGGCTAAAACGATCTTCAGGCTATACTGCTCCATACAAGGTACTTGGTACAATGGCCATTATGTAAACTTTGTTGCAAATAGGCTAAGGAATGCACTTGGTCTCTTTTGTCATTAGCACCACTTGTTCATTAAGCTAGTAGAGCACTCTCAAGATTCAAGGCGAGGGTAAGCGGGTTTTGAAATAATTTTTATCTTGTATGTCAATTT
Organism: Chlamydoabsidia padenii; assembly: GCA_025330725.1. Lineage (NCBI taxonomy): Eukaryota > Fungi > Mucoromycota > Mucoromycetes > Mucorales > Cunninghamellaceae > Chlamydoabsidia > Chlamydoabsidia padenii. The sequence continues at coordinate 831,604 of JAIWND010000001.1, forward strand.
TCATTCTACAAAAGTCAGGTTAAAACGATCTTGAGGCTATACTGCTCCATACAGAGGAGTTGCTACATTGTCTATTATATAAAGTTTGTTTGAAATGGCCTATGGAATGCTCATGCTTACTTTTGTCATGAGCACCACTTGTCCATTGATGCAGTGGAGCTCTTTAATGATTCAAGGCGAGGGAAGCGGATTTTGAAGTAAGTTTTGAGTTGTCCGTCAATTTTTGTTCTACGACCCGACTTTTGTAATAAAATAAAAAAGGACGTAGAATGAGATTTGTGTTGTGATACAGAGTGGGGGTGCTTGTTGGGTTGTGCATCTTTTTGTTCAGGCAATTTAACGTCGCTCATTTTCAAGTCTGGTATGGTTTCAAATTACGTGATTTCTTGGGGAAGGGAAAGACTCGTAATTATTCATGCAATTTTAAGTCCCGCCATACGTCGTTCTAATCAATTGATAGTATATGATAATATATGATTTTTATTTAAGCTGCCCGAAGACATAATACACAGATATAAAGTAAGAGTTAGACAAGATGGTTAAGATCTATAGATTTTATAACACAAAAATACAATAGAAAGCAAGTTCAAAAGAGGAGGGGGAATCAAATGCGAGCTGGTTGTGTATACAAAAATTGATAAGTAAGGGAATGCACAAAATGTAAGTAGATAATATAATATAAAGTGATAAAAAATGAAGAGTATAAAGAAGGGTGATTGGGTAGATGGGGCCATGTTGTGTAAAGATAGTCTAGTTGCCCGGGTTCGACATATTGTTCGCACCAGAGCTTGTCAATGCAGAGAAGGTCATTACAAGTAAGACTGTTCCCAGTACATCAATGGTTGCCGTTCTATAATACAGTTGAGTGTTGGTCCCACGAAATTCCTACTTTACATTCCATGTTACTTACAAATAAGGTATCGTATAGTTATCCGGATCATAGCCCATTTTCCAACAACCCAGTGTCATCCATTTTCCAATCTTGAGACAAATAAAAGTCTATATTTGTATCGAATAGAAAAATAAAATGCCTTGTCAGTATTTCCATCATTTTTTATTTTTATTTTTTTGTTGGTTACTTACACATATCAGCGACACCACAAGGTAAGTCAAGAAGAACCAAAGGTTATAGTCCAATTGAGCCATGTCGAACCCCCATATGATAATTAAAAACACAATCTGGACAGGAATGTTCATTAAAAACAAAACCCATTCAACAGCTCCGTAATTTTCATGCGTATCCTGATGTAAGCATGTGCTGATTCGTGATGCATAGATGGATCCCAAGTTACCAGCGACACCGATCAGTACCGGAGTCAGTAGAGCCACTCCTTTGTATTTTTCCACATACTGTTCGAGCACTACACCCGCAAGACTAGATAGAAGAAGATAAAACGATGAGCAAATGTGAATCGATTGTGATTGTATATGTCCCCCTCCCACCTACCTTGATATCACCATGGCGCAAACAATTGGCGTCCAACCAACAAATAAGAGTTCCTTGAGATGCTTGTTTCTCCAAACAATATACCCAAATAAAGGAACCATTGCAAACATGGCCAGAAACACAAAAGTACTTAAAAGAGAATCTAAATGATACATGCATAAAAGAATATCAAAGGGCTAGATCTGTGATTTTGATGTGGATCAGTTTTCGCTTACCCATATGACCTTGAAGTACCACAGCACATCCAGCCAATAGAATCAAAGTAACAATATCGCCTGTTGCAGATGCCAAGGGACATGCAATGTTATCTATTTTAGACACAATGAATTAGTACATGATAAGATCTGATCTGATGAAGAGTGGCATAACATCTGTCTTACCTGGGTTGACATGGAATCGTCGACATATCAGAATCAAAGCACACATAAATACACCTAAAACAGCGCTGGAGAAGGAGGCCGATACCATGGAGCTTGAAGTCATGTATATACATTCATAATAAGAGATGACACTGTCCGGACGTGTGATGAGACCCAAAGCAAAAGAGGCAAACCCCGCTATCGCACCTGCCACCAGGGCTTGGACTTGAAGCAAAGCCAAGTTTCCGATTACCAAAGATCTTCGTACAGGTCCATAGTCCAAATCACCCATATTTGCCTATTATTGTGATTACAAAAGGAGTTAGATAGTTTATATATATGATTGGTTGTTGTCTATTACTTACAGAAGTAGAGAACCTGGAAGCCAAAATCATTTCCAAATTTCCTTTCAAGTTAAGTAGGATGGGAAGCAATATGAATAGTTCAGGTGTTTTAAGGAAGACATCCCAATGCTAATAAAAGAATGATAAGATTAGAATTATTTTATTTTATTCAAAAAGGCACTACATTAATGAGGGTGTGTTTATATGTTTTACCTGGTATTCGTCCATGAGCACACCAGCTACCACAAGTCCGATCAGTGATACTATCAAGGATGGTAAAGACTGTGAGAGTAAGACAGAATAAGGTTGAATGCGTTTTTTCCAAAGGACAAGATGGGCGTAGATATTTAAACCATACCAAATCAGATCAAAACAGTTAGAAGCGTCCATTTCGTTCAAAGCCACATGGATTCCCGAGAGAGAGAGAGAAGAAAGAAAGAAAGAAATAAAAAAAGGAATATTGTTAGTTAATATAAAATTATAATCATGTTAATAAAAGGGGATGTATGTTAAAAGGAGAGCATTTATGGTATGACAAGGAGAAGTAATGGAAGAGGTGTGATATGACAAGGAGTAAGTTGACAGTGCATATATAATATTGTATTTGACTTACGTACCTGGAATATCAAATGTTTAGGATCCATTGTCGTCAGTTTCAATTTGGTGTGTTCTTCTTCTTCTGGTGATAAAGTAGAAGCTTCTTCCAACAAGGCCTCCATGCTGTTACGATGAATGGATGCACTGCGTTTATGACCCATAGGATATGATGTATGTTCGTGTTGTTGTTGCAAATCAGGAGGCTCGTCATCTTCATTCAACGTATTCGATAGTTCAATATAGTCATGTTTTGTTTTAACGAGAGGAGACATCAACTAATATAAAGTAAACAGAAGAAGAATATATATATCTATATAAAAAAAAAAAAGGGAAATGATAAAAGGGTAGTGGGGATGTAAAAAGTGTAAAGTTGAAAAGAAAGAAAAGATAAAAATCAAAAATAAAAAGCTCTAATGAAAGGCAAAAAGAGCGCGCGGGATTTGAAAAAACATGCGGGTTTTTTAATTGGCTGTCATCTTTATTCTCATGTTGTACACTATATCGCCCATGAAATTACATTCTGTACTAAAATGAATGGTTGGTAATCTTTAATTCATAAGCCCTATATTGCTTTTATCCTTGTCGTTAGAGCATATAATACATGGCTTTTCTGCAAAGTTCGTAAGGGCTGAGACATAGGTCCCAGGTCACGGGGCTCGGCTTGTTTTCCTCGGGATACATACAATGTTTTTCATTGTGTCTATGACAACAATTTGGTTCGGACCAACTCGCCTGCATTAAAAGTCGATCTTCTAAACAGGGGTAGTGTAACATGTCACGTTGTGTTAGTCGGAATACATATAAAAATGAACACTGACATGTCTTGGAACAAGTGGTTAATCTTTTTTACATAAGAATCATAGCATGAATGGGAAGTTTATTTGCATGAAAACGATAATCTCGAGTAAGGTACAATGAAAATGTTCCTTGAAACGGAAGCTGAACCTTTTTCCTGCTATCGGCGTTTGAATATCGAAGAATTTTATTTCTCAAATCTTTTTTTTTTTTTTTCCTTCTTTCCCTTCTTGTCTTTCTTTTAATCCCGTCCCTAAAAACTATGCCTACATACACTAATCCCATTTTAAAACCAGCTCTTACTGAAAAAGACAAGGAACTAGCCATGGATGTACGCATCAAGGTGTTTGTTGACGAACAACAGTATCCACTCTATACCGAAGTTGATGAGTGAGTTGACTCACCATGACTCACATTGGCTGGCACTAATCAACTGTATCTCCTCTCTTTTTTTTTTAAAAAAAAAAATATATAGTTACTACAATGACAAGAGCAAAGTTTGGATAGCACTATGTGATAAAGTCCTGGACGATGGAACGATTAAACATCAAGTTCCTGTAGGTACCATCCGTTTGATCACTAAATCCGAAACGGTGGGAACACTAGGCCGATTGGCGGTCTTATCTGATGCTCGTGGTATGGCTCTGGGGAAGAAACTGGTACAATTAGTGTTAAAGCATGCGGCAGACCAGGGTATGAATGCTATCGTTATCGCTGCTCAACATGATAAACGAGGGTTTTACGAAAAACTGGGCTTCATCTTGGAACAAGGTGACGAAGAAGGTTTTTTGGAAGATGGTACGCTTCATCTTCGCATGTGGCATCGTGGTATTGGAAATGGAAACTAGAATTGGATAGTATTTGTAAAACTAGAATAGATAGATAATAGTAATAAAAAAAAGTATATCGGGTTTTTAATTTTAACAGGACAAAAAGATCGATACCAACTTTTTTTATTTATTTTACCACTCTCTTCCCTTTTTATCACTCAACCGATACCCCTGACTGGGCAACTATTGTGAACAACCAGTCAACATAGTCAACCTCTTTAACGAAGCAATCTTTGATACTCAACTCAAACGACGACATCAACTTGATCAACGCTTACCCTAATGTGCAATACAACATATAATGGCAACTAGGAATAACAATAATCGGTTTACCAACAAGCTCCCTTATACGACTTGGCTTTTATTCCGTTTTGTGCTCAAACTATGATGGTGATGTCCACACTGGTATCAAGCTATCTCCTTATGATGCGTAGACTTAGTAAGTATTCCTTTCTTGTAGCTATGAATGTACGTCTAACAGATCTCTTCTTCCATAGACTCCTGTGACGACAAACTGACAAGATGGATCAAGGATACTTTTGACAACCTGTATACTTTATGGTGACATATTGAGATGGGCTGGGATCAAGGTTCCAAGAACAATATAAAAAAAGATCTATATCGAGGACAGTATACGGTGGATTGTGTTTTGATGATGTATGTTTCAGCGTGATGTATCATAAGTGGTATCTATCCAAGCTAATATAACTTAATAAGTAGGTGTGGACAGGGGTGGGGCGTCGAAAAAATGTACTCATATATTTTATGTCATTTAGGTTGATTGACGAACTACGGCATGGTGGACTCTTTGTACCGGGAAGAGGACAAGATCAAGTAGTAGTAGTAGTAGTAGTAGTAGTAGTAGTAGTAGTAGTAGTAGTAGTAGTAGCAGTAGCAGTAGTAGTAGTAGTTTATTTGAAATAAAATAAATCTTGTTTGATTCAATAGTTGGGTGGGTTGTAAAATGGAAAATACAGGTGATGATGATTCACCATGTCATTAGGATCGGGTAATGGTATGATATCAAGTGATAGTACAGGCCGTTTTATGTAATAAAATATAGACGGGTATTAGATGGGATCTTCAAATGGAACAAGTTGTACAATTTGATCATCACCATCATTGCATGATCAGTTCATGATGCCAAAGATAGGGCAAGCGAGAGAGCACATGACATGAGGGATGAAGGTGGGAGAATAACTGTCATTCTAGATGATCTTGTATTACGCAGACTAGCGGGTGTTTAATCATCTATTGGGGTTTCATCAAGCATGGAAGACGATACAAGGAGATATATTTTCATTTTATTTGGGTTTAAACTGTGTGTAAAGAGAGATATTACATTAGACACTATATAAAACTATTCACAAGAAAGGTGTAAAAGGATGGGGGGAAGAGGGAATAAAGGTCTATTCTATATAGATTTTCTTTTAGGAATAGTAAGGCAGTTGATTCCAAGATAATTACAAAAGCTATTAATGACTACCACCGCCCAGCGTAAATAAGCCAACAAGGAGAAGATAAAGAAGCCGCAGATATATAGGAATTCCGATTCAGGGGTAAAAATAGGTTCACTACAGTCAGAGTGATAAAATCAATTTAGATCATCATCATCCAATCCATCCTAATCCTAATCCTTGGTATCCGTTGTTTTCTTTACTTACATTGCATTCAAACGAGGAAGATTAGAGATCACCGCGCCACCAATAAGAGGGACCATCAATACTGTAAATCTTGGGAAGCGTGATTTCGTCAAATGAGCCAAGATGATTTTAGATGCGATCCTGCCAAATACAATACCAACCGTGATAGCGTAAAGAATAAAGTGATGATGAGATAGAATGAATGAGTAAGGAGAGAGTGCCCAAGATAAAAACGCAATCGAGTAGACGGCCATTGTCATGTTTTGGACCACCATAGTACGGACAAAGGGCTTGTTGTTTTTACGACAAGCTTTATACATGGCATAGAAACTATTAAAAAGGTATAAAGTCAGTATCAATATCAGTTGTTGTTTTTTTTTCCATCCCCTCCACCCACCCGCCCAACTTACCAAACCGGCAAATGAGTAAAAAGAGCCATTAGACCAGTCCAATAAATCAAAGCATGAGACACAGAGAGAGAGCCAATAGAGGAAGGAAGAGCCAGTTGGGGTAGATAATAGTTCACAGGACGAGCATAGACAGAAGGACCATAAATACCACTGATGATAAACAGAATACAAGTCAAGATGACACCTTCAGTTGGAGCATTCACATAACCAAGATAGAGTACACCCGTATGATATTCTTCAGCCGTTGATATGTAAAAGCCTCCCATAGCAATCGCATAGAGTACCACAGCTATTGGAGAATGACCCAGTCCAATCCCAGCCGCTTGCAACACAGCCGCAAACGAGCAGTTCAATGCGTCGCACCCATGATCAAATAATTCACCTAATGGACTACTGGTCCCGGTTCGTCTGGCTTGTTTTCCATCCACATTGTCAAAGGTTGAGTAGAGCCACATTCCTGCTGCAAAACTAAAGTAGATCCAATGAGGTCCTTCGCCATCCATGCTGGGTGTAAAGATTACGGCAAAAAGGACGTTGATTATCATAAACATCAAGCCAATCAACGTAATAAGATTAGGTCTATAGTTTGATATAAAAAGAAGAAGAAGAAGAAGAAGAAGAAGGGTCAGTAAAAGTGGTAAGGATGATGAGTATTTGTTTTCTTACGCCATCCATAAGGGAAAGAGCTCGATCACAGCGTTCCAGTAATGACAGAGGACATATTTAGAGGTAAAAGATCGATCAATGGCAGCATATTTATATAACTTGAGGTTATCCAGTTGTTGTTGAGATAAAAATTCTGGTGCAAAGAGTGATGGCATGATGACGAGTTTGTGTGGAGGTCACCAAAAACAACAAAGGTGGGGTAGAGGAAAGGAAAAGAGAAAAAGAAAATTTTTGATTCCCCTGAAAATAAAGGCAAAAAAAAAAAAAAAAAAAAAAAGCTGGTGGCGGGAATTGAAAAACAGTGTGCAGGTCTGTTCGGGCAACCATTGAAAAGAATAAAAAAGCATGTAACACAGCCTCCCCAAAGGTTGGATATTCACGTGCTTTTTTTTGCTTGTCCTTATTTTGCTCATTCATGCATTTTGGGAGATTCGTTTTTTAAGATTCATGCAGAAAGGAGAAAGCTTTTGCTATGCATTCTATCGTCTTTCTTTCTTTTCTTTCTTCTCTTTCTTTCCCATCTCTTTCCTTTTCGACCTTCTCTCTCCCAATAGAATGAAAGACGATGAGATTCATTGGTCTGATTTCAATACTTTTCCTGACATTTGAGTCCGCCTATCCCCAATCATGTATCACTAATTACAAGTCCGACGTTTACCGCTTCGAGACCAATGCAACCACGATCAAAGCGTTCAAGTCAGATATACCACATCACACCAATAAATCTACCATCCCATGGAAATTTGACTCTGAAACTCAGCCAGGAGCCGCCTCCCTATTCTCGTGCATCACTGTTCATCAATTCGCTTTCCTCCTAATCACCCCCGCAAATAAAGATCACAGAACACAAGAGACTCGGGATATAAACATAGTCGCCTATAATTACGATTCTCATCTTTGGCATTCGGTTCCCTTGGATCTTCGCTTAATCATGCACCCTTGGACCTTGCTTGCTTTTGCTTGGCGTCAACAGTACATCATTTACAACACGCAAAGAAAAATGGTTTATTACTTTAATACTCAAACCTGGTCATGGTATTCATCTGATGATCAGCGTTCTTTTCTTGCCCCCTCCACTCCTACGACCACGACCCCTGAAATAACGGTGGTGAGTACCACCATGTACTATTTGTATAATGATGATACAGATGCTCATAAAAACCACATCTACATGTTTGATTTACCGACGGGGAAATGGAAAGGTTATTTTGCATCGTTTTGGTCCAATACATCATCTTTTGTTTTAGCATCGTCTGCTCTCGACAATGCATTGTATGTGATCCCGAGATCCAATAATTTCAAAGACCGATTAATGCGAACCATTCATTTAGGTTTGGATCCACCCATTCTTGTGGTTCAAACCCCGGCAATGTCCTTGCCTAATTCGAACACACTGATCAGTTTGCATAGCATACAAGGCAGAAATGGGGAACAAGTGGAAGATGGGTTGATACTATGTAATGATACTACACTGGTATTTTATCAGCCTTCTAATAATACAGTTATGGGGATTTATGGTGATACGGGCATTTCCATTCCTGGCGCAAGTGCCGCTCCCCCTCTTCCTTCGTCCCCACCGTTTTGGTCCACTTTTGAAGGCCGTCGTATCGAGGTAGCTCTGGGGTGTAGCCTAAGTATCGGGATGATTCTTGTTACTGTGATTGGTATGGTGATTCTTCAACGGCGGCGACGGCGACGGCGGCGACATTATCAGCAAAATCAATTGGAATCAGCCCCTGCAGAAGTAACGGATCATGAAGAAGAACCTCAGTCTCAAGAAGAAGAAGCAAGCTCTCATGATGAAGAAGAAGATCAAGCCGACTTGCACCAAGAAAATGAAAAGGACATCTTCCCCACTCTGCATGAAGAAAGGGCTCCGACTACAGCAACAGAAACAACAACCACACTACCATCACCCTCTATGCAATCGCTATCTTTTCTGATCCGTGACAATGCCATGGTGTGGGGTAAGAGTGTTCACCAATTATTGGCCATGATTGCATTTCACCATGACAATCCACCACCCACCACCCTCTCACGCAGCTCATCCGATTACCCATCAATGATTAAAACCTCGACCACGATCTCTGCCTTGGCCAAGTCATCCATGATTCTCTCGATCATGTCAGCTTCTTCCTCATCAAACTCATTTCTGCATAATATTAAACCGCCGACACCTGTCCAACGCCGATCATTAGATATGGCTTGTCCATTGCCACGGACTAATTCAGGTCAAGATGAACCTTCTTCTTCTCATCTTCCTTGACTCTTTTAGTATGACATGAGTTTATAATGTGTATCCGATTCTTAATTAATAGTATATGATATCACTGAGATGTAAATCTTTTTTCTTTTGTTACAAATTTGGAATCGGCGTTTGAAAATTGGATAGGGGGTGGGGTTCAAAAAACCTTTCCTTGTGGTTTTACATTTTCTTTCTTTTTCTTTCCCAACTTTTTTTTTTTTTTTTTTTTTTTTGTTTCTGATGGAACTACTTTTTCTTCTTCCCCTGTCTATACCATTACATAAATATTCTTTTAAATTGTTCACCACCATAGCCACGAATTATATCAACATAGGGTAGTAGACATTCCCACGCACACATACACACACACACTCTCTCTCTCTTTATCACTTTATATACAAACTCATGTACGCACCACAGCATGCTCACATCCCACCGACGGATCTTCAACAAGTAGTCGACGCTGTATCTGGTCCACTGTATCACCAACAACAAGTCACTCTTCCACCTCCACATTATCAAAGCTCAACTAACATAGGGGTGGAATCCAAACAGACCAACAATAACAACAACGGCAGCGGTGGCTATACACATTCTTATCAGCCAGTGAAACAAACACCAAGCACGAATGATTCTCCTCCAACAACTTATCAATTAGCTGACTTTGCGACAAATATGATCTATCTATTGTGGCATGTTCGACAACCTGCAATGTTAAATCTTCATATGACGTCGAAGCAACACAACTATGTCTCTGCCCAACTTGGTAACTTTCCTGCTTTGCTTTTATCAAAGGAGTCTAATTCGGCATTTCGCACGTTTTGTCAACAGGTAAAAAGAAGAAGAAAAAAGTGATATGATATCATTAAACAATACTTAATCTCTCTCTTTGACTTTTTAATAGGTATTGGCAGCCACTCAATTGTCTGAATCTGTGGTTATTCTTGGTCTCAAATACATTGCCAAATTGCTTGATACAAATCCATATATGCAAGGAGCCGATGGATCAGAATACAGACTGTTTATTGTGTCACTCTTATTAGGCAAGTCATTTGTATAATGTGGTTTATCCTTCCTTGCTAACTTTTTTTTTTTTTTTTTTTTTTTTTTTTTTTTTTTTTTTTTTTTTTTTTTAATACCCCGGTAGCCAACAAGTTTAACGATGACAACACGTTTACGAATAAATCATGGTCGGACATATCTGGAATGAAACTACATGAATTGAATGTCATGGAACTGGAACTCTTGACTGCTGTGGATTATCGGCTCTTTATACGGAAGGAAGAATTCGATCATTGGAAGGCAGGGCTTTTGTCTTTTATGGCTCAGCTACAAAATGCGTCCATGATGCAGGAACAACAACAGCAACAAATGATCGACTCTTCTCTTTGTAATACAGAATTATTCTTACCAGCAACTTTGGATCCAGCATCAAATACGTCAAGCAACAATAACAACAATAACAACAATGCCGCCTTGACTCAGCAACAACAGCAGCAGTATTTTTATCTTCTCAGTACAACTGTCCAGCCTGAATTACAAATGCAACTATTGAATACACCAGTTGCTCGTGTACCGTTAAGAATTCCGCCTTATCCTGTTTATATGCCTGTATCATCCACCAACTCAATACCATCAACTGCATCAACTACACCAACCATTTCCTTACCACCTCCAGACATGGTGCCTACCAATACAGTATTCCCGTCCTCACCATCTTCAGCATTGTCACCATTCTACCAGCAAACCTATACAAACACACACTTGCCAACGGAATCATCTTATTATGACACTCCTCAATCTTGTGCATCAGCAATAGCAATGCCACCAAATCGATCACCACAGCCAGCACTATCAATGTCATCTATACCAAAGAACTACTCTTCTTTTTATTTAACGCCACTGAACAACAATGATAATAATGCAACTAGATGGAATAGCATGGGATTATCAGATCAACAACAGCATCATCACGCACATCATCACCAGCAGCATCAGCATCATCACCGGGTCTACAGGCCTTACCAGCGTCCAGCAATACATACTGACGATCAACGTCCATTCATGGATTATTACACATGTAAAACATTGAATGCAGGAAAAATGAACAGCAACAGTGGCCCTCCTAATAATAAAGATCGACTTTTAGTGCAACAACAAAGATCTACTAGACCAAGGTCTTACTCCAATCCTTTTCCGTCCCATCTTCGACAACAACAACAAACGGTAATATATATAGAAAAGGAAAAAAGAAAAAGAAGGACAGAATTGTTGTTTTTCTTTTGCTTTGCTTTATGTTGACGACTCATGATTTCTTTGTTTTATATAGACAAAACTTTATCCTCATCAACAGTGCCGACAGCCATCACATGACGATTATATCTACCAAGATTATCAACAAACAGGTACTGATCCATCATGTATACAGCATGATCGTCATCTTCAGCAAGAACAACAACAACAACAACAATATCAGCATCCGGAACCGCGACGATACCCTTGATCATCTAGTATATATAGTTATTTAGTTGATAGCATTTGTATAAATAAAATCACATTCACAATTTAATAAATACTTGTTGACATGTCATTCTGTATGTGATGGGATGCGGTACCACATGACGCTGGAAGGAGTAAACTAAGGGGGGGGGCAACTGTGATCACTTCGCATGAATGCAATGTGAAGTAGGAAAATGATCAGGCGACCTTCTGCCAAATGAATTGACCGGGTGTCTTAAACAGAACTCTTTTTGTCTCTCTCATGTCAATTCATCTGATACTTGTCTCAAAATAGATCAGTGCGCGATGAGGGGTTTTTTTTTTCATCTTCTTGTAAATAAGCTCTAACGAAGCTTTCAAATGTAAAAAAAAAAAAAAAAAAAAGATCGCCTGACCTTTATCTTTATCAAATAGGAGTTTAATTCACTCCTGTATATAGGATGATAATCCAACGAACCAGCCCAAGCATACCTAGTGAAATTAGCATGAATGCTGGATTTAAAAAAGTGTCGGGATATGAAAATATGCTTCTGGGGGTTTTTTTCAAGTGGCATCGTGTAACTCTTCCAAGACAACAAATGATCAGGATGGGAGAAAAAGTGACTCGGAAGGTCATTCATGAGGTTGTTTTTGCAAGTCGGAATTCGGGATTAACAACAAACAATGCTTGTGTAATTTTCTCTCTGTATTGGATTGTATATATATATGTATAAAAAAAAACGGGGGTGGAGGAAAGATAGGTGACTACCATAAGAGGTAACACCCTGTTAGTTATAAAAGCCCTTTTCCATTCCAACTTTTTCTCTCTCTTTCTTTTTTGAACTGTATTGGGTTTTTTTCCGGTGCTTTGTTGTGATTTGATTTTCAAAAACAATACTTTTTCATCAGACGATTCTTTATCTTGTCATTGCTGTTCCTGCCAATTATCAAAGCTATCATGGTCGATAATCCTAACCATTTCTTATCCCTCAATCAACCCATTCATCGATCCAGCAATTTAGATAGAATTGTCTCCATGTGGTCAGGTAAACATAGCAGGGTATTAAAAAATGGGGAGTCGGGGTTTGAATCTGCATGAACGGTGTCGATTGACTGATCTGATTCGCCTTTTTTTTTTTTTCTACCTTGACCTAGTTTTATCAAAATGTAAGAATCACTTGGAAGATGGAGCGAGATTGGAAAATTTGTCATGGCGGTTGTGGCATCAAAAGCAACCACACCATTCTGTACAACCCATCTTGTCACTGTCAGGTGGTGATGATTGCCACGAGGTCCCACAAGAGAAACAAACCCAGCACGATCATGTGCCTGAGGAAAAAAAAGACTTTGCCTTTTCGACCAAAGCAAACAATGCCTCACCCACACATTCGAATCCCGACAACGCCCCTCGTCAGACGAGTCGAACCACTACCCCTTCTCTATCAGATTCATATCAACAGGAAGATGATGATGACGATGATGACTATCTTTATGATGATGAATATGATGACGATGATGATATTTATGATGATGATGATCTATATGATGATGATGACAATTATATTTACGAAGAGGAAGAAGAATCCAAGTTCATGCATCGTCGCCGTCTCGATAAACTCCGCTCATCACCAAATCAGCATTATTTTCAAAAGACATCACCCCAACCTCTCACTAAACAGCCCTCTTTACTGTCTGCTTTATTCAAAACACCTCCAAACTCATCATCATCATCAGTATCAATCACTACTTGTCGATACAATCCGTCTTCTTCCAATGATCGTGTCCAACCCAATGCGCCTGATCACTTTTTGAAAAAAGAATGGACGGAAAGTTTACGAAAGAATGTGTTATGGGAACATGTCCAACAAAAACCATTCTACACCAATTGTCGTTCACAGCATTCTTCTTCCTATTATCATCACCCTCCTCCTCCTTCTTCTTCCTATCAACCACCTGCTAATCGCTATCATCAGCAACATCAACATCATCAGAATACTAATAGTACTAATAATAACAACAACAACAACAACAACATTAATAATAATAGACCTCCATCCAAGAAAACCATATTTCCATCGGATCAAGGATGGCTGGAAAGTTTCCATGGATGGTGACAACAAAGTATGTAGCAGTAGTTTACCCCCCTTCCCCTCTTTTAATCCAATCATCATCCTTCCATAAAAAACATATACAACATTATAAAAAAAAACAAATAAATAAATGACTGGTTGTTTATTTTTTAATCACTTATCATCTGGCCTATTGCATCTAGGCCTTCTGTGGTCATGATCCAAAACAAGTGTACACACAAATGTGGCGAATTATCACATATGATGACAAACATGACCGGTTGACCCAATTGTGGATAGTCCCCAATGCAAAAAAAGTTTATTTCAAGTCTCGACGATTCATGCAAGTCTTTTTACAATACCCATTTTTTGTTTTTATTGATAAAAAAAAAAAATGTATACATCACTAAACCACTATTACTATTTACCAGCCTTGCCATCCTTCCAATTGAGCTTCAAATAGTTCATCTTCGGCACCTTCCAGTAAGGTACAGATCGGCGTGAAGGGAGAGAGACCAGAATCCTTGAGATAGTCTTGAGCATATTGTAAACCATGCCGGCGTTCTTTACGACTGGCATCGCGACCCACCCAGACAAAGATTTCATGTGACACATCCAGGATAAACACATCTTTACTATCAAACAAGTCTTTGCTGATTTTGCCTTGAGCCACCACATCCAGTTTCAAGCGACCCAACAAACCAGAATGGAGACGCAACAATCGGTGTTCCCGTTCGGATTCCACAGTCGTTTCATCTTCGTCATTAGTATCATTCACTTGTTCTTCTTCAGCCGCACCCAATGCATCCCAGAATGCCTTTTGTCCACCAGTGTTTTGTTCTAAATTCAAAAAGTTGGTTCAATTAGATCATTTCTTCTTCTTTTTTTCTTTCTCCCCCCTTTTACTTACCGATAACCACCATTTCACCTTTTCCATTGCGTTCACTGATCAATTGAGCAATGAATTCAGCAGCCTTGGCCTTTTCCACCCCACGAGATTGAGCACCTTGCCAAGAGAAGATCACATCGCCAGTATCCAACACAAACACAGCATGGGCATTCAAACTGGAAGCATTCAGGGCCACTTCGGAGATCACTACTGCATTTTGAGTACGAGTGCCTTGAAGAGAGCTGGGACGATGCACACGGAGTAATCGAGTATGGAGTTCTTCTTCTTCCACATGATGGAATCCACTGTCAAAGCCACCTTGTAAGTAAGTCAGCGTACGGAAGTAGCTCTTGAATTGACTGGATTCGTATTTCTGGACTTCACGATGCTGAGTCGCCAAGGAATTCAAAACTATATGATCAATATATAAAAATGAGTTAGTACCACAACTTTTTTCGTTGTTGTTCAGATGGAAGCTCTATTTCAACTTACAATCATCCAATTCCACAGTTTTATAGGCTGCCGTTCCTGCTTCGTCTTGAGTGGTTTCTTTGCCAAGCCAGAAATGGATATTGTGGACCAATGCGTCGGATTCCTTTTTTTGCGTTGTCTATAAAAGAAGAGCAGTGAGCATTAGTACCATTAACCTATTTAAAGTAGATTGCCATTACCTTGAGAATAACATAACTATCACCTTGATAGAATTGACCTAGTTGTTTCTTGGGTACAGGAAGTAAGGTAAAGTTTTGCACACGCCAAATCCAAAGTCCACTATGTTTTGGTAACAGTAAGGGTCAAGTTGGCATATTAGCGTGAATACCGAGTTTTACTTACGGTTCGTGACCAATGGGAGAGCCTTCATAGTTCCATGCCGTTTCTAATGCACCTTCTTCTTTACGATGTTGCTTTTCCAAATCAGAACCAAAGTTGGCCAAATTAGTTTCATCAAGTCCTAAAAAAAAAAAAAAAAAGAGAGAGAGAGAGAGAGAGTGGTAAGTATACATTCAGTGACATCCCTCCTAATATCATTACTATCACCATTTACTTACTCCAAGTAGAATTGCGAAGCATGATGATTATCGACTGAATCTTTTTCGAAAAGAAAGAGAGGAAAAAAGGCAACCGGAGTAGTCTATTTAAAAGGTCAAAAAAAAAAAAGTTACACCAAAGTCCTAAGGCCAATTTTCAAATCCCGATTATGTGCGTACTTTATTAATCGAAAAGAGTATCAAGAATACACTCCAAGATAAATCCTTTCCTCAAGATTCCCCAAATAAATGCAAACATTGTTTATATGGATATAATTATAACCTTTGATTTAACTGATTTATTTCGTTGAAACAAGACATTCATCGATTTCCACACATGAGCGTATTTAACCTAAAAAATGAGAGGCGATTAAAAGCCCTACCTCCTACTGATTTGCGGACTCACATTAATCATGAATCTATCTCAACATAAGCAAGGAGAAAGAGGAGGGGATAACTATTGAAATTGAACAAGTAGTTTTGAACAATACCTACTCGATTTTTATATGCCGACCGCAATTTCAAATCCCGCCAACACCTGGATTCACACTGCTTGATTATGCTTACTCCTTTTTTTTTCACTCTGACTTTTGCCTCCCTTCACATCTATCCTCCCCCTGATCAATTCATTGATGGGCAGAAGTGTGATTAGTACATTATTTTCTTTTACCCTTTCACGATGTGAAAACAAAAAGGAAAGAGTCGCCATTGCTGTTGGGAGAGAGAGAGAGAGCAAAAGTGACTGGAGGCTATTGACATAAGATATCATGCTTTCTATGATTCTAGAACGCATAGAAAAAAAGGGGAGGGGGTTATCTTTTTTCAAGGGGAAGGTTTTGCAGTGAACATACAACCAGGCAAAGAAGCAAGGAGGCGAGGTGATGATGATGAAGTGTACGATTATCCTCGACGTTTTTATCTTTTTTCTCCAGTTTCTTTTTTTTATTTCTCTCTTTTTCTTTTTTTTTGTATGAAATACCCATAGACTTTTGCTTTTCCCATAAAGATATATAGACAACTTGATATGATCGGACCTCGTCTTGCTTTTGCAAGTCTACTTATTCTTTTAGTACAATCCATTGTTTGCTCTGCTTCTTTCGGCAAACGAGGTATACTTATATATATACTTGAGATGGGTATTTTTTGTTCACACTCTTTCTTTTAACAGATGATCCCATCCCAATACCATCATCACAAGGTAAAAACGAGAGATCATCACCCATCGGCATATGAATCATTTAAAACCCGCCTCCTGATTTTTTCTTTTTCTTTTTCTTCTTCCTCAGCCAGCTCTATACCTTCCCCCATTCCCAGTAATTCAGCACCATCACCTATTCCCAGTAATGCAATTAGCGCCATTGCACCGTCACCTTCAGGTGTCAGTCTTGTCAACAACACTAGTGGGATACTAGTCGGAGGTGCCGTCAATGGAACCTCCCTGGTGAATGGCACAATAGCATCAACCAACAACAGTATCAGTAGTGGAGCTCAACAACCGAACGGAAATCCATTTGCAGGCAAACCAACATCGGCTTCATTCGCCAACAATATTCCACCCGCCTACCTCACCTGGAAGAAGCCGATTCCCAACCAAACCTTCCCTCCTCTCTACAAGATTGGCGTTTCCAACATGACCTTGGAGTGGACTGTTGATCCTAATGCACTCAAGGTCCAACCTGTCAATCTTACTGTTGCTCTGGCTAATCCACAAAAACAAACCATTACGGCAGCCATTGTGGATGGGACCGCGACCGAGGCTTACTGGGATTTGGCCAAGATGGATCCACATACGCCATTGATGGTGGGTTATTATACAGTGCTGGTGTATGATCAACGTGGTCCAAAAGCCTTTCCAAGTCCAGGCTGGCTCATGCCTGATTCAAGATTGATTGTGGCTCTTTACAGTACTGAAGCCTATGTGGGTCGAACTGATTGTAAGTACATTTTGATACACACTATTTTATTAAAGTGCACATGCTAACTCCCTCTTTTTTTTTTTTTTTTTTTTTCTTTTTTTTTCCTTATAGCTATGTTTTGTCCAACTTGCTATGTTGGTTCGGGTGAAAGCATGTTCTCCTCTATGCTGTCACTTTTTACAGCCTTTGGTGTGGCCCTCTTGACATCCGCCTTGTTTTTATTCTCCATTTTACAATAGTTTAAATCCATCCTTAGTTATAGCACATACTCTTTTTAGTTTTTAGTTTTCATATTTCTACCTTTGACTATTGATGTAATCCCCCACATATCCACTTTTAAATAAAGCTTTGATTACCAATGCTATTATTCCAATAATTTATATTGTTTGAAATCGACTTTGACTTTGTAAATAGCATATCTTCTGTAATATTTGTGGGATTTGCTTTGGAGACGTTACGGAATGTCTTCCGTGCGGGATTTGAAATCTCCAAACGGTCAGGGCTCAGGCAAACACAATTGAAACCCCGTCGAAAGCGATTCATTCATGTCAAAAGTACAAGTAGAGTAAATAATACACAAGCTGATCAAAGCGTCTTTGTTTTATTGATTAATTGATATTCTATATACAGAGTTTTATTTTAAATGATTCAAAAATGTACAGTAAATGTACAAAATAAAAGTAAGAGATGACAAAGTAACTGGATAAATGACTAATAACTACAACAAGACCAGATCCTAGTCCACAAATTCCAGAGATACGTTTTCAGGCCAAGATTTCCTGCTGATTTCGCCGCCTTTGTTCCCTTCGTCGTTCGATTTCGAGCATTCTACCATACAAGACACCTGTATCCGTCCCACGCCTAGGTTGGAGAGTCAAGAATTTTGGCATTGGTCGTTCTTCAAGATCCAGTGAGATGTTGATTCCTGGCAACAAGAAAAAAAAAAAAAGTGAGTTCCTGAATCTCCTTTTTGTGTCAAATCTACATACCTGCTTGTAAATGTTCAATCCAAGAGATCATTTCATCAAGATTAGAAGTCTGGAAGAGATATTGCATTCCATCGTATCCTGTTGTTAATCGCAGCACAAAGGGTCGTTTCATGTAATCAATAGCCCGAGAGGCATCAGCACCAGCCAGAGATAGAGTACACTTTGGCTCCTTGCCTTTAGTCGACCAAAACCATGTCAATGGATATATCCTCAACACAGTTCCCCATAATTCAATATAAACCCGCCTAATTATAATTATAATAACAAAAGTATGAGTATTGTCACTTTCCCCCCCCCTTATGGTTCATGTAGCTTACCTCCAAGATCTTGTCTTTTTGCCAGCCACACATTGTTCCATCTTCATATTCACCTTGGCCATTTTATATACGCTGCAATGATAGGCTGGTAAATCTTCTTTTCCTTCTTCTTCCCTAGGTAAAATGGCGATGGAGCGTCGGTTTTGCCATTTTTGTGTTGCACGGGTGTATGGATCGTCTTCTTCCACCATGTTGCCATAAAGTGGTGGTGGCGGTGCTGTCATTTGTTGTTGTGGCAAAAGGATCGGCATGGACATAGGTCGGGGTCTGCGTACCTGTCGTTGATTGATAGGAGTGGTAAAGTAAGGTGGTGGAGATAGAGTGCAAGGTGTTTGTATACTGCTGTCACTACTGCCACTGCTAACGCTATAAGTATCGTCATTGTCATTATCGTAGTGCTGATTGGTATAGATAGAGGAAGTATAAGAATCGGACGCGAGCGATGGTGTCCCTGTTGTTGCGGGGTGGGTCGATTGAGGTGGTAAAGGTTGTTCTAGGTGTATGTTATTGTTTCCATGCTGATTTGTTCCTTTTGTCGTTGGGTTCCAGCCTTGTAATTGACGATCAATAAACACCATGGCTTTCGTTATTGTATTTTGGAAGGCCACATGATACAACTGAGTGGACACAGAAGCTGGATCCGTCATGTGAAGGTGAGTAGTAAGGGTAAGGGTGAGAAAAAAAAAACAGGGGTAGGTTCAAAGGAGTGGTGGACAATAAAAGACAAAGGAAGAGAAACAAAAGAGGGGAAGAGAAGGAAGAAGAGAGAGAGAGAAAGATGAGAGCGCTTTTTAGTAAAAATTCTTTATTTGGAATAGCGGGGTTTTCTACTTTTTTTTTTTCCCTGGCTTGAATGATGCAACTTTTAAATACATGTTCATGCTGGTAGGTTGGAATCACATGGAGAACCCAATAGAACCCAATAGATAATCATCAAAATTTATCTATATGTTTACTTTCAATGACTTTTACGTTAAAATGTACACACAAAAAAGGAAAATCATGATGAGCATTGTGGAAGATGGACGAGGATGCCTTGCCCTGACTTTGATTCTTTTCATAAATGTCAACTGGATAAAGATCTACCATGTTCTAGTCTGACCATATGAACACAAATAAGCCGAAACACGGAAGCACCTCTTGTGCCACATTTAACTAGACCTGAAAGTTTATCCTTACTATACGGCGATAATTTCAAATCCCGATAGACCCCCAATCTCATTTCATCTTAAAATGGACGATACATGACTTTCATCTGTTTGATAAACTTATTGTATCTCATGCACTTCACAAGTCATTCTCAGGTATCGAAACAATCTAACACTTCTCTAGTCTCTGATATGTGAGCAAATCGAACTTTTTGTTTGTATTGACATCCATCAGAACGCCGTTCTACGATGCATACCTACGTAGTACGACCTATACATTACTATCAACATTACTCTGGGTAATAGTTATCTCATGGCGGGAGGTAAAAAGATTATCCAAATCATTTTTTTTTCCTTTGATTTATCATGCAGATTAGGAGCGCCTATTGAAAAGTCAAACACCGATGAATGCGGGTGTTCGTTCGGATACACGTCCCTGCAAGTACCAAAAGACTATGTTTAGAGCTTAGATAAGAAAAAGGAACGGGAATAATTGTTTTTTTTTTGTGGGGGGGGGTCCTGTATGATAAATCAGGAGATGGAGTAGATCTGCATGAATGACAGACTAGTTTTTTCATTACGCTGTTACGTAGAATCAACATGATGCAAGTCATTGTACTTTTTAAACTTCATTCCTAAAGTGACGGTATAATTCCCAAGTTGTAGATGTATGTATAACAGCAATGCAGTTTCAGATGCAGATGTCAAGTGTATGAATTAAATTGGTAAATACATAAACTATGATTGTTACAGACTATCCTTTTTTTTGTAAATGTCTTTTTATACAATGAGCAAGTCCAGCTCGCCCATAAATAGTTTATTGATAATCAGTAAGATAAAAAGTAAAGATGGAGTTATCTACAATTATATACTAAAAGGGACTATTGATCTACATAGCCAAGTATAAGAGAGAGATATGATATGTGAGAGGGGAGAGACAACAGGGATGATCATACTGTTCAAATAAAGCCAGCATTTTCTCGGGGAGGCATAGCAGGAGCAGGAAGACCAATGGAAGCTTCACGGCGATGGCGTGTCGGCAAAGAAGTCTTCTGGACAGGTAGAGGAGCAGACTTGTTCAATTCAGGTACCGGTCCGTCGAAGATCTCCATATGGTTGAGAATGAATTCTATACACCCAATTTTGTGATTCACCACCATGTCTTGCGTTTCGTCGGTATGCCGCATCAGTGTAGGTCCAAATACTACTGCCAGGTTCTTAGCTGTCATCAGGTTTTCGTTGTTTTTAGAGTTGATCCTAAGTATCGAGGAGAAAAAAAAAAAAAAAAAAAAAAAGTAATGTCAGAGAGAAAAGATATATACCCAGTCAGACTTACTTTGCCAAGTGCTGCATGAGATACTTGAGAGTGCGATAGTGTTCCACTGGTATAACATGGAGAAGTTTGCGGAATTCATCGACCTGATACTTGTCATCTTTTGTCACTAGAGAGAAGAAAAAGAAGAGAAGGTCAATATACATGGTCCAAGTTAACACTGTATGTTTCCACTTACTGATCACATCCACCCACTTCTGGTGATGTTCAGATGTAAACAAAGGGTTGGGTAGATCACGGAAGTACTGCTTCAGCACACTGGTCACCGCACACAAGTCGTTCCACTGGTCTTCGTTGCAGAGATCAACTTCTTCGTTCTGTTCAAAAGCTTGCTGGATCGATCGCATTTGATTAACACCACCTGATTTTCGATAGATGCCTTCATAATCCATACCACGTTTTTCCACAGCTTCAATACATTTTTGGACCACCAATGGGATTTGAGTGCCTTCCAATTGGACTTGCTTGACAAGATCTTGTCCAAACATTGACACTAGACAGATAGAGTTATAAAAAAGAGACATGTTAGAATAAGATTGAGCGGTTACAATTTCTTCTTTCCCCTTACCTTTTGGAGATCCGTCTGCATTCACTGAATCGACGTTTGATTTCCGTTGACATGTCAAAGTGCGATAAACGCATTTTGTATGGCAAACGATGAGACATTCTAATGATAAAAAGTATGTTAGTCAATAGACCTTGTCAGTCAAAATTATCCACTGTACCTTGACATTTCAATTCGGTTCCACGCCAGATCTTGTCAGTACAAACATCGCATTTGGTAGGTCGCATAAACTTGGTATAATTGAAGAGATGGTTGCCTACACGTAGTTGTCCTTCCTGAGATTTCTCTACGACCACAGGTGTGTTGGTATCATAAGGAAGACCGATCAAATTGTCGTCGTTGCTGGTTCCATTATCTTCCCCACCAATTCGTTTGCTTCGGTTTCGTCTAAACTTGAACCGACGGGGAGGTGCCACTGATGCGATGTTGAAGATATCTCGTTGTGCCGTTAGTTTTGGTGAGACCACCTGTTTAAGCTGATTATCCAGTGATTGTCGCCCACTGTTGGATTCACTTGGTGTATTTACTGTAGGTTCGTCCGCCAAAAAGCTTGTGCCTGCCATCACAGCAAGAGCTTCACGTTCACGTTCGGTCATGCGTCGAGACAAATCATTGTTGAGACTGGAGAGTTCAGCGTTCTTGGTGTTGAGCATAATCATCTCGGTGATAATGTTGTCGCGCGCTTTCATAAGGCGAGTGTATCCCAATTTGGCATGGTCCGTATCATGTTGGAGTGACAAAAGTTGCTGTTGATGTGCCGTCGAGAATCGGTCCCATTGTGACATTCTATGCCTATCAATATATAAAAAAAAAAAGTGTGTGAGTATTCCAGCTATATTCCATCACCATTCTGATGTTACCTTTCAATTTCACTAATAATAATATCGCGTTGTCTTCTCAAGTCATTCACCGACTGATTCAATTGGGCTTTAAGGTTGTGAAGTCGTGTCAGTTCATCCTTGGTGTATTGCATGAAATCAGCTGGACCAAAGATACTGAGTTGCTGGTGGAAGGCCAAGTCATGTTGTACTGCTGTTAACTTGTCTTCAGCTTCTTTTCGAGCCACAGTTTCGGATAAAAGATGTTGTTGCATGCCATTGAGCTCGTCCAGCGCTTTTCGACTGATATCCTACAAAACTCCAAACAAACAAATGAGTAAGAGAAGGTTAGTCAAGCTTTTTGGAGCTCCCGCCTTCACTCTTTTTTTTTTTTTTTTTTTTTTTTTTTTTTTTTTTTTTTTTTTACCTTCAGCTGACCAAACTTGCTTTCCATATTGAGGAGTTTGGCTTTGGTGTATTCAAGTTCTTGGCACAGGTCATTCTTGGAGCTTGATTCCAAATCACCATGTTTTTCAGGAGGCGGACTGGGTATGTTGTCGTCGATCAATCCACCTTCGATTGCCGCATTTAGCATATTGTTAAGTTCAATCAATTCATGTGTTGTAAGTTCGGTTGAGAATTGTTTTGGTGGTATTGTCGCAGAAGGATTGGTAGTAGTGGCCAATTGATTGTCATTTACATCAATATGATCGTTTGAGACGTTACGAGCAGGAACTTGCCGAGTTTTTGATGATGATGATGATGATGATGATGATAACGATGGTTGCCATATTTCCAATGGCAATAAGCGCCGAGAATAGGAAGATGTATTGATGTCCAGACTGGGGGGAATAGTGCTATTTCGATTCTATCATTATAAGAAGCAAATGGGTTGTTAAAAAGAAATCAATACAAACAGATTATGTTGTCGATTCTTTATGCATACCTTTTGATGAGCATCAGGGCCAAGAGAATTCTGATGTAAAAGTTTTTCTACTTGTTCCATTTCCTTGTGTTGCTGCTGCCTGAGTTTTTCTTCTTTTCGTTTTTGTCGTTGTTGTTTTCTAGTTTCATGACATTTGGTACAGAATATGCCCTGTAATACAAATAATTGTTAATATAAAGAGTTTCTTTTCATGATTGAATTTTTTTTTTTTTTTACTCACCTTGCTAGTTTGTGTAAAAACCAGGTCATCGATTCTTGTAAGGCATTGGACACATCGGAAACATTCAGCATGATAAGCTTCTTCACCTAAAAAAAAAAAAAAGGGAAGTGGAATCACCGCACAATATAATACAAGTTTAGCGTAATGATTTTTCATTGTGTTTGTGATTTCCTCGTTTTATGGGGTGTGTGGTTTAGTTCTTTTAATCTTACCAGTCATGATAGCTTCGTCCTTGATAGTTTGGTGACAGATATGACAGTTGTAAGAGCATTGTTCACATATAGGACTTCCATCGTGTAGCAGTAGAAGATTACTGTAACAGTCCACCAGGTTGTTGCACTTGGAGCAACGAAAACTAAAAGGAAACAAAGGGGTAGTTAATAAAGAAGGATATGAAGCAATCTTTATTTCTTTATAATAACAATATACATACCATTCAAAGTGCCAAATACCATCACCGAATTGGACTACAGAGCCATCGTCAATAGGTTGATTACAGCCTTGGCACCGTGGATCTTCATATTCTTCTCCGGTAAAAGATGCATCGTCTACGAATGTATCCATTTTAAACTGTATATACTAAAGGAGTGGAAGGGGATTGGGTTGAATATAAAGTTGTAAAGTATAAATAAGAGTCTGTACCAAGTAAAAGAAATAAAGTCGATTGAGGAAGAAGAAAAAGAAGAAGGGAAAAAGGGAAAAAGGGCAGCAAAACTTTAAAAAATTAAGAGCGCGCTTTAAAAAATTTCAGATAGGGGCGAGGGAGTCAACTTGAATTTTGTGCATCCGCACCAATAAAGGCAAGTAGTCAGTGATTAATAGACACAGCAGGCGGATGCAAATGGGATTCCAAGAAGTATCTTTTTATAGCCCCTTTCTTGTTGTGGCACAATTCCCTTTGCCCATTGAACACCATGGTCTCTAACTAAATTAAGCAATTGCTCCAAGCTGGCTCCAAAAAGTGGCTGGTGGTACTTATAATGGTTCTTGACATTCTTTTCAATCTTTTCGCCTCCTTCCGTCCCATTATATGATCCGGGCATATTTCATATTGGACAGAAAACCAGGCTTTCATGCTCCGATTCATATCCCATCATTAAGAATTGAAAGATCTGGAACCTGGTTGCATTTAGACCTCTGCCCCCCCAAGCAATGTAATAAGAATAGAGCCATAATTAGTTGATCACTCCGATGTAATACTGCATTAAAATCAATCATTACCCAAATCAATGTTTATTTCGGTTTTATTAATCAAACACATCTATATCTATTCTGCTATTCTAGTACTGACATCTAGTAAGAATCTATCATAACCATATTGACAAATCAGTTGTAATCCAATAGGGTACCCATTTGTCAGAGATCGTCCAGAG
The DNA here is from genome assembly GCA_025330725.1 of Chlamydoabsidia padenii. Classification (NCBI taxonomy): domain Eukaryota; kingdom Fungi; phylum Mucoromycota; class Mucoromycetes; order Mucorales; family Cunninghamellaceae; genus Chlamydoabsidia; species Chlamydoabsidia padenii. The sequence goes on from JAIWND010000001.1 coordinate 857,029, forward strand.
GGAAGAGTGATGGCTGGCAAACCCGCTAAACTAACCGGTACAGTCATCACATCATTTACATAAGCATCCACTACACCGTCGCTGTTATTCTTTGTTCTATCCGGTAAGCTTTGTTGAAGTGTTGGTGCTGTAGATATGGAACTTGGCGTGAGCAATACGTGTACTTGTTGTTCAGGGGTCAAAGTCGAGGTGCTTGATATGCTGCTGTTTTTATCAAGATCATTCCTCATTAGGAATACCTTGTTGAAATCGTCCATAATAAGTCGTCGTGCCTGTTGTGCTGGTAAAAAGTGGCTTTCAAAGGTTCTATTGTCCATATACACACATACATACATACAAAAAAATAAAAAAAAGGCAAAGGATTAAGATTAGTCGTTCAACCATTTTCGTTTCGCTTACCCTGCCGTTAATACGTGTGTTCCCAACAAGATGCGTCGTTGTACTTCAGACCCAAATCCTTCAGATCTAGTATCGGCATATATCAAGTCAGTGCTTGATACTTTTTCACTATGATGACCTATATCATATAACATAAGCGTTGTGAGTAAATACACACAAAATCATTCATTAGTTGTAACCTACCATAGCATACACCGTCAAACCTTGCCAAATTGGAACTTGCTTCCGCCAAAGCAATGATATAATAAGCAGGCAGAGCATATCGTGTGTGTGGTAAAGAGACAGGAATGATTGAAGCACCTCGATCCCGTAATGACTTGATTCCAGATCGCCAGGTATCCAATACTTCGGTTGAGAGTTGGTCTACATAATATTCATTTGGAATCCCGACACGAAGTCCTGAGAGGTCGCCCCCGCCTTGAGAATCTTGCCAATGCGATACCAGTTGCTTTTCTTGATTCAATATACTTGTTCGTAGGTCGGTTGGCATTGAAGTGGGATCCTTTTCGTCGTGGTGAGATAAGACATCTAATGAACAGATATGAGTGGTTGATAAAGTCTATGCCAATATCTTTGTTCCCCACCCCAACTTTTTTTTTTTGGGGGGGGGGAAGGGATAGTACCAACTTACCATACACCGCGGATATATCTGGTACTGACCGACCTATTAAACCTACAGTATCCAAGGAATTGGCGTATGCAACCAGACCGTTTCTTGATACCTGTCCATACGATGGTTTATACCCCACAACACCACAATAAGCTGCAGGCAAACGTACTGATCCCCCTGTGTCCGATCCAAGTGCTCTACATGTTCATATAAAGGCAACAAGTTGGTCTATCCATCATTCCAGTAAAATATTTCTTTTTGTTTTCTATACTTACACAGTGCACATGTCCATTGCCACAGCTGCCGCACTTCCTCCGGAGCTTCCACCAGCTACTCTTATTTGCGACGGATCATCCAATGCTGTATGATTTGATTTGTATTCCCAAGGATTGTAGACAGGTCCAGATTCACTATATATGTTGGCTGACCTACATGTATTCAAAAATCATAATTGTGAGTTCATCGTCAAGGTAATTTTAGCCTATTTCAAAGCAAGCACTTACCCCATTCCAAATTCGTCCATATTCGTCTTCCCGAGTAGTTTTGCACCAGCTTGTTGTAGTAGATCGACCACAGTAGCATTATAAGGGGATGCAAAGTCTAACAAACAAGGTTTGATTAGTTAAAGTCATTCGGGGTACGCCTACATCGCCTACACCGATATTTTATACCTTTTAACATAGCAGAGCCACAAGTGGTAGGCATTTCCGAAGTACAAAAGTTGTCCTTTATAGCGATCGGCATTTCCTTCAAAGGTCCATCTGCACCTACATGTAATCATACATAAAAGTCAGGTAGTTAGTTGATCTAGTATTGTTTTGCTAAACAGTATCGTCCTTGGTATTCAACTACCTCTATTTACAATAGCTATACCTTTTTTGTTTGTTGCCTTTGCTTCCAAATTCGACTTGTCCTGGACAGAAATAAAGGCATTGATCTTGTCGTTGTGGGCGTGTATCCTATCCAAACAGTCCGTCCAAGTCAAGGTAGACAATGAGCGATTGTTCTTGACACAATTAAAAAAAGTTGAGCTTTTTAGCGAACATTCATATTTTATCGTCATGTTTTTTCTTTTCATTTACCCAAGAGTTGGTTAAAGCTACACGAGCTCGTAGACTTGATAGCATAATTAAGCAGAGGTGAAAGAAGTGAAAAGAAAACATGAAGGTCGCCCACCGAATTTTTGTTTGAAAGCGGGATTTGAAAATTGCTCTTTTTAGGCTCGTGACGAGTGGCATTAAAAAACGACTTTCTTTCTTTCTTTCTTCTCTTCCTCTTCCACTGACTCTTCACAAGTCCACATTATACACATTTATTAACTATTTTACAAAATACGATCAACCATGCCAACGAACTCATCCTACACTATGACAACAAGTAGATCAGAACACTTTGAAAAGTTAAAGGTAATTACTAGAAAAAAAGAGAAAAAAAATGGATAGGCGAAACCACAAACGCCTGTCATTGAAGTATACTGATTGTCTTACTTGATTCTCAACTATACTATATAGATCCACTTGAATAGCTGCTACCTTGATGTTAAAGTATCTCGGCCATACGTGATTATTACAATGGGAGGTAAGTGTCAATGAAGGGGGGGGAAGGGAGGGAAGCTATTTTGACTAGTCAGAATTACCACGTGAAAACCCAACATCTTTTGTGCGATCAACTAACCAACCCCATTCGATTATTTTGTGATTTGTAGATCAAATATATCAAACATCTATATCTGAATATCCGGACGGCAAATGGAACGAAGGCTTTGAATTGAAGGTGACTTATCATGCTCAGCTCTTTGATACGATTCAACTGGATGTCTATGATTCTTATATGCTTCTACCAGACAGACATGTGGGCAGGGCGGAAATTCGATTGAAACAACTTGAAAATATGCCTGAAACATTCACAAGCTTTTACGAAATCTGGGATAAGAAACTCTCCTCTGGTGCAAGCTCACATGCAGTTCGGAAAACTACAATGTCAACTAATGTGGGGGCTCTCCAAGCAAAGATTACCTATCAATTCCAATACTTCAACTCGAACTTTGACAATAACGGACACTTACCATCGAATGGTATTTCTAACAACATGGATAACAGCAATGGATTACGAAGGGTAAGTCATGATGGATCTCTGGACGCCATAGCCTTTAGACGACACTTACAAAGGGATCGCGACTCTTCTTCCATCCACTTTCGCAAATATGAAGAAGGAGCACGTAATAACAACAACACTGATCAACATGAACAGCAACAGCAACAACAGCAACAACAGCAACAACAATCTGATAGCGACAGTAGTCTTCATCCGCCATCACCATTAGAAAATGAAGACTTCCCTGATGATAGCGACTCGGATCCGAACGATAGTATCAAATACTCTTCCTCCTTGACATTCTCAGTAAAACGAGCCAATAGCATCAAATCAGCCGGCATTCCACCATCCTCTTTATCAACTCAATCGTCACAAGCGACAATACTACCAACACAACAACAGCAGCATACTCAGGGTAAAAGCACCATGTTGGATTCTTTTAGCTCGTGGTTTGGTGGCAACTCATCAACTCAATATGCCTCAACACCAAATTCCATTACAGATATATCTATTACCAACCAGTCAACTAACCCGAAAAAGGAAATCAAGTCGGCTGTACACTCTGTAGATATACTAAATGATATGGACGAAAGCTTGAAAACCTACCCTCTTCTGGATACCATTGGTTCTTGGACTGTCAGCAAGGAAACAAATCAAATTCTACGAGCGATTGGAAAACTACTGGCGGCATTTGTAAGTGTGAAGAAGAAGAAAAAAAAAAAAGTGGCGGGATTCGAAAAACGAATGATTAACTTTGCATTATCAATCTGCTTTAGGGTCAAGGATTTGAACTATCCCATTTACAGATATTGACTGGGTTTGCAGTGGTGGAAAGGTTTTATCAAGAATTACCAAGGGAACGAACATGGGACCTCGTCACTGATCTGTCTGAAATACAACTGGCATCACATATGTGGCGATTCTCTATGGCATCTTATGGTTGGAAAGGGCTCAACTTTATTGGTAAAGGAAATGGTTATCTTTCTGATGCGGTCAGGGATCACTCGGACGCAAAATCGGTCATGGAACATCTCTCGATGCCAAAAGAAGATCTGCTGGCATATGAATTCCGAACTGGTGAAGCATTCCGTCCGAGTTACTTTGTGGCTCATGATCGATCTACTAACTCCATCGTGCTATCAATTCGTGGAACCATGGTAAGGAAAGATGTTATTGAAAAATCACAGTACAGGTATTGATCTTTTATATATATATATATATATATATATATATAGAGTGCTTTTGACACAATGACGGATCTGGTGTGTGATTATGAACCTTGGAAAGGTGGAATGGTGCATAAAGGAATGAAGGTAAATAAGCCCGACAAGTCAATACTGGGATGGATTCTAATTCTTTTATTTATCATGTTAGGCTTCGGCGATGTGGTTTTTCCGCCATCTGGGACCCAAATTGATCGCTTACAGTAATGCCCAGTCAACTTCTGCATTATACATAGTAGGTCACTCTCTTGGGGCTGCTACGGCGTCTATATTAACAATCATGCTTCTGGACTACATGGACGAATTCAAAAAAGGCAAATCTAGTGACTTTACCCTACAATGCTTTGGTTTTGCACCCGCTTGCTGTCTCTCACTGGATCTATCTGAAAAGTACAAGGTAAAGAAACTTAGATTTGGAACTTTTATTGCTGTGTTGTATACTCAACCCTTATTTATCTAGGACCATATCCAATCAATAGTATTTGCGGACGATGTGGTCAGTAAATTATGTTATGGAACGATGATGGATGTCAAACAAATGATCATTGCTGGATCTGAAGCAGCACAGCATTTGGGTATTGGGCAACTACTATGGACAGATGAACTAGGCAAAGAAAAATGGAAACAAGCGTTTAAACAGGTGGCCGAATGCAGACAACGATGCATTGAATCCTCGGAAAACCCAAAGGTAATGGAATAAAAACCAAGAGATCTCTCTAATCACTTTATTAATCACTTTACCATCTTTACAGCTCTATGTTGCAGGAACGGTTTATCAATTCTGGCTGGCAAGTAGAATAGATTGATATACATGTATGATCATGGTGATACTTACTATATTCAACTTTTATTTAGGATCCTACGCCGAAGAACGAAACGAGGATTGTGGTGGAACGGACGACAGCAAATAGGGTTTCTCGCGAACTAATACTGAAAAAGTCAATCTTACTGGATCATCTGCCAACCAATTTTGATATTGCCTTCCGACGTGCTACAGAATCAATGATGATGGACAAGAAAGAAGACCAGGATGGTGTCTTGGACGAACCCGTGCAGGATCATGGATCAACAACCGACAAGGCTAAAACGAAGATTGCGGAACATGAACTCAAGAGCACCTCCAAACGTGGTGGTGGCCAATCTCAAATGATAGACGAACAATATACCCGTTGACTAGTACCTTTGATCACCCTTCTTCATGTAGTTTAGAATTCCCCTTTTTATTTTAAATAGAAAACAATAATAAAGTGTCTTTTTTTTTTTGTTTACTTCAATCAATTGATCTACTGCATCATGTTATGATTAATGTCTTTTGTATTGATTTTGACCACTTGTGTAGGTTTTGGTTGTTCGAGTTTGGAATCCTGCGATCTCGATATATGTTTCACACCCCGACATTGACACGGGATGGAATCCCGAGAAACCAAACATGAGTAAAACGATGTGTGTAGCATAAAACTCGGTTACAATGGTCCAAATAAAACAAGTATAAAAAAAAAGTCTTTATTTAATATATATCTGTGTGTATATAAAAGTCAAACAGCCACAAAGTAAAACAATAAGAAGAGGAATACACCCAACCGATCAAATAAAAACGGACAAGGGGGGCAGGGGGATAGATAAAAAAAATCTACAGCTAAAGTGTATGATGTAATGTGATGGGGGAATACTATTTTGATGGGGCACCAGTAGCAACAGCTTCGGCGGCAAGAGCGGATTTGGCGTCGGGCTTGTTAAGGTCTTCAGGTTCTTCCTTGGCGTTGGTATCATCATCACTGTCGTCATCTTGATTACCCTTTACTGTAGGATTAGGACCATTACTATCATAATCACCCACTTGAGACATCATATCATCCAAAGAACCATCTTGTTGTTTTTTAGCGTCACCTGTCAATGCTTGACCAGTCGTCTTGTTGTCCTTGTTGGCCGAGGTACTTTTGTCAGACTTGAAGACATTGTCGAGATTACCGATATCCATGTTATCTTCAGATGTGTTTGTGTTGTATAAAAAAAATAAAAAAATAAAAAAATAAAAAAAATAAAAAAAAAGAGAGAGAGAGATGGATTGTTTGAAAAAGTGGAAAGATTAAATTTTATAGACCAATAGGGCGATCGCCTTGCGGCGTTCGAAACATGATTTTTTCCAAGATTTGATCGCCAAGTCATGATTGCATATACAAGTTAGTTTTCAAAGAAGTGATTTTTATTTTTTGTTTCAATAAACATAAAGTAATAAGGAAGAAGAAGTCAAACTTATGTAAAAAAGGAAGGTATACTATGTACTATTTGTGTTTTGTCAATGTTGCTATTTGTCTTTGGGCACCAGGAGCCAGACTATGTAGAAGGGCCGACCACATTGTTGTTGAAAGGAGGAGTGCCACCATGTATAAGATAGATCATTTCATCCAAGCCAAGACGTTCCGACTGTGATTGCCCCACCTTTTCATTAAAGATATCATCCACCAAGCCCTTTCTTCTTTGGTGTAGTTCAAAGATACGATCTTCCACCGTGTTGTTGATAAAAATACGATAGATGTCCACCTTCTTCATTTGTCCAATCCGATACACCCGGCCAATTGCCTGATTTTCCATTGCCGAGTTCCATCCCACCTCCATCAATACCACACGATTTGCCATGTTCATATTTAGTCCAACAGAGCCAGATTTTGTCGATATCAAGAGCACCTCTATCGTTGGGTCGTTTTGGAATGATTTGAGTACAGCTGATCGTTTAGAGATAGTGATTGTGCCGTCGTATCGCATGCATTTGAATCCAAGTTTTGGTAAAGCGCGTTCCATTACAGTCAGTATTTCACTGAATTGACTGAATACAATCGTTTTGTCTTTTCCTTCACTTTTTTGCCGTGCTTCAGTCAAGATGTCTACCAAGATGCTGATCTTTTTGCTGACTGGTTCCTCTTTTGATGCTTTTGCTTTGTGTTGTTCGGTATTTTCGGGTGAGATTCGATCGGGTAAATGGACCTTCAGGAATATGTCGGTCGATATAGTGCGTTTGTATTGGAGAGGACCACGGCATTCTGGACATGAGTTCTGGTAATTGTAGATCCTGGGAGAGTTACAATAAGCTATTCATAATGGGAATACAAAGGTATATTAAGTTGACGGTGTAGTAGCTTCATTTGTCAGTCTTTTTATTTTTCATACTTACTATTTAAGCATTCATGGCATAATACATGACCACATCCTGGTATGATATAAGGGTCTTCAGTAGTATCCATACAAATTGGGCACTAATAATCAACGAGTTAGTATAAAGCCATCCATTTTTATTTCAATACTTACTTCCAAATTCGTGAAGAATTCTTTTGTATTCTTCAATCGCTCCACCACAGTTTGGCTAATTGATTTGGCAATGGATATCTGGAAGGCATTATTAGCATGATCTTGACGGTGTGCGACCCTTCCTGGAGCATTTTTAAATGGATGTATACACGCTTTTCGTAGTTCCATCAAAAGACATAATCCCTAGAAGGAACATACATATTAAACGCATATTAGTATCAATAACTTTTTTTTTTCCCAACCCCAACCGCTGTTTTTCCAAAAATAAAACTTACTTTTGTGTATTCCCGTCCATCATTTGCCAAGAATTCATTGAATTTCGTTTGTACCTTTGCATTGATTAAATCATACGCTTGTTGTTCAGGTTCAGTAAAATCCGCACGTACGATGTGTTCTTCCTTCCCCCGTAAAACAATAAGAGGCCGTTCACCGGTCTGGATCTTTTTAGTTCGTCGCAAGTAAATCACTTTTAGTATCGATTGAATTTTATCCAGTACCTATTTCATAAACATATTAGCCCATCTATCAGCCATTCTTATCTTTTGATATACTTACAGATACACCCAGTGATATTGGTTTGAGAATTTCACGTCTAAAGACGCCACTGTCACAATAAGGTTCGAATCTCAAGAATTTAATCAGACTTTGTATATCCGAGATTTTGCTTTGGAAGGGGGTGGCAGTCAAACACCATCGATAGGTAGCCCTGATATTGTAGCTTAAAAGAGAGATGTGACATGATTGATTAGTGTCTTTTTTTTTTTCGAGAAGATTTTTATGCAGGTACTTACCTTGAGCGGGTGGTAACAGACTGAGGGTTCTTGATTGTATGGGCTTCATCCAAGATAACACGGTGGAATATCATTTCATACATAGTGGAGACCATAGGATGTCTCTCTCGAGAGAATTCGTTTATCAGCAACGTATATGGCATAATGATAACTATAATAAGATATAAAGAAGACAATTAGATTCCCGTCGATAATCCTTCATATACAAGTCCGTTTCCTTTTACTTACCATCATAGGTTGCTAATTTAGTTGGATCAGTTATACGAGAATATCCATGGAAGAGATACACAGATAGATTTTCAGTCTTGGTTTTGATTTCTTCAGCCCATTGTGCCATCAAAGTAGGTGGGCAAACGATCAAATTTGTCTTGACCTTGAATGGAGTGAGCTTTTTGCTTTTAGATGCTGGCATTGTCGGAATAGGTGGATTGTCGGTGCATGGACGACCAACGATAAGTGCCAATGATTGTATAGTCTAGAATCAATGAATACAAAATAAAGAAGATGAGTGACATGTGCATACTTGTTTTTTTCCTATCCTACCTTCCCAAGTCCCATATCGTCAGCAAGCATGCCACCTTTAATATCGGATTGTTCTTGTTGGCACATCCAATTATATCCCACCTTCTGATGCTCCAATAGATCGACCTTGAGATTGACAGGAGTATCGACCAGGTCTGTTGCATCAATTTCTTCGCAAATAGAGGTATTTAAATTCTGGAGTAACTGTTTTTCGAGGACTAAAGAAGCCGTTTTTTTCTTTGGAGTTGATTGTTCTGGGTTGTTGTCGGTGTTTGGTCGTTTTCCTTGTGCATTTTGAGAAGCAGTTGATAAGGGTGTTGTTGTCGACGACGACGATGACGACGACGACGACGACGAAGAAGAAGAAGAAGAAGAAGAAGAAGAAGAAGAAGAGGAGGAGACTGTGACAAGATTGATTGGTGTTAACGTTGAAGAACCAAGTTCTCGTCTGGTGATTTGTTGGCCTGCGTTGTTGTTATTGCTACTAGTGGTGGTGTAACTATTGTTGTTTATGTTGCCAGTGTTATTACTACTACTGCTGCTATTGTTGTTGTTGCCGATGTTGGTATAGGTAGTAGACACAGGTGGTAAAGGTGTAATAGGTCGCACAGAGCGGGTATCACTTGGCATCGTCTGAACTGACGCGTCGCGGTTGAATTGAGAGATTTCGGTTGAGGCCAAAGATGTTACAGGAGATGCAGTAGATGTTGTGGTTGAAGGTGTGCTCGTACCATAAGAAGAAGAAGGCATAGATGTCGAATTGTTTTGACTAAAAGCCTCCCTGTCGAATTCCCTTTGCAGCCGTGTAGCAAATTCCAGTTGTTGAGCTTCCTCCTTGAGTCGACGTTCGATTTCCCTTTGAGCACGGATTTCATTAATGTCAATACCCAAAGCCAACAAAGTTTCTTCAGAGAGAGAATCTTCCGCCAAAGCTTCCAAAGGATTCGGTGAGTGTTGCCTTGAAGTATATGTATCAGAGTGGTGAGCAGTAAAACTGGTTGCCGAAGAATCGATAGGTTGATTTGCTGTATTTGCCAAGTTGTGATTACAGATTTCTTCAAAATCAGATCTACCAGTATCATATGCTTGGTTCAGTTCACGAGATTCCCAATCTTGAGTGACATCATTCGAGTTATTTGTAAAACCTTGATTCATGTTGTAAGCAAAAGAGGGAAAAAAGGAAAAGAAAGAAAAACGTCGTCAATTTAAATCGGGATTTGAAATTGATCATTAAAGAGTATTGATGTCAACGAAATTGAAAGCTAGCCAGTAAACCCCCGCCCCACAATACGATACAATTATACAAATCATCGACTGTATAAAAGAAAACCGATACCAAGTATGTTGTATAATGAGCTATGTATGTGGACAGTTTTCATTTCTTTTCGCCCCACCAAAATATTCTTGGTTATTTAAACCCCCGGTTCACAGAAGCGCTGGTAAAGATCAAGCCTTCATTGTATAAAAGATGAGGGAAACGAATAATTAATGGTGAGTGATAGGTAGGTTTATGAAGTTACTATCCTTTAAAACAAAACAAAAAACGAAGTTACTACTGGAGAGTATACAGAGTGTACCACACAGTTGAAAGCAAAGACTCAGGCCAGTCTTGTTACATGGCAAACCAAAGTGTTCCTTTAATTGAATTATAACCAAGAAGGTGAAACCGATTTCAATGTCTATTTAGAGTACCTGATGATATTTTTTTAAGGCACAAGTTTGATTTCACTTTCATCTTTCCATAATGCATGAAAAAATAACTTTCAAATCCCGATAACACCTGGATCGGGAGCAGAGGGATACAGATCGACGTTGAAACTCAACTTTAATGCATTACATGTTAAGCTGTACTGCTTATTATGACATCATAGTTCTTCCGTTCACTTTGCGTTCTTTTCTTCGATTCAACTTTCAGAATAGTCGATATTCGCTTGTTCAATACAATCCTGACTATAATTGATGTGATACAGCTTTCTTTCATATTTATGAATACAGAATCATTGTAAGGGCAAGTAGAATTTTGTTGTCACACACTGTTGAGCAACAAATAAACTCCACTTGCCTCTAAAGTGGTGCGCGGATAAATGAAGATGGTTAATTCAGAAGGGACGGTAACTGAAATGGCTCACTTTTTTCCACTTCTTCCATTTGATCAGGATCATACATACCTTCCATCTTCGAGAACAAATTCAAATTCAAATCCCGCTTTGACCCACGGGGATTGAATTTGATTTAGTGCGCAAAACAATACCCGCTGAGCAAATGAGACGAATGAATGACATACAAGCGACCTAACCCTTATTAATGCAAGTTGATTTGGCATCTAAATAATAAGATAAAAGAGGTTAAATGATGTAGTTACCATCCGCAAAATGCGGCTGTAAAATTTTTTAAGGCCCTTAATCGGGATTTGAAATATTTGCTTGTGCAACTGAGGTTTCAGCTGAACCCAAAAAAGTCTTTTCTGTTTTCTATTTCAACCCTTCAAATAGTTCTTTTTTATTCTTTTCTTTCACTCTCCCTATTTACACATTGATGAAACCAAACAACAACAAAGAAGCAGGACCTCGACCCTATATACCTCGTGGATCATCTACAGCTACCATGTCAACAATCAAAGGCAAGGTAACACCATCATCAAGGCCTGATTCTGCTATCATGCCTAATATGGTGCAAGAAGAAGACATGGAGGCACATCATCGCCCTCGACCCACTCGTCCCAAGATGTCGAGTCGAGCCACTTCTTTTGCTCAATCTGCAAAGCGTGCTTCTATGGGAGCTCGATCCTACTCATCCTTCTCATTGTATGCCAACTTTGCTGGTGAGGCTTTGGATGATGAAGACGATGAACAACCTCGACGTCGTGGTGGTCCAAGAATCAATGAAGAAGACAAGCTGGATGAAGAAGAAAATGATGTGGATTTGGAAGAAAAAAAAACCCCCCCTACTGCTTCGGTCGGTAAAGCAATGTTTATGTTTTTGAAGGCATTCCTTGGATCAGGTGTGCTGTTTTTACCGAAAGCGTAAGTAATATTCGGTTATGCACCCGTTTGTGATCTCTAATCCTCTCTCTCTCTCTCTCTCTCTCTCTTTTTTTTGTTTTTTTTTTTTTTGTTATTGGTGATACAGTTTTATGAATGGTGGGTTGGCATTGTCTATTGTACTGATGGTAATCATTGCATGTATTTGCTTGATAGCATTCTTACATCTTATAAAAACTCAATTGGTTACTGGTGGATCTTATGGTGATATGGGTGGCATTCTGGTAGGTCAAACGGCCGGGATTTGAAACGCAGAAAATTTAAGAAGAACCCTTTTTTTTTTTTTTTTTTTTTTTTTTTTTTTTTTTTACTAATCTCCCTCTTTCTCTCTTCCTCTCTTAGTACTGTCAACCTGTCCGATTTTTGGTGCTCTTCTTTATCATTATATCTCAGATTGGTTTTGTCTCCTCTTACTTTATCTTTGTATCTGGTAACTTTTACAGTGTTGCCAATGTATTGTCAAACTGCCGTAATCAAATTGAAGAAAAATACTACATTTGGTTCCCTTTGATCATCTTGGTACCCTTGGCTCTTATTCGTCACATTGCTCGTCTATCCTTTTGTGCCATCCTGGCTGATGTGTTGATCCTCTTTGGTTTGGTCGTTATCATTTACTTTACTTCTGATCAATTACACAACGTTGGTGTGGGTCCTAATATTATTGCCGTCAATTCGGCTAACTTTGGTATGATGATTGGTACTGCCACCTTCTCATTTGAAGGTATTGGTTTATGTAAGTACTATGGAAACAATTTTATTGGGCATTATCATGTTTATACTAATCAACGTATTTGTGATTGTTACTTTTATAGTGATTCCTATTGTTGAAGCAATGGAGAACCCAAAGAAATTCCCACTGGTGACCACGATTGGGCTGATTATTGTCACTCTTATATATATTCTCATTGGTACTTTGTCTTATCTTGCCTATGGTGATCAAATTCAAGCTGCTGTGATCTACAACTTCCCTCCTGATGATCGGTTAAACATCTCTGTCGAACTACTTTATTCACTGGCTGTAATATTGACGTAAGTGAAAAGAACATACTCGACCCGGCATGTAGGATATTCAAATGTTTCTCTGATATAGGATGCCCTTCATGTTATTCCCTGCTTTGAAGATTATCGAAAACGGTCTTTTTTACAAATTCAAATCAGGGCGCAACAGTATCGCGGTGAAAATGTCCAAGAACGTCTATCGTGTAATCATCTCTGTCTTCTGTGCTGTCTTGGCCTTTGTGATTGGGGCTCAGAATCTGGATAGGTAGGGTAACAGGATCATAAAATATATAATAATCAGAGTTAACTAACTTCCCCTTATATATATATCAGATTTGTGTCTCTAGTTGGTTCTATCGCATGTGTACCACTATGCTTCATCTTCCCGGGGATGTTCCACTTCAAGGTTGCCAAGAAGGTATGGGAAAAGGTAATCGATGCGTGTTTGATGATCTGGGGTGTTGGTATCATGGTCTATACTCTCTATGTCACTATCGATTCCTTTACGAAACCTGCTGGTGAAAGCAAAGCCCCCTATTGTCCTGCTTAGATATCTAGAACTTTTTTTAATACTATTTACTTTTTTTTTTTTCACTTTATCTTTAATACTTTTATAATCATATCATTGTTATTATCATCATTAGTTGTTAAATACCTATTTTAAATAAAATCCCATTCTACAGTATCAGCACTTAACTTGATTAACAGTAATAAAAAAAACATGTTGTATATTCTATCATTGAAGCATCAACCTGTCAATGGATCAAAAAGGCATGATTATAGCAAGGCGGAGTACAAATCATAAGGCATGGTATATTTTTACATTTTTATTTTAAGAAGACAAATATAAGATCACAAAGGATAATTATACTAAAAGACACATATTACATTGTATTGGTGGTGGGATGGTAAAACATCTAATTCTATGATTGAGGTTCACCAGTAGTCTTCTTCAAACGATCCCGAGCAATAAGCATCATATCAGTCATACCAGTCTTCAATTCTTGTTCCTTATTGTTGGATGCAATACGTTCGCGAATAAGGGGGATAATTTCAGATCGAGGGCGGCCAGCGACAAAGATAACGAATTTAAAACCATATGTGTTTTCATATTCCTATTACCCCAATACATTTAAAAAAAAAAGAGAGAGAGAGAGAGAGTAAGTACAAGCGAATTAGTTTTATTACCACTTTACCTTGTTCAATTCAGCAAGGGTAGCATTCACTTGACGATCTTGTTCCGATTCAGTTCCTTGACGAGTGTTGTAGCCTTGTTCCTTAAGAGACAATGCAGAGAGGTTGGTCTTGTTTTCACCAATACGGGGATGAGCGTTGATAATGTCCAACTTGTCTTGTTCACTGAGGTCAGGACCCAGGCAGACAGATTCAGCAAGGTCGATCAATTGGGTGTAGGATTGGTAAGGTCGTGCTTTTAACAAACGATCGGCCAAAGGAGGAGCAGTTTCAAATAAAGTGTTGACGGCCTCAAGGAAAACAGGGGCTTCAGCACTGTTCAATTGTTCAATAGGTGGGATAGTATCAGACATTGTTGTAGAGTTAAGAAGAAGAGAAGAAGAGAGTGATCAAAAAAAAAAAAAAAAAAAAAAAAAAAAAAAAAGTTGGTTGACCTATAAATCCATTTATAAACGCCGCAAAAAGCATAGGCCAATCATAGCGGGCGGCGATTTAGATGCAGACAATAGCAGATCAAAGGGTCTGTAATAATCATTTTTTATTAAGTGATGACAAATGAGAATAAACTAGGTGTGTATGGGGTTAAAGATAATAAAGCAAGTTTGGGGAAAGGAGATTGAATTGTGTTAATGATGTAAATAGGTATAAGGGACTAGATAATATTAAAGTTGAGTAAGATCCTCCAAGATTTTCTTACTAGCTACCATACTTTTCATTTTGGTGGCCCGTTTTTGTAAGAGTCGTTCGGTGCGGTATTGTTCATAGTAGCGTTCCACGGTTTCGGTCATGAGGATACGTCGATGAGATATAAGCAGCATTGTTTCGAGTTTGTTAAAGTCACTATAGTCGTCGCTTAAACAGTCGATAATTCCCCACCCATAATCCCTGCCAAGTGGGATTGATGTCTCGTTGTCCTTTGATGTTAGTTCGATAGGTTTGCCGGTAGTTGGATCTTCTTCGTATGCGATAAAAGTAAATGGAATGGCGCGCAAATAGTCGATAAAGGACTGTACTTCGTCGTCTTCTTTGTCATAGTCAAATTGTTGCAAAAACACATCCAAGCTGGGTGATTCCTTTTTATTGTTACTGTTGTCCGTCCCTTTCACCAAAGTATCCCCATTATCATCTATCGTCTTGTCGTGGTTGCCATTTATTCTACTTGTAGGATCTGTTTCGTTGTTGCTGTTATCGCCATCGCTGTTGATACCCTTCATATTGTTAGCATCACCTTGTTCTTCTTGTTCTTCTTCTTCATCTTCTTCATCTTCGGGCATACCATAAAGTGGAATCTTGTGAGTGTTGTAGATGGATTTAATGATAGAAGGTTTCAATCGATTGCGTTGTGCCAAAGTCAGAGTATCAGATTTACCAATCACAGGGATCACATTAACACGATTGGCGAGTTTTGATAACACCCGGACGTCATATTCATCCAAGTCCTTCTTGTTGGGATCCACAAAGTAGAGACATGCATGGACCTGAGTATCCACCGCCTTTGGGTTTCGCTTGACCTTGTTTTCCTATTGTATCAAAGAAAGAAAAATATAAAAAAAGTTAGTTTACTAAACATCAATTTCCCCTTTGTCCCCTGCGTCCACCCCTCGAATTGCCACATACATTAGCTTCATTCTACTACATAATGAGCGCGCCGATACCACCTACTTTTTCTTGTTTACCTCTGCCAATGTTAGATCAAACTGGTGTTCAATATATCCCAAGATATCATGCAATTGCTTGTCCACAGTATAGTCAGTTTCAAAGCCAGGTGTATCAATCAATGTCAGAACCATTTTTTCACCATCCACTTCAATATCCACAGACACAGTGTAGGGCACTAGCGTACGTTCCAAAGGTCCTTGAATCAAACTCAAGCCAGTTCCACTAGATGAAGATTGAAACATGGCTTCACGTTTTTCCTTGGGCATTTTCAGTTTGAGTGATTCCAGAATCGTACGGGCAAAGGAAGTTTTACCAACACCTGAGAATCCAACCACCATTACATTAAAGTGAGATACAGCAGGTTTTCTTGATCTTGGTGCCATTAAAAGTATAGTGTGATAAAGTGAGAGTAAATAAAATAAAAGAGAAGCGAAAGAAAGACCGAAAGACCAAAGTGCAAAGAAAATTAAGTCCAAGGTTACACAAACATCAATAAAAACGAAGAATCGCCCCGTGGTATCAAAAAAAAAAAAAAAAAAAAGATGAGACATGTCCTGTGTATCCAGTCTCAAGACAAGCTTATCAGATGTATGTATAGTAAAGTCGTGTATAGGATCATCAATACTACCGGAACGTCGACAACCAACGTTTAATCCATGTTATTATTACCCTCTACCCCATTGTGCCTATTTCCCAAATATGAATCAGATTTTGGTTAATGTTGTACATACACCACTAAACAAGTCTTGACATCGTTCATCAAGTTGACCTATTTATCATTTGTACAACCAGTATAAACATTCTTTATTTGATTCAATAAAATTTATATATGTATACTAATAGCTAATCTATGTTTTATCTATACAAAGTATATACCTTCTATCGAGAATCGTTCAAGTTGTCGTGTATGTCTATTATCAAAATAATGAGTTAATAATCAAATAGTTACTATTCATATTCACGTTTATTTGCCTTACCATCTACTGTTTCGTTGTTCCAAGTCTTAGTCAGATTAGAATCCCGCCCGCAAGTCAACTTGTATACCCCAACAGTGGGTTATAAAGCCCTGAAAGTTGACAAGCTTAAAGATTCGAGAGAGACCGAATTTCTTGTTCGATACCATTGACTTGATTAATCTTCCTGGTGGTCGAATCTTGAAGGATCCATCATTCCCAAAGATTAAGATATTCATGTCGTGTAGAGACTGTTGCACAATTAAGTAGTGTTGAATGACACCACTATTGGAAGAGTATTACGTTGTTGGTAAAAAGTGTATTCTACCGAGATTAAACAGTCAAGGCATGGTTGATGATCTAAATCAAAAAGAAAAGAAAAGAAAAGAAGAGAGATAGAGAGAGGCGATTTTAAATGGAATCATGTTTTTCATATCCCGCCGACCAACGACCAACCAAATCAAATGATCCACATACACACATTGCATAAAACAAGGCAACAAAGTAAGACGCAAACAGTTTACTATACTTTTCTTTATTTCTATTTTTCCAAACTATATATTTCTTTTCTAACTGTTTATAAAGTATAATCAATGATTGATCATTTGGCAATTTCTATCAAAAAACATTAAAATGTTGTATTAGATTGTATGTCAAGTCGATATCTATTACTTACATCTAGTCCCTGTTTAACATAATGCATGGCTTCTTCAATGTCATTGATTTCAGAGTAAGACTGACCAATTCTGTAGTAAGATTTAACATTGTAAGGATCCAGCTTCAGTACCTAATAAAGTTATAATGATAAATCAAAAGGGTAGAGCATCCATTTTCAATTCTTTTTCTTTTATCAATGACTTACTTCTTTACAGATATTAATGGTATTTTTCCAGTCTTGTAGCTTGAAATAGCAGGCACCAATGTTGGCAAAAATGGATACAGTAAGACTTTGCATGTGGTCTTGTTCTTCTTTTGATATCCCATCATCGTTCAAGTTGAGCTTGGTGGTGTATTCTTTAGCCTAATCATAACATGTAAATATAAATGATCAAAGTTACAACCCATCATCATCCTCCATATTACCTGTTTATAAGTTGCTATCGCATTATTTATGTCCCCATTCTTGTAATAATCATTGCCTTGTCCTTTGAGATCAGTCGCCATTTTGGTCAGGTATGCTGGTGAATCGGGTGACTATGTTTGATGATATTAGATCCAAACATTATATAAATTGCAGTTACCTCTTCAGTAGATAATAGTTTGATGATGAATACAAGAGTCGCGTTTGGTGGTATAGTCGATAGTCGTCCACGTTGTCCATAGGCTATTAAGTATATCATAAACACATATGTTAGGGAATCATTCACTCTTGTTGAGTCTTTGTGTCGTCTTATTTTCGTTTTACCATATTGACTAGAGCAAATAACCTTACTAGTTTCACCAACTTGCATGGTCTTTACAGCTATTTCCCAGCCACTAATGACTTTACCTACGAATACAGAAGGATAAAGTGTCAATTTCGAATAGAGCAATAGCCATATAATATCAGATTACCTTCACCCAAGATAAATTCAAAGGGTGTATGTCTTTCGTAAGAGCTATCAAATTTGTTCCCAGTGTCGAGTAGGAATCCTTCATAGTGCACTATATAGAGTTCCAAAAAAAAAAAAAAAAAAAAAAAAAAAAGTAAAGGATTAAGACAGGTAAGCATAAACTTACCCAACAGTATCGTGTTTCCTTTTTTTCTATTTATTTTATACTACTTACCTTTAACACAATCCTTCGCTAGAGGTTTTACACCATTTCCAGGTTCAATGACTTCTTTACTGATTCCCTGATCATTGGTAAGATATGTTAGCATGTTTCTGGAAGGAAAAGAAGAGCAAGACAAATCACACACACCTCAATTTTTTTCAAATCCCGCATCGGATCTTATTCCTCCCCTAGATTTCCGCGTTTTTTGATTTTTTTTTCTTCTTGTTCCTTCCCTTTTTATCTTCAACATGAAACTATGCAGTCATATTCTGGACTCCATGTTTGAACAGTCTTTATTCTCTGACTTGTCTTTAACCTTTGATCAAGTAACCTCCTCTACTACTATGCGTTTTGACGTCCACAAAGCGATAATCAGCCAATCACCTTTCTTTCGATTACTACTGGACAACGTAGATCGTATCACTCCTATCAAATCTACCCACACAAACAGCTCCTCACAACAACAACAACGAAATATATCTATTGACTACAAGTTACATTTGGCAATAAATCTTGTTGATGCTATGGAACAGTATGGTTTTACAGTGACACCCTTCCAACAGAGTCTCCTACGACAGGCTCGTACAGTAAAAACAGACAACAACTGCAACAACAGCGAAGGCTCTCAGTATATTCACTCTTCTCACATACGATTTGCTTTGAAATGGATGTATTCAATGGATCGGCCACTACTAGCGAAAACTCTCAGTGACAAGGATATCTTACCAGTCCTCTGTGTGGCAATACTTTTCGGCTTGGTTGACTTGGTGACAAACTGCTTGGAGCTATACACCTCACATCAATTGTCCATTGACACAATTGTTCGCGATCTCGAAATAATTCGTCAATTGCCTCGAAAGCACAAGGCTTATCTTAGACTACGGAACTCAACACTCTTAATGCTGCTACGGTATGGTCCTCAACATCCTCAGCATATAGCACAACTTCCGGTGGATTATATGTCAGATGTACTTCGGGCGGATTCTCTCTATATTGAGTGCGAATTCGAAAGATATCGTCTACTACGTGAAGTCTTGATGGCCATTATGCAATCATTGGGGAAACTCACTTTGACGAGACCTTTGGATCGACAGTCGACACCTATCGAATACAAGTCTGGTTTTAAACGGAAATACATCTCATCCGACGAATTGGCGGGGCACGATGGTGACAATACATCAAGGGCGGTCAAGCAAAAACAACGCCGACTATCGAGGCTCGGTTTCTCATCTCATATACCTTTTGATCAGCTCTTGGTGGATTCCTCTCCTGGTGGTGACATTGATAAGGCGACTATTTTATCATACCTCTTGCAGACAACAGTGAACTACAGTAATATGTCATTCGATCAACTCTCAACGGTACGACAAGATGGTGTTGTGGATGAAGATATTGTGTTCAAGGCACTTTGGCAACGTGAAGCACTCGAACGACAACTGTTTCCACTCAACTACCAGCATAATCAGTCCTCATTCTCCTCACAATCAACACTCCACTCCACTACGCAGATCAGAACACAACCTCTTGACATTGAAAAAGATTCTAATCGACAACCTAGCAGATTGAATTACCATAAGAGCACGGCGAACAATCACACCTTGTTGGATCCACCTCGGTTTCGATTCAAAGCATCGGTTTGTCTCGCACTACCTCATGACAACAACCACGATGGATGGGATAAAGTGGAACTGACAGACAAGACTATATTGTCAGTACCTTCGACCACTTTTATGCGTCATGTGACAACTGATCCTTCACACAACTCTCTCTGTCATGACGATGGCGACAATTATGACTCGAGCGATAATGGCGGTGATAAATTGGCAATAAAACAATCATCAGCACTACGCAACGAAGTACGTTCTTCATCTTTGCGACAACCCAATGGACTCAATGGATCGACAACTGTGCAAGAAAACGTGGACATCAGCTCATACGATACAAACGACAATCGAAACAACATACGGGGAACGATATGCAACAAAATAATATACACCAAAGCCGAATATATCCTTGATCACTGGCATCGTGTGCGATTAGAAGCTCAAGTTTTACCCCGCTCTTTGCTTCAAATTCAAGACGAAGATGACAGAACAGGTGACGACAATAAAACGGATCACAAGAACAGCAATAACGATTCATCGGTTCTTGTCTGTCGTTTCGAACTACAACGCGATTACACAGTCGACCCATCTCAAGACGACTTGACAGCACCTAGCATCGATCTTCAATCATCATCAAATGACAATCAACAAACAACTCAACGCCAATCGACAACTACCAACAATCAGCTTGTGCCACATCAAGGGCCTGATCAACATCAATCTAAAATACGCTATGCCATCTACTGTTTGAATAAACACGAAGGACTGATGAAAAACGATCAGGTGGATCCAGATGATTGGGTGCTGGTGCCTGTTACTGAAGTCACGGAATCGACTGATCCTTTGGTGCAATCAACAGGTTATGTGGGTCAGGTCTTGATTAATACAGATGCTTTGGGAAACAAGAATACAATCGATGTGGATATGATGGTGGCTCTGGAAATCATTGGATTATAGGATTATAAAACAGTCTTTAGTTAATAGTTATATCATTACCCCTACTTGTTATTTGCATTTATTATTACTGTATATTATTTTAATTAATAAACACTCACAAAGTTACATTGTTTGGCTCTGACTTTGGGTCAATTTGGGGAGGGGGGAATGTTGGGCGAAGAGTTGGGGCGATTTCTGGGGCTGGGATCATAGCAGGAGACCGTATTATGGTGAAAAAACTTTGGATTTTTTTTTTTTTTTTTCAAACGTGAATTGCTCGTCATATAGACTAGCTCTGACTATGAAAGGGACTTTCATGCAGAATCGCATTTTGAAATGTAAACCCCGACTTTACTCGGGTGAATATGTTGGCCATAAATGTCAGGTCAGCTCGGAGGGACAAGGTTGTACATTTAAACGATTGTTGGAAAGTTTGGATGATGTAGTATGGTTGATAATGTAGCAGTGGAAAAGCCGGACCCGTTTATTACTACCTTGGTATGGTACATGTCAACTATAACCGTCATAAACCTTCTTTATATATATAATAACGGTCATAACTTGATCTCATTGTATTTTATCATTGTTGACATTGTTATTTTCCATTTACCAAGATGCTCCTGAACAAAGAGCAATTTAGTCTTGGCGGCATGAATCGGAGTTAGAAAAACACGACCTGTCAAACAGGGGTCAGCATGAGGATCATAAAACCAGCCATCTTACCCAGCCGGATCAACGGGTCCGATCCCGGCAAAAAACATGGGCAGAATAGTATAAAGGAGAAGTAGCACCATCATCCATAATCAAAGGTTAGTTCTTGATGCATAATAGGGTTTAAAAAAGAGTCCTTCGAGAAAAGGATGATTTTATTAAATGTCAATTTTTCAAAGTAAAAACATCTATCTATCTATTTATCTATACTAGTTCTAGTCTATTACCACCAAGACTGGAATATCAGGTGAGCCATAAAGGTTCCACCAACCAAAAGAGCCTGTAGTAAAAACCTAGGGGCGAAGATTTTCCAAGTCATCAGATGGCGCCGAAGAATAAAAACAAAGATGGAGGATAAAAAGGTGGGAATACATTGTAGTAGCATCATAAACATAAAGTAAACTTGATTATCACCATCCCGTCGATCCGACAAGATCATCCATGTTCCAATCCAAGACAAAACATAACCGGTCAATGTTGATAAAGTAACCAAGGTGGCCCCAATGTAATAGTACATATCGTCGAAACCAATAAATGCTGCATGCCATGGTAAAGAAGTGAAGGTAGCTTGATGACCGGTGACAAAGAATAAGTGGTGTCCGAGTGTATGGATTAAAGCCAGTCGAAGCATGATACCATCGTCGTTTAATGCTAAAACATGCACCACATAGGGGCAGAGTAAAACCACCAGTCCGCCTAAAGGTCGTTGAAGCAAAGCCAGGACAGTTGACCAGAGACAAATATAGGATAGACATACTTGATGTTTTCTTAAGGATCCGCGTACTTGCCAAAGATAGAGAGTACCACACACTGTTGCCGCATACACAAAGCGTGGCAGATAAATACCAATCACCTTTTGGAATTCCGAGCCACGGTCAAAAACAGTTTGATAAACGTCGTCCACTATTCGAATAGTCACCACCAAAACACAGAGACCATAAACCACCGAAAGCAACCTTGAGTATGTATGCCCAAACATCCAAATCGTATGAAGCGCCAGTACCAAACCAAGAATACACACCAATGTTGCTGTTGTCCACCATATCACCACATCGCCATTGAGTTGCTTCAAAAGTCCAATATCTATATAACTGCAATGAGGATACTGTTCTTCTCGACATTGTCCAATAAAGCCTCCCAGTCGAAACCATAGCATTACTAGAAAAGGTCTTGATAGGCGCTGGATCCATTGCCGCTTGTTGGTGTTTCCGTCCAAGTGTTGTCCAATTCGTACGAACCACCCCACACAGAGAGTCGTTGCTGTAAACCTTGTGCCTCGATCTTCCCACACCACAAAACTATTTGATCCGAGTGTCAGAGCCTGTAAAGTAGCCGCCACTAAGAGCACCCATCCATCATAGTCTATTGTCGTGAATCCAGTGAGTGTCATTTGCTGCAAGGTGTTGTAGATTAATCCCGCCGTCATGACCAGTCCCAACACACAGACACATCCATCCATCCATCCCATCTTGTCAAACAAGCTACTTGATCCAAACAAGGCTACACCTAAAAGACCTGCCGTCCAAAACGAAAAGACAACCCGTTTAAAAGTATCCGCCTTGCCGAGTTGTGACCAATCAGAATGACAAATCCAAAGGAGTACACCGGTTATGGTCGTCAAACCAAGGACCGCCATACCTACCACCATGCACCCGACATCAAATTGAGCCCAGATCGCTTCACAATACTTGATGGTGCTTGATAAAAACTTGTCGTAGCCCATAATAGCAGATTCCAGTTGACCCACCAGTTGTTCGTATTTTCCCTTATCCTTTATCAAACCCAATGCTTGTTCTAGTGCGGTATCTGCCTTGACCAGTTGTTGTATGAGAGGTGCCAATGAATGTTCGGTGAATCCAATATGGTGCGTTTCCAATCCATATGTCACCAGATAATCATATACCTGTAAGGCATTCATCCGGAATTGCTGTGCCATGTGAAGTAACGAATCCAGTTGATTTTCTTTTTTATCTTGTGTTGATGATGCCTTGAGTGAAGGTTGAAGAAGAATATCAGGTATCAGTCCACCGAGGTTGCCGAATGGAATAGGAAGACCAAGTAAATAAGCCAAAGTGGGTACAAGGTGAATTTGTGGCACAATAGGGTAGGCTGATGCATTATAGTGTAGCCGATCCGTGATTTTATTCGTGTCGTAGCCTAGAATCGATGTGCGCGCTTGATGCATCCGTCTGATCAAATCGTCAAAATAAGCCGAGGTTGTCACCAGTGGTCGCCCAGAGTAGAGTAGCAGCCCACTCATCAATTCCTCCACACTTTCCCCACCATGATCACCTTCCACCGACATGCCATGATCGCCCATGACCACCAATAACGTATCTTGATCCACATGTTTGTCCACCAATCTTGTCAATACGGTATTCATTTCATCCAGTTTCCCTGCCATATTCATATGATCTGGTCCATAGGTATGTCCACAATGATCCACCCCCAAAAAGTGAGTGATTACCACCTGCCAGTCGTCATTATGCAATAGAGGCCAGAGCTGAGCTTGAATCCGATTATCCACCGTATGCAAATCAAACATTTTGAAGCTGTCGCTAGCAAACGTACGTTCGGGAGTCAGGGCGTTTGGAAACAGGTGCTGCCATGTATCATCGCCCATAAAGTACAGAGCAGGATATTGTGCCGCCATATGAAAGAGTAAATGATCTTCTTGCACCGACGAAGACGCAAAGTTTGAGCCGGCATCTATAAACGTCGGTAGTGAGCCCGTCATGAGTCCCTTGATTCGCTGCATTGTCGTGGTCGGTGGATCGGCACGGAACTGGAAGAGAAGAGTATGGTCGCGTCGAGTCGTGTAGAGCTGGTCAATGATGGGCAGACGATTACGGTAGGGTTTGTCAGTGTCGTCTGGGATCATAAAGTCGAATCGCAAGGCATCAATCACCACAACCACCACACGTTGAAAGGGGGGTGGAGAGGTCGTTAATGGCAAGGAACTTGTCGACAAGTTGTCACCATCCAAAGGGAAACGGTCCCAAGCATCGTATAAAGAACCACGTTGATCAAGAGTTTGACGAGTTAGCAAGAATCCTTTTAAAAAGATAACCAAACCAAGAATGTGGAAACAGGTTAATAAAAAAAGAATATAACGGAATGTCATCATTAAAGGTGAGGAGATGTAAAAGTGGTAGAATGGATATAAGATATATAAATATATATAAATATATATAAATATATATATGAACGTATCAAAATAAAGAATGGAAGGAGTAAAGACGTTTTAATACAATATTAAAAGAAGAGGGAGAGGTAATAACATTGATCTAAAAGAATCGTAAAACAAGTTAAAAGAGGAAGAAAGCGTCAGCTTTGGTATTTGCTTTTATTAAAAATGGATTTCGGAGAATGAAAAATATCGATCCTTCAACAACCCAGTGTGTATATGCATGTTGACATTGATCTATTCTAGTCTATTCTATTCTATCCCCCAGTTCCTTTTTTGTGTTCCTGATTTCTTGTAGTTTTTGGTGCTTTATTGATTTTCTATGCCATCGACTCTTTCTATGTTGTTCCCATTCAATGTCACCATAGAGTATTACTTGATCCCCTTTATCAGTTTTACAAACAGGACAAGTGTGATTCGTCCAGGATAATATCCTTGATTGAGTACTATATATATATGAAAGTAATCAAGTTAGTATAAACATGTGGACATTTTACTTTTTAAAACTTACTCTTGAAGATCCTTTTGAGTTAACATTGTCTTTGCGGTTTCCCCAAAGTCAAGAGGATTTGGCATGGTAACATTAGCTTGGAAGGCTATTAAAAAAAAAAAAGGGAGAGAGAGAGGTGGATGGATGGATAGTGAGAGAGAGAGAGAGAGAGAGAGAGAGGAATTATTCATAAGAGTACCCTTACCTTGAGCCACCTGAATTGCCTTTTGTCGTACGTTCGTATCCCATTCCGTCAAATCAGTTGCATCCAGTAAATATACCATGACATCACTTTGTTCCTGTGCATTCCATACAGTAGGTAATAATTTATTTCGTATCCATTGCACCTGTCGTTTTGCATATCGTCTTGTTGCTGCCTTCATTCGTTCAGTACATTCGTCGCGAATCTGTGCTAATTCATCTTGATCGACTGAATTGGATTCTACTGCTGTAAAGTAAGGGTCGAATTCTTTATAGCCAATTGCTTGCCATAATCCGCGTTGATATCGTTCCAGATCCTGTCCTGGCAAATTGATTTGTCCCTGTACTACCTGTTGTCGTAGTTGTTTGATTTCATCAAAGAGGCCAGTCTATATTATATCATGTGTTTGCTTTTATTATCAGATCCATGTTTGATTTAATTGGGGTTATTATATATACTTACGTTGATCATAGTTGTCACCCTGTCATCTAACCTTGGGTTCAATTTATGAGGATCAGCATATAACCAAAACACCAATGACTTGTATCTGAATATACAATATAAAACATATGAGTCCAAAAATGTCAATTCATAGTATTATTATAATTACCTTGATTGAGACCCATGGATTTGATGTTGTTCTTTTTGTTCCTTGATGATATCGCTTTGTTTCTTTCCAAGTTGATGATATACTTGCAGACTTCGGCTGATTTTACGTCTGTTGGAAGGATGCCACTTGTTCGCCATGATAGGATCAATTTCTTGTAATTGGGAATAAAGTTCGGAAGTGGATAAAACATCAAGGTCGGGTGAAGGTTCCGGGCTGGGTGATCGTGGATTGGTTTCGTCGTCTTTTATAAGTGAGTTTTGATATAGTAAGGACTGTACATAGTAGTTAGTCCCACCTACAACTACAGGTAATTGTTTTTCTTCTATTAATTGTTCAATCTATGTTTGTTGTTGTTTTTTGGGTGGAAAAAAAAAAAAAAAAAAAAAAAAAAAAGTGAGCCGACCACCACCATCACCACCATATTACTTACGCAGTTTGACGCATCCTTCCTGAATTCTGTCACTTTGTATTCTTCTTCTGGGTCCAAAAAGTCCATGAGGTGATGTCGAATACCTTGTCGTTCATGTATGGGCATTTTGTTGGTAATAATATCTAGTCCGCGGTAGACCTAGGTTTCAAACTTTTGTATTAGAAATCTACATAAAAAGCAATCTATTGTATTCTTTTTTTTTTTTTCCTTTTTACCTGCATAGCATCAGCGTTGATGATTTGACCACCAAGCGCCTTGCATAGTTCGACACCCAGTTGTGACTTTCCTACACCTGTCGTACCAATGATAGTAGCGATTTTCTGCATAGAGTAAAGAAGGAAGAAGGGGTCTCCACAAAAAAAAAAAAAAAAAAATTGGCAGATCCTTTCAACCTGTCGGCATTTAAAATACATTTGACGCACATTCATTCGTCGCCCTATAAGCCTCCTTTTTTCATTCATTCGTTCATGCAGATCGTTATCGAGTTTACTGATGATCAAAGTAACTTGGGAGCATAATATACATCCTTCTGGATATGTTCTACATCGAAATGATAGGAGTGGTTTATGTCTTGATGATTTCCATTTATGCAAGTTGCTCAAGCAACAGCGGCATGAACAGTATCAATAATGCCAGCAACACCAGTCAAATGAAACGATTCTACTTTTTTTTTTTTGACATCCTTTGTAAATCATGCCTAAAATACAGTTGAGAGTGCAATTGGATACCATGATAGCCGGGGATATTAAATGAGTTCCGGTAAAAATGTGTTTGACGCCACGTGCCAAAAGATGTCTTACAATATCGGGTTTTAAAAAAATGAAAATGGAATGAAAAGGGCTAATTCCAATTTTTCCTTCTCCCTTTCTCCATTTATTTCCACTCATCTCACCAATATACCACCAACACTTTTTTATACATAAATACCAGAGTCAACTCGATTGAATGGATGATACAAGAACTACCAAGAGCATTCTTAGGAAATCTTTCCTGGGTCACAACCCACCACCTTCCTCCTCTTCTTGGCTCGCACGCATCCAATCTCGATTGTCAACCTCTCAACAAGATGATGGGAATATTCAACTCCAACGACAAGATTTGAAACGAGTAACGTTTTCTATGGGTCGACTGACAACAGAACATGTCCTGGTTGATCACGATAGCGACGAATCTACTACAATTACATCACCATCACCACCACTTTTAGATGATTATACTCACTCTCTTCCTCGCTATTATGAAAAAGCCTGTCGACTCAGGGAAGAAAAACAATGGCCCTTGTTTATGGATTTGTTACAAACTCATAGGTAGATATATATATATATTTAGATATCCGAATGAATAGTGACTCACCCTCTGTTATTGCTTCTTTACTTGAACTATAGATCAAAAGCCTTGACTACAATTGATTTGTCGAACCAACCCATTGGACAAACTATGATGGGTCCACTTGCTGACATTCTTTTATTGGATTTCGGCCTACGCACTCTCCGTTTATCGAACTGTAGTTTGGATGATGAAGTAAGAATGACACTATATATATATATATATATATATACTAATCATTTATTGCTATTATAGAGTATTGGGATATTGCTGAATAGTATACTGATGACTGATCATGTGACGGATTTGGACCTCTCTTGTAACCCACTGAAATCTAAATCCTACAAGTTTATATCCATCTACATTGTCGAGGTAACTAATCACCTCCCTCTTTGTTATGATCATTTAATCCTTTTATTATTATTACTATTTATTATCTAGTCAAGTAGCATTAAAACATTGGACATATCAAAATGTTCCCCTGATCGACGAGCTATACAATATCTATCTCGGGCCTTTTTATATACAACCTCTTTGCAACATGTCAATATGGATCAATGTGCATTAAAACCTCTCCACCTAGAAATCATGGCACCAAACATCTGGCAATCACCCTCTCTCACATCACTCTCACTACGTTATAACCGACTATCATCAAATGCGGCTCATTGGTTGGCAATGTTGGTATTAAATGAACAACATCATGGAGATATGTACTGGAATGAAGGTACTGTATGTGGATTGCAACGACTAGATCTGGCTGGTAATAATTTACAAGACGCTACTGCTATTGGGCCTTTATGTCAGGCATTATACAATAATCGGACTTTACAATATTTGTCTCTGGCTAATTGCAAAATTCACCCTGATGGTTGTGAAATGATAGCGGATGCTTTGGTAAGTATCAATTCATGTCACTATGATGTTTTAATAGTCCAACTCTTTTTATTTTGATAGTATACGAATCAATATCTGATAAGTCTTGATTTGTCTGGGAATCCTATTATTCATAACTCGGATGATGGGGTAAACACAATAAAATCAACTGAGGTGTTTTGGGATACATACTGACTATCTTTATGTTGTTTTTATTAGATTCATGCATTGAAACTGGCTCTTTTACGGAATAACACCCTGCAGGAACTCAAATTGGCTGATATGGATTTGGATGCCACGGCAGCTATTACACTTGCTGAAGTCTTGCCCATGAATACCACCTTGACAAGATTGGATCTCTCTCAGAACCCTTCCATCTCTCTAGCTGGTGTCCTGGCTTTAGCCATCTCTATCAAAATGAATCACACACTCACATTTTTGGATATTAGCATCCCGGTAACTAGGGGGGAAAAAGAGTGGACTCATGTCTAAAAGGAAGATTGATACTGACCATAATATAGGCTAATGATAGGGAATTGTCGGAACTTCAAAATGACATTGTAGCAGTATGCACGAACAATATGATCCGACGAATAGAACAGCAACAACAGCAGCAGCAGCAACAACAACAACAACAAGAAGAAGACATTGCACTCGACCCAAAGGTCATCATCTCATCATCGACAACATTGTCTTCATCACCATCTTCCTCTTCATCACCCTCTTCTTCTTCTTCATCTGTCACCAGCTCATCATCTCATCACACAACAAAAGAAGATGAACAGCCAATTGATCAACGACCTCTTTCCATCAAAATACCAGGTAGCAGTAGTGAAGTTCGCCCATCAAACCAAGAAAACACTATCTCGGAACAGGTAAACAAGATGGATTACTCATTTACAGGCTGTAAACTAACATCTAGATTTTTTAGATCTCTCCACTAGACGAAATCTCATTATTGGACGACATGTAATTTTAGTTTCCCCAGTCATTTACATATATCCTCTAGTTTACTTTTTATATATCCCCTATTAAATAAATAAAGCTTATTATATTTGGTCATCATTATTATACCATTAAACTGTTGAAGGGAAAACACAAAAGTGCACTGGGATTGTAACTTGTACCTGTATTTTGTGGATTCATGCGGCACATGGGTAACTTGAATTCTTCGTCAAATAAGCGGAGGATGAAATATCATTTAATATTATGTGGGAAGTATGTGGGTTTCCTTTTATTTTTCACTTACCGTTGGCCGAAGCCCCGTACCCATCCCTCACAAAGGAGGGGTGCCAGTCATATTCTCATCCAAGAATTGACTGACAAGTTGTTGTTGTTTGTTAAAGGGATGGGCATCCCCAAGGAAAGCTGAAATGAATTTAAAAAGCTCTTTTATGAGAAAAAATCAGATGATCATAACCCATGCATTGTCAAATTATAACAATCATAGTTCGCATTAATGAGATGAAGCCTATAGGAAGCCACTCAGGCTAAAGTTTGCCCTAATCGACGAAAAATTAAATTTACTTGTGATTCATGCAATCGGAGTTTAAATATATACTTTTGACTTTTGCCCTTTGATGATACACAGGCTCAAGGTTCCAATAAACTAATGTAGAACTTTCATTTGGGTACATATACCTATTGTAGTAAAATGATTGCTGAAGCATAAAGTAAAAAAAGGGGGATGAGAAAAGTGGCAACCCAATCAGGCATTATTCAAGTCCCGATGACGAGAGTACCAAATTGGTTTCTATTTATATCGGGTTTCTTTTGGATGATTCCTTTTCTTCTCTTGTCAGACCTTCTTTTCTTTCTCAGTCTTTTTTTCCTATTCTTCCTTCTTCTTCTTCTTCTTCTTTTTCTTCTTCTTCTTCTTCTTCTTCTTTGATCACTATATAATGACTACTTCTATATCCTCATCCTCATCATTACCAGCTTTACACACCACTTCCACAAGCACCCGACAAGCAACAATCTCCACCCAACGAAAAGTAAATCATGAACTGGCTCGACTCAAGTGTTTAGGCAAAGTGACGAAAAAAAGCGACGAAGACGAAGAAAATAGGATCACCACGACAATTAACTCACACCAGTCTGACGACGACAAGATGGAATCATCAAGTCAACTTGATTCAACTCGGCACCATCCACAATTAGATGACTATCGTAGACAGCTCGTTGAACAAGAAAAACATATCCAGACAACCATAGCCAACTATACGGAAAAAATCGCTAGCACTGAACTCACAGTACATCAACTTACTTTACTAGTAGAAAAACAAGACCGATTGATTCAGCTCTTGATGGACCAACGGCAACAATCCAACAATGATAAAGCAACTTGGCATTCTCTTCATTCAGCAAAACAAGAATTGGAAACGGCTATTGGGACATTGAAGGCTAATATGGAAACCAACCAGGCACACATGCAAATGATGATGATGGTTTCGACCGAAATCCAAACTGACTTTGAACGACAAAAGAAGGCAATGCAAGATCAATTAAATGACATGGTAAATGAACTAGCGACAAAGGATGCTCTTTTATTACAGTATCAACAGCAACAACCAAAAAAGCAACAACAGACTAAACCATCATATCGTCCAATTGCCAACCCTGCAGTATTGTCTCCACCTCTTGATACTACTAGTCGATATCCCTCCTTAATATCTACCTCCTCCTCTTCTTCTTCTTCCTCTACCTCATCTTCAATATCCTCGTCTTCTTCTTCTTCTCCTGTTTATACTTCAACTGCTCCTCCTCCAGTCCCATTTAAACCACCACATGGGTCCCCTAATCACTCTTTGGATCAATTCTCACGATCAAGGGCTGGCTCCTTTGATCAACCTAAACCCTTTTGGAAAGCAATGAAATCGAAATGGCGACATAGTTAGAATACATATATTGTTTAAAACTAGATTACTTTATTACATGAATCAAAATAAAAAGAATGATGATCTGTAATTGTATTGTGTTATTGTAAATGGTGGGCTGTCAAAAGCATAATAATAGGCATTGTCGGGATTTTAATTTAATGTGGGGGGGGAGGAGGGACAAAAATAGGGCGAGTGGACCCAACATTAATTTGATCTTCCTCTTTCGCATCGGTAATAACCTCATCCATCCATCCATCCATCCATCCATCCAATGTATATTTATCTTTGATTCTCTTTTTATTATCCATGTAGGACGTACGTTGAACCTTGACGAAAAACAACAATTACAACAACGGACACCTTGGATATATTGATCTCACCTCTCTCTCTTTTTTTTATTTTTTATCTTTGACATTTATACATAGAAATCATGCTTATTTCCAAGGAAAACCGAAAGGCTATTTACGAAACCCTTTTCAAGGGTAAGGACAACAAAAACATACAACAATACCAACAATAACGATACTAAACTTGATTATTACATATATATATAGATGGTGCTTTGGTCGCCGCCAAGGACTTTAACCTTCCCAAGCATCCTGAAATTGATGTGCCTAACTTGGAAGTCATCAAGTCCATGCAATCCTTGACCTCCAAGGGTCTTGTCAAGACTCAATTCTCCTGGCAATACTATTACTACACCCTCACCGATGAAGGCATTGATTATCTCCGTGAATGTAAGTCCACCCTCTCAAAAGTATCTCTTGATGCTTTTCACTAACTCTTTGTGTGTGTGTGTGGAAATAGACCTCAACTTGCCTACCGAAATTGTGCCTGCTACCTTGAAGAAGGCTGCTCGTCCTGCTGCTCCTCGTCGTGCTTGTAATGTGGAATTTAATGATTTGACAGGACAATGGAATTAATGCATGAATTTTTTTTTTTTTTTTTTTGACTATCTCTAGTCGGTGAAGGTCGTGAAGGTGCCCGTGGTCCTCGTGCTGACCGTGATGATTACCGCCGCAAGGAAGGTGCCACTGGTGATTTCAAGCCTGAATTCCGTGGTGGATTCGGTAAGTACCTATGGATGGGATCTAAAAAAAAAAAAAAAAAAAGGCATATGCTAACCAACTTCTTTTTGATTAGGTCGTGGTCGTAGCGAATAAATATATACATAGTTTAGTTCCCT
Source organism: Chlamydoabsidia padenii (assembly GCA_025330725.1). Lineage (NCBI taxonomy): Eukaryota > Fungi > Mucoromycota > Mucoromycetes > Mucorales > Cunninghamellaceae > Chlamydoabsidia > Chlamydoabsidia padenii. The sequence goes on from JAIWND010000001.1 coordinate 890,009, forward strand.
ATAGTCCTCTTACTATGATCTAATAAAAAACTGTTTGTTATATGTAAAACATTGTTGGTCTTTTGAATGATTTGTTTTATTATAATATGTATCAAATAGGCCAAAGGTATCAATAACTAAGTACAAAGGGGGGGGTGAGGGGGTATAGACAGGTATTAGCACCAGCCCAAAGCCATGGAAGCACTAAGGGGGATCAAAAGAAGGGTAAAAAGATAAATGGATTGGAATGACCACTGTAATGTCGCCAACCAGCCTACTACTAAACTACCAAAGGCAGGACCAAAGCTACTATACAAAGCCGACATTTTCCCTCGTAGCATCATCCGGTCTTGACAATGGGACAGGAAGAAGTAATCCACTTGATAGGATGCCATTAACCAAATCGTATGTATACAACTACCTAATGAGAGAATAAGAAAGAAAAAAAAAGGGGGGGGATAGTGAGTATGTGGAAACTACCTGTTTTCTTTTGTTTTGAAACCCTACTTACTTTGAGTGATGTGTAATGCAAAGAGACAAAACAGTGACCACCAATGTTGTTCTTGATGACAAGGTAAACAGGCATAAATGAATATGCAGAGCATCAATACCAGATGAGCCAAAAGGACACCATTCCGAAGAGAGTAATGTTCCAGCACTAGAGGTACACAATGGGTGGTGACCATATCAGACAAACAACCTATCAAAACCATCAATCCTACACTATGCATTGGCAAGGTATAATAATCATAGTAGATCAATGGTGCCCAAAGTATCATAGGCGCATATACTAATCCCATAATAAAACAATTGGACATGATAAGAAGATGGGTCTGCTTTTCGTCGTCGTCATCGTCGTCGTATTTGCCAAGGTGCCAATCCATCAAGGAAGGCGATAGTTGCTGCTGATGTTGCTGTTGCTGTTGTTGTTGTTGCTGTTGTTCTTGTTGGAAAAAGGTTGGTCGGAATCGTGGAAAGACTGTGATTAAAACAATCATGGGAATATCACCTGGTGGATAAGGTAAGAGTGCGAGAGACATGGACATGAATGCTGCTGAATCCGTTAAGGAAGGCGTGATGGTGACAGAGTTGGATGTAAATGGATCGCTTCTGCTTCTTCTTCGTTTGTGATCATCGTCATAACGTCCAGGTTTTAAATAGGCCGAGTCTATCATTAAGGCTGGAAGTGGAAGTGTAGAGTGATCAAATGGTGAAGGTGTCTGTGGTGATGAAAGAGCTGGTGTGGATGATGATGATGAGGCTGTAGGTAGACTATATGAGATGGGTGTAAATTGGAAGGTACTATTATCCAGTAAAAAATCCATGCTATTTGTCATGTTAGAGGTAATACTGGAGGCTCGTGGTGGTGTTGGTGGCGTTTGCTGAAGCATCGTGATATCTTCTTCTGATATATGAGATAGATGATCACCAAATAAGCTGTAAGGTTTGTAGGCAGTGTAATAATATGGTGAAGATGAGATGGTGGTTGCTGCTGAGTCTAATAACAGGGGTGCTCCATTTTTCGTAATATTGAGATCGGCATTTTGAGGTGATCGACTATAATCCATCTGGCCGTCGTATTCCGCAGATTGATGAAGGTGGTGATGATGATGATAATAGTGATGATGAAAGTGGTGGTAATGATGATGGATATAAAGACGTTGAGCTTGTTGACTGTTAATCGAATCGCTTGTGTTGTTGTTGTTGTTGTTGACATAGTATTGTGGTAATAATGGTGGTTTCGTCAACAGAGGTGATGTTTCCATTGAAGGATATTCTTCAGAATGTAATCCAAGCAAAAGAGGGTCTGCAGGCTGCACTGTTGTTGATAAGGATAGTAAGAATAAGGCTGCACAACCAATCACCACGGTGCCCATCAATGTATCAAAGTCATGATCATCATCCAAAAAGCATCCGATTCCCAGCGCAGTGATTCCCAAACTGAGCTTGCCCCACCGTCTTTCGGATTCTGTATATGCATATCACATACAAAAATGGGATAAAAAGATAATTAGCGAATAAACATGTATGTCCCTAAAAAAGAATCTTCTAATCCTACCATACCCCTTCAGTAGTAAGGACTACCCCGTCGTTTTGTTTTTTGTTTTTGTTTTTTTCTATCACTTACCGTATAGTAATTTGTAATCACCAAGGATTTTGATAATAGCACTATCAATCAAGCAGCCAAGAGGTTGAAAGAACCATCCATCTAATACCATACAAAGAATTGCCGCTGGCCAAGATAACCAAGTGTCAGGAGGAGTCGATAATAATAGTACCAAACTCGCTGCACCAAGAGCTGTCAGTAAACTTGTTAATACACCATGTAACAAAGGTTCACGTTGATCCACCCAAGCAGTCCAAAACCCATAGGCAATTGTTCGTGTCGTCAGTGCAATCGCTAAAAGAATGGCTATTCGATAATAATTAAAGTGTAGTAGATGGAAGAAGTAGAGAGGAAGGAATACATGCACACTAGAGGCTACTCCATGAGCTATTGTCAAGAATTTAGGCCAAAAGAGCATATGAATGTCAATTTTTTTTAAAATAAAAATAAAAAAGAAGAAGCGAGAAGAAGAAAGAAGGGGAACTTGATTTTTGGACAAAAGAGAAAAAAAAAAAAAAAAAAAAAAAAAAAGCGGGTTTTGAAATTTCCCTATCGGCTTCCTCCTTTGATTCCAAGATGGAAAGAACTATTTCAAGGGGGTGGTGTGAGTGAGACAAAAGTCGATCTATACAACCATTTGTTTACTTTCCAGGACTTCTTTGTAAACTTGATTTTTATCATTGTTACGGTCTTTTTTGTTTTTTAGGCTCCAAGCATTATCAAAGGACATTTCTTCTTCCCCTTGCTGTTCATTTCCGAAAAGCATGAACTAAACTTTCATTTTCCAGAAAGTATGTATGTCCCTGGCATCTTATTGACACTGATCAACGGGTCTGAGTTTCTCTCCTTTATTTCTCTGCATTGACGACAAATCACGTTTTTAAATCCCGCCTTTTTCGTTTGATCTCAAATGCAGCTCAAGGCAGTTTTACAAAAAAAAAAACCACATACACAATAAAGTGAAACACTATTAAGTGAAAAAGTATAGACCATTCGATAATACTTTTACTTTTAAATAAATCTCTCCCTGAACTTCAGACCTGTTTCTTAAAAAACTTGAAATGGTACCTGGAAATTTAAATTCCGCTTGCCTCCACTATCAGATTGAAATCATAAAGTTCCATTATATTATACAAGAGTCATTGGGCTCAACAAAGATGTTGGTGTTAATAGAAAGGTACCCAGTAAGATTGAAAGTTGATACGTATAAAAATAGAAACCAAGTGAGTGGAACCCTAAATTGACAAGGGCAGGCAAATTACCCAACCCATCGCTGTCAAAAATACGGAAGGTTCATATCCCAGATAAGATCCTTTATGCGCCAATGAAAAGCGGTGAGTATGAGATTGATGAAGATGATGCATATAAATAAAGTGGTCCATACACGGCTAGAATCGCGTACCAAACATAGGTCGGATTAAAACTGGTTGTTTGATTTTATGTCGTATGCTATTCAAGGAAGAAGAAGTGGATCAAGTCATTTATGGGTCTGATTCAATGTAGTCATTTCACTGCTATCATTCTAAAATCATATTATACACATTTTCAAAATTTTCAAATCCGATCTGTCGACCTTCCCCCTCGCCATGAATGCGGTATGTACGTTGGAAATGGACTGTGAAGCGTACATTTATATTGGAAATATATATATATAAAAAGAACTACAACAATTCTTATAATATCATCTTGAACATTGTAAGTGCGTGATACTCTATTTCCCCCCCCCTGAGTGTGGGTAGTTTGATTATTGAAACACCGACCAATGCAAAAATGGTTATTGATGTAAGAATAGGATTAAAGCGTATCAGCCCAAGTGGTAAAGGCTATGATTTGCGGTGAAGGTAGCCGACACGTAAAAAAGAAAGTTGACATTTTGTTACAATCACATGCATCACATTGCGTCTTTGTGTGGGGTGGGGGGTACAAGTCAATTTATCATACTGGTGTTCTGAGTACTAGAGTCTCGTTCTTTTTTTTTTTTCCTCAACTTGTCATGAGTGAACAACTAGTCTCTACACTTGATCATCATCAATGAACATGGGCAGTTGGAAAATACATCACTGCTTGATTCACATTTAAACCCCGCATTTTCACGAGTCCCTCATCGGCTTCCCAGACCGTGCAAAAAAATATAAAGTTTCAATTTTCAAATTTCTTCGCTCTTCTTCTTTTCCTTTTTTATTTCTGAACCCAATGACCATTAATCCAGAATCCTATAACACTGCTACCTTCAATCTCGATACTACACCAGCTTTTACGGATCTATCACGCTGGCGCTTACGTGTAGATCAAGGTGCGCAAACTTGGCATTATCTTGAAACGGACGAAGAATGTGAATTGTGGCCTCAAAAGGTACTTGACAAGTACCATCTTGGTCTTCCTACCGTAAGAACCCTCCCCCTCTGATGGACTAGTTTTAATTTTACTAACCTCTTTTATTGATAGGATCTACCTGAACTTCCTTCTGCCAAGACACCTTTGGAATGTGCACGTAATGGGTTTGAATTCTATCGTCATATTCAAACAGATGATGGTCACTGGGGCGGTGAATATGGTGGACCAATGTAAGTATATATTGGAATGAACAGTGACTCGACTCTCCTTCTCATTCTTTGTTATTTGACTAGGTTTTTAATTCCTGGTTTGGTGATTACCTATTATATTACTGGTACACCTGTACCCGAAGCGATGCGACTAGAATTAATTCGATATCTGTTGAACCGCGCACATAGTGAAGATGGTGGCTGGGGAATCCATATTGAAGGTGTCTCTACTGTGTTTGGAACTGCTTTGAACTATGTGACTTTACGTATCCTTGGTCTTGGTCCTGATCATCCAGCTATGGCGAAAGCCCGTGGTACTTTACATAAATTAGGTGGAGCGACGGGTGCTCCTGCTTGGGGTAAATTCTGGTTGGCTGCTCTTGGTGTTTATGAATGGGAAGGATTGAATCCTGTTCCTCCTGAATTATGGTAAGTATGTCATTACTATATATCAAACATGCTCATCCTCACTCTTTCTCTTTCTCTTTCTCACACTAGGGTGCTACCCAAATGGCTGCCTTTGAATCCTGGTAATTGGTGGGTCCATACTCGTCTTGTCTATCTTCCTATGGGTTACATTTATGCTCTACGACTCAGTGCTCCTTTGACTTCTTTCACTCAATCTCTTCGGGAAGAATTATATGTGCAACCTTATGATTCTATTAACTGGGATCGACAACGCAACAATGTGGCCAAAGTTGATCTCTATACTCCTCATACCAAGATCATGGATGTATTAAACAGTAAGTACATGAACATCACATACAATATAATAGAATAGAACTTGTCTCATTCTCTATTATTATTTTAGAAATGGTCACTTTTTACGAAAAGATTCCTTTCAGTTGGAACTGGTTACGACAATACGCCATGGACGAAACTATTGAACAAATCAAGATGGAAGATGAAAACTCTTTCTTTTTGGATATTGGCCCAGTAAATAAGGTGATGAATTGGTTGGTGGTCTACTATCATTATGGCAAGGAATCTCGTGAATTCAAACTACATGTCGAACGGAACCTGGACTTTATGTGGATGGGACCTGAAGGTATGATGATGAACGGAACAAATGGAAGTCAGCTTTGGGATGCCGCCTTTATCGCTCAAGCATGTGTGGAAGCTCAACTTGCTGACAATGAAGCATACCGGGATAACATGATCAAGACTTTGGAATTTATCGATCTCACTCAGGTAATAATAAATAAAAGAGATAAAGTAGCACGATCACGATGATATACTTATCGTACTTTTAAATGATAGATTAAACGTGATGCACCGAACATGGATAGATGCTATCGACAACAATCAAAAGGTGCATGGCCGTTTAGTACTCGAGACCAAGGTTATACAGTCTCTGATTGTACAGCTGAAGGATTAAAATCAGTCATTGCTCTTCAACAAACCAAGGGCCTACCTCAACTGGTCACTTTGGAACGTATGCAGGATGCGGTAGATGTCTTATTGACAATGCAAAATGCCGACAAAGGTTTTGCTTCTTATGAAACTATTCGTGGTCCTTCTTGGTTGGAAAAGCTCAATCCTGCCGAAGTCTTCAACAACATTATGACTGAATATAGTTATCCTGAATGCTCTACTGCTGTATTAATGGGTCTTGCTGCTTTTAGAAAGGTGGATCCTACTTATCGACGTGAAGAAATCGACCGAACTGCCTCTTCTGTTTTACAATATATTAAAGCACAACAACGTCCTGATGGCTCTTGGTATGGCTCTTGGGCTGTTTGTTTTACTTATGCCGCTCTCTTTTCTTTGCAAAGTTTGGCAAGTATTGGTGAATTCTATGATAACAGGTAAAAATGAAAATGAAAAAAAAAAAAAAAAGTATCATATCAAATTAACATTTCTTTCTCTCTTTTTTTTTTTTTTTTTTTTTTTTTTTCTTCCTTAGTGAACATGCTCGAAAGGGATGCGATTTCTTGCTATCAAAACAAGAAGTAGATGGTGGATGGGGTGAAAGCTACAAGTCTTGTGAAGATCGTGTCTATACGCATAATAGTCAATCTCAAGTAGTCAACACCGCCTGGGCTGTCATGTCTCTTATGGAAGCCAAATACCCTGAAGAAGAACCTATCCGACGTGGTATTCAATTTATTATGCAACGACAACAATCTAATGGTGAATGGTTACAAGAAAGTATCGAAGGTGTCTTCAACAAGAACTGCATGATCTCCTATCCAAACTACAAATTCTCCTTCACCATCTGGGCTCTTGGTAAATATGCTCGTACTTATGGCGACAAGGCTCTTTTAATCTAGTTAGTTACATACCTTAATATTGCTACCTTCACTTTATAACAATCATTACCTTATCAATAATAAAATTAGTAACTGTCAAAAATGAATATCCTTGTTTAACCAATCAAATTCGGCTCTATAGTTTTAAAATCCCGCCGTGGAAATTGTTGCGCCCAGGAATATATGAACTTTCCAAATCTTGAATCCTTTGTCCGTCCTCTTTTATTTCTTTTAGGTTAGTATCGACACATTGTGTGGTTTGGATAAAGTACAAATGGCCATTATGTTGGCGAAAAAAAAAAGGAGGGGGATAAAGATGGATTGTGTATTGGGATGGATGGATGGATGGATGGATGGATGATTCTTTACTAACCAACTCTGTTTTATCATTATATAATAACGACTGTACCGCCCATTCTCTCATCCAACTTGCGACCTTCCTTAACACTCGATCGAACAAACAACACAGTATATAAACAATGGGTCGCGTCATCCGTGCTCAAAGAAAAGGTGCTGGTAGCATTTTCAAGGCTCATACCGTCGGTCGCAAAGGTGCTGCTAACTTGCGTGTGAACGACTTTGCTGAACGTCATGGTTATATTCGTGGTCTTGTCAAGGAAATCGTCCACGATCCTGGACGAGGTGCTCCTCTTGCCAAGGTTGTCTTCCGTGATCCCTACAAGTAAGTAATAGAAAGAAAGAAAAAGGATGACTGACAATGTATAATTGATTAACACTCTTCTTTTTAATCTTTGTAATAGGTACAAGCTCCGTACTGAAACCTTCATTGCCACCGAAGGTATGTACACTGGTCAATTCGTCTACTGTGGTAAGAAGGCTACCTTGAACATTGGTAACGTCTTGCCCTTGTCCTCTGTCCCCGAAGGTACCGTTGTCTGTAACGTTGAAGAAAAGGTTGGTGATCGTGGTGCGTTGGCCCGTACTTCCGGTAACTATGCTACTGTCATTGGTCATGGTGAAGATGGCAAGACTCGTCTCCGTCTCCCCTCCGGTGCTAAGAAGATTATTCCCTCTACTGCCCGTGCTGCCATTGGTATCGTTGCTGGTGGTGGTCGTATCGATAAACCCCTCTTGAAGGCTGGTCGTGCTTACCACAAGTACAAGGTCAAGCGTAACTCTTGGCCCAAGACTCGTGGTGTGGCTATGAACCCCGTCGACCATCCTCACGGTGGTGGTAACCATCAACACATTGGTCACGCTTCTACCATGGCCCGTGATTCATCTGCCGGTAAGAAAAAAAAATAGAGAGAGAGAGTATTAGTTGTGGGGTTGTATGGATTGGTATCACTCATGCATCTTTTTTTCTTCTTCTTTTATATAGGTCAAAAGGTTGGTCTCATTGCTGCTCGTCGTACTGGTCTTCTCCGTGGTACCAAGAAGCTCAAGGAATAAACTTTACACTATTGGTTACTCTATTACTATTCTCATTGTTTTAATAAAGAATGTGATCCTTTGATATTAGATTATGTTTGTCTTGTATATGTGTCTTTTTAATGTTTGTGGGATATATGTGGGTCTAATAGGAATGAATGACATTTATTATGGTGTATGTGTATACTTTGGCAACGATTATGTAGCCAGTAGTTAAACAAATGCTTGGATTGAAAGGTTTTTTATTATAATGATGGTAATGATATCCTATTCTATTCTATTCTATTCTATTCATGCAATGTTATGACTTGAGTTTACATTATAATCGGAGTAAAAGAAACAAAGTTGATGTGAGATGGTATGATCAAGCTGTTTGTCTTTACTATATGTTCCTCACCTATTATGATATCACATTGTCGAGGTTTTCCTTGTCCAATTCCCTGATGTCGGTGATGGTAGAGTCTTGATTTACTATATCTGTGTATGGGTGTTGGTCCATGTAATGATATCGTCACTGTTGTTGCAACGCCTAGAGCAATCAATTTCCTTGATTAGTTTTACATTCATAGCAGATAATGATTCCTCCCTCTTTTTTTTTTTTTTTTTTTTTTTTCAACTTACCAATACCATCGACCAGGAATGATCGTTTAGATAAGGCTAGATATGCTATAATACCTGAATACTTTATACAGTGTCGATTCATGTTTGTTGAGGGGACGTTGGTCGTCTTTGGTGATGTGGAGTGCAGCTGGTCGGTATGAGGGTGAGCTTGTCAAGTGCTTACCATTACTATTGTCGTGTTACTATTAATATGTTTGATCCAATGTAACTAATTGTAGATACATTGGTAGGGTATAAACTGGTTAGAACAATTATAATAGGTGGATGCATCAGGTTAGTAAAGCGGGTAGAAGTATATACAAAGTGCCACTTGTTTCTTACCGGTCAATGTCAAAGTGTTGAATCCTTTCGACCAATCAGTTGGTGATTATAATCGTTTATTAAATGGGTGAATGGGTATTATGAGAGATTGGTGGGAAAGAAAAAGAAAAAGGAAAGAGATTACCCGACACCCTCTTTTTATGAAAAAAAAAGGGGGGGCGGGTTTTCAATTCATGAGTGAGTACCTCACAAACACATTGCTTATTCAACTAGCATTTTCTTGAAATGACTACATTAAAATATCTGGAACAACATTTTAAAAAAAATATATATATATAAACATATATTAAAAAACATCGATTTATTTTGATTGATATGTTAAGCTTCTGAATGATGATAAAAGAGAACCCCAGTAAAAAGCACGTGATTTTTTAAACGCCGACGTTGTGGTTTATATAATAAATATCAATTAATTTTTCTGTCAGAATCGACACATCTGAAGACATACGATTCGACGATCGCGGAGTTCCAATGGTCAGAAGAGCTGGATTAAAGCGGCGAAAGAAACGGAGATCCTCTTTCACATTTAAAGCCCGCTTCTCTGGATAGTTCTACAGCATTCTATTATACTTTCACTTCCCCAAATCATAGACTAGTTAGTAATGAAGCCCTGGAGACAGGTAGAAGTATCCAGAAGACATATAATAGTATAAATACATGTTTACTTTTATTCAAATAAATATTATCCATCATTTTAATTAACAATCGCTATTTTAAATTTATAAACCCCGACCAATCTGCTATATATACTACATAGAGATTGACATTTCATATAAGGGGATCTAGCTCAAATGGTAGAGCGCTCGCTTAGCATGTGAGAGGCACTGGGATCAATGCCCAGGTTCTCCAGTTTTTTTTCACTCTGGTTGAAATTGAATCGGCGATGCAATTATTTTGTTTTTTTCTGCTGTTACGGCTAATTCTGGTAGAATGTAGGGTAACTTGGGTATGAAAAGTGTGTATTGATATTGTAGATGTAGTGAGCACCAGAATCTTTTTGGTTTAGATTCAACCTTTGAGATGTACTTGAATGTACTTGTTAAATAAGAGAGAGAAAAAGAGAATCCCAATTTGGAGAGCGGGATTTAAAAGTAAAAATGGATGTAGATCTTGAATCAAAGTAAGATCAAATAAGACAATAGTTACGCTTGTAAGGTAACTGTGAATAAGACAAATGGCAATGATGAAGCCAATAAAACTAGATCTGTATCAAAGTAAGATCACAAAAGACAAACTTACACTTGTTATGTAATTTGATAGACAAAGTAAATAGCCAAAGAGATAAGCTCTTGTCAAGTTTTTTGGAGTTGAGAAACTTATTTATTAAAAAAACTAAAGATTCAAAAAAAAAAAATGGATGGAGCGATGTACTTGCAAATGTAAGAGAGAAAAAAAGTAAATCCCAAAAAGGAATACGGGATTTGAAATCATAATAAAGGGGTAGTTTGGGGTGCATGATTGATGTTAGATATGTAGTAATCATCATTTTCACAGGGACTTCATTTATGATCTGTGACATATAACACATTTAGGTAAATGAAACAGGACAAAAAGTGATGATGACAGTTATTCGACCATGATATGGTACTTTTTTTTTTTTTTTTTTTTTTTTTTTGTTCCATTATAATAATGATACTTTTAGTTTAACCATTATTAAAGCTCGTGGTACACCACGTAGTGTTGATAAGAGATGCCAGCAGGTCGTTCTTAAAAGATCATGCAATGCCGATTATGATCCATTGATTCTGGATCTCGACGATCCTATATGAAATATGCATAACATAGGCAAACACTCTTTCTTGACTAACAAAAAAAAAATCCCCTTTCCCCTTTACTGTGAGTCACTTGCAATAACCCGAAAACAACCGATTTTCAAAAAGAAACAAATGTGGTACTTTATTTACATTATGATGATTCCGGGGCTGTCAATTTGGGGAACCAATGGGATCCGTTTGTATCATTAATGATTGACCAATTTTCATCAAGCAATGGTATCCGAGTAAACGGAGAAAATGAGACATAACCAAAAGTAACATATATAATCCTTGTTTGGTTGTATTCTGCTCCTGGTTGATTTCCGGGGATGTGCGGAGATTCAAGACGAAGATCTGATAAAAAAAACCAACATGATCTGTCATCTCATTTGGTTCTGGTTTTCAGGTTACACCATGCAAAACGATTCCTATGAATGATCAACGTCTTCTTTCTCTATTTTCATTGTGATTGTCTTTAGATATATATATATATATTATAATCATTACCTGTTACATTCTCTACTGACATCGAGTATGTAAGGTGTCATTGATAATATTGATGGCTAGATGAATATACGATATGCGCATTTGGAGGACCTGTCAAAAAAAAGAAATTTAAATCCCGACGACCCGACCTTTAGTTTTTGGTTATCAGATGAACTGGGGCTCTTTTTTCTTCATCAAATCCATCTGATAAAGTCATCTGTAAGCCCACCATTGTTACAATTATAATTCTGAGTATTCCATAATGTAACCTTGATAGTGTATTGTCATGAACCTCTTTTTTTTTCTTTTTTTTTTTTTTAGCGAGCACACCAATGGTGACGATCTGACCTGATCAGTGTAAACTCAGTTCTATGTATGGTTTTAATCCCCTTTTTTAGTATAACATGTTAAAAAGTATAAAAAGAGCCACCTACGTACAGGTTACTTTTTGTTGTTGTCCTTGATCGCTTCACAAAAGAAAAGGCTGGTAACTTTCAATCGGCGTTTCAATTTTCACTTCATAATGGCGGCCACATCAAAAAAATCATTTTTCTCTTTTTCTTTCCTCTTCTTCTTCTTTTTATCCTTACAATGCATCTCTGCCCGTGAACAAACTCCTCCACTTCCTAATGCCTGTGAAACTATTGCTGGCAAATATACCTTCACCAACTGTACTGAAGGCACCTATTATACTCCTGAATGTTATTGTAACAGTCAGCCCTGGCTGGGTACCATGGGTCTTTGCATCACTGACAATAGCGGTAACAATCCCAACATACAACAACATGCTTGGGACTATATCAAAAACTCTGTCTGTAAATCTGTACCCGATGCTCTTATCATGACGGAGTCTATGGAATCCATTTTGGCCAATGCCTCCAAGTCTCTTGTACCTGCCAATACCACTCTGGACCTACAAGCACCGATCCACCTTCCCTACGACAATATTACGATAATCATGAAGACCATTCAAGAATTCAACAATCAACTTCAATATGGGCTTAATTATGGTGGTGCCAGTTGTGCTCTCGTCCTGGGCTTCATGTTCCTGGGCATGCTTAACAATTTATTCCACCACAGCGTCACCTGGCGATACAACAAGACAACAACAACAGCCGGATCCAGCAAACCCAAAGCACTATCTCCATCACCTAATTGGATCAAGTCTATTCGTCGTCATATCATCAACCCATCTTTATTCTTTGACGGTGTGCACTTACAACAAGCTTCAGTGTTTGGCTTTGTGGTCAGCTATCCTACGCGATTGGAAGGTATCTTGGTCTTTTTATTCTTGGTGCTCAACTTTGTCCTTCTCTTTCCCTGTTACGATCTCTTTAATGAAAACACATACTGGCCTAATGCGATACCTACACAACTTGGAAGATATCTTGCTGATCGATCGGGTGAAATGAGTTTTGCTCAACTACCAATGGTCTACTTGTTTGGTGGAAGAAACAACATTATGATTTACTTGACTGGTAATATAAACTCAATCAAGACATGGTGAATATAGGAGTCATCAACTGACCTTTTTTTTTTTTCTTTATATATATTATGTACAGGTTGGAGCTATGATCGTTTTATTGTGGCTCACAAATGGGCTTCTCGGGTGATGTTTATCCATGCTGTGATTCACTCTGCAGCATATACTTGGCTGGCTCTACTTGATGGTCCAGAAGGTCTGACAAGCTACTATGAAGATGAATATATCATCTGGGGTGCTGTTGCTACTGTGCTCTCTGGGTTTATCCTATTACTGGCCATTCCTAGCCTCCGTCGCTCCTTTTATGATCTCTTTCTGTCTATCCATATTGTGCTTGTGGTGATCTTTACTGTGGCTTGCTGGTATCATGTCAAATTACTCGAAGATCAAGAAAACATGGCATTCCTGTATGCTTCTTTTGCGATCTGGGCGTATGATCGTGTGGTGCGTTTTATTCGGGTGGTCTACTACAATATCATATTTGTGACAGGTCAAAGCATGGTACGCACCGTCAAGGCTGACATCGTCCCTGGTACCGACTGTATTCGCCTCCGTGTGGATGCCAACAAAAAAGGCTTGTCGCATCGTATTCCTGGTGCCTTTGTCTATATCTATGTACCTCGGGTCTACTTTTGGCAATCTCATCCTTTCACTATTGCATCATGGCATCAAACTTCCTTAGACAGCGACAACATGATCACTAGCGACAGTGCCATGATCAATGAAGCCGTGCAAATCCCTGACGAAAAGAAGCAAAGACCCTCCTCGTCGCCACATGATTCTGCTATCACGGTGCCCACCTCAATCAAGCAAACAAATACTTTTGATCTCCTGATTCGCCCTCAAAAAGGCATGACTAAGAAGCTCTACGAAGCAGTGGAAAGACTCGGTCCTGGTGGTGGTGAAATGTACATGGTGATCGAAGGTCCATATGGTCATACTCATCCTATACTACAATACGATACGGCGATTCTCATTGGTGGTGGTGTAGGCTGTACTGCGACTATTCCTTACTTACAAGAAGCGGTGTACAACTCGACCAAGTCGGCGGCTCAGCATGTAGTTTTTATTTGGGTGGTCCAACATGACAGTCAACTTTTATGGGCGCGACAAGATATCGAAGAATGTCTCTCTCATGTCAAACATACCAGAAATCATCAAGGATCTGACGAAGCAACGACATCAAATACGGTCGCTTTGGATGTGGCGATCTATGTGACTCGATCCAGCACTACTCTAACGGAAGATAAAGGAAAGCAACAGCCTGAAGGGATGGGCATTCATTATGGTGTGCGACCGGATCTGGCTAAATTGATTGGACAATATATTGAAATGGCTCCTGGGTCGGTGGGTTTGCTGCATTGTGGTCCCGGTCGCATGAGCGATGATATTCGCCAAATCAGCGCTCTCCATGGTCTTCCTTACTTTGAAGAAGCCTTTAATTGGTAATCCTCATGGTTGTATTATTTATATGTTTATAGTCATACTTTATCCCTCCCTATCTTCCTCTTTTATAATACCTGTTTACTACTCTTACAGTATATCATCCACATCGTCAAAAATAAAAAGGCATCGTTATAATTTTAAAAAAAATCAAAGCGGGGTTTAAATCGCTACATAAAGTGTCGATCGTTGGTTTTTTAACCCCCTCGCCCTTCTTTATCCACTTACCACTTTTTACTTATACCTTGTCATTCTTCAACATAGGATATCGACATTAATCTTTTTAACAAATCTACTACTCACGTCTTCATGACAGTTAGTGGACAATATTCTCAATAACAATCCCCTACGACAAATGCTTCAACACTTCTTTGTCCATCTCCAGCTCATCAAGATATCACTACAACCACAATACTCTCGCATTATTTCGACAAGATAAAAGAAAGGTAACTTAAGAAAAATAAAAGTCGAAGCCTGTGTGCTGGTAAAAGAAAAAGACCTTTTTAAATCGGGTATGGTAATTTGTACATTACTAATACGCAAAGCATTTTCCCCTCTTCAAGATATAATCTATAGCGAAACTATGTATCAACCTCATACCTTTTTTATCTTAAACAAAGTGGGTCAGAAGTAAGTAAAAACATACGCAATGACAAAATGCTTTTTCTAACGTCTTTTTTTTTTTTTTTTTTTTTTTTTTTTTTTTTTTTTCACACTTAAGAATTCTCTTCTGCCATGCTAGTCCGACGACCGAAACGATTGCCTGCATCAGGTAAATAAGTTCCAGCCTCATACGTGCTCGCGTATTCTTAACCATGATTTAATCTACACATAAACCTGTCACCTATTGACGAAGGTTGCACTTGGCTTGGCTCTTCCCTTATTTGGAACGAACCTTGTATCGGAGGATAGCTTCCGGCAGAGTGTGGCTCGTCTGGTAACCCGGTAAACTTGACTTGGCAACTGTTGTTATATCGTACTCCCAAAATGGAACAATGGTGTCAAGATCATGCATGGATGGAGCCTGTGGTATCTGTGATTGGAAAAATAATGGTAAGCGCTGGTATTGTCTATTTGGCATGACTCATTCCTGGATTCGACAAGATTATGGGTCTGTTAGGTACCTTCTTCTCTTTTATCATCTCTGGTATATTTCCTCTGATCTGTCATCTTTACTTGTTTGGCGATTCTCTATTTTTTGGTGTCAAGCTCTTGAATTACATTTTGCTAGTGATAGCAACCCTCATGGCCACATCTGGTACAATAGTTAGTTTAATTTAGATACTTATTTATTCCATCATTTATTTTTTCATAAATAAAACACATTCTTTATACAACTCAAAACTTAATTCAAAACCCGCTTACTCTCGCCTTGAATCTTGAGAGTGCTCTACTAACTTAATGAACAAGTGATGCTAATGACAAAAGTGACCATGAGCATTCCTTAGCTTATTTCCAACAAACTTTACATAATGGTGATTGTACCAAATATCTTGTATGGAGCAGTATAGCCTCAAGATTGTTTTACCCTGACTTTTGTGAAAAAAAGTTGCAGAATGAAAAATTGACACACAAGACAAAACTTATTTCAAAACCCGCTTACTCTCGCCTGGATCTCAAGAGAGCTCCACTGCCTTAATGAACAAGCGGTGCTAATGACAAAAGTAACCATAAGCATTCCTTAGCTTATTCCCAACAAACTTTATATAATGGCCACTGTACGAAGTACATAAGATCGTTTTAACCTGGCTTTTGTAAAAAGGGAAAACAAAAAGGGTTTAGAATGAAATTGACAGACATAGAACAAACTTATTTGAAATCCCGTTTACTCTCACCTGGAATCTTGAGAGAGCTCTATTGCCTCAATGGAGGCTGTATAGCTGAATACAAGGAGCTTGTTATGCTGGCCATTATGTAAGATTTGTTGGAAATAAGCTAAGGAATGCTCATGGTCACTTTTGTCATTAGCATCACTTGTTCATTAAGGCGGTGGAGCTCTCTTGAGATTCCAGGCGAGAGCAAGCGGGTTTTGAAATAAGTTTTGTCTTGTGTGTCAATTTTTCATTCTGCAACTTTTTTTCACAAAAGTCAGGGTAAAACAATCTTGAGGCTATTCTGCTCCATACAAGGTATTTGGCACAATGGCCATTATGTAAGGTTTGTTGGAAATAGGCTAAGGAATGCTCATGGTCACTTTTGTCATGAGCGTCACTTGTCCACTGAGGCAGTAGAGCTCCTCCAAGATTCAAGGCGAGGGTAAAATAAGTTTTGAGTTGTCGGTCAATTTTCGAAGCATGTCGGGAGTTTAATTTACGTGATGTTTGGGGGAAGGGAAAGGTTCGTCGGTACAAAGCGTCATCGGGTAACACGAATCCTGTTTTCAGTTTGTGCTGCAACATCGGCAAGAACAACATTGCATTGCCACGTACTCCTCCAGAATCTCTTCGTCTTGCATTCCCAGCTTCTCTCTATTGGAAATAGTGAACCTCCTTACCATGAAAAGGTACCCGTCAAACAAGACTGGCTTTTGGATTCTGAAAACATTGCAACCATCATTAACAAAATATACCCCAACCTCAGCCAACACCAAAATCCTTCTTTTTACGTCATCCGTAACATCCTGATAACGAAAAATGCATTTGTGGATCGGATCAACAAAGAAGCAACAGAATCTTTCCCCGGTGAACCCAAGACATACGAATCAACTGACGCCCTCATTAACAGCGACGATTCCTTCAACTACTCTCTCCTATGGAATTCCTTCACTCATCGTATTCGAATGATATGCCTGGCCACCTCCTCATCATCAAAGTCGGGATGTCATTGATTGTCCTCTGCAATCTCGATGTGGAACATGGTATTTGTAACGGGTCAAAGGTGTATATGGTCGAGCTATTACAACTCTCTATTCACTTTACAAGCAAAGAATTCAAATACCCATTTACCCTGCGTCACCGACAATTGCCTGTCCGTTGTGCCTTTGCCATGACCATGCACAGAAGCCAGGGGCAAACTCCGAACCATGTTGGTGCATACTTGAAACAAAACGTATTCACCCATGGTCAGTTATATTTCGTATTGTCTCGTGTCACTGATTCGGCAAGCCTGTATATGGCCATCCCATTGTCTTCTTCCTCTTCTCCGTCTGCTCTTTCTGCTAATAACATGGTTTAACTAGACGTAACGCTGTAGATTGTTTGGTAGTATAGTTTGTCCCTTTTATCCCATCCTTTTTTTTTTTTTTTTTTTTTTTTTTTTTTTTTTTTTTTTTTTTGTCTATAAACGACCTGGTGGCCGACTGGCGTCCCTTGTCGGGCTCTAGTTGGCGTCTGTATGTGATTAGACTATGACGGGCGTTGTTATAGTGTAGGCATTGGTTTTGGCATGATGAAAAGACTCTGGCTTTTTTTTTTCAAACGTAAATTACTCCTCTTCTAGGCTACCCCTGGCAACGACACTTGGTTTGCTGGGTTGGGAAATTCATGCAGAATCGGGATCTGAAATTAAAACACCGCCTTCACTTTCATGAATCAAATTTGGCGATAGGATTGACAGCTATTAGCCATACAGCCAATCGAATCAACACTTGATTGTATTCGGGTATTTTAACCAAGTTTTGTGTTATCTACAAGAATCAAAACCATAAGATTTCATCCTAGTTTCCCTTTTCCCTTCTTCTTACCTCTTGCATCGTCTTGGACCCAAATATCATATACCCTCTTGATGCCACACCCATATAGATAAATGCCGTCACCAGATAACTGTGATTCACCACGGTGTTATATTGTTTTGGATTCGCCATGTCACGATACACTACGGGGAAGACAGCAGTACCTACTGATCGCCATTATGAAATGGATTTTGTCAGTGGACAAATGTTGTAAACTAAGAATCTAAATTCATTTTGGTTTGGCAGTTCGATTGATTAACCCTTTGGAATTCCATATCAGCACAACCTCATACATACGATAAACTTTACGGAGTAGATGAGACTGGATACTCAGTTACTTGCTCAAGACTGGCGAAACTATCCGATGGACGATAGATCAATGGTTGTTGGTGATATCAGTAATAGTTTTAGTGTTAGATTAATAAAGGGAAATGTCTCTCCTTTGTGTTTGTTGTTAAAATTGTTATTAAATAAAATTGGTTTTATGATTTGGTTCCTGCATACCGGATAATTAATATTCAATACCCGACACCATAAAGGAATTGTCCAGAAAAACTATGTCTATAGTTTAGTATTGAACTACCTACAAACCAATATATAATCAAAGGGCGTTATGCTTTCGTTTTTTTATTTTTTTTTAATTATCTTTTTGCATAGAGACCTACTCTGGATCATCGATATATGATGGCCGGTTGTGGGGACTGATACAAATCAACGAGCACACACAATTCAACAAACAGAAATCTAAGACAACCTTTCACTACATTAAGCTCTCGTTTTTTCTCCATTTGTTATCTATCACATCATCTTCTTTTTTTCTTCTTCACCATCATGAGATTGTTATTGATTGCCAGTGCAATCCTTTGCTTCAATGCCTTCACAGAAGCCACTCCTACTCACATCATCAAGTTTAAAGAGCCATTCAATCTAACTCATGGTAAGAAAAAAGAGACCCCACCTTTGTCAATAACTAACTTTTTTTTTCTTTTTTTTAATCGGCGTTCCAAAGCCAATGCATTACTTGTCTCTAGCCATCGCGCCTATGTCAAATCCAGCGAGCAAACCATGATGAAAAAAAGTGATATTCAATCTTCCACGGAATCCCATCCTTCTCAATGGCAACTCGAACCAATCAAAGTGGGAAATGATTTTATGGCCATGACAGGCGTGTTTCATGATATTCACTTTTTAGATTACCTTAGTGGAGAAAATGGCGTGGTGGATTATGTGGAACCCAACCAATATTATCAAGCTGATGTGGTTTTACCCCGTCGTCAGGTTATGGTGGATGAAGCCAATGTCAAGATTGCTCAAGCATCCAATTGGGGACTGGCAAGGATCTCTCATCGAACCAATGAGGATCTTAATTCGTATAGCTACTATGAAAAAGATGGGTAAGCAGGACATTCATGCAAAATTTTAATCGGCGTTTAAAATCTTCTTTTCTTTTTCTTTTTCAAATTTCGACAGTCAAGGTGTTGATGTGTATGTACTTGATTCGGGAATCAATATAGAACATATGGACTTTGAAGGCCGTGCATCTACTGAGGCAAGCTTTGTTTCCGATGAAGCGGATGACGATTTTGGTGGTCATGGTAAGACTTGAATGAACGAAAAAAAAAAAAAAAAAAAAAAAAAAGAAGCTCACTCCCCCTTTTACGATAGGTACTCATGTAGCAGGGAAGATCGGAGGAAGAGAGTACGGTGTAGCCAAAGGAGTGAAACTTCATGCTGTCAAGATATTAGACAAATCAGGTGTTGGAACTACCAGCGGGTTGATTCGAGGTAAACCGTAACTTCTTTTTTGCATAAACAACATGGTACTAAGTAACCCTATTTTAGCCATTTCCCACGTGATCGAAGTGGCAACCCCTGGAAAATCTTTAATCAATCTCTCCCTCAGTGGACCCAAATCAAAAATCCTCAATGAAATCTTGAAAGAAGCTACCGAAGGTCATAACATCCCTGTTATTGTTTCTGCTGGAAATGCTGGTACCGACGCTTGTCGTTTCTCTCCATCTTCGAGCAAACATGTCTTTGCGGTTGGTGCAACAGATGCCCATGATCGTGTGCCTAACTATTCCGATATAGGAGAATGTGTTAGTATATATGCACCGGGATCTAACATCAAAAGTACTTGGATTGGATCAAAGCAAGCTACTCAGATACTTGATGGAACAAGGTATGTAGGGAAAAAAAAAGAAAGAAGAGGGAAAAGAGTATAACTATATCATAATCTCATCTCTTCTTAATTGAATAGCATGTCCAGCCCTCATATCTCGGGAATCGCAGCCATCTTGATGTCTCATCATTCGTATGAGTCTGTGTATGATCTGTATAACGCCATCCGCTCATTGGGCACATCCGGTATTTTAACCTTTGATCCTAGTACTCTCGTTGATGTAAATAATCGCAACCTACTAGCATATTACGGCATTTCTTGATAATCAAAGAATAAACATAAGACATTTTTTTCTTTTTCAAAAGAGTTGGCATCAATACAAGCGTTTGCATTACATTTATGCAAAAGGAAAACTTTCAAATTCCGATTTTTTTTTTTTTTTTTTTTTTTTTCAAATTCATCAAACATGGCGATTCGATTTTTCTCTTTCAGCATGAAAGATATGTTTGATTATGCGACGAGTAAAGAGATTGGACAGAAAAGGATTAATTGCAAAAAAAAAAAAAAAAAAAA
Organism: Chlamydoabsidia padenii; assembly: GCA_025330725.1. Lineage (NCBI taxonomy): Eukaryota > Fungi > Mucoromycota > Mucoromycetes > Mucorales > Cunninghamellaceae > Chlamydoabsidia > Chlamydoabsidia padenii. The sequence goes on from JAIWND010000001.1 coordinate 910,755, forward strand.
TAGTGATGATCAACATTTAAAAGCCAAGTCGAGGCACAGAAATACAAATATGCTTCTGATATCACAAGTGACACACATCGTTTTTAAATCCCGAGTTCCTTTTTTGGATTGATCACTCCCATATGATCAAATTTTTTTTTTGTTTTAAAAATATGATCAAATGGAGATGGGTCCGATGTCAAAGAAAAAGCATCCATATGAAAGGGAGAAGATCTCCTTCTTTTTTGATGATCGGACGATAAACCTTTTAACCAAAAAAAGAATGCCTCGCATATATTCGGACCGACCGAGCCAACTTATAAAAGAGCACACACGATCATCTTTTGTTTTATCTGTTATCCTCAAAACATGCATCCAGTTAGATTACATCTGATATCTCAAGCTAATACAAAGGTAAGAGCCATCAAGCATGATTGCACATACTAATTGATGCTCTGTAGTTTATTTTTTGTAATGGCAATGCATTGCGGTCATCCCATCCCAAGAGCACCACCAACCCAACACAGATGGTTTATAAGGATTACCCTCTTCATGATTATAACCCAAGTCTCCTGAGAATTTCAGCCTCACAAGATGATTTGCTAGATTTTGATAAAGTCATTAGCTGTCAAGGAAGTAAAACAGGACTCGAGCAGTAAAAAAAAAAAAAAGACAGGACAACATTTACAATCCCGATTAAAGCCTAACATCGGTTGACAGTATCGTATTCTTTATTATCTGATGTAGTAATAAAATTAATCATCATCAATACCCTACACACCCATCATATATTGTTTTCTATCGTACAAGTATATAAAAAAAGTAAAGCAAAACAAAGTAAAAATAAGCTATGGTTAAACCAAATCTGACCAGACCAAACCACTTATTCATCATCTTCTTCATCCGCTGTTTTCAACCAATCAATAAACTTGGCCGTTTTCTTCGTTAGGTCACGATGTGGTTCCAGACCTTCATACCAGGCATAACAGGCTTCTTCATCTATTAGATCGCATTCATACCATTGAGACAAAACAAGAGCGGTCTTTGGTAAAACAAGAGGGTATCGTTGGACACATTGATCCCATGCCTTGAGCAAAAGTCGTTGATCAGATACGGACTTGACAAACTATATATATATAAACAAAGACGTCAGTTTATAAAATACCCCCTTTTCCAACTGCTATTTACCGTTTTAAAAAGTCGTTCCCTAGATCGTAGAATCGCACCCACAGGACATTCTGCCGAGTTTTGTAGAAGGCTGACCAATAGGATATAAAAGAGCTGTGATTTGGTGAGATCATGTCGCATTTCTACCTTGGTTACTTGTTTCACATCCTTGGCAATGTTCTGCGTTTGTTCTTGTGTAATGTTGGATTCTGGTGATTGGAAAAAGTAAGCAAGTTCGTCTATAATGGCCTCTTCTTGTGCAATTTTACTTTTGTTGGTAGGTGTTGGGGAAGGTATCTTTGCTGAAGGTGGCCTATATCAAAATAAGTAATATCAGTATTGTTAGTAAACGATGATCCTTACTTTAATTAAATACCCACATACATTGCTAACTTTGCCTGTTCTTCTTTGGTTAGGTGCACAACCTTCATCCAGGATTTGTCTGTTTGCTGAATATAAGTATTCAAAAGAGCAAGGATTTAGTCATTCAAGTAATATAAGTATATATCTACTTACCATAATATCACCGTTCAAGACTTGGTCAGGGTCGGAGGTAGTTGTTCGTTTCTTTATATTCGTTCCATTTACCAAGATTGGGTGACTAGGTTGAGGTCGTACAGGAAGCTGAGCTTCAAGTTCTGATTGGGTTGATAATTGTGGTTGGGAATGTGTTCGATGCTGGAGTCTTTGTCTTTGCTGAGGTTCCTGCTGATATTGTTTTTGTTCAAATGTGTTTTGATGTTGAGTGACTGGCCGACTGGATGGTGGTGATGATGGTGAGCTTTTTTCATGTAAGGTCAAGTCTGAGAGCCCAAAGTGCGAAACAAAGTTCTCGGCCGGCGAATGTCGCAAAGGTGTTGGAGATGACCGCCAGTTGTGATTTCCATAATCCCTTGGTTTATGATCCCTTGCGTTGGTAGTATTCTGATGTTGATCCTTATTGACTTGTTGGTGTTGAGTCGATGGAGATGATGTACTATTGTTCGGTGAATGAGGATCTCGTTGGGCAACATGATGAGTTGTCATGGTATCGTCAATAGCAGAATGGTGCTTTTCTTGGTGATGATGATGATGATGATGTTGTTGTTGCTGTTGTTGTTGCTGTTGTTGTTGCTGTTGTTGCTGTTGCTGTTGCTGTTGATGAGGTCTTTCCTTCAATTCACTTCGTCCGTGTGCTAAATAAATGAATAAATAAAGAGTATTATATTTCGATCCAGTAATATTATAACATCCCGCAGTGATTTACCAAAATGACATTTGGGCCCATATTGACAAAATTGATCTTTCATGTATCGTTCACACAACTTGGTCTTGTAAAGTAGGTTTTCAGCAGAGTCTTTGGTTCCGTTTTCCCGGCGGCCTCCATCATCAGACCCAGTAGGAAGAGGGGTTGTAGAAGCTGCAGTAACCGGATGATCGGATGTCGAGCCACCACCATCATGATTGTTTAAGCGCCCGCGAAGTTCCACCGTGCCGTGAGCAAATGTGCATCTTGGTCCATAAGGACATTCACCATCCGTTTCAAAACGTTCACAGAGTCTTGTCTTGAATAAAGGATTCGAACTGTTACTGTTACTGTTACTGTTATTGCCATGAGTCACACCATCATTTACTAAATGATTTAATGGGGAGGAATTAATAGGTGGTGAAGATGACGGAGAGGTGCGGAATATAGGTGCTGAAGAAGGACGATCCACCATCAATCTAGGTTGTTGATGTTGACGATTTCCGTTACCATTCATAATAGATCCTGCTGCTGCTTCATTTCCCCCCATGTAGCTCCGAGTACCATTCGTACCTGCCGTTGTTGTTCCAGTACCTTTATAGTGTTGATGCTGTTGATGTCCTTGTCCATTAAAATTCGAGCGTTTACCACCATTAGCCCCACCGTGATGATTGAATGCTTGTTGTTGGTTTCTGTTGTTCACCTTTTTGACATCGACAAAATGCTGAGCATGACTAAAAACATCTTGCATGCTCTTAAAGACCACCTTTTCAGAAGCAACATGTTGATTACACCATTGTAAATGCACACCTTCAGCGTTAGGGAGTAGTCGTGCATGGTTATCCACAAGTTGAGCAAGATAATATACTACTTTTTTGGGTCTAAAGGTATAAAAACATTAATAAAGTTAAAATTAGACAAATACCATCAACAAAGTTACGTTTAGGATATATATTTATTATACTTGATTTACTTACTTTGTTCCTGAGAGATACTTTAGTTCAATTTTAAAGCCTTCTTCAATACGCAGGAGTCTTGGGCCAAGTCCAGTGGTTTCAAACGTTTCGCGTAGAGCACATCTATAATAAGAGAATCCATGTTAGTTGAGTTAGTTTCAAAGCGTCATTTATATACCTAGAAGCCTTGTTGTTATATACTTACTTCAGTTCGTCTTCTTGACCCAGGACCAAACCTTTGGGACAAAACCAATGTTTCTTGTTTGTAAAAGAGTCGTTCACCAACAAGAATTCGACATTACGTTGTGATCGGTATACAATGAGACCAGCATAGAGGAGAGTTTGCAAAGTTCTGTCCATGTGGAGGTGGCGTTAATGACGGGAGGGTAACAATGAGGGGAAGATGGAGTATAAAAAGCAAATTGCTTTACTTGTAATAAGAAGAAAATGGAGAGAGAGAGAGAGAGAGAGAGAAGAGTATAGGAGAAGTGTGTTTGCTGGAGAGATAAACCGATTTACCCGTGGTCAACAATTAGTGTAATGGTGGGAGTGTAAACAAGATTCAAAAAATGAAAAAAAAGAAACGGTTTTTTTAAAAAACAAATTTCAAAACCCGACATTCGCGCCAATCGTCGACTTGACTGATTAGCAATAATGAACCGACTGACACAGGAGAAGCCATCGCATGTATATACAAGATCACAGAAGAAACCAAATAAAGATGTTTTTATTAACTGCACGAATAATGAGAGGGGATAAATACATAGTATAATAAGTTACTAGATAAGATGTAGGATCACTTTATGCATTATAGTAGACTAAACCAAGTAATAGGAGTATCCAATGGTGATGATTCACAAGCGACCCTAATCCATTTGTTGTCTTTTGACATATCACATTCATCGTTGATCGGAGAGTAGTAAAATAACGTTTGATGTGTGCAGGAAGGACATGGTGATGGCCTTGATGATGTAGCGTTTGTGTTGGGATGTCAGATAATGCTAGTCGTTATCGTCAAATCGAATTTATCAGTTACTACTATTCCACCCGCATTACTCACACAAATGAGAATCGGACCTATAAGAGAAGGAAAGATTAGTATCAGTCGTTGATGTATATATTACTGTGAGCGATACCATATTCTTGTTTGGGGTCCGTACCATATCAACAACTGGTCATTGTGCTTTATCAAACAGCACCGTCTATTGCCTATAAGCAATACATAAAAGTCAATGTTACAATTCCTTTATCTCTTTTTAATTTACCTTGTCATGTAGGAGTATCACCGACTAGCACCATCTTGACCAAGTCAACTTACCAAAGGACCCACACCGTTTTTTTCCGTTAGCGCTATCGATTGACCCTTTGTTTCTTTCGTTTCTTGATATGGGCTCACAGTGTTGATAAGAATGATAAAGGTTGTCCAAGATCCGTTAATGGTTGGGTCTACTAACATTCTGTTGTGTACTTGTTGTTGGGTGTGTCGGGGGTCACAGGATAGTTTGTTCGAGAAGACCAAACTGGTGCCATACTGTCGAGGTTGGTTTAAATAGAGTAATCTGCTGCATATGGTAGTGAAATAGTCGCTTGGTGGAGTTGCGGTAGCATAAAGTAGATTTGTGGATGAAGAAGGGAAAGAAAGTATACAATTCAAAAATGATCTTCCAGCTATTTCGATAAAAGTTCACTCGGGTGAACGAAAAAAAAACACATTGAAATCCCGACAGACAGAGTGTGATATGATTTCATTGCCTCATGCAGTCCACATTAAATAAAGGGTGTTCTATCTTCTTAAACCCATGTTTTTAACAAGACCTTTTTATTTAAACTGGAAGATCCCTTTTGGTAAAGTAAAGATCAATCATCAGGGGCACTTCACTGCATGTGGGTTTTGCTTTTAATCGGTACCTGAATCTTATCGCGTGTCATTTCACTAGTTCGAAAAGTATATTTGAAAACGATTGCTTTGTTGGTCATCCTCCGCACGTACCATTCCATATTCAACATGTCTGTTCAACTCAGCAATGAGTGGCCCTGATATATTGTTCCTGTTTATACCCTTACCCCTCACTCACAGTCTGACTCCGGGATTGGAAATTCGAGCCCCGAAACTTTGTTAAATCATTGTGTTCATGACTTTTACAAAAGCAAAAGAGCTTGTATACTTTACTCATAAAAAGTCCCAGTGAGTAAAAAAAAAAATATTAAACGTCCGACTGTCAATGCCTCTGAGAAAAGACTTTCATCCAATGAGTATGATCCCATTGTCAGACATGATATGATGATATCAGATGTTCTTTCTTTTTCACTGAGCATGAACTTTGTTAAAGTTGACGTCTGGGTATGTTTTTTAATCAAGTGAAACCCAATGAACAGCGTTAAACAACGAATCGGGAAGTCGGGCCGTGAAAAAAGAAAAACGGAGTTTTTGCATTAAAGAAGAGAAAACCTTGCCTACACCAAGCCAATTGGTGTATGGGAAAAAAAGAAAGAAAAGAAAAATTGGGGCTTTAATATATGCATGATTACTGTTGTATGTGGTTTTCATTTTGCATGATTTGGAAAATGCAGCCATTTTGAATGAATCAGCCGAAAGAACTCAAATCAAGTCAAAGGTGAATTATAGAGTAACCGGATGTCGGGGTTTACATTTCCAATGGCTATAATTCTGATTTCTTTCAATCACTGGTAGAATTTCAATCTAAAGTACCATCTAATAATCGGAAGTAAGGCATTTGAACATCAATAAAGTATGTCGAGGAGTGATTCTTTTTCCCTTTCTTATGTTAAGCGACATGTTACCTAATGATGATCGTGGTCAAGGTCATCAAATTTAAATCACACTCCCTGATAAAAAGGGAAATAAGGGGTCCTCAAATGACGTCAAATGATTTCGCTGGGTTTCAATCGCCTTTTTTTTCTGTAATGAGAGCTGTCGCTGTGGATACCATCTTTTTTTTCCATGGAACTTTTTGATCTGAAACTTGCTCTCTCGAAGGAAAGGAATGCCAATAAAACCTTACGATTGATGCCAATACAAGGGAATTGATCAACACCCAGACATTCTGGTGATCAAGTTTGATATCACACTGCCACAACTGTTTTCTGGAGAAAAGAAAAAACCCACATTCAAGGTTACACGGTCCATAATTTAAAATCCCGCGAAACTCCAGTGTCATTGAACAATAAAAAGTGGGGGCCTTTTTCCTTCTTTTCTTTTCTTCCCCTTTCTTCTTCACTTTTACTTTTTTTGCTTATAACAATGCGCTCTCTCTGTGCGTTACTGGTGGTAATTTTGCTACCAATTGTAACGGCAACTCCAAAATGGAATACAGGTAATAGCACTCGATCTGTTCATTCTCAAGACAATCATATGACTAAGTCTTTTTTTTTTTTTTTTTTCGATCCTCTAATGAATGAATAGTAAATGGCAATCAAGTAGATGGATCAAAATGTCCTCTTCCAACATATAACTCTTATCCTTGTCCACGTATTTGCGTGAATGATTACAATCAATGTCCTCCTTCCGTCCGTCCATCTTGTCCTGCTGGTCAAACTTTTTGTATTGATGGAAACTGTCATGATGGTAACAGCTGCCCAAGTAATCTTGTCTCTGAATGTGCATGTCCTGGTCAACCTGCTCTCTCTGGTAATATCTACGCCTGTAAGAAACAAACTGCCGATATCCAAAACTTTGTCGCCACCAATAAAACCCAACAGGCTGCTGCTGCTTGTGGTGCTGCATTAAACATTCAAGGCGGTTTACCGGATTGGGATAACACCAACCCTACTGGCATGATGTGGGGTGAATGTCCCGCCCCTGATTATGGTACTTTGAACTTCCATGAACCTGTCTTTTTAGCTCTGTGGGTTTATTATGGCTCACTTGTCGGGTTTTTAATCATCTGGCTTCTATACAAGACTGCTCGGGAAAAGGTAAGTGAGGGGGGTAGAAAACAGAAATTGGTACCGATCCAACTCAATCATGCATGTAATAGGTGATCAAGGCTCAATACCACAAGACTCATGAATTGAAAATGGAACAGTATCAAATCGATGAAAAGGCTTCGGAAAAGGAAGATCAGAAGCAAAAAAATAATACAGTAAGTATGGAAAAAAAAAACTTTTTTTTTGCTGGGATTAGTGGTTTGACATGATTTAACGGGGTTTTAATTTTATTCTAGGCTGATACTCAAGATGATGTTGCTTCTATTGAACCTGAAGAGGAAATGGTAATCAAGGCTTACAAAAGGGATATTCTGGGCATGTTCTTCTTTGTATGCTACATTCTTCAAACTATGGGTATGATCGCTTACATGATTATGATTGTGTATGACTATTACCAAAACTATCTTTGGTTCAGGGGCGTGGCGGTGGTCCAATCTTCTACCTTTATTGGCCAATGGTATGTCTTCTTCATTTGGTTTGCTATCCTCACCGTCTTTAAGAGCCGAATCATGAATTTTTACCGAATCCAATGCACTTATGCTGAAGGTCAATACGTCCAGGTTGAAAAGTCTGAACCAGGTAAGTCAACTCTATTGTCGGGATCTGAATACATACTCACAAAATGCAAACTTTTTCTTCTTCCCTTTTCACTCACCTTTTCCTTTTTCCTTTTTTTTTTTTTTTAATTCAACATTTTAATTCAACATGAATTAGCTATCATTCTTTTAGAAGATGAAGACCGTATTACTGATACCGTGCGCTGGTTGGAATCGAAGGGAAAGCACATACTTGGTTTGGATGTAGTTGTCACCACTGCTCCTTTGGAAAAAACTCGCTCTGGCACCAAATACTTCAACTACCAATGTACTCGATTTGTCTACCATCCCGAATCACAACTTTTCACTCCTCATGACTTCCACCTTGGTGAAACAAACGGTGAACTTGCTTACTTGACTAATGGTCTGTCCTCTGATGAAGCTGCCAAACGTGAAGAATTGGTGGGTCCTAACTTTATTGAAGTCTATGTGCCAAATCTTCCCATGGGCTTCCTTCGTGAATTTGCATCCTTCTTCTACATTTACCAATTCACTGCTCTTTGGCTATTCTATTACTTTGCATACTGTAAGTAATATATAAAAAACAAAAAGTTGGATCAATCAAACTCACTTTATCTCTCTTTTTATATATATAAACTTTATGATTATAGGGCAAGTAGGTGTGGCCGATACTGCTGTGATCCTTCTCTCTGCTATTGTGAAGGTCCTTGTCCGTCTCAAGTCTGAACATCGTATCAAGAAAATGGCTGAATTCACTGACGAATGTAACATTCTTCGTGATGGCTCTTGGCAATTAATGTCCACTGCTGATTTGGTACCTGGTGATGTGTTTGAAGTGGCGGAAGGCAAGACCACTCCTTGTGATGCTGTTGTCTTATCTGGTAACATTGTGGCCGATGAAAGTTCCTTGACTGGTGAACCTCTTCCTATCCGAAAATTCCCTTTGCGCAAAGAAGATCAAACTCCTTATGAACGTATGGGTGCTAGCAAAATCTCAACTATCTTCTCTGGTACAACTATCTCTCAAGCCGAACGAAGCGAAAAGGATACTCCTGTATGTGCTCTTGTCACCCACACTGGTACCAGCACTGATAAGGGTGAACTCGTCAAGAAAATCCTATTCCCTACTCGTGTCTCCTTTGTGTTTGATGAACAAATCAAGATTGTCATTTTGATCTTGTTATGCTGTGGTTTGATCATGTTGGGTCTTGCTATTTGGCTTTATACCAGTGGTACTAGTGCCTGGTTCTATGCCATGTTTGCTATCTGTCAATTGGTCTCTCCTCTTCTTCCTGCTGCTCTGGTGGTCGGTCAATCTGTTGCTGCTGGTAAATTACGTGAAAAGAACATTTTCTGCGTTGATCTTCCTCGTATTTTGATGGCTGGCAAAGGTAAGCATAGTTATCATCATCCTCTTTTTATCTGTTAACTAATCTTGTTTTTTTTTTGCTAGTGCAACTCTTCTGCTTTGACAAGACTGGTACCTTAACGAAGGAAGGTCTCGAATTTTATGGCGCTCAACCTGTTGAAAATGTAGATAGCATTGTCAAGAACCGATCTGAAAACATCACACCTAAATTTGATCAACACATTGAAAAAGTGGAAGATATCCCAAGATTAAGCCAAATCGCTCTCGCTACTTGTCATGCTGTCACTACCCTCAACGGTCAATTCATTGGTAAGAAAAAAAGAGAAATATTATATGGAAATGAAAAGAAATTAACGGGATTTGATTTTAACTAGGTAATCCTGTCGATATCGAAATGTTCCGCTCTTCTAAATGGGAACTTCAAAAGGAAAAGGAAAACGAAGACTATGTGGATACTTTGGTGCCTCCTGCTAGTACTCCAGGTAGTGATCGCTCTCCTGTACATGTCTTGAAACGATTCGAATTTGTCCATGCTCGTATGTCCATGTCTGTTGCCGTACTTGACTCGGCCACGAATAAAGTGCATATCTTTGTGAAGGGTGCTTATGAAAAGATCAAGGACCTGTCTCATCCTGATTCCATTCCTGCTGACTATGATACTATCACTAACGATCATGCCCGCCATGGCTGCTATGTTTTGGCTCTCTCTCATCGCGAAATCGACTTGGATCAAGTAGGTGGTTTGGAAGGCTTCCGTCAATGGACTCGAGACCAAATGGAAGAAGAAATCAACTTTATCGGCCTCATCATCTTTAAGAATCAATTGAAATCTGATACCACCGAAAACATCGCTGAACTGAAACGTGGGGCTACTCGTACAATCATGATCACTGGTGATACTGCTTTAACTGGTGTTTATATTGCTCGTCAATGTGGTATGGCACATGCTAACTCGAAGGTATTATTGGGTGATTACGACAAGGTGGGGGATCGTGTGGTATGGACTGATGTGGACGAACCAGAAAAGTTTGCCGATGTGGATGTGGATCAATACATGATGAACAAGGATCATACTTCGGTGGAATTGGCGGTGACTGGCAAGGCATTCCATTATTTGGTGGATCATGATCTTATTCGCAAGTACCTTTTGGATATCCGTGTGTTTGCTCGTATGACTCCTACTGGTAAAGTCCAATGTGTGCAACTTCATATGGAACGTGGTATTACTGCTATGACTGGTGATGGTGGTAATGATTGTGGTGCTCTCCGTGCTGCTCATGTCGGTATTGCTATGTCTGATGCTGAAGCTTCTATTGTATCTCCATTCAGTACAAGTGTGCGTAGTGTCAAATCTTGTGTGGAACTTCTTCGACAAGGTCGTGCTGCTTTGGCTACCTCTATTACCGGATACCGTTACTTGATTTGTAAGTGAAATGCTAACCCTTATCATATCCTGGTGACTAAAAAAACTCTCTTTTTTATAGTGTATGGACAAGTGATGATGATGCTCAAGGTCTTCACATTCTACTTCTCTGTCACAATGGGTACTAACGTCTGGATTGCTATTGATGTGTTTATCACTGTATTGATGACATGGTGTTTATCACAATCCAAGGCTGCCGATCGACTCGAAGGAATTCGCCCTACTGCTCGTCTCTTGGGTCCTCAAACACTGGCATCTTGTATGGGTCTTGTTGCCATCAACTGGATCTACTTGTGCAGTGCCTTCAAGATGCTCTTCCAACAATCATGGTTCCGTTGTAACGAATTCGATGCCAATGCAGTAGATATCTCTAAATGGTGGTTGCTTGCTGATAACTACGAAGCCGAAGTACTTGCCTTGGTCTGTCTTTTCCAATTCATCAACAACGCTGCTGTCTTCAACTTTGGTTACAAATTCCGTCAAGCCTTCTATCGCAACTACTATTTAGTCTTCTTATGGCTTCTTTACATCGCCATTGTGTCTTACTGGTTATTGGCCCCTCCTAATCGATTCGGCTGTCTTTTCCGCTTTAATTGTGGTACGAAGGCTGTCCTGGAGAAATTCGATTTACCTATTCCTCCCACTCATGTTGAAGATTACAACACACCTCTTGGTATGAATGTCATGCCTTCTGATTTCCGTTGGAAACTGTGGGGTCTTTGTCTAGGAAACATGGCAACTGCACTGATTTACGAACGATTGATCATTTTGGGTCCTGTACACACATGGCTGGCCAAGAAATTCCCTGTGGATCGTCTCAAGGTCGACGTTTAGTGATATTAGCATAGTTGGAAATAATCCCCTTTATAGATAGATCCTTTTACCTTTTATTTTATTGTACTTTACTACACACAACATACGTATATATCTTTACTTAGTCTCATTTTATTTACCACACATTCTTTTTTTTTTTTGAAATAAAACGGATGCCTTGATCTTCCTTTATTACTCTATGTCTAATACTTCTTTTGTTGCTACACGATTTTTGGCCAATGATGCTGAAAATGGCGGGCGGCGTCCTTGATTAAGTTATGGGATAGATCATGTGTGATATCAGTATTACAAACACAGATCAGCGGAGCTAGTTTGGAGGAGGTATAATTTTAAAAAACGAAAAACCTCTCTCTCTCTTTTTTTTTTTTTTTTTTTTTCTTTAACTAAGCAAAGCCATGGATCTTCTCAAGAAACTGACCCACCATCATGATCACAAGGATCACAAAGCCAAGGAATCTTCTACCCCTGCTCCTGCCGAAGATCCTGCTGCCCACGCCAAATATTTGAATGATCCTATGCGAACCACTGCTCATGGTGATAGTGTGGGCCATTTTGTCGACCCTATGGGTGGACGACAAAGTAATGCTGGTGCGGGTAACTACGATAGTACGAATACAGGCGCTTAAGACAAATCCCTTTTACACAAATACGTTGATCCTGCCATTTACAATCCCGATTTTAAAGCCGACGGTTTGAAACACTATTTGTAAATCCCGCTACATCACACATTTTGGTCACACAAACAATATCCGAGGAAGACTTTATTTTACAACTAAAGGGATATATATATAACCAATAAAGTCTATAATTTTATTAAATAAAAAACATGGAGAGAATGAGTAATAAAGAGAGAGAATAGTAAGAGCAAAAGATGTAGATGACTATAACTAAAAAGGGAAGATGAAGAATATAAAAAAACATGCTATACAGTATACAAAGTTAAAAAAAAAAGTAGAATGGATGATGAGGGGGGGGGATGAGAGAATAAGGGGATGATAGTAAAAGAGATGTTGGTTTAACGTCTCTTTCTCTTGCCAGCAGCATCGGATCCCTTCAATCGGCTATGGATGACCTTCTTGGTAGATTCATCAGGACGGACCTTGTTTCTGTTTCGATTCTTGACATTGGCAGTTTCGTAAAAGTGGACACCGACCTTCTTGTTCTTGTTGGCGGCTTCTTCAACATTGTTAGACTTGGCTTTCTTTCGAGGAGAGGCGTCGTCGTCGTTTTCTTCTTCTTCAGCATTGTTGTTATCGTCGTCGTCTTCTTGATCAGATCCCATGTCGCTCATTTCCAATTCGCTATCCACATCTTCTTCACCTTCGATTACAGGAGCATGTACTTTGGGTCCTTCTTCGCCCACCACATTATCAAAGACTTCATCCCAATCAGTCACATCGTCGGCTATTGATGACTCCTTGGTTGTTGTAGTAGTAGTAGTTGCTGCTGCTGCTGCCGCCGCCTTTTGAGCATCTTGTTCCTTCTTTTGTTTGATCAATTCCCGTTCCTTGGCATGAAGTTCCGCATTGTTCACCAAATCTTCTTCCATAAAGTCAGAAGACACGGCGATTTTACCAAAGATTTGTTCAACACCCACACCTTTAAGTTTCTTCTTGAGATCTTCCATTTCCAATTGATCTTCGGTCTTGGGAGCCACAGCTTCAGGAGGAGCGACATAGTAAGGAATACGACCACGTAACCAATCATTAAGCACCATCACAGCGACATTGTGGACATCAGGTTCACCACGTTTGAGAAGTTTACCAGTCTTGCGAGCCAATTGTTCCAAAAAGTCCACAGGATCCTTCCAGTCACGGATACCATAGGTGCGCTTGATGTATTCATGTCGTACGCGGTTGAGAATGGTGGGAATCGTATCATCAGGGTGAGGGATATTTTCAACGCGGACGGAGCCTTTGAGAATAATGTCGACTTCGTCATCATCCACATTAGGAGGCACCACACCAGGACAATCAATCAAGTAGATACGTTTCATTAAAGTGATGTATTGCCATACCTTGGTTTCACCAGCAATAGGAGCCACACTGCATACCTTCTTAGCCTTGAGAGTGTTGATGATGGAAGATTTACCGGTGTTGGGATAACCAATAAAACCAACAGAGATTTGTTTCTTGTCCGAATGTAAAGAGGAGAATTGGCGTAAAAGTTGGATCAAAGAGCCTTTACCGAATGAGTTGTTGATAGAGGCATGGAAGGCGAGTGTAGGACAGTCCTTTGACAGAGTGGCAACCCATCGAGCCTAGAAAAAAAAAAAAAGAATATCATTTGAGTAAGTTTCACTTGATTATATATGCATAATTGATTTCCAATGCTTACCGTAGACCAAGTAGGTACCAAATCACACTTGTTCAAGACAAAGATCAAATGCTTGTGAGGTTTTTCCTTGCGAATAAAGTTTTCCACGTTTTTGCACCGAGTGCCCATAGGATCACGAGCGTCCAACACATGGATAATGATATCAGAGGAATCAATCACCTTGTAGAGTTCGTTCCAGATACGTTTTGATTGACCAGCTTGTAAATACCAGGCACGGGCTTCATCAGTAAAGTCGACTTCTTTATTGGCCAATAAGCTGGAGTCTTTGGTTGATTTGTAATTTTCTAGAAGAAAGAGCATGGATTAGTCAAGTATAATCCTCCCCACTTTTTTTTTTTTCTTTCATAACTTACCATGTGTATCATCTACTCTAGTCATCATTTCTTCCATAGATCCAATAGCCAACTTGGGTCGTTTACGTTGAGCCTTGTTACCAAAAGTATTAGAGAAGGTATCGGTTTCCAAAATATGCATACGACTAGTGGAAGTAGGGTCTTGTAATAATGACATGGGCAGCTTGTTTTGTTTGAGTAAGACTTGATAAGGATCGTGGACCTTGGCACCTAATGATTCACGGAAATCCTCCAACGCCTTTTGACCGATCACCCGAGTATTACCTAAATACAAAAAAGATCCATTAGATTAAACCAGATCCAGTCAATGTGACAATATAAATCAAAGATACTTACCAAACCATTTTCTGTTAGGGGCCACACGAGCCGTTTTGACTTCAGAGCTTTGAAAGTCGGCCGCCTTGATAATGTTTCCTTTAGCATCCCGGATCGCCTTGCCACCTTTCAACATGTTGATGTACTTGAGTTTCTTGGCATCCCGATAAAAGTTTTCACCCTTAACACGCAAATTGGAGGCACGATCATCACCACCTGCTTTGTCCCTGGACACCCGATTCTTTTCCTTTTTGAATTGACCCATTGGAAGATTGATATAATAATGAGTTGAAGAAAGGAAGGAAAGGATTTTTTTTTTTTTTTTGAAAAGGAGAGTTTTTCTAAAGCCGCTGACTGCTTTTTCTTCCAAAGTGGTTTGGTGAGAAGATGAAAAAGTAAAAATTCAAATCCCGTTATATGGTGTCATATACTCCGCTCTTTCTCTATATATATTTATCCTTTGTTATATCAATAAACATTATCTTTTCTTCTCACTCATATCTCATCTCTTATTTGGACTCCGCTCCGTCTCCGTCTTTAAAACCTAAACATTACATGGTGAGACTACCAAACCACCATGGCGCCTAAATATTCAACAACACCGGGGATCAACCCTAACCAGCTCCAACAATCCAGTGAATTCACCAACTGGTTACAGCTACAAACGGCAGAAAAGCTCCCAATCACACCCTACTCGCCCAATACCAGTCTTCGTTCATGGTTTAAAACTTATGAAGCAATCGCCGACAGCTATGGCATACCACATCAACTCCTTATCCGACCCTCAATCAACCTTTTACCCCAACAACTCCAAGTGTACGCACTCAAGCTGAATCCAATCTTACTAACATCATGGAACCGCTACCAAGAGACGTTGCTGGCACGGTTCGGCAGACCTGCCGAAAAAGAGGATCAAGAGACCATGGCTAAACTCAACCAACTTAAACAACAACGAAACCAACCTTTGGCTCTTCATGCGACTGACTTCGACAACACTATTAGGGATCTCAACAAGGCAAAACGGGACAGAGAACTCATTGACATCTTTATTCGGTCTCTACACTCTGAAACACTCAAATATCTATTATTTTCACAGCTGCGCGCATTCGACAGAGATAACTCAAATGGTGACCCAAAGGACAAAAAATCTCTCACTTTAGCAGAAGTTGTCGACGAAGCCCTCAGCATCGAACAGAACGTTTATGATTATCCTTCTCTCTTCAACGATCAACCTCAACAATTCAACCATCAACAAAACATACAACCTATCGACGAAGACGTGGAAATGATTGGCCATATTCGGCATGGACAGCGAAACGGTAACCGCAACAACAACTACAACAACAACAATCACCACAACAATAACCGACGCAACAACAACAACCAACAAAAACGTGCGTGGACCGAAAACGGAAAACCCATTTGCGACGTATGTGGAAAAATTGGTCATCTCACAAAACGATGTTACAAGAACGCCAAAGCCAACCGTGGGAACTACACTAAATCAACTCGCAATGTCAATTCGGTGCAAGTTTCTGGCAACACCAATGATACACAAAAAGCTTCTGAAAACTCGGAAAGGAAAGTAGAAATCAATCATATATCTCATGTTGCAAACACTCGATACTACTCACCCCATTGCTCTATTTCTATTCAAGGCCACGACTTATTGGCGTTAGTCGATACAGGCGCTGAAATCTCGGCAATTGACTATTCCACATGCACCAAACTCAACCTTGCACTTGACACCACAAATTCCATAGACTATCAAGATATTAATGGGAACACAACATCCACCTGCGGTACAGCAAAAGTGATATTATTCGGAAAACAGGTGCACCTACATGTGATTCAGAATCTCTCGAAATCATTAGTCATCGGGTATGATCTTATTAAGCAACTCAAAGGGATTGTGGACTCGAACAAGCAGCAATTGATCATCAACATCAACGGCAACAAAATTGATATACCGATCGCATCAAAATCTTCCAACATATTTGCAACCTCTGTTCTCACACCAAACGAAAAACAGCAAATACATCAAATCATTCAACATCACTCGGCCATAATTCCGGAGAATAACAAAAAACCATCCGTGACCAACCTCATCGAATTTACAATCGATACTGGTGATTCCCAACCTATATTCATTCCACCACGGCGCTTGCACCCAATAATACAGCAACAAATGGACACGGAATTGGAAGAACTCATCTCTCTCAACATCATTTCATTGGTCCAGTCTCCACAGTGGGCCTCACCAGCTCACATGGTGAAGAAAGCAGATGGATCATACCGTCTTGTTGGTGATTACAAAGCTATTAATCAGGTGACAAAAAGAATACAATACACATTTACTTCCATACATGACGCTCTTGATTCATTAGGACAAGCAACAATATTCACCAAATTGGATCTCGCTAGCGGCTACTGGCAAATACCGGTGAAACAAGAGCATCGTCCAAAAACTGCTCTGTCAACAAGAAACGGTGTATATCAATTCAACGTCATGCCTTTTGGTCTATCCAACGCTCCAGCCGTCTTCCAATCACTAATGGATCAAGTACTGTCTAACTTAAAATGGTCCTGCTGTACGTGTTATATGGACGACATTGTCATCTACTCCTCCTCCATCTCTCAACACCTCCAACATCTACAACTGGTTCTCGATGCTCTTCTCGCTGCTAATCTGTCCATCAAGCTGTCAAAATGCCAATTTGCTGTTCCAAAAATCAAGTATCTCGGTTTCATCATCTCTGAAAACGGCGTAACATCAGATCCAGATAAAATTGCACCAATCATCAACTTCCCAACACCTCAAACGATAAAACATGTCGAGCGCTTCCTTGGAATGGCCAATGTGTACCATCGATTCATATCTTCTTTTGCCGTCAAATCGGAGCCACTGCGTCGCCTCAAGAAAAAAGAAACCCCCTTCACGTGGAACACCGATCAACAACATGCTTTCACGACATTAAAAAACGACCTTGCATCTTTGCCAACACTCAAGCAACCCAACTTTATACTCCCATTCGAAATTCACTCTGATGCAGCTACAACATCTGGAATTGCAGTAATTCTTTGCCAACGCCATCATGATTACCCTTATCCTTTATCGTTTGCATCTAGATCTCTCTCACCTGCTGAAAAGAACTATAGCGTCCAGGAACTTGAAGCTCTCGCGATATACTGGGGAATCAAGAAGTTTCGCTGCTACATTGAATGCTCACCAGTCACCGTATACACTGACCACTCTTCCTTATCATGGCTACTCAACACCAAGGAGCACCATCAACCTCGGCTCTGGCGCTGGTCATTATTCCTCAAACAATTTGATATCAACATACAATACATCAAGGGCTCCAACAACCATGCAGCAGACGCTCTCTCTCGACACCCACTACCGTCAATGCATGCAATTTCAACATCATTCACAGCACTCAACACAATTGATTGGAAATCTGCACAAGAAAAGGATCTCCTTATAGGGAAGTTGAAACTGAAAGTAAACAGAAAGGACTCTCGATACACACTCATTGATTTTATCTTGTACAAATTGCTCCCTAGGTCGTCAGACAAGTCCAAAAACAACATTTGCTTGGTGGTACCTTCTCAACTTCAATCATTAGTCATACAACAACACCATGCAAGCATCTGGGCTGGACATTTTGGAATAAACAAGACAATCAAGAAAATCATAAACTCAAAACTTTGGTGGACAACAATATACAGCGACGTCAAAAACTTTATCACCAAATGCAATCTGTGTCAACAAACGAAATCACCAAATCACCCTATAAAGACAATTGACCGCGACACCACCGGCAATCATCCGTTTCACCGTGTAGCTTTGGATTTTTTTGGACCTCTACCAAAAACGAACAACAACAGTCAGTACATCCTGGTCATCGTGGATACCTTCAGCCGATACATCGAACTCTATCCTATGCCAACTACAACTCAAGAAGCTGTAGTATCGATTCTATACAACAAATTTGTACCTAGACATGGCTTACCATATGAATGGCTTTCCGACAATGGCCCACCCTTTGGATCATCCTTCGTCAACCAACTCGCACAAGCATTCCAAATTGACATCAAATTTACACCAGCGTATCACCCGCAATCGAACGGCATAGTGGAACGGATGATGGGTACCATTAGACGCATGATCATTTCCTACATCGACCAACCAAGAATAAACGAACATTGGGACCAACATTTACGGATTTTCCGATTCGTCCACAACACAACAACACACGATTCAACGAAGAATACTCCCTTTTTCCTGGTTCACGGTCGCGAAGCACGCTTGCCTCTCATTTCTGGAAATGTCATCACTCCACCATCATACTCGCACACATCATATAAAGCACCACCCATCTCTGACTACATCGACAATATGAACTCGGTATTGAACACTGCCTACGACGTTATATGTAATCACAAAGCGAAATCCTCATCTTTACGACCAAATCCTTATGCAGTCAACGACTCGGTCTTGCTCTTCAACACACAACAAACTCGATCGCAACAACATCGGCACCGGAAACTGCTATTAGATTGGGTCGGTCCATATACAATCAAGGAAATCAACTCGCCTTCAACAGTTACCTTAATAGATTCGAACAACAAAGTGACCAAAAACGTTCACATCAGCCGAATCAAGCAACATCACTCTTAATTATAAATTAAATTATATATTATTGTCATATTTTTTTTTACATCATTTGGAGTCATGCTTTTTCCCACTGGGTTTTACCGCAGACTCCGTAGTTTATTGATCTTATATATATACTTTTTTTCTCTCACCATTGTCTTCTTCTTAAACGTGGGGATGTCATATACTCCGCTCTTTCTCTATATATATTTATCCTTTGTTATATCAATAAACATTATCTTTTCTTCTCACTCATATCTCATCTCTTATTTGGACTCCGCTCCGTCTCCGTCTTTAAAACCTAAACATTACAATGGTACAGAATTGAATCGGCATGTAAAAGTTGGAATACAGTAGGACGATCTGCATACAACACTCATGTCATACATTTTCATTGATAAGAGAAGAAGACAAAGTTTATAAAGTTGTATTTTATTTTATTAGGTTAATTTTTGTTAAGTAAGAGTATATTGTGTAAATTGTCTAAACTAGTTAATTCAAATAAGGCAGCTTCTACAACCGGGAGACTATAAACCAAGTATTAAACGTGTGTTAGTATGGTATTAGTAACAGGAATGAATGGACGGTCAGTTTACCATCTCTACCACAAGCAAAGGTTAGGAGCCAGTACATTGGGATGAGCATTTTGTTTCTGGCACTAACACTCATGCTCATATAAGCAGATCTACAAAAAAAAAAAAGGTGTGTCAAGTTGATGATCATCAAGTAGCCAGTCATCTCCATCTACATTACCTCCAGAAAAGCCATGCAAAGTATCCCCCTTCAGTGGCCTTCTCGTGAACTGGTGACATGTCAACCACTGCTTTCCAAGAGCCGATATACGCCTAGTATAAATCAACAAAGAGCTTGTGTAAGTATCAGATTCCGGGTATCTTTTCTTCTTACCATTGAGCCCATGTTCTTGAAACTAAATCCTTCTTGGGTAGATTTGCCCTTGATTTGATTGTTCAGCACTAAGATGAGATGACAGTATAAAGTGATATTAGTATCAAAGGATTTTATCTTGGTTCGTTCTTGAGTTTTACCTTTGCTGAGATAAATGGCTTTTTGATTGGCAACCTATAGGAAGAGAATGATGATGACAGTCAGTATTACTCTTTATTTCCATCCCTTCGCCATCCTAATACATACCTGAGCAGTTGCTGGTAAATCATGGTTTTCAATGGTGGCACAATCACCCAGTGCATATCTACAAAACAAGATATAAGATTAGTTAAAGGGTATTGTTATGTTTATGATTTCATTACTTACACGTTTGAATAGGGTTCTTTGTTTTCACTGTCCAAAACTTGTAATTTGGAGTTTGTTAAGATTCTATGTCATAGATCAGTTAATTCGATAAATTCATTCCTTTTTTTTGTATATTGCTTACCTATGACTTCGTCCATCCTTGGCAATGTCTTGTAAAGATTCCACCAAAGGATTTTGCATAAGACCAGTGGACCATACCAACATACCATATGGGACTACAACCCCCCCCCAACATGCATATGAGAATCAAAGAGTTTTTTTTATGTGTATACCTTACCTCTTCCTTCTTCCTTGATGTCGAGGTAGTCCTTTTCGACTCGTTCCACATGTGTTCCTGTTTTGATTTGGATACCCCGCCGAGTAAACTTCTTGGTGGCATAGTCAGAGAGTTTGGAATCAAAGCTGTTGAGAATGGTTGATCCGACATCATATACTGTCATTCTTGTATAGTCCATTAGTTGAGGATAAAGACGGGAGAGATCTTCAGAGATAAAATCATACAGTTCGGAAGAGAATTCAACACCCTATTTACACAACAACAGACATGTCAGAGAAGAGTAATGTTTTTTTTTTGGGGGGGGGGAGGTTACTTACTGTAGGTCCACCACCAACAACGGCAAAGTGCAGTTTGGCTGATTTTTCATCATCGGTCACACCTGGTTGAGCAGCATATTCAAAACCTGCCGAATCAAATAAAACCAAGTTAGTACTGTGCATTAGCGATCAAGAGGGGGGGATTTATACTTACATTCTAGTACACGGCTTCGAATCTTTTTAGCATCACTAATATCCTTCAAAAAGATTCCATGTTCCTTGACGCCAGGAGTGTTGAAGGTATTGGAATAAGCCCCTACACTGATGACAAGTTGATCATAGTCCAATTCAAACTTTTGTCCATTATCTAAACAAAACATATTAGTGATATATATAGAAAAGAGTAGAGGGTATCTTGTTCCAGGACTTACTATCATCCATATTAGAAGTACATTGGATCACTTGACGTTTGACATCAATACCATCAACCCATGCTTGATGATAGTCCACCTCTTTGGAATAACCCCGGATTGGTTCTACAATAGCCCTGAATTCCAGTGTTCCTATTACATAAATAAGAGTGAGTAAATGTCATCAGTACCATCAATGTCTTGAACTTACCTACGGCGGTGCTACAAACCAAAGGGATGTCAAGAACAGAAAAAAAAAAAAAAAAAAAAAAAAAAAACGGCCAGTTAGATTGATTTCATATGAGATTTGCCTTTTGTGCCCAAACGAGATCCATGTATCGTTCTCCCTCCTGATCATGTTTCATTTACCTGGCAAGAAGAGGGGTGAAGACAAAGTAGTTCCTACAATACATAAACAATGTTAATTTTATCCAATACTTTTTTTTTCCACTTTTGTTTGCCTTACCTAGGAGATACCACAGTAACGTCATAATCCTTCTTGTTGAGTTTCCGGAATAGTTGATAACCTAAGAAGAACGGGATACATAAAGTTAGTTCCCACAATCTAGTTATTGGCCGTCCTTTGTAAACCAAATCAACTTACCAGCCCAACCTGACCCTATGTATATGTATGCAAAAAAGAAAAGAAAAAAAAAAGGAAGGAAGTGAGTGAGTCGGTGTAGGCAACTTTTACACCTTGCTTTTTTTTCCAGTTCTGGTTCTTACCAAGAATAATGACACGTCCTTGAGATTTACCCAAGGTCTTCGTTTTCAAAGTCGATAAATTACTAAAGTAACCTATAAAAAGTAAAAACAAAAACGTTTTAGTAGGATCCTTTTTTTTCCTTTTCTCTTACGGCTAAGGGGTAAGGTGATAGCTTCGTTTCTTCGTATTATGGGAGACTTCGTTGCTGCTGTTTTAGAGACTAGAATCAAAATGACAAAAGATTTAATTGGTTTAGATTGGTCGATTGTTATATATATATATATATATATATATATGTATATATATTACCTTGAAACAACTTTAACATGATTGACAGGAGTTTAGGAGAAAGAGAGACGGAGAAAGTGATTTCGCCGCCCAGGGTATTTCAATGCAAAAAGCCCTGTCGTATTATTTAAATCCCGATTTCTGCTAACGGTTAAATAGGGTCGAATTTATCCTATGGCTGCTATTTAAAAAGTGAGATCATCATTTATCAAAAGCTGTGTATGCTACAACCCCAATCTAAATTAAGTTGTATTTGATCCTTCTAGCTTAAAGTACACTGCCGTGTTTCGGGACTCCATTCAGGGCCAAATTACTAAAACGGATGCCGGGATTTAAAATCACATCTGCATAAAAGACAACCTCAACAAACATGAAGAAGACATATATGAATGATTGCTATTTAATTTTATTGTATGTTAATTTAAGAATAGTAAACTGTATTACAAAGGATATAATTATAAAAAGGGGTGATGACAAAGTATGACTAAAATAAAAAGGAGGGAGGGGGGGGAATATAAAACCAATTAAGCAGCAGCAGCCAGGGAGACAACCTTTGATTCTTCTTCCTTTTCGGCCTTCCAAGAAAAGTCATCAGTAGCAGCATCGACTACCATTTCAGCAATAGCCAGAGAAGAAGTACATGCAGGAGTAGGTGCATTACGCACACATAAGATACGACCGTCCATGACATTACGTTCAAGAATGAAATCGCTAGCAGCAATACCACCGGCTTCAAACACTTGAGACATTACCCCCGCAAAGCTTTCTTCCACCATATCTTCTGTCAATCCAGGAACATACGCTTGAGCCGAGCGCAAAAAGGCCTTTTTGTTGAGATCCTTGTAGAGTTCACCAATGGACAGAGCAGGATTCTTTAGAGCAAAGAACCAGAGATTGATGTTGGTCAACGAGTCGAATAGATCCTTGAAGCTGACATCACCAAAACCATAACCTTCTCGAGAAAAGGTCAGACAGGCACCAGGACCGACAATCATTTGAATACCACGACGAGTGTTGACGGTAGGGGTAAAGTGGACACCGACAGGGATACCACCACCACTAGGGACAGGATAGATGTTCATACGGCAGATACCTCGGTATTCGGGCTTAAGTTGATAGTAGGTTCCACGGAATGTCACCACCTTGGCTTTGCCGTCGTCACCACCTGCAAGTCCCGCCACACGATCGGCATAGAATCCAGGGCAGGTGATCACATTCTTGGCTGATACCTTAAGCGTGGGTCCCTTTTGGTTTGGTTCGGCACCCCAAATTTCCACACGTCCATCAGGTCGTTGTTCGAATTTCTTGGCTTCAAAGGCAAGCTTGATTTCAGCACGTCTAGAAGAAAAAGAGGGGTATGTTAGGATGGGTGTTAAAAATGGGAAGGAGGAGGAGGAGGGTTACTTACCCAGTCTGTACGATTTCATTGGCAATGCATTGAGCAACCAAGCCATAATCAACAATGCCTGTGTTAGGAGAGTACAATGCAGAGTAAGCTACCACATTTGGTTCTAATTGACGAATCTAAAAGTAAAAAAGAGTTGGTCCATCTGCCGATTGTAACATCATTATTTACAGATCATCACAATTCCATAAACAAAAAGCAAATGATCTGCATAATCACATCCCACATTCAATCCTTGCCTACCTCTTCGCTGTTTAAAATCTGAAGATCCTTGACACCGTTCAAATTGCCTGTTTCCAATAGTTTTTCGACGGTTTTGTGTTCCTTTTCGTTGACAGCAACGATCAATTTACCACATCGTTCCACAGGTAGTTGATTTTGCTTACAATAGTCATACATCAAATCCGCCCCACGTACACAAGTCTTTGCCATTTGGGATCCAGGTTTGTAATAGATGCCAGCATGAATCACACCACTATTATGTCCAGTTTGATGAGCAGCCACTTCACGTTCCTTTTCCAGTACAGCCACAGTCATATTGGGGAATCTTTTCAAGAGTTCACGAGCCGTAGCGAGACCAATAATACCACCACCCACTAATGTTACCCCCCCCCCAAAAAAAAGTTAGTATCATGAATGTCATCCCACATTTAACTTCTTACCTATAACGACATCAAAGTCGGTTTTGCCATTATGTTGAGCCAAAGCAGTACGGAATCGTTGTTCAGCAGCAAAACCACGAAGTTTAGCCAGACCTTCATTGACTGGAAGGTTTTCACCAGGAAGGGATTCCCAGAAGGATAGTTTTTGATTGGATTCAGCATGTACCTTGTTTTTATCGTTAGAGTTGGCCAAGTAGAGACCACCAGCAGTGACAGCAGCAGCACCCATCGACCATTGGATACGACTTTTTTGAAGAATTCGAATAGATCGGTTAAACATTCTGTATTATTAGTTGAGTTGATTGATATATATAAATAAAAGTGATGGAAAAGAAAAAAAGAAGTGAAAAAATGAAAAATGAAAAAAACAGCGACTCATTTATGCGACTCTGAAATTCGGAGTTTGAACGTTTTTATCTCTTCGACATCCCCCCCCCCTTACGGAAGCTCCTTATCATGCAAGGAGCAAACCTTTTATGATTCTTTTTGAGTTTTCCATTTAACATTTGGTGCTGATTTGCATACTGTTAGTTTATATCCAATTCTACATTTGTACACGTTTTATGTATACACTCTGGTCAAACCAACCCATGGCGTCCATACCCCAAAAGACAAAAGGATTCACCCTTTCCCCTGAATCCCTTCTCCTTTTCCATCATACATAGTGTGCCCTTCTTTTTTCCCTTGATTCACTCCTTATTTTATCATCCATACTGCCAAAACAATCACAAGACAAGTGTCAATTACAACAGTCCCTAATTAGATACTGTAATTTCCATTTTTTATTTATTTGATGTTTTATTATTCTCTAGCTAATATGTCTGTATATGTGTGTGTGATGTATTTATTTATTTCGGATGGCATCGTTTAGCCCCTTTTTGTTTCTGGCGATTTCAATGGCATAGAACTAATAATAAGTAAAAAAAGAAGAAGAGGAAGATCAGTTGTCAGTACATAGTATGTGAGATCTATAAATATAAACCTTCACTATAAATCTATCTATATTAGTCGTTCAATTACTATTTTTCTTATTACCTGCATGCGGACACCTGCATGATTTGTTTTATAACCAAAGAGAATCATAAAGTCAGTGAGTGAGACATAATCTAGTCGTATTTGTTGTTGTCACTTACCAAACATTGTGTTTTGTTCAGTATAATCATCCCGAGCGTCAATACGGACCAAAGACCCAAAGTTAAATTCTTTGACTCGTTTTTCATACTTGTTAATCCAAAGACGCCACTTTTCCTTTGCTTCGGGTGACTTGAAGTGTTTTTGTTCATCCAAATGTAATACATCGATTTCAGGGAAGTTTTCTTCAAAGTCTTGATTGATTTCGTCATCGATACTATCAAAAAAAAAAAAAAAAAGAAAGATAAGAAGATCACGTTCAGTTAGTTCATATGCAAACACACCCAAACTAGTAAACTTTTTTCCCGCCTGCTCGCCCATCATTTCAAATTACCTTGTCAGGCGAAGTTTACTACAATCCATGGCAGAGATCAATTTGAAGTATGTTTCGGCATGATGCATAGCCTATTAAATCAAGATGAGGTTAGTTTATTCCATTAGATACATCATCGCATATAGTTGTTGTATCCTTGGGGCATCAGGTCCAACATCACCATATTTCCATGCATGCATTGTCTGATCTATAAACAAAAATGTTTGGTCAGTTTCATAATATCAACACAATTATTTTATATTTACCTTTTCCTACTCTTTGTAGAGTTACTTGCCTTGACAGCCCATTGCTTTTCTAAAGTGAAAAAGTTAGATCCACGTCAACAGTCTATTCCAAAAAAGACTTGCCCAATCATGTCACCTTCACAAGACAGAGTTGAGATTCACACTCATCTTTTTATGACTTACCAATATCTTCAAGTTGTTCTAATTCGTCAGCGGATGGTAAAGGCATGTTGATGAGCACGTAAAAAGTAAAGAGCGAGGAGCAAAAAAAAAAAAAAAAAAAAAAAGAAGGGAAACCAAAACACAAAAAGAAAAAAAAAAAAAACTTTTAAAACTCATTGGGCCAAAAAGATCGGCAATTGAAATTAAGTGTAATTATAATAGTTTCTCCGTTGACTTTCCCACTTTTTGTCTTTTTCTTTCCTCTCAATCATCCTCATTTGACAACAAAAGGCAGGCAACTGATAAATGTAATATATGGACTTGGCAAAACAGGTAATGTAGGTAAATGAAGGAAACTCATCTATGGTTGGGGTTGATTTGAAGGCGGGTACGTTTGTATTGCATCACTGACAGCAACTCTTCTTCCTCTTCCTCTTCCTTTTTTTTTTTTTAGACAATTCCTGGGTTATCGGCGTTGGTGGGTTAATATCATACTACAGCAAGAATGACGTGCTCCCTTTTAACGATTCTTTAGTCTACTCTCTCTCTCTCTCTCTCTCAACATTCGTAATTTGAACATGCGGACAAGTATTAACAATGGGGGCTCGGTACTTTATCAAGTGAACAACTCTAAAGACACACGGGGCTTGTCTTGAAGGAATACTGTCACATGTTTAGGGTAGATCTTGGATTTGTAAAAAGGAGTATGTCCTTTTTAAGTTTTTTTTTTTAAGATCTTAATTCATGTATGACATAAAGGTAAAACAGAACGGTTGGAATGAAAAAGGGGCTAACATACAATTTGGTTTTCTTCTAGGAAACTTCCTACTCTTGGCGTCATGCAACACTCTCAATGTCAACAAAATAGGGTAAACGTCGATATACTTGTCATCAATGGGAATCCCATCATCGTCTAGCCTTACTATGTTATAACTAGAAATAGATTATTATTTGTGTTGAAATAAAAACCTGTTAGCTTTTTAATGTTGTTGTTGCTGTTGTTTGAGAATTCTCTCCCTTGATCATTTGAATGTTTGTTGGATTCTACTAACAGTAAACCTTAGATACTGTAAATGAACGGCGCGTCTCATATTCTTGCATAAAAGTACATATTGGTACATAGATACTTTGTATGTGATTGCCAAACATGCTGATGATCAGGTCAGATCAGATGCTATACATCACGGTCAAAGAGGCTACATACCTACTTTGGTAATCCGGGGAAATGATCAAAATTATTTCTCGGCATAGGTGGGGTCGAAACCACCCCTTGTTCACCTAATGCATGTATCCCATAGGGAGAGCGGAAAAAAAAAGGTCGTTTTTTAGTGTGGAACGGTGCATGAATCGGGATTTGAAAATCATCTCGGGAAAAAATGAACCCGAAACCTATATTGATATGATATAAAACAGGATCATTTATATTCTCTTACGAGAGGATGTAACTTGGTGAGTTAAGAGTACTTTTAACCGATTGTATACTATATTGTTCATTCGGAAAGAAAAAAGATTTTCACCGGGTCAGCGGGGTAATTATTGTTTTCATCTCCGTCCAACTTCCTGTTTAGGTTCTTTGGAAGAAACCTTTATCAAAGCCAGCTCAAGCCTCTTTTCTCCTTTTTTCATCCATTTTCTTTTTTTCAATCCAGTCATGCCTAAAGTGATCATCGTTGGTGGTGGCTGCTTCGGTTTATCAACCGCTTATGCTCTTTCCTTGAAGAAAGAATATGAAGTATGGGTTTATGACAGACAACAGATTCCTGCTCCAGATGCTGCATCTACAGGTACGATCGAATCAAATTTAGCATTGTGTAATTAACCTTTTCTTCCTCCTCCCCTACAAAAAGATATCAACAAGATCGTGCGATTCGATTATGCTGATGATGAAATGTATATGCGTTTAATGTTGGAAGCATTACCCTATTGGCATCAATACAATAAGGAAAGAGCGGAACAAGGAAAAGAGCCTGTTTTTCATCAGACAGGTGTCTTGATGATGAGCAGTAATGGCAGCTATTCGGAATTTGAAAAGCGGAGTTTAGCGAGAATTCGACAGGCCGGATATGGACATGTCATTGATGAATTACTTACCCCTGAAAGTATTATTAAACGGTATCCTCAGTTTGAAAGTGCTGTTCGTAATGGTTTCAATATTGGTTATGTGAATAAGGCTGGAGGTAAATAGGTAGGGGGGGGACCGAGGCGAACGAATCATATTCATTATTGACTTTTATATACATAGGATGGTGCAACTCTGCTGAATCTGTGAATCACGTGTATCAAAAATGTGTCCAGCAAGGAGTACAGTTTGTTGTTGGCGGAAATCAAGGGACGATTGCATCTTTATTTTGTCCAACCTCTGAGGATACTGTGGAAGGGATCGTGACCACGGATGGTCAAGTACACTTGGCTGATAAGGTGGTGTTGGCTCTAGGGGCATGGACTCCCGGAGTAGTGGATTTAGATAATCAAGTGATTGCCACCGGTCAAACCGTTGTCCATTTTGAACCCAAAGGGACTCTCCGAGAACAATTCGATAAGAACTGTCCTGTCTGGTGTGCAGATTTATCAAGAACCGGTAAGAAAAGGGGTGGGGGAAAAGGCGGGATTTGAATTATAACTCCGCCCACTCATGCAACTTTTTTTTTTTTTAAGGTTTTTATGGGTTCCCCGTGAATGCGGATGGGAAAATGAAGATAGGGATCCACAACAGTGGATACTTGTGGCCACGCAAAGAAGATAACATCTCGATACCAAGAACACAAGTAGCTTTTGCAAAGGATACGATTCCCCTTTCTGCATTGAGGCAACTCCGAGCCTTCTTGGCTGATTTCATCCCTCCTACTGTTTCAATGGACATTTCCTATTCACGCCTCTGTTGGTAGGTATCATGATCAGAGTGGAGAAAAATAAATAAATGTATTTTGGGTTATTTTAGGTACTGTGATTCCATCGATGGTGATTTCCTTGTGAGCCCTCATCCTAGGCACTCCAATCTTATTGTGGCTACTGGGGACTCTGGTCATGGCATGAAGCAAGTGATTATAGTCTATTCAAAATAACAAGCTAACCATCTTTCCCGCTTTTTCATTAGATTCCTCCCAAATATTGGTTTTCAAATTAGGAATGTGATTGAAGGCAAAAGCACGGAATATACAAAGAAATGGGCATGGAGAAAAATGGATGCAACGCATACAAAATTGGATGGTTTGCGCCAAGGAACTGCTGTAAATCGTGGGATTATCCTTGGTCCTGATGAAACCATGCGTTTAGTGACAATGGATGAGTTGTGTGCTGCTAGAGCTAGTTTGTAGATTTAAGCTTGTTACAATAAAAGAATTTTTTTTTAAAAAAAAAGCCAGGTTTGGAATCCCGCTTCCCCAAACCAAAAGCAGAAGCTGAGAGTCTTTCACTCTCTATCAGCATCATTTACCTTAAAACACTCGACGACTTTTATCGAATATAGGCTCTTGTTTTAAGAACTTTGTTTAATTTGCATGAATTTGAAAATCTTAAAACATAATTTTCAAATCCCGCCGACTCATCTTTTTTATTTTGACGGTGGCTGAAAATTTCCTTCCTCTTCTCTCCTTCTCTCTTCCCATTCAAAAATGAAGAACGAACCTTGTTGTAAATGCAAAACTGAGCTGTCTACAGTTCGTCTTCGACACACCTTCTACTGCAAGTAAGTATCTTGTCTACTTTTTTTTTTTTTAAACACTTTCACTAATCAAACACTTTTTTTATGACCTTTTTAGTAAATGCTTTACCTACACTTTTGTTGGCAAGTATAGATCCAATGTAAATAGATCCAAAGCAATTGCTCGCAAGAAAGGAAAAGTGCTTTTGGCCTGCTCAGGTGGTCCCTCTTCAATGTAAGTTCTTTGTCAACACAGTCCCACTCTTTTTCATTTTTGAACTAACACTTTATTATATAACCCACCTAGTGCTATGCTCCACCTCACAAGTACCTTTATGGTAATCAATCCCAACGAAAAGAAAAAAGTCGCCATGATACCTTCAGCAATTGTGTGTCACATTGATGAATCCAGTCTCTTCGAAGAACAGGTAAATAAAACTTGAAAGGAAAGTTGACCCTGTACTAATGTGTCTTGTTTGGACTGTAATAGAAAGGAGCATCGACAAAGTTACAAACAATGGTGGAAAACAAGTATCCTCAGTTGACGTTTATTGGCCATTCTATGGAAGACGTCTTTGACAAGGACTTTGACGCTGCTGCTGACTTTGATAGGTCACTGAAAAATGTATCTGGAGCCAATCGTGATTATGGTAAGAAGCACAGTTTAGCATAACTTTATGGACACTCACCATATCATTTATATATTATATAGAACATCTTGTGCAGTTAATACAACAATCCAGTGATGAAACAAATGGGGAACGATTAAAGAAGCTATTCAACAACATCAACAAAAACACAGCCAAAGAAGACCTTTATTGGAACATCAAGTTTGCCATGCTACTCACCATTGCTAGACGGGAAGGGTAAGTGATGGACATTATATGATTGGTGAATGTATTACATACTTAATCTTGTTTGATAGATGTGATTATCTTTTTATGGCAGATTCATCAACAAGACAGGCCATCAAGATGATATCCAAAATCAGCAATGGACGTGGCTACAGTATACCTATGGATGTCGGTTTGGAAGTTGATACGTGCTTCAAGGATCTAGTCATTCTGCGACCCATGAAGGACATGCTTGCGAAGGAAATGGGGATGTATAATCGATTACACGGTATTGATCATGATGTCACTGCTCCTGTCAATTGGGGGACTGGAATGCCTCCGAAAAGCTCTATAGAACGATTGACTGAAGGTAAAGATACATATATATATATATATATACAAAGTATACTAAACAAGTTTGCCTGTGTTGTTATATAGATTTTATTGTTGGACTTGATCGCGACTTTCCTTCGACTGTCAGTACAATCTCCAGAACAGCATCTAAACTCACACCTCATGGCAAAATCGATTACAGCAAGACTTGTGCCATTTGTCAAATGTATGTCAAAAGGAACTCACCAAGTCGTACCCCTTTCTAACAATGACTTTCTTCTTCTTCTTCCTTTTATTGTAGGCCATACGAAGCAAACATTCCCGAATGGAGAAAACATATCACTGTGACCACGGTGAACCATCAAGATCAAGTACAATGTGACTCTTCTGGAACTCAATCGACTGCTGACCTGAATGGGTATCTGTGCTACAGCTGTCAAGTGAACCTCAAGGACTACAAGGATGGGGCGGTGGAAAATTTACCTTCCTTTGTTGTACGGAAACTTGACGATGATCAAAAAGAACAACAATTACGAGGACAAATCCAGGACTTTCTTATTGATGACGATAATGATGATTAATTTTTAGAATGTAGAATAGTAGTTAGTATAGAATTATTTCATTGTATACCTTTTTTTTTTTTTTTTTTTTTTTTTTTGTAGGGAGATGATTGATCATAATAATAAAAACCTTCTCACATTGTAAAACACAAATCCAACCATTATGCATGATTCATATAACATGTTTATCATATATTAAAATACAACAACAATAATAATAATGACCGTAAATGTAGTCAAGAAGTCTTTTTGTTTTTATTAGTTAAATAGTAATACATAAAATGAAGATAATGTGCCTAAAAAAAAGGTAGTATAACTAATTTAAATATGAGAAGAATCCTGCTTTGCATAGCGCCTGTATTTTTTAGATTGAGAGTAAATGGTA
The DNA here is from genome assembly GCA_025330725.1 of Chlamydoabsidia padenii. NCBI lineage: Eukaryota > Fungi > Mucoromycota > Mucoromycetes > Mucorales > Cunninghamellaceae > Chlamydoabsidia > Chlamydoabsidia padenii. Next base: position 942,757 of record JAIWND010000001.1, read on the forward strand.
TAAACTATAAATCCTATAGCCGCTGCGCTGAGGGAAACCAGTGCCAGCATCCCAATTCGATCTTGAAGTGAAGAAGAAGAAGAAGAAGAAGAAGAGGTTGGTAGAGAGGTAGATGAGTCGTCGATATGTGATAGTACTTGATAAGCGAATTCATCTTTAGGCGTCGGAGTCCAAGTATACGAATCATAAGGAGGGCCGCTTGACGCATAATCCCATTTCCCTCCCTCCATACAAGTAGTGTCGATCAAGAATTGTCGATCACGGTTATTGTTTTGTGTTGCCTGTTGTTGTTGTTCACTATGCCTTGAGATCCAAGTGGTGGCCATATGTCGACAGATGGAGCACCAACTGACCCTGTAATCATGGGCGGTTTGATCACTCCAGAGGGAAACAAACAAAGGATCCAGTCGTTCGGTGGGTGATTTGAAGAGGGCGTCCTGTCGATGTTTCATGTAAGCAAGATAAGCATCGTCATTTTCGTCAAGGAAGTGAATATACTTTGCCAATTCACGTGGGTCGGGGTATGCATCCATCCTGATGGCAGATCGTTGGTTTGGTAAATAGCCATTATAAGAAGAAGGTCCATCGATGATTGGTACTGCTGAGAATTTCAATGTATCCACGAGTTTTTCCGTCACTACAGCAACAAAGAAAGAAGAATTAAAAAAAAAAAAAAAAAAAAAAAAAAAAAAAAGTGTGTTCCTCCCTTCTTTATATGTTTTTTTCTTTTCTTTTCTTACCATAGTCTTCACAATTTGCATTTTCCACCGCGAGATAAAACTTGTATTCAGTCATCAATTGTTCCCTTGATTTGTCTGCGGGAAAAGGTTTGGTGTTGAGACAGTCCCCGTAAGAATCAATGTTGATATATTTCATGAGTTCAGCAATGTATTCTTGTCTTCCACTAGAGGCTTGACAGTTCTTGGCGATCCACAGAATTGGTGCTTGTTTCGATTTTCGCCGCATGAAATCGGTAGGTAAAGGTCGATTGGCTACATCCATGACCGCAGGACTAAAATAGGTGAAGAAGTATTGACTTTTTTGGTGATAGGATGCCAGATAATCAAACTTGTCCATGAATCGTGATTCTTGTCGGAAGGTTGCTGTCAGGGGTGATTCTAGTGTATACAAAATCCAAGGTTGCCCCTTACCTATAATATACATTTGTTAGTTTTTGTTTTTTTGTCTTTTGTCTCTCTCCCTTATATCAAAGAACTTACGTTTAGGATTATCGTCAAAAGTATAATCGGCAGCATGATAGATCAAAGCGTCACTAGTTGCTATTTCAGTTTGATTGGAAGTAATGGTACACCAAGAAGAAGCGTGTGTCAGGTTGACTTGATAACCTTCAGGAAGTAGGCATTCTTCTTCTATGGGTTTATCTTTGCCTAGAAAATAAAAATAGAGTTGGGTTCGTGACAATGATAAAGATAAGTGGAAGGTGTTGATTTAACTTGCCTTCAAATATAATTGAGTTAAACCACCTTGTCCAATGGAGTAAACGAATAGGTTCTATAGTAGTTACCATATTATAGCAATTGTTCAATGGATGAGAAAGAAGTGCAAAAGCAAAAAAAGAAATGGGCACCCAATTTATCTGTCATTTTCAAATCCCGTCTACGCCCAAAAAAAAAAAAAAAAAAAAAGAAAAGGTGGAGGTAGTTTTCTTTCCAAAACGAGGGGAAATTTACATTATTAATCTTTATTTTTTTCTTAACTTTACACTCAAATGTCAACAACTACAGCATCCGTACTATCAGCACCTTCAGTAGTTATTGCACCAACAGGAAAACATGACTGTACTGTGATATGGCTTCATGGTTTAGGTGATAATGGACTAGGCTGGCAGTTTTTGGTGGAAGAACTGAGTCCTCAATTACCTACGGTCAAATGGATCTTACCAACTGCGTAAGTTGATCAACAAGAAAACAACTCCAAAACTAACCAACTATTATATACATATTTTATTGGGTAGACCTTTACGATCGGTAGCTTATAGTGATAATGCAGTGGTACCTGGTTGGTTTAACGTTGTTGCTGGCGGGTCTGCAGGTCAAGTGGATGAAGAAGGCATGTTATCGTCAGTTCAACTAGGTAAGGAAAAAAAAAAAAAAAAAGACAAGGGAAAACTATCTATTATCTTACTAATGAATCGTATATCTACTAGTGGATGAAATCATACAGTCTGAAGTCAACCAAGGTACGAAAAAGATCATACTTGGTGGATTCTCTCAAGGATGCACGATCACTCTATTGACAAGTCGGATCACGAAAACAAAACTAGCAGGTATCATTGGTGTTGCTGGATGGCTACCTCGAGGAAAACTCATTGATAAAGTAAAGAAAAAAAAAATGATTGAATACAGTGTGTGTGTGTGTGGGGGGGAGAACTTGCCATCACTTAATCGTACTATATTATAGGCTATTACCGATACCAATCGACATACACCTGTTATGATATGTCATGGGGACATGGATGATGTTGTTTTATGCAAATATGGTCAATCCTCTGCTCGATACCTGGTAAAAACGGGATACTCGGTTGACTTGAAGGTCTATTCTGAACTTGGTCATACATCATGTGATCAACAAATGAAGGACATTGGAATATTTATACAGCGACAACAACTGGTGGAAGTTAGCAATAGATTTGGTCCTAAATTATAGTCATACTTATAAACACACATGTAATAAAATGATCTCTTCTTGTCTACTGGATGCATAATGCGATGTCGGGGTTGAAAATCGGCCATTAAATTCAAAACTAGTAAATCCATTTTTTTTCTCGCTCTTCTTCCTCTTCCTTTTCTTTTTTTTTTTTTTTCTTTTTTTTTTTTTTTTTTTTTTTTAAATCGACATGGTGCTTGGCCTGGGTAATACACTTGTACAATGACAAAAGATACAAAAGTATGAAACGATTCAAGCTGGTAAGACTCTCTGCAGTGCTACTGATCTCTTTTTTTTTTACAAGAACACTGCCACGATATAAGATTGGTAAAGTTGGATCTGCAAACACCCATATTATCTACCCCTACACCATTGAATTAAACTAGATTAATATAACGAACTATCTCACCTTTAGATATGACACCGTCAAGACGAACAGATCACTAAACCTATTGTAGTTAATAGTCGTATTAGCATATAGTTTACAATTTACTACTTTACCTCCCCTCCTTTTTATTTTATTTTATTAAATCATATTGTGTATGTTTAGTTGACCATTTAAATAAAATAACGATAATAAAAAGTATGTATGTATGCTTAAACATCAATGAAAGAATGTTTGATTTGATTGATATAGATCTTATGGATAAACTCATTACACTATCAAGGAGTCAAGTGAAAAGAAAAGGGATTGGTCATATTGGAATTATGTTTCAGGGCAAATAGAACAATAACTGGCAAATCTCCTTTTTAATAAGCACAGACAAAGGAATGCAAACGCCCGAATGACATCTTTCATGCTGTTACTCGGAATGTAATTATATAATAGTGATGATGTTGTTTAGCTTGAAACTTTCCATACCATCAAATTTAAAATCATAGGCAACAAATGTTGACATTCAACAGTAATACAATCATTGTGAATGTAGTTATATCGGCATAGACGCATTGATCGGGATTCGAAAAATGAGGGTATGAAGAAGGAAAAAGGAAAGGGGGCAGTGTTACCACTAAAGTGGACCAAGGAGTTGAATGATCAGAGTCTCCTAGTTTGTCTCTTTGTCAATGAAAATGAGCCAAGATGAATGAAATCAGTGATTAATACATTTATATGAAAAAAAAAAAAGTAATATTCACCTTCATTCTCTTTTGCATAAATAGAATGATCGTCTCCATTTCACCACACTTTTCTTCTTTTTTGGAAGGATCAGACAATGGATACTTATATACCATGGTTAATAGTACTAATTCCTGTATTCCTATCCATCTTTTTATACTTTCTTGTTAAATTCTTAATGTCAAGACCAAGATCGATCGAGGAGGATGAAGAAATAGGCACGTACCCTATAAATTCAAATACCGACCATGTCACCGTCGAACCCATCCTCTCCTGTCTTCCTCCACCATCCTATTTTGCATCCCATCGGGATCGACTCTTCCGAGTACACACTTTAACAGAGTATGATAAACCACCTGATTATACCTATCAAGACCCTGAGGAGATTTCCTTGGACAAGGTCAAAAAGATCGTGATTGCACAAAGACAAAGACAAAGAGAACAACACAACAACAATAGACCGCATTAAAAAACAAAGAAGACTTTTTATTTTTATTAATATCCAATCAACCAATACTATATATCATCATCATCATCAATCCCTAATTTCATTCCAAGTGTTCCAATGCAAATGGTGCGCCTTGATCTGTTAATTCATGGTGTCCAATATCCACAGTTTCATTATCTGATTGTCTGGTCACGGTGAATTCCAATGTATGCCAGGCATGACCTCGACGCTGAGATGAGAATCGGACACGAGCTCGTTCACCTATGTAAATAGCAAAGGTTAGTCAAGTTGTTTGTATGTGTGTTAGTGATAATAATAAAACAATTTGTTTCCTTACCTTTGGAACCAGTTACATCAAAAGCAATATTAACTTTACCTTTCAAGTGATTGACAGTACCACTAATCCAAGGCCAAGAGTCAGCATAATCCACCTTGTCACCCACCAAATCAATAACACGAGGATCATAACGCACCATGAATAATGTACCACTGACAACGCTACTTGACAGACGTTGATAATTCAGTGCAGAAGATAGTCCCACCACCCATACTAAGGTTCCAACAAGAGCTCCACCAATATACCATGGTCGACGTGATTTCGTAGGTGCTGAAGGAAGTTCTCGGTCAACCACTTTGGTGGTATGATGGTTCAGCCGAACTCCAAGTGTATTTGTTGTTGTCGCTAATCGTTTATTCGCACCCATTCTACTTGATAAAAGACCACAACGACTAGAGGTTGCTGATCGTGTGAATATTGTTGTGAGACGTGCTGTGGGATTCATTACAATGTTTTCAATTGAAGAAGAAGGGAGAGAGTTAAAAAAAAAGGCGGGTTTTTATTTTAAACAAGGGAGGATGCGTCAGAAAAAAAAAAAAAAAAAAAAAGTCGGGATTTAAAAAAACCAAGCTACAACTTTTTTTTATTAAGCAAGCATGACAGGGAGTAAGTGGTACAACAAAGATAGATCCTATACTAGTCTGATGCTTCTACTTTTATTTCCTAATGATTGATACAAGTAGAGATGTATAATTAATAATCTATTATCAAATTTGATTCAACCTACCTGTTGTCCATTAACACCTGCTTTTTTCGATAATCTTTCGATCAAAAGGGCTTCTTGTTCTTTTTCGCTTTCAAGTAACAAACCATCTTCTTCATCACGGTATCCATAGTAATCAGCATCAATATTCTTGTAGATTTCAGTCCTTGATCGACCAGTAGGTCCAGACGCTAATGATTTATATATAAAGACAGAAAAAAAAAAAAAAAAGTCAGTACCAAGTCCACCTACAGTTCCAGTTACCCTTTACCTTCTTGTTCAAATAGTTCACGGACACCTGGTAAATCCCTTGCACGACCAAAGTACCTAAAAAAAAAAAAAGAGAGAGAGAAGATTAAAAATCACCTTGAGAAGAAACAAATTTTACATACTTGTATCCACGGACACCTGGTACTTCTTTGCCTTCATTATCGATCATTTTTGGCGCAATCTAAGTAAAAAGAAAGAGATTGGTGTCTGGTTTTAGTTACCTAACCCACCGTGTCTGTTTTAGCTTACCGAATAATTTGGCCCACCCAACTCCCTTATCCGTTTTTCCCAGTGGTATTTTTCCCTCATCATTTTGTTGATATAGTCATTAAGATCTCGTATTTGGTAATCAGACAATGTAGCTAATAATAAAGGACTAGTTAGATCGGTGTTTGAGGGCATGGAGTTTACTTACAATCTTGAATTTTAGATACACCACGAGATATTTCACGCATAATGTCTCGTCTCCATTTTTCACATTCACCCACATTATCTACACTGGTGGATAAAGCAGGTCGTTTTTGTTTCTTGGTAATTTTGCCGAGTTCTGCTTGTTGTGCTTCACGGAATCGATAAAGCATCGATTGCGCCTTTTCTTCATTACGTGCCTATGATGATGTCCGTCCCCACCCAATTAAAACACATTAGTATTCAAAACATGCTACTTGTACTATTAATGATAATACTTGCCATATTTAAACAAAGGTGAATATATATATATATATGTAAGGTGAGTGAGCAGGTATTAAATGTAAGGAGAGTTGAGGAAAGAAGAGAAAGGTCTGTCTCAAAGGGAAAAAAAAAAAAAATCAATAAAAAGCCGCCACCTCCGGGGTTTAAATGTACTTTTCTTTCACTTTCCTTTCTTTTTACATCCCCCCCCCACTCTCAACCATGTTTCGCACCCGACCTTTAACTCGACAACTTGGCCAATGGCAAACTGCTATACGAAGATACAACACTTTTGTATCTCCTTCCATTAAAGTAAGTTGCTTGGATAAAACAATGACTTTGAACCTAACTACTTTTTTCTTCACTGTATTATACCAGGGTGCTTATCGTCAACAACCTCGACTTCCCTGGACTCGAAAAATGGTATTTACTTCGGTGGCTGGACTAATGGCAGCTGGTACTTTTATATCATTAGCTAATTCATCAACTGTTTACTCTGAAGCGGAAAATCCTCTTGTTGAAGCCGACGGTGTAGAAGGTAAATTAGACGCATAAAAAGGTAAAATGTGTGTGTGTGTGTGTGTGTATTTATTAACTTGTCAAATAGACCCAGACACACATTTGGTATTCCCTTTTTATCTCACCACCAACTCGGATTGGAAACGGTTGATCGGTCTAGGTGCTCGTCAAGTGAGTTTTTTGAATATCAATGTGTATGTCCTTGGCATGTACATGAAAAGTGAAGATATTCACCAACTACAATTGGACCCAAAATGGAAGGTAAACAACCCCTCCCTACCCAAGGTAAAACTGTCTTCTCTACTCACACCTTTTTATTTAGCACTTTGACAAGGCTGATTTTTTGGCCAAGGAAGATCTTGCACTCTCTTTATTGAATCAACCTGTGGATGTATCCATTCGAATTGGTAAGTTGGAGAGACACGACTATGATTTGGATGATGAATTAACCTTGATTATTGTTAAAATAGTGCCTGTACGAAACACCAACACACAACATCTTCGTGATGGTTTCACTAGATCATTATTACAACGTATGCGCCAACAATCCAAAACAATGACTGAAGATGAAGAAAAGGAAATCCTGGATGCGATCCGTGACTTTAAAACCAAGTTTGTCAATGCAAAGGTCAAGAAGGATACTGAATTTGTCTTTACAAAGACAAAAGAAGGTACATTCAAAATGGAATATCTAGTAAGTAATAGTTAAAATAAATAAAAAAAAAGTCGGATTTACATAATAACTCTCGATTGATTCATCTAGGGTAAAGACTTGGGCACAGTGAACAATAAATGGCTGGCTGTCAACTTTATCATGACCTACTTGAACCCTGACATTCCTGCAAGTGAAGCTGCACTCCATAGCATTGCCAATGGATTTGACTCTTTGATGAATCCCCCACCCTCCACTTAGTTATAGAATAGTTGTTGTTTTAAATAAAAGATTTGCACTTTTATATATAAATATATAAATCATGTTGATTACCCATAGGACCACCATAATAACATTCCCCCCCCTCCCATCACCATTCTATATAATAAAAGTCCATAATGTATAAAACCAAGTTTATTGTGTATAATATAAAAAAAAAAAGGCACCATCACCATCATCCTAAACGATACTAGACTAAATCTACATATCAATATCTTGTACACCATCCTTTGACACCAACTTGATATTGAATTTTGGCATGTTGACGATAAATCGAGTCTTGAGTTCATCCAGGCACTTTTGTAATAATTCCTTGGCTTCATCCACATTCATGTCGGGTTTGTAGTAGCGATCCATCAATGATGTACAAAAGTAGGCACCGTATCCTTGAGCTGCAAAGGGTAAAGAGGCCATGGCACCTAAGTAGTCAATCCAAAACAATTCAGGTTTGCCTGTCTTGACATCATATCCACCCAGAATCATATTGACAGAATAAGGATGCTATACAATTATAATAAAGGGTTAGTATTCAACCAAGACGAAGAGTGTATATACATTGACTTACTTTGCTTCGAAGGGAGTCCGCTATTTCCCGTCGAGTAAAGTTGGCAATAGATTTAGGAGACAGTTCGATACTGTTACGAATGCTGTAAAGTTTAATGTTGCGTTGAATGTATTCGGCAAAGTTGACAGTATCACCAGGTTCACCAGAGTAAAGAAGGACAGTGTTGGGACTGAGTTGTCGAGATTTGTCTTCGGTTCCTTTCATCACCACAATGCTACGTGCTGACACAGTATCCGCTGCCAGTAAAGTAAAGTCCTTTCCCGTAATTCCAAATAAGCATTCCATGTTGGTTTAAATATTGATATGGGTAATAAAAAGATATAAAGTATGTGCGCGTAATGAGTTTTTGAAGAATTAGAAGAGAAAGAAAGGTAATAAAAAAAAAAAAGAGCGTGCGTGTACCTTATACTATAAAGTCACAGCGTGTGGAAATTTAAAATCCCGAAATCACTGACTGAACTGACAATTCATGCCTCTCTGTATATATTACCAATGTGTAACTTTCCTTTTTTTTTTTTCTCTCTCTCTTTTTCTAAAGAGTGAGTGAGCTTGCTTTTAATAGCATTTTAACTATTAAAATTAGATAAAAGAGAGAGAGAAAAAAAAGAAGAAAAGAAGGATGATTTGACAAGTCAAGCTCCACTTGGTAGCGAAATACACTAGGCACTCTTTCTCGTTTTTTCATTCTTCTTCTTCTTCTTCTTCTTCTGAGAATCACAATAATAATCAAACCAGAACACAGAATACAGTACAGTTGTATTAATAAGTCAGTATTAAAAAGTCATGTTGATAGGTGAGATCAATTGATTTGGACCCTGATTTTTATTTATAAATTCAAATCCCGCCGGTTACAAGATGTCATTTTATTGATAGTATTAAAAACAGGGGAAGTAACTAATATCAAATGTGTAATATATCTACTTGTAATATATATGAAGAGTTGGGGGGGGGTATAAAGGTGATAATGCATTACCGACCCAGATCCATCAGGTCCGAGCCAAGTATGATAAAAAGTATTCTACTGTATACTGTTGGAGACCGAGATAAGACTGTATTGTTGTTGTTTAGTTGATTCCCATGATGACACCGTCCAACGCGATTGCACAATTTGATCCGCACTTTTGTTCTTGGTTTCCGGCAAGTAGAAGAAAGCCAGACAGGTGGAGATGACCAAGAAGGTAGCAAACACATAAAACACTTGGCCTTGTCCGATCGTATCCCTAAGCGCCATAAATCCTGATGAAACTACAAAATTTGTGATCATGTTCGATGCCAGTCCTACCGAGCCTGCACTTGCCACTGTAGATGTTTCCACCAGTTCCGGGATCATCAAAGAAGGAATAGGGCCCAGACCAGTAGCAAAGGCGGCTGTAAACACAGTGATTGCAAATGCTGAAGTGCGATCATAACCATATTGAATACTCCAACCAAGAAGAATGCTGCAACATGCCATGGAAGACGACGAGATAAGGAATAAGGTACGCCGTCCAGTTTTATCCATAAAGTAAGCCGATACAAGTGTCATGAGAAGATTGATCATCGAGACACATACGGTTATGCGATCTATATATAATATATAAAAGATGAGTTTGCATTTAAAAAGTAGTATGATTGTTTTCCTTACCAGATGATTCAGGAAAAACAGTGGACATTATAGAAGTTGAGTAAAATATCACAGCATTAATACCAGATAGTTGTTGTGAGAGCTGCAGTAAAAGGATAAGTAAGAGAGGATGTCGATGTTGAGCCGAAACCAGGAATTGCCAAAGAGTCACTTTACCACTACCAGAAGAAGAAGCCGAGTCCATCATACCCCGCCGCCATCCTTCGATTTCCTCCTCCACATCCTCCAAAGGCGGACCACGTAATCGTAAAAGTGCTTGTTTAGCCTGCTGCTGCCGACTTGTTGCCAGGTATCGAGGAGAGTCTACACAAAAGGGGAGCAAACAAAGTTGGAAGACAGATAGCACAGCACCGACCAAAAAGATCCCGCGCCACGCCACGGGCAAGCTTATTCCTGTGAGTTGAGAAACCAAGATACCTGCCACGATCGCCAATTGATTTAATGTACCAAACAGTCCACGGGTTGATTTGGGAGCACATTCAGCAATATAGGTTGGCACCACCACTGTCACCATCCCCGCACCCAATCCAACCAGGAACCGACCTGCCATGAAGAGTATGCCGTTAGGTGCCAGGGTCATTACCAAGGAACCCACGCAGACAAATCCATTGGTGTAAACTAGTGTTTGTCGTCGGCCGTACTTGTCGCTGTAATGAGACGCCGAGAGTGCACCGATCAGTCCGCCCACTAAAAGCATCGCTACCACTAAGGAGTACCGTACATCGGTCATAGGAAGGCAAGGAGGTAAAGAAGCAAATTGTTGTTGTTTAGTAATGTCAGGTATCGTTTGTCCGTTCTTGAGTTGACACTTGGAGATGATGTCTTGAGGTGTATTCAGTACGCCAGTGTGATATCCATATTGGAAGGCCCCCTTAAAAGAAGATTAAAGCAAATATAAAAAAAAAAAGTCAGTTGAGTGCCTATTCATTCAATAGATTCAAGATAACATACCAGAGTAATAGTTAATACAACATATAAAAGGTAAAATGTCCAAGATTGTTTCGACATGATAACTTTATTAAAAAAAAAAAAAAAAAAAAAAAAAAAAGAGAGAGAGAGAAAGAAGAAATCTGGAGGAGATGGCTAAAAAAAAGATAAGGGAATGGTCGGGATTTAAATATATATCCAAAATGGGAATCTATTCCAATACTATACGCCAAACCTATTTCTACTTGTATTCATGCCAGCACCACTACCATTACGATGATGAGTAAATCTTCTTGAAGTAGAAGACAGAGGAGAATTAATCTTGGTGCCACCAATAGTGCCATCCTGATAAAAAGAAGGCGAGTGTACGCTACCACCAAAGACAGAAGGCTGGATTTGAGATGAAGGTCCACCTTTGTTATGACTTTTAGACGTCAAAGCTTTTGATGATAGCTTTTTATATGACCTTTTCGATGATTTGGATGAGATGGACGCCGATGATGGTGATGAGATGTATTGTTGATGTAACTTGATGCTGCTTTGAGAATATTGAAGAGATCGCTGTTGTTTGTTGGAGTGTTTCTTGGGAGAGGAGATGGTACCTTTCATATCAACTGGGGAAGGCAAAAGATGATGTTGATCCGTCATAGGTGTTACACGAGAAGTGAGTGGTGCCAGATGAGAAGTAGTGATGTTGGTGGTTGAGAAGGGAAATTTGCGCCGATTGATGGTGTTTGTTTGTCGATGATGTCGAAGCATGGGTGAGTATGAGGAGATGCTGTTTTGGTTGAGAAGCATGCTGTTCATGCTGCTGTTGCTGTGAGTGCCCTGATGAGGAAGACTGCTCCAATGCATTGAGTGAGCCAATCGATGATTTTTATCCAAAGTGCCTTGTCGACCAAAAGAACGTGAGTTGCCATTAGGTATTGCTGGTGTGGTTGGTGTGGTTGGTGTTTGATTTGTCAGAGTACCAAGGTGTGACGAGGATGCTTTACGGAGAAACATGCTGATTGAGCCACTGAATGATGAGCTCATTTTAAAGTGATTGCTGTCGCTTTTGCTGATGGACATATAAGAGGAGGAGCTTGGCATCATTCGAGGTCGAGGAGGAGGCACATAACCTTTGAGAGAGAGAAAAAAAAAAAAAAAAAAAGGAAAAGAATAGGATGAGAGTTTTTGTCAAGAAGGAGGAGTTTACATACCTTCAAGTAAGGGCCGTGGTATTCCTTTTTCTTTAAACTTCTTGATCCAAGTAGACAACGCAGAGTCAGATCGGATACAAAGTTGATACGTTTTGTCGTAAAACCGTATACGTTCATGTATGTCAGGAATCCGCATCATTTCGTCATAGGTTCGCGCATGATATCTGTTGGCCGATCTTCTGGTTGGATTGGTGATGGTCGATGAAGAGGATGTTATCAAAGCCGAACGTTGTTTCCCATTACTGCTATTACCCATGATACTTTTATAAGACCGCGCTGACCTTCTGCTGTTGATAGATAAAGTGGAAGTAGCACCCGAGACAGAAGAGGATGAGAAGGATGAGCATGAGGCGTAATTTGGTAAAGGAGGACGATTGGGACGAGGTTGATGATGTGGTGTTGTATCATCTTCCAACCAATGCTTTTCTCCGTGGTCGATTTGAGATGATGAATTATTAATAATAGTGGTTGGCGTTATAACTGGTCCTGTTGTTGTCACTCTAAGAGAATCCGCTGCCGTGTTGCGATTGGTACTTGATGTTGGTGAGATGAGAGTCTTTTCCGTGTGATATTCATGCTGTGAGCTGGAATCATGGTTAGTCGTTGTTGATGATGTTGGTGACAATTGAATATCGTTGAGTTGATCCAAGAGACTTGAAAAGTCATCATCTGCAGATAGTTGGAATGGTAAAACTGAATCCATCAATGACTTTTGTTTTTCTTCAATTAAAGCCTTTTCTTCATATTGTCTTATGTCTGGTGTTGTGGTCGGTGGTGATGGCGATGGCGATGACGATTCTATTGTTTCTGGAATATCATGCTGGCCTGAATAATTTTCCGAAGAAACAGTAGCAGTATTGTTCAGGTCCGTAAAATCATCTATGGCCATTTGAAGATCACGCAGTTGGGAGATGATATCTATATGATAAAGAATGTTTAGATGACATTAAACCTCCATTTTTTTTTCAGTGTGCATAGCCTTCATAGTGTTCCCTTTATCCATTGGCAACTTATAAATATTTAAAGTAGGCACAAGTACTACATTACCTTGAGTTGCCATTGTCAAGTTTTGAAGGAAGTTTGAAAAGAAAAGGGAAAGAATGGAAAAAAAAACTCAGCAGCATGATTTAATTCCTGGTTTAGCCTTACGTATGATTGGACAGCTGGATTTCAAAATTCAGCACCTCCATCTTTTTTTTTCTCTTATCCTCTTATTCATAAAATGCTGAACCCATACTAGGAAGTAAAAACCGACCCACTCCAGCGATAATGAACTGATATTAATAAAAAGAATCCTCCCTTCTTATATAGGCAAATAGCCCAAGGCACTCTAGTTTTTTTTTTTTTGAAGAAAACAATCTGAACACATTAAACAACACCTTGCAACATCTGGTGATCAGCAAACTGGGACACAATACTCCAATCATTATCACAGCTGAACACGGCTCATTATATACAAACGGACTTTGGGCGATAAATCTACGCCATATCAATGCACCTTCACATGCGACAAAGGAATCGGGATACAAATCAGCTCGCTGGGATTGTATCATGATGCAAAGAATGACTTGTCAAGGTAATTAACAGATTAAAAACAGTAAACAAAGTACCGACTTTTTCGACTCCAACGATAATTCGTCGATTACGGTGTATTGAACCCCTCACTGGACAACGCAATTGACCTTTGGTGCCTTGGTTTGGATCTGGTGATGCTAACGATTGGAACGAACATAACATACTTCCTCTCGAACTCTAGGATACCCTCTACATTATTTATATATCTTGGTCATTAGTTAATCATTACTCAATAGTTGTTATATGTTAGATCAACTTGGTTTGTATCTATTGTTGTGATAATAAACATCTTGCTTGAATTGACTTTGTAGACTTGATTTTGCATAATTCCGACCCGTTACATGCCCTTTTTGTAACCAATACTATTGATTGGAGTGGTGGTTAATGGTAATGGATCTTATCATTTCTGCATAAATGAATCCTGGTACCAACCGTACGATGATATACATCCCTTCAACAACAACAATGTATCATCTAATCATTACATTTAACAAATATAAAGACATATAACGAAGGAGCATATATCCCTAGATCATTTATTGATAATTTTTAAACAAGTGATAAATTAAACGGGAGAAATCTATTCTAGTAATTGTTCGACCATCATGGCTACTTTATCCCTAAAAGTTACACTACATTTAATAGTATCCATATCAACATTTTGCCATTGTGATAAGAGAATAAATCGCTTGATTTGGTGCCTTGATCGATGCTGTTCCTGATTGTTGGTTGGTAGTGTGTCTTCCTTGAATTGTAACACATATGCGGGCATATTTTGATTGATTTTCGTCTGGTTGAGTTGTACTTGTCTATAGATAATAAAAAAGAGTTGATAACAATCAGTCTTCTAACAGTAGTCACTTCATATCCATCCCCCTACTTACATTGTTTTCCAAATAGGTATTTGATTTGAATCCGTCTTCTTTGTTGTGTTTACCGCACCGTATAGGATTTCTTCCACCTCGTCGACTTGCCAAATATATGATTCACGTTCAGTATTTTTCGCCGATTGGTAAGCTGAGGATCGTTTGATGAGGTTGTTTGCAATATCACAGACCTGGTGTAGACAAATGAGGTTGATTTCGCGTAGTAGGTAGGATTCGAATTCAGTGACATTGGCCAAGGTCACCACATTTCCTGGCGAAGTAGCTATTATCGTCCCTGATTGGTTTAGCGCAAAACGTAAAGAGGGCCTATAATATATGTAAATAAAAGGTGATAGTTAATTACCCATTGAATAAGAGTTCTTTTGTAACCCTCCCCCTTCTCTTCAGATTCCCCACTTACCCCTTGAATAGATTAATAGCAAGGCTGCTTGTCAATTCACCAAAGCCAGGGTAAGCATCGCAGTAACCATGAGGAGCATTGTTGAAGACATGTTGAGGTTTAAAGTGCACAGTTAATCCCAATCCAGTTTCGCCACAAAGAGGATCCACCGCATTATGTACAACATCCCGTATACGATCAAATAAAATCCAGAAACGTGTCATCGAGATGACAGGTGACAAAAGAGGAACTTCTGGATAAGGTTCCCGTGAAGAAAGATGTGAGCCACCACCCGTTAATTGTCGCGCCATTGAGGAGGATGATAAGGAAGAAGAGGAAGGTCCACCACTTGTTGTAGAAGTATTAACTGTTGTCCGATGAGTGATTATAGGAGTACTTGAGCCACCACCGACGCCACCACCTGCAGTCGCATTTTTGCTACCATTAGACCCTGGACCACCTGGGCCTGCTGCCATTGTGTTGTTGATCAAAGTGGTACTTCCTGCTGTTCCTGACGCAGATCCTGGTAAGATTGTTGTGTCCCCCATCGAATTGAGTAATTGTTGTGTTTTCCGTTGTCCTGACATTAACCTTGTCCTTGATTTCCACAAATTTAATCGATGTCGTTGTATAAGTAGTAGTCGCAATGCTATTTCAATCGTTTGACCAGACAATTGTTCCGTAGAAGTAATGACAGTCGAAATGTCAGGTTTGTGTTGCCCATGTTGTTGCTGATCATACTGTGATTTTTGGATCAGAATATCGACTTGACCATCCAAAGTTACAATGACACAATCTTCTTCACATTGAATATTATTAGGAATGACTTGAGCTTCTGAGAGAATCTATTAAGCAAACAGCAATAACAGATAAAAAATACAAGTTAGTCATCAGATCATACGATCCCATTTTTTCTCTCTCTTACCCGCGAGAATAGTTCAGCATCATATACAGTGGACTGAGCATCTATCAAACGTCTTTGAATGGAGCTATCATGTACTTTGTGTAAAGTGGGACATACATCTATATGATATATAATTTGAAGTAATGAGATCATAGTTATTCATTTAACCCCCCCCCCAATACCCATCCATCTTTTCATACCTTACCTTGAATACCTGTTTCATCCTTTTCCTTCTTTGTAGATCCTAGTCCAAGTACTTCACCCGATCGCGCACCTAGTTGACCAAGTTGGTTTCGCCTAATAGACACCCTGACCTGTTTTGGTGTGTTATGAGGCAGTGATAATAGCACTTGTGGTTGATCGTTGCAGGTTTCGACTTCTTCAGATCGGGACATTTCACCATAAGATACTTCACCAAAATCAGATCCCACTATTCCCCCCCCCCACATACACACATAAAAAAAAGCAATTAGATACAGTTAGTACGAATCCATGACCATGTTTGCTGTTGTTTTTGTTGTTGTTTAAGACTTACCATCGGCAAACCCATAGTTTATAAAAAAACCAGAATCTCCTCTTGATGCTTGCATTAACCAGTGATTAGATCGCACACGCACAGCTTCGTCCCAAAAGACCTGTTCTTGAGTGACGAGTTTTTTCAAAGAAGCAGCACTCTTTTTCAAGTAATCCGCGGCGGTTTTTTGTTGCTAATGATATATATATATATATAAATGTCAGTATCGTTGTTTTGACTTTTTTTTTTTTTTTTTTGTTCTTACCGTTCGTTTGAGACCAAGAGTCAATTGTGCCTGTTCCAGTTGTGCCTTTTCAGTCAGTTTTGGTTTCGATACATAGGTTGCATGCAAGGCACCAGGAGGTAGGATCAAATTGTTGTTTCCACCTGTGTTTTCACTTAATCCGTTATTGATCATTGAGTTGAGCCCACCTGTCGCACCATTGATACCAGCCAAAACACCACCCACTCCACCTGCATTTGTCGTATTTGGTTTGTTTTCTGTTGCTAGTATGTTGATCACGTCCAAGGCTACATCTATTTCACATTTTGCAAAGCTATATTGACAATAAAAGAAAAGGATGTTAGTTAGTTGAGAGAGGGGAGGGGGGATCAACTTACTGTAGCTTTGAGATAACGGAGTCTCGTAGTTTTCCAAGATCCACTGTGTTATCGTCCTCATCGCTTCTAAGTTTGTTGTCCTTTTCATCTAGTTTCTGTAGTTGTTGTTCGCCTTCAAATGTATTTGCTTCTGCATCCGTCGCGGTATTGGTATCCTTGTTGTTATCGCCTGACGTCAGTTGTTGTCGCAGTTGTTCTTCAGTAATGTCCTTCCAGTCACCTCGTTCATACCAAACACGGTCCACATCCCGCATCAACTGTTCGGGTAAGGAGAGATCACTATAAAAAATGTCAAGAGTGAGTAACAAGAATATAAAACCTTCACTTTTTTTTTTTTTTTTTTTTTTTTTTTTTTTTTTTTTTTTTTTTTTTTTTTTTTTTTTTTTACTTTTTGAGCACTTCATGACCAGTGTCTGTTATGTCGACCACAGTTTTTTCAATGAATGGTTCCAGTGATAACTTGATTCGTTTTGTAGTTGGTTCCATTGTGTTTAACGTCAAGCGAGATCGTAAAGGTGATGGGTCGAATGGGTTCCGTTTAAAAGGAGAAGGGGATAAAAATTTAAAAGAAAGAGTTGGAAAAAAAAAAGCAGGCAGAGAAAAATAAATAACTTTCAAATCCCGATATTCCCAAAGCGGTAGTTCAACTGCTCGCCTTTTCAACGATTCAAGTCGTGTCAACTTGGGTGTACTTGATGAGCACACAACGTATAATATCAAACATCTAGCGTTGATTTAATATAACGTGTGGAATGAGCAGACCAAAAAAAAAAAAAAAAAAAAAAAAAAAAGGTTCTCAATTTCATGATCAAACGAGTTGATAATGATTGAGGTTTACTGGATCGTCAAAGCTGGCTGATGAATGGGTCCATGCCATGTTGAAAGTACCAAAAATCATATACCATATCTAACCAAACGTATACATTGTTAAAGGTATGTGGTTTTGAGTTATGGAAAGTCATACAATGACCACCTCCTAGTTTCCACAGATTCATGCAGCGGGATTTGAAAATATAACACCAGGGAATGAATCCCTTCAACCATGCTCAGAGTAATCAAAATATGAACATGTATTTGAACCACTCATTCCTTTTTATCATTCCTTTTTCCTCTTTCCAACTGTGAACGATATACAAGTATATGTATATACCCTTATGAAATGAACACTTTATCAGAACAGCAGCAAGAAATCAGAGAAAAGTATACCATCAGCGTTCGGCCATCACTGGTACCCAATCACCGAGCCATCTCGGCTCCAAATTTGTTGTCAGAATATAATCAAAGTTCAAATGATACATCATGCATTATTCAGCTTCCTTCCAAAAGCATGATCAGATCTCCACGTTCAAAGTCCCTCAATGATGAAGAAAAGGCATGTCCGCCACCACCTTTGCCTTTACAGGATTCCTTTCTGAGCCATTTCTCTACACCTTCACGTATCAGTCGATCGTCCACAAATCAGCATCTAATTACACCAGAGCTTGATAGTGAAGACTATTCAAGTACATTCCATTTGACAGCGGAGTTTAATGAAAAGAAATCCAAAAAGTCTTCAAGAGATCTGGCCAGGGTGGTTCCCTCCAAAAGAGGAGTTGGAAACATAATGACCATCCTAGCTGTTATTGCTGTTATTATCTTTTTGTTTGCTGGTTATCCACTCACTGTGTACTTGACTCGAAAGATTCATTCATCACCGTCTGATCAATAAAAAAAGAAAGGGGTAGAATGTCGGCGTTTTAAAATGACCCCCCGAAAAGGTTCTTTTTTGCAGGAATGTTCACGATGTGTCCATCCAAAAAAATATGATAAGTAGAAAACCTTTTTTTTTTATATGAGCAGTGAGCACGGGGTTGATTTATGTTAATAGAAGGTATGGGTTCCAGAATTATCTTTCAAAAAAAAAAAAACGATGTTTGAACTTTGGTCGGGATTTTAAATCATTTGTTGGACCTGAATCTCTTTTTGGTAATGCCGACGGCCCACCTTGTACAAAGATGACAACGCCAATCTGTGTATACAATGTTTAAGAACAAGATGGATTTGATTACATAGCGGAAAATAGGCCCTATAGTTACTTGTCTAACCACCTGTGTCATGAAGGTTTCACCTCCTATGAACTGAACTAACGATCGAAAAACTCACTAAACTTGCCAAAACTAAACAGTAAACAGGCCATCTATACATCATCATCACCTATTTGACCTAGGATGATTTTGCAGAAGAAGTCGATCACACGGTGAGAAAGTAGCATCAAACAAATGTGGGGGTAAAAGTGATTTTAAATTGAACTGCTTCATTTGATTTCAAACGCAGTTGTGAGCAAACTATCTTTTTTTTTTTGTGACCAAGTATACCACTAAAGTCAGAAACATATAGCTATTGTATTGAGTGGTAGCACCACATTATAAAGAAGAAAATAAAGGAGTAACACTTTGTTTCAGGAGCCATTCGAAGGAGAAATAGTCCAAAAGGAATACAAATAAATCAACAAGATACCATTTATTGATGAGATGGATAGGGGGAAAAGATATACAAACGCCACAAGCCAAAGGAAACATCAACATCAGTAAACCATGCTTCTTTTCATCGGCTTCCATCCGAGATGCCACATGAGAAAAGTTCAAGTGGGTTCATCGGGGCATCCCCGACTTTTTTTTAGTTACACAAACGGAATCGGCTTGGCTTCCATCTACGAATCCCTTGTTCTCTTTTCTCCTTGGGGAGAAAAACATCAATGAACAATGCTTTTGAATTGATTCAATGTAAACTACAGGAAAACCAGAGGCAAAACAATATGTGCTATGCTTCAAATCAGGGGTAAATGGGTGTCGGGCATCAAACAATTTGTTTTCAAATCCCGCTTGTAGGCAGCACGAAAGGAAGCACAAACACAACCACATGAGTAAATGTCAAAGCATGCTATAATATCAAGTCTCGAAAACCCCAATTAGTCTATGCCGATCTTTTGTTTTACCCTTTTTCGTTATATAAATCATCTTTCTCTCTAACATTTCTTTTAACCCTTCTTTCTTTTGCTTTTTCTATTCTCCTCTTTAGTTTCAACATACTTTTCTTCTTCATATAACACCACTTTTTACTTTTTCTTAATCCATTTTATTCCAACACCTATCGATATGAATACCATCGACTTTTTATCCAGTGACATTGAGTTCCCTTGTGACTCCAACGAACCGAAATTGTCAGCCAGCCCTTGCACCAAATTACCCGAATCGGTTGATTGGTCTTTCCATGATTATTACAGCACCATATTGGAAAAAAACTTTACACCTATCCAAACCATCACTGATATTCAACCATTGGAACCTGTACCAGATCAAGTTTCTCCTCCTCATTATCTCCAAGACTGGAAGAATCCTTCTCTTTTTTCTGTACACGATAAACAAGATGATCAAGCTGTATTCTTTGTTTTAGCCAATGCAATTAAGCCATCATCACCAATGAAAGAAAACAATCTTCGTGCTGCTTTGCGAGGCGCCCTGGATATGGTGGAGAAGGACATGCAGAAAAATATGCAAGATACATTTAAAATCCCGACTCCGACATCAATGCATCCCCGCTCCACCTTTAACAAGGATCATTATTTGACATGGAAGGATGACATTTTGACAGAAAATCTTCATATTGGCACTCTACTAGATCAAGATTTATGGGACGATGATGACGAAGATGATATTCTCAGGGGTGATGCATCACCTGCTTACCATGCGATTGATGAAAATCCAATTATCGACTCCTCATTGCCATCACGAATTAGCTCCATTATGCCATTATCGTCCACACCATCTGTTCAATCAAGAAGCATCATTACACAGAACTCTAACTACTCATTCGGTCAACATGCTGCTCAAATTGCTACCATCAGCGAAGACTCGGCAACATCATCACCTCCAGAACAAACTGCCCCAATACAATCACCATTAACGGTTTCAGTGGAAGAAGAAGAAGTAGCCACAGTATCATCTGCATCGGTTGCAACAAAGTCGAACAAAATCAAATCAGTTTGGAGCAAAATTAAGCAAGCTACCACCAAGCAATTGAAAAACAAGAAGGCGTTCAAGCGATTATTCCATTGAAACCCCGACTTTTCTTGTACATAGTTCCTAATAACCGACTCTTTAATGTCAATCCATTTCATTGTAATTACATAACCATATAGATAGCAGGTCTTGTCTTTTAGCATTATATTCATATCCCAAAAGAAAAAGAAGTAATAATATGTCTTATTTCTTTTTACCCCTGAATTCCCTTGTATGGAATTGTGCAAAACATCATTTTATTACTTATCATCATCCTTCTCCTTGTTTGTTTAAACGACATGAAATAAATAAAAGTGATACAAACCAAGACTTCTAAAGTTTCCAACCTTTTAGGCAGAGAGAGTTCAATATAACCTTAACAAGGTTTTGTAAATATCCCGTCGGTTTATACGGAACAAGTTCTCCCATTTTTCTGTCCCACCCTTAAACATCCCTTCCTGTCTCAACCAAAACCAAAACATACAGTAACATGATATGATATAAAAGTCTTTATTATTATAATTGTTATTATCATAAAACATCTAACTAAACTAGGGGATAAATAAGTCTATACTAAAGTAATAAATCACGGGTATACTTAACAAGTGATGATGATATACTTGTTAACAGAGATGTGTAACGTTTCGATGTCATTTTAAGGCGGATCGGATCTTGATTCTGTAAGTCAGTGTTGTTGTATAAGCATCATTCCCGCCGAGATACAAATGTCATCCTGTTGTAGAAGACTATGTACGACGATGGGATATTGTGGTCAGTATAATGATGATGCCTGTTTCATTGTCAGTACAACCCAATAAAAGCTGTTATTGTCGTCCAAGAAGTATATATCCTTTACCTCGTGAGTGTCATCCCTGCTTGAGGCCATCCAATCCATGAGAGAGTGCTTTGTTATGCTGCCAGACCCAAAAAAAAAAACCGTCTTGACTTGAGTCAATGGTAGACCAATCCGATATGTTCATAGCTATTAAGGACTATAAATGTGTGTTGAAGTATATACATAAAGTCTTGTGATGTGTGCTGTAGACAATCAAGGTGTTGTGAGTGGAGACCGGTTTCTTCTTCCTCGCTTGATTCAAAGGTTGTCGATTTAAGCGAGATGGTTACCACCGATTCGTCGTCATCTAAACCCCATTAACAACAAAAGACAAGGCCAAATTTATAGGATAACCAATTGTCGAGCCAGTACAGAGTCAAAGCCCACGACGCACCAATGTCAAAAGTACAAAGGAAAGAGAAACGAAAAAATGCGAGTGTGGGCGGGGTTTCATTTATATGACGTGCGGACTCTTTTTTTTTTTTTTTCCTCTTCCTCCTTTTTTTTTTTTTAATAACTTCAAATGACATTTACCCGCTCGATCTTGAGGTCTCTTCAAAAGGCTTCTCGATCCAGACCACTTCAACGTACCTTTATACATGGACACAATCAACGTGGTCATGATCTTCACCACACCCTCTTTGCACCAACTTCCTCCATTTTTATTCGATCTTTCACAATTGATGCCGGCAAAACTACAACCTCAACTACCTCACTAGACGACAACCAAAGCACTGATAAAAAAGACGATCAACCTCAAGACCCTCATTCCATAATCAAGATTGACGACAGGACATCGGACGAAGTATGGGAAGAATACCTCCAATTATTGAATGACCCAACGGTGACCTTGCAGGAATACGACCATAAAACAGTATGTGTGGCATTGAAACGGGACAAGACATCACCAGACTCTGTCAAGCGGATACAAACTCTTCTTAAATGGATACATGAACAAGGAACGATGCCAGATCTCTTTGTGCAGTGCTGTAATATGTTGATATACCTGTATTTGGAACATGGTGCTTTGGATTCGGCAAAACTGGTGTTTAATGGTATGCTACGATCAAAATACGAACCGACTGATGTCACATTCACATCAATACTGGATGGTATCGGCAAACTCGGAACAGCCCAGGACGCCATGACACTCTATAAATCGCTTTCTCAACAAGGTCTCTTTCCGGAATCTGGTGACACTTATCATCGACTGATCAAGTTACTAGGGGTGGATTTTGGTGATGTGGATTCCAGTCTAATGTTATTCACCAAATTACAACAACAAAATGACAGTGAAAACAAACCTGATATTGCGATCTATAACACCATGTTGACCATTTATCAGCATGCTAAACAACCGGAACGGGCGTGGGCTTTTTACTCTCAGCAGATCCTCTCAAACGTGACACCTAATGGGGCGACTTTTTATACTCTACTCAAAACATTACAAAGGATGAAAAATACTGACACCAAGGCGGAACGTATCCAGGCACTTCATAACGACATGAAACAATACGGCGTACCTATTCATGCATCACATTATCAGGCGATGGGGTGGGATGCGATGGAGGCATTGAATCAAACCAAGAAAAACGGATCTCAATTGACAGTACATGATTACAACATATTGATTGCATCTGCGGTAAAGAATAACAAATTTGGGGATGCTTTGACCATATTTAAAGAAATGGCGGAAAACAGTGGGATGGGCAACGACATGATTACACCGGATGTCTATACTTATGGTATTATTATGGATGCATTGGTCAAGGACGTGGAACAACCAGCGACGGCGGTCTTTGATATTTATGAAGAAATGAAGGAACGACAAATCACGCCTGATGTGGTGGTTTATAGCTGTTTACTCCAGGCTTGCGGACGTGGTGCTCATATGGACCGAGCGATGAACTACTTGGAAGAAATGCAACAATTCAAGATTCAACCCAACACTTATATTCTCAACACCTTCCTCGGCGTACTCTCTCGAAAACCAACCAAGGAAAGACACGATTTGGACTGTGCGCGCAATCTATGGCACCAAATGATTGCTCTTCGGGTTCATCCAGATACTCGGTCATGCAATCAATACTTGTCTCTCCTATCGAACTTTGTACCAAAGGTGGATCCAAACGAACTCAAGGCAGCACTACAACTACAAGACGACGATGATGACAACTTGTATTCCAACGAAAAGGATGGCACTAGTAAACTGATGGGGGCTCTAGCAATGTCTGGAACAGCAAAATACATGCTAAAGATATACCGATCCATGCGACGACGTGATTTCCTCAGCTACTCGATTATGATCAACACCATGGTGAATCACGGACAAACTCGACAAGCCATGGTTATCTTCCGTGATGCTCAACTGGCCAACAAGAAACTCGGTGTGAATATCTACAACACCATCATGCAAGGTCTTGTTCGCGATAACGATCTACATCAGGTGATGTATGTGTGGCAAGACATGAAGGCGCATCATGTGCTTCCGGACCTTAGGAGCTATGAATTGGTACTGGATGCATGTCAACAACTTCACTTGGTGGAAACTTTTAAAACAATCATGGAACAACGAAACAAGGACAAGGCTCGACTACAATCCTTGGAGGATGAACGTGAACAACGATGGTCAAGGGCCAAGTCTATCAAGGAACGACAGAATAAACATCATGACAAATACCAACAACGCGACGAATGACATGTCCACCACAGTGTAATATAGATACATTAGATAAAATACATACTAGAATAGATTGTTTTAGAAATAAAATTAAAATTTAGCTCAAAAAAGAATGTCGGCCGCCGGGGTTTGAAATCATGGTCATTCATGCAAAAAAAAAAAAAAAAAAAAAAGGAGGGGAAAGCAGATCAATAGATGAATGCAAGTTTATTTCAAAAGTTATGCTTGGTATGAGAATAAATGAATAGGGAATAATTAAATTCTCGGAATGATTTATGGGGAGAAGGAGGAGAGGTCATAATGAAATGATATTATACTTCGGGAATGGTAGTTAAAAAGGCTGTTCCACAAGTAGTAGGTGGCGGGTACTTGAACATGAATTTTCTTGGTGGTGGTGGTGGTGATGTTAAATATTCCTGTGCCATATCCATTGACCATCTTTGTATCTGTTGATGGCATTGGTGCTGCTCTTGACAAGGACGACGACGACGAGGATCAGGGGTGGATCGACAGCCATCAGTCTGACTTTGGTGGTGAAATCGTAATGAGAACAGGTTTTTCAAAATGGTAATAAACTTCTTTTTCTGAACAGGGTCCTCATGCAGTGATGGACAACTACTATTTGATGATGATGGTGGTGAAGGTAGAGCGTATGTAGTATCGTTCGGTATAAAATGGTTGCGTTTTTCAAACATAGGCTCAATAAAGTACAAAGTCAATGATAGGAGGAGAAGAAGAAAAAAGAAGAAGAAGAAGAGAGAGCAAGACAAAAGGGCTTGTAAGGATGTCAAATTGACAAATCGGGAGAGAGGAATGATCGATCGATTGAAAGGGGCGCCAACCGACCCGTGTCGGGATTTAAATCCAATTATGTAAAGTCGGTGCGGGTTTCAACTTTTCTGCCGTTTCCTTCCTTTTCCTTTTCCTTTTCCTTTTCCTTTTTTTTTTTTTTTTTTTTTTTGTCCCTTCTCCATGCTTAGGTACTTTGGTCTTATATCTTTACTTATTTTATCAATTCATGCTTACGACGGGGTATCTACTCCTCCAATGGGCTGGTAAGTTATACTGCTCTTGCTTTGTCATAATTAACCACTCTTTACTGTTTGCAATGATAGGAATACTTGGAACAAATACGGGTGCGATATAAACGAAAAACTTATCAAAGATACTGCTGATATGATTGTAAATCATGGTAACGAATCTTGCTCGATCTCATACATTTCTAACTATTACTCATGCTTTTGTATTACACAGGTTACCGCGATGCTGGTTATATCTACCTCAACTTGGACGATTGCTGGCAGTCTCATGAACGCACTAGTGACGGATATATCATTGTAGACAGCGAAGCGTTTCCCAACGGCATACATACTGTAGCAGACTATGTACACAACCAAGGTATGCATCTTTAAAAAAAAAAAAAAAGATTGCAGGAACAGTTGACATAATGTTTTATGTTAATATTACCATTAGGCTTGAAATTTGGTATCTACTCAAGTGCTGGTCGACAAACGTGTGCAGGTAAATTATCAACGCAAATGCCCTTTTGTTCTAATTTACTTTTTTCTTATTATAGGCAGAATGGCTTCCAGTGGATATGAAATACAAGATGCTGAAACTTATGCAAATATGGGTGTCGACTATCTCAAGGTAAGGAATCCCGCATCCTTGAAATTGAAACCCTATCATGCGCTAACCTTCTTCTTCTTCTCTTTTGATCTAGTATGACAATTGCAACTATGAAGAAGGCATCAGTGCCAAGACAAGGTATGAATCCATGGCGAATGCAATCAATGCTACTGGTAGACGTATTTTCATGTCAGTCTGTAGTTGGGGAACAGGTAACAGAGACGAAACATCAGCCAAGATCTAACAGAATACCTCTTTATCATATTTTATTTTACATAGAAAACACTTGGGAATGGGCAAGTCAATATGGGCATAGCTTTAGGACTCACGATGATATATACAACGACTGGAAATCTATTGTTGAAATACTTAACGTGCACGCAACCATTGTGCCTAATAGTGGACCCGGGAAATGGGCGGATCCAGGTAAGAAATGACCCGATCTTTACAAACATAAACATATTACTTAACTCTACTATCTTGCTTTTATTATATCATCCTATGGTATGTATTGTATAGATATGCTCGAGGTAAGGAATACCATGCAACAATCATCAAGGGTGGGGGGTGGCGAATAAAGCAAAAACCAACTAAATGCTACCATATATAGATTGGAAATGGAAAACTGACGGTGGATGAATCAAAAACTCACTTTTCCATATGGGCTGCCATGAAATCACCACTCATACTTGGCAACAATCTCAGCAATATGCCGAAGGATCTCTTTGATATTGTTACCAATAGAAATATCATTGCTATCAACGTAAGTCATACTTGATCTTTTTAACTGATAAACTCACCCTCCCACTTTTTTTTTCCGCTTGTTATCATAGCAAGATCCTTTAGGTCTTCCTGCAAAACGAATAGTACATGTGCCTAACGACAGGGACATATGGCTAGGCGAATTGATCAATCAGTCAATGGTTTTGGTACTCATCAACTATATGGATCAACCTCAATCTATCAGCATTGATATGAAGCATTACAACTATATAGGATCAGATATCATGGTGCTGGACTTGTGGAGAAACATAACCATACCTTTGGATAATGGCAGGTAAATTTACCTTTAACAAATTTTATGACATTGCGAGTTCTAACTTGTTTATTTGATTAATCGAATAGATACATCAAGGATCAAGTAGTTGTGCCTCATGGTGTTATCATGTTAAAACTCATGAATGGTCTAATCAACAACAACAACAACTCCGATATTTCACGAGTTGATGAAGATTCAATCCTAACAGCAACCACTAGTCAACCTATAACCCGCTATGAGGCCGAGGATTTGAATAACATGGTGTACGGACTGGCTCGTCGACGTGGATGCTTATCTTGTTCTGGGGGTGCACAGGTGATTGCATTGGGAAAGGTGAACCATCCACAAACAGGTGCTTTGCGATTCCGGAATATCAAACTAATTCGTCCTGGCAAGTACAAACTGACTATTGGGTATCTGAATTGCTACAGCTGGACAACATGTGGTGACAAATGGACTCGACGATGGAATCTTGGTATTTCTGTCAAGAATAGCCTTCAAATGGACCCTTGGAATCATTTGACCATTGCTCTCAAAAAACGTGGAAAAGCGGAGGAAACGGGGCTGTTTACTTTGGGTATGATGCTGCAAACAGAAGGACTACTTGATATCACATTGGACAATCCACATGGCTATGGTAAGGCTAGCATATCCCCAAAAAAACGTTTGATCTATTCTAATCTTTTTTTAGGTCCGAGCATTGATTATATTGAATTGGAATGGATCGATGAACAACAAATAGGTAATGGTCAGAACAAGTCTTATCTCTATTTGCTTCCATTCTGGCAAAGCGGCGACCCTTTGGCATCCGAAAATACAGCATTTGCTCGAACACTGGTGGATTACTTTTGGGAATGGATTGCTGTAACGGTATTGCTTACTACTATTGGTTATGGAATCTATGTTTTGTACAAGTACTTTAATGGCCGCAAACACAAATACATGGCTGTCCTCTCCTCCAACTCTGATGATATTATCAGTTTAGAAGGTAAATAACTTGAAAAGGAAAACAAACAAAACAACAAGTGTCTGATATCTTTCTTTGATACCTTTATAACTACATAGGTATGCCATAGGAATCCATCTCTTTTATATTGTAATCACTTTTTATCTACCCAGTCAATCTATAAAATAGTACCCCCAACCATGTAGCAATATATATGTATATCACCATTAATCATCTTTTACATAATCAACTAAATATATAATAATCACCCATCTACCGTTTAGGGTTTTGTAATGTCGGCGTTTTAAAAATAAAAATATGCATGATTTTCGAGGTAACATACCAAAATTTAATAATACAGACATGTATGGGATGTATAAAAAAGCTTTTTATTGTCAATGTAAAAGAGAGAGAATATGAATATATACTACGTGGATAAGCTAGACAATGAGGGATTATGTGGCAAATAAGGAAAAGGGGATAACTAATAAAACAGCATTTACACAGAGTCCAAGACGGGAGGTTCAACAAAGTCCTTGTTGATCTTGGCACCGACTTCTTCACCAGCAGCAGCAGCACCACCATGGAGAGCCAACAAAGCAGACACATCAAACTTGGGAGCCTTGAGGATCTTGACCTTGCGGATGTAGGTGTTTTGAAGAGGGTAGATGGATTGAGAAGCCTTTTCAATACGGGTAGCAATGAGATCTTGAGCAGATTGAGAGTGAGAGGAGGTCACCTTGGTCACCAATTCCTTGAGGTCACAAGCAGCAGTTTCTTCAGCCATGATTTCAAACATCTTCTTGCGGATTTCACGGATTTGAGCAGATTGGGCATAGGTGGTCTTCTTGACTTGATTGCGACGACGGCTGGTGAAGGCAATGACGAAGACACGGACGAGGTAGCCATCGGTGGTCTTGATATCAACGAAGGCTTCGATGGTGCTTTGCCATTTCTTGACCATGGATCGGAGCTTGTCAGAGGTCATGTCCATACCGTAAAAGTTGGTCAACAAGTTCTTGCCTTGGACTTCATCCACCTTGAGTTGGATCTTGCGGAAGGCGCGAGTTTCGTCCTTGGACAATTCACCGAGAGAGACTTCGACAACACGACCGTTCAAGGAGTCGTTGGCGTTACGAAGACCTTGAGTACGGTTCACCAAAGTCTTACCGACTTGACGGACATCAAACATGGAGGGAGCCTTGATGTCATACCAATCCTTGCGGGTGAAGGGATCGACACTATTGTTGTCAAAAAAAAAAGAGGGGATCAGTCATGGTATTGCATAATTACTGAGAGGGCAAGAATAATGGTATGATGATGGTTGTAGTAAAGTGAGTAGGTGGTGTTTACGATAGTGCCGTTTTCAGGTGTTGGATTGTTAATCGCAATTAGGTGTGTTGTCGTTCTCTTTTTCCATTATCCTTGCCCCAAGTCAAAATGTCATTATCGGTAGATTACTTACACCTTCTTCTTCAAACCCTTCTTTCCCTTTGAAAGACGCTTGTTTTTACCGACAGCTAAATAAGATAAACAGTGTGATTAGTATCATTGTGGTGGATGGATGGATGGATGGATGGATGGTTGGTTGGTTGGTTGGTTTGCTTACCCATGATGGATTGATATAAAAAAGAGAAAGAAAAAAAATAAAATTCCCTGAACTCGTTTTTCTTTTTTGTTTGGCGCCCAATGGCGGAATTTGAATTTATCAAGTCTAGTGGGTCTAGTTAGTCTAGTTAGTCTGGTTGGTCTACAGTATAAATTGAAAAAATATGAATGATGAAGTTAAACAACAAATGTCTTTCAATAAAGATAATCTATTTCAACTTGTCATTTTGGCACAAAGTGAAGAGATTCCTCTTTTTGTTGACGATGTGTTGTTTATATACCAGAGTATTCTCTCACTTTTTTTTTTGGTCATACGATGCCATTCATGCAAAAACTTGAATCAATCATTAGCTGTTCTAATTACTCAACCCAATGAACTCTTTTCTATCCCATTTCATCTTTTTTGTATTGAACAAGGTTAAATAAGCTTTTCTTTCTTTTGCATGGACGGCGGGAATTCAAATTTCTCAGTAGTCGCCTTGATTCGGTTAATATTTCAATTCCCGCTTCGAGAGATAAAATTTGTGATGCATTTCCCAGTTTCCCCTTCCCTCCTCTCTCGATTCATTCAAATAATTTATCATGGTAAGGAAAAAATAGTATCCATCCATCCATCTATTTATCCATCCATCCTAACATGATTTATTAGGGTAAAGTTCACGGTAGTTTAGCTCGTGCTGGTAAGGTCAAGTCCCAATGCCCCAAGGTAAGTCGAAAAAAAAAGAGAATGTCTTGTATGAATGAAATTGATCATTAAACCTACCCTCTCTCTTTTTCCCTTATAGGTTGCCAAGCAAGAAAAGAAGAAGGCCTTGACTGGTCGTGCTAAGATGCGACAAGTCTACAAGTAAGTCGATTAATGGGACATTATCTGACAGCTGTCAATTTATTAATTCCTCTCCCCCCCCTTTTTTTTTTACTCTTTAGCCGTCGCTTCGTCAATGTCACCTCCCAAGCTGGTGGTAAACGCAAGATGAACCCTGCTCCTACCGCTGGTCCTTAAAGCGCTCTGCAACAACCCATCCAACATATCTTTTAGAATTAGACTTTTATTTGTTACATCAATTTAATAAAGCTTTTTTTATTAAAGATATTATCAACTACTAATTTTATGTATCTTATGTGATTACTATTCTATTTGGTATTGGGACTATTCGTATTAGTGCATGATGACGGAATCAAAGGGTTGTCAGGATAATACAAGTTGATTGATGTATGATTCCACTGATTTATTCGTCTAGTGTGTATCGTAGTGATCCTACACTGTTGTTCGTCCTGGTGTGCATCTATTACCATAGAGAGAAGATAAGAGTAGTGTATATCATAAAGGGAGGAGGGAGGGAAATCCAACTTTATTGAGTTTCAATATTAAAATATAATAGGAGTAGGGGAAGGAAGAGATTGATCAGTAACTAAAGTAACCAAAATAGAGAAGGAGAAGGTAGATGGAGGAGAATGGGTATGATGTATGTGTGTGTGAGAGAGAGAGAGAGAGAGAGAGAGAGAGAGAGTTGATATAATTAACGTCTCATGGGACCACGATGTTGCATTTGATACAATTGATCCAATTCGCCTTCCATTGCCTTGATTTGTGCATGTTGAGCTTCCAAATCCTTGTTAAGTCGATCACGTTCCGATACAAGCTACATAAAAAGAAAAAAAGGTTAATCAACTATTACTTGCATTACAATATGCATATTTGTATATATTTACCTGAGCTTCCCATTGACGGAATCTATTTTCTTCTTTCTTGACTTGTTCAGTGAATGCCAAGCGTAATTGTTCTTCCTTTTCCTTGAATTTGGGGTTTTCGTATTTCTTGGGCCTAATCGAAAAGACAAGTTGTTAATATATATATATATTGTTTACCAAAGACTTACTTTTGTTCACCAAATTTACGAGTTTCCATTTGAGTTTGACGATAGTTTTCATAATGAGTTTCTTCTGTGGTGGAGATCAGGTCATGCATATGGGATCTGATCAGCAAAGTACGCAGCTTCTTAAAGTCACAATGATCTTCATTTTCCACCTCGGCGACACCCCAAGAATATTGACGACCCTTTACAGTACGATCACCCACCGTAACATCTTCTGTTGATCCAATCACAGCAAAAGGCATGGCATCCATAATACGTTGATTGGTGCTGGTCACTTCTTCATCATCACTTTCAATAGGACAGGAGTAGATTTGAATACCTTGAGCATGAATCACATCCAAAATCTATATATAAATAAAAGTAAGTAAGTATGCAGGTTATTAGTATATCATCAGTTCATCTCTCTCCCTACTTACATTGCGTTTAAACTTGGCCAAATCTTGAGGAGTCAAAGTATCAGCCTTGGCAATGACAGGAATCAAATTCACACGAGATCCAATCTGTTTCATGACTTCAATATCCAAAGGTTTGAGTCTATTATAAAGAAATGTTAGTAGGGGAAGATTATGATGGGTGTAATACTTACGTGTGACCATTGGGACGAATAAAATACAAGCAAGCATGTACACGTAGATCAATAATGCCTGCACGAGTGGGTTGTTGCTCTTGATTTAAAAAGTTCTCGTGTTGATCGTCTATGAACTCCACAATAGGCATCCAACTATCACGGTTGTTCACATAGTCGCCAAACCCAGGAGTATCAATCACCGTCAGTTTCACCTTGAAGTTCTTTTCTTCCAATTCTATAAAAAGAGTTATTAGTATTATTACTGTATAATACAAGATTATTTTTCAACTTACCGGCTTTGGTAATTTCAATTTCTACTGTTTTTTCAGTTTGCTTGGTATGGCGAAGATGTAGTTTCTTGGGGTCCTTAATGCCAGTAGTAAAAAGTGTATTAACAAAGGTGGACTTGCCAACACCAGATTCACCTATCATCAAGCGATCATCATAAAGACTTGTTAGTATATGATTGTCGTCCCATTATTTAAAAAGGTACTTACCACACACCATCAGAGTAAACTTGGCACCGCGTTTTGACACAATCTTATGACGTTGGTTAGGTAGGTGAGCAATACCAACACCATCAGGTAAAAGGGCAGAGGGGGACATTAATCAAGTGATATAATATTGGAGGGAATGGGAATGGGGTAATGTCGAAAAAGATGAAAGAGGAAGAAGAGGAAGAGGGATGAGATATGAATTGAGAGTCAAATAATTTAAATAGGTTTGTGTGACAATAACCTAAAATGGTAACCCTGCGCACCCCTTCTCTTTAAAACCAGAGAGAGAGAGAGAGAGAGAGAGAGAGATCAATGTATCAAACAAAAGGTAGGGGATTATAAAGAAGGGGATATAGGGGAAAAGAGGATGATGACCTTTAGATTTTTTATTTATTTCAAGTTAAACATCTACGTAAAGACCGTAATAATTCTACACTAAAAGCCAATTCTGAGAATCTGTCAGAAGAAGATGCCCGAGCATTAGTAGCCATCACCGTATATTCTTGGTCTGATAGAGTCAAGGCAGCATGTAAACCATCAGCAAAGGATTCAACCGAATCAGCAAGATAACCTATATATATATATATATATATATATATACATTAGGAGAGAAAGAGGAGAAGAAGAAGAAGAAATAGAACTCGTTAGTGATTCATGAGTTCATTTCATCTTGTTGTTAGTTACCTGTTGGTTTCCCATCATAGTCGACAACAATATCCATCATGGGACCAGCAGATCTATGTGCCACTGGGATTAATCCTGCTGCTTGATATTCCACCACCCCAATTCCAAAATGTTCGTTCCACATCGTATGCAGTCCCACCTTGCCTTGTCCCAAACTATTGACTAACAGATCAAAGGATGCATTGACTTCAAATCGTACAAGATCTTCGATTCCAAGTTGTTGACATTGTTGTTTGAGTCGAGCGATGCGTTGTTCGTCACCTGTATTTCTTGAGCTGCCGATCAAAACCAGTTCCAAAGCTGTTTCGTTCTTTCTCCATTCTGGGTATTTTTCCAAAAATCGCGCCATTGCATTCAATTGTAATTCATGATCCTTTTCTGGTCTGTTAGTGAATAGATATATTGATTTAGTACATCCAATACCCTATATCCTATAAATCCTTCTTTACCTGAATTGTGCCACACTGATAATCATAGGTTTCCTGTTCGTCAGGGGGAGTTCATTCAATCGTTCAGTATCACAAGGAGGGTAAACAATATCTGCATCTGTGTGCCAGAGTTGGTCAATGTGTCCTTTGGTCCAAGTCGAGTTGACCATCACTACTTGAGCAAATGATCCACAAAAGCTGTATACCTTGGCAAACATATGATAATATCTAAATATATATATATATATATATAAGATACAATCAGTACATTGTTATATCTGTGTTCTTATGAACCTACATTAATTTTCCAGTCGTCCAGAACCAGCTTTGTGCCAGTTTAGCATCATTGTTGTATGCAGTACGACGTTCAAATACCCGTCGAAGCATATCCGCACTATTATTCAAAAGAACCGTGAGTTTCCATTTCACACATCACATGTAAAAACAAAGTGAGTTTACCTGATGGTTGGATAGTGCACATAAGCAGCAATCTTGATATAGGTCAAGAAATGAACAAGTGGATAAGTAAAGGCATAACCCATGGTATCAAAATAGACATCGGGCACCAATTGAATCAATCCGTTATAAGCGACCAGAACAGAAGCCAAGCTTTGGAATAAGAGTGTGAATCTGGTAAACCTATTCATAACAATAAGAAAAAGAGAGGAGAATGAGTTGAAGTACATTACTTTTTATTGTTTTACCTTCCGTCTTCAATAAGGTATCGATTGGTCAAGTAGATAAAGGCAAGCCGTCGGGGATCCAAGTCAATGTTAAATCGTGTCTACAAGAAAAAGAATAAAGTGTTAATAGGCAGCAAGACAACATGGTAGTAATTTCATTTACCTTGACTTTGAGAATAATCTGTTCTCTAGAGGCCTCCGTATCACCGGTATAGACAACACATATCACGTCTGGGAATTCACGTTGTACGTCACGAAGTGCCGTCCATAATACCCGTTCGCCACCACCACCTGCATTACTAGAATATATATGTGATAATTAGTAAAAGTTATAGCCCTATTACCAAATACTTACCAATAGGGATGAAAGAAGCCAAGAAAAACAGGGTCATCTTGACTGGAGAATCCCAAATTTTGTAATAGTCGAGTACGATGCTTGTAAATGGTATTCTTGACTCGCAGCCGGAAGAAGGTATAAACAATCCAAATCGTCAGTAAACCAGCAGTAATCCAAAAAGACAGTGACATGAAGATAGTTGCTCCCATGCCAGTCAAGATCATATAAAATACGATAATTGACTAAAAAAAAAAAAAAAAAAAGTGGATAGCAGGAAGAAAAGAGTAAAGACCTGAAATCTCAACCTTTTATTTATTTTTCCAGGCGGGATTTGAATTCATTTTACATGCAACGTGTCGTAGA
The DNA here is from genome assembly GCA_025330725.1 of Chlamydoabsidia padenii. Lineage (NCBI taxonomy): Eukaryota > Fungi > Mucoromycota > Mucoromycetes > Mucorales > Cunninghamellaceae > Chlamydoabsidia > Chlamydoabsidia padenii. The sequence goes on from JAIWND010000001.1 coordinate 977,830, forward strand.
AAGACAAGTGCTCAACCAAGCAGGTTTAAATTGATTCATGCATGATGAAGGTTGAATAATAAAAAAAAAAAAAAAAGAGCAAGATACTTTCATACTATTGATCAGAGGCAATGATGGTATTTGTAAAGTAAGATAGTCCATCTTCCTCCCCTTCTGGTCTTTGGTCTGTGTTATACCCCTCCCCATCTTTCAATGGACAGTTTGTTTTTTCATTATCAAACATGGTCTTACTTTTATGTACAGTACATCAGAATTTAAAGACGTGTTCGATTCTCATCAAAACTGATAACAATGCTTGTGTAACAAAGCTGATCCGCCGAGTGATGGATGAAGACATGTGCTTTTAGACGGAAAGCACTGTCGGGATTTGAATTCACAACTTCTGACCTTCCGGCTCAACTTGACAACAAGAAGAAAATTCTCTTCTTCTCTTTCCAGCATCCATTCTACCTATATTCATTATCCAAACCATTATCTTTAGTAGGACATGAAAGGTACCTTTGCTATTATAGAAAAGGAAACATTGGCAGGAAAAGTGGTGGCTGTCAAGAAATACTACAAGGTCTATGGCAATCTGGTTTTACAACATTACGAAAGAGAACGTTGGGCTTTTCAAAAACTATCTCTATCATCGGAAAGCGAAGCACGAAAACAACATGTAAGTACCTACTATTAAAAACAAAAAAAGGGATAGAATTGACGATAAGGAACTGGATATTAACTGTTACTACCCTGTTATTTGACTACTCTCCATCATGATACATTATTATAGATTGTGTACCTATTGGAAGCCAAGACTCTAGATGACGCGTATTGCCTAACCTTACCTTTTTATCCACATACCCTATTAGAATTTACCAACCAACCTTGGCCTCCCTCCTTGGCTCTGGCCACCTTCCGGGATTTGATTCAAGGGGTAGCTTATATACACCAACAAGGCATTGCTCATTGTGATCTCAGTCTCAGCAATATTTTATTGGACTCGCCACCTCAACTGAACGATCATCACACTAGTCATCATCCATTGATCATCATTAGTGACTTTGGTTGTGCTCATCCTTTGGTACCTTATTATCAACCTACAAAACAACTACATGGAGCGGATATTGGGACCCGACAATTTAAAGCACCAGAACACTTGTTTGGATCTTCTTGTTATACAGCTGCTACGGATATTTGGTCTTTAGGTGTTATGTATGCATCTCTCTTATTGGGTAGATTACTTTATCCAAGTCAAGGTGATCTTGAACAAGTCGGCATGATCGTCAAGTCTTTGGGTCGTCCTTCAAAACAAGTCATGAAGCAGGTAAGGTATAGTAAATCATGCCCTCCTATTCACTCATTCTCTTTCTCTCTTTAAAATAGGAAATGGTGAATTATCCTGATACAAACAAGTTATGGTTCTTTGGCCATGATGATTCGGATGATGACGATGGGGTAGAAGAGGATGACGAGGTGGAAATGGAGGAGGATCAAGACGAACAAGAAACTGAAGGTGATGATGATATACTGGACAGCGAAGATGAAGAACTATCTGAATCTTTCTCTTTGGTAGACGTGCTTGATCGTGGAAAGGTGGACAAGACGAATCAAGAAATACTTTGTCGGATATTGACCTGGTCAGTTTTAGATCGTGCCTCTTTACTACAGGTAATATATAAAACTAGACAAAGTTTAATGGTTTGTTTGTTTGCTATGTCAATACTAACTTGTCTGACTTTGTAGGTCTCGACCATGCTTGCAGCAATAAAATAGTGTAGTGGTAGTAGTAGTGCCTCGATTTAGTATATAGAAATAAAATTCAAGCCCCGCTCCATGAATTTTTACCCCAACATTTGTCTTTTATCCCTCTTCTTCTTCGGCTTCTTCTTCTTCTTAATCTTCATTTTATTATTATTATTATTATTATTACACAATCTATGCGACATTGAACAATGATTGACTATACCGACTCTCTAATAAAAACAATTGCATCACATACCTCAAAACTATCTTCTGTCAACCTACCTGACAAGATCAATCTATTTGGGGATACTTTACGTTATGCACACCAGTCTATCACCTCCGTCCTAACCTCCACCAAAATCACGACATGTATTGAACCAATACCAACAACCATTCAAGGGCAACTCACTCTCACCATTGTGGAAGCACGGAATCTCAACATTACTGACACCAATCTAACTGATATATACTGTAAGGTCGACTATGGCAGTAATACAATGTCAACACTAGATCGTCCAACAAGACACTCGGTGGATCCCTCTCCAAATGTTATCAGGGAATGCTCTACAAAATGGCAATATTCTCAATCACTGTAAGCACTAAAAAGAAAAAAAGAGCTGGTGTATCTGGTATATTAATCCTAGTTTTGTAGTGATGTCACGGCTGATCAAGGGGAAATGATGATACAAGTTTATGGTCAAATATCAAATGGTAATGATTTGCTTTTAGGTATGACTACATGGATACCTTCCTTTGAACAACATACAATGGATATATGGTTACCACTAAAACCACCTTTATCAACAAAAGAACTGGTCATTCCAGCAGGTCAAATTCGTTTACAAGTACGCTTTACTCAATTAGGTCCTACGGTAAACCAATAATAAAAAAAAAAAGGGAGAATATCTATTAGGACAACTAGATTAATCTTCTTTTAAAAATAGACAACTCGAATGACACCTTCATCCTTTCGAATCATTCAGCAAATTGGACATGGATCATTCGGCAAAGTATATAAAGTAGAAAAGCGTGACACCAAAGAAATCTATGCGATGAAAGTACTCTCCAAACGACTCTTAGTGGATCAAAACGAAGTGAATCATACAATATCGGAACGAAATGTCTTGATACGAACCATCGATAGTCCCTTTATCGTCAATCTTCAGTATAGCTTTCAAACAGCTTCACATTTGTTCTTGGTCATGGATTATCTACCTGGTGGCGACCTCTATACCTATTTACAACATCATCGTACCCTAACAGAAGATCAAGCCCGATTCATTCTTGCCGAACTGGTGTGTGCTTTATCTGATCTACATGCCAACAATGTTATCTATCGTGACCTCAAACCGGAGAATGTGTTGTTGGATGGTCATGGTCATGTTGCCCTGACAGATTTTGGATTTTGCAAGGAACTCAAGGACAAGGAAACAAGTACAGGGACATTTTGTGGCACAACCGAGTACATGGCCCCGGAAATGGTGCTCAAGGACAAGTATACTTTGGCAATTGATTGGTGGTGTCTTGGTATTCTTTTATATGAACTGGTCACAGGCTTGGCCCCATTCCACTCGGTGCACTTGGATACTCTTTATCGGCGGATTCTCAAACAACCTATTATCTTTCCTTCCATCAACTTGTCTATGGACTGTAAAGATTTAATTCAACAACTGTTACAACGGGATCCTTCTAAACGCCTTGGTGCAAAGAATATCAAACTACATCCATTCTTCAACAACAATCAACATATATGCTGGGATTTAGTCGCTAAGAAACAATCAAAGTCGCCACTTTATTGTCGACCATCGTCCTTGACACCAGCAACCACCGCCATTGACATTCGCCCATCTCAATCTCACAGCTTTTCTGGTCAACCATTAAAACAGCAACTCGATTTGTCTTCTTCGCTAGGATCTCAAGTCTCTTTTCTGACAAAAGACTCTATACCACTTGATGTATCTACCCAGAACGCTTTTCAAGGTTTTAGCTACACCCTTGCTGACGATCTTTTATACCATGATAACATTAGTAATTAGAATTATATATTCCCCTCTCAATTATTATTGTCTATATTGCATTGATTCTTTATTAATAAAAAAACATGTCTTTATCTGACCAATATATTTAAATGCCCGTTCATGCATACTTTATGCATTGTCTATTTAAACGGCGCATGAAATTATCACCCAAACTTTGTTTGTTTATTTCTTCCCACTCTTTCTCACCACGCTTATACAAAAAAACAACAACTGCAATGTCTGATCAAGAAAAGAAACCTCCTCTCTCCAAAACAATGCCTCTAACCACTGAAGAACCTGTCCGACGATCTTGGCTCACTGATCAGCTCAAGGATATCAATGAAATCGACTCGACGGAATCACCAAATCCCACTGAAAAACAAGACTCTTCTTCATCCTTGAAAGCAACAACCAATGTCCCTATAATCGTTACACCACCTTTAAAAAACCAAGATGATAGCAACAGCAACAATAATGAAGACGACGATGATGACGACGACGACGACGCTAGTCAAGATACTGATATGGAAAACGAACTGCATTCCGATGACCACGACAGTGTTGATTCCGAACCCACTGTCGTGTCACCAACTACGAAATCACCTACGACCATCATTTCTCCCTCGACATCCAAAACCACCACGGCCACAGATACATCCACCGCCCACCGACAAGACAATGTACCCCGCCAGTATTTACGCCAAGGCAGCAGTCAAATGGATCTCTTGTGGAACGAAATGGAAGAACGACAATGGGATAATGACGATGATGGTTTCTCTTCCTCCTCTGATGATGATGCCTCGGATGACGAACTCAAAAAGGTCACAGAAGCCAATCGACATATTGATGTGGTGACGAATGATACTATGATTGATAAACCGGATCCTGTCTTGCGTGATCTCTTGGTGTTTGCTGATTCTCCTGTGGTGGAGAAAGAACTGGATCGACAATGCATGACAATGACTTATGGAGCTGGACCACACGGGAATCAGGTGCTGGATGATGATGATCACATTCAAACGGTGGGCAGAGACGATCGGACTCGGCGTCATTATTTGATCGCTTGTGATTTTAGTCGGGAAAGTCTACATGCAATGGAATGGACAATGGGGACAATGTTACGAGATCATGACGCTCTTCATATTGTTACAGTGGCTAATCGAGAAGATAATCAAGAAATTGTTAACCAATCTGGCTCATCTTTGGAAAATGATGTAAGGTGCTTCCTTCACAAAGCTGTCATATTATATACTGATCGTTCTTCTTCTTCTTCTTCTTCTTCTTCTCTCTCTCTCTCTAGATCGAAACTTCTTTGAATGCGGTGGTGGATGAAGCAAAGAAACGTATGTCAAGGATGATGTTGTATGATATCAAACTGGTTTGCTACTCTATGGTGGGAAGGGTCAAGGATGTTTTAAAGCACTTGGTAAGTGTAGCCAATATTCAATCCTCGCTTTTGACTCACGGCCCTCTTTCTTTTTCTTTTTTTTTTTTTTTTTTTTTTGTAGATTAGGACACTCCCTTTGACAATGGTGGTGTGTGGTAGTCGTGGAAGAGGAACTATGAAAGGGTAGGTGAAAATAGTAATGATGGGCAACCTTCTACTCAATCTCTCTCTAACTTTTTTTTTTTTTTTTTTTTTTTTTTCGGGTGTAGATTGCTGATGGGCTCTGTATCAACTTATTTGGTGCATAAAAGTGTGGTACCCGTGGCTGTCATTCGTCCTCAAAAGAAGAAGAAGAAAGAACCAAGACATACCATTATGGCTACACCACTAAGTGAAAGTAAGTATAACATGGTTGATTAACCCCTTTACTAACGGAGCTTCTTTTTAGGTGTCAAAACCGGCCAATTACATGCGGACGAACTTGATTAGCATCATAGTTATACTTTTTTTTTTTTTACAATACATAAAAGCATATATCACAATACTACATAGTCTTTTTTTAACAATAGATTTTTTCAATTGGATTTATGATTAATTAATTAAGCAATAAAATGAATAATAATAAACAAACAGATATTGATGTATATGTAATAATCTATAGTGGAGAAGGGGTATATAACTAATCTACCTTTGTTGAAGTAAAACCAAAGCAGCATTACATAGGGATTCGATTTCATCCAAATGAGTAGTATCCTTGTCGATTTTGATCCAATCCACGAAACAAGTCGCTTCTACCAGGTGCACCAGGTCGAGAAGAATTGCCTTGACACAATGATTCAAGATTGGACAGAATGGCCATGATACACTCGTCAGTCCACCACCATCCTTTACTTGATACTTGTCACGTAATTTTCGATAAATCTGTAGGCACCCTGATGAGTAACCCAGTTGTTGTGTTTTGATGTTTTGCATGATCCACCTTTCGCCCACTAGTTGAATCATCACACAGCTATATCGATCCGCCATCTGAATCAGAGCTGCCACTTGGTCCCAATCACCCTGTATGCCATTCAAAAGATCATCGTATCCGGTTGTATCATGTCGGCAGTTGTCTTGAAGCAATTGGCTGATATGAATAAAGTGTTGTAAATCAGCCATAGTGATGTCGTAGAGGTAAATAGTGTCTGTGCTTGTGTCAGAGTAATGGTCACTGAGCATCGCCCGGAATACAGGGGAAACACAGGTAAGATCCCGAGTATTAACGAGAATGGTTTGGGTAGTATCGCTTGTTCCTATAAAGATATCCTTTCTGATCCCATCAAGCGCCGAATCGTCGTTGAATTGGTGTGTTAGTGCCTGTTGTAATCGTCGATCGTTATCCTCTAGACCTTGATCCAATTCGTTTTGCCATGTTGATCTGAATGAGAGTGTCAATACTGTCAGTGCCTGTGCCGCTGTTTGTCGCCTAGTTTGATTTCGTTCCGAGTTACTTGTATTGTCCATAGTATCATTGTCAGTATCTTCATCAAACATCAACATATGACAAAGAAGACCAAAAGGAGTGGTGGAGTAAACAATTGATTCTTTTGTCGTGTCGAAATCAAACATATGCAATGTGTAATGCCAGCGCCTGATTTCCCAAAAGGATGCATAGACCAGAGCCACCGCCGTCAATTCGTGCCGATGATTAACATCTTGTTCATTTTGCCCAAAAAACTGAAACAGACGTTTCAATTCTTCCAACCGTTTCCATAGAGCAATACCTAGTTGTTTCGCCACATCATCAAGATCCATACAGGCAAGTTCCGTAAAAATACCAGGCTCGAATTTTCTTGGAACTGATTCGTCGATAACTACAAGTGGCGCAAATAGTCGAGTAAAACTGTCGGTAAGGATCATTAGTTTCAGATTTGCGTCGTTGGCTATCACCTTGGTGAGGATTCGTATGATTGCTTCAGAGTAACTATATTTGACAGTATAGAGAACCAGAGTAGAATGATCATCATTGTTGCCACCTTGTCTTTCAGAATTTCGATGCAGTTTATAGTCCGGGTTTCCCCTCAAGAGTGCTGAGCCATGTCGTAGATTGTCGATATCAAGTCGAGTACCATCACTAATACACCCATCGGAATCTTCAAGAGGATCAGATCTGTCTATATGATGGTTAGATACTATCGACGTTGCAGTGTGGAGTATAATCAATAGCTGAGACAGTCGGTGTAGATTTGCATTATTATCTTGAATCATTTGCTTGCCACAGTTTTCAAAGAGAGAGAGGTGATCCAGTAGGTTCAGGGCATGTGTGACTTGATGATAGTATGTAAAAAACCACCTTGAAGCCCTAGTCGGTGAATCATCATTGTCGTCAACCCATGGTCCCAAAGCAAATACCAAAGCAGATACCAATGTCAGAGTTGTCCCATTGTCATCGATTCCCTTCCAATTCAACCATTCAAAGATTGCCGCATTGTCGAATCGATACGTTTGCACCACTTGTAGTGAACAAGTCACCACATTTTGGCACGCCTCGAGTCGTTTCTTGATTCCATCGTCTTTGTGTTGAGTCTGTGTGTAGAGTACTGATCCACATTGAAGAGCACGCCAAAGAAGTTCCATAATAACCTCGATAAACTGCCTTTCATGGAGAAGCTTGGAGCGCAAAAGCGATGTTCGTTCCGCCAACGACGCAAATAATCGTATGAGGAGACCATAGACCGACCACACCTGAGTAGGGACTTGGCGTAAGAATTTGTTGATAGATTGGCCCTGATTTGATGTGATACCGTTGTTTCTCGTCGAGCTAAAACCAGGGATGAAGGATGGGTCGATCAGATCTAGTATAGTCGTTTCCGCCAGTCTTTCGCATGCCCTAGGAAGATGTGAGACTTTTTCCAATGCTACCAAAGCCCGTTTTGCTTTTGTTAGAATGTCGATATGTTTACTGTTGACGGGTGTTGTTAAAGTCGATGTAAGAGTCCCAGCCACAGCCAGACCGTCAAGGACTTGTAAGATACTAGGTTCCCAAATGTATTTGCCAAGCCCGGTCGAATCTTGTGCCAGTTGTTTGATCGCCCCAGTGTCATGTAGCAAATAGACCACAAGTTTTTGGAACTTTTGGAGCAATGGTGATCCATCCAATTTGTTGTCAGCATAAAGGAGAGCCATTTGTGATCGAATACACCAAGCGATTCTAGGTCCAATCTCCACCCGCCAGAACACCGGCACCACTTGAATATATTGCATGAGTGTTTCCAATAAGGGGCCAAGTAAGGGCTCGCATTGTTCGATGACTTTGCTAGTCAAGCCAGAGTAACCACGTATCACCACATCAGCACATAAATCAGTTGATAGCAAGGAAGGTAAAGTAGTGTTGTGAGAGTCGCCATACCCGTCCCCAGATGCCATAATTGCCAGGTTCTCCACAGATACAGGATAAGTCGAAAATGCCAGCAAAAAGTTCGTCATGCAACCCGTCATTCTTTCTGCAAATTCTTGCAATGAGACCACACCAGTCTTGTCCGGTTTGTCGGTTTCATGATTTTGATTCAAATGTGGGAGTAAACACCGCCAAGATACGTGACAAAGCCTAGTTAATAGTTTCATCAAGGCATCCATGGAATATTCAGATTTAAATCCATTGGTCTGTATTTCTTTAATACCAGCGCTAGCAGCTAATATAGCAAAAAGGAGAGAAAAAAAGTTAGTAAAATGCCACGCATACATACATCATTGATTTCTATTTTGACTTACATTGAGCAATAGGATCTTTTGAGTCATGTTTATACGATTGTTGCAAGTAGTACACAAGTTGAGCAAAGAGTGTCGATAGAGCCATAGAGCATGATAAGGTCGAAGATCCAGACAATGCCAAAGGATTAGATGGTGTGAGGTGTAAGTAAACAGGACTATCAGGAGGTAACTTCATAAGCAATGTAGTCAAACAATAAAACGGGCGCCCCTTGTCCATCATATCGCTGTTTTGTCGAGCCACCGCTATATCTTCACATTGCAGTAGATCCAGCAGAGCACCTGTCCAAGTCCGTGCCAGTATACTTGATGATGATCCAATAATATTGTTCCACTGATATTCCAAGTTGTCTAAATTATCCCTGTGATCGCCTTCCGTCTTGCATAAAGCAACCAATAATTGACTTGACACCATACATAGTGAGAATTGAGGTGTGATTTGCTTGATTTGGTTGTTGTTGTTGTCAAGTCGACGACGTTTCCCCGATTCAGTCTTGATATGTGAGGATTCAAAGCCAAAGTATAAAAAGAGGTTTTGACATAATAAGCGCCGATATGCATCATGAGAGATCAAATCCAAACCAAAGAAGGTAGCTTGAGCAAGAAGACCACGTAAGCCATAAAAGCGTGCTTTCAAGAGTGCCCGTCTTACCGCTGAAGATTCTAAATGAGGACACATGTCTTTTTCCGTAACATTAGTTGCCCAACGAAGAATGTGTAAGTGTACCTGTCTTGATTGAATATCGGTAAGTATGGCCTTTACCAATCCAGTTACCTTGATTGTACTTGTTGTTGCACTATTGTTGTTGTTGTTATTGTTATTACCCGCCTGTTGAGTCAGTCTTGCTAAATGATCCAAAAGTTTATACCAGCACTTGGCCGCATGAGTTTTGGTGATGCCATAAACCATACAATCCACCTTGTCGTTATCATTATTGGTAAGTTTATCAAGAACCAACCGGACACAAGCTTTAAAGGAGCGCAACGGTAAGAGATCATCTTGAGTGGATCTTCTTTTCATACTACCAAGAATGACTTCAAAGCAAGCCAAAAGTCGGTGGAGTGGCCAGTCTTCCAAAGTTGAAGTTTGAGTGCCAGAATTGGATTGAGAAGAGTGATGAGCTTTGCGACCTTGTGAAGATATCTTGCAAAGGAGTTGGTCAATGGTAGCAGTTGGTGCTAAAGCAACTAATTCAAGGTAGCGTTTACTGGTAGTTGTATGTGGTGAATTGAGAGCCCTGTATAGTTTGTGTAATCGGATATCGCCATTTCCAGTTGGATTATTGTGAGTTTTAGAGCTTTCCATAAGTTGTATTTACAAGAGTAAGAAAGAAAGAAAGAAAAAAGAAAAAAAGTGTAGCATTAATAAAATCAAGCTTCCCAAATCAGATCGGGATATGAAATCAGCCACCAACCCTACATACTTCAATTTTGTTTTTTTCTTCCCTTTACCTTCCTTTTTACTTTTCTTGAAACCATTAATGACTGATCAAGCCAAGTCTCTTGCTTCTTTCGATACTGGCTATAGTGCTGATTCTACTGAATTTTGTCCTTTCCAAGATCATCACCAATATTTGGCCTGTGGAACCTATCAACTCACTGACGAAAAAAATGACAATGATGCTCGGGTACGAAAAGGCAAATTGTATCTCTTCAACCTCAACACACTGGAAAAAGGAACACCACTTTTACAAAAGCAAACCATTGATACTCCAGCTATTCTTGATATGAAATGGTGCCACTCGCTTATAGACGGTGAACAAGTACTTGGTGTGGCTGACTCTATCGGCGGTCTTACCTTTTATGCACTCGAAGACAATCAAGACGACGACGGGGCCTCTCTCATTCAAAAGCAGCATATTCAAGTATCAGAAGATATGACTAACCTGTGTCTATCCTTGGACTGGTCCACTCGGCGATTCCCTACAGCTACCTCTGCTCAATGTATTGTATCTCATTCTAATGGTGATCTTACCCTGCTATCCCAAAACGACGCTGAATGGCAAACCACCTCGACCTGGCATGCACACGACCTCGAAGCCTGGATCGCCGCTTTTGATTATTGGGACCCTAATCGTATCTACTCTGGTGCGGACGATATGTTATTTAAAGGGTGGGATACTAGAATAGGACTGGAATCACCCATCTTTAGTAATCGACGACACGAAATGGGGGTTACAACAATGCAATCCAATCCTCATCGTGAGCATGTTTTGGCAACTGGAAGCTATGATGAACATGTGTATTTATGGGATACGCGATCGATACGACAACCTGTGGCCAAGGTGCATACGGAAGGTGGTGGTATTTGGCGATTAAAGTGGCATCCTTCCAACCCGAACACTCTTCTCTCTGCGTCTATGCATGCTGGTGCTTTTATTATAGATACCGATCAACTCTCTATTACCACTAGTTTCCTCGATCATCAATCTATGGCTTATGGTGCTGATTGGTCCTATAATCATGGTAACGATCTGGTCGCTTCTTGCTCGTTTTATGATCATGTCATGCATCTTTGGAATCCAACTAAATGATTACTAGATATTAGACTTGTAGACCTTTCCCCCCCCTTTCCCACTAGACATAGATATTTATATACCCTTCCCATCTCCACCCCTTTATTAGATCATTGACAAACAACACACAACATCATCAATCAATTAATAAAGAATATTTGGTTTGATTATACAAAATGATTGAATTCTTTTTATTATTGGGTCACGTTAAGCATGTATACATGGGTGATACATAAAAGAAGTATATTTTAAAAGGTGTTTAATGTAATTGATAAAACTATTTTAATGATCCTTCTTGCCAGCAGACACTATAATGTTACAATAAAAATAAAAAAATAAAATGAGTATACATATAAACCATGGCTTGCCAGCCCGATTCTTCCTCTTTTTTGTTTAATGTTATTTGATACGTACAAGCAGGGTTTCTGGGGTCGTTTCTGTATTGGTCAGCTATAAAAGATAAAATAAAAAAAAATAAAAATAAAATAAAAGTGAGTATTTCCTCTATTCGATGACAGTATATGCTTGACAAGTCGAACTTACAGTTGATCATGGCATCTTGCATCTTGGCAACAAGGTAAAGGACAGTAATACCACCAGCGATGAAGGGACCGGCAGGACGGAGGATGGGAGTGTTGAATTTACGAAGACCAAACATGGTTAAATAGTTTTAAGAAAGATAGAGAAAGAGAGAGAGAGAGATAGGAGAGCGGTGTATTATGTTTTATTTTTCTTAGTGGTAAGGCCCCCCTCACAAAAGTCACAGGCTGGCGGGATTTCAATTGTTCAGATATTGGGGATATGCATCCTGTTATTAATGCGTGTGTCTTCTATACGATCAGGGGTACAAATAAAACAACTGTCTTATACGTGTACAGAGCAACATATCCTACAAAGTCAATAAAAGATGAAAAAGTAAAAGTATATGCTTTTTACTTTATTGGAATGAAGAGTGTGTATATAACATATATAAAGAATGGTGGTGTATAAACAAGTCAATAATAGTTTAAAAGACTATACTACTTCTACTACTAATATCTATCTATGACTACTTGATGATGATGATGATAATATACATAAATATATATGTGCATAAGATGAGATGGGAATGAGTCGAGTCGAGTTTTGAAAAGTGTGATTATAGATGATTTTCCACTGTTTGGTGTTGGGTATACCATCGAAGTATTTCTTCATAAATTGTCCAAGCAATAGCTGAGTTGAGAGGTTTCCTAATCAATCGGACACTAATACCATCAAAGAATCCCATCATACCTTCTTCCTATTCATCCAACATTACATGTTAATAATAAATCCCAATCAGTTTTCCCTTTTTCTTTACCTTCAAGACCTTGGTCGCAGCTTGTATAAGATTCTTGTAAATAGTTGGTTTTAACTGCATTCGAGTTTTGAGCATATCAAAGGGTTGTGTAAGGACTGTGGCGGTCATACCAGCAACGACCCCTGATCCCATGTTGATCACCGCATTGGCAACTTGATACTGATGTAATTCAGTCCATCCTATTGATAACCAATCTATTAGTATTCCCAGCCTACTTTAACATTTTCATCACTGTTTACCATTAGCCCGCCGTTTACAATGTTCATAAAAAAAGAGATAGATGCCTGCAAAAGGAGCATCTCGTATAAAAGTAGCACCATAACCAGCAAATAGTCCCCGCATTCCATCGTGTTTGATAATTGATCCAAATGCTTCTGTCATTGATTTATAATTATAAAAGTTGCTCTAACAAACAGACAGACAGAGATTAGATTGGATGCTTATTGTGTATAATGATAGTTAATAGTTTTTACCTCGTAGCGGACTTTGACAACTGTGATTGGCATCATCACGTAACCTACCGCACCACGAGCCGACATACCAGATACCAAGTTTTCCCATTGTTTTTGTTCATGGATAGAGGAATGTTTGATTGATAACCAGGATTGCCACGTGGGTCGAGTACGAGCTAGGATCGATCGGATTTCAGATAGTGCAAAAAAGTACATGGCTGACCCTGGTACATTTCTATATTTCCCCCCCCACCACCACCACCACCCAATAATAATAATAATAATAATATTAATATGTATATATATAGACACACTTCGATTGCTTACCTTAATATTGTAGGTATCGTCCCACGCCATAAACCGGATATACCTTTGCTATTGACGATATCATGAATAGTAGAATACATTGTACTATCAAATACACAAAGTCAAACAAAAGTCAGTATAGGTCAGACTTGATGAGTTGTTTGATATTTACCTTTTTTGAGGTGCCACCAAAAGTCCTTTCAACTTGGCTTCCCGTAAAAAAGCAAGGTGATCTTGTCGTTGTTGTTGTAGTCGAGTTTTTATAAGATCTAATGGTTGTAAAGTAAGACAGGCCACCATTCCTGATAGTGCACCACCTGTTAAATGGAGTAAAGGTTGAGTGGTATTCGACTTGGCGTTGGTTATTGTGGTGCTTTGGGCCATTGTTTAATGTAAAAAGTAAAGAAGAAGAAGAATGTCCCCGAGAAAGAAAGGAAAAAAAAAGTGTTTTTAAGAGGAAACGTCGGAGTTATATTTCACCCCCACCTTTTAGGCACTTTGAGAAGTTGTCAAGATCATTTATCTTGTCCTAACTATACTAAAGTATAAAATCATCTTGTCAATCTTTGCTATTATATTGTCCCTGTTCTTTTATTGGATAAATGTGTTCTTTTTCGTTTTTGACAGCCATCGGAATTTGAAATCCCGGCTATTCTTCTTTAGGCCACGGTATAAATTTGACATGGGATAACCCACCCCTCCTACATCACCAAATACACATAGTTTATATAACATCTTGTCTATTTTTATTTCCAATACAGTGATACCAACAATAAAAAAGGAATCTATAACTAAAGGGAAGAGAGGAAAATCTATACTACTTGTTCAATGTTGACAGCCATATTGCCATCACCCAAGACAGAGATCGACACATCAGTTAAAAAGGATACCACATAATCAGCACCAGCTTGTTTCAATTGATCTGCAGTATGAGTAGTGGTACAAGCAATGACCTTCATGCCACCTGACTTTCCAGCTCGTACACCTAACCAAAAGAAGAAGAAGAAAAGGATAAGTATCATCCATAGGGAAAATTAGCTTTTGCTTGTCTTTTCTGTATACCGATTACCTGCAGGAGCATCTTCAAAGACCAAGCAATTAGAAGGAGCGATGCCCAACAATTCTGCCGCTTTAATATACCCTTCAGGATCTGGTTTACCCCGTTCCACCTATGTAATCCAACCAAAAATAATTTCAGTAACCCCTGTTTTCCATCCTCTTCTTTTTACCTTGTCACCTGTCGATAAACTTGTTGGGACAGGAATATCACATTGTTTTAACCTGTTGACAGCCATGTAGGATGTTCCTGCAGTACACACACCCCATTTACCAAGAGGAATACTATCTAATAAAGCCATAACACCAGGAAGTACTAGAAGCACAAATAGACGTTACTTCTTCTTCTTCTTTATAACCATGTTGGGTCTTCTTACCTGTCAATCCTTCCGTTTCTTGTGCCAGTTTTCGTTCATAGTAATCTACTGTTTCTGGTGTGGCCTTTTCTGGTACCCATTCACCTATCGTTTCGATAGTTCGTCGTCCATGAGAAGTTTCCAAGATCTATAGAGAGAGAGAGAGAGAGAAAGAGAGAGAGAGAGTTGGAGAGAGCTGGAGAGAGTTGGAGAGAGTTGGTTCCGACTGTCTTTATATTTGTTTTACCTTGACAGGATCTAATCCATGTTCTTCCGCAAATGAATACCAGTGCTTGATGACCAAAGGAGTTGTATCAATCATTGTGCCATCAAGGTCAAATATGATACCTTCAATGCCGTTCAAGGTGATTGGGAAAGCTGGGGTAGGTGAAGTCATTATAAAATAAAGTGAAAAAGAAAGAAGGCTGCGGCGTTTTTGTTACTCCCTTGCGTTATAAATCATTTTATTTCCCGATTGGTCGTCGGCATGTCAATTCCGAAAAGGTGTGGCGGGAAAAGCATCAATGCAGCTGGGGACATTTCCACGTTATGGTCACATTCATTCAATTACCCTCAGTATATAAAAGACTTGTATGTTTGGATTTATTTTTCAATCTACTCTAATCTATCCTACATATGCTAAACTATTTTGTCTCTCGACACACTGCCGTGCCCAGGTGCACCTGGATTCCTTCCTATCATTGCCATTGTACTGTATTCGTGTGTAAAAGGACATCTATTAGTACGTGGTCAAAAAATCAAAGCCATAACACATCACAGTCAAAGAGGGAGAAGGATAGTGTGGTGATTACTATTGATGGCATGGCAATAAAGCGGGCTCATGCATGCGGGGCTTGAAAATGAAGCTCAGAAATGGGATTTCTTTTGAAACATTTCTCCCTCTTTCTTCCTTCTTTTTTTTACTTTATTGTTTGATACTTCTTCTTTAATTGGTTATTACACATGCCCATGGACCTTGTCAGATCGCAGACTACTTTGCACCACTCTTTAACCAAAGGTAAGAAAGATAACTACTTCTTTTGTTTAATAACTAATCACCTTCTTTTATTTTGTAGATGCCACTCAAAAAGCCTGCTAAAGCGAAAATATTCAAGTAAAGCTACGACAAGCTCAACATGAATCCCTCTTTGCACCTCCTCATTAAAGGTAAACTATTTATAATTTAATTTGGTTAAACAACAATGACTTACCGTTGTACAATACTTTTTGTCTATTCAAGTAGAATAAATACTCCTGTCTTGGCCTATATCAACAAACAATAGTGCAAGGTATTGGAGCGTAGCTCTGATGGCGATTGTAATGCAAGCTACAGTAGGTTAAGAGGGAAAAAAAGTCAGTCAATGGTAATATGATATACTAACCAATTGTTGTTTGGTGTAGGAATGGAGGCCTAGTTTATCTCCATGGATAACATCATTGACCGATGGATTTGAAGTGCTGGATCAGATCTTCTATGATTACGTTCCTGAAAGAACGCGTATTCGAAATATGGAAACAAGGTACTTTACAGATACAGTCAAATTGAAAAAAAAAAAAAATCTTTGATCATAGACTATAACAAGATACTAAAACTCTCATGATTCATTTCATAGGATTCTTTGGGATTGTACTTGGCATTGGGAATTATACTGATTTTTGTGCAGTATCAACGACGATTGGATAGAAGGGGATGCATTCATGCAGAACCACCCTGGTCTCGGTCTTGTTGTCTTATGGCCACCAGTTACGGCACTCTATTTGACCCTTGGGGTTGGATCATGATATGTATTGTTTGCGGATGCCTTATTGTAAGTACAGAAAAAGAGAAAGAAAGAAAAAAGAAGGCAAGTTTTTAATCACGCTTCTTCCTGTGATTGTAGACTTTGACTTCTCAGGGGTGATTGCATATTCGTTTACGATGGCTTGGTGTACTATAGTTCTCTTGGTGTATTAGTATATTGTATGTAAAGATTCCTGTTGGTCTATTGGTGGTTACTCTGTTTCTGTCTTTGTGCCTGGTATACAAAGTGAAAAACATCAGTTACGATGTCCATTGGTCCTTCGTGATGGATCATGGTATATTGTTTGTGGATATCTTATCCCTTATCCCTCTATAAATTACATAGTAAGTTTAAATATCCCCACAATCTTAGTAATTGAAACAATATCTTATCATTTTTTACTTTCTTATAATCTAGCCAAGATAGTACAGGACCACACTTGTCAAATGGAAATGGGCTCCCTTCCGATGAAACAGGTAGGCCTTGACCTTGCGGCACTTCAAATGCATAATTTTTTCTCACTCACCGCTTCCTCCTTTTTTTTTTTTTTTTCTTTTGTTTTGTTAGAACTAGATCTTCCTTCCGGTTTGGTTGTCTCCATCATGTAAGGCATACCAAATAAAGCATACAATGAAAGCACATTCTTACTCATTATGACATATTCTCTTAATAGGCTCTTGGATTCGTTACAGTTGGGTCCTTCTCGCCAAAACAGGGATCACTAGCTGACTTTGAAATTATTAACGTAAGAATAAAAAACAACACGATTCTAGCATATGGGATTTGCTAACTTGAGGTTTTATGCTTTCGTAGATTGAAAGAAGGAACATGCTTGCAAACAAACAAAGTGGAAAATATACTTTAGCAAATAAGTATCCGATCCCCACATAGTCAAGCATGGTTAATCGGTGCTACTCTTGCCCCGTGTTGATTGCGACATCCATTTTGACCATTTATTGCCTCAACAACCAAAATAAATGGCCGAACAGCAACAAAACAACAACAGCAAAGCAAAAAATGGTGAAAACAATGACAAAAGTGGGACAGAACAAACGCAACCATCCTTATCAAGATCTCATAGTCATCCTGGGGAAAATGGAAAACAAGGCGTCAACAAAATACCTCGGAGACGAATGGAGGGACTAAACCCTCAGGAAAACTGGAAGAAACTCAAACGACTGGCTTATCGAACACGCCAATCATCTTTCTCCAACGTTGACAATATTAAAAGGAAAAATACATCTGTGGACGATGAAAACTACACAGCGGGCATACCACTGGTGAGGCGACTCGAATACAATCAAATCCCGGTGACACTTCTCGCAATGATGGCTCAACAGGATGAAAAAGGTCTACCAAGGATTCCGGTGCTACTCTCCATACTGTCGGTTCAAGTCAACAGAATCAGTGATACCTCTTTAACTAACGACAAAAAAATGTCCCGGCGCAATCTCTCCCTCGTGGTCTCTTATGGTACTCTTCAGTGGACTCTCTATCGCCAGTTTTGGGATTTTGTAAAATTGCATTACTCTTATTGTGGATATGATCTTGCTCGTGCCAGACGACCTATTGGAATTCCTGTCTTCCCCAGTATGGTTCTTCACCGTCGTCATCGACTTGTCCACCGACGACGAAATCAACCAACAAGTCAACAAAATCATCGGTCTCAATCAACACAGCCTCGATCTGGAAGTAGATCTAACAGCACATTGGCATCGGATGATCGATTCTCACTTGGTTGTATTGATGATTCTGAAATTCAGCACAACTTGGAATACGACAACCACGACGAACAAAACCAATCATCATCATCAGCATCAGCATCATCACCTACAGAAGATCCACACGGTAGCAATAATCATTTACAACAGCAACAGATACAAAATCAGAACCGCCATGATCGTGTAACCACCATCAATTCAACGCCAACACCAAATGATGAAAAATATGATAAATTACTGGAAAAATACATGATGCAACTCATTAATGCGACACTTCACACTGGAAACATCAACAGGCTATGCAAGTTCTTGGAAATTTCGACTCTTGGAATACATCTTAGGGCTACTCAACCTCAAGGCTACCATGGCAAAGAAGGTTTTATGGTGATTGTTGCTCGCACGGATCATGGACCAAAGCATTCAAGATGGAAGTTTGGTGGTACCTGTTTTGGATCAAATTCAAATCATATACCTGCATACAAGAACAGTCCAAAATGGTTTATCATTCGGGAAAACTACATGGTTTGTGTGAATCATCCTCACGACGTAAGTATTAAAGTAACTTCAACTGGAACATCAACAAACTATATGTGGACCAGGTATACTAAAACTTTTATTTTTGTTCATTTACTATGTAGATCAACTCTTACGATGTTATATTGTTTGAGCCCGGATTACAAGTCGAACGTGGGTGTGCTCATCATTCCAAAAGCAAAACCAACAAACTTAAAGTGACCATCAAGACTGCCGCCAAACTCTCACTAGGTCATTCAACATTATGCATCCGAAGTAGCGCTGGCGAAATGTATCTTCGGGCAAAAAACGTTGGACAAGCTATACAATTTGAACAATCCTTGCTTCGGGCATGTCGTCAATCTACTTGGTGTCTTCCTTCTCAACGCTTCAACAGTTTTGCCCCTGTGCGACCGGGATGTCCAACCACTTGGTTTGTTGATGGCGATGATTACTTTTTTCAAGTCTCGGTGGCGTTGGCAAATGCGACAAAGTACATCTATATTCATGACTGGTGGCTGGTAAGCTTTTAGAAAAACTGTAATGTTTGAAGACTCTGTACTAACTTTTTTATTTTACTTTTATCTTTGCATCATTATCATTAGTCTCCTGAATTGGTAAGATTTTAAAAGAAAACACATTTCTTCTCTTACATTAACCATCTTGTTTATCTTTTTGAATCTATAGTATCTCCGAAGACCTCCCTCACAGAATGAAGAATGGCGCTTGGACATGGTATTGAAACGAAAAGCAGAACAAGGTGTCAAGGTTTATATCATTGTATATAAAGAGGTAATTAAACTATAGTCCTGATTGGCTCACTGGCTGATCTTTCCGTGTCTTTTTTCCTGATATAGGTGGCGATGGCTGTCCCTTTATTCTCGCACTATACAAAGAAGCATCTTTTATCACTATCCAGTAACATCTACGTCCAGCGACATCCATCAAGGGCTCTCGACATACTCAGCAACCAAGGAACACTATTTTATGCTCACCATGAAAAGATCTGCTTAATCGATGGGTTGGTGGCCTTTATCGGCGGATTGGATTTATGCTTTGGGCGGTTTGATACTGCAAGGCACAGGGTGACGGATGATCCTCCAACGATTGGTGAACAAACATGGGTTGGTAAAGACTACTCGAACCCTCGGATCGAAGACTTTCATGCACTCGACAAACCATTTGAAGACAACATCAATCGGTCCAGCCTTCCTCGTATGCCTTGGCATGATATATCAGTCCGGATTTGTGGCGCGGCTGCTCACGATGTGGAACATCATTTTGTTCAACGATGGAACTACTTACGACGTCAAAAATCAACTGCTCCAAAAAGACCCACTCCGATGCTTCTTCCAACTGCGGGCTTCCCTGATGGTGATGGCGTGCTCGACTCAAGTGACCCTCGTATTGGCTCGGAACACTCTTCTTTACACACCCAAGTCCAAATCTTACGAAGCGTATCAGCATGGAGTACAGGTGTTGAAGAAACCGAACATAGTATTATGGACGCCTATGTGGATCTAATCGGTAAGTCTCGACATTTTATATATATCGGTAAGTCCTAAAAAAGAAAAAAGAAAGACATAATGATTTGTTACTCACCCCTCACCACTTTTTTTTTTTTTTAACTCACTTGTAGAGAATCAATTCTTTATAACATCAACACAGTATGGGGCGACCGTCATTGATAACAAGATTGGAGATGCATTATACCAACGAATCCTTCGGGCTCATCAAGAAAAAGAAAACTGGTATGCGATAATTGTCATGCCATTGGTACCTGAATTTCCTGGAACATTTGATCTTGCCGATGGAACCACTATCCGACTGATTATGTACTTGCAATATCTATCTATTGGAAGGGGTCCAGATTCTATATTGGGAAAACTACGTGCTGCAGGGATAACCAACACATCACAATACATCAAATTCTATAGTCTTCGGAATTGGGGTGAACTTAATGGGTCTTATGTCACTGAACAAGTCTATATACATGCAAAGGTAAGGCAATCAAAAAAAAAAAAAAGGGGGGGGGGATGCAAATTACTAACTATCACTTTGCCTGTTAATTAGACTATGATAGTGGATGATCGTACTGTTATGATTGGATCGGCAAATATTAACGAAAGGTCAATGCTTGGCTGTCGAGACTCTGAAATTTGCGCCTGTATTGAAGACATGGATTTACTTGATTCAACATTTGGGGGACAATCAGTGAAAGTAGGTCGCTTTGCTCACTCTTTACGACTTCGACTAATGGCGGAACATATTGGGCTACCGGCGGAAGGTTGGGATATCGACACACTTTTGGATCATGCTATAATAAACAAGGAAAGAACAAATAAACGCAAGGACAAGGATATGCAACAAACAACGTATGGGTTGGATTCGTCGACTAAATTGCCTGATTCGATGGCCAATGCACCATCATGTCATTTACCGCCTGCATATCACTCAAACTCTCCTCCATTGGTCCAACAGCAATCCTCACGTCAGACGATTGATCAGCAGCTGAAACACACTAATACAAATACGGAATCGAATGAAGGGAATAATCACTCTACAGCACCAGCAGCAAACGAAGAACGATGCGCCATTGATCGGTTGGATTCTGATGACGCCATTACCATTACCAATCTTAAACGCACATCCACCTCATCTACAACCACGAATAATTCCACCAATGTCTACAACGACTATGTTTTGAATGAAGAAACGCTGTCTCTTTACAAGGACTGGGCAACATGGGATACCGACACCGACAATAATGGTGATGAACATAGTCTTGTGCCTTTACCTCTACTCCTTAAGGTGCAATCTCCTGATGCCGAAGCGGATGATCAGACGAACAACTCGGCCAAGTCCCCGGCGCTTACCATTTGCAGCAAAGGTATCGATAGGAACTTTATTATGGTGGATGGCAGCGGCGATTCTAACGATGGTGCTACTGCTATTCCAACTCATGATCATGCCGCCTTACTTGCTAGTCTTCGTGACCCTTTAGAGGAAACCAGCCAGTTCTTATGGGACACCTGTGCTCGACACAATACTGATTTATTCCGGCGATGCTTTATGGTACTACCCGACAACAATGTGCGATCCTGGGCAGCATACGATAACTTTGATAAAATGGCAAGGCAGATCTTAGGCAGGGCCGATCCGACCGAAGGGGTATCGAAACATATGTCGAAAGCAAAAACGACGACCTTGACATCACCTCCGAATGACACTTGCTTTATGCTTCCCTTTGTGCCTTCCTTATTAAAACAAATCAAGGGACATCTGGTGGTTTGGCCTGCTCGCTTTATGGAAGAAGAAGGGGACGACTTTGTGTTTGCTATGGACAAAATAGTACCTTTGGAAATATTTGATTAGTCAACACATTACATTTATATATATATAAAGTAGTTTGATTTGTATAGGACCAATAAAAAATGCACCTATTGTTTGACTAGAATGTTTGTTTTATTAAAAATAAAAAGAAGCAGATGGATAATAAGAAGGACTACAAAGGACTATAACGAATGGAAACAAATAAAAATAAAAAAGAGATATACATGTAGGAAGAAGGGGTACGATTGGAATGTCATATAAACTACGGTTAAAAGAGTATCATAACTCGGCAAAAGGATAAAAATAGACAAAGGGAAAAAAAAAAAAAAAAAAAAAAAAAAACCATAAGGGCATAAAGTAAAGATGGGTAAACTATATAAAACAATCAAATACACAACCATAAAGGGTATGTAGGCTAGAGATTTGCACTAATAAATAAAAGAATAAAAATAAAATAGGTATATGGGTGGAGATAGGGGTAGGTGAATTGACTAAAAGAAGGACATCAAGTTGAGTGAGGGTTGGTTCACAAAAGAGATAGATTGTTGCTGTTGTTGTTGATTATGTTGTTGTTTTGATCCATAGTCGGCCACTGGAGATAAGGGTGATATAGGAGATGTCAAGGCAGAAGGCGGACGCGCTGAGATAGGAGAGTGCATAGTATTAACATGCATAAACCCATAACCATCCAAACGCAAATGTTGATCCTCGTACCGCTGTTGATGCTGCTGTTGTTGTTGTTGTTGCGCATAGTAATCCATAGGTGATGTTTCAGGGGAAGCCAAACCAACCAAAGAATCTTTCTTGAATATCATTTCAGGTGAAGGTTGTTGAGATGAAGAGTAACAACAATAAAGGGGAACCCCTGATGATGTAGAGGAAATGGTGGATGAGGAGGATGTTGTTGTAAGGGCAATACTGTTATGACCAGAGTAAGTTGAAGAAGATGATGCCGAGGACAAAGAAGAAGATGGCAAAGGATAAAACCCCGTATCATCCGCATTTGTGGGGATAAGATTGTCTTGATAATGTTGTGGTGATGGTGGTTGATATATTGCCAGATCCCGATGATTTGTATTGGTAAGTGTTGATGGTTCAAAAGTATATGGTGGGTTGAATTGATGTTGCGTAGTGGCATAAGTCGAAAACATATCCACATGCCCATTTCGTCGCGTGATGCAAAAGGGACAATGTCGGACAAATCTGGCAATTAGTTCTTTAGGTATCCATGAGAATCGGCGACGCACCTACAAGAAGAAGAAGAATTATTAGTAAAAGTTTGTTTTTTTTGTGTTTCACATACCAAAGTTGACGTTTTATCACGACCACCATGATGTGATTGTCGATGAGCCCAAATAAGTATATTATAGATTTGTTCCCTAATTGCCACAGGTTTATTATCATGACACACAACAAGACGTTCACCATGAAGAGGCACCAGTTGGAACATTTTCTTGACCCAGAAGCGGAATTGTGCAGTTGAGACCGATGTGTTTTTAGGTTCTTGTAGTACCTGTAGAATCAGTTCATAACGTTGTCGATCAATCAAAGCCTTGTCCCGTTTCTTGAAGGAGAGGTTGTCTAGGTAGGATTGCACAATATCATCAAAGTCTTGTTGGTTGGGGTATTGATCGTTTTCTTGAAAACGATAAGGACGTCGTAATAGATCTTCCATTTTTGTAAGGCGTTAATGTATACTTTGGGGTAAAGATATATTAAAAAAGGGAATTAAACCAAGGATTTAAAAAGAGAGAGAAGGAAAAAAAAAAAAAAAAAGTGATGACAAAGGGAAAGAGAAAGGTCAAATGGGGAATTGAGGCGGCCCGATATAAAAAGGAATAAAAATGATATCGGGGATTGAATTTCAAAAAAGAGGGGGGTAGCACCAAAATTCATGCAGGAATATCGGATCACATTAGGATGTATGAGATGGGGTAGATAAACAATTCATTCAAGTAGTATGTTACAAGATTCAAAAGGAAAGGACTAAAAAGGTGAAAGCAAGGAGGAGAGGGTCCCTTACGATATCTCAAAAAAGAAATAACGTCCTTGAAATGTGAAAACACCGAAAAAGTTGATGAAGCCGATGCGTCCCCTGGCGCTTGGTCTGAACGCAATCATGTGACAACAGACGTATAGGTACCTTTTTCTATTTGTTGTTATCGTGAAAGGGTGGGAAGAAAGTTACGACTTATTCCATCCAGATGGTATATTGACAAGATGTTCGTATCAATCATGAATCGAAGGCTGTCTCTTTCTTCCTACCGCTAAAGAAGAAAAAGCGACAAAGATTACCCGTTCGCTCCTCACGTATATGAAACCTTGGTCGATTTTTTTTTTTTTTTTTTTTACCCCACTACATAATCACTTCAATACTTCACATCAAATTAATATGATACATCAGCGGCATCATGATCATGATGATCATCCACCGTATCATTCTTATTATCAGTTGATCTACGTACACCCTATTTTCCCCTACCCTTCATCAAATATATATACACACACACACACGCACACACATGCATGAATTTCCTTTTGAAGCAATCAAAGTACACCGATGTCATTTTTGATGGATAAGGTTGATTATTCTTTTAGGTGGTCTTGATCACAATATTCTTTTCCATCGTTTGCAAGTGCACGAATATCAAAAACAAAACCACTCTTTTTCTTTATTATCATATCATAAAGTCTTCTATCTACAATTGGTAACAAATATAACAAGCTTCATCAAGATCTATAACTATGAACTAGTGAGGATGATGATCTACAAAGGTTGATCCACCAGATGAAGTTTCATTCCGTTGTTGTTGCTGTGTTGGTTGCTTTTTGCTGGAGAAGGATGTGAATATATTCTGTGCCTTGTGCTTGAATCCTAGTAGCATGATTCCACAAGATCGATGGGATACATGATAACACCAATAAAAAGCAGACGATTAGTATCTTATCTAATGATTAAATTAACCCGGTCCTGCCCTTTTCTTTATGCATTACCATCTTTTTTGAGGTTCGACTTTGTTAAACCTTGTTGTTGAATATGCGGTGTTACAGATTCACTTGATTTTGATGTACGTAAATCAGATTGTCCGACTTCCACAGGTTTCAATAGTTCAGATTCCGAGCGATTTTGCTTTGTTCCTGGATAATGGTAAGATAAAAAGAAGATTAGTGTCTTCGTCATTATCATCAGTCAAACTGTTGTTCGACTCCTCTAGTCTTGTTTCCGATTCACGTTACCTGATATACCTTTTGCTTTTCGTCTTGCTTGTCTGGCCTTTTGTCGATTTTCACTCGAGTCTTGTGTGCTTCTTCGACGCCCTAGTCCCACCATACCTTCGGAAAGTTCCTTGATCATGCTTGACCGAGACGGGGTTGGTGATACACCACGATGTTGTTGTTGTTGTTGTTGTTGGTCCGATTCTTGATGTTGTGAGTGGTAATGAGAGTGTTGATGATTACTTTTAGAACTCCTTGAACTTCGTTCTGAGGATGTCGATGGTGATTTGCTATGTCTAGAGTGGATTGTACGGACGTCGGGATCTTGTGCCAGTTTAAAACCACGTTCGACAATGTTGGTGAGGATTCCTTCACGAGCCCGAGTCAATGGTTGGGCGAATTTCGGGGATTTGAGTGCAGCATATTCGGCATTGATCACTAAGTAAATAAAAGGGCAAATGTGAGTAAAAGGAGAATGATTTATGCAGCCGGTTAACTTACATTTTGCCAGCAAAAATGATTGCAAGTCGTCTTCATTGAAGAAAACTCCGCCTTCAGGTAATGGTGGACCAAAGTTAGGGACGCTTTCAATTGTAGCCACCTCGACCCTAGTAATATAATAAGAGAGACGGTTGATTAGTAAGTAAAGAGTTGGTTAGGAGTATTATCGTTATGTACCTCCATGTAGTGAGTCCTTCCCATTCTTCTTTGTGTACAACAATAAATACATGCAAGAACTGCGATTTGATCGCAGCAGGGTTGAATGGCTGTTTTCCTTCTACAAATACAAAGCAAACAATATCTACATAATATGCATGTGAGTAAATAACAATAACAAACAACTTCAACACAATACACTCGGCCCTTTACCATTTCCAATATGTCTTTTTCGTTGGATTTGTTGCTTGTCACCTTGACTAGATGGTAGAAGGGTAGAGACATGATATGCAATAGGATGTTCCTGCCACTTGTTAACATATGTGTATTCACCCGAGTCAGAAGCTAAGTGATCAGAAAAAAAAGAGTTAGTTACAGTGTCACTTTACACAAAAGTCATCGATCTTACTTTTAGTATCCAATCCAGCTGTCCAGCCGGGATAGCCCAGTAATGGCACTCGTTGTCCAATAATAGCCAAAAAGTGATCCAAATCCGCAGAGTCATGTTCATTGGAGAACCATTCTTCTTCTTTTGTTTGGCCTTCTTTTACATAAAGGATGCCAAATTTGTACCGAGTGTGAATCTACAATAAAACAATCAATATCAAGTCAGTGTTCCAATCATTAACCAGCATTAATATCGTTACCCCATTTTCATCCAGCTTGAGTACATCGTTTTCCAATCCACTTGTTTCCATTACATCATGAGTGATTTTCTTCAGTCGATTAAACGGGACATCAATCAAAGGCATTGCAGAGGATGATTCAATGACCACTTTCCAAGTAGTATCCAGTATATCAATTGTCGTTTCCAAAGGATGTTTTTGATTGTCTTCATGTTCTTGTTGTGAGTTAGATGTATCGCCAGAGGTTGTGGTGGTATTATGATGATGAGATGTTGGAGGCGGTGCATTAAGTAAAAATGAATCCTGGATAGTATCACGTCTGTCGGGTCCTTGTTTCACCCGAGTAATCACGCGATAAAGTTGAAGTGCTGGATCATACGCAGTGGTGATCAAAATAGGTTCGTTTTCGTCGTCATAGCCGCAGAAGGTGCTATAGGATTTTCGAATAAAGTACGTTCGGAACCAATGTGCCTCCTGATCCATATGCTCCACAATTGATGTCGAATAAGTTGATTGTTCCTTGTTGTTGTCAGGTGATAGTATTAAACCAGGAGTGCCGGAGGTAGATTGCTGTGAGGTAGGTCTGGTGCCAAACTTGTTTTTCCCTTCTATCTTGTATCCTTTGCAAGGGATGACCATCGAGTTTTCATACACCTTATAGTACTGGCAGACATCATCATGTATCACTTGTTTCATCAAAGACGTCTAATTAGGAAGGAATGTCAGTGTCAAAAAACAGAGTTTTGTTTTTTAATTATTGATCATTTGTTCAACCAGATGACTTACGATTTCCCTAACAGGTGCTTGATCCTTGATTTTGTTGTCCAGGCTAATGAAGATATCAGTTGGTTGCTTTTGATGTCCCACCATTTCTGACATTCGTCGCAGGTCCTGCATAATGTTCTTTAGATCATCAGTTGGGAATTGAGATGTCGGGTGTTGTAAAGATGCAGCTAAAGTCCGATCACAATCAGCTAGTAGTTTGGTACGAAGTGTTGTAAGAGTGGCAGTGACCAGAAACATGTGGAATGGTTGCTGTTGCTGTTTTTGCTGTTGTTGCTTCTGGTGATCAGGGTGCTTTTGTGTTACATCCAATGCTGGTCCAGAATGTCCTTTGACCTTATAATAATGATAAAAAAAACCCAGAGGTTAGATCAGGTACTATTTATTAAACAGTAGCTTCACCCCACTACTATAATCTCCCTCCCCCAATCCCCTTCCACTTTCTCCTTTTATATCTATGGTTCACCCACCTCCTTCACCTCCTCCTATTGTTTCCCACCATCCCCCCCTTTTTTTGTTATCAATTCTTCTTCTTTTTTTTTTAATCCCGTATATCAATATATTTACCTGAGTTGACAGGTTGTCATCTTGTATCACGCATTCATCATTTTGTACACCATTGTCGGCGGTATTACTATGTTTGTTTTCAAAAAGGATGTCCACCTCCTTTCCAAACAATAACCTCCCTACAGGTGAAGTCACTGGTGCTGCTGTCAGGTCGTCGGTGTTTTGTGTAGTTGAATTGTTTGCTGTTGCCAAATTGGATGTTGGCAATGGACAAGTGGAGCTGGAGACTGGTGATGCTGTTCCGGCCGAAACACCCGAAGTTCCCGAGATTGTATGTGGTGACGGTGATGGTGATGATACTGGTGATGATGATAAGTGTAGTCTAGACAATCGATGGTGTAATGTTGGCGGTCCATTTGTTGCAACAGAACCAATAGAGGATGAGGAAGATGATGAAGAAGTAGTCTTGCGCATTGCCACTGATGATGATGTTGGTATGACATGACGCTGATAAGGTTCTTCTTTTAACACCGAGTAGCTGATTGATTCTTGAGGATGGACTTGATCCATAGCACCTACTGCTTGATCCATGGAAGCACGTCTTCTTGAGAACATATTTGATAAGCCCAGCGCACTTGGTGTCCGTTTCCGTAGTCGATAACCAAAAGAAGAAGAAGAAGAGACCAAAGAAGAAGGTGGTGGTGAGGTTTGATAATAAGCAGATGAGGAGGCTGTCAAATTCAATGGTGCCGTAGAATTGCTGTTGCTGTTGCTGTTACCATTGTGTGACATGAGTGTGAGTCTGCGTGATGTTGAAGCTGACTTTGCCACTAAACCCTTTACTGAGGCTTTAACAACATGAGGCAGTTTTGAGATTTTGCTGGCTGTGCTAAAGATGGAGCTGGTGGTAGATACATTAGATCGAATAGATTCGCAGGACGACTTTCTTTCGAGAGAGCTGGGTTCTGGATTCTTTTGCCAAGGCTGCTTTTTGAAGAATGGTCGTGAGTGTGTTGTTGTTGAAGCCCTTTCATCGTTTTCATAAGAATGGTATTGATGGTGCTGTTTTTTCCAATGCTGCTTCCCCACAAACGATCGATCTGCATTATTGGTATTTGTTGTTGCTGTAGTGGAAGCCATGGTTTCAAGTGAAGAGATACGAGGCGGGGTATCGTTGAGATGGGTTAAAACAGTTGTGTCCTCCATCTGATCGCGCGAATGTGCTGATAACATGGTAAGGATATGAAAATAGTAGAAGAGAGTAACAGATGCAGAATAATGAATACAATAGGATAATGTCAATAAGTAAAAGAGTGTAATATGAATATATAAGTAATGGATGATAAATAAATAAGGGTATGTTATAAAAAGAGTAGAAGAGAAAGAGAGGTCAATAAAAATAAAATGGAGGAGTTGGGAATTAAAGGGAGGAGGAAATTCCGCTCTGCCTTTTTTGGAACTCACAGTCATTGAGATTAGTTACTTACAGAACGTCCACTGTGGGACATGACTTGTATTAGTGTTTTGTAATAAAAAGTAGATCATATTCAACCACTTGATCCCTTTTAAACTTGTCTGTGATATATCGTTACCACCTTTTACTTTAATTAATGTAAAGAATCTCGTTCTGCCTAATATATCGGAATTTGAAATACTCTAGTAAATTCCATTTGCTAATAAACTTTGTTCCTGAAAACAGTAAGAAAAGTTGATTTGACTTTCATATGTGCATGTATTGATCCATTTAAGCAATAAAACAAGTAAATATATGAATGATGATTATATTTTTAACTCTTTTACTTTTTTGGCTTCAATATCCCCTCTCACCAAAATTGCTTTTGTGTACGGATATCTCTTTAAGGAAAGGATTGAATCTTGGATAAATAAGGGTTCACCTTGGATATACGATTTTCAAATCCCGCTTGACTACTTGATAAAGAGACATCGTCCCATCGACGTTCTTACATCAAGGTTTCAAATTCCTGTCACAATAATAGCATGTTGGAAAAATGACGTTTTTACTTGAGATTAGGCTATAAAAATGATGGTGAAACTCTACTGCTAATTTGATACAATCAAGGCCTGATTTGTAGTGATAAGTATAAAAAATGGCGTCTTATCACCGCATTATGGACAAACCCTGAGATCAAAAGCGGGATTTGAAAATATTGGCGCATGTTTTAAAAAAGCAGATTTTTTTTTCTGTCGGCTCCTTCTTTTCTTCTTTTTCTCTACTCTTTAATTAATCTACCATCGCTCACATGAGCAAATACGATCTCGAATATACCGACAACATTTCAACACCAAGTACATCAAGCTCATATGGTTCTCAAGCACTTGTTGAAGAAGAAAGTGGATTGAAGCGGGAATTAAAGCCTCGTCACTTGGCAGTAAGTTATACAAGACAAAGAAGTGAATTATTTATGATATGTAAAGGCTCACTTTGTTATAATATAGATGATATCCATAGGTGGGACTATTGGTCAAGGATTGTTTTTATCTTCTGGGGCTAATCTTAGCAAAGCAGGTAAATATCGTAGGAGAAGAAGGAGGGTTGTGACGATGTATAAACTAATCTTATTTCATATATTTTTATGTAGGTCCTGCAGGTTTACTGATAGCTTACGCTATTATTGGAACAGTTGCATACTTTGTTGCTTTACAATTGGGTGAAATGAGCGCCTACATACCGGTAAGAAGAAGGAAAATGACGGATCAAACGCATAAAAGGAACTTGCTAACTGATACTTTATTATAGATTTCGGGATCGTAAGTTATCTCAGGGCGATCGACAAACAAAACCCTCACCTACTTCTCCTTGTCGACTGTAGATTCACCGTATACTGTCGGCGATTCGTCAACAAATCATTCGGAAATGCTATTGGTTACAACTATGTTTGTAAGTTGAAAATGAATGGATTTGGACCAGAAAGATAACGATCGTCATGTTACTTACCTTCATTACTTCTATTTATAGTTTGCTGGGCAATTATTGTAGCGGTTGAACTGACAGGTATATCATAACTGATTTGGGGGGGGGAGACATTTATATATACATCAATTTGACTAATGCGAAATAGCTATTCCTATGGTAATGA
This sequence comes from Chlamydoabsidia padenii, assembly GCA_025330725.1. Lineage (NCBI taxonomy): Eukaryota > Fungi > Mucoromycota > Mucoromycetes > Mucorales > Cunninghamellaceae > Chlamydoabsidia > Chlamydoabsidia padenii. Next base: position 1,008,967 of record JAIWND010000001.1, read on the forward strand.
AGTTTTGGACAAGTGCTGTACCTGATTGGGCATGTAAGTATAAACAAGAAGAATCAGCACCTTCCATGGAAATAACGGATCCCAACTAACATATATGTAATGATGTTTAAACTCTTTTCAGGGTCTGCCATCTTTTTAGTTATCATGCTTGTCATCAATCTATTTGGAGCAAAAGCTTGGGGTGAAGCTGAGTAAGTACAAAAAAGGTAACTGATCATCTTGAAAACGGATAATGACTAACATGATGATCTTTTTATATGATAGATATTGGTTTACTCTGGTAAGATATCAACAAGATCGATTGGTAATGGGTGCTGTCATATTGTGTAACTCAACATCGTCATCTGTAGATCAAAATCCTGGCGGTCCTTGCATTTGTTATTGTTGGTTGCTGTAAGCGCGGGATTTGAAATATTATTTAAAAAAAAGGGGGGGAATTCATCTCACACACTTTTTTGTTCTTCCTCCTTCAAATTGTTTAGTGACATCTGGCGGTGTACTAGGGTATGTATACAAACACAATCTACTGTTAAACTCAATTATTTTCATTACTCACTTTTTATTGTTCATGTACTCCTTTATAGTGGCGAAGTGTATGGTTTCAAGTACTGGTCAAATCCTGGTGCCTTCTCTAATGGCGTCCTTGGTGTAATCAACGCTTTGGTTTTGGCGGCTCTAACAATGACAGGTGTAGAAATTGTAGGCGTTACAGCTGGTGAATCCAAAAATCCCTCCAAAGCCATTCCTAATGCGGTACGAAATGTATTCTATCGAATTGTCTGCATTTATCTCTCAACAGGTAACAGAAATAGTCCTTTAACAAGATCTACTGGCCCCAACTCACCTGTCATACCATTTTTTATTCTGAACTAGTATTTGTAATGGGTATGGTGATTCCTTACAATGATCCTCATAACTTTGCTTCCGGACGGGACGTCAGTGTATCTCCTTTTACTTTGGTCTTCCAAGCAGCCAAGTTGGAATCAGCCGCCCATGTTGTCAATGCTGTTATTCTCACCACGGTAAGTATCCAATGAATCTTTAAAACACATGCATTGATGAGATTCTCACTATTATTGTTTGCTTTAGTTATTATCTTGCGGAAACAGTGGAATGTATGTTACAACAAGAACTTTACAAGCATTGGCGCAAGAAGGTATCGCACATAGGAAACTAGGTAGGACCAAACACACACACACACAAAGATACAATGAATATATCAGGCTAATTGTGTAAACTAACTCGTTGATTGAATAGCATATACCACCAAAAGCGGTGTGCCAATTTATGCTTTACTTTGTACCTGTGCGGTCTCTCTTGTGTGCTTCCTGACATCCTTTATCCCTGGTGAAGTACTCTTTTTGGTTTTGGCTGATTTGGGTGGAATTGCTGGTCTTGTAAGTCACAATTATAATCATTTAGTGTCCTTCCTTGTACTAACTTTCTTTTTCCTTTGCTTGTAGATCACATGGACAGGGATCGCTATTTCTCAGTATCGATTCCGAAAGGCTTTTCTTGCTCAAGGCCATCACTTATCCGAACTACCTTATGTCGCTCTTGGCTATCCATTCTCCAACTACTTTGTAGTCATTGCTTGTATTGTCATTATTATCATATCTGGATGGTCATATTTTGTACCTGCATCACCTCAAGGTCTTGTTGGCAGTTACGGGGTAGGTATTTGATACTACGAGGGACAAAGTATACTTCTCTTTGAATGTTAACTCTTTTTTTTCAGGGACCGATCATCTTCATTGGTGGCATGTTGATACATAAATTTTGGACCAAATCAAGATTGGTACCTGTAGAAGAAGCAGACGTTGTAACTGGTGCTAGAACAGAATGGAAAAATAGTAGTATAGATGATACTGAAACTAAATCAGGTATCTGGCATAGAATAGTCTCCATATTTACTTGATTATCCCCTTCACCCTCTCCTTTTAACTTTTTAATACCCAATAAAGCGCTTTATGTTATGTATATTATTGTATGTTGTGCAACTTCGATTGATAGTGATGATGATGATAATAATGGTATCGGTGGCGGTATTATGTAGCGATGACACGTGAACGGGGGATGAAAATGGCAACCATCACAATGCCTTGACCAATTCATTCTACCGAATGGCTGTGCACGCGCGGGGTTTGAAATCTACTTTTTTTTTTTTTTTATCCACAGGTTTTGGAATTATTGGTTCGATATCTTTCTTTCTCTCTTTTACACAATATTATTGATTGATCTTATATAAGTCGTCTTACTAATAGGAGCCATAATCTACTCCACCTCTGGTTTATACTTGCCATGTTGAACATTACCCCCTACATCGCAAAGGTAAATTGTCTATTTGCCACCCAACTCATGTTACTGATCCATCCTTGTCCCTTTAGTATGTCCGGTCTTTGCACGCTTGTCATGATAGGATTCCCATTCCGTACAGCCATACACAATTTGGAGTTGTACTCATGGTTGATGTCGTTGGTAAGTACTGAAACACATCAGGCGTCCTTGGCGGTATGCCAAATAGCAGTATAGCTCATATCTTACTCACCTCTTGTCTTTCTCTCTCTCTTTATCCATACCTAATAGGATTTAGTGCTGTAAGTGGTTTTAGTACTCTCACTTTGGTAAATTACAATGCCGATAACTGATACCTTCTTTTTTTTCATGTGTCCACTTATAGTTAACAACTTTGGCTACCGAAAAAGGTGAATCTGGTGCCGAGGCTATTGCTTTAGAAATTGGTGCCTACATGGGTGAAGTAAGTTTATAATACTAAATTCATGAAACCAGACTAACCCCCTCTTCCTCTTATTTTTACTTTATAGTGTATTGAAATTATCGAATCCTTCAATGGGGATGTCGTCAAGGTAAGACACATATATATATATATATATATATATATATAATTTTTATCGTTTTCATCAAACTAAATCATCCTCTCTCTCTATCACGCAGTTTTTAGGTGATGCCGTCTTGGTATGCTTCCAACCCGACTTTGCCGATATATCAATTGATCAAGCCGACGAAATTACCTCACGACACAAACATATACTAGTACGACGGGCGATGGAATGTGGGATACAACTATTGGCTCGACAATCGCACTATAGGGTATATTTGACAGCAGAAGAACGGTCTAAACACAGGTCATCGACAACAGGCGAAATCGACAGGCGAACAAGGAACATATTTGGTCAACGATTTCTTCTCTTTGACAGTGGGAGCAGCGATAGCGATAATCAACAATCAAACTCATCAACAAGCAGCATTCCTTTGGATTCTCTACAAAAACCTGATATCTTTGATTCCAACCAAGAATATTCCATGGCATTTGACATTTGGGACTGTATACCGTTTATCAAGAACCGCAGGCGACGAATGCATGATCGGCGGACAAGTGTCTCTAGTGATGGCTCGAGTGGAATCAACTCTATTGACTTGGAACTTCATATTGCTCTTTCCTGTGGTGACATCTCAAATATTGTCTTGGGTGATATGAATGACAACAAAGATGATACTATCAAAATCAACATAAATGGCAAAGACATCAACGATGATATCAACACCACTATTAATAACATTGATGCGAACGGATTCTTGAAGCAGCCACGATCTCGACCTTCTTCTCACAGTCAACATGAAGACGATGCATCACCACTTAACAATCGACTATCAATGACATCTTATATCAGCACGGATGGAAATGAACCTGATGAACAAGAACCTTTGCCTTATAATGGACGACTGGAATATGCGATATGTGGTCCTGCAGTGGAAGCATTGGAAGCAGCCCTCTCAATTGCCAAGGCCGGTGAAATGTGTATCACTCCTAATGCATTCGCTCTTATCAAACATCATCATCATATACCTTACTCGTACGAAAAGCGGAAACAATTTTACATCATGCGGGGTACCATCAGCCACAACACAGCACATCTCGGCGGACCAACATTGTCAAAGAAATCAGCAAAACGTCCTTATCAGCATCTGCACAATCCCATCTCCTCGGTTATTCGACCACCAATCAATACCGCACGGACCATCAACAACAACTATTATGACGATCGACCTCTTCTCAAACAACAAACTCAACAATCACCGATCGAGCCACTTGTTAACCGCACACGCAGTGGTGGTCCTATTATGTTTAACTCAGATGACGGCAGTAATACTAATCCGATCTATCTAAAGTACATCAACAGAAGTGCTCTTTGTCGACTACAACAGGGTGTCGATAACAGCTTCCCTGCTCAATTCCGCGATGTCACTATAATGTTTGTTAGTCTGGGAAAACTGAACCCTGCTAGTCCGGAGGGTTTACAAAAAGCTCAACAAGCCGCTAATCTCTGCATCAAAACACTGGTCAAATATGAAGGTAAATTTATTACAAGTTAGTAAAAAAATAAAAAAAGAAAAACCTAAATCAGCTGATTCTTATTGTTACATTTGTAATTTGTAGGTACTTTACAACAATTCGCTGTGGATGATAAAGGTAGGGATAGTGTCAAGAACAAATGATGTGAATTAACTTGGTATAGGGGCATTGTACTGTACATGCAAACTAATCTAAACTATCTTATCATTTCCATTCTAGGTGCAACATTATTGGGTGTCTTTGGTCTACCTCCTCTCTCTCATGAACGTGAAGCAATCTTCGCTGCCAAGGCTGCTATTGAACTTCGAGACGCCTATCTTCCTTTCCTCCCTGACTTCTCCATTGCTTTGTCTACTGGTACTATCTTCAACTCGGTCCTACCTCAAGGTTGTCCTTACCGGCGTGATCCTGCCATTGCTGGTGACACTATTATTTTGGCCGTACGTATGCTGAAGTTTGCTTTCGCCATCCGGAACATTGTGTGTGACTTTGCGACAAGACAACAAATCGGCGTGCTATGTGATTACGAAGACTATGGTGGAAACATGGTAAAGGGGAAGATCAAACCTATCATGATCTACGGTATCCGGAAATTCGGTGTGGGCAAGACGAAACGCATCTCTCTACAAGGTGGTGACAAAAACTCTGACTTTATTGGCTACAAACTGGAAATGGAACGGGCAAATCGATTCTTGGATGACTGGAGCGAAGGAAATGATCACCATATTTTGATTATATCTGGTCCATCTGGGGTGGGCAAAAGTTTCTTTTGTCATGCACTGAACAAGACAATGACATCCTATGGCTTTACTTGTTGGTAAGTATCAAAACGCCGCTTAAATTTGTAAACTGACGCCCAACTTTTTTTTCTTTTCCCAGCTGGTCTTCCTCAACTGAAGGTAAGAAAAAAAGATTGGTAAACGGCAAGATGGCATACTTTACTAACTAAATAATTATTTGTATCATCAAATATAGTGGAACGAAGTTCCAAATACTATCTGGTCAAGCATCTTCTACTATCTCTTTTTGATATTATCGACTCTGATAAAGTACCTCAAAATACAAAGAAACGAACATCACCATTCAATCATTATGGATCCACTAGCTCTCCTCAATTCGAATCATCACCATCATCTTCAGTATCTTCCCTTCCCTACTCTAACACTAATGTCACCAACAATCGGCTCCAACGACTAACAACATATTCTTCGATGACTCGGTCCTCTTATGGCGCCTTCAGCACTCAGAGCCCTGATGCAGCAAACGAAATCTTGGAATTGATTCTCCGATGTCTTCGAAAATGTGGGGAAGATGATGGCTTTCTACCTCTCTTTAAGGTAGTGTTTGGCTCTCTTGGTGGAACTGAAGAAAACAGGTACACGCGGCGTTTGGATGGTCGTGGTAGGGATATCTTACTGACTGGCGTGATCACTCGCATGGTCAAATACGTGTCTGAAAACATGCCATTAGTCCTCATATTGGATGATGTCCAATGTAAGTTGGAAAAGATGAAATGAAAACATATCCATTAATCAAGCTTTAACTCACTATTCTTTTATATTTAAATTCAGGGGCGGACTCTGCTTCCATTCGAATTTTACAATATATCCACACACATTGCCAACATGTTTTACTCCTACTGGCCTCAAGACCACTAAAAGATTATATTAATGTCTCAACTTTTATCAAGACCTTTTGTGAAACTGGTGTATCTGAAGAAATCGCTCTAAATGGCCTGGATTCTCATGATATTGTCGACATCATCTTGCAAATACTTCAAGCGGGTGTAACAAGAGTCAGTCCTGAAATCGTTCAGGTTATACAGGTAAGATATCAAAAACAACAACATGCATTGTCGGCTGATTGATTGAATCTTATTTTTGTTCTTCACTAGAAACGAACAGGTGGAAACCCTCTTTATGTAAAGTAAGTACAACAGAAACGTGGTAGAATGGGTTGTGGCTATGAAGGCGTGCTAATTCTTCTCTTTCATAGAAATATGGCCATTGTCCTTAAAGACTTCAACCATGTCACTGTACTTGAAGGTGAACTAGTACCAAGCAGCAACCGATTCGACCCTGAAGACTTGTTACAAAACCTGGACTATAAACGTATCATCAAAATGCAATTCGACAAATTAAATCCAGATTTCCAAAACTTCTTGGTTGTAAGTAAAGCTAATTATTTTGGAAGAAACAAAGACACTAAATAGAACTTTTTATATATATATCTCGATATAGATCGCCAGTTGTCTGGATCAGTATTTTACCATCTATGAAGTTGAAGCAATGATCACTGGCACCAATTTGATCTTTCAAGACAACGATCCTCACAAAATCCGGGAAGTCATCGAAAAATATGACGTCTATCACTTTCTACATCAGGTTGACAGTAACGATGGTGACAACAGGTACAGTGACAGCAATGGCAGTGATAACAGCAACAACGTCAACGGAAATAACAAGAACATTACGAACAACACAATGGTGAATCCTGATGAAATGTACGCCTTTGCTCATATCACTATTCCCAAAAGCATATACGACATGGTCTCTTACGAAACTCGGATCGCCTTACATCGACTTTTGGCCATATACTACGAAGGTCAGCTCACCAAAGAAAACTATCCTGAACTACTTGGCAAGGTAGCACGGCATTATCTACAGACAGACAACATGGAAAAGCAACTATATTACTTGGAAGCATTGGCTGATCTCAACATCCGGTCCTATCTATTACCTGAAGCAACTAGCAACTTGGAAAGCATGGTCAAGATCCTTAACGAAAACCCCAACATTGCATATCGATTCGGCAGGATTCACCAAAGTGATATATATCGGCGACTTGGTGTATGCTTCACAATGCGAACGCAACTCAGTATGGGTGAACGGTATCTCCTGATGGCTTTGAAATGTCTTGGTGAAAGTTGGCCAAAAACGGCACCCAAATTCTTGTACAAATTCTGGAAACAACGATTTGTGCAGTATCGGAACCGGCGGTGGCGATTGGTCTGGGAATTCAACAATGACAACAAGAAGCAAACGGGACATCGGGTGGTGGAAATCATGGTACAACTCTCCAACATATACTTTTATACTGGGAAAGGGCGTGCTTTTGTTTACACTTGTCTGGTTGGTTTGAACGCTTGCGAACGACTAGGTGAGGTGGGACCGAACTACACTCTCTTTTTGGCACGAACTTCTCTTTTGTGCTGGCTGAACGACCAAAAGGAACACAGTATCTTTTACATCACCAAAGCTTTACGACACATGGATGAAAAAAACGATGCGGGGGCACTGACGATCTGCGCGATGTTATGCTTTGCAGCTGGTCGATTCAAGGTAGCTACCGAACTCAGTACAAGATCGATTGATGCTGTAAAGACACTCGGGGTGGTAACGGATTGTCAAGCTTTTTATCGATCGGTGGGCTTGGTGATTACAATGATGATCTTCGAAGGGACCTTGGATCAATCGTCGGATGGCGCGGCATTATTGAAACAAATGGCTGATACTGCTCATAGTAATGGCGACTATGAGGCTGAAATATGGCTTGGTGTTTATCATGTTGCCAATGCAATAGTGGTGGATCGACTTGTCGAATGCGAACCTTTTGTGGTCTTACTGGAGCACCATCTAAAACAGGCTGTCGATTACAACAGGATAGCGATACATGGAACACTGTTATGCTACTATTCTAGATGTCAAAAGTATGATATGTCTAGACGCCACATGCGACATTTGGTGTCTATACTTCCATCATTGACTGTCACTCGTAAGTTATAAGAAGAAAAGAAGATCATTTACTGAATGACTAACCCTTCATTCTCATTTTATAGCCAACATATTCCCGGTCTTTGGACTTATCTTTGCTACTATGGGTTTGTATTGCATGGTCGACGATGAACAAGTAGCTTTGGTGACAACAACGGATACAAAGGACTATGATGAATTTATTCTCGGCATCGCAAGGCTCAATCATGCTTTCCAACAAGTCAAGTTTTGGGAATTCACTCAACCTTGTCTTTATCTTGCCCGGGCTCTACCTTACATCAGCACTGGTCGAACTGTAGAAGGATATATGGTATGTCATTGAAAGGAAAAAAAAAAAAAAAAAAAAAAAAAAAAAAAAAAAAAAAAAGTAATGTTAACACTTGCTTGCTTTTAATTTCTCTAGGTCCTCCGTCATGGTATATACGAAATGCACTTTATTCATGAAATACGATTCCTCAAGGCATACTACTGGGCTTGTATGGGAAAATACGCGTTCACACCAAGGGATCGAATTGACTGGACAGACCGGGCAAAGGCGGATTTTATCAAACTCGGTATTCCAACACTTAGTTACATCAACCCAGACCCTTCCAACACTTATACAAATGGAACCCCAACCGTAGAATAGTTAGTTATACCACCATTACCCCCTTCCCTTGTAGTTTATTTTACTTCCTTAGCATACAAACATCACCCATTTTATACATTTTACTTTACTTTTTTATCCTTTTTGTTTTACCTCACGATAACTTGACTGGCTCAAGGGAAAGTGTGAATCATACCATTTACCAATAATAAAACATGTGACCCAATTGTGTCTTTTAGTACACCTTCGTTATATATTGCATTTGTCCCTCCCTTAAGCTGTTTTCTATTTCTCTACCATATTGTCTCTCCTCTATTTGGAAATATTGATCCTCTCGATAATTAGCGTGGCACAGAAAATGATTACTGTGAATCCCATTCTGTCATTATGATCAATTTTATTGTGTATTCAGTGTTTTTCGGGATTATAATCTGATCTTTCATTCATGATTGGCGCTGTTTGTCTCGTGAAAGTGATATCTGTGGCATCACGGCTTTTTGGACAAGTATCAGGGTTTGTTGTATCCAAATGGGGTGAACTGTGATGTCCATTCGAACTAGACCCCGACGCATTGCTTGGTTCAACTGATCCTGGTACTAGTTTTGGTACTATCGATGGTAGTTTATTTTCGTTGGGATGATCAGACATTTTACTTTGAACATCATAAGATGGTTGACATCATACCGAGGGCTTTATATGAGATTTGCATAATGCGGGATTTGAAAAAATCCTCGGTGACTTGAAAGACAAGGGGTTTCAATTTTTCGGCCAGTTTTTTTTTTTCCTCTCCTCTTCATTGACTCTTTTTAAAATGATCTCAAGTCGAATGGTCCCTGTCCTATTTGCCATTGGTGTTGGTGTTGGTACTGGTGTATATGTCTTTCAGCCACTATTGAAGGAATATGAAGCGTAAGCTAATCTTTGAGTTTAGGTCATTCTGACTTATCTAACTATTTACTAATTAAAGGGATACTAAAGGCACCTGGATCTTACCTGAAGACGAAGCACGATTGAAAGCTTTGGCAGCCAAAAGAAATCAAGAAGACCCTACAAAAGCAACAGCATCAACAACACACGAAAAGCATCTTCCTGTCCCCAAATAATGACTTTTATGGTGTCCCGTCCTCCTTACTTCAGTCCTCTTGTGTAAACTAGTCCTTTGTAATCTGCATTCCCCTTTTATTCCATATACTACTGGTATTCTTATTTAGATCTTGGCTAGTGTAATTGTACCTTTTACTTGTCAAATAAACCAACTCTGTCATTAAACACTTTGCCTAATTTCAAGGTCCTCCAGCCACAGTTAATTTTTACTTGATGTGATTTTTTTTTTCTTTTTTTTTTTTTTTTGTCTCTTTTCTCTCTCTCTCTCTTTTATTTAACTTGGCATAATCATGTCCAAACCACAACCAGTTGCCGTCGAAACACCAAAGGAAAACGAAATTGATTATGAACAAAGTCATGTACACGATGTCTATGAAGTAATCGCCACCCATTTTAGTGATACTCGTTACAAGGTAACTAGATACACATACTTTATGTCATTCACCCACTTTTTTTTTTTTTTTTTTTTTTTTTTTTTTTTTTTTTTTTTTTTTTTTTTTTTTTTTTTTGTGTGTGTGTGTGTGTTCCCTTTTAATCAATTAGCCTTGGCCTGTAGTTGAAAACTTTCTCTTTGGTTTACCAACTGGTAGTCTTGGAGCTGATGTCGGCTGTGGGAATGGCAAGTATATTGGTGTCAACCCGAACATCTTCATATCTGGATCTGACAGGTAAGTAACCAGCATTGTCTATATTATCAAAGTTATACTAATACTAATAACACATACTCTCTCTCTTTTAATTACAGGAGTACCAACCTCATATCAATCGTACGTGATCGTGGACTAGAAGGCATAGTGGCAGACGGCATGCTATTGCCCTACCGAACCAATGCTTTTGTAAGTATCCCGCCTGTGTACCAAGATTCGTCGAGGAGGTGTACCTGGTCAAAATGAAGCAACTAATTGCATAAATCACTCACTCTTTTTTTTTTATTTTTTTTTTTGGTTTGTGTATGTGGTACAATAGGATTTTGCGATCTCCATTGCTGTGATCCATCACTTCTCGACACCTGAACGAAGACTAGCCGCAATTGAAGTAATAATCAGGTGTTGTACCAACTGCAAAATACCGTATCATTAATCTTTTTTTTTTTTGTTAAACCAGGAACTACTACGCATCGTAAGACCCGGTGGCAAGGTGTTGGTATTCGTCTGGGCACTCGAACAAACGAAATTCAGCAAACGAAATTTCCAACCTGGAGAACAAGACGTTTTTGTCCCATGGATGCTTGCAAAGAAAAAGGATGAACAGGATGATGGTACAGCTAATAAAGTATACAATAGGTAGGTATCATTAAGGAAGAGGGTAGAGAAAGGTTGGGTACGCTTTACTAATCAACTCTTTTTTCCACTAGGTATTATCATCTATTCAAAAAAGGGGAATTGGACAATCTCTTCCGGCAAATTGAAGGTGTAGAAATAGAAACTAGTGGATACGATAGGGACAATCATTATGTTATTGCTACTAGATTATAACCATACCACTCACTATAACATCATTGGTCGCCGCTGGGTTGCCCTCGCCTCCACCATTTTATAACAATCAACCTATAATGCGTTAACTAGATACTGTAACACTTTGGTACTGAATCAGACTTTTATTACTTATATTAATAAACTATGTGTAGTAGGGGGGGGGTGATTGTTTGTACACAATAAGCATGTAGTCTGTTTAAATGATGCCATCTGTGATGGTACTCGGGAATTGAAAATATAAAAGCCAAAAATGCATGATTAACACCAAAAGAATGTTGTTCTGGTTTTTTATTCTTAGTGGGATTCTAATTAACAAAGAAATCTGAGCGCTTGGATCTCCAAGTAAAGTTGGATACGTACCCACTTCAATCATACAATCTGGTAATAATACCCCTACAAAATGTGGGGAACGGAAAATTAAATGTGGGGCGACGGCGGCATTTCAAAATGTTTTATCTTTCTTCATGTTGGTTTTCAAGATGAGAGCTCAAGCATCAATCCACATCCATCTTCATCTTTGCCCTGAATGGCACAAAAGAGTGATTGGCTTCTTAAGTGAGTTTTTTGTGCTTGCAATTTGAGATGATCGCAGGCGTTTTAATCATGAGCATCGGTTGGTAATTGAGTGAGTGGTAGACTTTGCAAATCTGACTAGAAATGACGGGATTTGAATTGTGTTTGGCGCACTGTTTGAGGCGAAAAAATTAGGGACCACGGATGTTAATAGTTGGTAGACAAGGCGACTTTGCTTATTGATATTAGTGGACAATTGTTCGACAGTTATAGGAGCAATCACTTTGGTTGGTGTTTAAAATATGATCTTACTGGATTAGTTTTATCGAAGGATTTGAAATCTTAACTGATAAAAATCCCATACAGGATCAAACTTATTTCAAAATCCGCTTACTCTCGCCTGGAATCTTAAGAGAGCTCTACTGGCTTAATGAACAAGTGATGCTAATGTCAAAAGTGATCATGTGCATTCTTTAGTCTATTTCCAACAAACTTTATATAATAGCCAATGTAGGAAGTCGTCTGTATTGAGCTATACAGCCTCCATTGAGACAATAGAGCTCTCTCAAGATTCCAGGCGAGAGTAAGCGGGTTTTGAAATAAGTTTGATCCTGTATGGGATTTTTATTCTGCAACTTTTTTTTCACAAAAGTCAGGTTAAAACGATCTTGAGGCTAGACTGCTCCATACAACAGCCTCATGATTGTTTTAATACGACTTTTTGTAATTAAAAAAAAAAAAAAAAAAAAAGGATGTAGGATAAAGGTCTAATGTGGTTTCAAGGTCTATCCTGCATAAGGGGATTTCCGTCTTGTTATCACAGCGATTGACTTCCATATTTAATAGTGCTTGTGGCAATCGTTCACATATTTTCGTTAATAATGGCCGTATGTCTTAACCATGTTTTTTTTTGTCATTTCTTAAAGAGATTTCATTTGAATGACCCCTTTTGATTGGACCAACAGATACAATAGCTAAAATGATTAGATATTGCATTCAAGTTAAAGCTTTACTTTATTTCAATGTATTCAAGAGAAGCAAGGAAGAATAATATATGATAAATAAAAAGAAGGTGGTTGATGGGGGCGTGTAATGATTTTATAGACAACTATGTTGGTTGTGTAAAAAGATAATAGTAATACGAAGTAATAAAATGAATCGGGGAGAAGATAGCTATTCTAACGGCGTCTTGACCTGGATCCTGCAGTGGAAGTCTTGGTCTTTGTGGTTTTTTTGCGCTATGATAAAAAAAAATGAATGAAGAGTCACCATTAGTGTCCATACCTAACTGTTGTTGTTTTATGTTCTTACCTTGGTTTGGTCTACTTCATCATCCTCTTCGTCGTCGTCGTCGTCGTCCAATCCGTTTTGTTCCTTTTGAATTAACCCAATAAGAGTGGCGCACCGTCGCTTAATTTCGTCAGAGGTGCGGGACTTGAGGAACCAATCGAATCGGAATAAAGGTGTCTTCTTGATTTCTTGACGGATCAGATCATACACATTGTCAGAGCCATAACCATATTTCTCCAGCATGATTACCAAGAATCGATCTTCTTCTTCAGTGTAATGTTTGCCCTTGGTAGGCTGTGTGTAGTTGATTTTCATTTGTTGCAGAGGGACGCGGTGGCGAGTTACTTTTTGTGTCAGTTGCTGTTGGATTTCCGCTTGCTTTTCCATTTCGCTTTCACCCTTTTCGATCTTGGCGATTTGGCGTTCGTAGTCGGCAATTTCCTTGTATCTTGACCAAAAGACTTTGCTGTATTTCTTGACTTCGTCTAGTGTCTTGCCTTCCATTTCAGATGCGATGCCTTCTAAATCGCGTCTGCGGTAGAGAAAAGATAGTTATTATGTGAGCCAATTGAGGATTAGTTTTAGTTTTCAAGGGACGACCTACCTTCCGTATTTTGTGCAGGCATTGATAAAAGCATAAAAGTCTTTTTTAGCCCAGGTTGAGAAGCCCTACATAAAGATAAAAATAAAAGTCAGTGAGCCACAGTTAACACATTACGTTTTGAATAGAATGGCATCAGGGAATGGGATGCTTACCTTTTCAAACAGGCGTTTACGTTCTTCCTCTTCTTTCTCCGTCAATGGTTCAGCTATAGTAAAGTAAAAGAGGAAGTCAAGTCAGCATATTATCATTATTGTTCTGTGGTCATGTTTTTACCTTCATCTATACTCCGTTGTTCTTCTTCACGTTGTTTCTCCAGATCGGCGTTTTCATCAGCATCCGAAGTTTCAGTAATAGGTGGGACCTTGTAGCCAAGTTGTTTCTATATTGTGTAAAAGAGGTAAAAGGTTAGGGTGTGACATTAATTTTATAACAAGAGCGCAACTTACTCTATAGTATAGCGTATCTCGCTTGTTGAGGTCATGGATTCGAGGAGGAAAGAATTGGAAATCTTCACTATAATGCAAAAAAAAAGGGGGGTGAGTATCATAATCAGTTGACCACCAATCCAGTACTTACGTATTATATCGTTTTGATCGAGGAGGTTTCGTTGATGTTGCAGCCTTGTGACGAGTGTTTAATGCTTCTTTATAATAGTCATCCACAGCATAATTGACTTTTCGTTCACGTTTAGTGGGACCCAACCAGGAGAGACCGATGCTATCTGCTTTGCGCTACATGGACATAAAAAATGAATCAGTTTGAGATGAGTTTGTTTTATCCTTATTACACTAATCATCTTCTTTTGCTTACCTTGTTGCTCCAGTCTTCACCGTCCCATTTGTAGGCACTTTCCGAAGAGAAGTTCTTCAAGTCGTCGATGTTGTAGTTAGAATATTTCTTGTTAAGCTCGGCAGTTTTTTCTTCCCCCTTGCGCAGAATGGCATCAATATCAGCATCCGCCGCCATCTTGTCAGTTTCCTCCGCGTTGTTCAGGATCGTTTCTGCACCATGTTGAATCATCGACAATAGATCGTCCTTGGAATTTCCTATTGTATCATACATTTTCATTCATGTCAGTGCCACTTATCCGTCTAGTTTCAATCTTTTACGACATACCTTTAGCTTGAGGTAAACGTCCTTGTTGAATAACAATTTGATCAAGTCGAAGCTTTTGAGCGGCACGTTCCAACACCTTTTCTTCAATAGCATTCTATCAACAAGAGTAAAAAAAAAGAAAAAGAAAAGTATAGCGAGTGAGTTTTGTTATGCCTAGTTGATTATGTTTCACCCATTCATTTACTTACCTCCGTCACAAATCGGAATACCTTGACTTGTTTCGTTTGCCCAATACGATGCGCCCGATCCATAGCTTGAAGATCAACCTGAGGGTTCCTATAATAGTATTAAAAGAGAATTCAATCCCGTTGAGAATCTGATCATACCAATCCATCCCCCATTTTGGTTGATCCTACCAATCACTATCAAATAACACCACAATATCAGCCGTCGTTAAATTGATACCGAGACCACCAGCACGAGTTGTCAGCAAAAATAGGAATTTTTCACTATTGGGTTTGTTGTACTCGTCGATAGCATCCACCCGATCTTCTTGACTAGTTTGACCATCAATTCGACAATACTTGTAGTTTTTCCACCAGCAGTAATCTTCCAAGATATCCAATACCCGACTCATTTGACTAAACAAGAGGACGCGAGAGCCTTGTGATTTGAGTCGTGTGAGCAATTTATCCAAGACTTCCATCTTTCCTGCATTGTCGACAAGATGTTGATCCGTGGTGTAAGGAGGTCCAGGTTCGGCGCCATCAAAGAGGTAAGGATGGTTACAGCATTTGCGCAATTGCATGACAATGTTCAACAATCTTGTTTTGCCTTCCTTCTTGCCACCAGCATTAAGACCTATGAATGAGACATAAAAATAAAAAGACCTGTTAGTCATCGTATGCACTTTTTATAGTTAAAAATAATAAAGGACTTACCATTGACAGCATCGATATCTTTTTCCAGAATCTTTTGGTACCATTGACGCTGCATAGGTGACATGCGGACATACACATTAATTTCCTTCTTGGGCAACAATGATTTTTCCACATCAGATTTGATACGACGCAATAAAAAGGGGCGCAATACCTATCATCATCAAATAAACGTATACATGTTAGTCTTTGGCATAACACAATCAAACTTCTTTTATGTATTCTTACCTTGTGAAGTTGATCCATCACCTTCTTTTGATCACCACCTTGGCTTTGGAACCATTCGTCAAAGACATCTGCAGAGCTAAAGACATCAGGCAGCAAAAAGTTTAAAAGAGCCTGCATATATACAAATGAGATTAGTTAAATTGTTACATGTATTATATACCATCTTTTTACCCAAAGTTCGTGAAGGTTGTTTTGGAGAGGAGTACCAGTAATCAGCATACGACCACGGCTTTCAAAGACACGGACAATTTGAGAGAGCATAGAGTTTTCATTCTTGATACGATGAGCTTCGTCAATAATGATATATTGCCAATGGATTTTCTTGAAGGACGACTTTTCGGATAAACAGACTTCGTAGGAGGTGATACAGATTTCAAAGTTCATAGGGTTAATGCGATCTCTGATTAGGTTTGCCTAATAATCAAAATGTCAGTAAAAGAGTACACAATAAATGACATTTTAGCACTTACCCGTTCTTCCTTGTTTCCGTGGAAAACAAAGGCATCAAAGTCAGGTACCCATTTTGCGAATTCGTTTTTCCAATTGTGTAACGTAGATTTGGGTACAACCACCAAGTGAGGTCCAGCAACACCACGGATATGCTTCAAATAACCCAGGAAGGAGATCGTTTGCAATGTTTTACCAAGACCCATTTCATCCGCCAAAATACCATTGATGCCATTTTCAAAGAGAGAGATCATCCAGTTAAGACCTTGTACTTGATAGTCGCGTAACTTGCCACCCGTCACATCTAAAAGAAGAAGAATAACATTTATCAGTAAAGTATAGATCGCTTTGGTCGTAATCAGGTGGGTGACTTACATGCAGGCGATTCAGTAAAGACAGTCATTGGTTCGGTGTTAATGTCATCCTTGAGTAGTTCTTCGTCTTCTTCTTTTTCAGTTTTACGGCGGCGTTTAGAGCTGTAAACAGAAAAAAAAAAAAAAAAAAAAAAAAAAAGGGTTTATCAATCAATTATGAGGTCTATTTGTTGTATTCTTGTGCATTACCCATCTCCAGTCTTCGAGAGTCTCTTTTCCTCTAAAACAGTGGCCATGGCGTCGTCCTTTTCAGTCTTGAGATCCAAAAAGTGTGCAAAGAGGTCGGTTTGACCTAACAAGTATCGATATCGCTTTAATCGTCGTTCGTACTATGTAAGATATTAAAAACAGTATTTAGATGAGAAGTGGAAGACCATGTAAAGATGTCATATTTATTTACAAGAGATGGTTCATTGTAAGGCACTTTGGGGGTGACTTGACCAGAGGAGTTGCCTTTCGTGATAGAATCAATATCCTAATATACAAACACAATTGAGGGTTAGATCAATTATATAACGAAATAGATCTTGTTGGATCCAATTTACCGAATCTGTCGTGGGAGAAGGTGCCCCTTCATCAGTGGCAGCCAAGGTATTGATGGGAGTATCCTATTGGAATAAAAATATAGAGCGTGTAAGTATATCTATAATCTTAAGTTATTATTGACAGTTTTGAGCAACTTACCAAAGCCATAGGTTCGCGAACCTCACTTGTTTCTTCCGGTGTCTATATAGCAAGAGATTCATTGGGTTTGATTTATAGAAACAAGACGGTTTGTATAAAAAGATTTACCGACATTAAAGAGCAGTGGTAGTTAGTATTAAAGGTTGTTTTGTCTTTTATATGCTTTTTATCATTCTTACCTGAGACATGATTGAGAGTGGAAAAGAGAAGGAAAGAAAATAAAAAACACAAAAATTTGTAGGCGCGCCATTTCTTTCGAATCGGAGTTGATGTCTTTTTTTTTTTTTTTTTTTTTTTTGGGAGGTTTCTGTGTGTGTGATGACTGTCGAACCCATTCCTATCAACTTCAATACACCTTACCCTTTTCTTAGATAATGTGGAGTGAATAGTTTCAACCCAGAGCTACATATTTCATAATCAAGGCAAAACGAAAGAAAAGTAAATGAATATCATGCAAATAATGCCGTTGTCAACCGCTTGTCTCATCATTAAAGGAGTGGTAACAGGAGTGGGACTCGAACTTGATTCGGAACTATAGCGCAAAGTCAACCAAGGTGATGATAATCAATGCTTGAGAAAGGAGATGCCATCACATTGTGCCAGCGGAAAGCGGGATTTAAAACGTTTTACCTTTTATATCCCGCCACTCAACTGATAATGGCCAATCATGTTCAAGCCTCTCCAATCTTCTTGGCAATTATATCTTCTCCATATGAAAATATACCATTTGTGTTAATCAGATCCTTTGGTTGCTTCCACGATCATCATCAGAACAAATCATTAAAGCGGGGTTGCAATTACTTTCAAGAAGTTTGATCATGAGCATTTTTGCATGATCTCAAATGAACCCTGTCTAGTCTAATGTAACTGGAAAAGATAATCATCAAATATGTCCAACATTTATAATGAAAACTTTGTACCTTCGCGTTGTATCATGTAGGGAGCTGCTTGTGAGATACTTGTCCATGATTTATGTGAGATTTTGGCTTTGGCGGGATTTGAAATATTCTTTTTAAAAAAATCTCCAAGGAAAATACTTTTCTTTTCTTTCTTCCCGCTAACAATCTACTCGTCATGGCTTTAAAACAACATGGATGGAAATTCTCCTTTACAATATGCTCCACTTGACAATTGCAAAGAAACCCTGAAACGGTAATGAACATTAAACAAAAGCTACAACAAAAACACCAGTGGTATTGTTTCTGATTACTAACAACTACTTTTCTTTTACAATAGAACCATCCTCTTATATTTTGGTGACATTATTAGCAAATGTAGATGTATTGACAGTAGCTTCCAGTTAACAGATGTGTAATTAGTACGACGGTAATAGCTACAACATACTCAACTGGTGGGTAGAACTTGCATAAATCTGCCGTAAAGAGGGGGACTGCTGGATAATGATATTATTCTTTTGGAGGTATGAATTAATACCTACACAGGTAAGTAATAAGGTGGTGATTTAGATAAAGAAAAAAAGGATGGTGGACATGTCTCATTATTGGTTGGTTTGACTTACTTTACCTCTCTTTGCTTCAAGTAGGTAACACATCTTCCAAGAACCTTGTCTGATCATGGAATGGCTCTTATTCGGCATCAACACTTTTGGTAATACCTCACACAACTTGATATTACATGGGTTTACTTACAGAAGCATTATCGCTACTGCTCTTCCGGACAAGTGGATTAAACTGTAAACATTGGATGGACACATTAATCAATCTGTACTTGGCGACCTAGACCTTACTATCGACGAATGGATCTATTCGGCATATAAATTGGCTCGGGTGCATGGTACATTGATGGAATTGGTTGATGCATTGTGGTAACTTGGCTCTCGTAGTATAGAATTACTCCCCATTAGATAGTTTGATGCCTATTGTTATATCTTGATGCATTTATTGTTATGATACGGTGTTTGGGAAGCCTCATGCGTCTCATCATCGACCAAAAATAAAACGCTTTATCTAAAAATATGACCCTAGCTTCTCTTTGTTTATTCCTTGTTTTAATAAAACAGCCAACTATTAATATACATCATCTATTTGCCTCTTTTAGTGAAATTATTCAGATCCCAAAGCCTAGGTCATGGTATGATTTCGCCTTTCGCCGTTTAAAAATAATGATTCTTTTATGGAAATAGGAACAACCAGGCTATTTTGAGCTACCAGTTGTTTGTTTATGAATAAGCCCAGGCGGTTGGAACTAAGCAGGTGATTCCCGTTCAGATATAAAAGACACAAAAAATAGAATGGGAAAGGACATCAACTCATTAATATAACTTTGAACAATCATGCAATACTCTTTTGTCTCAATCCTGGCTTTGATTCTTCTTCTTGCTTTCTCCGACTCTCTGGCGCTTCCTTTGGGACGCCGTGGCGGGATTTCAATTACATTGGAATCGGATCAAGCTTTTTGTTCTTTCCTCCCACCACATCCTGGTAACGATGTGGGTGCCACCGAAGAAAACGGAATCCCATTCTGTACCAACACCAGTCTTGGCGGCCAGGTGTTTCCCAACGGATTTGTCCAATCAGCTCATTTTGTCAAAGAAGACGACTACGTTCAAGTCACCGGGCGCATGAATCCCGATGCTTACCAGCTGAGCCATTCTGATGGTGGCGGTCAATATGATAACAGTAAGTCCAGTTCGGGATCATCATGCAAAGATCGACTTACACTTTTTTTTTGCAGGGGATATCAACGGTGTTACATGTAATGGTTATAAGTATTGGGTTAATATGCTCGAGCCTGATAATGGCCAGTACTGTATCAGATGCTGCAAATCTCAATCTAGCTGCAATTTGGGTCAGAGTAAGTAAACTGAGAGAGCGGGATTTGAATCTCCTAACTTTTTTTTTTTTTTTTTGTAGGTGAATTCGGCTGTCAAACAATCATCCCTGGTGACTATAACTAAAAGTGAAACATGTATTTATTGAATGACATATCACTTGCTGTATAATGCTCTACTTTTTTTTTCAAGCTTTATGTATTCTATTCTAATTGTATTACATGTGTATTCTTAAATAAACTCATGATTACCCATTCGATTGCATCAAAGAACCGTTAGCATACATAGTACCAGGAGAAAATAATAAATTACCGGTTAGATAGGAGAAATGCGATGCTCTTGTGGTATAATTTAGGGCCGAGCTATTTGTATGTCTGCAGGGGAATGGTAAAGCACAATCTTCCTTCTGTTAAATTTCACATTCCGACATTCATGCGTGGGATTTTTGTTTAAACGCCGACTTTTTTTTTTGACTTCGATCCAAACTTTTTTCTCATTTTCATTATCGTAGTGATTTGCATAAAGCATATATAACAAATACTAAACTGGGGAAAATCAGGGGTAAAGGGATTGAATTATTCGCTTGATTTTCTTTTTCTCAACTTTCTTGTGGGGAGAAGAGAGGGGGAGAAGTGATGATAATTCTTTTCTACACTTACCCCACATTTTCTGACAGGTTTGACAGTTAGATTTAACATTGGTATAAAAAGTATTCAGTTGAGTTCATGGGCTGTACAACAGGTACCTGACCTACCTGTTTGCCCACATTACTGTGTAACATTTAATAAACTTATCTCTGTCTATCAAGGGAACTTTAATGAAGTGCATACATTATGGTATATCAACCAGGGGGGATTGTTTATTCCACACATACATAATATAAAAAAAAAAAGTCTAGGTCATGATAGCAGTGGGATGGTATTGTAAAGTTTGTTGTTGTTGTCTCCATTTTCTTTGTTTTAACATCATAGAGCCATAGTTGTCGTAGTATCTCCGTAATTCAGTCACCGTCAGGGCACTCCAGCAGATATCTTCATCCAAATCAAAAAGGTGAAGTGGGTGAATGAGACCTTTATAGTTAGCCCATCGATCTTGATCAAAAGAGTCGAGATAGGGTACAGACGAAGGCATGCCTGTGGCTGTAGGTGTCGGGGGCATCGAGCTGTCATCGCTGCTGCTACTGGTTCGACCACTAAGGGTGGCGGAGTTTCCGAGTGTATAACCATATCCTTGCCATAATATCAACACATCTTCCTTACCAGGCTCAATCGTCACTGTGTTATCATACTCGAGGATCCGTTTTGGCCCACTTGTTTTCCGCACTGGCTCTTCCTTTTTCTTTTCCTCCATCAATATCATTGGATCGGCTACATTGGGCGTTACTAGAACAGGCACCAGGTGACTTTTCTTGTTTTCGTCGGAAGAGGATGGATTGGCATACATGATGACAGAAAGTGATCGACGGATGGTTTTTTTGATATGCTGTGTATGTGATTTCTTGGGTAACTCCTCTTGGAAGGATTGACGAGGGGCTTGAGAAGCAGCCGAGGGTATGAGTGGTGGTGATGTTGGTGATGGTTTGATATACATGCTTTGAGTCTTTTCAAGTCGTCTTCTTGAGGGTGCCTCGGTTGTAGAAGGATTGGATTGGAATGACCGGGTGAAACTGGCCAATGAGAATCGTTTGGCTGGCTTGGTTGATGTTGACATGGCAAAAGTGATTCTGTTTCATAAGACAACACAGGAAAAGAGGAAAAGAAAAAGAAGGAGAGATGATTGATGAATAAATAATAGAGTGGACCTCGTGGTCAGTTGCGGAAAAAGTGACAGGAAAGGAGGAGGTACATGCAAACTTTGTGGAACAATCTCATATTTTTCAACTCCCGCTCTGCATATTCACAACCCGCTTTTAATATTCAGATTCCATTATGTGCGGATGTTTGAGCGGGCTTTGAAAAGCTCATTGTTATTCGATCGACATTTAATTTTTTTGTCATGTCTTTCTTTCCCACACCATTAATTCACACTTCCCTCCATCATCACTCCCTCTTTATATATACCCTCTGATGTCTCTTTAATCTCTTTACTATTTACTCTCGTAATATCTATACCACCATCCCTATTTCCTTTTTTGTGTGACTCTGCTATTCTCTAGTCTCTATACCATTGGCAGATCACAAGTGAAAAGAAATCAAGATCTATACTCTTTTTGTCACCTATACCAAGACTGCCTTGACCCCCTTACTGTCCATATACCCATGTCCTTGGAAGTAAGGCACTTTGGCGGTGAATCTTTTGAACTGGGCCAACGTCTGCTTACCAATTGATTACAAAGGACGAAATTGGGTAAGTTCTTCAATACACCACAGTGATATCATACGTTTATGATTCATATCACTGACTTTTTTTTTTTTTTTTTTTTTTTTGTCTAGCAGATACTCTATCTTTTTTTCCCTTGTACCATCCATCCGGGTGGTGGGGCGGGTGGTCGATACCCCGTGATCCAACGAAATGCATCCCATCCTTCAAATATACCAGCTCACGGAAGGAAGGGGTCTGCTATCATCGACAAACAGACGGTAGGAATTGTATGCCATATTATGCCTAACCTGGTGTATATAGTCTTTTCATTTGAATCTGTCTGGGTGGATTACGTATTAGTGATAGCTATTTAATGCCACTTGATTAATAAAAACTCCACTTTATACCATATTCTTGACCTTTGTGGTGATGTATTAACTAAAATCCCGACATGGGGTTGATTATAAAATAGGCGTGACTCCAATTCTGGCTCTTCTTCTTCCTCTTCGTTTTTGTGATTTAACAAACTTGACACCCTCGCCATGAATACAGATCCAACTCCTCCTCCACAACACTGTCTATCTAATGTACGTATCAACAAGGACATCAACATCGATCATAATGCTGCTCTCAAGAAACTAGGTCGCTACCGGCAATCCTTCGCAAATCAACAAAAGTTCTGGGTCGAGGTCAGCTTACTTGATCGACTCAACTACAAAGGCAAGAATCAACATCGTCACTTCCATCGATTCAAACGGTCTTGTGAAGTAAGGTATTGTTTGTTTTCATTCTCTTGAACTAAATTCTTCTTTTTTTTTAATGGAAACATAGGCACGGCGGTTGATCAGACGTTTCCAAAGACTAGGGATCGACAACGTCTTTAGTCACTTTTATACACTCTTTTGGAACGAAGCCGCTCTCGAAAAATGTGTTGGCCGGACACCACCAACTACTACAATTCCCACTCGTGAATTCTGTGAATATGTGATGCAGACCTTGATTGCCTCTGCTATCTTATTGGACAAGGTAAGTTCAAGAAGATATTAACCAAACATATAAATACTAATATTCGTCCTCTCTCTCTCTTTCTTTCTTTTTTTTTTTTTTTTTTTAATTTATTTATTTAAATTAAACGGGATACAGTTACAGGTGGTGTTGGTTGAAGTATATAGGTAAGAGGAGATCAAATAGCATCAACATAGTACTCAAATCTTATCTTCTTCTTCTTTTGGATCTAGAGAATACACCATGCTATTAAAACTCGAACATTTTGTCTCTTTGGCATTGGTACAACTGGGCATCAGTGCCCGACTTTATACTTTGGCACATAAATGGGTTAACGAATTGGCCGACTGTTATCAACTTATTCAAAAACTACACCAAGCGTACCCTTATGGATCTAAAAAAACTGGGTGTCTTTATCGGTGTGATCCGACTACTATGAAGGATGAACGTGTCAAGGCGGAACAGTGGATCAAGAATCGTCTGTCATTTAAATCTCCCGTGCATTTTGAATTTTTCTTGACGCATCTGGCCGAAGACAATAACAACATACAAGAGAAGGATGACTCGATGGAATCTGGTGTGACTACTGGTGATGGTGATGGTGATGATGATTTAGGAGGTAGGTCAGATGGGATAGACGGATATAATGGATCATTAATATAATCTCTTTGTTATTGTGTAGAAATTATTTCACGTAATTAGTATAGATCTTTTTTTTTTTTTTTTTTTTTTTTTTTTACCAATAAAGATATCAAACTCCATTTGTATGACACTTTTAGTAAAAACATGACTATTATTGACCCAGAAAAAGTCTTATCTTCGCTCTTTCCAGTATGTGATTGCAGGTATATAAAATGTCAGAAGTGTACCTAAAGGAATACTTGTGTAATAATGAAATTTGTTGAAAGACTGACTGTCTGGGTATGTTACTGTATTTCTTTGTGCGACATCCTAATTTAGTGTGTACACGACTATTTCAAAGGGACATGATGATACAATCTATAACTATGGGTAATATAACACTCTTTAACTTTTTGATTATGTTATATTAGCACTTCATGTAGTAAATACGTTGAAATTAGTCGAAAAATAAGGTTGCCCACAAGTAAAGATTGGATGCATTCCACGATTTCCTTTTTGGCTGTCTTTCATTTCTTTCAAATCCCGCCTCGAAGTGATACTTTATAGCCACTTTATAGTCTTTTTTATTTTTTGTCCCCTCTTTCACTTATTGGATCCTCATCATCTTCATCTTTTATCATCTTCATCGCCCCCTTCTTTCACCAGCCATACTTACTTGCTTATCAACAACTCCTTTTTTCTCTTCTTCTTTTACATTCCTTTTACCTTCCCCTTCCTTTTTTATCTCTTTCTTCTTGATTCCATGTCTTTGTTTGCCAAACTGACAAAGAACAATGGTCCTGACAAAACGATGTTTCCTTGGTCGCAAAAGAAACTGAATGGAAGTGGGCATCATACCGTACCTCGCTCAGGGCACGTGGCTACCGCTCTCTCTTCAGATAACCTGGTGGTCTATGGAGGTGTACACAAAGGCTCTTCCAAAAAAGATATCTGTTATATCGACACAAGTAAGTTGTTTGAAGCATTCTTCATTCATGAACTAACAAACTTTACATTTTTTACTCTAGACACTTTATCCGCTAACCATTTATCGACCTCAGGGGATATGCCAAGTCCAAGAAAACATTCGGCCATTGTTGCAATGGGCAACTTTGTATTATGTAAGTATAATTCCTCAATGGGTAGTAGTAGTGGTGGTGTTGATGGTGTTACTAACTTTTTTTTCTTTTTTTTTTTTTTCTTTTTTTTTTTGCATATTGTCTGTGCGTAATTAGTATATGGTGGTGAACCGTTGGTGTCCAATGAACCATGGGATCCTCATTTTTATTTGTTGAATATAAGTAAGTAATTGAAGTAATAGTAGGTAATTTAATAGGATATTTATAATAATCTTTTTTAAGATAATCGACAATGGACTAGGATACAAATGACAGGTGCCATTCCATCCGAAAGGTCGGGTCATACGGCTGTCGCTGTAGGTGGTATGATGTACATCTGGGGTGGACAACAAAACGGACGTTATTTTAATGAATTACTTGCCTTCAACACGAGCACATGTAAGATAGTTAAAAGGGAACTCATCACATCACATCACTCACTCTTTTCTTTCTTTCTTTTATGTAGATCCAGAAAATCCTCATTGGGAGCTGGTCCATAATGGTGGTCAAGAAGGACCTTGTGGTCGCTCAGGACATGTCTCTGTGGTGTACGACAATCGAATGTATGTTTTTGGTGGATCGGATGGTGAAGGGCGAATGTACAATGATATTTGGGCGTTTGACTTCCAATCACGTACTTGGTCCCCAATTCCTGCTGCTGGATTCATTCCGACTGCTCGTGAACATTGTGCTGCTGCCCTGGTGGATGATGCTCTCTATGTAATTGGTGGCCGCGATCCTGATCATCAAGACCTGAATGATCTCTGTGCCTTCCGTATTAGAAGTAAGTATCTTCAACAAAAATAATAAATATTTCTTAATCTCTTTTTTTTTTTTTGTTTTTTTTTTAGGTCAAAGGTGGTACATGTTCCAAAACATGGGTCCAAGTCCAAGTCCTCGGCATAGTCTAACAATGACAGCTGTCAAGGAAAGAATGTTCGTCATTGGTGGTGAAATGAAACTGGGTGGAAAAACTGAAGATACGGGAATCTATATATTGGATAGTGGTAAGTCAACAACTCTATCCATAATGCTGATGTCTTTAGTTATTTATGTCTCCTTTTTTTTTTTTTTTTTTTTTTTTTTTTTTTTTTTTTTTTTTTTTTTTTTTTTTATACTCAAGCCAAAATCAAATACCCACCTGAACCCAACACTCAGCAACAGCAGCAACAGCAACAACAGCAACAGTATCAGTTTCAGCAGCATCAGTCACAACAACAATCAGTGTCCAATATATCATCTAGCTCATCATCCCTCTCTTTGCCGGATCCTGATATGATCGCATCTACATCATCTTCTATGCATCAACAGCAACAGCAATCATCAACAAGGGGCCATACACCTTCACCATCACAAGCTCCTATTCCTTCTCAAAGTACACCAACTCGAATGACTTCTTCAGGATCTACACCTCCACCTCCACAACATCAACATCAACATCAACAAGCGCCAACGCCTCTAGCATCTATGAACGGTACACCTCCTCATCAACATCAGCAAGCACCAACACCCCTGGCACCAATGAATAGTACGCCTCCTCCTCATCAACATCAGCAAGCGCCATCACCTCTTGCATCAATGAATGGCACTCCTCCTCCTCCTCAACACCAATATCATCATCAATATCAACAGCATGAAAATGGATACCCTGAAACATCAAGTCCACATCCTTCATCATCCTCACCTATTCCCGGTACAGCAGCAGCATTGAATAAAACGCCTGCATCAACTCCTCCTCGACCTCCTCGGCATGTCTCCATTGTACCTGAAGCGGCTTTACGGCGACCTCGAACTGCTTCACCTTTACCCAATTCCGAAGACACAACACTGACGAATGCTAATCATACGAATGAATCGGTACATGATTTGTCTCCTAATGATACACTGGGCCCTCGTCCATATACTTCGATTTCTACCTCTCAGCAAGCAGTACAAGATGAAAATGGTGTTGATTGTTATATGACCCCCATTAATCTCGGAAATCAACCAGCACTAGTCCATCCTCAACAGCAACAGCAGCAACAGCAGCAGCAACAACAACAACAACATCAACAGCAACAGCAACAGCAACAGCAACAGCAACAACAAGCTACTCAGCTTGGTGGTCGTACAACTCCGGGCGTCATGTCTCCTCCTCCTCGTCCATCTCGGGAAGGCGTAAAATTGAATCAAGCATATCAAAACACTGTAATGGAATCCACCAATGCATCATCACCTGCTTTGCCTACGACTCGTCAACCACGATATGATCCTTCTACATCGACTTTTGCTCAAAGGGCCATAACTGCCTCACCACAAAAAGCAGGGACACCAACCTCACAATCACCAAACTTGATGTCTTCACCTATTCCAAGTCAACAGCCACGTGGGATGGTACCTGACGATGAATTAGCGGGGACTCAACATTCACCTTTGGCGGAAAACACTACTGATCAGCAACAGCAGCAACAAGTCAAGCCAACGGATCAAGGTGTCAATGCAGCCGAACGTGCAACTCTGATGCGTGAAATCAAGGCACGGGATTTAATCATCAGTGAAATGAAGAAAAAGGAACAATGGTGGCGAACGGAGGTCAGTTTGGCCCGAAAACAGCAACAGCAACAACAACAACAGCGACCTCGATCCTCGAATGATGATGATGATGATGATGCCAATGGTGAAGACGAACAAATGTTGATGGCTCTTGGTGATTTGGAACATGACAAGCTGAAACTATTCGAACAACTGGTGATGGTGAAATCCGAACTACGCCGTGTGCGGAGCAGCATTACTCAACAAGCTCAGCCCATGTCGGACAAAGTAGCAACCGCCGAACGTATGCGCACTGCTGCTTTACAAGAAGCCATGTATTTCAAATCCAAATACCTTGCTCTCAAATCTCAACTTGAACAAGATGGTGTGGTGCCCGAAGATGACGACCGGGTGAATGATTTGGAAAAACGGCTGGTGTTGGCGCTCTCGGAAAACGAAAAGATATCCAAGCAACTACAACAATGGCAACGACGAGCACAGCATGATCATACCGCCAAACAATCAGCCGAAGCTCGGGCGAAAGAAGCTCATTTACGTGCAGAGGAAGCTCAGCAAGCCTACGAACGTGGACTGGAGGAACTCGATGGATGGCATACGCGCGCCGGGCGTGCAGAACAACTACAACGGGAAAACCAGGCGAAGATTGTTGATCTCACAGCTCAATTATCACAAGCTTTACAAGCGGTTGCTCGTGCTGCTGCCGAGGCTGAAGCTCGTACCACCACTGCTGCAGCTACTGAACATCACCATCACGACGACACCGATGATCAACAAGTCCAACTTAAACTGGCGCATTTGGAAGCTATGCATCTCAAGGCACGAAATGACGCTGCGACATATCAACAACAACTGGCTGAAGCAGGTGACGATATGGCAC
This sequence comes from Chlamydoabsidia padenii, assembly GCA_025330725.1. Lineage (NCBI taxonomy): Eukaryota > Fungi > Mucoromycota > Mucoromycetes > Mucorales > Cunninghamellaceae > Chlamydoabsidia > Chlamydoabsidia padenii. Next base: position 1,037,659 of record JAIWND010000001.1, read on the forward strand.
GATTGAAGGGATTGGTGGCCGAACGTGATGAAGCTCTTCAAGAAGCCCAAGCCCAACTAGACGATGCCGAAATGCAACTCACCATGCTACGTGAAGCTCTTCAACAACAACGGTACCACCACCATCATCAACCCAATGGTCTTCACGGTTAGTTTAGACCCCCCTTTACTTTTACTTTAGATGAACCTGCCCCTTTTATTGCTATCTTTTTTATTTTCTCTACTCTTTTTAGTTATAGGCTTTTTTGATTTTAAAACTGTTATTTATAATATAAAATATATCCTCCTACTGTCTTATTTACTCTGTCTCTCTGTGTGTAATGTGTGTATGATGCATGTAATTAGTGATCGTGATAATTTTTTTAAAACTTGACTACTGTATTATTCAAGGTCTTCAAGGTTTATCGAAGTCCAATGTTGGTAAAGCCTTAAATATTTTGGCTGGTGATTCATGAATTTGAACTAACCGTGTGGGTGGATAAGGTTTTACAAAGAAATAAGCATAATGATTTGAACTTTTTGAAAGACAAATTGATTCATGCAATAGCTAGAGTATAAAAGCTCATCTTCACGATGACAGCCCAAAAAAAGTACATGGTCGGAAGTTTAATCATCAAACCGATGCATGAATCACATTAAGGATGGATTTTAATCAAGTTTATTTTATTACAAGTGAGTTAAAACACAAAGCTACATAAAATACAGTACATACAACTAATATAAAACGTAAAAAAAAAAAAAAAAGACTATTCTAAAGAGTATTCAAGACCAGGCAAGACCAAATTGTAGTTGATTGTGGATGATATTCAAAGCGGCACCAGCGGACGTCAGAGTGATAAAAATCCAACCAGCAATCCCCATCATGTTTTGTTGCGCATTTCCCACCAATTGTAGACCTTCGATTACCCGAGCCAAGTCCACGTTATCAACATTATAGTCATATGTACTTCAGAGTCATAGAAGATTAACTCTACCCGCTCTTTTTTTTTTTTTTTTTTTTTTTTGTTGTGATGGTGGGTAAGAAGAGTCGATTCGATTCTATGGTCCGTCGTAATGTCGTTAATACTGCATGAAGATTAACGTAACCCCAATACTAAGTAAGCTACCAAGAACAATCCCAAAGAATCCGTGGAATCGAATAGTAAGGATTTTAGTATCTTGTCTCTGATTACACCACTTTTTTATTACCCTACTGTACCTTGCATTACAACTGCCATCATATTGTCTGTTGATATGGACCCAGGCAAGGGTGTTTAGCCTACGTGAATAGACGAAAAGTGTTGTTCAGTGGTGAGTCACTGTCGCTTTTCCAGACTAGTTTACAAATACTTTACCTTTAATGAGGAAGACACAACCACGATGCTAAAGCCAAAGATGTAAAGAGGGATTGTGTCGACCTTGTCGTAGTTATTCTTCACTGGTCGAATCCATATTCTACTGCCGTTCCATATATAACAGGGTATTAACTAGTTCCATGTACTTTAGTGTTCATAAAAGCAAGGGTCAGTGTTTCAAGTCTTGTTAATAATGAGACAGAGGTGAGATCTGACGAAGAATGAGAGAGGTCAATATTCAATTTTAGTAGTGGATACCATATCCTTTTACTTTCTGTTTTTTTACGAAGTAACTTACTGCTCGTGATTAGACAAAGGCAGGTTAAGTATATACTTTTGCATGCTTCACAATATCGTAACAACAAGATCTAGGGAGAGTGCGATGGTAAAGAAGATTATTTAAAGGAAGTAAGAGATGTTGGAAGAGAAGAAAAGAAAAGAAAAGAAAAAAGGCATTACGTGCCTTTGTAGGAAAATCGGAATTTGAATCGAGTTTAGGAGTCGAGATATAAACTTTGAAAACCGGGATTTGAAATGTTGAGGTCGGGATGTAAATGTCATTTCCTGCATGATTTTCATTCAGAGTAGGGAGGCAAAAAAAGGAAAAGAAGGTACGCGGGAGTTCAAGAACATGGTATGTACATGAGAATCGGCTGATAATGTGTGTTGTCAATCAGTGGGTGGATAAGATGTTTATTAATATTTCAAAGTCTAAAAGTAATAAGAAGGAAAAAAAAGTAATGTAGTAGTATCTATATGGAGTGTATTAATTAATCGATTGGAAATAAAAGAATTAATGGAAGAGGATCTAAATCTATTAAGAGGAGTAAGGGTAATTCTTTCTTTTTTTTTTTCTTTCTTTCAAATCATGGAGGTAGTAGCTTGGATCAGATCGACCAATGCATCATGAGAGATTTTCTTGCAAGTGGCGGGCAAAACCAAAGGCGGCGTGGCAGGTCCTTCCTCGATCGAGTACAAGGATGAAGAGGAAGACGAGGTAGAACATGAAGGAACAGGTTGGCACGTGAAATCATGCGTATAGTGTAAGATGGATTGGGTGATTGACTGGATGGGTTGTTGGATAGGGAGATAGGGAACATGTGGTTGTGGTGCTTTTTCAGGCACCATATCGGGCTGATCGCATAAAAATGAACGGCATTCAAGAATTCGCCATTTCAATTCGAAAAGTGAAATTCGGTGGGCAGGATCGAGGCAAAAGATGCGTTGTAATAATTCGTCCAGTTCGGTTGAGATAGTGGGTAAGATGGTGGAGAAAAAATGGTCTGGTTGTTGAGTATAGGCAGCAAAAGTGCTATCTTCCATCGTAGCCTGCCGCCATGGGTTTCGTCCAGTGACCAGATTGATGAGGATCACACCCAGACTCCATATATCGTTTTGCTGTGTGCCATACCCTTTGATTTTTTTATTGTCTCGAAGTAAGCCTGATTGACATTCTAAATCATCATCAAAAAAAAAAAAAAAAAAAAAAAAAAAAAAAAAAAAGATCGTCAGTTTCCAATTCTATTTTTAGATTCATGCGCTATTTTTAAGGCTTCTTACCTGGTGAAAAGTAAAAAGTCGATCCACACCCGAACTCCGCAGAGACAGATTGAGTCGTGGCCAATCCAAAATCCGCCAATTTGACATGCAAACCATCCATCAACAAGATATTCTCGGGTTTGAGATCCCGATGACTGATCCCTCGTCGATGACAATGCTCAACAGCTTCCAAGAGTTGTAAAAACACATGTCGAATGTTCTGATTATTCCCGACAATGCCATGATGAGTGATGGCTGAAAATAAATCGCCCTGAGTTGCATATTCGAGTACCAAAAAGACATGCCCATTCGCCTGTCTGATTACTTTTTTCAAACTCAGAATATTTGCATGATCAGACACATGAGCATGTAATCGGATTTCTGCACGAGTTGCTCGATTGTCATTGGCCAATAATTTGACGGCTACTTGCTGATACGGCGCATGAATTTTTCGACCCAAATAGACCACACCGTAAGCGCCAATGCCTAGGATTGAACAGAGGCGGATGGAATGATTGTCGATGGTTTTGTTCAAATAGGATTGTGGATTAAGAATGGGATGAAATGACATGGGGAGAGTGATATAAGAAAAAGAGAAAGAGAAGGAAGAGGGAAAGTGATGAAAAATCGTAGGGCTTTTTATATTTCAGATCGAATTGGGCCCTCATGGCCACATAAATCAAAGCTGCCACGCTTTACTTCTTCTATTTACCAATTTACCAAAGAATAGGAGGTAAGATTGCTAAATAGTAACAAACGGTCCGTGTACTTGGCTCCTTCTAGCATCGGCGTGTTAGAGAAAGTCGTCAGTCACCAAGTGACGGCAATGGTAGAAAAGAAAAAAAAAATGAATCACGACGAGGTTCTCCTTTTGGTGCACATGATTTCCTTCACCCCCCCCCCGAGAAGGCTGTGAGCTTTTTTTGCATGAACGACGAGGAGCTAATTTCAAACGCCGACATGTCTTCTTGAGATGGTCAGATATCACATTTAGCAATGCTCTTTTCGTACACCAATCAATTAGATTCTTTTCTCCTTCCTGATTCTCCTATTTGGGGGAGTAAAAGACGGGTCCAGTTCTCCTTGATCCAATGAAGGAGAGAAAAGATCGCGTGGTTTTGGACCCAAGGTTTAGGAATGAGAAGAGTCTAATGAATCCATATTCAGGTTATAGGGGAAGCCAGCCTTTTTTTTTTTTTTTTTTTTTTTTCTTGTTATGGAGTAGATCCTGTATATTAGTACCTCCCTTTTATTACATGAGATTTTTATAAAGACAATGGGTGATGGTAATGATGATGATAATACTTTATTAAGTTAATGGAAGATTTTAAAAAAACTATACTACTACTACTACTACTACTAGGTTCTGCCCCCCTGATCAGTCAAGATGTTTTACTTGCGAGAAGAGTTTGTTCGTTTCTTGGCACGAGGGGATTGCTTGGGGCTGTTCTTGAGATGGTGTTCAGGGATCCAGGATTCATCCAAAACCATTTGTCCTTTTTCATCACGATGAGCCGCACGCACAGTAGTTTCATCAGTCTTGGTCTACAAAACAAAGGAAGGTTAGTTGGTACACACATGTCATATATAATAGAAAAAGACTTACAGGGGTCTTCTTTTTTTGGCTACCACCAAAGAAGGCTTCACGGACAATATACAGGACACCCAAAGTACCAGCAGCCATGATCGCATACAAAAAGAGGCTAAAAAAAGAAACTTGTCAGTATGGAAGCAAATCACTTTCCCCCTTCTTTTTCTTCTTCTTCTGCTTCAAGCTACTTACAGTTGAGCATCAAGTAGAGACGTTTCAGGATCAGTCACAGTAATGTTTCCATTATAACCAATAATACGAACAGGTTTGCCCTAGTGATATACAACAGTCATTTAGTATTCCTTTTTTTTTTTTTTTTTTTTTTTTTTTTTTTTTAGTGGTTTAATATTCTTAATCTATTTATACTTACGTCAGCCAACAAGTCAACATACACCGTCAAACCAAGTTCACCAGGGGCAAATTCGGAATAGAATTGATAGGGCAATTCCAGGGTAGCCTTTGAAACCAGAGGAGAATCATAGCGAAGACCAGGCAACTACAAAGAGAAGAAGAGAAAGGTGAATATGTTAATGAGTGTGTCGTCCTCCATCATTATATATACTACTTACGTTACGAATCACTTTGGATTCATCACCAACCAGAGTCACCTTACCAGACACATTAACAATAGAAGCATCCAACTTATCCTTATTGGTCAATGTCAAGATCACACCATTCTTTTGTCCATTAACAATCACTATATAGATAGGGGTAGAATGACAGGTTAGTTGTGTTTCATCCTTCCTCTTCCTTTTTTTTTCTTCAATGACATGACTTTATACTTACAGCCAAAGGGGTTATCAGGGAATTGAGCAACCACTTCAATGTTCAGGGTAGATTCAGTGGTTTCTTGTGCAAAGACTATATCAATATAAAAAGAAGTTAGACAGGGGTCAGGTTACCATCATCTTTCTTTTGACAAGCGCGTTACTTACCAAAGACGGAGGCCAATAGAAGAACAAACAAGGTCCAGAAAGATGAGAGTTTCGCCATTTTGATCCAACAAGTGTGAGAGAGTGGAAAGAGATGCGAATTGGTTTGGAAAACAAAAAAAGTCAAAAAAATAAGAAAAGGGTGGCTCACTTTTATTGGCTCGCTTATTTTTTTCCCATTCAGAGTGGCAAGCCAAAACTCCGACGATCTTCTCGATTGGTATAACAGGCACAAAGCAAATGATTGGTAAAAGTCAATAAGATTGGTTTTTATTATATAACAAGAAGTGAGAGGAAAATAGTCTATTTTCTAAGGGAATGTTGTTTAATGAATAAGGTAGATAGTAGATGTAATCCAGCAGAGCAAGCACAAAAAACAAAGGCATATCGAATGGCAATAGCATAGGTTTCAAGGACAATGACCAGGGTGTCTGCAGGTAAAAGGTGTCTGACTTCCATCATGGATCGTCGAGCAATATCAATTATCTATTAAGAATATAAATGGCAATCAGACGGTCTAATTTCTATAATCCATCAAGAATATTACCTTTTCGGCATCAGGCCCCTTGATTTGCTGAATCAAAAGATATTTCACGAGCCCATTGAAGATGGCTTGAGATCCACACAACCCAATCACACTACCCGTGGATCGGAAGAGATACGAGATAGAGGTCACTGTAGCCATATCTAATTTGCCCCCCCCCCACACACACACACAGAGAGAGAGAAGAAGAAAAAGTTAGTTATTTAGTTAAAAATAGATCAATTCCTCTTCTTTTTTACCTTTTGATTCTACACAAGACAAGATCGAGGACATGGCCGCTGTCAAGAAGGAACCAGTCGAGAACCCATCTGCCATAAGGACAGGGTACATGATCCAGGTAGGTGTAGATGTGGTCCAGCTAGTATAAGATAACATGGCTACCAGTTGAAGGCATCCTGCAAAGGTCATATAATACTTGTATTCCCCCGTCCGGTTCATATGCACGCCCGCATACAAAGAACCCACAGAGGCCCCAATCACCCTTGGTACAAACATATAACCAGCTTGAGATGGTGTATAATTCAACAATGCCTATGAATTTCCAGGGGAAAAAAAAAGTAAGGTTGGTTAGACCATAATCCACCCACAGTTGTACGTGCATTACCTGATAGAATAAGGGAATGGTATAGGTACTTGCAAGAGAGCACACACAACCACAAAAGTTGACCAATGAAGTAGCTAACGGAGTACGATCAGTGATGATATACCAAGGCATCAAAGGTAATTCGGCCACCTTCTTTTCCACCACCAAAAAGACACCCAACAATGCAATACATCCTACCAAAAGACCCAGTACCCATGGGTCAGACCAAGCCCGGGTATTTCCACCCAAGGATGTTGCAATCATAAAGCAAAGCACAGACAAGACGATCAACATCGCACCCACATAATCAATTTTTTGAATCCTTGTCCATCTACTTGTAGTGCCACAAGTCATTAGGTTGTAGTCGGTCAATTTCCATGTAGCAATATAGATTGAGATCAATAAAAAGGGGATGTTGAGGTAAAAACAGTATCGCCAGCCTATTGAGTCGGCCAATACACCACCAAGAGGAGCACCCACCACTGCACCTACTGCATACCAAATATTGGCAAATCCTTGATACTTGCCCCGTTCACGTAAAGTTACCAAATCACTTGTAATCACTGCAGACATCTATAAGAAAGTAAGATAAAGTTAGTTCCACCCCTATGATGTCTATGTGTACTGTTATTGTTTTTACCGTATTGAGACCACCACCACCGATCCCAGCAATTGTTCGAGAAATTACCAACGTCACCAAGTCTCTTGATAGACCACACATCAAGGAACCAATAAAGAAAACCATCACACAGAATTGGAGAGTTGTTTTGCGACCTAATGAATCAGAGAGTCTGCCATCTAATTCTTCCCCCCCCCAAAAAAAAAAGAAAGTGTGTGTTTGTATTAGACGTATGTTATCTATAAAGATTATTTGAACTTACATAATGGTTGGAGTGCTGTGAAACTAAGCATATACGACGTAGCTACCCAGATAACATCATTGGACCTAGACAATACTGTGAGTTCTTGTTTCATTTGGTGCTTCTTCTTTTTTCATGTCATTTACCTATGGAATTCCGTTCCTATCTTGGGATAAATGGTTGCAACAATACTACCATCTAATGAAGCCAAAAGAATACCTACCCAAAGACTAAATAAAAAGGACCGAGTTAATATGTGTACTCTTCTTTGCTCTTCTTTTGGTTACCCTACTAGAATGGTATATATGTTGGCTCCATTCAGATTCCTTTGGATAGCATTTTTTCGATCTTGTTCAGTCAATGGACTAGCCTCCATTACGATTGTATCATTGTCCAAAAGTCGTGTCCTTTCATCCACTGTCATGTTGTAATTTGAGAGGAAGAAAAAGAAGAAAAGAAACCAATTGTGATTTTTTTTAGCTAAAAATCAGCGTGTAACCACTGGCGGCGATTGAAAAATGGTCGTACATATGCGATTGATTCAAATCCCAACATGGTAATCCCCCAATGCAAAAAAGATATGATATCATGATCCCCACAGGGGAAGAGGTGTTTTTTTTTTTTATTATGTTGAAGAGAGAATATGATCTATTTTATAATTTTATATCCCAAATCCATAGAAGCCTTTAGGAATTCTTGTACAAGAGACTATAACAAGGGAAGGAGTTAGTAAAACATCAAGAGACAGACATTAAGGACTTACCTTGAAATGACTAGAGACACCATTCAATCTAGATCGAAGCTTTGTCAATTTTTCCGTATCATGAGGTAACCTCTTTGTAAGTTCCGAGGTAGCATAGCCATGAAGCAAATCCTGCAACAAAATGGAGTTGGATGAGTTTTAATGTATGCATGATATTATTATTGTTAATTACCAAGATCGTTTTGTAGGTCAGGATGACATCAAAGATGGAATTCAGTTGCATGGATAACGGCGGGGCTTTCAGACCGGTCAGGAAACCCTTGTGTGCTATATCATATAGATATTGAGCATGTGCTTCAATCACCGCGTCCAAATCAATGCTTTTTGTGTTGATCCTTGTTTCCAATTTTTCCCAAGAGTATTCCAGTACCTATACAAAAGAGTGGTTAATAATATTTCTTTCCAAGTGGAGGGAATCTTACCTCGAATAGATAGTAGTGCTGTAATTGATAAATAAAGTGGATCATTCTTGCAATCATCAATTGTGCTTCATGCAAGTCTTGTGATAATTCTAATAAATAGATGAATAGAAGGGTTTAGTTATCAATGTCATTCTCTTTTTGGACCCTTCCCTCCCCCCCCCACCTTTTTTTTTTTTTTTTTTTTGTTACCTGGTATGGAAGCAAACGTCCGACTAGCTGTTCCCCATCGTCGCCAAGCTTCTGATAAAGTATATTCAACCCGTTTCAACCTCCATAAAAAGTTGAAGACCCGGAGATATTGGTTCATCATGGGTGGACTAAGCACAGTGTTGATGGGTGAATCCACATGGTAGTCAAGGGTGAATACATCCCAACCCAAATCTTGTGTTCCTACCTGTATAGATGCATTATTATCCTTGTAAGTACTACTACCATCACTGTTATAGTTTATCTTTATGATTTACCTCTAAGATACGGACATCCAATCGATTCAGAATAGCAGGTTCATCAAATTGAGCATTAGAAGCCCGAATTGCCGTTTCTAATACACCCGTAAGATTATGTCGATATAATGTGTTGGCAGGTCGATTTAATGCAGGTCTAAAAGTAAAGAATATCAATGATCATCATGTTCTTTATATTAAAGTATGATACTTACCCTAATGTCACCATCAGATATTGAATAAAGTCACCTTGTCCAAGTAGCAAGTAGCGTTTCAAGGCACGTAAATGATCCATCAACTTGTACTTGTCCTTCAATAACGCCAATAGTTGATTACTTGTTTCCAAATACATTGTATCCACACAAAGTTCGATAGTTTGCATATCACCATATTTGAACGTATGCCATGCTATAAACAAAATAAAAAGATGTGAGTATATTTTACAAATGATGATTTGATTTCGGCTTACGTAAGGTCGTCGAGTTTTCTGCATAGTATTTCTCCACCAAAGTTTCATCATGACAGCTGTACCGAATAAAGTTGAGAGATTTACCAATAGAGAAGATCTACAGCATGTTGTGTTAGTCATCCGTCATTGTATATTTGTTCTGTTATCTTACCTTTTGAGCTAGTTCGGGAGAGATAAAAGGTGGAAGCATATCTGCTCTAAGTGTGTATTTCCTTTGCCAAAGTTCTTCTTCTGTTACGGAGGGATCAATAGCCACAAAGAATTCACCATAAGGATCATCTAATTCACCTTCAGAGATCCATCGTTTAAGCATTTCATAAAAGGGTTTTGAAACCTAGAATAGATAAAGTCAATGTTAGATTATTATTTTTTTTTTCCCTCAAACCTGTTACTTTACCTCTTGCAGCATTTCGCTGACATATTGTTTAAAATTTGGATCACCATGGTTGGTATAGCTATGCATTATTGATACCAGAGCGCCTCCTTTTTGATCTAGATAACAAAATGTTAATGAGCCCCACACCTTTTTTATTATTACTTGTTTACCTCTTTTACTTACCTTGACCCATATCCACCAATACATCCATCCATTTCAATCGTTGTAAGCTTTCTTGAGTCCATACCAAAAGTCGTTTAAGAGTCAAAGATTGTTCACTGGGTATAAAATCCGTATCGGGTTGAATTTGTTTTTCGATTTGAGCTTCCAAAATAGCAATCAACTTGTAAAATTCCATCAATTCCGATTGTAATGCAGAGCAAAATGACTAGAGAAGATATAAAAACAAGTTGAATCAATATATAGTTCATTATATTAGTATTCTTTCATTACCTGTCCCACGAGACCCATGGATAGTTGAGCAAAATGTGTATTGATGAATTTCTGTACACGTTGATAGAGCCAACCCAATTCAGTCAATCGATAAATCAGGTCTTGAGTAGGTTTCGGTACAGAAAGATGAGTATCCAAGACGTATTCATTATTGATAGGGTCAAAGGTGATATATTGTCCATCGATACCTTGAAAGATATAGATCAAGTCACGTAACAAGTATGCCTCTGGGACGACGATACCTTCTGTTGTTGTTGTTGTTGTTGTTGTTGTTGATGGTGGTGTTGTTTCTTGTCGAGCATGAGCTAGTTGGAGTGCAGCAGGTAAGGATCGATCGTGAGTTAGTCGACGTCGTATTCTTGGTGATTCTTCTGTTTGGGGTGAGGGACTTGTGTCATGAGATTGGAGGCCGGAAGATAAAAACTGACTAGCATCACGCTTCTTGTCAAAATAAGAGTAAAAAAGACTTGTTATTGCTTGTTTTTGTTTTTTTTAAAGGTTATGTAGATTAGTTGTGTTTTACTTCTTACCAGCGGGGTTGAGGGAGCTGAGCCTTTTGGATCGCTGAGAAGATGGAGTAAGTATAGAATGGACCATTTTTTAACCAAGACTTGCTATATGATAAGGAGAGAAGAAGTGAGTTAATGCTGGAAAAACCAGCAGCAAGTCTATTTTATTGTTACCTGAGAATCCAGTTTGTTGTATAAATGACCAAACTTTAGCGCCTTTGCAGAGTTCTTTGGGTTCATCATGACTATAATAAACAAAAAAAAAGAATCAGTTTATCCATTCCACCCTCCATATTACCCAAATTACGTTTCCTCCTAATAAGATTGGCCACATGGTTTTCGTCTTCCAACACGGTAGGTTTTGATTGCCTATTACAAGTCAAAAAGAAGATCGTTTATATTAAAAGAAAGGTGCCAAAGTGTATTGCGTTTCTTACCTTGATATAATGAGAGCACTTTGATCAAGTAAGTCCTGATACCGTTGTTCCCGTTGTTGTAGATTCATATTTTCTTCATTCCCGTTGGTGCATTTGTGTATCAGTTTCTTCAGTGTCGATGCTACGCGAGGATCAAGTAAGGAGGTGGGTGTTAATGGATTATATTCTTGTCGAGGTGAGTGATAGTTAGATCCAACAGATAACCGATACGATGGTGGTAAGTGAGATCGTGTATCGTTTCCGTTCATCGGGTAGTGATTTGAAAAGGCAAAAGAAAGAAGGGGATTTATTTTTTTCAAATAAAAAAAAAAAGAGAGACCTCAACAAAAAGATCCTCTATACTATTTCAAATCCCGCTTACCGCACCTAATGTTTGATTCATGCTTTCTTGTGATCCGTTGTCAATAGTTTTAATACCAACTTCCCACACCCATGTCGTCATGATCAAGTTAAAAATCACGCATAGTATTGTCATGTATAAACCTATAAATAAAATGATGATGATGTAAAAAAAAGACCTTTTTTTTATTGCTGTTATGTACAAAGAGTAAACAAATACAGTTTTTTTTTGGGGGGGGGGATGAAGGGGTGGATTTTTTTTTTTTGTATGTGTGTATGTGTGTGTTGACTAACTAGGGGCCACTTTCGCTGGGAGATTGGCGGAATTGATTCAGGGCATCCAAAGCATCCAGTTCGTCTTGAGTCAAATTATCCAAGTCTTGCTTTTTTTCCCGTTGTTGTTGTTGTTGTGTAGAGTCGTCAAAAGAACCTGACAAAGAGACAGGAGATATCAGTCCGTTTTGTTGAGAAGAAGATCTGTTATCCATCTTTCTACTTTGTGTTGATGTTTGTTGGAGTTTGGTGGTGTTGGTGGGTTTAGGTCGGATATGAATGTCGTCAGGAGTTCGGTTCTTAGTTTTTTGGTGTGTTTGAGCGTGTTGTCGCATGTTGTCGTATCGACTAAACTGTTTATTACAGTCTGGGTATTCACATTCGAAGGGTTTCTATATAAATAAATACGTTAATGGCAAGTTCAGGGGCAGGTGATGACGGACTTACTTCACCCGTATGTTTTCTATTATTATGACACAAAAAAGTGAATGACGTTAGTATTGATACCATAAGAAGTGTTAGTCTACTTACCTAATGTGTCTAGCCAGATGCTCACTTCTGGAAAACACCATGGTACATTCACCATACCCCTCGCACCGGAATTGTTTCAAACGTCGAAAGGTTCGTTTTTTAGAGGGAAGTTGAGGTGCCATTAATGTATAAAGAATTTGGTATAACAAACAAAGTGATGGTATAAGTATGATCTATGTAAAAGAAGAAGAAGATATTTTAAAATAATAAAAAATAAAAAATAAAAAGGAATAAGGAGAAAGGAAAGAAAGGGGAGACGAAAAGTGCTCACCAAATAAGATAAAATCAGCGGCAATTGAAATTTTCCAGGAACACTCTTTTTCATCACGTCAGGGGCAATCAAAAAAGATAAAAAGGAGAATCAAGGGGAGAGGGAGAATGATAACTAAAGAGTCATTATACTTCTAAATAACTTGATGATGACTAAAAAAGATACGTATAATTGATTGTTCTTTACTAGAGTTATCATTTTTGATGCTTACTCACGCTATTGATGGAACGATTGAAAGGTACATTTTTACATTAACTGCTGTTCACCGAAAAAGGAAAAGGTCAGTCCGTTCCAAATTCCGATGAACATCTGAATGAAGAGTAACAAGACCATGTAAGAATAGTTTATCATTGGACTCATATCAGCAGAGTAATGGAAGGGGTGTCACAACCATCCCCCCTCTAGCGTATCCCACAATCTACTTGACTAAGATTCACTAGTTGTTATTGTTTTTTTTTTTTTTTGTTGATCTGATGTGATCGGGCATCATTAAAAGTTTCGACAGAAACGTTCTTTGAGAAGCACATGACTTGCTCATGTATTTTGTCGCTCTCTCTCGCTTTTTTTCATTCTATGCTTCTTGATATATAGATGAAAAAAAAAATGGTCAATTAGAGTGATTCACTGGTAAAAGAAGAAAATGTGGATTATCGGGAGTTAAATGTCAAATCCCGATCGAGCGTCCGTGCATAATTTTTGAAATGGTGAGACGTCTAGACAAGGTAGTGAGATATATATATCAAGTTTTTAAAGAAGCCGGTATCTCGGACGATTTTTCGGAGGTTAGCATCTATTTATAATAGTTTCTTTCACAACCGAATGGGGAAAGTCAATAACCTATAAGTACAGAGACAAAGTACTCTTTCATCTTGTGTACTTTTATTCGCATGATGTACTTACCACTCCGACTCCCTTATGAGCTTTTGGTTTACACTCTTTCTTTTCTAGATGAAAGCCAATCCATCCTTCACTTTCTTTCCTCCCATCGCAGACTTTATGTCCAATACTATGATAATGAGACATTCTGGTTCGATTTATGCAAGAATAGACATAACGATTACAAACATCCTTCTATCACTTGGAAACAGTTTGTTTTGTCCGAGGAGGTGTATCAAGCTTGTCCTCACTTGAGCAAGAAGTTATTTGACCATGTTTCCTCTAAACAAACTGCTGTTTACCTAATAGCACCGTCTTCTTTAGATCCATCCCTATATCGTTCTGTCTGTCTATACCCCAAATGTGATTTTACAAGTAAGAAACAACTAATGAAGACGAATAACTAATATACTAACCTCCACTTGCACAAAAAAAAAAAAGATAACCAACCCAATAATTCATCTCATTACGATCAAACTCACCATCCTTTACGATTCCAAATCTCACTTTATCATTATTTTACTTTACAATGTGATACGTGTGATCGGAAAGTGGGGGAGGATGTAGCCTGTGAAAAATGGATAATTCATGCATTGATCCAAGTCATGATAAAAACTCCGCTTGGTCCCTTGACGGATGCTTTATACTCGTGCCGCCAACAGATTGAATTATCTATATTCCATCGACCAGGATCGACATATATGATTGAAAAGTCATGGTATGATGAATGGGTCAGATTTTTAAAAGGTAAGAAACCCAACTACCCCCTTTCATGCATTGATGGCACTTTTTCTCATACACATAAAATAAAAACAGGGGAACAGTACCACCCTCCCGGAAGATTGAATAACATGAAACTACAAAAAGATGACCACTCTTTGGCTTCTAATCTAAAGATTGGTATCGACTTTGGATTGGTGAATAGTGAATCAAAGTATTGTATCGAGCGACTATATGGCTGCACTGGCAAGATCTTCCCTACAGGCAAGATGGGTCACTCTTTTTTTCTACGTGAGCAGCCCTTATTCAGATTCTTTTTCTTTTAATGTGAAAATAAGTAACATGAAAAAAAATTTCTCTTATTGTAAACTACTACATAATATCAAGGCATAAAACATAAAAAAAAATAGCTCGTTTCATATCATGATGTCCAAAAAGGGAAGAAAGGTCATTTTTCAAACTCAATAAAAGGCCGCCCCGCCGCGTTCAATTTTTCAACTTTTCTTTCCACTTTTTTTATTTTTATTTTGATCATGGCACCACAAACATTAATTGGTCCTGCTGATGAAAAGATCAAGACTTTATTATCTCAATCCGATCCAATTGAAGCAATCAGAAGTATACAACAAGACTATGGACTGGATCTGGCAGGAATGGAAGCCAGTTATCCTTTACTAGACTTATGTGGCTATTCTCGCTTTGACATACACTTGGCTGTGCTGAACCAACTTAACCATGCTGTTATCACCAAGATCAAATCTCCCTCCTTCCAACTGGAAAAGTAATCAACTCGTTCATACTTCCACACTCTTACTAATCTTTTCTTCTTTTCTCTTTATATAGTTTTTACGACATCTTCGAACGCACCTTTCCTTATATCCATATCCCACAAATGCAGCCTATTCCCATGGCCTTATTGGAAAAGTTTGAACGACATATTGAAGACGACATTTTGGAAAAACTCAAGGATGATTTGATGGTGTTCGAGGTAAAAAAAGAAAAAGACTATGGATCGCGGAAGTCAAGGAAAGGACTAACGTATTTCTTTTTTGTATTTGTAGAACTGCCCTCTCAATATCAAGAAAAGGATCTGGAAGAAGGATGAAACTTTCTTTCAAAAACAAATGCTTAGCCTGTTGAACGATTATCATCATGACGAACGACTACAAGCCCTGGCTATGAATCTTAAACCGGATAGCTACCAAGAAGTGATTGAACAAAGGTAAATTTAGACTGGTGGAGAACAATAACTTACTTTTGTCTACCTTTTTATATATGATGACAGACGCACTCATCCTATTATGCTTCGTGTGATGGAAATCATTGGTGGTGATCCAACCCTCTATGTCATGTTTATGGAAATGATTCGATTGGTGTTTATTGCTACTCCATATCCAAGTCTATGCTCTTTACGGGTGGATATATTAATGAACTTTCACGATCGTGATATATCAGAGGTAATATCTAATTGCTCTGCTTTGACTATATATGAAAATATACTAATCAATCTTCTTTTTAAACTAGATCTACGAATTGGATAAATGTCATCGATTGATTTGGTCTTTGGATACTTGTGTACGGAATCAAAACATGGACGAAGCTATCATTAGTAAAATCAAGGAATGCTTTGATGATGTAAAAAATGGTACACCTCTTTATGGGTAGGTTTGACAAAAAAAAAAAAAAAAAAAAAAAAAAAAAAAAGAAAACAAAAAAGAGTATAGGGACTAAGTTTTACTTTTGTGAACTAGTGATTTCGCTATGGTGCTGATGGATCCTCTCATTTCCAACTTTTTATCCTCTTGTATTGTCCGATGGCTTCGAAATAGTGTGGATGAAGATGTAAGTACATCAACTACTTGAGAAAACAATAAATTACTAACCTGTCTTTTTTATTTATTTTTTTATTTATTTTTTTTTTTGGGGGGGGGAACAGGCGCCGGATAACTTGGAAGAACTGATCAACTATAATGCGAAACTCATCAATTTGGCTCAACATGCACAAACAGCAGTTACCAACAACACCAAGATTGCCAAACTCGACAAGGATTTGAAATTACGGTACTGGAACAGTCTTTGCAAAGTGATAGTCAATGAAAACACGACACACCCATTGGACCCTGCAATCGGACGTACCATTCAAGACTTATTGGAAAAGAACGAGGTGGCACGCAAGGTGTTTGTACAATACTTGTTAGATCGGGTGTATGAAAATGACATTGGCACTCTCGGTCGGTGTCTGTATTTGATCCAGGCGACTCGATATCCTCACCAGGACGGCGGAAGCGGAGGCGGATTGCTGGACATTTTGCATACCCATACTTACAAAGCATTCACACTTACTTTGATGAACGCTGTGGCTCGGAAACATCTGCTGGACTGCGTGACCGATCGGAAATGGCGAGATGTGGTGGTCGAAGGCTTCTTACTGAAAACTGTCGAATGGGAAGTCGCTATCCATGAACGCTTCGTCTTGCTTATGGTCGAACTATTTTGTGATCCCAAATATTATATGGCTTTGACAAGTGAACATGTGGCTCTTATCGAAAAATGGGCTAATCTGTGTGCATCTCGTGGGATACATAATGAAAAGGTAACAACAACAACAACAACAACAAAAAAAAAAAAAAAGGATATTGATGTTTTAGGAAATGATATTAATGTCAATGTTGTTATAGGTCAAATCTTTACACAATGTTTATACTATGCTACTCTTCCGATCTGGTCAAATTCTGGAAGGTCGACTTCAAGTCCGACCACAAGCTGTCATCGAATTCTGTAGGTCCACCGAAGAAGAAGAATGATCTTTGCTGGTTTTTAGCTATAGCCTTTTTATTTTATTTTATTTTTTTACATAGTCTCTTTATATAAATATATATATATAACGAAATAAAAGCAAACTTATACATGACATCGTCTTTATTGGGGTTGGGGGTTTTATGACTTTATATGATAATTTGATGACAAGTTTTGGTATCGACGAGAAAATGGGGAGAAGCCATGAATAGATCTGGACGAAGTATCCATCCATTTCCCCGGTCGATGATATGGATCCGTTGATTCTGATAATGTTTGAACAAGCATCGTCGTATCATCGTTGCGATACAAATTAGACTACATATAATCAAGTATGTAAGATGAGCGGGGAGTCGTTTAAAAAAAAAAAAAAAAAAAGTTCATTAAATTACCTTATCAGGGCCCCTTGATTGGATGATACAAGACGAAAATTTGATCACCCTTGGTTCCTGTACCGAATACTTTCTTGACCACATTTCAACAAGGACTACAATGTTTGATTTTACCTTGGGATCTACCTTTGATTTCATTAACCATTTCAATCTTGACTTGAGTTGGGAAGTGGCAACGGCATGGCCTAAGCGGGGTTTGCATTAACTGGAAAAATCGCCCTCGGGATTTAAATTTCTTTTTCATTCTACTTACTTAGTATCCTCTGATTGCTCCTTTCCACTAAATAGTTTAAAACCTTAATAAAGAGTCAGTTTACCCATTCCAAGTTTTTTTTTTTTTTTTTTTCGATCTTTTACCTCGAGCAATCGAAGTTGTTGATGACAAGTCCCATGTTTCAGTCGTTTTTGAATGACATCCAGTGCTTCTTTTGGTCCTTGGTCTTGCATATCGATGGATTCCATAAGATGTTGGAAAGTAAACCATTCCATTTCATACATATTGGCTAGTCGATCTATAGGGATAGAGAGAGAAAAAAGTGAGCAAGTGATGGTGATATGCACCAGGTCACTTACCAATAGCTACCGTAATGGAAGTACGATCCCCTTTAAAAAAGCGCATCTTATGTATCAAAAGTAAGGCAAAAAGGACGAGGGTAAAGAAGAAAAAGAAGAAAAAGTAAAAGTAAACTCATATATATATATTTGTGTTCTTCAGAAAGTAACAAATAAACAGGAACTAGGGAAGAAAAAGGAGAAGCTTAAATCAATTCATGCAAGATTCAAATCCCGATACCCCCTTTTTTGGATTTCATGGCTTTTGAAATGTATCGATCGCCCCCTTCAACCGAAAAGAGACAAAATAAGTGGATGATACTAATTTGATGTTCTATCATAAAAGGACAAGTTATCACTAATTGATCAAGTCAAGATACACTAAAAAGATGGCACTAAACACAGATATATAGGCTAAAAAGTTAAAAGACTCATCCAGACTCTGAAAAAGTTGGATGCTTTGATCAATGCATCTTGTCAAACTTTAATCCACACATTCAGATAACGACATCAAGTTAATGATCAGTTATGTTTTACACCTCGAAAGCATAGACCATCAAGGGGAAGGGTTAGACTCATGGGTGTGGATGTCGGGAAATGAAATCTCCTTTTTTTTTTTTTTTTTTTTTTCTGACTTGGAAGCATGTGTAATTTCAACCCCGATGTGAGGGCGACGGCTTGATATCCGTCAAAAGAGTAGATTGGTAACCATTTTCCTTAATTGATCTTCTTACTTTGTCAAAGAAAAGTTTACCTTATTGTTCGTATTATTCCCATTCCGGGGAGTAAATGACTTTTATGGCTCGTGATTGGCTCATGATGTATATTAAAGTCTGCTTGCCCCACTCGACCAACAAAACTGAGATAACATTGGGGTCATCATCCCATCTATTGAAAAACTGACGACGAAGCTCCTTAATCTCCTGCGCGCACGCCATTTCCAAATCTACTTTTTTCAATCGCCGCTCGCTTCATCTATAAATGGATTTTCTTATCAATTTTTTCATTTCAACGCATTTCTTTCGCTTTCTTTTTTACCCTCCCCCACATTCCCCCCCTACAAACAAATAAACAAACAAACATAAACATTGATACCCCATTTACATTTATCAATGACCAAGTACGGATCTATCACGGCACAAAAACAAACGAATCATCTTACGCAAGCCGAACGGGATTTATTACAAAGTGATCGACCTGGATATGGGACAAGAAGTAAAATTGAAGTGGCCTTTAATTTGGTAAATGCAACTGTGGGCGCTGGTATTATTGGCTTGTAGGTATTCGCATAAAGAAAACAATAACGTATACCGGAAGGGCTAATCTTTCTCTCTCTTTTTTTATGATATAGACCTTTTGCTATTGCGCATACAGGATTTGTACTTGGTATTTTTGTCTCTATCTTTGTCGCTATTCTTTCTCAAGTTGGTCTTTATATGGTGGTATTGGCTGGTCAACGTGTGGGGATTTACAAATTTGCCTTGTTGGTGGAATACCTTTTGGGTCGAACAGGGTATCACTTTTTGAACTTGATGGTCTTTATTCAAGCTGGTGGTGCTTGTATTAGCTACTTTATCTGTAAGTGCAAAAAAAAAAAAGTGTGCATACCGACCATCATTCACGTTTCTAATCTTCTTCTTCTTTATCTAATCATGTAGTATTAGGTGATACTATGCCGATCTTATTGGATCCTTACTTGCCAACATTCCAAATGATATCTAATCGAACGCTCGTGGTCTGTTTTATTGGTATTTTCTGTGTAAGTTTCTCTTCTTCTTCTACTCAAGCTATGATTACTAACACTGTTTTTATTTTATGATACTTAGATCTTACCTTTGAACATGGCTCGATCCATTGGTGCTTTGGCCAGATGGTCGATTTTATCTGTGATGCTATTCCCAGTGGTGCTCTTGACGATTATCCTCCGTGCTCCAGCATATATTCCCGACGAACCAATCCCAGTAACATGGATTGGTCCTGATGTATTTGGTGCATTGGGTGTTTTTGCATTTGCCTTCACCTGCTCTCAAGTGGCATTCAACAACTATCTCACACTAGAAGATCAATCATCTCATAGCTGGAATCAATCAACCATGTTATCGACCTTCACCAGTTGGATCATCTCAATGGTATTCGCTATCTTGGGCTACTTTTGTTTTGGTGAACATGTTCAACCCAACTTGTTTATGAACTTTGCCACTGATGATTGGGTCATCAATTTGGGTCGATTCATTCTAGGCTGTACCATGGTCCTAACTATCCCGTAAGTAGATTACCTTCCCCCCCTTTTTTTTTATTCCCCTGACACATACTCATCTGATTCTTTTTTTTTTTTTCTTCTATAGACTCGGATTCTATCCTACAAGAGAAGCAGTACAAAAGGCACTCGGGTTTGAAACGGCAACAAAGCAACCAAATCAGATACAACACTATACCGTCACCTTTATCCTCTTCTTCTTCATCTTATTGGGTGGTATCACTGTACGATCACTTGGAAAAGTCTATGGTTTGGTGGGAGGAATCTCAGCTACCACCTTGGCTTTTATCTTACCCTCCATGGCTTACTGGGTTACATCAAAACGATATCGTGAAAAACAAGCGGCTACACCGGCATCACCGACTACAACTTTGACAAACACCGCTGCCGCCATCAATGCCGCCTTCTCCACTTCTATTGAACCCACCTTGACTCAATCATCAACACTTTATCATGGTATCAGCAGTAGTAACAACACTTTTGGGGGTTATTATTACACAGGAATTGAAGATAAACAGCTTTTATGGGATGTTGCTTCCACTTCCTCCTCTCGTACGCCTTATGTAGATGAAGAAGATGTGTCGACTGTTGGTGGTGGTGACCTATCATCAGATGGTGAAGATAATGAAATGGACGATGACTCGATTGGTAAACCTACCCTGTTTTTGGATATCATGGCTGTCATTCTTTTTATCTGGGGATTTGTGGTCATGGTACTGTCAGTGTCAAGTGTGTTATCTCAAGATTAGAATGCCCTAATCCTATTATCCTGTTGTAGATATTATTATACCCCTTTCCCTTATCTCCTTTTTCCCTCCACTATCTTACATATATAAATTCACCCCTTAATCATTACCTATCTTTCCCCTTCCTACCCCTCTTTTTAGCCACTTGCAGTATATAACATTTAGCTAAAGGATGGATACCTTTTATTACAAATAATAAACAAATTATTTCAACCAATGTTTTTATTTATAAAATGTCAATATAGATTCACTAGACTAAACTAAAACTATTATTACTATATTACACTACAGAATGATGTCAGGGAATATGTTCATGCAGCATGTGAGCGCTTCGATGGAAAAAAAAAAAAAAAAAAAAAAAAAAAAAAAAAGCCAAGAGGTTAGGTTAGTCTATCTAAACATTTGAGAGGTGCCACTTACCCGTCCTTTCCGATGAGAAGAGGGACCTGCAACTTGTGATGCCTTGGGTAGATTGATTGCTCCATAGGTCAAATTAAATTTGTCCACCAGATCATCCACTGTATTAATTCCTTTAGTAATACTAGCCAAATAACCCACCAATAAGACATCATCGTATTCCTACAAAGTAAAAACAAAAAAGAAGTTTAGTACTTCACAATCATCCATTGGCATGACTTTTTCTTCTTCTTCTTCCTACCCTGGTAAATTGGTCATCAAAAGCAGCTTGATCCGTCACAGGTGATCTTAAGCAAAGACTTGAGATTTGTCGAAGAATATCATGGTCAACAGGTATCACGCCATTTTTGGTATCTTGGAGATAAGTTTGTAAAAACTGGAGTCTGGTATGTAACATGAGAGCCGCATTCTTTTGTGTTGTCAGATAAGAGCCCACTATAATGAATAATAAGGTGAGATCAAGTGATCATGAATACCCTATTCCTATATACTTACGTGAGCTACCTAGACTGGATTCATGACTTGACATATCAGGTTTGGCCACATGATCCACCGCGATCCGTTCCGCTTCATTCGTTTCGATCTTGTAATGGTTCTTGACAAATTGTACACGAGGTATTTCTTGATGAGATAGATCATAAATGGATTCATACATCCCGACAGGTAAACTTTTTTGACTGGTTTCATTGGTGATTGCCCGTGGATCCAACTGTAAGAATAAACTGGATTCACACTTTTCCAAAAACTATAATAATAAAAAAAAAAGTGTTAGTATTCTATATACACATAATGGACTTCCCCCTTCTTTTCTTTTTTACTTACCTGACCATGAATCTTGAGGTCTCTTTCTGTAGGTGTTGTGCCTGTGCTATACCATCCAATAAAATCCAAATTCGGAAACACCTGTTTGACTAGTCATATTATAAATGATCAAGTATCAAACTAAAAAAGGAAGAACAGGTTATGATACTTACGTTGGTCCAGTTTAGTGATAAGGTAGTTTTGATCAATGGTTGTTTCGTCAAGAGGGACTTCAAATGAGTTGATGATATCAATGTCGCGACCTGATTGCTGTGCCAGTAAAGCACCACAAATGTTCACTTGATGAATAATAATAAGGGTATGGTTATAAACAAGAGTTCAAGTCATATTATAGTCGACCTACCTTCATCTGATTGTATTTGTAATCTTGTTCGTGTGTGATGATCTGATATATTCAGTAATACCAGTGGGTGGCTATAATGGTAAAAAATATGAAGTTGGTTAGTTCAAAATACAATACAATCAGTGCTTTTTTTGGGGGTGGGGAGTAAATCTTACATTGATATAGAGAGTCCTGAATTGCTTTCCTGGGTTGACACTATAGGTGTGCTGTTATCATCGCTTGTGTCCATAGAAGTCATGAATAATGTGTGAAGAATAAAGAAGAGAAGGAAGGACGTTATTCTTTTTTTTTTTTTTTTTTTTTTTTTTTTTTTTTTTTTTTACGTTGACCATTTTTAAATCCCGCTATTGAGCAGGATCTATGCTTACAGGTGAATCCCCAAAGACAATTGCATACCATTATGACCTTGTAGATAACTACTGTAACATTGTAGCAATAATAAAATTGTTCTGTTCATCAATGAAAAGAATTATAAAAGTTCCTGATCATGCGTTGGTATACATAAAGTATTGAAATGGAGGATGACAGAAAAGCATAATGGCGGTCTTTTAAAAAAGCGGAGGGGGGGAGGTATATCATTCTCTTTGGAATAAATCGGCTGCCTACTCATTTGTATGAATGTCTGTATTACAAGCGATATCCATCCGCAAAAAGAAAAGTATCACGGGTACTATCATGTAATACCATGGACATGCTAATCCCGATAATCTAAAGTTGGCCTTTTTCCCGTACATGGGCGTTTATCTGAAAGTGGAGCAAGGCTCAAGTGGATGGTGCTATACTCGAAATCCACCCAGGTACTCAAATATCTTGACATCAGGGTCTAACCCCGTGATGTGCCGGAAGCTAAAAAAAATGTGGTTGAGCATGAAAATCTTTGTCGATCTTCTTTTTTTTTTTAAAAAAAAAAATCCTCTAACTGGACTCCTTCTTATACAACTAATGATATCATTATACTGAATTGACATGTCAAGAGTTTGCGTGGCATTCCCTATTTGGTGTATCAGCCAAATATCGTAAAGTAAGGGGCACCCAAGGTGGAACATGAAGCGCCGTTTGAAAAATAAGGAGTTGTGGCCTTTTATTTTTTTTTTTAAAGGTCGCTCTTTCTTTCTTTTGTAATCCATCACCACATTACTACGTTAACTATTTGATACCTTCTACTCTTACCTGCACTGGTGCTATCACTTGCCATATATCTTTTGTTTCCTTTGAACCATGGACTTTTTATTGGCGGTGGCACAGAACGACATAAAAACAGCACGACATTTAATACAAACAGGCATCGATGTCAACTGTCCGATCCTTTGGAACGCCAAAGACACCTATTCTCCTGCTATACCTACCACGACTACCTCAGATAGTTTATCTTTTGAAAAACTACAAGTAGATCAAGAATACCACTCACGACCCTTGAACATTGCTGTCCTCAGTGGTCATGTGGACATGGTACGCCTTCTTCTAAGTGCTGGTGCGGATATCAACATTAAAGACGGAAGAGGAAGGTAATCTATAAAACCAACAGATGCATCCGAATGGTAATGTGATCAATACTTACTAAACTTTTTTTTCTTTTTCAATAGGACGGCCTTGATTTGTGCTATTTTTGGATTGGATTTGGACACCTCAGACATTAACCCAGCATGCCTACAACTGATATCAAAGACACACGAATCACATCTCTCTATAATGAAAAATGTATTGCTACGACATCCTAATCTCTACGTTGCAACACTTAATGCACCGCAGTATGAAATCAATGGCATCACACCTTTATGTCTAGCAAGTTATTTGGGCAAATCTGATATAATACAGCTCTTATTAGAGGACGGTCGGGTGGATGTGAATGGAACGGACAGTAAAAATAAATCAGCCTTGATTTATGCAGGTAAAAGGGAAAAATAAATAAAAATAAAGTCAGATCATCATACTCACTTTTATCCATCTTTATTATAGCTCGTGATGGGAACTTGCCTGTTACCCAAATACTCTTGAACTATGGTGCATCCCCCGACATTACTGATAGTCATGGTTGCTCTGCTATTCAATATGCTGAAAAGAAACCTAATATTGTCCAACTATGTGAAGAAGCCTTGCGAAGAAAACGATCTGATATTTCGGTAAGAACAAAGAACAGAAGGGTCATGGTGGACTAAAAAGAGAACTAACAATAACATTTAATTTGAATAGATGATTCATGCACCTGTCAATCCTATTTCTCGGTATCCAACTAGCTACGCCAAACTATCAACACTCATCTCAACACTTCCACAATATCAATCTTCTCTCTCACATTTGGACTTTAACGATACACTACAAGATATTGATTTAATGGATCCTATCACTGCCCCTCTAGTCCACTTGATTCAAACGGCCTTTTTGCATGCAATCAAGTCACATGATTATACCACTTTACAAACCCTTTTGCTATGGTCTCCTCCTTTGAAACGGGACATTAATCGATCTTCTGGTGCTCTTTTAATTAATCATCATGATACAAAGACTGGACTTGCTGCAATTCACCATGCGATGCGCGCCAAGCCATTACCATCTCTCGACACACTTACCATGTTGTATCAAGCGGGGGCCGACATCAATGCTCAAACACTCTATGGACGCACTGCTCTTCATCATCTGGCAAGAATCGGGCTGGATAAAGATGGGAAAACTTGGAACATACAGAAAAATGCAGGGAAACAGGCTCGACAAAGTGCCAACTCATCAACATCAGCAACACAACCGATCGAAACAGCACGTCTCAAAGAAAATGGGGAAACAGCAACAACGAAAACCCAACCAGCATCTCTTTCCTTTGATAACCGGTTGTCTGCACTTATTGACAGGTCTTCTCGCTCTACTGGGTCTGATGCTACAAACATACTACAGGGATATATGGTGGATATTCTCGATGATCGACACACTACATCTATTTTGGCGGTACCCACCGTCTCTGCTCACCTCGGTTTGTGCGCTTCGCTTTTGATTCAGTTTGGTGCATTGGTCAACATTGCTGATCCGACTGGTAATACGCCACTACACTTTGCCAGCGAATTCGGTGGTGTACAAGAAGTCCTAAAAGTATTGATTCTGGATGGTAATGCTGATCTACATTTGAAAAACAAGAGGCAACAAACGCCATTGGATATCTGCAAATCTGAAGAAATTCGCAAGTATATGCTAGGTAGGTTAAATAATCCATCTCTCTCTCTCTTCCCATGCCAATTCATTTTTTATCTTTATTAATAGCCTTGGAAAAGCAACGGAAAACAAGTCATAGGACCAAGTCCACTCTATCCAGTAGCAGCAACATTACTGGTAACATCCGACCATTCGACATAGGGGGTGACTACCGGCATTCTTTGACTCGATCCGTGTCAAAATCGACAATCCAATCAGCAACTATACATGGTAGTATCAGCGGAAAATGGAACAATACTTCGCCTGGCTCTCTTATTCTACCTACCTCTATATCGGAAGCGGCAGCCAACAGAAACAAGGAAACCAAGGCAAAGGCCGACGTGCTGAACCAAATCGATGCTGACTTTGACCGGATCCTAAACGCCTTTTACAGCTATCAAACCTCCTTCACCGACTCTATCGAAAAGGCGCTGGCGTTTATCACCGAAACGATTCTTCAATCATGGCAAACTGACGACATTATTAGTGATGACGGGGGTGACTCGACTACCAACCACGGCTCCATGGCACCAACAACTGTCTCTCCTGGGCAACTAGAGCGTATGATTGTCCAACTACGATTCGAACTACGCGAAGCACATGACATGTTTGACCAAACAGATCAACGGGCGGAAAAGGTGATGCTGCATTATCGAGAAGAACTGGAACGAGTGGAACAAATACATCAATCGGACTGCGAATTGCTGGATCTTCAACAAGAAAAGGTGGACAAATTGGTGGATGTGTTCGAACGGATTGATAGTCGGTTTTGCCAATTGGAATTGGATCAAGATGAACTGATTGGGCAGGTGGAAAGCTGGCGGAAATTGGCACTGCGACAACTTCAATACTTGGATCAACGACATTCAACTGTTGAATACGATGAACATCATTTACACCCCTGCTTCACCAATCTTATGCAAACTTTAATGATCTTGACCACTTTACCTCCAAACGATCCTATTTTATACCTGCGTGATGATCGACATCGCCTGTGTGGTGATCTTGAACAAGTCATACAAAAGGTGCTTCAGGTGGCTTCTTCCATCCCTCTTTTGTCTGAAGAATGTGCGTCATTACAAGAAAAATGGCACCAAGTGGAACTTTTATTGGGGGCTCATTCGACTTTAGATTCTCAGAACGGTAATGGCTCGGATGCTACCTTGACGGCAACAGCAACAACAACGATTTGTGCGGAAAACAGAAAGAACAGCAACAACACTTCAGCTACAAACTGGCAACGACAACTCCTCACTGCATCACTATATTCTGTAACCTTGAACCCCGATCAACATAAAGGAGGTGGTTGTCGCTCATTAAACGAACTGGAATTATCTTTTGACATTCTCAGTGCCAATCTCTGTGAAATACAAAAGGATATGGATGATCTTGACCAACAATCGACTCAGGTGATGGAAAACAAGAAACAAATGTATGATGTATGCTTGTCCCTGGAAAAAGAACTGGAATCACTTCAACAACCCGACATCTCATCCGGATCGACGACATTAAACAACAGAACAGAGGCAGTGGTGCGACGTGAATTGGACCAAGTCTTGCAATGTACAAAAGCTCTGTTTGATCGACAATACTCACTGGATCAAGAAAGCACTTCACTGAAAAAGGAATATGAAGCGGTGGAACAACAATTGGAAGTAACCAAGCAAGCTCTACGACAAGTACGGCCACCACTCTTATTACAGGGATTGCTGGAACGGCTGGAAACCGAGGATCATCCGATGGTACGAGTGGAAAAGGATTGGCAAGAAGACGCCAACTTGGTAGTCACTTTTATGGAAGAAGACTCGGTCGGTGCATTGGAATGGATGGACGAATCGGATTGTTCCTCCTTGTCCTCGGATACGGAAACCAAGGCGACAACACAACAACGTTTGAAGGCGGTATGTAAAACCTCATTGTCTACTCGATGTTTAATCTCTCGTTTGGATGCCAGTTTGTATTGTCTCAAGGTCTTGACAGCCCATCACATCAGCCAGTCTCGCCAATCTCTCTTGAAGGTACAATCCAATCTCAGCCAAGCAAAGGACGAAGTGGACGAAGCACATAATCAAATGATCACTCTTTACACAGAGGCGGCGGAAGTGGCTCGACAGGTTTACGTCTTCAAAACTGAAGTGGAAATGATCATTCGACATCGAAAAGAAGAAGTGGTCAAGGTATGGGAAGTAGTCGACGAAGTATCGGTGGGTATCGACACCAGTGCAGCTACATTACAACATCAACAAGAACAGACAACCATCTCATCCAACCCTGCAGATCGTCACAAGCAAATACAAACGACAGAAGAGGTTGAATCGGAGGATCAAGACCGATATCAATGGATCATACGGGAACTTGAACGATTCCACATTGTCCATGAAAATCTACAAGATGCCATCGAGGAACTGAAGCGGGAACAAATGGAAATTGGCCAACGGATTCGACAAATGATGACATTGTTAATTGAACCTCAAGTGGATCTGCTGGTGGGTCAAGGTGATTCCTCATTATTGTCGGTCAGTGATTATTTGACCGAGCTGATGGATGGGATTCGGATGCATGATCTCGATTTTAACTCGGATGATACCGGTGTCAACAGGTAACTGGTTGGAATGATATGATATTTTGTTACTCACTTTTTTTTTCTTATATATATATATTAGTGCCGAGCAAAAGGATCAGGCACGACTCTCACATCTCAATACCAACAAAATATCATCCACAGTGTCCTCATCACCCCATCACCGACTTTCGCTACTAAGCGGAAAATCGAACCCCACCTCTTCGAAACGCATCTCTTTGGCTTTAAGCATGCATACTCCTACTGATCGTAAACGAATGTCAGCCATGTCCACCTCAAGCTTGTCATCACTCTCCTCTTATCAACAAGAGCGCATGCTATCTCGGGCGTCCACTCTTAGCCAGGCACTCTCAAGACATAGATCGGCCGCATCTCGTCATAGACATTAGCGTACTTTATTACTATTACTAGCTAGTCATTTAACTTGTTTATTTTTGTTTTACTGTCAATCAATTAATTAATAAAATGTATTATTTACTGTACTGTATATCTGACCATCCCGATATTCAAATCCCGATATTCATGCATGCGGGCATATATGTGATTACTATCTCCAATAAGATTATGAAGACAGAAAAGGTGTTTTATTATATATGGATAATAGGTACCAGTTTTTTATTGATAAATAGATTTAAACAAAGTGAAAAATAAATAAATAGATAAGAATAAAAAAAAAGGGGGATATGTGTATTGGGGTGGGGATGTAAGTATAGTAAGCAAATGGTCCAACTAACTAATCACCAGTATAAAAGAGAAGATTAATGACAAGCGATACTACGAGCAGCAGATCTCCCTTGACCAAATACATAGTGACCAAAACCAGCACCAAGAATAGTCGCAATCATCAGATAACCATTGTAAGTCATAAAGACCAACATCAACCAAAAGCTAATACCCATCAAGATAGCATACATGACCGATTGAAGGATTCGTTGCCGTTTGTCCAAACTATACAATCGAATCAGTCAGCTTCCGTAGGGCAATCACATAGGGGGTATTCCTTTTTTTTTTTTTTTTTTTACCTTGACACGCCCAGATACGGGGATAACAAGGCATCATATTCATTGGCACCAGAAGTACCATTACTGATTTGACGTTTTCCACCTGCCAAGGTCGATGTCCAAGTAGATAGATATTCAAAACTAGCTGCGATAGCGAATATAACAGCACAAGAGATCACCATGCCCACCCAGGTTTGAATATGCCATGATTCAAATACAACACATACATTTTCTATTTGCCAATTGAAGATCATCTATGTAGCGACACGATAAAAGAAGATTAGAAGAGAGACTTCTTTTTTTTTTTTTCTTTTTTGATACGACTTGCATTCATACTGCACATTGGCATTCCCGGCATTGGCATATCGTGACCTTCATGGCCATGGTTCATTGGTGGTTCCATTCCCGTAAAGTCTTGATGATGTTGTGAGTGATCCATTTTGAATTGTATGAAAACAAATGTGTGTGTGAGAGAAAGAAAGATAAAGATAAAAATAAAAAGAGGCGGAACTTTATAATTCAGCAAAGGCGGGATTTGAAAATGGATGGAGTGATACACCCCCACATGTGCCTGATCTGCGCCATTGAGAAATTTATGCTGCAATCAGGTATGATAGTGTGGGTATACTATTCGATGGGAAAGGGGCACCATTGTGAGTGATTAGTTCCTGAAAGTCATGAATGGGAGTGGTGATCTTATTGTAGTACTAGGGTCGGTAACAATGAGGGGACTCGGGTTCTAGTTCCTCTGAAAATGAAATAGATTACTCAACGTATCATACCACCTTATTATGCAATCATTCCAACCAAAACCATTCTATTTTCAATTCATGCTACAGTATCTATTGCCATTTGGTAAAATGTAGTCAAATATGATCTTTCCTCAAAGGTGAAGGTTTCACAAACTGCGGGGCCTCAAAATCCAATTGCCCTTTTTAAAGAAAAACATTGGGAACACAAGAGAATGATCTTATCCTGCTAATATCAAGCTCAAAGGTAAATAGAAACAATGAACTAAAGAATGTGATGACTTTGATGACTCCATCCCACTAAAGCCAAAAAGCCTGCCACCAGCAAAAACCTTGACCCAGCACCCAACTTATGATAGGTTTCATTGGATTCAACCATGGCGAATAGTGGGTAAGTTCCTTGCCTCTTACATTGTCTTGAATCGACAGGTGTAACAATAATCCAGTTACGCTCCTGCAAACAATTCCGATCCCGACAAAAGGAGCGGCGATTAAAACTTGGATTGAAAAGTTTTGATCTCTCTTTTTCAATCCATTTTCCTTTCCCCTTCCGACATATCCATTAACTCATCACCCTCCTTTACTTACTGTACCTTATAATGACAGTGCCTACTTTATTGTCTCCTATAAAGATTGGTGAAAATACACTTGAACATAGAGTGGTGCTTGCCCCTCTCACTCGACTTCGCAATACTGAAGAAGGCATCATTCAAGATCATGTGGTCGAATACTATACTCAGCGTGCTACCAAGGGCGGTCTCTTGTTAACCGAGGCAACGTTAATCTCTCCTTCTGCTGGTGGATATAAATATGCTCCTGGGATCTATACTGACGAACAAGTGGAAGGATGGCGCAAGGTGACTGATGCTGTGCATGCCAAAGGTGCTGTCATTTACAATCAACTCTGGCATATTGGTCGTGCAACTCACTCTTCCTGTTTACCAAATAACCAACTACCTGTGGCAGCTTCTGCTATTGCTATCAAGGGGAAAAATCTGTTTGGTGATGACTTTGAAGTGCCTCATGCTCTCACGGTGGATGAAATTAAGGATTTGGTGCAAGATTTTGCCAATGCTGCCCAGAATGCTTTGAAAGCAGGTTTTGATGGTAAGTGGTATACATATAAAGGGGGCAGGGAACAAGTTGTTTAACCTGTATTTATGTATATACTTTTATAGGTATTGAAGTCCATTGTGGTAATGGGTATCTGGTGGACACTTTTATCAACACATCTAGCAACAACCGTACCGACGAATATGGTGGATCAATTGAAAACCGAGCAAGATTCGCTCTAGAAATTCTCGATGCTTTGGTGGATGCGATTGGAGCCAACAAGGTAGCACTTCGATTCTCACCTTGGTCTGGATTCCAAGACATGGAAGATGATACTCCGGTGGAAACATGGTCCTACATCACTCGACAAATCCAAACCAACCATCCTGATCTCGCTTATTTGCACTTTGTGGAATCTCGTGAAGGTGGGCACTCTGATGTAGAACTACAAGAACACGAATCTTTGGATCCCTTCCGAACTATCTGGCAAGGTCCTTTCATTACCTCTGGTGGTTTCCTCGATCCCAAGAAGGCTATGGAACGGTGTGACATGTCTCCCAACAACTTGGTCTCATTTGGCCGTCTCTTTATTGCTAATCCTGATCTTGTCGACCGAATTCGCAACAACTGGCCACTCAACAAATACCACCGGCCTACTTTTTATACCCAGGGTCTTGAAGGATATACCGACTACCCCTTTTATACACCAACAGAGGATGATCACATTGAACAAGCCATCAAATCGACAGATGTTGAGGATGCCACCACTGGAACTCCTCTTGCCAATCAATCGGATCTCATCAATGATACAACCATCTCCTCTAACTCTGAATCTAACAAGGAATGTCATATCAAAGCTGACAAACGGAAATCAATGAAACTCAACAAGGCCAAGTGTGTGGTCCAATAAAAGAGATATGTCTTTCCCCCCCTCTCTCCTTTTACTTTAATTCTTTATCCCCTTGCATTTTTATAGCCATTACTACTACTACTACTACTACTACTACCATACTTGTAATTATATAGCGTATCTACTTTTAAAAACGATAATAAAAATGTCAACTTTTTATTGGTGAAATGTGTCAATCTCAGGTCAAAAAGTGTGCATATGATATTCAATTTGGGCCGACATTCAAAAAAAAAGACTATTTCCGCGCGATGCGACTTTTATATGGAAACTAAGCCCACCTTTGATAGGTGACACAAACATGTATCTAGTTTGGTTGTCAAATATGTTACCATAAAACAAAAAGCGACAAAGGGTTTGTTGCTCTCCTTTTTTTTTTTTTTTTATTGATCGGTACCTTTTCAAATCCCGCTTTAACTGATACATTTGTGTTCTAAATCAAGATAACCCTGTGCTCATTTATGATGATTGATCACTTTTCTTATAACACAAACTCTTTTCTATGTTATTTGTATCAATGTAGTTGATTTAAGTTTCAGGTACACCTATTTAAAAACCAGAGTCTTTTTGCATGACAGATCCCATTTTGGACCATATTCAAACCCCGTCTTTCCCAACAGACTGCAGATGAAATAGTTATCCCATAGAAAAAGGCTTTAAAGTTGTTGTATGCGACGTGCAATAAAACATCGATAAGCCAAGTGGGTTATGTGGAGTTCACTTTGCCTTGTTATGTAGACCCGCAATAGTGGCTATCTTGAAAAAGAGTGAGGGTGGTGGCGGCGGAATTTGAAAATCATAAAAATAGAAAAACGGTGCCTCTTTTTCTTTTTCTTTCTTTCTTTCTTTCTTCACTTCTTCACCAGTTACAATTATGCAGTGGCTGAAACTACCAATGACTCTTTGGTTGAATCTTCTCTAATTGGTATACTTATAAAAACGACTGAAATGGCTCATTATGGTTGGGTCTTACTTGCTCTTACAATCTACGATACTCGGGACTGTGTCGTTGGATATACAATAAAATCTAACGACTACTCTTGGTGCCTCTGATGGTTATGTGCACTCCTTCCAAGGTCCTTGTGGTTACTGAACTCGGTGTTGGTCTGGATATCTTTGGGCTAAAGTAAGTTGGTAAATTAGGACAAGTAGGGATTTGAAAAATAAAGAGGTGGAGGGTGTAAACTAAAGTGTTTTATTGTGGGCACCACAGCTGAACATTATCTTTAACCTTTACCAGTATCTTGTTTGACTCTTGTACTCCTACATTAGACAATAGAACCTACACCACTTTTAGCGATGCCAAATCTACAAATCCTGAATCCAAGAAGGATGACACCAAATCTACACTAACGGCGACCATTGAAAACGGCTTGAAAATTGACACCTGCTGACCAAGAAGACGTTTGGTCCACTCCTATTGACAATGAACCATCATATCACCTCCTTTTAGATGATATAAAGTAGACATGAAATATTACTTTAATCCTTGATTTAATAAAACGTTTTTTTAGAACATCATATAAATCCTCACTTTGTCTGGGTTTCACAAACTCGAAAATGTTGATATAAATATAACCCCGACCGCATTTTTCCTCTCTTCTCTCTTCTCTCTCTCACACTCAAATCATGTCTTCATTGACATCACCGTCTGTTAGTAAGTATTTACAAATGAATCTTTTAATAAACTTTGGTTACATAATAACGCTTTATTTATATCCTTCTAGATAAAAACACTGCGCGATTTGCACCCAAAGTGAAACAACGAGAAAGACGTGGGACATCCTTAAAGACATCCATCCTGCCATCAACTAGTCGATCAACCATCTCGACCTCCTTATTTACCAGTAAGAACATAACACTTGCGGATATAACTTCTAATACTCCCAACAAGGAAGACTTCAACTCAGTAACACCTTTATCAACACTGCCATCGTCTTCTTCAGCTCCGATACCCTCCATTCCAGTCGTACGATTCGAAGAACCAGTGACAACAAACCTACCAGCACCCAAATCGAAAACACAACCACATACCAAAAAAAGGCGCCCTTCGACTACTCCTTTGACCACATTCAGTGTACCAACCAAAGGTGAACATACAGTAGGAATAGCGCCACCACTATCAGGCGACACTCTTATTTCTGCATCACCACCACCACCACCACCACCGACCCCCATAACTCCGACCACGCATGATAGCTTAATACCGGATCAACCAAGAAAAAGAAAACGATCGACAATGGATACAACACAACCACTAGTGACACTTGATGATATATCACACGATCCAGCAAGACCAGAATTGATGCAGAAACCATTATCCTACTTTACTGATGATTTGGCCACTGGTATTGTCTCTCGATCATTCAAGAATAGGAAAACAAAAGGCGATAATGCTACATTGACAACAACAACAACAACAACAACAACACAAGCACCAACACAAGAAGATCAACCTACTGAACCTATTCAAGAACACCATGATGGTTTACAAGAATCGTAAGTGATGGAAAAAAAGAAGAAAGTATCTCACCCAGCCCTTTCCCTAATAGATCAACTGCACCACAAGTACGACTCGTGAATGGGGAAATAGTATTAGATACGTCTTCGTTATATATCGATACACCCTTGGGACGACGACAACAGGTGGAATACGAAGTGGTGGAAGAAGATAGTACGACAAAGAAGATCAATAGTCGAACACATGGGAAACAGCATGGTAGCTTTGGCCGACGATGGACGCAAAAGGAAACGGATCTATTTTATCGTGGAATCAAACAATATGGTACCGACTTTGAAATGATTGCCTCGATCATACCATCACGCTCACGGAATGAAATCAAACGAATGTTTACTCGACAAGAAAAACGACATCCTATGAAAATCACCGAAACCATAATGCAGCGGGCCAATCAAGATACAGCGACATGATCTCCCCTAGTGATTAGCAGATTTATATTGTCCATACTTTTTTTTATTCTTCTTTATTACAATAAATGATTACGAATATACAATTTAAAAAAAAATGGATTCTATACTATAATAAAAATAATAATCCTATTCCACATAATATCAAGTCTGAACCACCATATACTGTAGGTAATTTGACCACATGTTTTGTGCAGCAGGGGACTTTTGGACAAACAACCATGCCAGATCCAACCAACTCTGTACCGACAGATCCTTCATATCATAATCCACATCCGTAGCATATTCCACTTTAAAGACAGGTCGTGTCGTCTTGTCATGTCGGTATTGTTCATTCCAGTAGCCCAAGTCCGTATACCATTGCGTATATTTCATCCATCTACCAAAGTGATGAGAGGTAGGATCCGTATTGTATTCGTTGATTCTAAACGTGGGGTTGTAGACAGGTAAGAGAGGAGGAGCGACATGAACCACCACGAGGTCATTGGTGCCATTGTAATGTTTAAGAGAATGTTGATATTGTCGATGGAGTCTTCGTCCGACATTGCTGCTTTGTGGTGAATGATAGTCGCCGCTAGCTGAGCGATGCAAGATTTGAAAGTGATCGAGATTGGCGTGACCATAGAGATGAGCCTGAATCACGTCTTGATATTCTAATGCCAAGTGAATATAACCATCCAGGCAATCCCGTTTGAATGTTTTGGTGGTTGGAGGAACATGACCCATCATGTATACCTTGACCCCATCCGATCGTGCTTGTTCGAGTTGTTGTTGTATCCATACCATATGATCCTTCCCTGGTCCTTCTTCACCGCACTGTCCTACCGCATCGTTCGATTCGAAAAAGTAGAGTGTGTTGAGTGAGAGGACACGAATGCCCCGAGATACGTCCACACGATAGTAGCCACCACGATGGAATGTCGATACTTGGTCAGTTGGAATCAGGTCGCTCCAAATATCGCTATACACCACCAGTTGCGTATTGTCGTGCTTGTCTATCGGTCCTGTTAGTTTATTGTGAGGATGGACGTCATTGTTGCCCAAGCAAGGTACCAAAGGAATACTAGAATTATCGAAAGATCGTCGAAAGGCTTGTTGTAAAGCACGAGTTATCTTGATGTTGTATCCCAAGATTTCTTTACCGGATCGTCGGATTTCATCAGGTTCAGTATCGTGTCTTAAAAAAAAAAAAAAAAAAAGAGACAATTCAAGTTTTTGGGATTTTATTCCAACCCACTGATCGGGATTTGAATATATCACTTCATTTGCCCGAGACCCATGTTCTTTTTTACCTTGCATTGTCCCCCGTCCATACAATAAAATCAATCTTGTCTTTCCATTCTTGAGCAATCCAATCAATACTGTGATATACCATGTGAGGAGAAGCGTCACAATCCGAAGCAGGAGTCCCCCAATGACCAGCCAGTTTACTTTTGCGTGCCTTTTTCTTCTTGTGTTTCTTTGGATCACGATGACAGAATGATGTGATGGTTGCACCAACTCGGTAATGATCATCCATCTAAAATAAATAAAAATCAGCACGAGGTTATCATCCCTTTGAATGATCATACTTACATGAATATCAGTCAAGTGTAAAAACCGACCATGTTGTGGATAGGATTTTACTGGATTGTGTGATGATGATGATAATACTTGTTGTGGTGGAGATGATATACCCTGGACTGAGGAGGAGGATCCAAAGAGATAAAGTATACTTGTGAGGTAAACCCATCGAGAAGGAAGATGCATGATTGTTACCATCTGAATCTAAATGTAGTGAATAAAACAAAAGAAGAAAGAAAAAAAGGAAGAGTTCAGTTTAAAAGCGCATGGTTTTATTATTTTTCTAGTCCCGTGATAATCCCCGCTGGTATTTCCACGACCCCCAATGCATCCACACTTTTCAAGCCCCGATATCATTACCAACGTAGTTAATTTACTTCATTATGATAGAATAAACAGAGTATGGCTAATAATAGTATAAATATATATAAAACTACGTGATACCACGTGGGTAAACAAAAAGGAAGAGATAGACCATAAAATATTTATTCAATGGGTTCATAGTCTGATCGATCCAAAAACAACGGAGATGAGGAGATGCCGAGCCATTTCTTGACCACCGAAGAAAACAGGATACATTGAAGGACAATTACCGAGTCAATAGTCAATTGAACAATACCACAACCAATGAATTGGAATGGAGCTTTGGTATAGATGTAGTAAAACACCTTGAAGCCATCACCCAGGAACTAAATCATTCAAATTCAATGTTAGTATCCTATCCATTACCTTTTGTTGTTGATGTTGGATCTTACCCATGATGCTAATACCAATAAACTAAATCCATCGGTCGATCGTCGTTTATAGTTGGAGATACATTGAGGTAATGGCAACGTACTTTCGATGCCAAGACTGATGATCCCCAGCAAGTCGATAAAGAAGGGCAAACGATTCATGAAGATGTACAAGAGAGCAATGATTGTGGTGAAGGCTAATAGAAAGTTAAGGTATTCTAAATAAGTCGACCATTGCCAAAATAAATGTCGTTTTTGCCAAGCACGGTGCCACGGATGATCTGCTTCAATTGATAAAGAAGACGCTGAGCTACGGCTACTGTTGCTGTTTCGCCGATGTTCGTCTATCCATGAGAGTGTAGGTCGATATCGCACTACAATTTCTAATAAAATTAATTGTGATAGAATCATGACAATGGATTGGACTAAAAGTGTAGTATCAAAGCGTTCACCAAACCTAGCATACCATATAAGTGTGTACGTTAATTTTCATTGTTTTCAGCCCTACTTCTTTTTTTTCTATTCTATCACTTACCAAAAGAAGATTCTAAGAATACTATAGGATAATATAAAACAAGTTGAAGGGTTTTATCCATATGGTGATTGTACGTACAGTACTTACTTTGCAAATAGGAGAATAGCACACGTCTTGGGATTGAATCCAGCGCTGGTTCCGTCTTTATAAATGAGTCGATACTTTTGATATTAGTAATATATATATATATATATATATATAAGAAGAGTGAGTAATAAAAATAAAAATAAAAAAGAGTCGAGGTAGTAATGTGGATAGCACTTACTTGGTCTATGTAACCAATGACTGGGCCAAACACCATGCCCAAGGACAATAGTACGGAAGCAATATCAATCATGAAGGAAAGGAGAGGAGGTAAGTGTTATTGAAGATGAGTGAATGGAGTAAAAAGGAATGAAGTAAGAATTGCAGTAATAAAACGAATGACTAGTGGATTTGTTAAATTAAGTGAAGGGGAAGTGTGGAAGAAAGAAGAAGAAAAAGGCAGGGAAAGGAAAAATTCCTTACCATTCAGATAAACTAATTTCAAATCGCGACATCGAGGCCATGTAACACACGCAGGTTGGGCAACTACACAAAGATTAATTCATAGTATTTCTGCTGCATGATTAAAAACCCTTTTTTCATGCATTTCCCCTCCCCCCCCCCCTTTTTTTTTGGACGTTTAAGCTTCTTTAGTTTTACCAAACATATGGTTTACCTTCTCTGTGTGATGATTTAGGTTATGTTTGCCAGTGTATCACTGTTACATATCTTTATGGCAATGGACCTGATAAGTGCTCATATCGCATTAAATAAAAAACCAATTTCATAGGCTATTGGAAGATCGGCCTGACAGAGGGGCCACTCTGCTGGTACTTTTGTTTTTTTTGTTTTTGCTTGCGTGCCTGATGGATTCTCTCTCAAGGAGCCACCCACTATTTCAAATCCCGACAGTGATCATTCCTGGTAATAGATCCACTTTTATTATGATAAAGACAAAGATGATCATTCTAAAGAGAGCTGACAATCAACTACTTCTTTGTTTGATGTGAGTCTAGACTATGGACGATCTAATATATTGACAAGACTGTGCACTATGCAAATGGTTCATGCAAATAAAAAAAAAGACAACAACAAAGACGATTAGGACAACATTAATTAGGTTTTTATTATATAGATTAAAACAACACAGTGTTGCCATAAACATTATCATAACAACTAGGGTCAATGTATACATAATGGGTAATAATAATAAAAAGTAAAACTATTGTACAAAAGGGAGGTGTGTTTTTTTAACAACAACCAGCATATAGTTGCATAAACCAATGAATATTAATAGTAAGAAGTAAATAATTAATAGTATTAGTAATAATAATAATAGATAAAGATAAATCAAGTAATTCTAAATGGCCAGAGAGTGCACCTCCATGTTTGTTGTCCCTCGCGTTGTTGCATCCGTTCTAGTTGTTTTCGTGGCTGGTTCCTTCCCCTTTTTCGTTGGTGTGGTCGTTTTGTTAGGTTGATGACAATGGAACCATTGAGAGAATCGTCGGGTCCAAGACGAGGATGGTTTAGTAGTTGCTAGACGATGAATATCTGAATCACTGGATCGACGGCTATGTTGACTGGGTGAAGAAGAGATCACAGGATCCTTCATCATTCTGAATAAAGGCAACGATATCCGATGATGATGATGATGATGATGATGATGTGTGTTGGACTTGTGTTCTAGTGATTGTTGTTCATTGGTGTTGGTGTGAATAGGTGTATTTGTTGAAACAGTACTGTTATTGTGATATGGTATATCATCATCCGATATTGGCTCCACAGGTGCATATTTCAGTGGTCTTGGTGGGTATTGAGTGATGACAGGAGGTTGGACAGTGGTAGTATAATGATATAATGATGAATGTCGTTGTTGTTGTGGTGGTGGTGGTATGGAGATGGTAGTATTCACGGCGATTTTAGTTGGTGGTGATGATTCTTGAGATGATAGAGACGAGGTGGAAGGATGTTGTGGATCGTGACTATTGGAGTCAAAGATTGTGTCCGCATGTGGATGTCGATGTTGTGGTGATTTCTTGGAGAGTGACCAAGAATGAAACACAGATGTGCGTTGTTCTTCGGGTGGTGGTGCTGTGATGAGATCTTGTGAGGCTCGTTGTTGTTGTTGTGGTGATGGTGGTGGTGGTGGTATTGTTTTGAAGACTTCGAATTTCGCACGCAAGTAGGCAGAAGATCGTCGTAATAAATCGCCTGCTGATCGTCGTCGAAGATGTTGTGATGAAATGTCATTGTTGTTGTTGTTGTTGTTCTCTTCTTTAAGAGATGGAGGAGATGGAGCAGGTGGAGTGTTGATTTGTGGTATTGATTCCACTCTTTCTGGTGTTCGAGCTCGAGACTGGTAAGAATCACTTGACAAGGAGACATTCTGAAGATAGTAATAATAAAAAAAAAGTATTTATTAGTTATCTGTATTCTGTATTTATTGCATCAACTTACTTCGCCTACCATTTCAGCCTGTAGTCTTGATCGTTTCTTGTCGAATTGACGAATGAGTTCCGTTGAGAAAGAATCGCCGTCCAAGACAATACTACTAAGTGTTGGCAACCATTGTTGTTGTAAATAAAGTGTTGGTGGTGGTGCTATGGCCATTAATCAACTCGTCAGTAATATATAGAATAGGAATCTTTTTTGGAAGAAGAGAAAGAAAAGGAGGAAAAGGTGGGCGAGCGGTCTTTTTATCAAGAGCGCGTTTTAAAATTGACGATAACCCACTACAGGTGGCACAAATAAGGTTTATAAGGTACAAAGCAAAAACTTTTTTTTTTCCCCTGTTGATATTCGTTCAAGAGGAATAGTAGACAATAACAAAAGAGTAAAAGGGAAAACAAACAATAAAGAAAAACAAAAAGAAGGCACACAAAGGATACTAATAAATGATGATTTCTATTCGAGTGGTTACTTTGACACTATTTTTGTTCATGATACACGTGTGTGCTTCGAAAAGAAAGCGAAATGAATTAACAAAGTCGGAGTGGCCCTTTGTATCTCACTCGATCGTATGGTATCGTATTTTAGTCTACTTGTTCAGAATGATAGTCATTATTATTCCATGTATTGTTGATCATGCATATAACAAACATATATTGCATATTCAGTGTTGTCATCCTTTGCATAATAAAATAGTACATGGTATACAAAGAAGAAGATCATGTAATCATTTATGTGCTACGTTTAATTAAAACCCCGCAAATGACCATTTTCGTATCACTTTTTCTTATGGCCTTTGTCAGCTACAGATTGTATCAAATTAAAACTTTATTAAAAAGGTAAATAGAATAGCAAAAGGGGTATGTCATCAACAAATAACACAAATCTACAGTATGGGGATCTATTCTAAAGAGTAGTTTGTAGTCCATGTTGATCATAGTCCTTTCTTTTTCTTTTCTTCTCCTTTAATCAAAGCCCAGACGGTGGATAGTGTCTTCGTCTTTTTGGCTTTCCAAGGAATCAATATTTGCCCACCATTTGAACAAAAAGGTATTACAGATCAACTTGAACCAAGGAGTCATTGGTACACTGGTGTCGGCAAACATGGCACGGAGTTCATCAGGGGTCACATACTTGACATCACGGATTTCATTAGGATTCACATCCAAATCCACATTGGCCTTGATCATAAAGATATAGTCAACTATATATAATATAAAGGTTAGTCTACAAGTCATTCCAGCCCTTGTTTTTAATATAATTATACTTACTTTCGTGTTCACCCCATAATCCATCACTAGGTGCAAGATAGTGAATACGAGTCAAATAATGGAATTGATCCAAAGGGACTTGGTTAGGCTTGATACCGAGTTCATGTTCCAATTTACGTTGAGCAGCAGTACGAGCACCTATAACACATAAAAAAAACTTAATTATATCCATTTATCTCTATTGTTAATATACACCTTACCAAGTTGATCCTTTTCCACCAGTTCATCAGGAGTATTCAAAGGATGAGAGCAACAAGTATTCGTCCACATGTCGGGGAAGGTGATCTTTTCAGTCGCCCGTTGTTGAAGTAAGAGTCGATTTTGAGAGTCAAAGAGGAAGACACTAAAGGCTCGGTGTAAAAGTCCCTTGTTGATATTTTCCATAATATGACCTATGTTATAATAAAAAAAAACAAGATCAATACAATTATATATAATGATTAGAGTTACCACCTGCCTTTTCCAAACCTTACAAGTCTTCTTTGTTTCCGCACCAATACGCTTGTCGTTTTCGTCAATCACAATACACATTTCTTCCATGAGACGAACTTGTTCTTCATCATAACAGTCCAAGACAGTCATTCTAAGGTATAAGTATATAGAGTGGGGAGGAGGGAGTTAGGATTTTAAAAAAGTGGAAAAGAGGAGGAACGAAAAAAAAAAAAAAAAAAAAAAAAAAAAAAAAAAAAAAAAAAAAAAAAGTCAGTCATTTTATCAAGTAGGCGGTATTTGAAAAGTTTT
Organism: Chlamydoabsidia padenii; assembly: GCA_025330725.1. NCBI lineage: Eukaryota > Fungi > Mucoromycota > Mucoromycetes > Mucorales > Cunninghamellaceae > Chlamydoabsidia > Chlamydoabsidia padenii. Next base: position 1,079,963 of record JAIWND010000001.1, read on the forward strand.
TTTTTTTTTAAAAAAAAAAAGGTGCCAGGGATCTATTTTTTTCTTTCCTTCTTCTTTATCAACCTCTTTCATAATGGCATCACCCAAGAATGCCCTTATACTTTACAACTACCATTGCTACGATAAGACTCAAGTCATTAATCTCCAACATCTTGATATCTTGGCACGATTAGGGTGTTCGGGACGAATTCACTTGGAACAGATCCATAAAGGTAAATTACAAGCAAAGACAGTCAAACCAACAGTACTCACTCACTCTCTTTTTAATACTTACTTATCTAGAACAATCCGACTCCTCAAGACTAGAAGATATCAAGCAACTATTGGGTTTATCAGGATCCACTGATCTTACAGAGGTAACTAGAAGGAAACAATTGGGCGACTGACTTGAAACAATGAAAAACTTATTGGTGTGATCAGTAGTTGATATCGATCCCTTGTTTATAGATTAAACAGACTTTATCAAAAAGGTAAGAAAGATATAGGAATATTGATAGAAAACAAAAAGAAAACATAACTCATTTTTTTTATAACTATTATAGATTCGGGAAAATGAAAGTGGGAATGATCTCCAACTCGATACAAGTCATTGATATGGCTAAAGCAGCAGGATTAACTTGGACAGTATTATGGAAATCAAGCTCAACGATCGATGAACTTGTTCAAATTGGTTATAAAGACATGGATTCGGGTCTCTTGGATTGTTTAGTGGTGGACATGACGGATGATCAAAATGTAGACTTATCTTGGAAAGGCTCAAATAGGATCATAGGTGATGCACTAGATAATCGACCTTCTCTATTGAAATGTACCGTGACTAGGAGTTCATGTGAACATCAACAAGATGGACAGTGGACTAATCTCATACCTCTTCAAAGTCATGAAATCAAGGATGGTAATCGGATCAAGGTACAACAAAACAATAGATATATAGCCACTTACTTCCATTTGGATACTACTCGGGTCGATAAGGTGGTTTGCTTTGATGTGGACAAGATGAATCAATGGGGTTGTAATGGATCCATCCTTGCTTGGCATTATCTTGCTGAAATTGGTCACAAATTGGGTCATGTGCCAAAATATGGTGCTTAGATATAAAGGTAGTTTGTCCTTTATTACTTTTTAGATTATGGTAGTATATAACTAGATTTAGTTTTATCATACAAATATAGAATGATGGAAATAAAAACTATTAATACTTCATATCCTTGTATTTGTGGATGATCTGTCAAATGTGAAACTCCGACAGTGGCTATAAAGGTAAAAATCTCTCTTTTTTTTTTTTTTTAATTGATCACCTCTCTTTCCCCTCCTCCTCTTCTTATTATTTGTGATCTTGTAGGATGCTTTTGAATAGGGAAAACTTGACCAAATTTGATCTACAGCATGAAGACGAGGACACAACCAAATATCACCTGATCCATGATTATGTACAACACCAACAACAATATAGGTATCCTTGTCTTCCTATCACTGAATCATCACCAGAAATAGGTGATTATACGAATGGTATTTTTTTGGGTATCTTTGGTGGAATGGGTAGTAGTAACGTATCACGCCACCCATCAATCTGGGATAATCAGTCTCAACATACACATTCACCTTTATTGTTATCACCTTCCACAACAAGAATACCTCTTAAAAGACCACTTGACTCTAGAATGACGTCTTCAATCAAGAAATCAAATCAAAAACTTGATTATCATCATCATCAAGGCAATGGACATGGCATGAAACATCAACAACAACATTGGCACACAAAACATAAGAACAAGAAAGGGGTAACGAAAAAGCAAAGGCAAGAAGGTGGACAAACCAAGGAACTGGGAATAAAAGGATTGGGGCTATTGGAAGTAAGTATGCAAAGAAAACAAATATATATATATATATATAAAGATGAATCACTCAGTTTTTACTTGTCTCACTATTCATATCTAGAAATTCACTTCACCAAACATTGAAATTGATCATATTACGGTAAATCTTTTGCTGCTACTGGTGATGTCTTTTACTAATTGATTCTGTGTTATAGATCGGACAACGTGGACAACTGCGAACACGTATAGGCTTATTCAATAAGGGCAAATCTTCTGCAAAAGGCCATGATATTGCTGCAAAAAACAAACACAGTAAGTCAAATCAAGTATATAGACTATGATGATGTACGTACTCATTTTTATGTATACTGCTTACATTAGTGACTGATTTAATCTTCTCTGAAGCAAGCTTCCTCCGTCCCGGCAGTCTTACTTCAACCATGTCACCTATCAATGAATCAGATGAAATCAAAATCAACAATGATGCCACCAACAACCATTCATCACCTATCAAGCCTCCAGCGGCCTCTTCCAACAAGGATCTGTCAATCACCCTGTCCGACTCTCACTCTTCTAAAAGCATACATGGGTTTTTTGATCAACCTCACCAACACTTGTCAAAATCAGGAACACCAATCAATAGCATTTCTCCAACAACTAATTGTCATTCTCCAGATCAAGTAAATCCCCTTCATCATGCATAATAATGTAAAACCCCGCCATCGGTCTTCAAAACTCACTTTTTTTCTTCTTCTTCTTAGATTGCCAAAGGTCCTAGTACAAGGATGGCCACCATCATCGAACCCACCTACGTATATCCTCATCAGGCACAACAACAAGCTTTGTATCCTGTCATGGCAGATTCTTCTCCTGGCAAGCAGCAACCACATCCAGTCCCCGATCGTCAACTTTCTTATTACTCACATGGCATCTCACCCATCAGACCGACGGAAACTCACTTTTTAACAAACGACGGACAGGATTCAGAAACATGGGACAGCTATACGTACAGTTATTATCGTGGATCATCATCATCAACTGTGTCTCTTCACGCCTGGGACAGTGCTTCTATGGTCGGCACTTATCGCCCACCTGACCCACCAGTCTTTGTCTTCACCAATTTAAAAGGCCCAACACCTTTTCGTCCCAGATTACCAAACACGGCATCATTGGGATCCTTCTCATCCAAACAAGTCTCGCCACGTCTACCATCCAGTAAACCGATCTATCCTGTATATCAACCACAACAACAACAATTCTTTGATTCACCCAGCGAGGATACTTACGACTCGGGGGAAGACTCATCATTGTATTCTCATCAACCTCACCACCAATATCATTATCAGCCTTTTTATCAACAAGATCATCATACTGCCAATGTGGAAGAACAAGAGTGGAACGACGATTCGACCCAAGACCCTCTACCAACTTTTAACATAGACCCCTTTTAAATACCCTTATCCCACTTTACATTGTTTACTTTACATCCTCTAGGCATTAGTATACATTATCTTCAATCAACAATAAAAGATTCAATTCTTACTAAATACATATAAAAGAACTATGATATCATGTAATAAGGCGTTGATTATCAGGGAATTCTATTTTTTTGGAAACGTGTGATTTCCCGGGACTTCCTTTTTCGGTCACTATTTTGTCGGGTCGATGATCCATTCGTCGCTTGGGGGTGTTGACAGATAATACGCTGATAATGGATGATGATAATAAAGGAGGTGATCCATTTAGTCTTGAGAACAACTTTTATACCTTTTCATTAATGATCGCTTTATCAGTGTAACAAGTGTCAAAAAAAACATGACTGTATCACATTGATGATGAATCCATGCGTAACTGTTTACAAGGTTTTATAACCAATATCGAAAAACCAGTAATTGGGGGTACGAGGTAGGGAGGCATAATGCTTTGTCACCAATGATCATCGTCTTTTTGCGGACGTTTAAATCTCGCCAATGGTTTTCTTTTCCGTTTGATCCTGGCCGCGTCAGCCCTCGTCATCCGTCTTGGCTCCGAAATAGGGACATGTTTCTATAAAACGAAACCAAACCTGGGCTTCTTTCTTCTTCTTTTCATCATCATATCAACTAAACAACAATGTGCCGAAGAATCACCTGTAGCAAATGCGAAAAGTACACCTGGACTGGTAAGTGGATCTATTTTCGTCGATTCAACTCCAATTGACATTTCCTTTTTTAGGTTGCGGACTTCATGTTCAAACTGCATTGGCTGGTCTGTCGGAAGACGAAATTTGCCAATGCAACAAGCAAGATGCCTCCAAGGATGCTACCCAAGACAATGGTATATTTTCAAAAATAAAAAGTGCCATTGGCCTTTAATCCCTTCTTCCCCCCCCCCCAACATCCATCATCATCATCATCCCCCTTCCTACATTAAAACAGCAATAACGTCTTGTTCATACCCCTTAATTTATTCATAGTCGCTAAACAGTAATACAAGCCGTTGCTGACAATCCCAACCTAATCAATAAACAACAAGAAATAAAAAAGGCCAAATCTTTTTTTTTTCTTTATAAAACAACAAATGTTTATTAATTCAATTATACTATTGACTATTATCATTCTATGACTATAAACCATCATAAATCAATCAAAGGTCGTTCATCCTCCACTTGTTGTTGGGTGTTTGGTGCAGGTTGTTGTTGAGGTGGTACTGAGTGTGTATATATGGGCTGATGATTCATTGGATTGACAGATGGAGGATACATAGCTTGTTGTTGCTGTTGAGATGATGGATAAACAGGTGCAGTGCCATAAGGGGCTGACGATGGTGGTGGTGTGCCAGATGAATGTTGATAGTGTCCCTGATAATCAGGAGCATATTGAGGAGGATTCGCCGTCGAGGTAGAATTGGGTATCGCAGTTGGATCAGTTGAGCCATAGTAAGGGTATCCAGTGGGTCCTGATCGATAACCTGACATTCGTTGTTCCAATAGACGATCATACATTACCACCACTTTGTTTATCTTGTCATGTAATTCCACGCATGAGCCTAATTTAAATCAATTCCTCCCTTTCTTTTAAGTACATCATTTCCTTGTCAGTGTTTGCATAATTAATAAACTTACGATGTTTTTGAATGGTATCATCCAGACTTCTGATTAACTTGGGTTGTAAGGAGCCAATCTGTGTATAAAGTTTATTGATTTGAGGATCGTTCGCTACATTGCCACCGCGAGCATGCACATGTTCCATGAGGGTTGAGAAGAGTTGAATATTTTCCATTTCGGTAGGTGAGAGATCATAGTTTGGTAAAGTTGTAGAGTGCTGGTGATTGACTTGAGGAGGTGATGCAATTTCCATTTCACGTAAGGATGCTGCAATGGCTGCTGTAAGATCAGGGTCTTCACTATCATCCTAACAAAAAGAGTCAGTCAATCAATACCACTATTATCATCATTAGTGGATACTTACATTTGCCACCTGTGATTGAGATGGTGAATACGATGTATTATTGATTGTAGATGACGTTTGATAACCAGATCCAAAACCATTCTTGCGTTTTTCATCTTCAGCAAGAGACAATTCGATCGCCTTTTTGAGATCATCATCATAGGCATCCAGATCACCATTACTGGTAGCCGCTGTTGTTGGTACAGGAGTTGCATCAGAGAAAGTGTTCTTGTTGGGTGAGGGTAGGACAGGTAGACTACCTTGACCAGTTTTATACATCTTGAGTTTCAGGTGGCATCCATCACACACACGAACAGGATCGTTGATGGCAAGGTGTGGTAAAGCCATGGCGCGTGAAGAGCATTCTTGACAAAAGGTCCCACCACAATTTCTACAATGATGCTATATGTGATTTAAAAAAAGAAAAGTTCAGTTAGTTTGGATGTCATGATCATTTATTTATCCATCCTTACCTTTCTGTTTGTCATAGTAAATGGAGTTCTACAACGTTCACAAACAGATGAATCACCCCATTCAGGCGCCTATTTAAAATGATATCATCCGTTAGTTTCCACCATATATCACGCCCAGTTGTTTCTTACCGCGGAAGCTTCCAATAGAATCGAGTCAATATTCTGTTTAACAGATGGGAATACATGACCTTCGGCCCGAAGAAGAGAATAGGTGTCTGTCATATAACCCAATGCAGGATTTCCTTTGGCTGCTATACCCCAAGTTTGTACACTATCCAACACTTTGGTCTTGACGTCTACATTCAAGGTCTATTGTTAGAAAAGAGTAATAAAAGCAATAGTTAGCAAAACTAGTTCAGTCAGTTATGTCTTTTTTTTTTTTTTTAACTGTATACTTTACCGGTCGTCGCACCATTGTTGCCAGTTCATCCATGAATTCTCGACTTCCTATTTCTCTAACGTAAGCATCCCCACTATTCTTGACACAGGTATCAACCAACTATGGGAAGAGTAAAGAGCCAATTAGTATTCTATCATATCATAAGGTTTTTGTTTCAAAGTCTTACCGAGAGAGTCGCTAATTGGACGTTGGGGTTCTTGTGACCTAGTCGTTTCTTCATGGCCTGCATAGCATCCTTGGCACTGATTTTTTTACTTCGTATATCATCGCTAATGTCCAGTTGTAAACCCAGGTTTTCTTCCCCAGAGGGCATAAATTCAGAGGTGGCCTTTTCTATTAGAGAGAATAAAAATGTGAGTAAAAAAAGAGTGAGACGTCAAGACTTGGCACTAGCAATAGTGGGTTCCTTTTTTAGGTATTCTTCGTCCAACCAAGTTGACAACTTACCAATACGTTCGTCTAAAGCAGAAGTACCCCATAGTATCGAAACCATTGTAGTGAGTTGATTTGTATAATAAACAAGTTGAGGAAGATGTTGAAAGAAGAAAAAGAAAAAAGGAGAAGAGAAGAAGCCTTGGCTTTTTTGATTTGGCTGTCGTCACATGCTCCTCTGTTCGGCGTTTGAAATACATTTATACATCAATTTTTTTTTTTTTTTTTTGTTGGATCCTTCCTTTCTCCCTTTGTTTCTTTCACTCTCAAACTATTCCACCATGGATCTGAAATCATGGGTCTCTGACTATGCTTTAAAGGTAACTTGTTATAACCATATAATATTACTCTTGAAAACACTATTAACAGCAGTTAGTACTTGTACTTTGACTAACACTTGCACTCTTATATCGTCTATTATACTCTAGCTATTTCAAATCTCTGAATCCTCTGTGGTCGACTTTATCATCGCCACTGGTATGTAAAAATAAAAATGAAAAAAGTAGATAGATACCCTCTTTATCCAGAATTATATGTGTGTGTATGAAGGTGAAAGAGGGTAAAGGCTAAGGTATCAAGGGTTGACCTTTCTTTTTTTTTTTTTTTTTTTTTGTGTAGCTCAAAAGGCGAAATCACCGGACGACTTGCTGACAACACTGACAGCTGTATGCGATGTACCACTGGACAATCAAAGCAAGACATTCGCTTATGAATTATACGGGCGTGTACCTCATCATTCGGCATCAAAGTCAGGCAACAAGGACGCTGCGGCAAAGGCACAACGCAAGAAGGAAGAAAAGGAAGCAGCAAAACTACGACGAAGTAACGACTCATACAAAATGGTGCTCATGGACGACGAAACTGATGCAGCCAAACAAGACAAGGAGGAACGGCGCTTGCGAAAACTGGAGAAAAAGCTACGGAAACGAAGACGCGATGATGCTTGGGGCAGTGATGACGACACCACCATCACAAGTACTTTGGAAGAACGTAGCAAGCAACAAGGTAAAGTTAATATATACATATAATAACTGACCTCTTATTAACCTAACTTTTTTTTTTTTTTTTTTTTCAAAACTAGAAACGGATCCTGTGGAAGAAACTGAAGAAGAACGAATTGAACGGGAACGACTACAAGACATGAAAGAACGGGATGAACTGGCGGAACGTTTGAAGGACAAGGACAAGGAACGAACAAAGAAGATGGTGGAAGATAGATCGTCCAACAAGAACAGCGAAGCACGAAAACGACGAAACCTGGCTGATGACAAATCTGCACGACTTGAAGCCTTACCTGATTTACGGGATAGATCTAGACAACAATACTTGAAGATGCGGGAAACTCAACAACTAGAACTTTTACGACAACAGATTGAAGATGAAGAATTCTTATTCCGGGATCAAAAGGTGACTCAACGTGAACGAGATCAACTGGAATACAACAAGAAAGTGTACGAATTGGCCAAGGCTCGTCTCAAGATTGATACAAAGGAAGATGGGTATGCTATGCCTGAAGGTAAGGGGAAATAATAAAAATAAAAAAATAAAAAATAAAAAGACAAGAAAACTAATGGGTCACTAATACATCCTTCCTCTTCTTCTAAGATTACATCACCGAAAAGGGGAAAATCGATCGAAAAAAGAAGGAAGGCGCTCTATACAAACGATACGAAGCAGACAACGACTTTACCTCAGAACAAGATCAATGGGAAGCGCTACAGATACACAAATCAGCAGCCAAACAAGCCCAACAACAACCAGAAGACGAATATGACTTTGTGTTTGATGAAGAACAAAAAATCGACTTTGTCATGGCCGCCAAACTCAACGAACCTGATGGTGAAGATGCTGAACTACTGGAACGGATCGATGCTGCTGAACGGAAGGCCAAGTCTATTGAAGAAACTCGCAAGTCTCTGCCGATCTACCAATACCGCGACGAATTGATTCAAGCCATTCATGATCACCAAGTATTGATTATTGTCGGTGAAACTGGATCTGGGAAAACAACACAACTACCTCAATACCTCTATGAAGCTGGATACACTAATGATGGCAAGAAAATTGGATGTACTCAACCTCGTCGTGTGGCGGCGATGAGTGTGGCTGCTCGTGTGGCTGAAGAAATGGGGGTCCACCTTGGAAATGAAGTTGGCTACAGTATTCGGTTTGAAGATAGCACGACGGACAAGACGGTGGTGAAATACATGACAGATGGTATGCTTCTTCGTGAATTCATGACTGAACCTGATTTGGGCTCCTACAGCTGTATGATCATTGATGAAGCACATGAACGGACTTTATCAACTGATGTACTTTTTGGTCTAATCAAGGTAACTAGAAGGGGGAAAACATAGGATATGTTGTGATCTAACTCCTTTTTATTCTTATTCTTATTATTAGGATATTGCACGCTTCCGGCCTGATCTAAAGTTGTTGATCTCTAGTGCTACTATGGATGCTCAGAAATTCTCGGAATACTTTGATGATGCCCCTATATTTAACATTCCTGGTCGACCTTATCCCGTAGAAATCTATTACACCAAAGCACCTGAAGCAAACTACCTACGTGCGGCAATCACTCAAGTCTTGACTATCCATGTGACAATGGGACGTGGCGATATTCTGGTATTCTTAACGGTAAGTGTTTATTGGGGTATGTATTCAACTAGAAACTTATCTACTTGCTTAATAAATAGGGTCAAGACGAAATCGAAGCAGCACAGGAAGGACTCACATTGGCATGCAAGGCGCTCGGCAGCAAGATTGGCGAACTGATTATATGTCCGATCTATGCAAATTTACCCTCCGAAATGCAATCCCGTATTTTTGAAGACACTCCCGAAGGCGCACGAAAGGTGATTTTGGCCACAAACATTGCGGAAACATCAATTACGGTGGATGGTGTCTCTTTTGTAATTGATCCTGGGTTTGGCAAACAAAAAAGCTTCAATCCTCGGACTGGTATGGAAGCATTGACGGTGACACCATGCTCTCGGGCTTCAGCAAATCAGCGCGCAGGACGTGCTGGTCGGACAGGTCCTGGTAAATGCTTTCGACTATTTACTCAATGGGCTTTTTACAATGAAATGGATGAAAACACCACACCGGAAATTCAACGGGTCAACTTGTCAAATGTGGTCTTGCTATTAAAGGTAAAGGTATATACAAAAGGAAAATGACATTGCTAACTTTTATTTTATTTATTTTATGTAGAGTTTGGGTATTAACGACTTGGTGAACTTTGACTTTTTGGATCCTCCTGTTGAAGATACTATGATTCGTGCACTCAGTCAACTGTATGCCTTGGGTGCTCTGAACGACCGTGCTGAATTGACCAAACTCGGACGAAGAATGGCGGAATTCCCTATGGATCCTTGTCTCTCGAAAGCTATTGTGGCGGCTGAAAAGTATGAATGTACTGAAGAAGTGGTCTCTATCTGTGCAATGCTCTCGGAACAAAGCTCTTTACTGTATCGACCCAAGGACAAGAAGATTTTGGCGGAAACAGCACATCAAAACTTGGTTAAACCTGGTGGTGATCATATGACTTTGCTCCATATCTGGAATCAATGGGTGGAAACGGATTACTCGATTCAATGGTGCTATGAAAACTTTATACAACACAAGACCTTGGAACGGTGCCGTAATGTCCGTGACCAGTTGGTACAACTTTTAGATCGCGTCGAAGTTCCTTTGGTCAGCAATCCTAATCCGAATGACATTATACCACTTCAAAAGGTAAGATAACACAATGCCGAAAGGGGAGTTTATGTACTAACATTTAAATTATAGGCCATTACATCTGGTTTCTTCTTTAATTCGGCTAGGTTAAGCAAGTCTGGTGATTCCTATAGAACAGTCAAACAAAATCAAACGGTGTATGTCCATCCAAGTAGTAGTATGCTCGAAAAGAAACCGAAATGGGTCATCTACTATGAATTGGTATTGACTAGTAAAGAATATATGCGCCAAGTGATGGAAATCCAACCTAATTGGTTACTTGAAGGTAAAAGTGAAAGGTATGGGGTATTATTGTCTGTACTAACTTTTTATGTCTGACCATTTTATAGTGGCACCACATTATTACAAACAAGCCGATCTGGACAACCTGGACGACAAGAAGAAAATGCCAAAGCAAATAGTTTAGATGTATATGTTTAAAAATAAAGTCTTTTTTTATTTTATTTTATTAAAACAGGCAAATTACAAGTAGATAATGTTTTGGGATGGGTAAATACAAAGAAGAGGAGAAGGGGAATTATGCAATGATGACTAAAACTAGTGTGTGTGTGTGTGTGTGGGAGGGGGATGTTATCAGGTAGGACTGGTAAACAGTACAGAGTGGATCGTAGCAAGTATCATGACACCAATAACAAAAGCAGCAAACATAGCCATCACCGTCAGACTGAACCAACCTGCCTGAATATAATTGACTTGACGAATCAAAGCTTGTTGATTGAGATAGTACTGTGCAAAGCTGTATAAAAACAAACTGAATCCAATGGCCACAAAGCAATATCCCAAAGGTGTGGTGATTTGATCCCGGTCCATTTCCCATTGGTCGTTTAGAGGATCGTCAAGGTCCTCTGCGTAAGGAAGTCGAAATTTGAGTATCATGGTGAAGCCTATAATAATAAAAAGAGAGTGAGTCTTGTTTTCGTTGGATTATGCATAAATCTTTTACCAAGTACAATGAGTGTACAAGAGAATCGAAGGAAGGTGAGGTAGTTTCTTTCCCCTGCAAGTTGATCACGAGCCATACTCACTTTGTTGGGTATGATAAGTGAGAGATCAAGAATGGAGAGTAGTTTCGGAATTGAAAACGAAGTCTGTAATTGTCTTTCTTCGTCCCTATTCATTGTTTGAAGAGGAAAAAAGAGAAATGGAAGGGGAGGGGAGACAAAAAGGATAAATGTGAAATTCGGCATTTGAAAAATTGGCCAATGAAAAAGTGTTTCTGTGGATGGCGATCTCCCATATATTCTAAAGTGGGGCGATCTTTTTTATTTTCTTCTTTTCTTCCTTATCTCTCTCTTTCTCTCTCCCTTATAGAAAATGTCTCTCATTGACCGACCTAACCACGTTATCTCTCACCAACGATACTTCCAGGTAATCACAATCTCCTCTTCTTTTTTTGTTATATAGGCATTGCTTTAAAAGAATGCTGGGGGGACAGAACTTTATAGGAATCAGTTTTTATGCGCAAAAGTTGATTATTGTAATGGATGGAGTATACTCATTTACCTTCTTTTTTTAATATCCTAGGCTCCTTCCAAGACTCCTCTTTTCCTTCGTGGTCCCAGGGATAAACTATTTGTATATGGCACATTCCTTATCCTCAGCACAGGTCTCGCCGGCTCACTATACGGTGCTACCCGCTTGGCTCGCGTAAGTTCTAAAAAAAAAAAAAGGAAATACTTTTATCTTTTGAATAAGACTATTTTAATGTCTTATCTGTGTATTGATGACTTGTCCTTTTTTTTTATATCTTGATATTGTATAGGATCTCAAGAACTAGGCGGTATATCTTGTTGCCTCGGATATTTTGGTGATAGCTATAGAAAATCATTTAATCCTTTGAAATAAAAACCTTTATTTGTCCCAATTAAATAGATTATACTTTGTTTGCTTTGGTGATTTACATTCGTACGCACAAAGGAAGGATATCTAGTCCTGGGTTTATACCCTTTTTTTTTATCCTGTGACTCATGCACCATCTAATGAATATGGTATCAAAAAAAAAGTGTGTATCACTTTTTGACTAATGTACCACGGATGTGATTGAAGGAAACGTTTATGATCATTGACTCAAGCTTCTGCTAAACGACAAGGGCTCCAGCATGACCGGGTAATGAAATATTCAAATGCCGGCATCAATGAACTTTTTCTGTGAGGGGAACTGAGACAAATATTGAAGGGTATAAAAGAGTGAGCTGTGTTGTTTAGAGGTCTTTGTATAAATAATTCTGTGGATAAAGTTCATTCATCATGCAAAAGATACCAGCAAAAAAAAAAAAAAAAAAAAAAAAAAAGTTGGGTGTCCAAGTTGGATACGTTGATTGACATTCTGCATGATCCAGGCGGTGGTTGTCGAGGCTCAGTGGCTTGGGGTCAAATTTTCTCAATGTGGGAGAAAAAAAATGCCGGAATTTAAATATGACAAAAGGGCCAGTTGTTTGCTTTTCCCTCTTTTACCAACTCATTCCTTCTTTCTTTTTACGCAACCATGTCCACTCACACTCATCCTGATCCTAAACAAGTAAAGGATGGGTTTGAACCTCTAAAGGAAGAATTCTACGAAGGGAAACATCTTAGTGAACCTATCAAGGAAATCAAGGTAAACGAAAAACAACCAATGAAGGGGTCATTTGCTCATACACTAATATATCTTACTTTACTTGTTATAGGACAAATGGAAACTCTTGCCGGCATTCTTACAAGTAAAAGGTCTTGTGAAACAACATATCGACTCCTTCAACTACTTTATCAATGTGGATCTACGAAAAATTATCAAGGCCAACGAAAAAGTGACATCGGACGTTGATCCCAACTTTTATCTCAAGTAAGTACTATATTTTAAAGATACTTTGTCATTTACATATATCTTCTTACTCTCTCTTTATGATAACACAGGTATACGGGAATTCAAGTAGGTATGCCTGAACGAACAGACGCTGATGTGGCCAACCGCAGTTACACTCCTCATGAATGTCGACTTCGTGACTTGACCTATTCTGCCAACATCTTTGTCGATGTGGAATACACCCGTGGAAAACAAATCGTCAAACGTAGACATGTCAACATTGGACGTATGCCTATCATGCTTCGCTCATCGCACTGTGTCCTTGCTGGAAGAAACGAAGCAGAATTGGCTAAAATGAGGGAATGTCCTTTGGATCCTGGTAAGCGGAAACTGCTGTTAAAAAAAAAAAAAAAAAAAATGACAGGCAGTTTGCATGGGACCAACATGACGTATTAACTTGTTTGAATTATAGGTGGCTACTTTATTGTTAAAGGGACTGAAAAGGTTATTTTGGTACAAGAACAATTATCCAAAAATCGTATCATTGTGGACACTGACAAGAAGGGAAACATTATTGCAAACGTGCAAAGGTAAGCCAGGATAAATGACAATACTTGATCATATACTCACTTCTCCCTTTATAGTTCCACTCACGAACGTAAATCTAAAACGGCCATCTTTGTAAAACACAACAAAATTTATATGAAGCATAACTCGGTTGCTGAAGATATCCCGGTTGCTATCTTTATGAAGGTAAGTGGAAATGTCGAAACGGATCAATCACATATTAAGCTTTTTACTTGAAATAGGCTCTGGGAATCCAATCTGATCGTGAAATTGCTCAACTTGTTTGTGGTAACGATCATGATCTACACGATACATTCTCGATCAACATAGAAGAAGGTGCTAAATTGAAGGTCTATACGCAAATGCAAGCTTTGGAATACATTGGCTCCAAGGTGAAGGTCAATCGTAAATTAACAACTGTCAGGAAAACTCTCGTAAGTAATTGACCGGGAAAGTAAAAGAAAAAGAGCAACTAATGGATTAATACTTTTTTTTATCATTTGATATCTTTTTTAGGCCGAAGAAGCGTTGGAAGTGCTGGCTACTGTCATCTTGGCTCATATTCCTGTAGAAAATCTCAACTTTAGGGAAAAAAGCATTTACGCTGCGGTGATGATTCGTCGTGTTTTGGTGGCTATAAACGATGAAGTACAAGTAGACGATCGTGATTATGTTGGTAACAAGCGTTTGGAATTGTAAGTAACAAATGGGGGGAAATGTGAATGGATGATTGATTTATACCTTCTTTTACTATTAGGGCTGGTCAACTTCTGTCCTTGTTGTTTGAAGATTTATTCAAAAAATTCAACTCTGATCTCAAGATTAATGCCGACAAAGTCCTCAAAAAGCCTAACAGAACTCAAGAATTCGACATCTTCAATCAATTGGTCCTCCATGGTGACCATATCACAAGTGGTTTTATCCGTGCTATCTCCACTGGTAACTGGGTACTCAAACGTTTCAAGATGGACCGCGCCGGTATCACTCAAGTACTCTCTCGTCTCTCTTATATCTCTGCTTTGGGTATGATGACAAGGATCAGCTCTCAATTTGAAAAAACAAGAAAAGTGTCAGGGCCAAGAGCTTTGCAGGTAAGATAGAAAAAAAAAAAAAAAGAAAAAAAAAAGATTTGATCCTTTTGCTTACTCTCTTTTTTTTTTTTTTTTTTAGCCATCTCAATGGGGTATGTTGTGTCCGTCCGATACTCCTGAAGGTGAAGCTTGTGGTCTCGTTAAAAATTTGGCCCTGATGACACATATTACAACAGACGACGAAGAAGATCCTATTCGACGTATTGCATTTACACTGGGTGTCGAAGATGTAAACCTTTTGACTGGTGCCGAAATATATCAACCAAATACCTTCCTTGTACTCTTGAATGGTGTTATTCTTGGTGTAACTCGTCGTACTCAACGCTTTGTGGCTGACTTTCGTCGTCTTCGTCGTGCTGGCCGCATCTCTGAATTCGTCTCGGTGTTTGTCAATACCCATCAACGGACTGTGAACCTATCATCTGATGGTGGCCGTATCTGTCGACCTCTGATTATTGTGGAACGTGGTCAACCTCGAGTGAAACAAGATCATATCAATGCCTTGATTGCTGGGAAATTGCAATTTGACGACTTTTTACGAAAAGGTCTGGTGGAATACTTGGATGTGAACGAAGAAAGCGACGCTAACATTGCAACTTACGAAAGAGATATTATACCTCAAACTACTCATTTGGAAATCGAACCTTTTACCATCCTCGGTGCTGTTGCTGGTCTCATTCCTTATCCTCATCACAATCAATCTCCTCGAAACACTTACCAATGTGCGATGGGTAAACAAGCTATTGGTGCAATTGGCTATAATCAGCTGAACCGTATCGAAACTTTGATCTATCTCATGGTATATCCACAGCAACCAATGGTCAAATCAAAGACTATTGAATTGATTGGCTATGATAAAGTAAGCACACCCTGATAAATGAAAAGCTATTCCTCCCAAGGAATTACTCACATTTACTTTTTATATCTATATAGCTTCCAGCTGGTCAAAATGCAACTGTGGCGGTCATGAGTTACTCTGGCTACGATATTGAAGATGCTTTGGTGTTGAACAAGGTAGGTTTGGTATTGCCTGTAAAACACAGATCATTATGCTCACTTTGTTTGTTTTATAGTCTGGATTGGATCGTGGATTTGGTCGCTGTCAAGTCATGCGTAAATATGCTACTATGGTCAAACGATACCCCAATGGAACGTAAGTAACTTTGTTGGGGTGGGGATGGTTATTGTTGTACCAACTTTTTTTTTTTTTTTTTGGATCAACTTAGACACGACCGACTTGCAGATCCACCAGCACGAGATTCAGACTTTTGGGATCAAACTTATGATACGATCGAACAAGATGGTATTTCTGGCGTTGGTGAACCTGTTGAAGCTGGTGATATCTTTGTGAATCGACAAACACCTATTGGAGGAAACGACATGGGTGTGGCAGGCGCAACACAACAACCTACAACCTACAAACCAGCACCGATGCGTTATAAATCACCACAAACCGGCTATATCGACAAGGTGCTTTTCACAACCACCGAAAGCGACCAAACCCTCATCAAGGTGAACATCCGACAAACTCGGCGTCCTGAACTTGGCGATAAATTCTCCTCTCGTCACGGTCAAAAAGGTGTGTGTGGTATCATTGTGCAACAAGAAGATATGCCATTCAGTGACTTGGGTGTCTGTCCAGATATCATTATGAATCCCCACGGGTTCCCATCTCGTATGACGGTGGGAAAGATGATCGAATTGTTGGCGGGTAAAGCAGGTGTATTGGCGGGCAAACTACAATATGGTACGGCTTTTGGTGGTAGCAAAGTAGAAGACATGAGCAAGATCTTGATGGAACATGGCTTCAACTACTCTGGCAAAGACTATGTCACATCTGGTATTACTGGTGAACCACTCTCGGCTTATATCTTTTTCGGTCCTATTTACTATCAAAAGCTTAAACACATGGTGATGGATAAAATGCACGCACGTGCTCGGTAAGTTTGCTATAGTGGGATAAGATAAACAAATTCTGACCCTTCTTTTTTTGTTTTGTTTTGGCAACAATATAGTGGTCCTCGTGCAACGCTCACTCGGCAACCTACTGAAGGGCGATCAAGGGATGGTGGTCTACGTCTTGGTGAAATGGAACGTGATTGTTTGATCGGCTACGGTGCAAGTATGTTGTTACTGGAACGTTTGATGATCTCTTCCGACTCGTTTGAAATCAACGTTTGTGATGGTTGTGGTTTGATTGGTTACTCTGGTTGGTGTCAATACTGTAAAAGCTCCAAGAATATGAAAACCATGAACATCCCTTATGCTGCAAAACTACTATTCCAAGAATTGATGGCCATGAATGTTAGTCCTCGTATGATCCTTGGTGATGCTATTTAACATTATTATTCTACTCCCTCCCCTTATCACATTATATTTTTAGTCATACATCTCTACTTTACATTATTACATTCATGCATTATCTTGTCTCTACACACACACGCACATAGATCTAGTCATTACTCTTCTTTTTTTTTTACTCTTGTATATAAAAAAAAATTAAAGACAACAAAATCAATAAATTACTTTTATTTTTGGACAATTTGGTATATGTATTATTTAGCAAAGATGATGGTATTGTTTGGCTGTTTAGGGGTCACTAGTAAATTCATATCCGTTTCTTATGGTCGGCATTTTAAAATCGCCGATAGCATGATTGCGGAGTATGATTGCTTTAAAATGGAAATTGCTGCACGCACTATAGAGAAACTTTCTCCAGTGTACAAGTACATAGTAAAAACTGTTTTATTATTGGATCAAGTCATAAGTATGGTTATCAGTATATATATATATATATATATATATATATATAGTAGTCACTAAAGAGTTATAAAAAAAAGGATATATGCATACTACATACATACGTGGAATTGGTAAAATAAAGAAAATCAAATAACGAATAATATTAATGGAATATAATACAAAGAGAATAAAAAGTGACAATCAATAAGAGGTAAACAAAGAAGGATGACGATATCTAATCTATATTATTAATCCACCATTGCGCATATTTTGTTGCAATATGACATCTGTTACAGCCACCAAGACAAACTTGATGTGTTCCGTATCTGTGGCACATGTAAAGTGAGTATAAACTTGGGTGTCTGTTGTTTTCGGTTTCAAGTCTAGGAATTGTTTTTTGATGTATTGTTGCCCCCCTTTGTAATGATCAGGCCCTAGAAAGAGAGGTGGTTAGCCTTTGGTCATCGCGCTCCTCCTTTTTTTTTTTTTTAATCCTACCTTGATAATCGCCAAAATAATGCTGGAATTTAGTACTTGACCATTTTTGTTTGAAGAGATCTGTCTTGTTGAATAAAAGTATAAATGAGGTGTGAGTAAACCAAGGAGTGTTACAAATGGAGGCATAGAGTGATAGAGATTCAGCCAGTCGATTGATAGTGGGATCTTCAAACATGACTTGATCGAATTCAGAAAGCGCCACCATAAAGAGAAGGGCAGTGACATTTTCAAAACAATGGATCCATTTCTTCCGTTCCGAGCGTTGACCCCCAACGTCAAAGACCTGATAAGCGTGTTTACCGTCCTTGAAGCATGTTTCAGTTATACCTGTCGTCTTGACTCGTGATCGAAGGATATCTTGATCTGTTGGAGTAAACCCAGGATCACCAATTCGATAGACAGCATCAAAATAGCTAAAATGATAAGAGTGGAAGGGAAAAAAAAAAAAAGTTAAGTTTCCAAGTGCATATATAGTTTAAATCCCGCCATTGCCAGGTGTCACCATTTCCCCTGCCCCGCCTCCTCCCTCCACAACACAGCATTAGATTAATTTACTTACTAAGCAGCAGAATCATTGAGTTGGTATTCATTTCTTCGTTGGTAGACATGTTGAATTGTTGGATGATGCCATAGCCAATCGATATCTTCCACTAGATCCGTAGGAAGTAACAAGATACTACCCTGCCCAATACCATTCGCATGTTGTTGAAGTTTTGTCAACATTGTCGCACAGTCCAAAGCAGTGTCACTGTTGTTTGCTGAATGGTTGACGTCAACACTGGTGTTGTTTAGTTGCCCATCAAGACCGAATGCATCCGCCGCCTCCAGTAAAGTTACCATAGACTGCAAGAGATTCTTGACCACAACTTCTCTGAACGCTTGTCGTTCTTCCGCCGTAAAGCCGCCAGCGTAAAGGATTCGGATCTGTTTAAGGAGTGTCGACTTTCCCGTTTCCCCAGCGCCTAAAATATAAAAAAGTAGGGAAAAGAGTATTAGTAATAATCATGACAATTGTTATAAAGTAATAAGGGGGATATACTTACCAAGTAAAAGTAGTTTGGCTACAAATTGTTTCTTGTTTTTTTCGGTACGTAAGGCTTGATCAATTTCTTCGCTGTGTAAGTGTTCGGTGCATGCTGAACGATTGCTTGAATAGCAACAGCCCATTGGTGAGAAGATTGTTGATAGTAATGATAATGGTTATTATTTTATTTAAAAGAGAAGATGTGTTTAAGAGTGGAACTAAAAGTATGTAGAGAGAAAGATAGGAAGAAGAAAAAAGAGGGAAGCGAAAAAACCTTCAGGCTCTTGATTTTTTTGAACTTTGATAAATTTGAATCCCCGCCAAGATCGATTCCCCACTAATTCAGGGCATCGTGTATGGCAGCATAAACACTTGATGAATGGAATAAACCATCTTAATACAGAATCTATGTACGTATTTCTAGTTTATTCAACAATCTTAGTATATAGAAACAATAAAAACACCAATTGAAATGTAATAAGACCAGTGCTTATTTCCATACCCATTATTTACGACATTTTTACAGATGAGGTTTATGATTGGTTTCTTCAAGTGATATAGTAAAGTTTGACTAAATTGCACTATACACTTGTTTTTCCTTTTGCTCCCTTTTCGGCATTTGAATTTCCGACATGGTCTCTTTTGGGTGTCTTTGTTCTTTTAAACTCTATCTATATTAGGTGATTGACTATGTTTCTGATAAAGTCAAACCCTCTCCATCAGAATTAACAATGGTTTACCCCACAACACCTTCTTTTTTCGGTGAGTCAAATTGTCGGAGCATAAAGATTCATGCATTTTCCACAAGGGATTTATTTTATTTGTATCGGGAAAATTTAGTAAGACCGTTGCAGAAAGGCTTTCAAGAGACGTGTTTCTGGGTTTTCACCTTTCTTTTTTTTTTTTTTTCTTTAGAACACTGAATTTAGACGATTGACATCAGTGACATTATTCATACATGGATACTGAAGGATTTCAACGTCAGGATTCAATCGCTATAGCTGGCGATCGCGCAAGTCAGCAGCGTTATACATCAACATCAGATGATCCAGCTAAAGAACAAGCTGAATTGCAAAGAAGAGGCACTACCGGTGGGTTTGGTGAACTGGACGGGAATGCAGTCAACATTGACGAAGCGAAAAGCAACTATGAAAACCTTCGACGTGAAATGAGCCGCCAATCGATTTCGGAATCTGCTGCACAAGGTGCTACGGATGAAGAAAAGCAAAATGCCGAAGAATTTGATCTAACGGATTTTCTCTCTGGTAACATGTTACGACGTGAAGAGGAGGGGTTCAAGCCCAAACGTTTGGGGCTCGTCGTTAAAAATCTGACAGTGCAGGTAAATTAAAACGCCGATTTAAATTATACGCTTTTTCCTTCTTTTTTTTTTTTTTTTTTGTTGTTAATCTTTCTTTCTTCTTCCTCTTTAATTGTAAAAGGGTGTCGGTGCCGATCACGAATGGATTCCGACAGTTACAACTGTATTCGAAACATTGTTTTGCTTTTGGCGATGGGGTCGAAAGAGTGGCCATGACAAAACAATCCTCAACGACGTTACTGGCTACTGTAAACCTGGTGAAATGCTTTTGGTCCTTGGACGTCCTGGGTCTGGCTGTACGACATTATTGCGTGTCCTCTCTGAAATGCGAAAAGGTTTTACCTCAATTACTGGGGAAGTCAAGTATGGTGGTATTGACTCTAAAGAATTCGGCAAAATCTATCGTGGTGAAGTGTGTTACAATGAAGAAGAAGACATTAACTATCCAACATTGACGGCGGCTCAAACTCTACGTTTTGCGGTTCGGTGTAAGACTCCTGGTAAACGTCTTCCTGGTGATACGAAGCGGAAATTCCAAGAAAAGATCATATACATGCTGGGTAATATGCTGGGTTTGACGAAACAAATGGACACCATGGTGGGTAACGAATTCGTGCGGGGTCTCTCTGGTGGTGAACGAAAACGATTGACAATTGCTGAACAAATGACTACTGGGTCCTGTATCAACTGCTGGGATTGCTCTACTCGTGGTTTAGATGCTTCTTCTGCCTTGGATTATGTCCGGTCTCTTCGTGTGCAAACGGATATCCTTCAAAAAACAACGGTGGCTACTCTTTATCAAGCAAGCTCAAGTATCTTCCATCTCTTTGATCACTGTATGGTTTTGGATAGTGGACACTGCCTCTACTTTGGTCCGACAAGTCAAGCTAAAGCCTATTTTGAAGATATGGGTTTCCATTGTCCTTCTCGGAAATCAACGCCTGACTTTTTGACTGGTCTCTGTAACTTTATGGAACGTGAAGCTCGTCCTGGATTTGAAGACAAGATTCCTATGACTCCTCATGAATTCGAACAACGTTACAAGGAATCGGCTGTGTGGGAACAAGTGCAGAAGGACATTGCCGACTATGAAGCAGAAGTGGAACGTGATCGCCCTGATGAAGCTTTCCGTGCTGCCTTTGCCGAAGCTCATCAAAAACATGCCAGCAAACGGTCTCCTTTTACCGCCACTCCGATATCTCAAATCAAGGCTTTAACTATCCGTCAATTCCAACTGATCATGGGTAAGCAACAACAACAAAAAAAAAAGGAAAATGACCAACTTTTTTTTTTAAAAAAAAAAAAAATAGGTGACAAGGGTGCTCTTATTTCCCGTTACGGTGGTGTGATTGTCAAGGGTATAATCATGGCTTCGGTGTTTTACAATATGCCTAGGGATGCAAGCGGCACATTCTCTCGTGGTGGTCTCCTATTCTTCTCTCTTCTCTTCAACTCTCTCATTGCTCAAGCGGAACTTTCAACTTTTATGCATGGGCGTCGGGTGCTCGAAAAACACAAAGGCTATGCTCTCTATCGACCGATGTACTTTTATATTGCTCAGGTGGTGGCGGATATTCCATTGGCTATCATTCAAGTCATCATATTTGAACTATGTGTCTACTTTATTGCAAAGTTAACTTTAACAGCTGGACAGGTAAAGAAAAAATAAAGTAGAGGTCGGAGGTGTTATAAATGTTTTGACTAACTTTTGCATATAGTTCTTCACCTTTATGTTGGTCCTGATCTTTAGTAACCTATGTATGAATGGCTTCTTCCGAATGTTTGGCAGTATCTCTCCCAACTTCTTTATTGCTTCCCAATTGTCAAGTTGTGTTTTGATTGCGCTTATGATCTACTCTGGTTATCAAATCCCTTACACGCAAATGCATCCTTGGCTCATGTGGATTTATTGGATAAACCCGCTGGCGTACGCTTACAAGGCTATTTTTATAAACGAAATGCATGGACAACACTGGACTTGTATGGGTGCTCGGGATCATGTACCTAGCGGTCCGACTTACACCGACCCAACCTATCGAACTTGCTCAGTTCAAGGTGCTGCTCCCGGTGCTACCTATGTACTTGGTGATGACTACTTGAAAGTGACTTATGGTTATGATTCATGGCAACGATGGATCAACTTTGTGGCTGTCTTTTTATTCTTTTGCCTCTTTACTGTTGTCACTGCCTTGTGTATGGAATATGTGGAACTGACCAAAGGTGGCTCTCAAGTCAAAGTATACAAACGTGGATGTGCACCGACAGAAGAAACCGAAGAGGAATTAAAGGCCCGTGCTCAAAAAACTGGTGGAAAGAAACTGGAGGCTATCGACAATGGTACAACCTTCTCATGGCAACACGTCAACTACACAGTTCCTGTCAAAGGTGGGAATAGACAGTTATTAAATGATATTGGTGGCATTGTGAAACCTGGTCATCTTACTGCATTGATGGGATCCTCTGGTGCTGGCAAAACTACTCTTTTGGATGTGTTGGCGAAACGTAAAACGATCGGAAAAGTCGACGGGCGGATGTACATGAATGGTGAGGTGTTACACAGTGACTTTGAACGTATCACCGGTTATTGTGAACAAATGGATATCCACAACCCCAACGCCACTGTTCGCGAAGCCTTACAATTCTCAGCGTATCTTCGTCAACCTTCGCATGTGTCTCGAAAAGAAAAAGATGAATACGTGGAACAAATTCTGGAGCTTCTGGAAATGGATCATATGGGTGACTCGCTGATTGGTGATCCTCAAGGCATGAAGGGTATCTCAGTAGAAGAACGTAAACGACTGACGATTGGTGTTGAACTGGTGGCCAAACCCCAACTTTTGTTTTTGGATGAACCTACCTCTGGTCTAGATGCTCAATCTTCTTACAACATTGTCCGATTTATCCGTAAACTGGCTGACGTTGGATGGCCTGTGCTTTGTACGATTCATCAGCCTTCTGCAACATTATTTGGATACTTTGACCACTTGCTACTATTGGTGCGTGGTGGGCGTACTGCTTATTATGGCCCGATTGGTGAAGACTCCAAGACGATGACCAACTACTTTGAGTCGCATGGTGGACAAAAGATTAGCCCTCAGGCAAATCCTGCTGAATACATTCTGGAAGTTGTTGGTGCTGGTACTTCTGGTCATGCTTTACAAGATTGGGCTGATGTATGGGAAAATTCACAGGAATGCAAGGATCTACATGCCGAACTGGAGGAAATTCATGGCGTGGTGGACCCCAATCTCAAGCGACATCCTCCTACTTACTCATTGAACTTCTTCTGGCAACTATGGTATGTCTATCAACGACTCAACGTATCTTGGTGGCGATGTCCTTCTTATAACGTAGGACGTACCTTCAAAGTTTGCTTTATTGGTAAGAAAAAAAAAGGAAAAAAGGGTGTCAAGTTATGAATACTCACTATATTTGAACTTTGTAGCATTGATATCTGGTTTCTCCTTCTGGAAGTTGGGTGACTCTGTGGTAGACATGAACAATCGTCTCTTCTGTATCTTTACGACTCTTATGATGGCAAATAGTTTGATTGTGCTTGGTCAACCTCGATTTATGGAAGAACGACAATGGTTTAGACGGGAATATGCATCGCGTTATTATGGCTGGGCTCCTTTTGGTAAGTTGATCTCTATCTAAAAGCGAAATTATTCATGGAAACTAATGATTTTTTTATATATTTTAGCAATTGGCACTGTCCTTGTTGAAATACCCTATGTCATTGTCTTTGCTGCTATGTTTATGTTCTGCTTCTATTGGACTGCCGGCTTACAACATGGATCTGATCGTATTGGGTACTTCTTTATCTTATTTGTGGTCTTTTTGGGCTTCTCTGTTTCATTTGGCTTTTTAATTGCCTCATTCTCAACTACAGCAACAATGGCTGCGGTGATGTAAGTGCGCAAACAAGAAGAAGAAAAAAAAGGGGGGAAGCGAATAGGTTGTCATTAACTTACTTGTTTTATAGGAATCCATTCTTCTCTTCGATCCTGATCCTTTTTGCAGGTATTATACAACCTCCCGAAAGTATGCCCTACTTTTGGCGCTCTTGGATGTACTGGCTGGATCCCTATCATTACTTGATTGAAGGATTTATGGTGAACGAACTCTATGGCCTGAAGATAACGTGTAAGGAAAGTGATATCCTTAATTACCGCCCACCTCCTGGACAAACATGTGAACAGTACTCTCAAGCATTCTTTGCAAGTGGTGGTACTGGTTATTTGACTCAAGATTCTCTTACAAGCACCGATATGTGTCGATATTGTCTCTACAGCAAAGGTGAAGATTATTACAATCGTATCGGTTGGTCCTTTACTAACAGGTAAGTCTAAAACAAAGTGTAGATTTTTTGCTTATGACGGTATTAACTTTTTTTTTTGCAATAGGTGGAGAGATTGGGGTATTCTCTTGGCTTTCTGGATATTCAACATCATTGCTTTCAGCTTCTTTGTGTGGTTATTCAGAAAACAAAGACGTTAAACTCGGTGGTATTTTACAATATTTAATTCTTCTTCCTCTTTAGTTCTATAGTTTACTTTTATTTACTAGTTACTCTTTATTTTTATCAATTCATTTTGCCTTTAATAAACAACAATGTGTCTAATTACTATAACTGTTTTCTCGACCCAATGTCCTGCATCATCTAATCATCATAAAGGCCACTTGTAGTCCATCATGCAAAACCATTCGCCTAGGCTTTATGCAATCGGAATGAAACCCCGCTTTGCTTCGGCGGCATTTAAATTTGTTGATGAAGCAGGAAAGCCATCTGCATACATACTCCGTTTTAAAACAAGAGTCTTTCCATCAACATGATTGGAGGTCATCATTGCACTAATGATGTTATGACTGTTAACCTTCTCGAAGAAAAAAAAATTTTTTTTTTCTCTACTTGACTATAAAGAGGAGTGGGCACCCCAACCCTTCTTACTTTCTCTTCAATTCGTTTTATTGTCAATACTTCAAAGGTATGTTACTTGAAAAAAAAAAAATGTGTGTTGTCTTGATGTGATGTCTTGTTATATGATGATTGGATTTTATTGCTATTAAACCCAGCTCATTTTGATTATACGCAAGTATATGAAAGAACGAATGTTTCCTCTCACTCTGAATAAGCGAGAATATCACAGATAGAGACTCATACCAGATCCATGCTGTGAAATTAGAGTACTGATCTCCATTCTTTCTTTTATAGAAGTATGACTGGATTTAGATGGTCTATGTAGTTTAGTTTGATATCTGATTGGAAATAATAAAAAGTCAATTTCATAATAGAATGTTTGATGTCCTGTCTGCTGATGGGCACATCTGAAAGTGTATCACAATAGTAATGTCGGGATTTAAATTTGGCGAGGGGAAACTCCAATAAAAGCTGACCGAGTCGTTCAATTTCTTTTTTTTCCACTTTTCCTCCTTCCCCCTTTTTAATATATATAAAAAGCTCAATCCTTCTTCATTTTGATATTTATTACCCAATGACCATAGACAGTAACTTTACCTTTACACATACTGACGATTATACTCAACTGTTGACGGACCTTCATAACGATTATTGCCGTGACGAACCAAGAGATGTTGTCCAATATTGTGCTGACTTTTTTAATCGAAAGCTAGCTGAACAACGGTCAATATATCGAAATTCTCTCTTTAACGGTAATAATGGATTAGGTAGTTACTCTTTAATAAAAAACAAAAAACAAAAGATACTTTTACCAACTTGACTTATTACTTTGCTATTAGGAAATGAACACCACCCATTGGCAACTGGGGACCCAACTTATCAGTGGATGGACAACACAACTCAACCTAATGGCAACTACGACCAACATCACGATGACGATGAAGACGACGACGAGTTTGACGACTGTGATGATTTTGACGATGAAGAGCGGGACAATTTCTCGACGGCACCCTTGAATGCACCCACGACCATGCCCACGAATTACCACCGAGACCGACGCACCTCTGTGAGTGCTGAATCCATTGCGCCCTCTCAAAGCCAAGACTTTATCAAGACGGTGGTTCCCAAAACGACAGAACAGTGCGACCGAATCCGCTTCAGTGTGGGCAACAACTTTTTATTCAAGCACCTGGACGAAGAACAAGCTCAAGATGTGGTGGACGCTATGGCGGAAAAGGTGGTGGAACAAGGCGACCATCTGATCGAACAAGGCGCGGTAGGGGATTACTTTTACATTGTGGAATCCGGTACGTTTGACTGTTTTATCAAGCAAAACGACGACACATTGGTCAAGGTGGTTAGCTACGAAGCCGGGGGCAGTTTTGGCGAATTGGCATTGATGTATAACGCACCTCGGGCGGCAACGATCATCGCGACCTCACCAAGTGTTGTCTGGGCTCTGGATCGCATCACTTTTCGGACAATCTTGATGGAACACACCAGCCGAAAACGACGCATGTATGAATCCTTCTTGGAAGAAGTCCCGTTGCTCAAATCACTCAAGTCCTATGAACGCCACAAGATTGCTGATGCTTTGGAATCGGTTTACTTTGAACAAGGTCAGACGGTGATTCAACAAGGTGACGTGGGTGATCAATTTTATCTTATCGAATCGGGTGATGCTGTCTTTTACAAAACGGATGAACATGGTGTACAACAACAAGTCAATCAACTTGGTCGTGGGGGTTACTTTGGTGGTAAGAAAAGACAAAAAAAAAAAACAGAAACAGAAAAAAAAGGGACTGACTGATTTGATGATGATCTATAGAATTGGCCTTGTTAAATGATAGTCCTCGTGCTGCTACAGTGGTTGCCTCTGGTGGAAGATTGAAATGTGCTACCTTGGGCAAGAAAGCATTCACTCGCCTCCTTGGTCCGGTCCATGCTATCCTTACAAGAAACAGCGACAATTATAGAGCCGTGATCAGCCAACAACAACAATAGATGTGATCATTCTCTCTCTCTCTCTCTCAACCCCGTAGTTAGTCTTTATTCCCTCTTTTTTATACTTCTACTTTAGACACTTCATCAAATCCCATTAACATCAATAAAATAAATCATGATTTAAAACCCTATTTGTCAATGTTTTGATTTCCTCTTTGTGAAGGTATCATCTGTCCCAACTAACCACGTCCTTGTTGTTTTTGAATCCATCATCACATTTTCAAGTCCCGCCACTGGATTTCCCCATTCATGCTGTACGAAAACTTGTTTTCCCCTAGAAAGGATCACTGATATAATCCCATCGTCTTGTTGCCCAGCATAAATACATTCGTAACCTGTTATGATTTGCTTGTTTATGTATATAGGCTAAAGATCAGCTTTTGAAGTCACCAACCACAAAGATCAAAATTTAAATCCCGGTGACTATCCCTCTATTTTTGCGTTTCTTCGTCTTTTTTTTTTTTTTTTTTTTCCTTCTTCTTTCTCCCTTGACAAAAAAAAAACCTTCCCCAACAAACCCATCATCCTTCACCACTATTATATTGAATGGCATCTTCGGATATTCCTTCTCAACATAGTTCAGATAGGGATTCCTTCAGCGCATCACCACCTCCACCACCCGAACAAGCATGCGATATCCAACGAGTCATGTGCTCGTTTTTGAAACAACATACGGCTTATGATGTCCTACCAGTTAGTTATCGACTGATTGTGTTTGATACTCATTTACTTGTCAAAAAAGCACTGGGGGCTCTTGTACAAAATGGTAAAATATCAAAGGAATGAAAGAAAAAAAAACCTCAAGTGTGTTATACTCACTCTGTTGTTATTTTAATAGGTATTGTCTCGGCTCCATTATGGGATAGCGCTTCACAGAAATTTGCAGGGATGCTAACGGTGGCGGACTTTATCAACCTGATACAATACTACTATACTCATTCGTCTGTGGAAGAAGCATTACGGGATATCGAAAAATGTCAAGTGGCTCACCTTCGAAACGTGGAAAAACAAATCGGCGCACCTACACCTCAATTACTCTATATGGATCCAATGGCATCTCTTTATGATACTTGTCGTCTCTTGGCGGAAAGTCGTGCTCATCGGGTGCCTTTACTTGATAAAGATCCTGGGACGGGGATGGAAATGATTGTTAGTGTGATCACTCAATACCGTATTCTCAAGTTTATTGCTGTCAATGTAAGTTGCCAAATATATATATATGTGTGTATGCCTTACTAACTCACCCCCTCCCCCCCCCCTCTTTTTTTTGTATATGATAGTTTCAAGAATCTCATGTCTTACGTCAACCTTTATCGGAACTCAAGATTGGAACTTACAAGAATATCGCCACAGCAACTATGGCAACACCTGTGATTCAAATCATCAATACCTTTGTGGATCAAAATATTAGTGCGGTACCTATTGTAGATGATCAAGGAACTGTATTGAATGTATATGAAACAATCGATGTGATGGTAAGAATA
Organism: Chlamydoabsidia padenii; assembly: GCA_025330725.1. Taxonomy (NCBI): domain Eukaryota; kingdom Fungi; phylum Mucoromycota; class Mucoromycetes; order Mucorales; family Cunninghamellaceae; genus Chlamydoabsidia; species Chlamydoabsidia padenii. The sequence goes on from JAIWND010000001.1 coordinate 1,108,691, forward strand.
AGAAGAAAAGGAATTAAGGTTTGGTGATTAACTCTTTTGTGTATTGTTTTATAGAGTATAGCAAAAGCTGGGAAATACAATCAATTGGATATCCCTGTGGGTGAAGCGCTGGAAGCTCGACCAAAGGTAAAGTAAACATGGATATTGAGATATACTTAGACTAAAAGATTATTATTTTTTTTTTTTGTATACTTGTATAGAATTACCCTGGTGTACATACATGTCGACTGAACGATACCTTACATTCCATCTTCCGGACCATTCGAAAACAACGTGTGTATCGATTGATTGTGGTGGATCAAGATAACAAGTTGATTGGCATTGTTAGTTTATCTAATATCTTGGGTCACCTTGTTGGTTACAAAAGAAATGATTAGTTGTTAGATACTTTAGTCTAATGCCAAGCTCCTCTCTCTCTCTCTCTCTCTTTTTTTTTTTGGATTGGGTTGTTAGTCTTTCCTTTTTTTATATTAAAGCCTTTATTTTTCTATATTATTCTTTTTGTTTTGTATATACTTCTTTTAATAAAAACCATTTATTTATAATCGCATAATCACCATTTATTTACCTTGGCATACTCGACTTGTCCAGTCAGATCCCCAGTCAGTTGTGTCGGAATTTAAATTACTGGTATGGGGGATGGATATAAAAAGGGAATCGCCAAGTCTTTCTTTTCCTTCTTTCTTCTCCCCCATTCTACCATGGCATTACTTTTTATCACTGTGTTTATAAACTCTGACTATACTTATTGCTTCAACCTGACACACACCATTGCATGGTTCGATCTATGCGCTTTTATTGACCAACGTTCCCACTTGTCCATTAATCAATTATACTACTACACCACCGACACTCATCGCATAGCACAAATCACCAACGAAGTAGAATGGAATACACTCAAAAGACATTGCAACACTGATCACATTACTCTCATGACTGATCCTACCATCACCAACGTAGGTTCGGTCTACGCTGTCACGCCTTCCAACCAGGCACCCACCTCCTTCACCTCTCAGTTCAAACAATTCGGCAAACTAATGGAGGATTACAACCAAGTCATTCAACAAGATGAATGTATGCAACGATTGATGCAGCAAACGGCTAGAGACTTTACTCTTCAGCACATAGCTATAGATTGGGCGGATCTTGAAACTCGATTGAAAACCAGGCGACATGAACTTGACAGTAAACGATCCTCTTGGCATCCATCGTCTCATCTACCATCACGGAGGGTGACCAACATGGCAGATTCTCCATCCAGTCATAAAATACCTCTTCGATCAGGTAAAAAAAAAAAACCAAAATCTACATACTCTTGTACGACTCACTCACTTTTTTTTTGGATTTGGATTTTTTGCAGGAACCATTTGGGGTGCTTATCCAGCCTATTCAGCATTACATCCACCACCACCGACCAGATCAAGCTTGTACAATCTTCCTATACCAGATTCACCACCACATATATCACCCACCTCCTTATCTCCACCTCCACCACCAGGCATATTATCGACAAGCACATCAAAGACAGTGAAAGACGAAGAACAGGATCTTTTTAAATCAATCTACTTGACCTCACTCTCATCCACCCTATCATCATGTGACCTGGATCCACGACATCAAGGCACTCCACTTTAATACCCCACAGTGCGACCTTTTGGAGAATGAAGATCACAAGCAGATACTTTATTAAGATTAGGATTAGAATAGAATAGATTATATGTAATGTGTAATGTGTAATAAAATGTCATTTGAAAATCATCGGTCTAGTAGTGATCGGGGATGAAATAACCTTTTTTGATTCTTGTCAGCAACAACTGTTACGAGATCATATGAAAAAACATTTTTCCTGTCAGACCCGGGTCGGGATTTGAAACATCCAGTCTTTTTATATAGAAAGGGAAATGGAAAAAATAGAAAAAAAAAATCCTTGTCTTCTTCACTTTTTTCTATCATGTCAACCTTTACCTCGAAAACAGCCCATGCGTCCACATCTCTTGATTCCATGATGGGTATGTTTCTGCCGAAGCCAACCCCTACATCCACCTCCTCTTCTTTTCGAACAACCAACACTTATGCCAACGATCCTGAATTGTATATGGGGGACGACTGTGATGCGGACTATGCACAAGCCTTGATGCAATCAGGTTTATTTTCATCAAGTCAAGACAACAACAACAATGACGATTCGGCTTTGGAACGACTACGACTAATGCTGGCACATCTAGATCCATCAACCAAAGGCAAATCCAAAGCTTTTTATTAAAACCCTTTCTTGATACCCCCTTACCCTCTTTGTATTTTTATAAAGCCATAGTTTCATTATACATGATTTGAATAATAAACATTATGTTTAAAGCGCCTATCAAATATAAAAATCTAATGACAAATGCCATTGTCCCTAGAATTCCCTTTTTGGACCCCAAGCATTGTTTGATTTTTTTAAATAAAAAAAAGTGGTTTTTATTTATTGATACAGAATGGATAGTTATTATCTGCCTATAATAGAATGACTGTGCATCCAAATAAGAGTAAAATACCGACTAGATAAGATTGATTTAGTGTGTTAATGCTGTCGGAGGATGCCAAGTTGATTGAAGTGGGTTCCATTGTTGGTGGGATAGCAATTGACGGAGAGGATGAAGTTTGACCATTCAAAACATCTATAGTATACCACAACAAATGAGTCATTCTATCCAATCCTTTTTTTTTTTTTTATTTATTTTATTTTATTTTATATAATACTTTACCTTGAATGTTACAAGCCTGTTGGGAGCGCTGACATGACATGGGTTCATCGGTGGTATTAAAAAGAGCAACAAAAGATTTGATTTCCATGATAGCATCAGATTCAGGCGGCCCTTTACTAAACTTGATATTTCCATCGGTCCAATGACTAAACATGAATCGACCAGGCGTCTGAGGCACTCGAGTGACAAGTGTATGAGCGAGTTGGTGATCAATATAAAACTCCGTCCGGTTGGGATACCAATCAAACCGATAATCATGGAAATCATCCGTGGGATCAAACCCCAAGAGATGATTGTCGTGGGTCAGTGCAGAGGCTCGTCCGTTGGGTTCTTGAAGCCCAGGATGGATGGCAAAGTAAGCTTGAGGAGGAGTCACAGCACCGAGGATTTCGATATCAATTTCACCATCTGGGTTGTAAAAGTACATGGCTTGGACCGTCCCGTTTGTCTTGGTCAGGCGCATTCGACTGGAGAAGGAGCCATAGAGAATGTCTTGTCGTTTAGTCCCAATTGCACCACATCGTACGGTAGGATCGGTGGTGACGGCTAGTTGAAGAGCATTATTATCCATCTTGACATTATCCACACTGAATATCCGGCTATAGGTGTCCTCGTATTTGGCACCGATTTCATAGTTGGCCATAAAAAAGTCTTGTTCAAGTCGTGAGAAGCTGGTGGGTGGGTGGGATAGATTGATATCGGTGGTGGTGGTGGTGGTGTTACCAAGTTGGCTGTCAAAGTGCATATACCATCCATTGGTCCATATCGTAGCTTCTTTGCTTGTTGGATCGTAGTAACCACAGTCGCATGGATCGTCGATGGTGTCGGGGGCCAATTGTGCTCGAAGTCTTGTACAAAAGAAGAGAATGACTAGCCAACAGGATAGCATCTGATATATATATATATATATAAGGTGCAGTGAAGAAGTAAAGAGAGAGAGAGAGAGAGAGAGAGAGAGAGAGAGAGAGAGAGAGAGAGAGAGAGAGAGAGAAAAGTCAGTATCGCTTTTCCCGATATATTTACGTTTTGTTTGTATTTCCCCATCTTACCTCGGATGTGAATCACCTACACAAGACAGGATTATTGAGTCAGTATATGCTTTGGACCATCCCCATCACCCATTATTACTTTGCTAAATAAATAATTAGTTTACTTTTTAAACAGAAGAATTAATTTACCTTTTTGTTAAAGTGAGAGGAAGATTCGCACCAAACAACTTACACTTGTCCAAGTAGTATAAACCAAGTTCCAAGATTTGTCATTGTGGTCATAGTTTTATGTACAATATAAGAGGTAAAAGGTGTAGTTTATGTTGAGGTTCAGCAAGATAATATAGCAATGATTAAAAAGAGAGAAGAAAAAAAGAAGAATGAAAGACACCAAGATAAAGACATATCGGATCGGGATTTAAATCGTTGGTACGAGTATTGCAACTCCCCCCCCTTTTTTTTTAAGGACAATTCATTAAAGCTAGCTACAACCAGCTATAAACATACGACAAACAGAGAAGGGAGGTTTTTATTTCAAGGGAATCAATTAGTTAAAGTATACTTGGGTGACTTTTTTCGAATCATCCAAAAAAACATTGATCCGATTAGGAACAAGGTTACGTAGTTGAGGGGCACCGGGAGGCAAGATTTGTTTAGGTGAAGGAATCTGATTTTCTCGTACGATCTACATACATGGAAACATGAGTTTTTTTTTTTTTTTTTTTTTTTTGAGAACGGTTTTCATCATGAGTTTTACTTACTTGGCCATCATCAAGTCCATTCGCAGGTTCATCGGTACCCAGAACATACTTGCCGATTAATTTGTCTTGCCAGGATTTGATCACTTCATCACTAGGTCGAGATTCCATGGTGGGAGGATGAATGAAGAAGAGGAAGAAGCAATGGGATGTGGGAACTTTTTTTATATTTTTCTTCTTCTTCTGCGTAACAAACGGTACTTGAAACAAGTTCGGCGCTTAAAGGCAAATAGTGTCTTTTTTAGTTCCAATGGTCAATGCAAACATGTCTGGCGGTATTTGAAATAGAGTGGTTGAGATATTAAAAAAAGATGTTCTTGATGATTACCAAAGACAGATCCCACTAATTATGTATGGTAGTATAATGTGATCTTTTATAAAGTTTTGACCCTATATGTCATTGCCAAATCTGTGAAACATTTATTCTAGTTGACACTTGGAACCAACTGTAGGACAGGCATTCAAAATTTCACTTTGTTAAAAAGAAGTATAATAGTGCACACAATATTGTTCTTGTTTTTAATACTGTAGGCATAGAATACAAACCCATGCAACTGGGACACGGTTTCACAAGCAAACTACTTTTTACCCCTGAATTCCCTTTTTAGATAATCAATCATTTTTATTCAAGCAATCCCTACAACTATGTCTATTCTAATTTACTCTATTCTAATCAGGAGGATCATGATAATAATATGGTGATTTCAATATAGAGGTGATGATGATGACAGTGTTGATCCAATCCGGGATTCGGATGTCGATCATCGGATGGGGTGCCAAAGCATTACATGCACTTGATCATCATGATCCCCGGTTGTAAGAGTGTTAATTGTCTTGTTTTTTTTTTTTTTTTTTGATGAGCCAGCAAGTCGTTTCCCATCTTGACATAATCGCGTGCATCGGAGTCGGGATTTCAAATGCATTAACTGTACTGACCCCTTCCCCCAAAAGGATAACGACATTGGTAAAAATAAAAGAGAGAGAGAGAGAGAAAGAGAAGATTAATCCCTTGTATTCGATTTGATTTTACCCTACCTATATTATGTGTGTAAAAGATCAACGATACACAAACCAAAAGAATCAGCCCATTGAGTAAGTAAACGCCTGGACCAGGTTCACGTGCCACTAGATAAAGAAAGAGGGGATGATCAGTCGGTCATGCAGCAGCTTCAAACCTTTTTTTTTCATTTTTATCTGAAACAAATCGCCCCCCCCTTTCTCTAGTAATACATACCCCTCCACTTACTTGTTTTGCTCTACCCATTCAACATGCATTCCACAGATTCATCCCCACTCATCTTCGTTATATTCATAACCATAGATAGAGAGTGACTATTACTTTGGTGCTGCTTTTAAATTGTAGTGCCATTTGCCATTTGAAAATCGCGATGAATGTGCAAGTAAAAGAAGGAGAAAAGAATGAAGGTTCGATGAGCGGGGGTTTAAATCCAATCACGAGTCGATCAGAGACGACTGTCAATTCATATTTTTTAATGGCCCTTTTTCGTTTTATGCCTTTCTTTCCTCTCTCTTTTACTTTCTTTTAACTTTTTTTATATATATCGTAAACAAACTACTGCTCTTTGATTTTAACTCTATCCAACCTCATTCTAGTTGGTCAAAGAACATACTTTGTAATAATGGGACCAAGGTACAATAAACACTCTACAAAAGGTAAGTTGAAATGGGCGATCGAAAAAAAAAAAAAAAAAAAAAAAAAAAACATATATATATACAAAGAACAACAAGGTGGGAAAAGCTGTATGATTTTGATACTGATTTCCTTTTATGATCAAACCCTCTCTTTTTAGATGAATCTTTGATTCAGATGCATCATCGTCAAGTCTCTCTTCCCAACAAATACTGCGCTGAAGCTCCTCGTCTTTGTGATTCTACAAACATTCAAACTGGTACTGATGACAAAGAACAACGATTGTACAAGACTGAAATATGTAGAAACTATGAAGAACTTCATTCATGCAGGTAAGAAAATACATATAAAAGAATATCACTTTATCTTTTGACACTTTTTCTTTTTCTTTTTAGGTATGGTCAAAAGTGCCGTTATGCTCATGGGAAAAGTGAACTGCGATCAGTTGAACGTCATCCAAGGTACAAGACAGTGCTCTGCAGGACCTTTGAAGCAACAGGTGGCTGTCCATATGGTATTCGGTGTACCTTCTTGCATCAATCAACAAAAAACACCCAACTTCCATCGCCACCTCAAGAGAATCAAGTACCTGCTAAAGAACAAGCCCATGCCTCACCTAAATCAACTTTAAATGGATCATCTAGTATGCCTCCCTCTTCTGATTCTACACCATTCACCTCTAATTCGCTATCATCAGACGTGCGAACTAAGCCTTTGAACTTGTGCACCACTCTTGAATCCTCTCCAACAGGTATTCCGCCCTTTTCGACACTCTTCAACACCCTGGATGTGTCATTGACAGGATGGACAAGTCTTCCCTCACCACCACGTGCCAAACTTGACTCTATGGTCCATCCTCCTCCTGGGTTCTCGCCATCATTATTAACAACAACAACACATATTCAAACATCCATCTGTCCAACACTCTGCTCCACCTTTACTCCACCATTGGATCTTTTTCCTGACTCTACAGTGTCACCTATATGCTACTCAAGCTTGCCACCTCCAATGTCGTGTGAACCAACTCGGTCCTACTTCTCACCCAATCACTACCAACAACCGGCTGACGAATATCAACGTCAACTAAAGATGAAGGTGGCTTTTTACTCTCAAAGGAATCATACACCTACACCAGTCAAACAAACACTTTATTCCAAACGTCATGATGAATTCATCCGTGCCACTTTGCTTCCCATGTTATCTTTTATGGATCACTAGTATTAGTTTCCCCCTCCCCACTTTTTTTTTTTTTTTACCCTTCCCCTTCATTATTATAGCCTCTTCATATGATGCGTTTATTTTATTATATATATACACACACACACATTTATATATCAAATCAATCAAAATAAATAAAGTAATTATTGATCTTTTTTATCATCATGCCTGTCATTCATGCGGCTCATATGTTTAAATCCCGACTCAAAACAAACGCAAAACCTGTTTACTTTGTATCACACCTACAGACCTTTAACCCAAAAATGGTAAAAATTTGAACCCAGAAAGTCAAAGGAGGGATTCGATTGGATAAAAGCAACAAATACGGGGTTTAAATTTTTTCAATGACTTAAAACGGCGATTGAAAGTAAAGAGAAGAAGTTTCATTGGAGTATATTAAAAGCCAGTTCTGTAAGGCAGACAAGCTCTTTTTTTAAATGTCAGATTACAACAGCTCTACCTTAATTGCCTGCCAAATGGGTTACGGTTTTCTTTGGCTTCAGTGAAAGCGTAACCATGACAGCAAAAAAAAAAAAAAAAAAAAAAAAAAAAAAAAAAAAGATCAAGATAAGGCAAATATGGACATTTTTATTGAAGATAATGGAAAGTAAAAAATTGAGTTAAATGAATCTTGTTGTGATTATGACTATATAATTATATGAGTGATATCATTGTGATAAGTTTCGATGGCGAATATACTATAACAATATATCTATAAAAGTGAGAGAGAGAGAGAGAGAGTTACTTAAGTGATTAGTTTGTAAATCCTTATTGAAGGTTGCAGTTGTTTAAAAACCAGGAGACACCAAATTTGTTGTGATTGATAATATGCTGTTTCGAAGAGTTGACCATATGCATATCCAAGGTACATTCAGCTTTTAGTTCATCCAACTTGTACACTACAGAGGAAGGAGATGCAACAAGATAGCCAAGATCATCTTTTCCATGACAGAGGTAGCGAACCACAGATAAACTGTCAAGTTTCTTCACCTTCCCAATAAAGAATATCCGGTTGGTACCATTTTCAGTTGAGAAGACAGCAAAAGTGCCGTGATTGATGTTGATAGGAGAGCTATTGTTGTCGGTCAATTCGCGGGAACCATCGAGAAACATTTCATAAAACTGCTTGTTGTCGTTGATAAATTGCCTGATGCCGCTTCCGTATGTCACCGTCGAGTTTGTACTGTCCTTCCAAGATCCACCTTCAATGATATGGCGCAACATTAGTCGTTTCCCGAAGATTTTCGCAAGGTCACGGGAGGTTGATTGACGATTAGTGTGTGCAATAGCTTCCCTTACGAATTTGTTGTACTGTTCCCCTTTTTCTGTTTCATAGTGGAGGGCGCATCCAAATCGGATGATGTCGTCAGTGAGGTGTTGAAGGAGATGTGTCTTTGGTTTTGTTGACAGTGATCCATATTGGGGGTGTTTACAGTCGTATTCGTATAATTCCTTCGTCAAATCAGCCACGGCCTTCTTCACATAGGCCACGTATTCGTCCAGGTTGGCAGGTATTTCCTTTATAAAAACAAGAGAAGATAAAACCCCTAATGCATTAAATAGCTTACCTATTTCTTGAATATCACTGTAAGAGGGACCAGTGAATTCATAAGTGATCACCAAAGGAAGGCATTGCGTTAGTATCTTGAAATCGCGACCGAGGAAAGAGCCACAGTGAGTAAGTTTAGCACGGAATGTTCTTGTAAACCCGGTAGATCCTTGGTAATGTTGTAGACTTGATTCCATTTTTTGAAGCACCTTTTTCTTGTTGCCAATGACATCCCTGACCAAATGTTCCACCAAGTATTTTGCAATACCTAAAGAGATTGTGTGTAGGACTTCCACAGGGGTGTCTTTAGAAGGGTCGAAAGAATCCAGATCCAGTAGTCGTCCAGAGCCGGTATCCTTGAATTTGAGATCCTTGTAAGAGGTTTCATTTTCAGTCACACCAGACAGGATAGCATTAGGATCTATAGTTGCCGCAAGGTAGTGTTGTTTTATTCTTGGAGTGCACTGCCCAACGAAGAGATCTTGCAATTGAATGTTACCACGGGTTGTCTTGAGCTGAAGATTTTCGTCGTTGTTGTTGATCGTGTTGCAGCCGTTGATATCCTTCTTGGTCTTGTGGTTTCTCTGATAGCATTTTCGGCACGGGAATAGAGACGTCAGGCCAAAAATACCACATAGCTGTGAATGTCGAGGATTGTCAGCAGTGATACAAACAATAGGAGCCACCACCAATACGTCTTCATTGTATAAAGCCGAATGCATGACCACCCCCTTTTCTAGTTCAGAAAGATCTTGAGTAAGAGTAGGAATCATGTGCATGGATGTCAGACCAGTATTACAACGTACCCCCGCAACAAAGTTGATGTTGGCCCGTTTGTTACGTTCTTCGATAGGTAAAGCACCACATACCATTGACCAGGTATCATAAAGATTGAATTGTTTCGATATGTTACCGGAAGTGTCGTCAGTAAAAAAAATAAGAGGGACAATCTGGACCTTGTATAGTTTACCGTTGCTGTTGGGGATCGTTTTTTTCATCGGATGTTGTCCATTGATGAGTTCTTGGTGTCGTTCAGAGAGTTGAATGAATCCGGATCCATCTGGTGTTTGAGAGACGCACTGGAGTTGCTTCAAGGGTTGCTTGGATAAGATAGCACGGATGTTTGAGATTTGAGTAGAGAAGACACGAGATTGCACAATACAAAAAGAAGGACATGATTCATTGGATGAGACTACCTGGACTTCATACCCTTGAGCCATCACAGTGCCATAGAGCAGATAATATCTATCTAATAACAAGCAAATAGTTTTTCCTGTATCATGCACTTCAACCAAATCCCCCACCCAATAATCCATCCCATTGATTGTCATTACCGGTTGTTGGAAGAGATGATGTTGTCGCCATTTCGAGCCTTGTTGAAGAGAAGTAGCACCATTAGGAGTGTCATCGGGAAGAGCTGATATGTATGGCGATTTTCTGGGGTTGTCGACCAAAAGGCGTAATATAGATGAAGGAAGGTTGATGTGATATGTTTCCTTTATTGTTGTTGTTGTGATAGCTGCATCATTAGAGGTGTCGGTGGCGCGAGTGGTTGCTGGTTTTTGCAACTTGGTGATTTCCACTTCGACAGAGGAGGTCTTGAATGTCGGGACGTTGTTTTTCTTCCTGATGTTGAAGTTCAAGAGGGCATCCAGCTTTGGCAATTCGAATGGCGCAGTTCCAGCTTCACCTTTTAACTTGACCATCAATTCCACCAGATACAATACCTTTTTTAAAGTTCTCTGAGACACCGGTTCGTCGTCACCATGAATAAAGGCATGAAGGATCATCGTCTGTAAGTTTTTGAAAGGATATGTCGAGCCATCATAATCCGCCTGGAAGGTCGCAAAGTCAGCGTTAGCAGCTTCACCTGGATCACCAACGGTTCCTTCAACGGATTCGTCATCAGATTCGTCAAAGCACCTGAATCGGGTAGTAAATGGCCCCAAAATATCTTCTTCGTCGTCGTCATCGGTATCGTTGTCAATGTCGGCGCCACTGTTATGACCTTCATCCCTTTCACTATTGCTTGAGGTTCCACCCTCCATGTTGTTTCCTGAAGATTCCATAGCCTGAGTGTAATCCATAGAAGCAGATTCTTCCACCTTTTTCAAATGGCCTTTCGACTTGAGGTGACCGTTGTAAGCTTTCTTGTTATAGGACTTGTTGCAAAGTTTACAAAATTTCTCGGTTTTGATTTGTAAGAGATTTGTAACGTGTGTATTGGTCTTTTTTATCTTGTTACTTTCTCGAGTAATTAAAGAAGACCTTTTGCAATTGTTGCTATTGTTGTTGCTGTTGCTGGTCACGATGTTAGGATTAACCATGTTAAAGAGCAATAAGTACAAAAAAATAAAAAGGGACAGTATTTGTTCTTATTCAGCGCCCGATCGGGGTTTTAACAAATAACTTAAAAAATTTGTCAACTCTTATTTGTTGGGCCTCTTCTTCTTTCTTAAACTTTTTTTCTTTTTCATCTGACATTAACACTTCGCACATTCCAAAGTGAGGTTACTTGTAACCTGAAGAGTTTATTGAAGATAGGGGAAGAAAAGGTTGTACAATATCTGTAGTAGTAGGCTTTAGTTTACCTATTGACAATGCTATGCGCATTGTCATTCCTCACTATCTACTACTTTTTGTAATGAATATCTCTTGGCGATGGATGGTAGCCCTTTGGTAATGAATGGATGGAAACCCCAGGTAATGGATGAATGGATGCTTCTGAAGATGGATGAGCCGGTGCTCTTCACAGACTTTCCGGCGATGGATGATGGTCGCTCCGTTGACTATGGTCGTTTCGGTGGCTGGCCCTTACCTTTGTAGCATAGATCGTAATATAGACTGTAGAAATAACTTGGTGCATATATATATATATATTTGTAATAAAAGACCATTTATTCTCCCAAATTTTAATAGCAAATGACACGTAATACGTGATTGAAAAGCAGTGATCATGAGCAATGGACAGTGGTCAGTGGATGATGATTACAGTGATTCTATTGGCTATCACGAAAGGTACTAATCCCAAAGTGGATAAAAATTGGCCAAAATTTTATTTTGCCTTGCCCTTGCCGTAAATAGCAATTTTAGAATCGGAATTATAAAAAAAATCTTTGGGTGTGATACCAATCGAAAAAAATAAAGTTCCATTTTATGTGTCACCAGTAAGATAGGTCTACTTTTCATGTGAAGAGAATGGAGTTGATTCTCCCACTGGCGGGATCTGAAATGTGGTGCTGGGCTTCCCTTTCCCCGCATGATTAAACTACGATTATCCCCAACCTGTCGCATTATTTTGGGTTTGAGGGGATGTCAAAATACACACAAAGTATGGTATTAAAAAAAAAAGCTTTCCTCTTCAAGTAGAAAACTATATAAAAGTATAATGGAGGACCAAACGTACCAAACGTAAGTTTACTACTATTGTCGCCAGCCCTTTAATTTCACCACACCACACCACACCACACTTCCCACTATGACCCGTCAACAGTCCTACACCATCGTACATGTATAGCATATATATTTGACAATATTTTTTATTAAGGTATAAGTGTAAACATTACTAAAAGAAGGGAATATAAAGTCATAACCAGAATCCAGACAAGCTTTCCGATCCATTTTCCCTTGTGGTTCACCTTGTAGTTCATGATATACGCCATATTATTATTATGCCACCACAAAATGGTCAAGGAGTTCCGCCTATTTGTCACCTGCAGCCGTTGTTTTAGGTGAGGAATCGTCGCCACACTGATTGTTGTCAACACCTTCAACTCTGGCATCACTGTTATTGTCTACGTAATCATGGTCGAATCCATTAAAACCATTAGAGTCCCCAGTGTCCAAAGTCTTTGATTGTTGAGAAGAAGCAACATCAACAGAAGAGGAACCAACAGAAGAGGCATCAGCAACAGAAGCACCAGCAACAGAAGCACCAGCAACAGAAGCACCAGCAACAGAAGCACCAGCAGAAGAAGCACCAGCAGAAGAAGCACCAGCAGAAGAAGCACCAGCAGAAGAAGCCTCAGAATCAAAAGCGAAAGCTTTGAGGTTGAATCGGAGGCGCTTACTATGATGAGTAATCACTGGCATTCTTTTTTTTCTTGGTTTTTTCACTTGATACCGCCTGATGTCAAATCGTAGATATTTGGATATAGGCATAACGTCAAAAGGGTTAAAAATAAACGAGTAAAAGCAGTAAAAAGAAGGGAAGGAAAAGAGAGGGGGGAAAAAAGGAGGGAAGAAAAAGAGAGGGGAAGGGGCTTTGGTATTTTGGTCGGCGATTAAATAGTTCATCTAAAAAATTGACCTACACACTGTTTTTGACAGGTAATCGTGGAAACACTGTAAAAAGTGACTCCACTCTAGGAGGAAGACGAATCCTCATTTAACTATTATATTAAGAAATTCTCCCAATATCGGAAGACCATGGGCAACATTTTATTGAATGTGCTTTATGCAAGTGTATCATTTTGAAGGAATCCAAGTAAGCAAACAACCAAACAAAAAAGTGCCATCCTATTACTGTGGTTTTGTTAAAATCAAAAAGTGTGAATAATCCTTTTTTCTTTTGATCACTTGTATTGAATCCCGATCAGTTCCACAGATCTGTCATTTTCATTTTAAAGTTCCTGATCCGTAGTTTCGGGGGGGGGGGAAAGAGTCGGAATGTGAAATGTTGGCCTGTCAACGAACCATAAAAAAAAAGATTTTTTTTTTTCTTTTCACAAGTTTTTTTTTTTTTCTTCTCTCTTTCTCATTCACTTTTTATTTATTTATTTATTTGCGAATGGTGGAACAAGATATTGCACTTGGTTATTTAAACGAGCGACGACCTTCATTCCAACCTAATGTGACATCGGACACCATGGTGGGATCTACATTGACAAAACGACATGACAGCGACAATGACACGGTGACAAGCTCGCCTAGTACTTGTCATTCCACCGACCAAGTACATTCGAATAATCAAGAATTCAGTTTGCCTCCTGTGGATGGTGGACTCAATGCTTATTTGGTACTTGTTTCTGGGTTTTGTATTGAAGGTGTCGTTTGGGGTATTCCTTTCTCTTATTCGGTCATGCAACAGGTAAATAACAAAAGTCGTTTAACAAAGTGTATCATAATACTCATCTCTCTTTTTTGTATAGCATTATCATCAATTACCTGAATTCAAGGATGCAGGGATCACACAACTGGCTATTGTTGGTACTCTTACTACAGCATTGGCTTATATTGGAGTAAGTAAAAGGAACCCCCCCTTACTTTTTGGTAAAGACTAGACACGATATTGACTTTTTATATATATATATACTTTTTATAGGGTGCTCTTGTTGGTGTGTTGGGTGGTAGATTTAGTTTGAAAACAATGATGTATGCTGGCTCTCTGACTATGGTGGTTGGTTTAGTGGCAGCCAGTTTCGCTACTCAAGTATGGCATTTGGCATTAACACAAGGGTTTATCCTAGGTCTTGGTGGAGCTTTTGGTAAAAGACAAGAAAAGAAAAAAAACAAAAGGTGAAAATATACTAACACATTAATACATGTAGTTTATAATAGTTTCATGACATTTGTGCCTATGTATTGGTTCAAGTATCGTGGTATAGCAACAGGTATCATCTTTGCCGGTGCTGGGATATTTGGGTTGGTCTGTCCGATTGTGGTGGAAAAGGGGTTGAATGCGATTGGATTCCGATGGACACTTCGAATCATGGCGTTATTTGTCTTGGTACTCTGCCTAGGCTCATCCATCATTGTCCGACCTCGATATGCTCCTGATGCTTCGACAACCAAACAAGTCCATTTGTCCCGAAAAGACTTTAAATTCATCATGACCAAAAAGTTTGCTGTGCTTAGTTTTTGTGTCTTCTTCCAGGGCTTGGCTTACTTTATTCCCAACTTGTTTATTCAACGTAAGTCGATTTCCTCATGAAATACTAACTAACTAGCCAACTTTTTTTTTTTTTTTTTTTTTTTTTTTTTGACTAAACTTCATTTATATCTTAGCATATGCGCTCTATATTGGTGTATCCGATCAAACTTCGACAACTTTGGTATCTATCTTGAATGCCATGACTATTATTGGTCAATTATCTTTAGGTTATATCTGTGATCGGTATGGTTATTGGACTGCAATCGTGGCATCTTCCGCGGTGGCCTCCATCAGCACCTTCTTCTTATGGGGGTTCGCAGGAAACTCTTTGGGGATCTTGATTGCGTATATTGTCATCTATGGTATCTTTGGTGCTGGTTTCACCACATGTTTTCCTTCAATGATATACGACGTTGCCGAAGCTGAACCACGTCAATTCATATTGATCAATGGTAAGAAATGGTGGATGATAATGATGGATATAGATTCTTACTTTTTTTTTTTTTTTTAATGCGTATCACATAGGTGCTTTTATGTTGCTTCGGGGCATTGGTAATGTGGTGGGAACTCCTTTAGGCTCCATGTTTTTGACATCTGCTACAGCCATTTCCAGTGGTTGGCATGATATTACCTATTTTGTCGGTAGTACCTTGTTAGCCAGTGCTATCTGTGGTGTCATCCGTGGGGTGATGATCATGCGCTCCTAATCTTTTACAAACAAATATAACATAGACATAGATAAACATACTGTTAACATTTAATAAATATACATTTTACATATACACATTGGATTAAAATACAATATAGTTATGCTTTATTTACAAATTGGGTTGATAATCTAACTAGAGTGGGAGGGGACGACTATATTGTAGATGTGGGTGATTGTCCTTGGTATTCCTTGAGTTTGATGTCAAGGTGATGTCGTATATACTTGTCCATTTCTGTGTATCAAGAATAATAATAATAATAGTAAAGGGGGATCAGTAAAGGCACACTATATTGTATACTATTTTCTTTTTTTCTTTTTTTTTTACCTTCCAAGGTCATGGTATCATCCAGTATCAAAATCCCTTTGGCCAAGTCACCACCATCCATAGGCAAAGATAAAAACAATGTAGGAAGTCGACCCCACCACCGTTCGGGATGTAAACTAGGCAACCATTGAACCAATTTGTCGGCGGCAGCTTGACGATCGACTTTGTCATCACACATAAAAAAAGGTTGTTCCAGTACCATCGCTCTTGTCCATACCCCCTGAGTCTGTTGCTGCTGTTGTTCTTTGTATAAAGCCTCGGCAAACTCTTGTTGTAAAGATCGATGACCCTGGTGTTTTTTCTTTGGTGGTGTTATCATGGCTTGGACGGCATCCTGATCCGAAGGTAAAATAGAGATATCTAATTGTTGACACAGAGAGAAGAATGTTTGAATGGTCGGCCAGGCTTGCTTGGGGGTGGAAAAGACAACACCTGGTAGGATGGATGCGCATGAGGTTTTCCGTCGTCGTTGTTGTTGTAGTGCTCGTTTGTTGTAAAAGGATAATCGTACAGGTTCGGTCAATGGGGTGGAGGTGTTGGGCCGAAGAATAGGATCGAGGACAGTATATAATTGTTGTAACATGTTGGCATTGTGTTGTTTCTTGATCCCATCCCCATGAAAGAAATCAGGATGTACTTGTAATGTGAGCTTCTTCAAGTAGGGTTTGATTAACGACGTCGCTACCGGTTTTGCCATGATCAAAAACAGAGAGAGAGAGAGAGAGAGAAAGGTCTTTTCTAGTAATGACCGTTGACGGGGATTGAAAATCGGGATTTAAACTATTTCTTTCAAATTCTCAGCATCTCCTTTCTTTTTTTTTTTTTTTTTCCATTTGCGTTCCTTCCCATTTAGTTTCCAACATGACCACAAACATCTATATAGTCACTCGGCTCGATCGGTACCCTAACAAAACCCCAGAGGTTTATATTGCTGGATCGTAAGTAACTTGAAACAAAAATAATACTTCCTCCTTGATACCCATTCAAGAACATTATCTAAACCAACTTTTCTTCTTCTTTTGTTTACGTGTCTATTCGAAACTAGGTATCTTGACAAAGAACAAGCTTACAAGAATGCCATGATTCTTCAACTTGAACAAATGCTCAACAATTCGTCTACTTGGTCAGCTCAAGCTATTCAACATCGACGAGACAACATTATAAAACGATGCCAAGGTCTTGCTCCCACCACGACTTACCAAGCCCATTTCGAACACTTATTCCCACCTCACGACAATCTCTTTGACGATTTATGCAATGTCCATTATCAAGTCCATGATACCCAACCTCTCGCACCAGACACACCAACCACCAAGGTATCTCTTCTCGGCCACTCTGACTCGAAGGAAAACACACTCGTCCAAGAATTGATGGGTATCTTTTTAACCGACGATGAAGAAGATTTGGATAATAGCAATGGCGAAGACGACGATGATGACGATGATGAAGAAGAATACGATGACGACGATGATGATGATGAAGAGGAAGTGGATTTAGGTGATGTGGACTCGGAGGACAGCAAAACTAACAATGATGACACAGACAATGATACTAAAGACAACAATGAAGAAGATGAAATGACTAGTGATGATGATTTGACAACATTACAACAAAAGGATTCGACCGAGGATGAAGGACCTCAAACCATGGTGGATGAAATTGTAGACGACGATGATGATGATGATGATGATGATACACCACAAACGATAGGACACAAACGATCTTGGGAATCAACGAAACTTGAAGACGACGAAATCGATGAATTGAATGACGATGAAGAAGAAGCTCTCAATAAACGACCTAAACCGACACAATAATATTCCTTTCCCTTGTGCTTACATAATAATCACCTCGATGGATCCTACCCCCACTTTTTTTTACCGCTTCTGTTATATCATTATTCATTTAGACATCATGCCCTTTTGTACACACACCTAGTTTAGTTCCTCTCTCTCTCTCTCTTCCGCTCTCTTGTTTTTTTATTGCATTCATCTTTTACATATTGATTCCCCCCCCCGTTGTTGTTTAATTACTTTTTATTAATAAAAATAACATCATGTCCAATGCTTTTATTGTCTCCTTATGTGGGATTCTCTTTGTGTGGGATGAATGGAAGAGGTGAAGGTCGGGGTTTAAATGGTTGGTTTTGCATGAATCGAGTCAAGACACTGTAAAGACTGGGTATAAACTACTTTTTATTATTATCATTTATCAATATTAAAAGGTAAAAGTATTAGTCAATTAGGCTTTATACATACTATAGCTATGTGATAAAAATAAGAGTGGAGTAAAAGGTAATAACAAGTATTCTATCTATCTATGATCCCGCAATTCAAAGTAGGTACTAGCAAACAAGGAGCACCGGACTGATACGTCCCAATCAATATGTTCCAAAAAACGTCGTTCAATCAGATTCCTATATAATATGCATTATATATATGTATATATATATATATAAGAGTTGGTTGGTGTCAACTATAATGATTCTAGTTTTCTAACTTACACATGCTTGATATCCAGTTCAGGGAAGATCTGAACAAAGTCCATATTGTATACCGCGCAATCATCCCATACCTTGATAGAAGTAAGTAGTCCTGCCAAAACAATCAGCCGCCAGTTTACTTCACAGAGATGTTGTTTCGAATTTTCCAGCATTCGTTCAATATATATCACTGTGATAATAGCATGTTCCGCAGTCAACTACATATATTTTTATTTATAAAGTTAGATCACACAAGATGATAGATATCTTTTTTTTTTTTTTTTAACTTACCACTCCGTTTTCAAAGATGTAGGCTATTTGATCAAAGATGTCTTGCCAGTGAGCTACGGGGACGGTTGCAAAAAGTTCTTGAGCATCTTCTCCAGGGTGTAAATCAGGGTGAGCCACATAGGTAGTGTCGGAGGTGAATTGTTGATAGGCATGATTATATCGAATAATGTCGAATAAAGTCAAAGACACACTATAAAAACAATGTGAGCTTGAATGATTCTTTATATATCTATATCTATGCTTACCTTTTTAATGTACTGATGATACGTTCTTGAGGTTGTTGTTGGCCATGGAATTTCTCTTGCCATTGTAAAGCAAAGGAGGTTGATGAGATGGACCTAGTAGTATATTGGACTTGATCGTCCACATCCAGGCTCTTCCGTTTCCCGAGTCCCATCTTGATAAAAGGCACTGAGAGTTCGTGCTTCATATTGGTATCCGTCTTGCTTGCCTTGATGGTTTGTTTTGCAGATGTTCCAGGTGGGCTCCAAGGGGTTTTCACGTTGACTTTGTCTTTTTGGGTGGCAAGAGAGTCGTCCATATCCATGCTGCTGCCATCATCAGTGCTATCATCTAGATTGGCGTCAATTTCCAAGTCAATAGCGTCGAATAATAATTGGCGCTCTTGTGATCCGATTCGTTGTGGTGGCGATTGTTGTTGTTGTTTTAGACTGCTACTGTTCACCGATTCATCATCTATTTTGACTAAATAACAATGATAGAGAGTTGAATAGGTGTTTTTACTTTTTAATTGGAGTTTACCTTTTGCATTGTTATCTGATGAAAAAGACTTTTCCAAAGCAGGTTTAGCAACACCATTGGAATCATGACAAGTAGTATTGATGCTGGATTTGAGTTGAGGCTGTATGCGTTGGCTGCTATTTTGGATGACCCTTCGTACCTTGGTGCCGAGCCTTGATAACATAAAAGAGACGCTTCGTCGATATCCTACACTACCATCTTTCAGTGGCCGATTTGATTTTGAGAGAGAGGAGGTCGTCGTGATGGATGCTGATGAAGGCAAAGAAAAAGACAAGGCGGGTGATGTATACTGTTCATGTTGATGTTTGATATGGAGTTTTTGTGGTGGAGTGACATGCAAGGTGTCGATTTTTGCATGAACCGAGGATATGTCGGAAATATTTTGATTGGCAGACATTTTCGTGGGACCACCAAGAGCCATAGGAGTCACAGAAGGATTTCTTCTTTTTGGAAAGGTCCATGAGAACCAAGAGGACAGCAGGCTTGTTGATTGACTTTTTCGACATGATTTCACTGGTGCCCCTTTTATAGATAATGATGATTGATTGAGTTGCAGTTGTGATAAAGAGGAAGAGACGGATTGACAGAGAGAGGCAATATTCATTGTCGTTTTGGCCCTTGATGATGGAGTAATATCAGAATCGGGATGACCAACAGAAGCTGTCGATAACCAAGTGTTGAACAGTTGTTGACAAAGAGGAAGAGCTTCAGCAGGTACACTTGATAACAGGGCCCTATCTATTTTCGGTAATGCGTCGCGTAAAGGCTGCACCAAGTCATGTGGAATCGAAGGTAGGAAGGATCTGCCATTTTGTTGTCGTTGTAGTTGTTTTAGTTGTTGTTGTTGTTGTTGTTGTTGTTGTTGTTGTTGTTGTTGTTGTTGTTGTTGTTGTTGTTGTTGTTGTTGCCTAATAAATGCAGGGTCAGAACAGGATGATACCATACTATTCGAATACATTTTGAGGAAAAAGAAAGAGAATGTGTTAAATAAAATGCAGGTGATTCCGGAATTTGTATCTTTGTCAATGATTGATAAAAATAGCCCACATTTTTTATATAAACTGACTTACCTGTCCCTGGATCACCCTAGCGATATGAGTTCACTTGTTCTATACAACTACAGTCAGGATGTACCTAGAGTAAAAATATGTAAAGTTGATTAGTAAGATGCCAGTTTTAACCAAGTTGACAAGGTACAATAACTTACCGGGTACCAAATAGGTGTTCGTTTGAGAGAATTGTGCATAATAGGGAGAGTCTGCACCAATGTCCTAAAAAATAAAAAGTTAAAAACGGGTAAATTTTATAACACCGACAAAAGACATGTACCACATTGCATACCAGAGAGAGAGAGAGAGAAGATGTTTCCTTTATTCAGACACAATACACTTTACCAGGAGTAGTAAAACCATGATCAGTATCATTAGGATCTATTGCTACGAATGGAGGAGAGATAACAAATAAGACTTGACCATCAGGTTTGCCTTTGCTATCCGCCTTCATGATAGTTGAATCGAAAGCCACCAGTCCACCTTCTTGAATATGTTGATGTTGTATTTCAATGTCCTGCCCCTTGATAGCCAAGTTGAGTCTTGCTGCTCTAGCGACAATTTTCCCAATCTTCTGCTGTTGATTCTTCGTATAGTCGCTGTCTTGATTTTGTAGTTCAGGATAAATATGACCGAGCAGAGTCAAGATCGCCTCCACCAAGTTGTCCATAGCCTGTTCGATCGTTTCACCTTCGTCTTGAGCTTGATTGGCCAAGAGAGCACTCATCTGTTGTCTGAATCGTTGTGCCCAGTCTTCGTTATATCGTCGCATCCAATGACTGACTTGATCGTAAGCTTGATTTACAGATACACCAATATGTAGAGGTTGATCAAAAATGTGTTCCACGAGCATTTCCATCACCAGTTTTTCAGTCAGCATGGTAATGTGCCTTGATTCCAATAGTTCACCGTCATTCTTGATTAGGTGCTTTTTCAAAGCGGCTTGGTTGTACTTGTTGAAGAGGAAGCTTGTGCCTGATTGCTGATCCATTTTCGCCTTGAGTCCCATGCAGAGATTGTTGAGTTGACTTGATACATGAGTGATTTCGTGTTGTATAGTCGATAAATCATCATCAGTAGCCTTGATCGACTTGACATGAGCATAAAACTTGGTTTCCATTCGCTTGTAGTCTTCTTTCTTGGCCTCAAGTTCACGTCGTAGAGCAGAGTAGGCCGCATCCAGTTTGTTGTATCTATCCATTTGTTCTTCCAGTGTTTGTTTGGTTCGTTTGGCAGTATTCAATTCTTCTTGTCGTTCCAAAAGTAATCGAGCAACAAAAGCTTCCTTTTCGGCGTGTATCTTTTCAACGATTTCCTTGTGTATGTGTAGTGATTCGTGGAGAGAGTGAATCACCAAATCCTTGTCAGAATCCGTATCGCTGGTGATATATGATAACCGGCGCTTGTCACCGATTTCCATCGTTGTTGAATCAGTGCTGGTGGTAGAAGGTCGTGGGTTATCTGGATGGTCGATAGAAGAAGTTGAGGTTGATGATGATAGTGACATGACAAAAAGAAGTTTAGAAGAGAAAGAAGAAAAGAAAAGAAAAAAAAAAAGGAGAAAGTAAAATCATATTTCAAATCCCGCCCGCCAATCAATTTTCAAATATGTAGACTTTTTATTTCACAACTAGAAGGTCTTTGCTGTTCCATTTTCGACGAGATATCGTGCTATTTCGTCAGTGTTGGAAGTATTGAAAACGCTCCTATCGATTGAAAAGGTTAGATACTGGTTGGACCGGAAACACATCCTATCCATCAAGACACTTACTCTAATTGACCTTTTGAAGGCCGATCGGCAGGAAAGACGTTTCCACCAGCTGGACTAGTGAATATATCAAAAGATTGAACAACATCAACAATGGGAATAGTCTTGTCCTTTTTCCATTTGGCAACCATGTCCGGGATGGCAATAATGTAGTATTCTTCACCACTTTCACTTTTGTGGATAAGTTTGCAGGTGCCTTCACGCATATCTGAAGCAGAAATATTGTTGCCGTTTTTCATGTTAACACCCATGTTGTCTGTTCTTGTAAATCAAAAGATATGTAAGGTAAAAGTAAAAAAAGTTTTTCACCGGTGGTTAACTACTTTATATGTGTTTCAAACACTGGCATCATTGAAACCCCTGTTGGCTGTTTCAAACCCCGCCGCATGAACGGTACTATTTCAAGCACTGGAATGTTCTCTTTCCGAGCTGATTTTTAAAATTCCGCCTTTTACAAATCCCGAACACATTTTCATTTTGGTTTTGTTATTAAAAAAAAAAAAAAAAGGGAGAGCAACAAAGGAGAGTAGCCTCCATTGAGTTCATAGTGTTTCCACCATGATCTGCAATAACTATTCCTATGACAAAAACTATTGGGTGATTACTTGCACCATAGCTAACTTCGCCGTAATTGATACAAGTAGGACACCACAGTCTTAAGAAAGACCGCTTTTCAATAACCCTTTACAGGTACACATGTCTGGAGAACTTCCCTAACGCAATATGAGGTAGTTCAATTACCCAAAAACCATATAAATGGTAGTTTGGTGCCCGAAAAACCTTTCGTGTGTGTTGTGCGTCAAACATGCAGATCTTCCCTGTTGCTAAAGAAGAGGAGAAAAGAGTTGAACACCCCCGTTGGTTTAAATACTCTCTTTCTGTGAAAAAAATTTTTTTTCCTTGTGACTTACGACTTGGATACTCCAAAGTAGCTCCGAACTGCCGCCATTGGCCAGTTAAAAATAAAGGGGCGGGCTTTTTGTTTTTATCGGCGCTTGAAAACCTGCATCATTCTTTCAATTTACCTCAACTCCATTCATGACAAAGCATCAAGTTATACATTATCCCTTGGCTTGATAATTGCAACATACTTTTCTAAATCTCACATCATTCTAAAAAGCAGCCTTATAATGCCAAAAGAAGAAGAAAAACAAGGCACACAATCGATGATTGCGGGTTTTGAAATTGTCTGGAACTGTTTTTTTGTAGAATGTGATTGCCATCCCACATCATCTTAATCCTGTCCTAAACAGGTTATTGTTAGTATCTATTAGCCATTCAGTGAGCAACGGTGTTCGCCTTTAAAAACTTTTCCATGATTGAGCCCCCGCCATTCATGCAGCTGTGAATAATTTGAATGGCCGCCTTGTTTCTTTTGATGAAAAAACAAGGCTGACATTGTTTAATCCAGTTGAAAACTAGACTTGACCCTTCAATGGTGTTTATGTTTGATATCAAATCAAGATAATCTAAGACAAAAAAAAAAAAAAAAGAGAGAGAGAAACGACGATTTATAAAAAAGACGTTCTTTATTAATTAATGTATGTCTGGAGGAGGGAGATGCAATAGGTGACTAAAGTAAAAGAGTGTGTATGTATAAATGGTATATGATAACACGTTTTCTAATAAACAACTAATAATTAAAGGGTAGATTATAAGAGAGGGAGAGTAAATGGTTCCAAACGTAGCTTGACCGACCGGAGTTTGGGTGAGGTGGGTTGCCAGGCATCGAAGAGTAGCCGTAGTTGATCCAGTTGATCGGCCCAAGTAGAGTTTCCAAGTATTTCTTGATCTTCACATAAGCCGCGCATGGCCCAAGGGAGATAATATGGATTCTTGTTGATAGTTTTGGCTTGAAAAGGTCGAAGTATCACTTCACCTGCAGAATGATGACCGTCACCAAAAAGAAGCCCGCCATTGCTAAGACCATTATCCAATTTGTCATCGTGGTTAATCAATACCGCCTTGCCCAGTGGATCCGTTTCAAACAAATGCTGTACGGCCAAATAATACACATCCAACTCTTCGTAGATCGTCGAATGTCCACCTTCCAATGCGTATAAACTTCCCGCCAAGACTTCACTAAGATGAGTCATCAAGCCATGATCCGACAGCCCAGCATTACGCAGTCGAAGAGCAAAAGTAATCAGGTGGATGATAAAGTCGTTTTCAGGTGTAAAGATATGGCCATCGATGTAGACTGATCGTACAATGTTGGGATGACTAATGGCTGAGATGATGGCTGAGTAGAGTGGCACCACCTGGTCTTGCATAGAGCCCACTAAGGTCAATTTTATCCCACGTTGCATGATATAAGTCAAAGAAGTTCGGAATTTCTTGGAAATGTCGCTTTCAGAATCCATGAATTCAAATAGTTCGCGAGCCGCATCCGCTTCAAAATACTAAAGAAAAAAAAAACGGTGAGTTACTCATTATAAAAAGGGTGAATGACATTACCTTGACTATCAAACTGCCTTTTAAAACAGGGAATGGACCATGAGAGATACCAGCCATAGCGAGCATACCCACTGATTGTCGATGTGTATGGATGTGCCCTCTTTCCAATAACCGATGCATCAACATAGCCGAGACAGGAGTGCCTTGAGAGTGAGTTGCCCACAGAATCACATCCGCCATAGAGACCGCTTCCAACCATTCCGAGTGGTGAATCAGATTTGCATACAGTTTATTCACCCTATCTTCCACTTTTCCTTCGCCTTCCAATGGTATACTGGTGATCGTGGTCGTGTTTTCCGAGATGGCCAATCCATGTTCTTGTTCAAAGTACTTTTTGACAGCAGCCACCATTTGTTCGCAGAATTTCGTCGATGTGCCAGTTGGTTCACCTACCACACTGCGTACTAGCTACATATACATACATAAAAGAGTGTGAGATCATCAGTTGAGTGGTAATGTTTTATTATTCTTACCTTCATTGGAAACCATCCATGGACCCCGATGACTACCACTTTTTTACCTGCCAAACCATGAGGATCAGACTTCATTTCATCAATAAACCGAGCAAACCGAGCTTTCATTTGTTGTCGCCAAGAATCCGGATCAGTGAGGATGACACGATCATTAGCCTTGTTTAAATTGATGGTGGATGCTTGTTGTAAAAGAGACTGAATAGATTCCATTGCCTTGTCAATCAAGTTCCCCACAGATGGTTTGTTCGTTGGTGTTACTGCTGCTGGTGGCACACGATATTGAGATCGGAATAAGGGCAAAACATAATTCTTTTGTCCCCCTTCTTTTTTGATGGTGGTCACAGGTTGTACAGATGATGATGTCGATGATTTCACAGGAGCCGTTGTGGCTGTGGTATGGACGTTTGTTTCATGCCGATTGGTTAATTCGTCGTTGTATTGTGGTTTTGATGTTTCTTGTTGCTGATTGGCTGCTGCTGCTGGTGTTGGTGGTGGTGGTGAGAGAATAAGCCAAGACCAGAATCCACTTTTATTTGCTGCTGCTGCTTCTTGATCCATTTGTTGGGGCTGATCCGTTCCGATGATTTGATGAGCTTCATTCGTGCCGCCAGTGTCAGTGACTCGGTCAAGTGATGGTGGGTCCAATGGTAGTTGCTGCATTTGTCCATCAGGTTGGTGTTGTCCGTTTTCTAATGTTGGGCGCTGTAGATCATCCGATCCTCCTCCTCCTATTACGTCAGTGGTCGTATCAGTGCTGGATGATGGTGACATGGGTGGTGGAAGTGGTTGGATCATGTCTAAAAGATGCTTTTCTGCTAGTGAGACGGACATAATGGATGTCCTGCCCTCTGTTGTAGTGTGGTCAATGGATGATGGTGAGGTGGATAAGGTGCTATCGGTACTGGTGATGATAGGTGAGTGAGTTTCAAAGACAATATCCCCATTTGCTGAGACACTGGTGGAGAATCGAGTGGCAGAGCGTTTTGGTGAAGGATGCATGACAGGAGTTGGCCGACAAGTGGTATTATTAGAGTGAGAAGAAGCACAGGCGGTGGTTGCTGTTGAAGAAGTCCGACTAGATGCAGAGTTGGATCGTTCAAGTTGTTGCTGTAATAATTTAGGGTGGTGAAGATAGTGGTGATGTTGATGCTGTTGTGGTGAAGGTGCTGGTGAAGGTAGTGGTACTGGTAGAGAAGGTGGCGAAGAAGAAACCGACCTAAGACTGGCCACACTTGTATTTGCAGAAGGTTGTCGTTCGGCTACTTTTGTCCCCACGGAAAGACTTGTACCAGAGCTAATGGTTGTTGTTGTTGTTGTAATGTTGAGATCGCCAAGTTGAGCATACTGTCGCTGTTGTTGCTTTTTAATTAGTTCCGCAGATAAGGCTATTGATGCAGCTGAGGAGTTTGAGGTGTTGATAGTGGTTTCTTCTTGTTGAGTATAATGTTGGTGGTATAAGCTGATAGTGTCGTCCCCAGAAACATGAACTGCGGTCTTCTTGGCAATAGCAATTGATTTAGGTGAGATCATTACTTTTTCAGATAATGGCAAAGAGGTTGAAGAGGAGTTGAAATGTCCATGGTGGGTGTATTGAAACCTAGGTGATGCTGTTTGAGGCTGTGGTTGTTGTGGTGGTGCAGGTAGTGGTGGTGGTGGTGGTGGAAGTGTTTTCTTCGTAGAATGATTCCACTGGTGTAGCCAATTAAACATTCAAATAAATGTCGGATTTGAGAAAACGTGGTCTGCAGGAGGAAGAAAAGTGGAAGAAAAAGAAATTGAATCAAAGGGAAAGAGGACACTTGTCGGAGCTGAATTTTCGATATGCACGTGAATCAACGAGGGAAATGGGGTGGAGGAAGATCCCTTAATATAATGCTTTATAAAAGGATAAAATGCTTATTAGTATTACTTAAAAAAAACAGCATTGCTTGAATTGCATGGAGATCGGATGACAACTCACTACTACTTTTCTGTCAGTACATTATCTTGCTTGTACTATTTGAATTATAACTTATGACGAAGAGTGGGATAGAGAACCTTTGTTGATTGATATCCTGGCAACAACAGCAGCGAAAACGGAGTTAATATGCGTGTATCAGTTTGCTTGTTTGTTTGTTTATTTGTTTGTTGCTTTGCTTTGTATGGTTTTTTCCTTATAGAGAACTAAAATCATGAGCCGCAGTCTTTTTTTTTTTTCTTTCTTTACGCATATTATACCAATTGGAACATGATGTTGATATTGGACTGCCTTTATGCTTTCAGTGTACCTTAAATCAGACCAAGTCTTTCATTGTATGCCATGGGTTTTGTGATCTTCTGGTTTTCAAATCCCGATGACCGAAAAAATCATTGCACAACAAATTTTTTTTTTTTCATAGTCGCTTTTTTTTTTTTTTTGTTTTGACTTTTTTTTCTCTCTTTTATTTTTCTCGAAAACTCAACATGGAGGTAAGAATAACCAACTTTTACAAATTTGATACTGTAATTCAGAATAGAAGCACTGATACTAACACCTGTTAAATGGTCTTGTTGTTTTGTTATCACTCCATGGATTTGATTTGATCAGGCTTTTGTTGCAAACCTAGATGGACTATTGACTCAATTGGCAACGGCACAAGACTCTGATACTATCCGAAACGTAGGTGCCCTTGTTAATACTTTTTAAAACCATCCTCATCCTCTCTTCATTTAGGCCACTTCTACTTTGAACGCTCAAGTATACTCCTCAGCGGACTGTGTGCCTGGCTTGGTTGAAATCATTAGTCGATCACCTCACTTTCAAGTGCGACAATTGGCTGCTGTTGAACTTCGAAAACGGATCTCTAAATGGTGGATGGAAGTACCTGAAGCCACTCAAATCTCGATTCGTGCTCAACTTTTACAAATCGTCCTTAATGAACAACAGTAAGTTACCACAAGATAAAGGACAATCATATACTGACTATACTTTTTTACACTTGATAGAGAATTGGTGCGTCACTCTGTGGCTCGAGTGATCTCCTCAATTGCTCGGGTCGACATGCCTGAAAATAAATGGCCTGATCTATTGGCCTTTTTGAATCAAGCCTGTGCTAGCAACAACGCCATCCATCGTGAAGTTGGCACTTATTGTCTATACACACTTTTTGAAGTTATTGCCGACTTCTTCATGAACCATACTGCTCCTCTCTTTGACCTATTCTCCAAGACCATTGTGGATCCTGAAAGCAAGAATGTCCGTGTCACCACTGTTTTGTAAGTTGAAAAAAATGGCCTCATGAAATTTATACTAACGTTATCTTTTATTGGTTATGATTAGAACTTTGGGTAAATTGGCTGAATATATCGATAGTGAAGATAAACAGAACATCGTAAGTATTAAAAAAGGGGAGGTAATGATATAATAGGTGTACTTACTTTAGATGGCTGTTATTATAAATAGAAACTATTCTGTGATATGATCCCTGCCACTGTCAACGTATTGGAACAATGCTTGAAGGATGACGATGAAGAAAATGCAAGCAAGATTTTTGAAGTCTTTGATACCTTGTTAATGCTGGTAAGATCTATATATATATATATGGAAATGGGGTCACTGATATAGGGTTACTCTCTCTTTTTTCAGGATGCTCCTCTTTTGTCAAAACATTTGGCCAATCTCATTCAATTCTTCCTCACTATTGGTGCTAACCGTGAATTGGACGATGCTCTCCGTGTCATGGCTTTGTCATTCTTGATGTGGGCTGCTGTTTAGTAAGTAGTGTATATATATAATGTGTGTGCTATTGCTGTTCACTGACTGATTCTTTTTTATCTAGCAAACAAAACAAGATCCGTACTCTCAAACTTGTTGGATTCATGGTGGAACAATTGATGCCTATTGGTACTGAAGCTGACCCTGAAGATATTGATGAAGATTCTCCTTCTCGAGTAAGTGGTCTAGTAAGGATGATTTACATGACTCTTTGAACTAACGATCTTTTTTTTTTTTTTTTTTTTTGGTATGTTTTAGCTCTCTTACAAGGTACTCAATGCTCTCGCTTCCAACATGCCTCCTCAACAAGTATTCCCTATTGTGATGCCTTTGGTCTTGTCCTACATGCAAAACCCCGACCCTAATTATCGAAAGGCTGCTATGATGGCATTTGCTGTCATTATCGAAGGCTGTGCGGAATATATGAGCCCCAAGTTGAATGAACTCCTCCCTCTGGTATGCTCTGGTCTCCAAGATCCTGAAATTATTGTCCGTCGGTCTGCTTGTATGGCCTTGGGTTGCTTGGCTGAAGAATTGGCCTCTGACATCTCGGAACATCATCAAGTCCTCTTGCCGCTTGTCTTCAACTTGATGAGCGACACTAACCCTGAAGTCACTAAACACGCATGTAATGCTTTGGATGCTATCTTGGAAGGTCTCGGTACGGATGTGTTACAATACTTGCCTATGCTTATGGAAAAACTTTTATTCCTTTTGGACAATGCCAGTCAAACGGAAACCAAGGCGACAGTGATGGCTGCTATTGGTAGTGGTGCTCATGCTGCCGGTGAAGCTTTCCAACCTTACTTTGGTGAAGTCCTTCCTCGTATCCGTCATTTGATGTCACTCAAGGAAACTGCTGATGATAACTTACTCCGTGGTGTGGCAACTGATTCTGCTGGTGCGATTGCTGAAGCTGTGGGTGCCGACATCTTCCGTCCTTATACTCAAGACCTCATGAACTTGGCGATTGAACAACTCCAACTTGATACACCTCGTCTCCGTGAATGCTCCTATGCCTTCTTCTCGATCTTGGCTCGGGTGTTTGGTGAAGAATTTGCACCTTATCTCTCGATCATTATGCCTCCTATCCTCACTTCTTGCAAGGCTGAAGAAAAGAACGAGCCCGGCACTTTGGAAAACACCGAAATCGACTTGACTTTGGGTGATGGTGATGATGACGAAGACGACTTTAGTGCCTTTAACTTTAACTCTGCTATTGCCGACGAAAAGGAATTTGCTGCTGATGCTCTTGGTGAACTCTTTGAAAACACCCGGACTCACTTTTTGCCCTATGTTGAATCTGCGGTCCAGGAACTCTCTGAACTCTCGTATCATTTGTTTGATGGTGTGCGCAAGGCGGTGGTGGGCAGTTTGTTTGGTTTCCTCAAGACATTCTACTCTCTCTCTGAACAAGGTGAATGGGTTGCTGGTTTGCCTGTCAACTATCCTGTGTCTGAAAATGTTGCCAACATGACATCCATCGTGATCCCTACCATTTTGATGATGTGGAAGGATGAAGATGATCGTATGGTGGTTGTACAAATCTGTCAAGAACTGATTCAGTCCCTTAAACTGATGGGTCCATCAATCATTGCTGAACGTAAGTAAAAAAAGAAAAAAAAAGAAAAGAAAACTCGACTAACAAGTGTTTATCATTATATAGATGTGGAAGACATCTCTCGATATGTATTGGATATCTTTGAAAAGAAGTCAGTGTGCCAACAAGCTTTTGATGATGAAGATCTCGTTGATGAAGACGAAGAAGCGGAATCCGAATCTCTTTTGGTTGGTGCTGCTGCTGATTTGGTGGCTGCTCTCTGTGAAGTGATTGGTGAAGGTTACTCATCTTACTTTGATGTGTTCTTGCCTTTGATCTCTAAATACTATGTAAGTAAAATAATGAGAAAGGAAAAAAGGTATGATGGACTTGAACTGATTGTTATGTATTTTATATATATATATATTATAGAAAAAGACCAAGGCTTCATCAGAAAGATCCATGGCCATTGGTTGCTTGGGCGAATGTATCACTGGTGTCAAGACTGCCGTCACTCCTCACACTGAACGTCTTTTGCAATTGTTTACCAAGGCTTGTGATGATGAAGATCAAACAGTGAAGAGCAATGCTGCCTATGCTTTGGGAATGCTTGTCACTCACTCTCAAATTGATCTTAGCTCGTAAGTGATCATAAAGATTAGGAAATCGGGATTATGCTGACCTTCTTTTATATACTATATATATATAGACAATACCCTACCATCTTGGCTTCACTCCACCCATTGTTCCAAAATCAAACTTTGGTGAACGTGACCGATAATGCTACTGGTGCTGTTGCTCGATTGATCCTTGCTCACCCTGATGCCATGCCTCTCGATCAAGTCTTACCTGTCTTTACTGGTGCTCTTCCATTGAAGGCTGATTATGCTGAAAACGAACCTGTCTTCAACTGTATCATTCAATTGTTCCACTCTAACAATGCCTTTGTAAGTACATGTTGTTGGGGGGTATTATTCTTTGTGATATCATTACTCACTCTTCTTTTCATAGGTCCTCGGTCATATTCCTCAATTCCTTCAAGTATTTGCCCATGTATTATCGGATGAAGCACAATTATCGGAAACTACTCGGGGACGATTGATCGAATTAGTGCGCGCTATGCATGCTCAATCCCCTGACTTGAATATTGCTGCCAGCGATTTGGGTCGATTCTTACTATAGAACTTTTTTATATTCTTCATCCCCTTCCCCCCCCCCTCTCCCCTCCCATTACTTTATATAGCCCTGTAGTTGTAGTCGTAGTCATACTTATAGATGTAGATAGCAGTAGATGATCTATTCACCTTCTACCCTTTTTGTCTTGTGTTTTATTTTTATTCTTTTATCATTCTACCACATTCCATTATAATAAAATAGAAACCAATCTTCTCTGTATCTCAAATATTCATGCACCATGAACAAAAAATGAAATCGCTGGATTTTCGGGATTTGAAATTTAGTTCTCGTCGACACAGCGCTAAATCAAACCCCTTCCTTTGACTTTTATAAATTTCCCTGTTGGGTTTCTTTTCTTCTTTTTCTTCTTTGTCTTTATAAATTTATCTTAATACATTATACTCAACAACATGGTCTCAGCTCTTGTCTTTCTCGCCAATGGCACCGAAGAAATGGAATTCACTATCGTCGGTAAGTCAAAAAGAAAAGAAAAGAAAACTCAAGCATGTCAAACGTACTCATACTATTTTTTCTTTATTGTAGTGGATGTTCTTCGTCGCGCAAATATTGAAGTGACAGTGGCAGGTATCGATCTAAATGGTGGACATGCCGTTTGTAGCCGTGGTTTAAAGGTCGTGCCAGATATTCCCTTTGAAAACATTCAAGAAAACGATTGGGTAAGAACATTTTAAGAGTTTGAACAAAACAAGGACTAATGATACTTCTTTAATTGTAGACAAAATACGATGCGGCAGTTGTTCCTGATGGTTTGAAAGGTGCTGAAACATGTCGGGATCATCCTCGAGTACAACAATTGTTAAAACAGCTTGACAAGGAAAACAAGTGGGTGGCCTTTATTTGTGCAGGTAAGTCGGCTCTCTCCCATCTTGATAAAATGACACTCACTTTTTTTTTTTTTTTCTTCTTTAGGTACTATTGCAGCTAAAGCTGCTGGTATTGGTAAAGGACGCTCTGCTACCTCCTACCCAGCCTTCAAAGAAGAGCTTGCTGACTGTAAGTAATAATAATAAACGTCGACAAGTATCATGAATCTCACCTTCTTTGTTTATGTATTGGATGCGTTTATTAGTCTACAACTATTCTGAAGACCGTGTGGTGACGGATGGCAATCTAGTGACAAGTCGTGGACCCGGTACAAGCTTTTTGTTTGCTTTGACCTTGGTCTCTAGGCTGGTCTCAGTAGAGGTAAGATTTATATGATCGTCATAACATATGCGATCGGAACTAACTTTGCTTTTTTCTTTTATGGTGATAGATGTCCTCCCACTTGAAAAAGGAGATGTTGACAACGGCTGAATTGTAGGACAGTGGTCTTTAGTTTAGTTTAGTTTAGTTTAGTTTAGTTTAGTTGACTCTATTTAATAAAACCGATTCTTTGATGCGTGATTCAACGTGACAAGGATACATACATACCTCCTTGAAACAGATTTAAACTTGGCTTGATCACCCAACTGGATTGCTTTTACATTTATTATGCAAATCGGTATAGTCAGTCTTTTAAAACTGTGTATGCCGGGGTTTGAAATACAAACAAAGCTGCATAGAAAAGAAAAAAAGGGGGAAGGGGCGCGAGTCTAAAAAATAAAAAAGTACTATATTTTTTTAATTTTTGATTCCTCCTTGTCTTTTTACTTTTCTTTTGTCCTTTTTTTTTTTTTTTTTACAATCTGCCATGAATTCAGATGCATCTGGTACAGTTGTAGGTTTCTCTGACCCACCTAATGTACCGGAAACCGCACTCTTCTCCTTTAATCCTCTTGTTTATCTCTATTTTATGCTCTCCTTCTTCTTTGTCCCCTACCCACTTTATCGGTTTATTGCTCATCGAAACAATTGGGAACTGAATACTAAAACTTGGGCTCGTCATTGGAGCGATACGATGTTTGGATGTAGTTATGGGGTGATACTCTTTGTCTTTGGTAATTACTCACATTGCTTCAGCTGGATTACTGTCGTGGCCTTTTATCCTTCATTATTTGGTTATGGTTGGATCGCCGAACTTCCTTTTACCAAGACTTCATTGCCTAATATTCGTAATTGGCCCATGGGCATGTGGGTTGTCTTCTTGACAGCTTTAGGGTAAAATCATCATCATTCATCATCTCTCTTTCAGTTTTCTCAACTCATTCATTTTATATATTATAGAATCATATTGGCTTTTGCTGCCTTTCACATATACCTTGCATCTACCTTGACTCTTCCTTTTGTGGCTTACTACGTATGTGGGTTGCTGATCCCTCTCTTCTTTATGGTACTGGCTATTTTATTGATCAAGGAAGTGAATAACAATTGGATACGGACAAAATATCACCAGTGGGCTCTCACTCGATATCAAAAGCGCCATCCACAACCACCTGCGCATCAAGATGAAAAAACACAACAAGAAGGTGATGGTCCAGCACTTTCTTCACACGGTGATACAAACCCTTCGACCCCTGATCTCGAATCCAATCAGCCGATTCTCAAGAATCCTTATACCTCGCGTATCTCTCTCCATCTACACCATTGGCAAATATTCTACATGTTGGCTTTTTTCACCAGGTAAACTGATATAGTGTGCAAAAAAAGAAGAAGACTCTTTACTAAAAATAATACTTACGGTAGGTTTACTCATCCGGTGTCACAAGTGGCCGCTGGGATCGTCTTGGCTTGTTACATGGAAGGAATCTGTGCTTGTAAGTTGATCAAATATATAGGTATCATACAAGGATTAACTTCCCTCTCTTTTTTTTTTTTTTTTTTTTTTTTTCTCATCCTCTACAGATGGCTACGATTATCTTGTCAATGATGACTAATTTGTTGTTTGTGAATGGTTGTTGGTTGCTGTCCTTCATGTTTGTTGATCTTTTCATACCTTATACTATTTATCGTAAACTAATCAAATAATTAATAAAAACCTATTATACTACGTTTACTTGCATTTGATTTGATCGATACAGTGCATTTTTCGTATCTTGACTACTATTTGGCATGGTACATGGACATAACGTTTGTAGCACTCTCCCTTTGCCCTCATACACACATAAATGTTTTTAACTACTATTACAATGCGAAGGCGGAGTCTAGACGAAATCAGACTTTAAGCACTTTAGATTCTTTTGAATTCTTTATCTCAATTATCATGTCTCAATCATCACTATTCAAGCATCATGCCTCAATCATCATGCCAAACCTTATATTTTATTTAGTGTAAATACTCTTTCTCCCCACCACAATATTTTTTAGTTTTATAAATACAAGTTTCTCAATCAATAAAAAATTAGTACAAAACCAATCTCAAGAAGTCTTATTATAAACTATCTATCTTTTATACAGTTACTTTATCTTTTGTGGTTTTTCTGTTATACAAGATCCATTTTTACCTTATTTCAAATCCCGATTTCCATTTTGGGATTCTCTTTTTTTTTCTCTCTCTCTTTTTAACAAGTACATTCGAAAGGTTGAATCTAAACCAAAAAAATTCTGGTGCTCACTACTTTAATACATACAAAACATACTTTTTGAACCTAAGATACTCTAGCATCTACCAGATTTAGCCGTATCAAAAGGATACGACTCACTTTCACACTCCGAAAAACGAGAGGTAAAAGCAAAAAATGCCCCGAGCGTGGATCGAACACGCGACCTTTAGAACTTCAGTCTAACGCTCTCCCAGCTGAGCTATCAAGGCTTATATATTTCCAAAATTGGTATGTAATATATAAAGCACTAAAGCGGAGTTTAAAACATAAAACATTTTTTAAAGCTTCCTAGCTCTTCCTTTTCCTGTGTAATTGTTGAGAAAAAAGAACTGTACTGTTGGTATTGATTTGTTTTTAATTTTGGCGGATAGGTGTAATCCATTGCCACAAAAATTGAAGGAAGACCGAGAAGACAAATCGACCAAACGGGATTTGAAAATCCGCAACGATGAATTTTTAGAGGGTCAAAACGGGTTTCTTTTTTTTTTTTTTTTTTTTTTTTTTTTCTTTTTTCTGCCTTATGACACCAAATGGTTTAATTCAATAATATATGCTACATCAACTGCTTACCATCTTTTATACTCTGAACTATCAGGAAATGAACTCTGTCCTACTTGGCGAATGTTGGTAAGTTTGAACAATAATGAAACGAAACTTTGGACTTTAGTTAAAATTACATTATAGTGGCATAATGCCTTTTTTTGTTTTATTTTATTCTTCATTCGACTTTATCAATCAGTGACTAACACAGTTTATTTTGTGACCATGATACGATACCTGTTTACCAACTTCGATAACGATCTGGGCACCAACCATCAACAATCTACAACACAAACAATAGTTTTTACAACATCACTAATACGTAAAATAGTACCTTGTCGTCAGTATATTTGAATACTTTTGCCATGAAGCATTGTCTCTTGGGAATCGGACAACTTTACTTATGAAAGCCAACAACCAAGAACGAACGAGTGGGTGGATGATCGAGTTGAACAACAAAATGAATTCTCCAGTTGATTCTTTAGCTTGGTGGTAGCAGCGTCGAAAAAGGAACTTACTGGGAATAGGATGGATCTACTTTGTCGAACTACACCTTTTGCCTTGGGGGTATATCACCTACCCATTTATACAAATAGCATTTTAATGTAGTTGACTTTTTATTTTTAATTTTTTTTAATTTTTTTTTTTTATTTAATAAAAACCAGACTTGTTATATGTAATAATGTGATCTTTAGGTTTCCAATACCTGACCATCATACTGTCAGCACATATTTTCATGCGAAGACTTTTGTACTTGTCTTTGTTGTGGTTTATATTTATCCATCGCCGTTTGAAGGTTATCCAATAACTAGACGATTTGGGCCCGCATCATCATCATACATATAGTACTTGGTTCATGATGCCCCTGAATCCACCACGCCTGATTCTTGTAAAAAAAAAAAAAAGTTCAGTGGGGTGTAGGATAGTTGTGGATTGCTAAGCGCACGGAAAATGCGCACGGGATTTTAGAAGAGCACTACTCGCTCAATTATTAACGGATGCTAATGATTAAAGTGGCGATATGGATACTATGATATATTTCCAACATACTTTACCGCAAAAGCCAAGCCCCACGACCCTTGTATCGGTCAGTCCAAGCTTGCGATGTCTTTTATCTGTCATTTGTAAGAAGAAGAAGACGAAGAGGGACTTCGTTTTCAAAACCCGCCCGCCCTTAAGATTTGGAAAGGGCTGTACTCGCTCCAATTGTCAACGGATGCTAATGATTAAAGTAGCGATGTGGATACTATAGCGTATTTCCGACTTGAGTCACTGCAAAAACCAAGTTCGAAGACCCTCGTGTCGGTATGTTCAGACATGCGATGACTTTTACCTGTCCTTTGTAAGAAAAAAAAAAAAAGAGTATGGAGGAACCAGATTTCATTTTCAGATCCCGCCTGCCTCTACTAAAATTTGGAAAGGGCTCTACTCCCTCAATTGTCAATGGATGCTAATGATTAAAGTGACGATGTGGATACTATGGTATATTTCTAACATGAGTCACCGCAAAGGCCAAGCTCCAAGACCTTTGTGTTAGTCTGTCCAGGCCTGCGATGACTTTTACCTTTCCTTTGCGACGAAGATTATTTTATTTTTTCTAGTCGAAAGGAAACCAGTTTCAAATGCCGAATACCAAAGTTCCGTGCGCCTAGCAATTCCTGGGCAGTTTGCTCAAGAGACCCCAGATCGTCGCCGATTCCCGGGGTTTGAATTTCGTAGAAAGTTGCACAACTTCTTTTTGATCAGAGAATTACAAATGGTTGTTCTTTTTATTATAAAAGTATAATAACATAACATATTATATCAATAAAAGCTAATGTCTTAATGTGGGTTCCAAGGGGAAATGTTCCTCTCTTTCGTTCACGTACAGCTTGTTCCAAAGTTCTTTCAAAGGCCCAGGTGTCTCCCAAGCGTTTTCAGGACGGAGCCAAAGTCTCAAAAGATGGCGCCTGTCAAGGAAAGGAAAAAAAAAAAAAAAAAAAAAAAAAAAAAAAAAAAAAAAAAAAACGTAAGTCTGTGATTTCATGCGGTTCGTCTTAATCTGTACCTGTTTTTCTCGCTATCGGTGTATCCATTTCTGGCATGGAAAATGGAAGTGTTGCTGATGTATTGAATGTCCCCCTTTTTAAAGTTAACACTAAGACTGTATTTCTCGGCAGTGTAATGAAGATAATCCAGGGCTTCCGCTTGAGCTTCAGTGATAGGTGGGAGGTCATCTCTAGCGACGAAAAAAAAAAAAGTAGATGTTTATTCAAGTGATAAATCTTGTTATTGATGGTATTTACCTTCTTGGATTTTTACCGAATCCAGTAAAATTACGTCGAGCATATTGAATGATCAAATGGTTTTGATGATAGTACAAAAGAGGACGAGTGAAGGAGCCATACTCGGTGTAATCACTATAATCATACCACAGAAAAACAACTAGTCAATGAAACCCCAGCAAATGACTCGTCTGTTACCTTTGGAA
Source organism: Chlamydoabsidia padenii (assembly GCA_025330725.1). Classification (NCBI taxonomy): domain Eukaryota; kingdom Fungi; phylum Mucoromycota; class Mucoromycetes; order Mucorales; family Cunninghamellaceae; genus Chlamydoabsidia; species Chlamydoabsidia padenii. Next base: position 1,146,732 of record JAIWND010000001.1, read on the forward strand.
AACCCAATCAGAAGCCAATGTTTCAATCAAGTCAGGCCGTTCTTTAGCAATTTCGTTATAGACAGTCCAGCTCGATGCGATCTTTGATTCCCCGCCTTGTTCTGCAACTCCCACAGCAAAAAGAGAAATGATATCGCCAGCATCAGTATGGAAAACTTGATGATCATTTGTATAAGCAGGAGCCAATATTTCTTCCAAGTGACGTTCTTTACTAGTAACTAAATCAGTGATATGGGCTATGATCAAAAAGTATAAGAAAAGAAAGGAAATGAGTATCGGAATTTGAAAATGCATGAATTTTTTTTCTCATGGATTTTTTTTTACCTAGTACATGCTTGCCCTGTAAACCACGTTTACCCACATAAGATGAAATACCAACATAGGCAATGACTTGTTGTAACCTAGTATAACGATCAGGGTCAATACCGCGCACCACCAAGAAACCGCGACCTTCGATCACATCTTCTTCAATCAATTGCTTCAGTTTGGGACCCAAGGTAGGCAAATTAAACGTGGTATCTTTTTCAATCGCCGACAAGGGTTTTTCAGAGTTTTCAAAATCAAGGACGGCTTGATGGACTTCTTCGATCTCTTGAGAATTCAATTGATAGACCCATTTTTCTTCTTGACCTTCATAATCTTCACCTTTCCAGATCTTGGGACCTTCCAATTGATCAGGGAAACCTTCAGGGAGTTCCTTGGTTAGGTCTTCTTCGGCCAAGCGGCGAGCCGTGCGTTCTTGCCAGTTCTTTCGATCAGGCAAATAGGTGATATTGGGTTGAGTCTTGTTTAATACTTGTACAGTAGGCATAGTTAATCGTAAAAAAATAATGTTAGGAAATAAAAAAGAAAAAGTAACTTGGGTTTTATAGTCGATCTCAATCAGCATGAATAATCTGTGTGTGTGTGAAAAGCTAAAATTGAATCGCCGACAGTTAACCTATCATCTATTTGTGTGTGATGTTGTTAGAATACTTGGTAATGGTGACATTTCTTTGTTGACTGTCACCATTTAACTTGCAATGTCGATAACAACAAAAAAAAAAAAGCTTAATGATGGTTTTCTTGTTTTGTGATACAATTGGTCTCATGCAACCAAGAAGAGCGGGATTTCAATTTTGATACTTTTTCTTCTCTCAAGTCGAGCATAATTAAAAATCGTTATCGAGGGTGCATATTTCCCCCCCCCCAAAAAAAAGCAGAATAATAGTGATATGATTGGATTATTATGTCTGTTAGAAATGCAGGCAAAGCCCAGTATCATCACAGAGGCATCGCTCTTTTCTTGTTCTGATAGTAATAAAGCTGGGCAAAGGATGCGTCCACTATTATCACTGTAATCAAAACTCAAACATCTTACAAAGCATCCAAGTCTTTTTTAGATTGCTATTGAATATCATGCCATTTGACAAGAGAATGAAACTACATTTTCAACTATGGCGAAATAGCTGAGTTTAGCCATCTGATTTTAAGAAAATGTGAATCCCGATTTTATTTCAAATTCCGTCCAGCGTTGTGCAAAATCATCATGTGGGAAGGGGTAAATCATTTTCCCTCTTTCTTTCCACTGCTCCTCCTGTGCATCCCAACTGATCTTCTCTGGTCCATTCACATTAGTTGCAATGAATACCATCGGCATGACCAAAGGGCGGGACAAAAGGTAAATTGAACAAAGGGTTTTAAACAATCTATCAAACAATACTAACTGGAATACTTTTTCAAGGTAACAATTGTGTTAATGACGATGGCAATTCGAAAAAAAAATAAACACTTCAGCTTGGCTTCTCTCTTGAGTAAAGTCAAAAAAAAGACTGAAAAGGGAGGTTTTGATATCATCACCGATCAAGGTAAGCTAGGCGATACTTTACAAACTCCTTTTTTTATTGAACATACGTATTCTTTTTAATTTAATAGGATAGTGATGCAATACCGGTTTTGGGATGAATGGAAATCAGAAGCCTTATCAGTCAAGACTATCAATCGAAAGGTAGGTTTTTTGGTGGTCTATTTACGATTTGTCTGCTATAGGTTTGTCAAATCAACCGACACATTTGGATTCATGACGATTATTTTTGACTTCGCTATATAACAAGGCATGATGGTAAAGCAAAAAAAAAAAGAGGGGGGGGGGGCAACGGGTTGGATGATACCTGTACTGCTTACTAACTACTTCCCCTTTTTTGTCATTCTTACGTACAGAAACAATAATTTGATGATCCTCCTTGATTCCATTTACGATAGATTCAACCCTAGTATATAGATCACACACCCCACTCCTTTACAATCTATTGTGTAATACCCCTCATCTATTATAATAAAGAACTTTTTGTAAAATCTTTGACCATTAGTTTTAAATCAGCTAATACGTAATATATGGATATCTATAACATGGTCTAAATTTATATTGAGGTGGTTTACTTGGTCTTAATATGATAACTATGCCAAAGGCCGTCAATAAAACCAAAGAAAGAATTCAGGTAAATGACTTCGGGTGTAAAACCAGCCGAGTTCGGCATATATTCTATTCCTCCAATTCAATGAAAGATGGCCGACCCGCATCTATGCCGTGGTCAAAAAAGAAATCTACCTTTTTTTTTTTTTTTTTTTTTTTTTTTTTTTCTCAGAACCTCAAAAACATATATAAAGACCCCACCCTCACTGCTGTTTTATCAAAAAATCATTCAAAACAACAACAACTCAACTCTAATCAATATGAAATCTTTCTTCGCTTCTTTCTCTGTTGCCGCCATCGCTGCCATGCTCTTGTCCTTCAGTGGTGTTGACGCTTACAAAAGCCATACCTGCTACATGATCTGTAACGGTTCCCTTGAATGCCCTCCAGGTACTGAATTGAGACCTATGCCTCAAGGTCGCAGCAACGATGGCTGCTTCACCTGCTGCAGGGATTTGAACTAGATCCTCTCTTTATTGGATTGGTAGTATCTAGTCATCTGCTCTTTGCAGTTTACCGATTCCCCACATAGTTTATAAATCCTGATGTTTTTTCCTTTTTCTTTCTCTGTTCCTCTCTTAACAATAAAAAAAAATGATGGTTTGACCGCCCTTTAAAAAAATGCCTTCTTGCATGATAAAAATTTAAATCCCGGCATAATCGTTCCGAAAAAGAAATGACCACCATGTTATCTTTAATTGACATCCATGTTCAAAGTTGTTTATTATAATAAAGGGTGGGGGGATAAAAATATAAAGACAAGTTATGACTAAAATTTATGTTTCGTTGCCTAATCTACCAAGTTGTTGAAGGAATTCGCGCGGCGACAGGATATCCGTAGAGCCATAGGTGATTTTCTTTCTTTGGTTGTTGGCCTAATCATTACAAAAAGTCAGTTAGTAACAATGTTATACCCCCCCCCTTGCAACTTACCGAAGCCAATTCCTGTAGATTTTGATATTCCACATAATTTCCACCACCGACAACAAACACGATGGCTTCCTGGAAAGATACCTTGTTTTGACGAGGAGAGCGATTATTCTTGCCAAGTTTAGGATCAAAGTATAAAAAGTCATCAGCTTTGGAAGGTTCATTTTGAGGTGGTGACATGATATCCGATACAATTTTACTAATCACCAACTCCTTCTTGACCGGTAGCAAGTTCTTGACCCCTGACAGTAAGTTTTCGAATCCACCACCTAGTCCGCCTTCCTTTAATCGATCCGTCAACTGAAAGAGAGAAAGAAAGAAAAATTTAGATCTTTTTTATTTTTTATTTTTTCTTTCTTACCCTGTTTCCGATACTGCTGAATCCACGGAATAGATCATTTTGAGAAAACCCGCCAGATGCATTTGGATTTGGGGAAGAGATCATCGACGTCATTCGCATCAATGCACGCACCCTATTGAAGAAACATCCATAAGACTAGTTAGTGTGATTCATTAACGTTTATGAGACTTACTTTTCAATATATTTAAGTGGTGCCATATCACAACCAGCAGCTTCCAAAGCCTTCTTGTAAGTAGCCATATCTTCAGGGGAGACTTCTTCAGCAATAGACAGATAGTAAATCAAAAAGAGTCGCATCTTGTCTTCAGGGGTTTTCTTTTCAGGATCCCCAATAGTTTCCAGTAGTAATGACTTTCCCTGTAAAAGTAGTATATATTAGTAAATTATCATACATGCACCCTCTTCACTTACTTGTCTGGTAATGTTTTCTTCAATCTGGAAGAATGTATCCAATTGTCGATCCTTGATGTGGTTGAGTAGAGCCGTTGCCACATTCATATGCATATCTAGTGTCGCTTTTCTTGCTGTTAATTCCGGTAAGGCATCGATTGCTGATTTGAGAATTTTGGTGTTAGATGACATATCACTACAAAAACCACAAATACATATCAGTCACCACCATGCCTACATTTTATTTTATCACTTACATTTGACCCACATCTTCCAGAGAGCTGACACCACTTATCCGAGTGATTTCTGCCGCATCCTTCTTGTAGTTATTCAGTTCGATATCAATGTCCTCTATTATAAAAGCGAGATGTTAAAAAAAAAAGTTGGTGATCATCGTCATTAGGATCATTGTATGGGGTTACCTGCTACTTGTGGGAAGGGACTGGAGGCGTTCTTGTTCCAGAAAAAGTCCTTCTTGTCCAAATCATAGCTACGCTTTGTTTGATTGTGTTCATCAGCCTATTAGAAAGATTAATATTGAGGATTAAACAAATGTTTTCGATTTACTTACTTCAATGGTAATCCGATTGAGCTTCATAGACAGTACATCATGGACGAGTGATTGGTAAGTCCAGGAATGACCGAGCATAGGAGTGATATCCATACTACGATCAAGAAGAATGAGCACTATAACAAAACGTATCAATTTTATTGATTAGTACTGTAAAAACAACAACAAAGGTAGTGATTCTTACCAGGTCGTTGCAAGTTGACAGAGTTATTGGAATTTTCGGAAAACAAGTTGGTACGAGAGTTCATAACATGATCTCGAAGTTTTCCATCCAACTTCCGGGCAATCATTTCAGCAGCATTTCCTCTAGGGCATCGAATGATGGGTATAATGCCTAATAAGATTTTTTTTTTTTAAAAAAAAAAAAAAAAAAAAGAGAGAGAGAGAAGCATTAATATCCCCCCCTTTTTTTTTTTTTTACCTAGTATGATTTATCAACTTACCCAAAGTTACGATCACAGAGAAGAGAGAGTTGACAGCTTTATCAATAGTTTCTTCAATCAAGCTTTCAGGGGCACTCGGGTTATTCAAGTTGACAAAGGATTCCGTTTGGTTGAGAGAGAAGACATCCGCATTTGTGCAGATAAAGTTGAGATATTGATCATAGACCTAACGTATCCTTTGGTTAGTAATTGCTATAAAGAGTCATTATGATACGACTTCTTTTACCTGAGTAACGGCATCGGATGTATTGTTGGTAATAGTCGTTGTGGCGAATTCTTCCAGTAAAGGACGAGGAATTGTTGAGCAAAAGTTGATATAGTAAGAATCATACAAGTTTCGGTTCAAGTCCTATTTGTTTGAATCATATAATTAGTATACATTTTAGTTTTTTTGGTTTTATACTACATTACCTCGCACACCTTTTTGATGTTGTCGGATGTGGGTTCAATAAAGTAAATGGCTGGTACATCAGGTAATGAAGATCGTTCTTGATTCAAAAGCCTATAAAGAGAGAGTAAGATTAGTAGCCGTTCCCTAACCCACTCTTATTCCATACTTACATATGCACCGTGATACCATTTTCACGAAGATCGTTGACCCGCATAATGGAAGATACCACATCTTGCCCAAATTTGTCAAACACCAATACCTTCCATACCGAGTTGTCTTGAAGTACTTTGGCATCACTGTATTCTTCCATTCCTTTTTCATTGTCCTTTGGTGTATTAAGATTGAGCATGGATGCAACGGCAGCTAGGTAATCACACAATTAAAAAAAGGTTTAAATCATCAAGAAGCGCGGAGGGGTAAAGGGGATGAGGTAACAATCAACAGCGTGAGTTTCAATGTTTTCTTTCTTACCATATTGACTTGACCGTAAGGTAGTTGTTTCTGTTATATTTGTCACCATGTTTGAATATAGTGTAAAAAGAATGAAGGACAAGAAGATGACAGAAGAGAAAAAAAAGAGGGAAGAAATCAAAAAATCACAACATTTGCAATCCCGACATTTGAAATTCCGCCTCCCTTGAACTGCTTTTTGCTAAAGGGGATCCATCAGATGTGCCTCTAATTGATTACATTCTATATATAGATGGTTAGATAAAGGTATGCCTGTATACTTTGTTAGCTGATTGCATGAGAATCGACACTATACGTGGACGCTTATTATATGATGTGATGAAATATTGATTCATTTCCCCTCCTATAGCACGCATAAATGATAAAGGGATCCCCACCTAATACAAAAAACATCCGCAGTCTTGGTGCGTGGTTTAAAAATATTTTGACCTCCCTTTTTTCGTTGGAAAGAACATTTGTTCAATTTTGATTGGTTAATATTCATCAGCCCGATTTTTTTAAAACCTCACCCAGTTTCTCATTTTTTCACTTTTCCTTTTTCTTTAGACTTTCATTCTTTTTTAAAAACTCTTTTAACAAAACCTTGATCTATTTTCTTCCATTGGGTGGTGGTAATAGATCTGTTATTCTAGTTTTTATATATACATCTTTTGGTTTTTGTTATAAACACACACTTTTATTTGGCACTCAAATGACTTGCAGTAATACTGATGCTTTGGCGGCCTTGTTGTCGTTACCTGTGGACTTTGCTATCGATCCTTTGGTGACACTACACTCCTCTTCCATTCCAAACTTGTTTCCTCTTACTTCTGATTTGACTCCTTATGAAGAAGACTCCAGCAGTACAGCAAGCTCATCTCCTTCTTTGGCCTCTTTATCAGATATTGGTACGACTTGCACCAATCAGCCCATCAAGAGCAAACCTGTGATCAAGAAATCAAGATTATCTTTGGAAGATAAAGATCAAAAGACAAAAGAAAGGTAAATATACATATATACATATACATAATAACATGTCATACAGTCATCTAATCACATCTACTTTAAATAGAATACTACGAAATCGTGCAGCTGCTCAAGAATCCCGCGATAAGAAACGACGTTATGTGGCTGATCTGGAAACCAGCAATCAACAATTAAGAACTGAAAACGAATCTATGAACAAACGAATCAAGCTATTGGAAACTCAAAACCAAACCATGTCCACACAATTATCCGACTTTGCTCGCCAAATCGCCGAATTACAACAACAACTTTTATCCAGCAATTCAACGTCAACATCATCATCTGCAACATCTACTTCTTCTCTACTTGCTCATGGCTTTTGCGATTCAGCACGGATCGCGAAAAGTTTACTTTGTATCACTTCACATTACCTGTAGTCAACATCCAACCATACTCTACTCTCGTTATATATATATTTGCTTTTGTTATCAGTACAAAATCGTAATGGATGCTCTCAACCCTGGACCTCTCTTCAAACAAAACCCACCACCCAATGGAAATGAATGAAAATGGTTATAAATAACGATGTGTCCTCCCGTATGGATTGGTTGGTATGACGACTCTTTTTTTATGTGTATGATCTAGTATTCTTTCTCCCTGCAGCGGAGGTCGTGAAACAAGTAATAGATCAAGAACAAATGGTGCAAGGTGATATTTACAACAACAACAACAACAGTTTACTGCCTTCTCCGATGTTATCTCCTCATGTATCCTTGTCCTCCGATGATGAAACCGAAGTCAATGAACCTTTATCTCCTCCTCATCATATTGGATTCCAATTGGACGACTTCTTTGATTGGCAAGGTCAACAAACTGTGTGATTGTGCTGCTATGATTAAATTTGTTTAGTAGTTTGGTTTTTATTTTATTTTATAGTCATATATCTTGGTTAGCTCTAGCTATAGTCATTTGTCCATATGTTTTTACTTCATCCATTGTTATTAGTTCCCCTTCTTTCCCGATCTTCATCATTCCACTAATGTCCTTTTTTTTTAACTTTATTCTATCTTTTTACTTAATAAAATCTTTCTATATCAGATCATTTATGCATTTGGATCTTGTCTTCTTCTATACTACATAATCAACAAGGTTTTATGGTATAAATGATCTTTACTAACAGTAAATACATTACCCTGTATATAAATGCTATACTAAGACACATCATGTTAATCTATACTACTTGTATACTATTATGCCCACACCCATCCAAAGATTCCGGTCTTTTGCTTCTTGTTCCCAGTTAATAGTATATGATAGGCGCAAAAGTATTCCATACGTTCTTCAGGTTCATATTAAGTACCTTCAAAAGGCACTACACCCCGAAAATTTTAAAACCTCTTACGCGGGAAATGCAAGGCGCACGGGATTTTGGTGCTCGGCGTTTGAAAATGAAGTTCACTTTCGTCTGCGTACGTACATACAGTACATAGGGGAAAAAAAACTTCACCGCAAAGAAAAGGTAAAAGTCATCGCAAGTCTGGACTGACCGACATAAGGGTCTTGGAGCTTGGCTTTTGCGGTGACTTATGTTGGAAATATGCTATAGTGTCCACATCGCCACTTTAATCATTAGCATTCGTTGACAATGGAGCGAGTAGAGCCTTTTCCAAATCTTAGTAGAGGCAGGGGGATCTGAAAATGAAATCTGGTTCCTCTTCGTACTTTTTTTTTTATTCCACATCCTTTTTTTAAAAAAGTCAGGGTAAAACGATCTTGAGGCTATATTGCTCCATATAAGGTACTTCGTACAATGATCATTATGTAAAGTTTGTTGGAAATAGGCTAAGGAACGCACATGGTCACTTTTGTCATTAGCATCGCTTGTTCATTAAGGTAGTAGAACTCTCTTAAGATTCCAGGCGAGAGTAAGCGGGTTTTGAAATAAGTTTTGTCTTGTGTGTTAATTTTCTTTTCTTTTCTGCCATAAAACAGCAAATAAAAAATCCTTTATCTTCTTTTCTTTTCCCCCTCCGCTCTTTCCCATTTTATCACAATTCTACTTTTTCGGGTACTCCCCGCTTTGTGATTGGTAAATTACATCTATTGACTACAACACTCCTTACATTACTGATTACAACTCGACGCTTGCACCATCTTATACGACATAGTACACTTTTTGTAAATACTCACACACACATTTTATGACAGACAAAATGTAACCAAACCTTTCTCTCTCTCTCTCTCCGGATGAGAACGACAGGCGCTTCTCAAGTGGATTAATCAATGGAGGTAGGAAAAAAAATGGTAGTGATAGAGGCTGACTCTCTATGACAGGGCTGTGTACTGAAGACTGGAGATTCTCTCTTTTTTTTTTTTTTTAACCAGCATATAATTACAAATCTGACTACAGAATCGACTGACAAAAGGTAAAACTAAAAAAAAGACTGGATGATGTGAATCGGTCTTCTCTTCTTGGACCATCTACTGACAATAACCTTGATAGTGGCTGGTGATCAACGACATATTACGATAAGTCATCTTTCTTCTAGTACGATCAGGTGATCAACAATACAGCCGAATCAGGATTTTTTCTTCGGCAAGATTAGACTGTCTGTATACAGTAGGATCTGGTGGTGAACAAATACATTTAGTGGTGGTGGATATCTCTTCGATTGGATCAAATGATTGGATGATAAACACAAGCAATGGTTGATTGACGAGTCTATACTTTTATTACAACTAGATACTAGTCAAAAAAAGATGCCATGGAATTGAACGTTGTGGATGAACCTCAGCAAAGTTGAACTTGTGTCAAAAAGGGGTAAGAACTAAAAGGAACAATACATGTTTAGCGTCTTTGTGGTTGTTGTTTATACTAATCTGTTTTTACTCCTGTAGGGTGTACTTTTTGAGGATTTTAGTACTGCCAATGTTTATGTGATCAACTATGCGTCGTTTACAAGTTGTTGGGACATATCTATGTTGCTCAAAGCAGTTTGGCGGGAACAGCAGTGATCAAATAACCCACATCATGTTAGGTGGATCAACACCAACACTAACTCATCTCCGGCATGATCGATCAATGGAACAATAGAATCAGCAATCAGTTATAGATGTGGATATAAAAGTAGCGCCATCCACCTCTCACCTATACCATCAGCATAAGCACCCAATCTTTACGACGCGGCAAAAAGAAATAGATATACTTTGATTATAGTCCTTTAATTTAGTTTGACGAAGAATGATCAGCATATACTTCACCCTTTTTATACATACAATTAAATTAATAAAAACCTACTATTTTAATCTGACTCTTTATTCGGATAAACTATAATGTTCACTATCATCGGGATTATACCCATGATTTCTTTCCAAGTGAAAATGAAATGCATCTCGATTTAATCACGAAAAATCGTTGGTCACAGCAGATTATAATCATACCAAATCATACATAGTCCTGGAAGAAGCAAGTGGATGATGACCAAGAGGGGCAGTTACAATAGGCGATAATGCAAACCCCGATTATGCTAAAAATCTGATAGGTGTCACCTTTAAGTTACACGTTAGGTCATCACGAGCTTTATTAAATAAAAGCAACAAAAAAATATACGATGTTTAAAAGTAGTTGAAAGAAATGATCAAAAGCAATCATAGATAGGAAAAGAAAGCAAACAGTCAGTTAGTACATGTGATCAGCTCTTTTTGTCTATGGAAATGGTAAAGCGTACCTGAAACAGTGAAGGGTTGGAAAGCGGTAACTCGCCAGGAAAACTGTAATAAACCCCCCCCCCGGATGCAGTCCCGATAGCCACCTATATTCGTGAATGTTCGATTGGGAAATCGTTGAAGCCTCAGTGGCACATACGGGAAGTGGAAGGAGGAGGGCGGAGAGAAGAGACACCTGGTCAAATGAGCTTGAAGGAGAGGAAGGAGGACCAGGCAATTGAAGAAGAGGGAGAAGAAGAAAAAATGAAGGTGAAGAAATTGCAGCCTTTTATAAGATGAAGGAACACCCTCGTCAATCAATGTGAGGTAATAATAGAAGAATGAAAAGGGGTAGCTGAATTAATCAATTCAATCAATGTTGGGGAAACGGTAGAGTCGTATGTAGGAGTCAGGTTCATTATTTACGAATACTGATCATCAAGCCAGTTTGTAATGGTGGCGGGATTTCACATAATTTCCTATCAATGCAAAGGGAAATGCTAGGCGCACGGAATTTTGGAAGAGCACTACTCGCTTAACTGTCAACAGATGCTAATGATTAAAGTGGCGATGTGGATACTATAGCATATTTCCAACTTACTTTACCGCAAAAGTCAAGCCCCAAGATCCTTGTGTCAGTCTATCCAAGCTTGCGATGACTTTTACCTGTCCTTTGTAAGAAGAACAAAAAGTACGAAGAGGAACCAGATTTTATTTTCAGATCCCGCCTGCCTCTACTAAGATTTGGAAAGGGCTCTGCTCGCTTAACTGTCAACGGATGCTAATGATTAAAGTGGCGATGTGGACACTATAGCATATTTCCAACATAAGTCACCGCAAAAGCCAAGCTCCAAGACCCTTATGTCGGTCAGTCCAGACTTGCGATGACTTTTATCTGTCCTTTGTAAGAAAGAAAAAAAAGTACGAAGAGGAACCAGATTTATTTTCAGATCCCGCCCATCTCTACTAAGATTTGGCTCTACTCGCTCAATTATCAACAGATGCTAATGATTAAAGTGGTGATGGCATATTTCCAACATACTTTACCGCAAAAAATCAAGCTACAAGACTTTTGTGTCAGTCTGTCCAAGCTTGCGATGACTTTTGCCTGTCCTCATAGAAAACAATTCATTCATTCATACCTTCCCAGCGCCTTTTGCATTTCGATTCAAAGACAGCCTAATAGCGAAGCCACAACTCCCAACTCGTTTTTTGTTACTACGCACCAACACATTGGTGCCCAAAAAAGCGGTGTTTCAAAAGGCGGGATGTGAAAGTTTAGTTTGAGATTGTCCTAGGATATTTTAAAGTAGATGAACTAAGCAAAACTTCAAAACCCCTGTTTACTATTATATATCTGTGGATTAAAGAAAAGTATCATCTTTTTTTTTTTTTTTTCTTTTTACTTAACAAAAAGAACCATGTCCACCCTGAATAAAATTAAGGAAACTGTTGACGAACAATTGAACGGAGGCGCCACTTTTATTAGTAAGTCATCTACCAAGAACCTCACAAAAGATGTTCATTTTTTTCTTTATAGTCTTTGGTGCATCAGGTGATCTGGCAAGAAAAAAGACCTTCCCAGCCCTTTTCCGCTTATACAAGAACAAGCTTTTACCTAAATCCACCAACATTCTCGGGTATGCACGCTCTCATTTGGATCATGATGCATTTTTGGAAAGAGTGACCGAGCATATCAGTAAAGAAGAAGACAAGAAAACTGTGGATGAATTCACCAAGCTGTGTAGTTATGTGTCTGGACAATATGATGAAGATGATTCCTTTAAAAAGTTGAACGAGGTGATATCAAAATCAGAAGATGAGCGGGGAATGAAATCTGGACAGAAAAACCGTATCTTTTACATGGCTTTACCCCCGTCGGCGTTTTTGGACGTGGCCAAGGAATGTCGAAAGTTGACTATCTCTCCGGATGATCAGAGTGTTAATCGTATTGTGATTGAGAAACCATTTGGAAAGGATACGGATTCTTGTAATGAACTATTGAAGAACTTGAAACCACTGTTTAACGAAAATGATGTAAGACTTGCATGAATGTCGGGATTTACAATAACTTCGCCTTTTTTTGTTAGACTTATCGGATCGATCATTATCTTGGGAAAGAAATGGTCAAGAACATCATGCCATACCGATTCTCGAACACTTTGTTTTCTTATTTGTGGAACAGTAGCCATATAGATTCAGTTCAGATCACTATGAAAGAGCCATTTGGAACAGATGGCCGGGGTGGTTATTTCGACGAATATGGCATCATCAGGGATGTAATGCAAAATCGTAAGTCCGCTATTCATGCGAACCAAAAATACACTAATACTAAAACCTACAAACATATGATTCTAGATTTACTTCAAATCATGTCACTTGTAGCCATGGAACGACCTATTGGACGAGATGCGGAAGCGATTCGTGATGAAAAAGTCAAGGTACTACGATGTGTCAAACCCATCGAATTAAAAGATGTGTTGATCGGACAATATGTGGGGAATGGTTCATCCCCTGGCTACTTGGAAGACAAAACCGTCCCTCAAGACAGTTTATGTGCAACCTATGCGGCAATGGTACTGTGGATCGACAATGAACGTTGGGATAAGGTGCCATTTATTTTAAAGGCCGGTAAAGCATTGGACACTGCCAAGGTGGAAGTACGAGTACAATATAAAAAGGTACCGGGTAGTCTCTATGGTGGTGTGAGCCGTAATGAAACCATCATGCGCATCCAACCTAATGAAGTGATCTATACAAAGTTCAACAACAAGAATCCTGGTCTGACCGAGCACACGATGGTGACTGAAATGAATCTCACATATAAAGAACGTTTCAAAAACTTGCAGATTCCCGACGCCTATGAGTCTTTGATCTTGGATGTCATGCGAGGCGATCACTCCAACTTTGTACGTGATGATGAACTGGATGCGGCTTGGCGGATCTTTACTCCTGTCTTGCATCAAATCGAAAAAGAACGTATCAAGCCTGAACCTTACAAGTATGGAACCCGTGGTCCTGATCAAGAAAGTCAGTTTGTGCAGAAATATGGGGTCGAGCAATTAACGCAGGGTTATACATGGCCTCAACAAGATGTCGAGGTGTGATTGAAATCCCGCTCTTTTTTTTTTTTTTCTGATTGTCGCAAAATTTTCCCTGCGCTTTTTGAATACAAATAAAATAAAAACACTACAAAGCTCTTCTTTCCCCTTAATTTTTTCACTTTTACATCATGTCTACTTTGAAGACGTTTGGATTCAACGTTAGGCGTAAAAGAACTCAAGAATCACCAACTCCTTCAAAACAAGACAAAAATATCACCTCGACTCATGAATCCAGCGTAGTCTTTACACCAGCTGCCGCTTCACCAATTGACTCGTTCCATCTTCACAAGTCAAAACCCACCAAGCGGAAATCACCACCTAAACAAGCAACTCTATTGCCCTTCTTCTTTACTCAACAACAACAAAAACAACAGGCATCATCACCAAAATCGAATACCCGTGATACTCCATCATCTCAACAACAACAACAACAACAACAACAACAAATAGAACAGCACTCACATTTGATACCACAGCAACAATCGAATACTGATAAGGACGACGAAAACGAGGTATGCCAGATTCGACGACGCGTCTCTTTGGTGGATTTGTTACCATTACTTATGGAGACTTATCATAACGACGTTGACGACTTTAATTCACACAATGACCAACAGCAAACCCGACCCATGATTCTGCTTCAAGTAAAACCAAGTAAAACCATCTATGCGATACCTGGCGAAAAGACTCAAGAACGACCATGTTTAAGGCGCCAACGACAATCCGAGGAAAAGGAACAAGGTAAAAAAACAACCCCCAAGTAGAAAGGGGGAAGGGCTATGACTGATCTATCTCTTTCTCTCTGTTTTTACTTAGTAAAAAAACGATCGTGCTCAACAACAACAACTATACTCAAAAAGAATCATACCTACCCTTTCCTGGATGAATTCGACTCTCAAGAAGACGATAATGGTTATACATCAATGCGGCATTGTCTATCAACACAACAAGTCAACTCTTTGCTTTTGGATATTGCAAACGAATACTTGGCTTTTGACAATAACGCCTGGTGTGCTACTTATCTAGGCTGAAGGGTTATGATGTTTAGTTATAGTTTATGTTTATTTACTTTAGCTCTTTTTACGTTATTATTTGCTCTCCATGCTTTATCTTTATACATCAACATCTTAATAAAAATGATAAGTATTGACACAGAAGGGCGTGCGGGATTTAAAAATGGGGTTTGCTCTCGACTGTAAAAAATAAAAGAATCTTCGTCCCACTTTTTTTTTTATATGCAAATGACAGGTAAAAGTCATCGCAAGTCTGGACTGACTGGCACAAGGGTCTACGTACTTGACTTTAGCTGTAAAGTATGTTGGAAATATGCCATAGTATCCACATCGCTACTTTAATCATTAGCATCGGTTGACAGTGGAGGGAGTAGAGCTCTTCACAAATCTGGGTAGAGGTCAGCGGGATTTGAAAATGAAGTTTGCTATTGTCTGTAGAATTTTCGTCGCACTTTTATTTTTTGCAAATGACAGGTCAAAATCATCGCAAGTCTGGACTGACTGACACAAGGGTCTATGTGCTTGACTTTTGCTGTAAAGTAGGTTGGAAACATGCTATAGTGTCCACATCACCACTTTAATCATTAGCATCGGTTAACAATTGAGCGAGTAGTGCTCTTCCCATTTTTGACCAGGAATGGGCCTACCAGCCAGTCAATATAAGTCATTTATGTAGCTTAGGGTGTTGTTATTGTTTTGTGTGTCAATAGATAAGTATGTGATTTTTTTCTTCCAAGATCAATCATCCTAGACTCACCTTTTTTGCTACCCATAGTGAAACCCTCAACGCAAAAAGTCTCACCCCCCTCGATTTGCATTATGGCGGTGTTTGAAATTTTCTCTTTTCATGATTGAGGCCCTCTTTTTTACTTTTACCTTTTTTCTTTCACTTTTTATCTTTCTACAAGAACGACGATGGTAAATGAATACGTCGAATAACGGTGAAATGGATGGATGGACGATTGAACGGAACGAATACGATGGAATGGATGGATGGATGGATGGAAAAGAGGTCAACAATGTGAATTCCGGCGGAATCTTGGAATTGATCATCAAACGTTAACCCCCTTCTTCTTTAATTATAGCCCTCCAACAAGTCATTTATCACCAAGGTCAAGCTTGGCAAAGCTCAAAAGCAAAACCGTCCTTTACCTCACTGGTTCCGCCTCAAGTCTGATACCAAGATCCGGTATGTGTTTGTATATAGTATTATTTGTAAACAGTGTCTAACTCTCTTTTTCTCTCTCTAGCTGGAATGCTAAGCGTCGAAACTGGCGCCACACCAAGTTGAACATCTAAAATGTAAATCGATTAGGTGGTTATGGATTAGTGACTTATTGTAGTTATAAATTAAGGGCAATATGTCCTTTTATGTATCATGCATTGCAAATAATAAAATAAAACGGATCTCTGATACAAATTAGAATGTGGATGATTTATGCGGGATGGATTGCAGCAGTATGTATATGTGATGATAGTATGATAATGGAATAGGAGGTATTAGGAATCAGGGGGTGCTTGATACGTAAAAAGGTGGCAAAAAAAAAACATGGGTAAGGGCTATATAGTTAGAAGGTAAACTTTAATGAAGCTGATATATTTGACAAGTGTGATTGGTGATGTTTCGAATAGGTGATGACACTGTGAGGATAGGATTTGGTTTGATTGAACGGAAAGGCCCCCGGAAGCGCCATTTTAAGTTGCAAATCAAATCCCGAAAAAGGGAATTTGACTTGGCAGGTAGTTGTCAAAAAGTGCCCCTGTGTTACCCACACGAAGACAGCACACCAAAGGAACGTTCTGTTTTGTTGTCGTTTTTGAAAGAGAGAGAGAAAACACACATACTCATACTGTTCATTGTCAATAGGATAGTACTTTATAGATTGTGCTTCAGATTTATCGTTCTATTATCTTTTTAGGCGTAAAAAAAAAAGAGTACTCATCCCTAATTTGGAATCAAATAAATAGGTGAAGCCGGCTAACCAATCGAAACTAACCCATCTTTTCCTTTTCCCTTCCCTATCTTTATTCTTCTTCTTTTTTTCTCTTCTTCTTCTTTTTCTTTTTCTTTTTCTCTTTCTTATATGACCCTTCATCAACACTTTCTTTCGAGTGATACGATTTTGATCCAACTGTGCTATCATTTATCTATCCGTGATATTGTGATCCTCAGCCAAACGTGTCGGGATTTAAACCAGCGATTATTTCATGAGAGTCAAGTGTGGGAAGCCCGACAATTGATTTTCCAACCTCAAGATAAACCATGGGTGATACGCCCCTCGGTGATCCGACAGCTTCTTCCGACTTTACCGAGGCACCATGGGTTGAAGAAATTGATGATCCACGATATACCGGATATGATGGATGTGTTTCTCATCTTTGATCATTGTGCTCATTCTATTGAGCAGTTGGACCTGATTTTATCTTATTCACAATGTCATCAATTATGCATGCACCTCGAAGCATTCTGTTTCCACCTAGCCACTTGTCAAGCCTGGAATAAAATACCATTGACTTTGCATCAGTACACCCTGGATTCAAACCAGTTATACCATCAAGCGCAGCAAAGTTTAAAGTCATCATCCCACCAACCTTTTTTTATTAATCAGTTGATAGCGCATGGGCTACCGACTCGGATGGATGATCCGCCCTTTGAAATGCTAAAGCATATTTCCATCCACATTCAATCCCCGACAACATCTCAAGCTACACCATGTGATCCAATGAGACTTTTATCATCATCCACTTTGATACAGCAATTCCATCATCTAATGACATTGTTATCACGACACACATTGGTTTTATCATCCAGCCGATACACATCCGACTACCCTCACACAGGCACCAGCACCTCCGGAATTTCAATTCCCGACTCCGCCCCTCCCGATCTGTCAGTTTCATCTTCCTTGACATCGAAATCATCGTCAAGGATCAACATAACCAGCCTGATCGAGAAACGCCAATCGGATGAAAGGAAATCCATCAAGAGGAAAAAGAGCCGGCAGCAACAGAGTGAGAAGGAACAACAGTATTATCATCGGATCGAACAGCTCAGTCATCAGTACCGAAGATCGGTCTCCAGCTCACCACCTCCCTCACCACCCACCCCACCACCTCATCGGATCGATTCTTTCCTTCCTTCCAGTCGTCGCTCAACTCAAGCACCCATAGTGCATGTCATGCGATGCCAACGACCTCGGTCTAAAAAGTAAACCTTATGAATCTAAACTTTTTGTCTTGGGCTATGTAGATAAACTAATCATCCTTTCCCTTCTTTATCTTTATATGACGTTTATTATTGTATATGCATTTTGAATAAAAAATAAAAAGACTTTTTTTTTTCTTTTAAACATTTGATGTTATTACAAACTATAGTTCGGTCGGCAGTGTAGATGTATGACATGGATTCATCTTCCGACGCCATCAAATAGAGTCGACTTTTTAGTAGAAACCGTTGAAACAAATAGATATGCAAAAGAAAAAAAAAAAGCCATCAATGCAAATTGAGTCGGAAGTTAAATTTCCATCCCGCCCTTTCTCCCTTCCACCCTATCGTATGATTCAAATGTTTTCATCAAAGGAGAGCTCTTTTTTTATTTACTTGTTTACAGAAAAATAGATTGGCGCTACCCTCGCGCGAAGTGAATACGCACAGATAGAGGAAACGGACTGGGCTATAAATGTGATCCTCCTCTTTCTTTTTTTCTTTTCTTGTTTTTCCCCCACCTCTAATGCCTCTTAAACCATTAAACTTACAAGGTGGACAATGGTAAACATTTTAAAAAGAAAGAAAGAGAGAGATGATTGATGATCCTCTCCTCCTTATTAGTACTTGGTGTGGTAAATATGGTCACAAAAGACCTAGTTGTCCTTTATTGAAATGAACGAGCTCCCTTACTCTTTATGATTACCTACCTATGAACTCACTTATGCCCATATGCATGATGATACCTATTAATGACTGATGATGTACAATTTCCACCTTACTATTTTCTTTATACTCGATAACTTTTGAACTTTATATAAAGTCCGAGCGCACACCTTCTTTTCCCTCTCACTCTTTAGTTTGCCGATCAATTGACATTTATAGGATGATGACAGCAAGTTCTTGTCACTTTGTTCTGATTTTAAGATTTCAAGTGCCGATATGTCATCTATTCTTAGTTCCATTTTAATTTGATATGGTAGCTGTATTAGAGTTTGAGTATGGGAAACGTGTGATACACATGGTTGGATGGGACCATGCCCCCTTTTCTAAATCATCGGGGTTTATTTTTTTTACAATTTTGCAGGAATTGGCGGGATTTCAAATTTTGAAGGGAAAAAAAAAAAAAAAAAGAGCTCTCCCCCTTTTTTCTTTTTTCTTTCTTTTCTCATTCATCTTGATTGATGCTATTGTCACCAGTCAAACTTTGCCAGCATTTAATTTTTTGTTAATAGTAAAAGGCAAGTACAACAACTCATTATGAATTTCCTCTCAACAAACTAAAGATGGAGGAAACTAAACAGAATAACTTTTGTCTCTCTTTTATAGGGTCGCACACACATGGACAGAAACTTGGGTATTTGTGTGTACTCGGCTTGGGCCCCTTTCTACCTCTATGACTGTGACACGGACACTTTTTTTATTATTATTACTTCTTAGTATCATTAGTTAGTCAGTATAGGATAATCAAAAGCAGTGATAGATGTAGATTGTATGTTTAGGACGGGGGGTCTAACTTTGTATGTTGTTGAAATAAAAAAAAGAGATAAATAAACCTGTATGTTTAGGGGATGGGGAACGCAGCGTCATTGTCTACATATTATAACCAAAGTGTCACGTTATTATACCTTTTTGCCACACCTAAGCTTACGAACAGTCTCGGTAAATATTAAAAAAGGGGGGGAACGGGGATGATGGATACGGGGGGGGGCGGAGTGATTCTATTTCTTTCTTCACGTAATCCCTTTATTTTTTTTTTCTTCTTCTTCTTCTTCTTTCTTCTTCTTCTTCTCTTTTCTTTTTCTCTTTACTTTATATATATATATATATATGCAAGATAATGTCGTTTGATACTAGAGATGATTTATGGCAACCTACTACAACTGATTGGTCTAGTAATACTCTTCCACCTCGACCTCCAAATGACACCAATACAAGTGTAGTA
Organism: Chlamydoabsidia padenii; assembly: GCA_025330725.1. Lineage (NCBI taxonomy): Eukaryota > Fungi > Mucoromycota > Mucoromycetes > Mucorales > Cunninghamellaceae > Chlamydoabsidia > Chlamydoabsidia padenii. The sequence continues at coordinate 1,166,658 of JAIWND010000001.1, forward strand.
TCATCCTTATTAGCAAATCATCATCATCATCATCATTATCAACCACCTACGTCTACATCCACTTCATCAAGCACAACTACATCTGATATCATTCCACCACCCAGCTTGGCAGGATCATCAGACGACAAGGTCACACATCCGGAATGGGGTGTTATGAAAGATCAAGAATTCCATCCATTGGCTCACAAACATCAATGCGACCTTGAAAACCTGTATCAAACTAACTCGGCCCTATCTGATTTTTACTTTTGGCAAGCAAGTCTCGGTGGTTACTGTATGGCGGATATGGTCCAAAACATTGTTGTGTCTTCAGATCAAGCTTTTGTTTTGGTACGTCAAATCGTTGATGGTGCCCCTCCTCCTGGTCGAAAAAAAAAAAGTAAAAATAAAATATAGTCCAAGTTTGGTTGTTTTAAACTAGTCATTTATTATTAATTATACAATAGTAGTATAGTATAAATGATATTTTATTCCTTTTTTTATATATATATATAGCTATAATATGTAATAAACAAGTTAAAAAAACAATACCTTGTGTGTAAAAATGGGGGAAAGGTGTAAAATAGGGGATAAATAAAAAGGGGTGGTGGTGGTGGTGGTGGTGGTGGTACGGGATGATGTTGATGTTGATCCAAAAAGGTCCGTGTCGATGCTGTTTTGTTGTTTTGTACGTTTGGTGTAAAGAAGGATTAAATGCATAATCTATAACTGACATATCGACCAGCCGTTTCACTTTCCCGAAGAATCTTGACGACTTGACCACGTTTCAAACCATAATAACGAGCCACTGGATCACTGTGTTGAATACGAGGTAGTTGTGTATCCTTAAGACGATATCGTTGCAATAAAACCGCCTTTTCTTCGTTAGTCAAGACTTCATGCTTTGGTACGAGGACGTGATGGGTAATATTGACCAAAAGTTCGTTTTCATGAAAGGATTCGAGAGTGTGTTTCGAAGGTAAAGATTGCATCACCTTGTTGGCCGAAGACGTCAGACTGTTTTGATAGACACAAATACCTTTGGGAATCTGTTGCTGTGCCATTCGTTCGACAAACCTAAGTATGAAAAAGACATAAGTTTTTTGTGTATAATGGTTGCTATTGTTGTTGTACTTACACTCTTAAAGGTTTGACACCAACGGACTTATCCTTGGGGAAGAACACAAGGAGCTGGTCAGTGGGATCGTCCTTCTTTTGGACAACAAACGTTAAATGGTCACGACTAGCAAAGATCATAAAATGAGTGATTAGCAATATTCTTTATATATATATATATATATATATATATATATATTGACTTACTCTACATCACCAGAGGGAGCAAAAGTTCGTTTGAAGAGGTCCAATTCCATCCCAAGTTCTGATTGAGAAACAAGGTAGCCCTAATAAAAGAAAAGAAGATCGAATTTGTTTATATAAAGTATATCATTACTTAACAATAGACTTACTCTATCGTGAACCATTTGATGGGTGGTACGAAAAACCCTCCATAAACGGGTCACTTCATTGTTGCTACTATTGTCCATGGGAAGGGAGGGTTGATAAAAGAGAGATAAAAAAGAAGAGGAAAAAAAAAATCCCAACTTGAGAGCATAATAATGGGCTGCGACTCAAAAAAAGCCACAGCTGGAATTGAATTCAATCGTATACCCTACCTCTTTAGTAAGGAAGATCGACTGGATAACTAAAGGCTGGCCACCATCATGATAATTTAAAGTATGATGAATAATTGCAAGTATCGTACATAGGGTAATCATCAGTTGTAATCAATGTGAAGTGAAAGGACCCGAAAAAGGAAATCGGAGTTCGAACATCATGGGGGGGGGGATTGCGTGGTTCTTTACGAAAAAAAAAGGGGGATTTCTTTCTCTCTTTCTTTCTCTCTCTTTTTTATCACTTTATACATTACTCTTCATGGCGTCAAGCTCATCAGCCGGACAAACCCCTAGCGATCCTAAAACAAAGGCTTTAACTGATTACCGAAAACGACTTTTGGAACACAGAGAATTGGATGCACAACTTAAAGAAGGTAACATAGAAGATTTATTGGTTTGTCACCCACCCTTGATACTCATCCTTTTTTAATTATTATTATAGCTCGCCTTAGTCTAAAGGCCTTGGACGATGACTTTGATAAAACTGAAAGTGACATTAGTGCGTTACAAAGTGTTGGGCAGGTGATTGGTGAAATGTTGAAACAAATTGATGACGAACGATGTAAGTAGTGAAGAATGAGATATGTTGTACACTACTGACTCTTTTATAAATATGTGTAAATATAATAGATATTGTTAAGAATACCAGTGGACCACGTTATGTAGTGGGTTGTCGTCCTACTATCGACAAGGAAAAACTCAAACAAGGTGCACGAGTAGCATTGGATATGACAACATTGACGATCATGCGCGTATTACCTCGTGAAGTAGATCCTTTGGTGTATAACATGTCGGTAGAAGATCCTGGGGATATTAGTTTTGCTGGTATTGGTGGTCTTAGCGAACAAATCCGTGAACTCCGGGAAGTAAGTTGATAGAAAACGGTGATAAAATGGGAACTGACGTGATCTTCTTTTATATATACGTAGGTGATCGAATTACCATTGATGAATCCTGAATTGTTTTTACGTGTTGGTGTCAAACCTCCTAAAGGTGTCTTGTTATATGGTCCTCCTGGTACGGGTAAAACTCTATTGGCAAAGGCGGTTGCAAGTACTTTACAAGTCAACTTTCTCAAGGTGGTATCCAGTGCTATTGTGGATAAATATATTGGTGAAAGTGCTCGATTGATTCGAGAAATGTTTGGTAAGAATGTTGTGAAGGGGTTGATAGAAACTAGTGACTAACATACTACTTTTTCATTATTATCTTGGTAGGTTATGCAAAGGAACATGAACCCTGTATTATATTCATGGATGAAATCGATGCTATTGGTGGTCGTCGTTTCTCTGAAGGCACCTCTGCCGATCGAGAAATTCAACGCACATTAATGGAAGTAAGTTTAATCCTCTCCCTCCCCCCTTCCCAAAAATAAATAAATAAGGAAATACTCACTCACTTGATCACTCTTCTTCTTTTATAGTTGTTAAATCAAATGGATGGGTTTGATTACTTGGGTCAAACAAAACTGATCATGGCAACTAATCGTCCTGATACCTTGGATCCTGCTTTACTTCGACCTGGTCGATTGGATAGAAAGATTGAAATCCCATTACCAAATGAACAAGGTCGATTGGAAATCCTCAAGATTCATGCTGGAACTATTACAAAACATGGTGATATCGGTAAGTGTAGTCTCTCTCTCTCATTTTTTTTATCTTTACCTTGAATACTCACACTGTTTATGAATGTATTATAGATTATGAAGCCATTGTCAAATTATCAGATGGGTTCAATGGTGCTGATTTACGAAATGTTTGTACTGAATCTGGTAAGTTCTGGTGGGATGAAAACAGAAAAAAGAACTTTACTAACCACATAGTCGATAGGTATGTTTGCCATTCGTGAAGAACGTGATTACTGTGTGCAAGAAGACTTTATGAAGGCGGTGCGAAAGGTGCAGGATATGAAGAAACTGGAAACAAAGATGGATTATGCCAAGGTTTAGTGGATAGCTTGTTTTATTAGTATAAATATCTCAATGCCTTTTATAATAAAATGTATATCTTTTTTGTCCAGCTTCTGTTTGACATTGTATGTCTCGGAGAATCATTCATATTTTTAACTCTTTATTTTATTTTATTTTTTTTTCAAAAAATGGAAATAGTGTGGGTATTTATATACATGTAGACATGTCAATAATTACTAGTAATGCCTACAAACGGATGGTGTAGAATTGTCTTTATCAAAATCATGCCGGATGAACCCACTCAAATGCCCGGAACTTCAAATCCCGACAAGCAACTTTTTGCTCACCTGAAACTTTCTTTTTCTTTTTTTTTTTTTTTTTTTTTTTTTTTTTTTTTTTTTTTTTTTTTTTTTTTTTTTTTTTTTTTTATTTATTTTAACCTTTCCTTCTCTTTTCTTTTTTACTTTTTCTTTTTAACAAAACTGTACTATAATGACCATTCATGCACATTGCACTTCACCAACCAACTCATTTACCTCATCACCACCCTCAGAATATACGGACACCGACACTTTAATCGACTTTGAAGTTACTTTGCATTCACCCGAAACCCATACACATGCGTCTGTTAGTTTCTCTCACCAACTTCCAACACGATACCCGGAAACGTTCAACTCATCGCCACCATTCTTTGCACCTTTAGAAAACAAAGCGCTTCCACCGACAAGAACACCACCCCCACCAAAGAAACCTGCGGATTTATACAAATCACCCAACATGGAGAAACACTCAAGGCATCATACGACAGGGGAGGAGTCACTCACTACTACTGCTCACCACAGACACTTTATTAATGCACCACTTCCATCACTTCCACTTACTTATCAATCCCACTTGCCTCCGAATACCACGACAATGAACAACAAGACGGATAGTGTTTGGCAAGCCTTATGCGTCCGGGTATTACCTCTATTTAATGGCGAAGGTGTCCAAGGTGCGGTAGAAGATATGAATGATCTTTTAAGGTAAGAAAACCAAACCCTCTCTCCTTCCCTTGCTTAACTAACCGCTTTTATTATTATAGACAATGTTTATCAGATCCTATCTCGCCTCAACTTGTTTACAACATTGAAACCTTATTACATGATGGTATGTTTACTTTGAATACCAAGCTCTTTGGTGTGACGGACGAGAAACTCTTGGATCGACTGGTCGAACAATGGTCTTTCTTCTTCACCTATGCCTTGCCTTATTTTGAAGCCGTCTTTTTACCACTACGAACTGATTATGGATGGCACAATGTACGAAACATGGCTTTACAAAGTTTCCGGGATGATGTGATTCTACAACAAACCAAACGTTTAGAAGGTAAAGAGGGAGGGAAACACGATATAGCTCAATTATTCTTCTTTTTTTTTTTTAGGTGTTTTCAACAGGTTGTTTACAGCGGAAGGATTCTCTCAAAACCCGGTGGCTACTGCTGCTAAAATGATACAGATGATCTCGCTCTTGGCCTCTGCACCAAGTTCTAATGAAGAAATGGATCGTATCTTGGCCAAACTCAAGATTATCATAATGCGTAAAGGTGGATCACCAACTGGTATGGTCAATCCTTGGTATGGCAAGAAAATGATAGACAATGTATTGATATAAAATCATTCCAATGGATCACTAGTTATAGTATATACTCCCTTTTATTATGATAACCGAAATAAAAATAAAAATAAAAAAGGAATCATGTATTATATTTGCGGGGGAGGGGTACATGTCAACATGTCCCTAGGGTCAAACGAATAGAGCCTGGCAAGAATTGGGTGGGCGGGTCTCCACTTTTTTTTTCCAGTTATACAAAAGAGAATGACATCTCAGGCTTGACCTGACTGACACAAGGATCTGACTATTTGACTTTTGTAGTAAATTATGCTGGAAATACACCATAATATTCACATAGCCACTTTAATCATTAGCATTGGTAGGTATTTGAGTAGTAATTCTGACTAGGGATTGAGCCTACAGTACGACGAAGACTGGGCGGGCGGGATTTGAAAATTGGGAAAGGGAAAACTTTTTTTTGGGAGGGGGATTTGGAGTACAGATCATCTTCACCTTGGTCTGATGAACACAAGTGTCTGAGAGCTTGGCATTTGCTGTAACATAGGTTTGGGAGGCATCATAGGAAAATTACAGCCACTTTAATTGTTAGTATCGGTTGGCAATTGAGTGAGCAATGCAATTTACTAGCATGATATGCCCAGATGAAGACAAGAGGTTATCAAGACAAAGATAGATAAAGGGTCAAATTTTATTTTTATTGGTTGGTTGATTGATGAATGATAAAAATGCAATGTGTAGAATGGGATGTATGCAGTAAATGATGCATGAACAAATGATAGCTACACACACACACACACACACACAAAAAGAGTACATGTTGTATATAAATAAACTTTTATTTTGCTGTAAAAGTTGACAGTATGATATGACATCTACGATATGAATTAAGTAAAAACAAAAAAAAAAAAAGGGGGGGGATGATGATAAACTACACAGTGATCTATTTTTATATAAAGGTAATCCAAGTAAGAAGATTTATGATCTTGAGCGACGATTGCCACCAGCGGATTTTGATTTTCCACCGCGACTACCAGATTTAGGCTTGAAGGACATTTCCATACCACCCATAGAAGTACGAGAAACACGATGACCTTCGTTTTGTTTTTTGGCTTTGGAAGATTGTAATCGAGTACCAAATGATTTGTTGTCGTTGCTTTTGAATTTCCGTTCGGTGCTTCGAATGGTTGTGAGAGGTTTTGGTTTTTCAGTCGTCTGTTGATGTTCCCTTCCACGTTGTCCAATCATGTCACTATCACCATCACGATCCGAATCCATATCATTATCATCATCCATTTCATCGTCGTCGTCGTCGTCGTCGTCGTCGTCATCAGAATTTCCAGTAAAGGCATCCATAGATCGTTGTTGTCGTGCACCAGGATGTAAGAGTTCGTATTCTTTGGATTCCATATCCACCTGGAATTCGGGATCGGCAAACATGTCCTTGAATCGATCGTCTTCCAAAAGTGAGGTGGTTTCTGTCTTTTTCTTCTTGTTGGTTTTGCTGGTATCTTCCAATAATTTCTGAGCGAGTTGTTTGTTGACTGCTGGTAATTTGTTGTTGGCACGAATACGAGAGGCACGTTCTTTTTCCATCTTTTCCCGTACTTTTCGTTGTTTGTAATCGTCGTATTCGAATGGATTGGCAATAAGCTTGGCCTATGAATAGTAAAGAAGAAGAGGAAGAAGAAAGGTGAGTGATAGAATGATCCAGTGTGTATGTGATTTACCTTTTCGTACAATCGTAGATCCACAAAGAACCCGTGCATATAAGCCTTGAGTACATTTGTACCCATAAGATGTTCCAAACCCAAAGCAGCCAATTCCTTTCGAGTAACAAACTTGTATTCATCATAAACATCACGATTAGGATTTTCTTCCATTTCTTCTGTGAGATTTTCCAAGAAGGAAGCCCAGGCAGGAGCAGGACCCAATTGAGGAATATAATAAGCACCCATTTGTATACCCTCTTGAGCAGTAAAAAGAAGACCACTGTCGCCAACCATGCAAACATCATTGATATCAGTTTCAGGTTCAATAGAAGTAAAATGTTTGCCCGAGTTTCGATCCCAAATCTTGACAATCTTTCGATCTGCCACCACCACCTTGTCGCTTCCACCAGTTTCGGAATCACCATGTCCCGAGGCAGATACACCATCGTGGAAATGGATGTTTTTGATTTCAAACCCATATTGATGATCCTTGACGAGGTAAGGCACACTAGCACGCAAATCATAGAGTAAAGTGTGACCAGTACTTGTTCCCACCCCCATACTGAGCCCGTCATTTCTAAACGCCAATGCTGTTACTTCCACCGGTTGGTCCCGACTGACGACGGATTGAGGAAGAGGCAAGTGATCCAATAAACCAACGCGAGCCTTGGAGCGGGGGTCCCAGAGTTCCACCGTACCGTTACCCGTGCCAAAACCAAACAATTGATGTGCAGGGTTGATCTTGACGCAGTTGACACCAGAGGGGGAATCGGTTTGAATCGAGTTGAGGAATCGACCTTGGTCCAAGTTGAGTCGATATACTTCACTGCCGGATGTTGCCACCATTAAATCACAAGAGGGTGTATGATATGCAAGATCTCGCCCAAACATGGGCACCCGAGTACGGTAATGAATCCCTCCTTGAGCATGTAATTCAACCGACCGATCGTTTTGTAACAAGACTGACTTTGTCCAATCGTCGGATAAGATCTATTAAAAGTTTACAAAAAAAAAAAAGAGGGGGTTAGTTTTTTCTTGTCATTGTGTATTCATTATACTTACTTCAAAATTAACAGTTTCAGCATCAGTATGACGTTCGAATTTCATGGATACTTCTGCAAATTCATACACACGCATTTGAGGTTTGTAAGTACCAGTGGCCACAGCAAAGTTTCCATCCTTGGTGATCTTGATCTTATTGGAAGCTTCAGGGAATTCAAAGTCTTGAAGAAGTTCCACTCGAGTTCGATAATCTATTTACAACAAAACAGTTAGATCCTTTCTTCTTCTTCTTCTTCTTCTTTTTTGTGATCAAGATAACTTACCAAAGTCCTTTTTCAAAGCCTTCTTCTTTTTACGGACTAGCCAATCGGGTATCGATCTTGATCCTAGACCACCAGAGACAGTGTATACTTTAACATTGTTGGCAGTTGTAACGGGTAAAACCATGTTGTAAACGATCCAGTTGTAGGAGTAAAAAGAGGAAAGGGAAATCGAAAAATGCAAAAGCTGACCTCAAAGCCACTTTCCAACAAAAGCGGAATTTGAAATTTCGGAATTGGGAAGATAACTACTTTTGGCTTTGAATTGCTTGCATGAAACTTAAAACTTACTTTCTACTGATACTACATAAACCAATAGTACACATAGATGCATCATGTATCTTATAGATTATCAGTTGTTCTTTTAAAAGAATGTAAAACACCATGCAGACGTCTTTTATGTAGTTGATTTTTATTGATTATAGGGAGGGAATGGTAATATGTATGTAGGATCTAGATCTAGTGATATAAAACATGGTATGTAAAGATGGAAGAGAGTTCGGTTTTATTGCAGATCACCAGATAGTTGACATTACTAAATTGAGTGAAGAATAGAAGATGCTTTTTTTTTTTTAGTACAGTATCAGGCGATAATTGTCTTCTTTACGAATGCAATCAAAAAAAAAGAAAAAATGAGTCTACTTGGAGGAATCCCATCATAAATTCAAATTGTTGGTTTTATCATGGAGTATTCCCCCGTAGTTGATTCACTTGTCTTTAAAATAAACAAAAGTTATATAGCTATAATGTAAGCACGACAGATTTGAGAGAGAGAACCCCCCCCCAAAAAAAAAGTATACATATTCAAAGCCCGCTTTCTGACTCTTTTCATGATCAATGCAATAGACAAGCATAGCCTAGTTTCCTTGTATCCATAATGTTATTTAATCCCTTTTTCCTTTTTTCATACATTGATTAGGATTTGATAAAGAATATCAGATCTGTTAATGAGAGTTGACTTTATAGAGAGGATACTTGGTGAGGTCAGTTGCCAAGTCTGAGAGAATCATAGTGGGAGATTTTCAATCCCCGATTTTGGGTCGCGCCTTTGATTACCCTTTCGCTTGTTTTTTATTTTTCCACCTTCTTCTTCACTTGGACATCACTCTTTAATTCAATCCTTGACCATCACTCACCCTATCCACACAGTTATCTTCTAATGGTAAGAAATAGAAAAGAAACAAACTAATTGTAAACCAGTATCGCAGAAGCAACTGGAAAAAAAAAAAAAAAGGCCAAGGATGTGATGAAAGATGAAAGATAAAGGATGGTTGCCCGGTCGAATACAACTTGAACATTGTACTCATCTTGTATTCTTTTTATCTTTCTTCTAGTCCAACACTCTTCGTCCTTACTTGACTGCTGTACGCTCCTCATTGACCGCCGCTTTATGTATTGAAAACTTTTCGTCCCAAGTAGCTGAAAGACACAATACGCCTGAAGTGGAATCTGGGTAATATAAAAGAAAATGATACTATATAAATGATATTAACACACACACACACACACACACTCTCTCTCTCCCTTACCTTTTAATAGTAAATCCAAAGAAGTCTTGTTGAACCCTCTAGTCATTAGTAGAAACGAAAACGAAAAGGTCTTGATCGAATCCTCTGTCAACTCGATCCGTGTCAGCATTAAAATCAAACAAGCAGATGATTTGGAACGTATCTTGTGTCATAAATTCTCTCGATTTTTGATGCTTCGGGCTGAAAGTTTTGTGATTTTACGTCGTGTACCGGTGGAGGTAAGGATGGGAAAGGAGGAAATGGTGATAAATGGTGATGACACTCACTTGTCTATATATATATATTGATCTAGGGCTACGATATCTCATTCTTAATCACGAACAAACACACGGAACAAATGTACAAGCATAAATTGGTGGACTTTATTGTGCACTTTATGGAAGAAGTCGACAAGGAAATCTCGGAAATGAAACTCAGTGTCAACACAAGGGCCCGTATCGTTGCCGAAAGCTATTTATCTCAAGTAAGTATATGAAACAGATGGATGACAGCTTTTATAATTTACATGAACCAACTGATTTATCTTCTTTTATAGTTCGCCTGATCTCCTCCTTTAGTTTAGTATCATCACTTTTATATTATACTTCTTCAATAAAATAAACTGCTGGAATCCTATTTGATTGTATTACCGTTACTGTCTTTTAAATTGGTATTGCTGTGCTCTGGTGACGATGATGATGATGATGATGATGATGATGTTGTTGTTGTTGGTGCAGAGATCGGCATTACAGTCGATAGATACTAGACTACCTTGATTAAGTTTTGTGTTTCAGTTTGGGGGCGTACATGGAAAAGGCAAAAAAAAGTCAACTGAGAATGGAAGGTCAAAGTGGAGGGTTGCATTTAAATCAGCCGTTTGTTGTTACTTGTGTATATGCGTTTGTATTTGTATAGGGAGAAGGTTCGGTTAATGTTCTCTCTCTTGACGATAGGTCACCTGAAGATCTAAATGCGAATGAGGGGAAAGGTCATGTGCGTCGTACTGAGCCTTCGCTCTTTCAAAAAAATAAAAAAAAAAGATGAACCTTTTTTAGTTACTTGAGCCCAGTTTCCAATAGTCGCTCTAAAAAAGTCATCCTATAATACTTTTTTTTTCTCTCTCTCTCTCTCTCTCTTTCTCTTATACAGATTTATATTTCGACCATTGCTATTGGTCTTTTTATTATTTGCAATGTCATTCTTTTTTATTTTATTTTATCATTTTACATGTTGCAGGAATGGGGTTAAGTTTAGGCAGTGAGCTGGATTTCAATTACCACAATGTCATAGTCAAAGCAAGGCTGACCAACCAAATTGCTTAAAAATTGGTTTGGTGTGACCAATCAGCGACCTTTTTTTGTGTAGAAATACGCCCAGCTTTCCCCGCTTTTTTTTCGCTTTCTTTCCAACTCTTTTCTCTCTTTTTTTATTTTTTTTTTTTTTCCCTTTTTACTTTTTACCTTTTTATCGCTGGCGATTCAATCTTATTACCACATTTACCTTAAACTACTTTTATATACATTACCACACTCTCATGACCTCTTTTGTGCCCTTGGATGAAGTCATCTCACGTAAAAGAAAACAAGAACCTGGTAACCTGTCGGACTATGTCTACTCTTCTCCGAACTCGCCTTCGCATACATTGAATCTGTCTACTGATGTAATGGACCATGGCTATCCTTTTGGTGTTGACCCCAACTTGACGACTTTTGAATACTCTTCTGCGACTGACTATTCATCATTTGCCCATCACCAACATTCAACGGGACTGGAACAATTCAACAACAACAGTGGATTGAATTCCAGACGTCATTCGGTCGCAATAGGGGAAATGGATTATCATTATCATTCAACCTTCAACATGAATAAAGGTGATCATTTGTCTATCAATACTGACCATCATCTCGATAACTTGAACAACAATTTACCTTTTATGAAACAAGAACCACTGGACGAAATGAATTGGGACAGCACGGATTTTCAGCATTTATTTGGTGGAACCTCTTTACCTTCCTCCTTCTCTTCTCATTCAAGCGGGACTACATTTGACACTTTGGATCAACCTGCTACTCATCAACGTACTTTGTCTCTACGATTGGAAAACTTGCCTTCATTACAACAACATCAAGATCATGGTCCATGTGCCTCACCAACTACACCTGTCTTCTTCTCTCCTACCTTTTTGGACTCACTCAAAACAGAAGAAGAGGGGAATAACTTCAATACCAATCCTTCTATTGGGTCTACTCTACTTGCTCAATCCATTGATCATCAATACCAATACCCACCTACTCATCATCAACAACAACAGGAACATGATATTGATCTTTCGACAGGTTATATTGTACACCCTGATCAATTGGCTATGCAACTTTCTGTACAACAACAACAACAACAAAAACCTTCTGGTCTTTGGCTGATGGATTCTACAAGCTCAACCAAGCGACAATCTGTATCGAAACGACGATCAAGTACCAAAACAATCAAACAATCACCACCCTCTTCACCAGCCACCACCACGTCTACTTGCTCACCATCTCCACCAATCACACCTTCTCAACATGTATCCAACTTTGAATCATCCTTCCATCACACTCATCCTTCCATTCCTGAAGAAGACGATGATATGGTATCAAAAGGAGCAAAGACAATCACTGATGATACTTTGGAACGCCATGCCGAACGACGCGTGAAAAATAGTTTGGTATCAGCACGCATCGTACAAGGGGCCATTTCTGCAGCACAACTTAAACCTTTGATACAACAATATCTCTTGTCTGATGACCCAAGCTCTTATGGTGAACACTCTGTTACGCTTCTGACCAGCAGGGTGGCACAGAAAAGTTATGGAACTGAAAAACGGTAAAGAAACTAACTGACTGACTGACTAGAACTATTTTTTTTTTTTTTTTTAAAGTTTTCCTCCTAAATATCTTTTTTTTTTTTTTGGCATTTTATTATATTAGGTTTCTGTGTCCTCCTCCTACAACCATTCTATCTGGTGCATCATGGTGGACAACAACGGGTGATCAGGATGAACTGGCGACAAGTCAATTTTACTCTCCTTCTGCTAATGGTGATATTCTTTGTCCACCCAAATTGACTATTCATATCTCTGGTGAACCATCAAGTCATGATGGCACGTTGGAATGGTCTTATCCCAATGGATCAGTGATCGATAACGGCACGCCCTCTTTAGCAGCAGCAGCAAGGGCCTCCAGTCTAGGTGAAACTACTATCTCTGGTAAATGTGTCTCCAAACAACTTCATATCAATGATGCAGATGAAAAACGACGTCGGGTGGAAGTCATGGCTAAAATTCAACTCGGTAACGGTCTTTATTTGGGCACTTTGACAAGTAAAGGAATCAAGGTCATCTCAAAACCAAGCAAAAAACGACAAAGTCTCAAAAATATGGAATGTAAGTACTAATCGTGACTTTAGGTTTAATTAATCTGACTCTTCCAACTTTTTATTATTAGTATGCATCCATCATGGTACGACTGTGTCTTTGTTTAACCGGATTCGATCTCAAACAGTATCAACAAAGTACCTGGGTGTGTCTAATGATGGTGACCCTTCTGGAAATGGCAATGCGGGCACTTGTTTTGTGGCACGCACTGGCTCTTGGGATCCATTTGTGGTTTGGATCGTTGACACCTCACGGTCACCAGAATCAGCATCGTCAACTCCTCCTGGTATGCCACACCATCCACTCAATCCTGATTTCCCTCCTCCTCCTGCCATTGCACTTCAATCCGGGATCAGTCTCCAATCTCCTGTGGCTGTCCATTATAATCAACCTGTGGTCTTACAATGCGTCTCTACTGGTCTCGTCAGCCCGGTCATGGTGATACGAAAAGTCGACAAGGGAAGTACTGTCCTCGGTGGAAATCGTGTGGAGGATCTCTCAGGGGTCACAGGTGGTGAATGTGGCGATGAAGCTATTGGTGATCCTGTCTCTCAACTACACAAGATTGCCTTTCAAATCATCCAAGATCCTTCAGTGGCATATAATAACAAGGCGACATACAAATCATATCATCACCAACAACAACAACAACAACAACAACAACCCATATCGTCTGATTGGACTCTACCTCGAACATCTCACTCTGTCACTTACTTGGCATGTTTGAATGATGTGGTGGGCATGCACAAAACAACGTCTATGCGTACCTTGGTATCATCTAAACCTCCTTCCAGTCCTACTTGTACGAATGGATTACCGCCATGGAATATGGAAACACCATCGTCCTCACTCTCTACACCTTCACTCTACAACAACAATAAAGATCCGACTGATGTGATGGCAACCGCTGTGGTCTCTTCTCAAATTGAACCAGCTGGGAAAGTCGTCCGCAAACGCCGTGTGTCATGTGATGTTGTCAAGTCTGGAAACCTCATCAAGTACTCGGCAAACAACAATAACAGTATGGCAGGTCAGCGCCGACGTGTGAATTCTCTGAACGATGTACCTACCAAGATGATAACAGGTGAAGGTACTCTAGGTGGGCGACGTAGTAGTCTGGCTGATAGGCGACTCAGCTCTGATAATGGCAATCCTGTGGATGGTAGTTGTTGGACAGAAGATGTTTCGGATGCGGCGGTTTGGACAATCGTTGGTACTGATGTGGCCAAGTACACGTTTTGGACTCCGCCTTCTTTCTCAACCGCACCACTCCTCTCACCCTCTTCTTCTTCTTCCTCTTCCTCTTCTTCACAAGATATTGGCGGCGACGATCTGACGACATTTAACAATCCATTTACTCGACCTCAACAAAGTCATCCTATCACACCATTCCCGATCATCAGCCATATCAACTCAACGGCGGCGACAACCATGCTGATTACGGGTGAAAATTTGACAAGGGATCTATCTGCTTGGTTTGGTGATATCAAGGCTCCTCTTACGGAATACAAGTCAAGGGAACTACTCGCTTGTCATGTGCCCGAAGAGTGCGAATTGGCGTCAAGTTTGGTGGCGAATCCTGATGAAGAATGTCCTCATCTCAGAAAACTTCCTCTCCTGTTGGTCCGTGGTGATGGTGTTGTCTACCGTACAGGTCAATTTTATACTTTTTAATCATCTCCCTCCCTTTTTTTTTTTTTTTGTACAGTACATTCCATATTATGCTACATATGCTTCCTTTTTATGTCGACCTATCTTTTTTATATATATGTTTTATGCTGTATATTCCCTCTTTGTTTTATGTCTTTGTAAATAATAAACAATCTTTCTTTTCAACTTATCTATGCTATTCTAGCGTATTACTCTATTTGTAAGTCCGGTACCACAATGACAATGCTACACTGGGTGTAAATGAAGCCTGAAAAAGGAAATGGACCGCGGTCATCGTCCCTTCAAAAGGTATGGTATGATGGTAACAGTAGGACAATTCATGCAAAACAAGAAGAATCAACGAGGTTTTTATTTATTTGTTGTCATTTGTGTGTAATACTATACTAAAGCCTATTTTTTTTTTTTTTTTGGTGTATGTGTATGTGTATAAAATGTGATTTTTTGGGGAGGGGAAAAGGGGTTGTGTGTGTGAATAACATATAAAAACAAAGAGGAGGGGATATTGATATAAACTACAAATAAAGTAAAATAAAAAAAAAAAAAAGTATCATCATTGAGTGGTTTGTGAATCATCACAATGGAAGTCGTCATCAAAGTTGGCGAATTGGAACCAATCAGTAGGAGGCAAATCATGTGGAGAGAGATCAGAAGAAGGCAGGTCCATGAGATAGGGTAAATCGTCATCCAAGGTACTTGTCATGGCATCTGAATATAAAAGAGAAGGTATGTCTGCCGTTGACATTCCCCACATGTTGACATCGTTATTATGATTCTTGTTATTCGAAACAGACGGTGTTGTTGTTGTTTGTCCTGCATCCAAAAGATCATCCCATACTGGTGGAGTGGGTTTGTTTTCCGGTACTGTTGAGGGTTGTTGATCTACTGATAATCCAGATGTTGGCGTGTTGTTCAATTGGTCGAAAATCAACGAAGCCACATCTTGTCGCTGAGGTGATGGATCCAATCGACGTCGTTTACCAAGTCGATCTGTACATCGAGGGCAGTTGTAAATATCATCAAGCACACCATCGTTCGTTCCAACACAATCCAAATGGAGCCATAGTTGACATTCGTCACATTGCACCATCATCTTTTCGTCGTCAGTAGGATGGTCGCATACACAATTCACGCCACTGGATTTCGACCCAGAAGAAAGTGATGGGCTTGCTTGTTGTTGTTCGGTGATTGGTTGTTCTTGAGATTGGGTGGTTTCCATTTGCTGTAATACGGGTGGTGGTGGTGCTGATGGCATAGACGGACATCTATTGAAATGATAAGCCAATCCATTTCTTGTTTTATATTTCTTGTCGCAAGGCACGCAAACATATATCTGAGAGCCTTTTTTTTTTTAAAAAAAAAAAAAAAAAAAAAAAAAAAGTGAGTGTGAATTGAAATGATTAGATTAGGTAATTTACCATTTTCCAGTTTAACAGGGGATACTAGTGATGCTTGTATGCGGCCTTCATCTCGAGGAGAATCGCTATCTGCTGTTTTTGGTTTAGCCCGTCGTTTTCGTTTTGTGTCAGTCTTGGATGCAGATGGTGATGATGGTGGTGGTAAAGACACAACATGGCGTATTTCATCGGTACGATCGTCAATTGAAGGAGAAGAGCAATCCAGTAAATACTTCAAGTGTTGTTGTTGTTGCTGTTGTTGCTGCTTGATTCGATGTCGTTTCATATAAGCATCCCGATGACGAAACAAGTGTTGACCGTTACCAGAGACACAGAGATCGCTTTGAGATCGTTTGGAAGACAAGTCAATTGTATGTTTTTGGAATGTCGGCCAAGTAGAGTAATCAATTTCGTCATCCCGTAAAACCTTTGCCGCAGAAGAGATGGTCGGATACATCTTGGTACAATCCTTGCCTTGAGATTCTTGTTGTTCTTCTAATTCCAGTTGAGCGAGGATACGATACTTTGCTTGAGAAAGCCTGACTTTGAGAAGATCGGTCAAGTTCTTGATGTTATCAGAAGCAAAGTCACCAAGAGTAGGTTCAGATGGCCAAAGATCGATACAGGTTTGATAAAGTGAGGAAGAGAGTGACGACAAACGGCAAAAGGATGATGATGTTGTTGTTGTTGATTTAGGTTTCATTTTACCAGTGGTGGTAAAGATGGAAGGTAAAGCAGGTTTTGATGGCGATCCATGAGGAGAGACAGGTAATGAAGGGTCGATTCGGCGACTGAGTAGTTTAAGTTGTTCAGGTGACATTCGTTGTTCAATAAGGTGGCGACGTTGGCGATGATCCTTGTTGTCCTTAATATCATGTTTTTCATCAAACACATTGTCGATGTTGTTGTGATAAGATTGATTGACCTTGTTCACAACTGAGAGTGATACTGTTTTACCACCTTCTGTTGGGCGACATCGCGTCTGTTCCATCCGTCGAGGTGGTGCCGATGGTCTGACTTGAATAGCGTTGTCAGAAGACCCCGTTGAAGAATAACCAGGGTAACGGTGACCAGAAGATGAGGTTGACCTTTGGTTTTGACGAAGGACAGGAGGTCGGTTTTCTTTTTGGATTCGGTCATCGTCCAAAAGAGTCAGTGAAGGTATACTGTTGGGTTTGCTGGATTGGTGATGTTTAAAAGTCAAGTCGTTTTCATCTTGATACAATGTTGAATGAGATAGACCACCACGATGACCTTGCACAACAAGACGATTGTCAAGTGATGATAAAGCTTGTGACTTCCTGCAGTCGATAGTGGTGTTTAATAATATAAAAAGATTTAGTTGCTAATTACATATACATGATAGGAAGAGTATTCTCTTCATGGTTCAATATATGAGACTCTTTTAATGTTAACAAACCTTGGTGTAAGTGGTTTATGCCTTGGTTGTTCCATTACACAGCAAATATAAGAGGGGATAAAAGGAAGGGTACAAAAAAAAAAAAAAAAAAAAAAAAAAAAAAAAAAAAAAAAAAAAAAAGAAGGTGTGGAAGAGAAGGGGAGAAGGAAAAAAAGGAAAGAAAGACGAATTAAAAAAAGTGAGAACTCAGTTCTTTAAAGTCACACCGAAAAAAATTTCATGAATGTGCGGAGCGGGAGAAATGTTGGCTTTGGACAAATCCTGTAGTAAATGGTATACATATGTGTTGAATATGGTTTTTATTAATGTATATACGTTTGCATGTTATTATAAGGTTGTGTGTGTGGGAGAGAGTTTGTATATATAAAAATGTCTATCTAGGTAAACACAGAGGTGGGAGAAGAGCGGAGGGGGGGAAGATAATCTAAGTAACTAAAATAACTATGGTGCAAAATTGTAATAGATGATAATCGTGGGTTTAAAAATAGGGTAAGAATGAAACAGACAGGTAGGGGAAGGGGGTAAGGGGGGTTGTTAACTAAATCAAAATACGGGAATCATCAGGAGAATCGCTTGATGGGAGTAGTTGCATCTTCTTTGGCCTTTGTCATTTTCATCACCACTTGATGTCCGTCTTCACCCACATGAATGAATGTGTCACCTTCCTTGTATCCACTAGGCACCGGTGATCTTGATCGATTAGATGATTTGCTGTGTGAGTGATTGGGATTGAGGCTTGAGCTACTGATACTTCCACCACCACGAATGGTAACCCGTCCAGAAGGTGATGCACTTCTTGCTAAAGGTGACATAGTATCGCCGGATTGGTCCCCTTGAATCGAAGTATGGCTGATGCTGTTCTTGTGACCATGATCTACAATAAAAAGCAAAAAAACAAATTAATATGACACAATCACAAATCATACATATTAGCAACAAAACTAGGTTTTACCTTTCAAGAATCTAATATAGTCAACCATCACATATAAAAGAATAAAAGTATAATGTTAGAATTCACTCATTCTCTTTTTGTGTGTCGGATTTTTACTTACTGTGATAATTCCACCCAACCTGCACCGAAGAATGGAAGGAATTCATACATGTTTCAAAAAGGATAAACAAGGTTAGTACATGAGCATAAATGACACGATCTCCAATGATATTACCTCCACCCACGCGGACCATCACCATCTTGCTAGATAGAATACGGCAGTACACAAGACGATCACCAAAATAGTATTTACCTATTCAAGTTAAACAGATAGTTATTGAGATGCAAACCAATCAATTTTTAATCGTCACTTACCAACTTCACCAGACACCATTTTCACACTGACATTAAACGCGCTGTCATTGACAATACGACCAAGTTGCACGTCCAATTCATTCTTCGGATCAGATACATAAGTAGAAGGTGGTTTACTGGAAGGGGCATTAGGTGTCTTGGACCTTCGCACAGTGTTTCCAGTTAGTCGACGTTCGGCTGATGATGTTGATGATTGGAAGCTAGGTCTTCTTGTAGTTGTATGGCCAAGAGGAGGTGGTAAACTACCAAGTGATGACGATGATGATGATGATTGTGATGATGAATCCCCTACAGGTGTTGATGATCGCGTTGTTCCATGTCCAGATTTCTTGTTGTGGTTGGCAGGTGATGATGTTTTTCTTTTTGCAAGGGCCAATTTGGTGAAGAATTCATGATTTAAAGCGTTTATGCAAGTGTGTAGTTCCTTTTCCCGTGCTGCTGCTGATGCCTGTGCCTTGGTCCATCGGTCTACGGTTTTTTCCAGTCGTTTGGCCACCCGGTGATTATCGTCCACAAACTGTTTACGAGCTTCTTCTTTTGCTGATCCCAGTAGCTTATTGATCCTTGGCCCATTGGTCTTGTATATATCCACCAAGTGTCGCAAAAGTTCTTGAAGATCCGTCTTGACAAATTTACCTTGGATTACCTTGGCATGATGAGGAGCGGAATTTTCGATTGCTACCATAACTTGTAAGATCTGTTCATCCACCTGATCGATGATGCCCAAGAAGAGAGTGATGTTTCCTTCGGTCTGTGCTTGTTCTTGTCGTATTTGCATGAGATGATAGAGTTGATCAGTTGCTGTCGAGAGCTGAGCACGTTGTTTTCGTATCAAGCCGTCGCTGTCCGAAATGCTGGCCAAGAGGATATCCATTTCTTGAATCTTTTCAGCCAAAGTCACCTTGATTTCGCGATCCAGTTCCTTCAGCTCGTCTTCTTCTACAGTGACACTTTTCCCAGATAGCTGTAATGTGTTGATTCGGTCCTTGATGTCGTCCACATATCGTAGTGCTTCATTGAGTTTGTTGCTTCCATGCTGGCGCCGATACATTTCGTCTAATCGTACTTTGGTGTCATCCATCATGGTCTTGATATCAGGCCACATGCGTCTAATAATGCCTTGACAATATTCCACCGCCTTGTTTATGCTTGAGGTCCTTGCCACACCAATGCTTTTATATAGCTTGCTTTTCTTGAAGTCATTACCCATGGAGAAGAAGAGTTGCACCGAGTTTGCCAAATCATCATTGCGCCGATTAAAGTCAGCCAAATCAGGTAATGCGTTCAGTCTTGACCGAAGGACTTGTTTTGAGTATTTCAGAAGAGTCGCTTTCATGTCAGATATCGACCGAGTCAATTCCACTACCAATAAAGTAAAAAGTTAATACGGTCTTTTTTTTTTTTTTTTTTGATGTTGCAATAACCCTACCTTCCATTTTTGCATGCTTCATCACAACTCTGAGAGCTGCTATATATTCAAATTCAGTCTGAGTAGCGGAGTCCAAATCTTGAAGAGCTTTGCATAATGGTCGTTTAATGGTTTCCAGTTGTAAAGAAGGGACATCGTAGTAATCCACCAGCTGTTTTGACTGATTGAGCACCACTTGGTAATCATCTTTGCACTTTTCATGGACTTTTTCAATATTGTTGATTGCCGCCACATAGGTTTGTGAGATATGGTTGATGGATTCCGGTCGTTTACCCACGAGATCAGGGTTGGCCAAGACTTGTTGTCGAATAAATTTGAGTTGTTCTTCGCATACCAGTTGAATCCTAGTCACTTCGTCGGCAAAACTTTGTAGTAGCTTTCCTCGTTCCAGCTGTCGCTTGTGTTGATCCAGTTCGTGTTGAAGACCGTCCACCATTGCCACCACCTGTTGATAGCGTTCACCAAATGCAGTCGATCTATTTTCCAAAGAGTTCATCAAGTTAAGAGCTTCAGCCATTTCAGCAGCTGTGTCGTCCCGGATTTTTTTCTGCAAGGATGTCACCATGTCCATAGAAGGAGAAGGATGGAGATTGGCCAGGTTGGTTTGGATAACTTGTGCATTTTGTTCCACCTTGGCGAGCATTTCATACCCCTGAGCTAATCGAGAAGCCATGGTAGCCAAATTAGAGACAACTTGCCCTTGAGTTTGTAGTAATTTCCAGCTTGCATCAACAGTTTCTTGCGTAGCGTCCATATCCGATAAGAGATTATCACATTCACCACCACCCACCTTTTGCGTTTGAATAAAGCTGTTGTAAGCACATAGGTCGTCATATGCTTCCTTGCAATCCGATATCTTGAGCTTGGTTTCTTGATATGCATCCAGTAAAGAGTCCCGATAATCATGGATAGTCGCTTCATCACCAACTTGTCCATAGGTTTGTTGTATTTCCAAGAGCACTCCTTGAGCATCATCAATCATAGTTTTGACGACAACAGCATTGTCCCCATAAGTCTTGTATAACCGGTTCAAATTGACCACATCGTAAAGCCTAGCCAAGGTATTTCTTGTAGACAAGATTGTTTCGCCCACCTGATCCAACCGTTGTTGCAATGAGTCGTTTCCGAGTTTGTTATCCAAGGCGGTCATCATTCTTGTCACAGCATTGTAGTTGATCTTGTCCAGGGCGTCAATTTGTTTCTGCCATTGAGTAATATGATCGTCTGTAAGTAAAGTGAAATCCATAGTGGCAATGTCCCCTTGTAATTGATGGATGGTTTCTTGCAAGTGGTTAATGTGATTGTTCATTTCCGCCGAATCCAAAGCCCCGAGCAGTCTCGTTGTTGTTTCTTTTGCCGTTTGTTGTAAGAGTTGCCATTTGTTTTCCATTCGGATATAATCATCCAAGCAGGTATCATCCCCATCACCAGTGTCAGACGAGAGTGTACCTTTGTAAGTGTTGTATGCTGATTGAAGTGATGCCAAGACTGTGTCGTTTCCTTGAGTCGCAGCTTCGATGCTTTCTGCAATACCGATAGCACCACGCAATTGCTGAATATCCACCATATTGTTATTAGAGCCACTTTCACCGTCGTATTGACCATTGGCAGCTGTTTGTAGCTTGTCCATATGCGCATTGATCCATGATTCGCAGGTTTCCACTTGATTGATGTATAAGACACGTGACATTTCCAGCCGAGACATGCGTTCCTTGGAGTCGAGTAGTGATCGAAGTCCATTTGACAATTCTTGTAATCGTTCCAGTCGAGTGTCAATAGTTTCCGTGATGATTGCATTGGTTGTTTCATCCTTTACGCCAGAGACTTTTTGTGCTGAAGATAACTTGGATTTGGAATACCCAGCCAGTAAAGAGGATGAGGAGGGTAAGCTTCGGACAGGTAAAGGAATCGTTGGTACTATTTCTTGTCGAATATCATCAATGCCAGAGTTGAATCGCTGCAGTCGTTCCCCATGGTCAGCCAACCAATCCATATCACCTTTTCCTTGAGCATTGTCATCAGTTGCATCGTCAGGAGATCGACTTTGGTCCAAGAATTCTTCACGAATCACCTCCGCAGATTGTTCAAGTTGAGTAGTACGCCAAAGGAAAGTAGCCATAAGACACCGCTGGTTGATGATTTCATTGCCGAAGACCAGATCATTTTCAACATGGTTGTACGCCTCGGTTAAAGCAGTAATTATATGTGCTGTCCATTCGCATGCCCGATCATTATCACCGTTTCGCTTTGCCGATCCCCAAGTTTGTACTTCTTGTTGTAAAGTTGATAGATTATGCTGATGATAGTTGTCCAGATTTGCCTTGATTGCCGCCCAAGTATTACGTAAATCAGTTTCATCGTTTTCAGAGATAACGATGCCTGGATACCAACGAGCTTTTCCCTCTACGAATGAGTTTACTTCAATACCAAGGTCATCGAGATCATTCAAAGCTTCATTGACTTGATGCTGCCATTTTTGTTGTTCCTTTAGTCCAGCTATATCTTGAATCTTAGCCTGAAGATTGTTTTGACATCGTCCAAAAGAGCGTTCCATGCCGACCAACTTGGTTTCCAGTCGGTCACACACCTTGTTTGCTGATGATGCCGGAAGTTGCTTGCGAATAAACGGGGATAAGTCATTAGTAAACCTGGTACGCACATTTTTGACCGCCTGATCTGCCGACTTGAGTTGTGCGTCAATAGAGATAGACATGTTATCGCAAGCACCAAAATCCACAATAGTCAAATCGTCTTGCATTGATTTTTCCTTCAGATCTGAGACCAATGGATGGATTTGTTCTTGAATTACGCCTATTTGATTCGTCACTTGTTGCAAATCCACATTCCACCCGAGATAATCTTGAATCATTTCCAAAGTCAAAGATTCCATAGACGCCTGTTGTTCGAGATGATCCATACCAGTACCAACTTTGTCCAAAAGTTCACCCAATAATTTCGTGTCGATCCCATGAGCCCCATCTTCGGGTTTGCCAGTGGTGTAAAGTTTAGTCGCTTGAAGCTTGAGAGGATTGACATGACTTTCCTTGAATGTAGTAGTATCACCTTGTAGACGAGTTATATATTGAGCATGTCTGGAGATATCTTCTTCGGTGACAGTAATAGAGTCGTCGGCCAAATCCAAGTGCGATGTTTTGAGTAGACCAAGTTGCTTTTCAATCCACTCCAGTTGACTATTTGCTTCATCCAAATATTGTGTAATATCCGACTTTGCCTTCATCATTATTGTGTGACGCGACTCCATCTGTTCCAGGGTCTTGATAAGAGAATGAAGATCACCGTGTTTTGAATCGAGCCACTTGTTAACTTGTTCAGTTCCTTCGCCATCTGCTATCAAGGAGCCTCGTAGACTAAGAAAAAACAAAAAAAAAGAGAGAGAGAGATTAGTTTTATAATGTTTTGTTTTGGGGGGAAGGCCTCTTACCTGTCAAATATAGTTGATGAGTTCGTAGGTGCCTGGATTTCCTTTCTTTTCCCAGTAATAGAGTCCACCAATTGTTTGAATTCAACGAGAAGACCGAGACCGGTGGAGCTTGATTCATTAGACCCGGTTTCTTCAGCACTTGTTTCAACCCCCGGAGTAAATAGTTTGACCAGATCATTGTATACATTGTCCCCACGGCGAGTAATCACCTTGGTTTCATCCACCATGTCTTTGAGTGCCTGTCTGTATTTTGCTGAATCTTGTACAAAGAGATAGAGTTGTCCGAGATCATGTTGTTTAGCGATGAGAGATTGGCGTTTTTCAACGAGTAGCGCAGGTAATGATGTCCCCAGCTGTTGATAAGCTTTTTCCAGTTCACCATAGCTTCCACTTTGGGATAGTGGAGGCAAATCTTCGAGTGATTCCATCAAATTGCGCTGTTGTTCCAACTTTTCCATAGTTGCACCACCGTCGTCGTTATCTTCTTTACCTTCATCGTCGCCACCACTGAGATCAATATGCATAGTACCAAAATAGTTCAACAAAGCCCACAAGCTTCGAGCCACACCATCCAAAGCGCCAGATGCATCCACTACTTGATCTTCCCATACTTTTCGCTTGCGCATGATAACCAGTTCGATCGATCGTTTTTCCAAACATTGTCGCAAATGCATATAGCTGCTATCCAAGTCTTCTATGGCATTGATTAAGGTACTGCGATCGATGGAGATGGCATTGGATGCGTCGATTTCATCTTCAATGGCAGATACACGTTTTTGGAGTCTTGAGAGATCGCCTTCCTCGAGTTGTTCCATCCGTACAAGCATACCATCCAGTTCCCGCTGATATTTTTCCATAGTAGTTGCCAGATCCACCAGTTCTTCATTTTCACCATCGTCTTCGTTGTCAATACCATTCAGCCAGCTTTTCTTGTATGATTTCCTACGTTCGTCAAGCCATTGGATGAGGCGCATCATTTCTTCATAAGCCAGAGTAGCACGTTGTTGAAGAGAGAGAGCCCGTCGATGACTTGCTAGTAAATTTTCAAGAGCTTCAGCAATTGTCGCCAGCTGCATAGCATACCCCTGAATTTTTTCCTTGATATAGTTGTTGGCTAGTTCATTGTCCTGCTTGTCGTGAGCTCCCACCACCAAAGTTGTATATGCTGGAGGTTCAGTGTACATAATCCTTGAGAAGCCATAGGTGATAAGTTGTGATGATTCTTCTTTGAATGTTTGTACCTGGTCACCATAAATGTCGCTATCGCTGTCGGTATCGTTGCCATCACCTCCATTGTTCCCACTATACATTGTTGATTTGGTTTGAGAAAGAAAAGTTAGTTTCATAATGGCGTGTTTTTTTTTTTTTTTTTTTTTTTTTTTTTTTTTTTTTTTTTTTGCCTCTTACCTGTCAAATATGGCTGATGAGTTCGTAGAAGCTGATTTGGATGAGTTGATCATGGCAATACGGATTCCTTCACCTTTGTCACGTAACTGTCGATATTGCGTCGCAATGTCCAAAAGGGCCAAATGTTGTTCCACCACTTTTCGAGTGAAGCCGCTCCTTTTCATCAAGTCACCAAAGCTAGCTTCAAATTGCGACTGTTTTATATCCAAATGAGCTGGTAATGTTGCGTTTTGAAGATCCTCCATTTCTTGATAAGCATCCAGACAGTCCGAGTAAGTCGATTGGTCGAATTGAATCACTTTGGTCTCCAGAGCCACCAAGGTATGAATCATTTCTTTGGTGTCGATTACATTGGCAGTAGAGGTAGAAGATGATCGTCCAAGTGGCCATCGGCGATTGACATTGCTGATATCGTCAAAAGAGGAGTCGACGCTACTTGAGTTGCTAGATCCACCAGAGTCATCATCGGAAGAGATCCACCTTGCTTGTCCAGGTTTCAAAAAAGAAGTCATGTCGCCATCGGTTTCGAGAATCCATTGAGAAGAAGCATCGAACAGATTGTCCCAGTGAATTCTAAGCATCAGCATATCTACCATGTAAGATCGTTCACGCTGCAAGTGCATAAGTTGATTGAGCATGTTGAGAGTGGTGAGTGTAATTTCAATGGTTGATGTATCTGCAGGACTGAGATCTCGGTCGCCACGATCCGCACCAGTAAGAGTCTTGACATGAGTTCGCAACCTAGTCATATCATCCGCATTAAAACGTTCGATTTCACGCCCCAGCTTCACATGTTCTTCGTGCCACACCTTGGAGTTTTCTTGCACCGCCTTGGTCAAAGTATCACAGAGAGGGTCAAAGTCCGCCGATTGATTGCGTTGGTGAATAATGTCAATCCGTTCTTCAATCCACCTTCGAATACGTTCCGCTTCAATAAACCAAACACGTACTTGATCCACCCAATCACGTACCATTTCATATTGTTGCTGGACCTTGCTGATACATTCCGCCAGTCGTTCATCCTTTAGTAGCAAATCGTCATAGGCTTCCCTGGTGGTGTAAATGCTGGTGCGGACTGCATTAACTTGATTTTCCAAATCCAGAATAGCGTCGTTTGTCGTGTGATTGTTGTCATCCATCAATTTGTGAATCGATTCCAGTTCTAATCCAATGGCTGTCGCTGTAGAGACCAGTTCTAGAGCACGGGCAAAATCCTTGCTAGATACGAGCACATCTTGATTAGTGTCCAGAAGCTGCTGATGGCCAAGTTCCAGTTCGTCCAATCTTGATTTCACCTGTTTGAGCACCACACGTGAAAACTGTAAGATAAAGCGCCGATAAGCCTTCCAGTCATTAGAGTCGAATAGATCCACCTGTTCGTTGGCCGCCATCGCTGCTTGTTGGTATGTGTTGGCCATTTCCTCCATTTTCCCATCTTGATCACACTCGTCGAGAGGATGCCAAGGTGTCCGAATCTTTGCCGTATCATCGCCATCATCATGATCATGGTATGGTATGACTTTGTCCAGTAGCTGCTTCAGTTCCTTGATTCGATCCATCACCTTGTCCGCTTCAATATGGTACTTGTGAGTGCCTTCTTCAATATCAACCATATCAGATTCAATACGCAGAAGATCGCTTTTTGTTGCAGACAATAGTTGTTCAAAGTCGTTCCAATGGTTTAACAGCATGTCGTAAAGGTTTTTCACTTGGGTGCGTTGCAAGTCGGTCAGCCTAATCGAGGTAGTTTCATCAGTCTCCTCCGGTGGTAGTATAAGATTATCCTTGGCATCCCTAGCAGTATCCAGCAAAGACGATTCTTCTTGTAATTGTTCCTCCACGATTTCCAGAGCATCCAAGTATTCCGCCACAGCATCAGCATCATCAAAAGAGGGAGGTATTTCATCCAATGTACGTGTATTGGTTTTAATAAAGGCCAATACCGTTTCATGAATTGTAATCAGCTGATCCAGTAAAGGGTTGACACCACGAGGAAGATGACCAGTAAGTTGCATCATCAAACGACTATTCAAATCCGCCTTGATCCTTTCCTTGTCTTCGTCAGCCAAAGTTGATATCCGATGCACCTTTTTTTTGTTCTTCTTGTTGTTGATAGTGTTGGTTTCATCGTCAGTAGGTTGATCCATGTTTTCATCGTTGCTCTGTTGTTCGGAAGATGATGCCGAATCGTCAGCAACAGATAAAAGAGTGTCGATCCCACCAGTCACCATCGCGATGTTAGTACGCCGTCGAATAGCAATATCATGTCGCTGTTCATTTGGTATGGTTTGTTGTAACTGAGACATCACCTTGTAGAATTCCGCCACATACATCATGACACTCGGTTCATGAGGATAATCAACATCCACCAAGTCTTCGGATTCCAGATATCGAGGTATATGCATATGTTCCGCTGCCAAATCAAACGCCAGCGTCAGTAGGCGGTGCCAGGTTTGTTTTTGAGTGAGATCTGCATCCTTTAGATGATAGGTGAATAAATCAGGAATCAGATCAGGCCCATGTCGATGTATCAGTAGACAGAAAGCCAATCCATTACGCCAGGACCTTGAAAAATCTTGAATGCTGGGAATGATGTTTGCCGCAATATAATCTTCTAGTTGAATCCGCACCCAAAACAGGAGAGCCAGTTTAGATTCAGCAGAGCTTGTGTGTTGTTTGTCAGAGTTGATTGAGTAATTGCTGCCCAATTTCCGTGCTGATAGTAAGGAGTTGTTGCCAGGTACAGGTGTTGCAGGACCAGACCCTTTTTCGGTAGAAGATGCCATTGCAGTTTGTTCAGTCGTTGGATTAAGAGTATCAATACGTAAACCATCACGTTGACGATCAGAATAGTTCTATTATAATGAAGAAGAAAAGGGGGGGAAGAGAGAAAAGTCAGTTAGTAAGGGAGAGAAGGGAGAGGTGTTTTTCTATATTCTGAAGTTTCCACTTACCAATAAAGATTGAGCAAAGTCATCACCATGATCATTAAGCACCACCTGAAT
Source organism: Chlamydoabsidia padenii (assembly GCA_025330725.1). Lineage (NCBI taxonomy): Eukaryota > Fungi > Mucoromycota > Mucoromycetes > Mucorales > Cunninghamellaceae > Chlamydoabsidia > Chlamydoabsidia padenii. The sequence continues at coordinate 1,194,861 of JAIWND010000001.1, forward strand.
TTGATATTTTATCATAATGAAGAATATCAGGGCCAGAGTTTTCTTTTTATCACCATTGACAATAGCTTCATTCCCCACATCCACAATAGAATCAGCACCCAGTCGTTTTTCCAAGAATGATAGAGCTTGAGCAACATTGGCCAATTGATGAATCCGCATATTCATCTTTTCAGGTTTGGGAGCAGGTTCTTTGGAGACCACCGATAGTAGTTTGAGTAGTTTCCGTCCATCCTTAAAGTCAGTTTCGATATTGTTGATCTGATCGTCCACCAGTTGTAGTTGTGTATTCACCCATTTCGTCAAAGTTCGTTTCTGTATTTCTTGATAGTCGGAACCAATAGTACGAACCAAGTCTTCGCCCGTCATGAAGTCTGTAGTATTTTGTCGTGAGCGCCCCATTGTTGTTGGTTTTCGTCCACCACTGCCACCATTATTACTGTTGCCACTAGCTAAAGCCGCAAGATTGTTATTACTATTACTGTTGGCGATGGATGCTAGATCGCGGTATAAAGAGTAATTGGATGCAGATCGACCAAGATTCGAGCCAACAGTTGATGATGAGTAAATCGAAGAAGAAGGTGATATTGCATTTGAGGATGGTGTAGTCATACTGTGTTTAGTTAATAATAAATAGACAAGGGCATTAAGATGGTATAATAAATGATACAAAGGGGATATCTAGGGGGGAAGTAAAGTGAAGACGAAAGAGAGACGAAAAAATGGAATTTGGGCCCGCCTGAATTTTTTATATGGTGAACCTTTTTTTTTTTTTTGCACGCGGAATTTTGTTTCCCCAAGCAACCATACCAATGACCAACAGCTATATTTTTCTTTGCTCCCTTCACAACCAATCCATTTAGAATTTACTGCCAAACACCACTTTTTCCCCTTTTTCCTTTTTATGCATAAACATAAACTGAGTTTGGACAGAAATCCTTCTCGGTTTACCACATAGTATTCATTCGTTTCTACTTGCCACTTTGTACAAAAAGTACCAGACCTATCAGAAATCTATAACATAACGTTACACCAATATATATGACCATGATCTTGTCCACCTCGTTAGTTTTTTTCATACTGGTGATGCTTTGATTCTTCACCCCCTTCTTTGACATACACATTCAAAAAAGCTCCCTCCTTCATCATTCTCCCCTTCGCCTCTTTCTTCCCCTGGCAATTTATATAACAGGCTGAGCGGGTTGTAATAACATAACGTTCCTTAGAGGTTGTCAGTCGGGGTTCAAATATACGGGATGCTCTTAATGACATGAATGACATTTTATCAGGAGGACAACCTAATGAAAATAAAAATCATTCTTTTTATATCGATTCAAAAAGAAAGAAAGAAAGTTTACTCTTTTGATATACAATACATGATGACAGGCAGAGAGTACCATTGTCAATATATTGGGCTGCGACCTTCTCCTTAAATTGGCGCTTGTATTTTCAGTCGGCATATCAAAACTTAAAATGTCGCTTCAAGCACCATACCAAGGAAGTCGAATTGTTTGCATGAATCGGAAATGACTAGATCATGGCATGATAATCCCTACTACCCATATGGTATGTACATTCCAACACTTGCACATATACGCATTGATCAATTCTTCCATATTTTTGGTCAATAATAAAGGCAGCAAACAAATGTCAATATATTTTATTAAAAACTACTATAATACAATTATGTAACTACTATAAAAACAACATCCCCTTTTTTTTCGTCAATTCATCACCAAAGTATCTAACTAATCTAACTAAAGCTTCGGCTAAAGGTAATACCATTTCCAGAAGGGGCGTCACCATTATCCATTGGTACGGAATGCCAGATAAAAGTGGTCCATGCGTTGTGATTCTTCCAGAGGTATCCAAAGTTGCAACTAATTAATACCAGTATAAATCATCCATTTATGTCTTCGTATACAAAGGACATAGTGGATGAGCCAAATCCGGGTAATGATAATTAAATCGCTTTTTTTAAAAGTCCCTTGTTAAACAGACTTACATCAAAGATAAAGACACTATAAAGGTCAAAAGGAGATTTTATCAAAGGTAGTTATTTCAGGAATCGTGGGATGGATGGATGGATGCCTAAAGAACAAAAAGTTAATTAATATACCGCACTTTATACAACTGCACCATGTCCTGAGTTTTCATTCATTACCGTCAATTCATATAACCATGGGCACCAAACAGTATAGACTGTATAAAGAAGTCAACAGGTGTATGGTCCATTAGTGGTTGTGTTGAGGGTCCAGACAGACCAGTAGGTTAAAAGACCTATTTATGGGGAAGTATTATTTTAGTCCAGTTCGTGTGCGTATATAACTATGTTTACTATCTTCTAATAAGAGCTGTTTTGATCTTTACCTTTGCATTGGTGAGAAACACTAATCTAGAGGGAAAAGAAAGAAAAAAGGAAAGAAAGAAAGAAAAAAGGCGGAAATCATTTGGGAGTCTTCGGGATTTAAAATGTTTAACCCCCGAGTGTGGAGATGTATGTATTAACCAAATCGAAAACTTCATGATATGTCAACAAAAGTTGTGGCAAATCGCTTATCGATAATGCATTATTTGTGCTCTTACATGGCAGAGCTTGTTTAAGGGAAAAGGCATGTTTCTTATTCAGTGTGTTACAGATTATTCATTCACATGAGTAGAATAGGTTGCTCGATGTTTGGCGGGAGGATGACTGAATTGATGACAGGTGGTGACACCAGAAGCGTTATATCAGTGCGCGGATCCGGATCAAACATGACCGAGCACACTTTCTCTTGCTGAAAGACAGAAAAAGAAAGAAAAGAGTGTCAGTGCTTTTTGTCACCTTGTACTCATTTAGTCATCCCTTGTGTAATGTCTATTGGCTTTCTTCTCATATGCATTTGAGTCTCATTTCATTGGCATTGTAATAATCACGAGTTATATAACAAGTATCTGATCTAACAAAAACCAATCATTATTGAAACCATTCTACTATCATAACAACATCAAAGGAGTCTCTCACTCAAAATACCACTGCGTGAATACAGTAGATTGATCATATCATCATCATCGTACCTGAATATATTTTTAAAGAGCGCCCAGGAGCCAACATTTTCAATGATCGTCCTTTATCTCGAAACGAAAGACAAAAAAAAAGTAACATCATAATAGGGTGATTGACCACAAGTTAACGGAAAAAATCACGGTGATGATATCCATATCGAGTAACATCACTTGGGTTTTCTTTTTTCTTTTTTGCATTGACCACACTACCTTCGTAAATGTCACATGCAGTTGAAGTAAGCGGGATTTGAATATTTCACCTCCTTAGTCCAATCCCTACAATATTAATATTTTTATCTCCCGTTCCTTTTTTTTTCTTTCTTCTTCTTTTTTTTTTTTTTTTTTCCCTTACTTTACTCAATTACTTACATTCCTCATGAAGAACTTTACTGTTGAAGTTGGATCTCCTCAACCTAATGGTGGACGCATTCGTCGATCTATTCTTGCTGCCGATGGGGTGGTGCGCGTCCCCGATACTACTGTTCATACTCTCTACGATGTATTGCAAAATAGCGTCAAGAAATATGGTGACAAGAAAGCCTTTGGTAGCCGTCGTCTTGAAAAAATGGTGGAAGAAGAAAAGGAGGTGACCAAGTATATTAATGGTGTGGAAACGAAGGAAAAGAAGGTTTGGAAATACTTCCAACTCTCTGGTTATGAATATATCACCTACAAGGAAGCTTCGGATACAGCCCATGCTATTGGTAATGGTTTTGCTGCTCTTGGTCTTGCACCCAAAACAAAGGTGGAAATCTTCTCTGGAACAACGCAAGTCGTCATAGAAAAACAGACAACTATTATCATACTAACTTTCTTTTTCTTTTTATAGTCAACAATGGATGTTAACAGCTCATGGTCTATTCACTCAAAACATGACGATTGTAACCGCTTATGAAACACTAGGGGAGGACGGATTGCTACACTCTATGAATGAAACTGAAGTTGAAGCTATCTTTACTACGGCCGACTTGATGCCTGTGGTTTCACGTGTGGCCAGCCAATGTCCAACCTTGAAATATGTAATCTACACTGGTGAACCTAACCCTGAATTGGCTGCTAAAATCAAATCTGATCAAATACAAGATGTTCTGACCTTGGATGAACTCATCGAACTTGGCAAAAAATTCCCTCGTGAACCTCGACGACCTGAACCCGAAGACTTGTGTTGTATTATGTATACTTCTGGATCTACTGGAAACCCTAAAGGTGTCATCCTCTCTCACAAGAACATTGTCGCTGCCAGTAAGTGTTTCATCCTTTGTTTATTTGTGGGCTTATTCTAACTCTCTAACTCTCTTTTTTTTTTTTTTTTTAGTTGCTGGGGTGGATCGTTTACTCGAACGATCTGTGTCTAGTGCGGATACGATGTTAGCTTATCTTCCTTTGGCGCACGTGCTTGAACTCACTGTGGAATCAGGTAATCCATTTACTACCTCCCTTTTTTTTAACTTTTTACTAACTCCATATCATTAGCATGCATTTATTGGGGTGTGACATTAGGTTATGCGTCTGTGCGTACCTTGACAGATGCATCAGTACGTAACTGTAAGGGTGACATCAAGGAATTCCGACCTACATTGATGACTGGTGTGCCTGCTGTTTGGGAATCGATTCGTAAAGGTATTCTCAACAAGATCAACTCCGCCTCTCCTAGTGCACAAAAAATATTCTACAAGGCGTATGCTACCAAGTCCTGGTTATTCGAACGTGGTATGCCAAGCAAGATTCTAGATGCTGTAGTGTTTAGCAAGATTCGTGAACAAGTCGGTGGTCGCTTGCGCTTCGGTCTCTCTGGTGGTGCTCCTATCTCTTTGGAAACTCAAAAGTTTTTGTCTGTTTGTCTTTGTCCTATTTTGGGCGGTTTTGGCATGTAAGTATGATACGACATGTTTATTATGATTATTGATATAGGAGCTAATTCCCCCTTTTTTTCTCGTTTACTCTGCTTGTAGGACTGAAAGCTGTGGGATGAGCACCGTGATGGCACCTGTAAGTTGAAATATCTCCTTTTTGATATATGTGGATACACTTACTAACTCCCTTTTATTATATTTTACAACAGGAACAATTTGGATACGGTCATGTCGGTGCCCCTGTACCTTGTTGTGAAATCAAATTGGTAGATGTCCCTGATGCCAACTACTTCTCAACCAACTACCCCAAACCTCAAGGTGAAGTCTGGGTCCGAGGTCCTTCGATCACTAGTGGTTATTGGAAACGTGAAGATGTAACAAAGGAAACTATATCTAATGATGGATGGCTTCAAACTGGTGATATCGCTGAATGGAATGAAGATGGAACTCTAGGTATCATTGACCGGAAGAAGAACCTCGTCAAGCTCAGCAACGGGGAATACATCGCTCTGGAAAAATTGGAATCGATCTACAAGAGCTGTCTCTTTGTCAACAACCTTTGTGTATATGCCGACTCTCTTTTGCCCAAACCTGTTGCCTTGGTGGTGCCGGTGGAAGCTTCCGTACGAAAATGGGCGTCTGAAAACAATGTGGATGAAAAGGATTGGGAAAAGCTGTGTCAGGAACCTAGTGTCAAGAAGGCTGTGTTGGGTGCCCTGCTGACTCAAGGCAAAGAAGCTGGACTGAAACCTGCGGAAATGCTCTTTGATATTCATCTGTGTCATGAAGAATGGACTACTGATTCGGTAAGTCAATGCATAAGTCAATGCATATACTGACAAGCGTGAAAATCACTCACCTCTTCTTTTTCTTCTTCTTCTTCTATCTTACTATATAGGGTTTTTTGACGGCTGCCCAGAAAATCAAACGTCAAGATATCAACAAGAAATTCCAAGAGCAACTTGATACCATCAACAAAGCACAAAAAAGCTAATTTAACAAACAATACATTCTAGTTTACCATTATTCTCTATCATCCATATTCATGTCTTATATTCAACATCATCTAATAAAACAATCTGTTACTACTCTTACTTTTGGACTTTTTTTTTTTTATTAAATTAATTGAACTTTGCCTATTACATCATAATCAAAATATCACATTCGTTTACAACTAGATTAGGTACCAACCACTCCTGGCATAGTTTGTTGTCCTGGCGTTGCACGAAATAGAATATTGAAATCCCGCTGCGCCCCGCATATTATGGCAATCTTTTTTTTCCCTCTCTCTTCTTCTTCTTTGTCTCATTATTATACTATATATTTTTAATTCACCCCTTCCCACTCCCTCATGTACTTTATTATATTACTTTTACTATTATATACTTTTGCCCCTGTCCACTCTTTAAACTTTATCATTCCTTTACCCAACTCATTAATCTTGGCTGGTACGAGCTCATTGGTGACCTGGAACGGAATGGACAACATTACTGCAACAAATCTATACCTAGGGAATGGACCTTCAGCAAACCAACTCAAAATCATTAGTATCTTTGGCCAAAACATACCAAGCTCAAAGAAATCAATGTGGATCAACATGCCAAAAGATGCACCTAGTGATAACACGTACCTGATTTTGGAAGGTAATGACACTCCGCCTTCTCGGGCAACTGTCCCTCTTGATATTGGATTTGGATCAAAAACGACTCCTTCGACTGTACCTACTGGACCTTCTTCATCGTCAATTGCATCCTCTTCTTCACCACCACCGTCATCATCACATCTTTCTTCTTCTTCTTCTGCACCATCAAGAACAACTTTTTCGGTGGCTTCTTCCTCATCATCTGCAGCAACAACAAGAACATCCAAAAAACCATCACACTCTGATCTGAGCCCTTCAACACAAACTCCTTCCGTCCCTTCTCCATCAGGTGAAAGCAGCGTCAATCTATCATCGGGTCAAACAGCTGGTGTTACCGTTGGTGTTATTGGTGCTGTAGGATTGGTAAAAAGAAAAAAAAAGGGGGGGTGGAATTATGCATCGAGTTCTAACACGTTTTTTTTTTTTTTTTTTTTTTTTTTTTTTTTTTTTTTTTTTTTTTTTTTTTTTTTTTTTTTTTTTAATAGGCCGTAGGTGCGATATTCTTCGTCCGACGAAATCGACGATCTGATAACGACAAACGACGCTCTGAACTATTTGAAGGTCCGGAAAACAACAATCGTTATAATGGATCGAACAATGGATTTTACAATAGGTATGATGATCAGCAGTATACTTTACCACCACCCATTAGCTACTCTAGATCAGTCGGCCATACTCAATCTCCACCTATGACTCATTATCCTGGAAAGACAATGGCGACTGATGGCATGCGTGAAAATGGATTCCAATCAAGAACTTTAATATCCCCTCGGATCATTACCAATGGACCATCAAGTATTATGCATAAACCAGACGAAGTTGATCTTGTCGACCTTTCCCACAAGCCTCATTCACCCTAATGAATTAGATCATATGACACTTCCCTTGATTCATCATATTTAGTGTTAGATATAATAACTTGTTTTACTGTATGTTTTGTAATAAAGTAAGAAAATGATCTTGTTGGCCTTGTAATATATTTGCGATGGTGTATTTGTTTGTAGATGAAGTTGGTTTTAAGTGTGGTGGTGATTTGGGTTGCATAAAAAGGGTGGTGTATCAGGCATGTCAACAAAATTAAAATGTTACTGTACCTAACCTTGGGATCAATACCAGGTATAGTAATTACAACAACATCTGGAATTTGGTATTTAAAATGCCGCGGATTTTGAATAAAAGAGGTACTTTTTCGCTTTTTGGACTTCTTTGTTTCACTCCTCCCTTCCTTCTTGATAAAAAAAAAAAAGCCCCTGTACTTTTATGTACTTTATTCACTTTTTACCCCTCGTCATTCTTTTGTTTGCTCATCGAAACAATGGTCTTGTTTTTAGATTGCCACAATTAAATCAAAGCGTCTATCCTGGTTCAAGCACAATGCTTGTCTGGGGTGACTTTGGTGATATAACAGCAGTAAATATCTACCTTGCTCATGGAACGCCAACAAACTATACGATCCTTCAAGTGGCGGGTGACAATATACCTAACTCGATCGACGACATGGTGTGCCATCTTCCCAGCGATTTACCGAACAGCAATGTCTTTTTTATGCTTGAAGGAAACGACTCACCCAAAACTATTGTCACAAGATCTGTCTACGTGGAATCTGCTTTTACCTTTCCAAACGTCACCCTTCCCTCTGGATTCCCTTCGATCTCTCTACCTTCCAACTTCCCTATTAGCTTACCAACAATACAATCAAATCCAACTCAAACACACGCCGATACAAATGATGGGCCACCAATTCCAATGATTGTTGGTATTATTGTAGGCGCTGTGAGCTTTTTTGCACTTGTAAGTAACTTTAAAAAAAAATAGTGGAGATTAAACTGTAAAACTTGCCCACACCTTCTAAATTACCTTTTTCTCTAGATATTGGTAACTGTAATTCTTATGAAACGTCGTACAATTCGACGAAATCAACTTGCCTTGCGCCTGGTTCAACAACAAAATAAAAAGCAGGCTCCACAGAACATGCCGCAGAAATCAATGGATATAAACTCAAATGTCGCTGTCAAACCAATGAAGGATGAACAGCAACAACAGCAACAGCACACAGAATATAACATCAATTATCAGCAGCAGCAAGCAAATTACAACCAACATTATACTTCACCACCAATGAGCCCTGGAGGTTTTGTTATGCCTTCATCGCCGCCACCGAAATTTACACACTCCGACACAGCTTCACCCTATGGACCAGCTCCTAATTACTACACGAACTACTCTACCCATGATAATGGACAACATGCCACAACATCACCCTTAATGACAACTTCATCAATATACACACCATCTACTGTTGTTTACCCACCAGATCCAACATATCAAAAGTTCACTGGTATTTTATCAACAAAAACTGCCACCACACCTATTATTGAAAACAAACCAGATGACAGGACGCTTGATCATCAAAAGCCTGATACACCTTCCTCGACCCATAAACCCCATTCGAAATCAACATACCAAAAACCACATTTAAATCCCTAGTGATATAATAGCTATAGTTGTCCCCTTTAATTATCATTACCATCATTATTGTCTCGTTTCTCTAGTTAATATCTTTGTTAATACTTTAATCTTAATAAAACTAGCTTTTATTTTTATTCAAAATGATGATCTTACCTGGAAGCATTGTGGAGTTCAATCCCCGCTTCCATCTTTGGTAGGCGGCCATAAAACAACAACAATCTTCCTTTTTTTTTCTGTGTCTTCCATCTTTCTTTCCCTAATTCACATCCCATATCACACATATACACATTAACCAAAACTCAAATACAACATGGCTCAGGTAATGGAATCAACAAGATGTGTTTTAATAATGCAAGCCTTTTTAATTTCTGTGAACTAATAACAAAACCATTCTCTCTTCCCTTCTTCTGAGCAATAGGTCGCACGCAAAAGCAAACAAAGAACCCCACGACAAAACTCCAACGTTTTTGCTGTATTTGACAAACAACAAATTAAGGAATTCAAGGAAGCGTTTAGGATTATGGATACTGATGGTGACGACATGGTGGATGCCAAGGATTTACAAATCACTTTTGAACGTATCGGTAATTTATTCCCATCCTGTGTTTTTTTTTTTTTTTTTTTTACTCTTCCCCTATCTCTAACCATCTTTTTATAGGACAACCTGCTTCGGCCGAATTGATCGAAAAGATGTTGGGCGAAGCACCTGGACCGATCAACTTTACGGTATTTTTAACCCTGATGGCGGACAAATTAACTGGCACGGATCCAGAACACACTATCACCAGTGCCTTTGCTGCGTTTGATGATCATGGAACTGGAACAATTGATGCGGATTATCTTCGTGAATGTATGACGACAATGGGTGATCGATTCACTGATGAAGAGGTAATTGAAATGGGTTGGGTTTCATAGATAAAATGGATGAATGTGTCTAATCGATACTTATTCTTCTTGTTCTTCTTCTTTTTCTTTTTTGTAGGTGGACATTATGTTTAAAGGCCCTGCATTGGATGATCAAGGACAATTTAACTACCGGGAATTTGTACGGGTGTTGAAACATGGTGAATAGGATACGTGGATATCGTATAGTTTAGATTAGTTTATAGGTATTCCCTTTTAGTTATATGTATATACTTGGTTTTGATCCACAATAAATATGATTCTTCTTTTTACCCTTTACTTTACACATCAATACATGCGTTAATAGATACCGTTAGTTTGATCAAAATGGCTCCTTCTGTGTTTTAGTGGGATCTAATATACTGTCATTAGCGGGAATTGAACCGGATTTCATGCAAGGGGGACTAATTTCCAAAAAAAGAAAAGTGGGATCAACTGGTTCCTGTCTTTTTCTTTTAACCAGTGTAAAGAATGCCCTTCTGTACTTTATAGTTATTTGTATTCTTGAGTAAAAAGGAGGGTGAATTAGATATGAAAAAGATCCATCATTGCTGAAACTCTGTCATGGACATCCACGAAGACTTCTTTGATTTCCCTGACCAAGTCGGAGTTTGATTTTCACGACTCATGTATCCCACATATAATCAGGACTTATGTGTCCTATTTCTTTTTTTTTTTTTTTTTTTTTTTTTTAAACTTGCAGCAAGTATCCAAATCTTATACTGAGATAGTATGAATACCTCTCCTCTCCCCCACTTTTTACTTTTTTCAGTTTTATAATCAAAAACTTATCAAGAGGTCTCTCTTTTACAATCTACTTTGTCTATCAAGTTACTTAACAAGTGTAACTTTGTTTTTGCGATCTTATTTTGATACAAGATTTATTTTATTGGCTTTACTATTGCCATCTGTCTTATTTACAGTTACCTTACAAGTGTAACTATTGTCTTTCGTGATCTTACTTTGGTGCAAGATCTATTTTACACCCCGCCCTCCAAATTGGGATTATCTTTTTTTTTTTTTTTTTTTTTTTTTTTTGAATCTTACCAAAACGATTCTGGTGCTCACTACTCTTTTACAAACTGACGAGGATGATATTTTGCAAGCCATATCTGGAATTCCAGGTCTAATGGCTTGGGCCGATCAGATATAGTAATATCTGCACCTCATGTTATATGCACCTCTTGTTCATTGTTGGATGTGCAGTTTTAATTATTAGTATAAATACCCTCCTCTCCCCGCAATTTTATTCTTTTCGATAGTTATCTCTTATTTATTATTTAACTCAATAAAAGCAGTAAAAAAGGACTTCGATCCAACTAAATACTGCCTTAGTCTTTTAGTCTCTATCATTCATATAGAGCATATTCATATTTTTTTCAGACTATAAGTCTTGATTATTTAAATTCCGACACATTTAGTCGTTGATTCTTTATTTCACTCTATTCTATCAAAAAGGTTGAACTTTCACCATAAAAGTTCTGGTGCTCACTCTATAAAAATCATACAAAAAGACCAAAAACACATTAGTTACCTATATACATAACATATATAGTGTTGAGCCTGAGGCTCGATATTTCGGGCCTAATATGGACAATTTCCTGCAAGCCATCTTTGGCGCTTCTCATAATTTTTTTGCCGCACTTACTGTCTTCACATTTTCTACCGTACTCACCGCAATGACCGCCCCCTTACATATAATTACCCCTTATTTCATAATTTAGTATAAATACCCCACCTTCCCCCACAATTTATTTTTCTTTAGTTATAAGATATATCATATATTTAACTCACCCTCTTTTATATAAAATTCAGTACAAAGGACTTTGATCCACCAAAACTACTGTCTTATTTTACCTTGTTTCTATCATCTATATAGAAACTTGATTTGTTTTTGACTCTATCATTGATATAGAAGTCCTTTATTTTATTACTTCAGACTATAAGTCTTGACTTTATTTTATTTTATTATTTTACTTCAAAGGTTGAATATTAACCACAAATATTCTGGTGCTCACTACTTTTTAAACTCAAACGATCTACTTGAATCAATCCATCTCTACAAGAGAGAAAAGAAAATCAATTTAACCTCCGAACCAAGCACACTTTGACTGGTTCCTGAATATCCTATTTGGACTCTATAAACGCAAATTTACATTATCTAAAGATAATAACATATCTACAACACTCATATAAAACCACAAAAACCACAAAAACACACCCACGTTACCTAAATCCATACACATTTAGCCGTAACAGGTCTGATACCGATGTCGTTTGAACTATAAGACGAGTATTCCTTTTTATATATCAGATGAAGAATAATGTTTTTATTAAAAGTGAAGTCTACATATATATATACTATTCTATTATCGGAGTCTATGGCTGAATTGGTTATATCGAAGCATCTAGATGTTAAAAGATTTATCGAGAGAGAAAGAAGAGAAAGAAGAGAAAGGAGAAAGAGACAAAAAGAAATTTCCAGATTGATATCTATTTTTCCAGAGAAAATCACTTTTTATCTCCGACACCGAACTTTTCATCTCCGCTACAATAAGAGGAAAAATAAAAAATATGCTCACTACAGGGGTCGAACCTGTGACCTTGGCGTTATTAGCACCACGCTCTAACCAACTGAGCTAAGCGAGCTCCGATAACGGAAAAATCAAAAGGTGCAATATAAACAACAAAGTCGGCGTTCCAAAAATTAAAATACCGAATGTAGCATACGGCAAAAGGTAAGTGCCTCCAGGCGGAATTGAACCGCCGACCTTCTGCTTACTAGGCAGACGCTCTGCCAACTGAGCCATAGAGGCGCTAGTTGTATTTTAGACTTTTATGTAATATATATTTCACCTTTAATAATTAAAACGCCGACAAGCTTTGATTGGTGCGGGATGTGGAGTACCGGCTAGAGGTTAGCACTTTTGATTGTCTTTGATAATAATTGGCCTTTGAGAAAAGTTCCAGGAACACAGTGTATACATCATCCACCTCTCCAAATAGAACTCCCAATTAAAAAAAGGTGTGATAAAGAAATATAGCATTGTATCGATTTTTCAAAGGCCGCTGGCATTTTTTTTAAAATCTTGGGTCCCCTCCTTTTCTCTTTCTTTCTTTCTTTCTTTCTTTTTTTTTTTTTTTTTTTTTTTTTTTTTTTTTTGCCACAGTGAATCCACCAGCTGTCAATGGGACATACTATCAATATACAAGTAAAAGGTAAACTAATATACACAAAGTGGGTGGAATGCAAATAGAATTATACTGGACCACTCATCTTCCTTCTTTTTTGTATGACTTTGTCTCAGTTGTTTCTGCTGGACATCAATGCAACTATCATCTAAACTCAACCTGAAGAATCGTGATCCTCTCTTCTCTCTTCTCAACTTTATGACGAAATAATTGCACCACAGTGAACAGTAAAAGACGAATATCAGGTAATTAGAGAGTGTAAAAGTTGTAGGCGAAAAGTAAAGTATTAATAATCTCATTCTTTTTTGTTGTATAAGAACGGATTGAACAAAACAAATACATCGCAGATACGATCCACGCCCATAAAGCAGTTCATCAGGTAAGATACGGTAATAAAACAGAAGGATTGTTTATTCTATCAACACACACACACATATGTATATATCTTTATTACTATGCTGTATAGCCCACTTTGTAATCATCTTACCTATGGAATCGCATGATTCTGTGCAAAGGAGTGCTTGACTGTCTTCTTCATCTTCTTTGGTAAGTCGAATACTCCTTATAATTTAATCAACTGCCTTCAAAAATGACTCATTCTTGCATATCTATAGAAAACAAAAAGCTGGTAACGTCACCGAGCATCATGAAGACTCTATTTGGAACAGATCACCCAATACACACGAGGAATCAAAAGGTATGTAGCTTATCCCTTGTGTCACTTTCTAATTACACAAATTCTGTTGCAAATGGCGATATGTGGACTTTATATATATTGGCCTTGTCCCTTTGAACTGGTCCTTATCTTTCTTTTACTGTTATTACCCTTGATCACTAACCAACTCTTTTGTTTTATACCAAACAATAGTGCAACAATGTCAAGTAACAGCAACGAACGATCTCCTCTGCTAAACGATGATAACCACCCTATTTTGCTGTCAACAACAGGAAATACTCAAGACAAGAAGCGGAAACAACGGGACATCACGGGCTTGTGGTTGATAAGGTCGGCTCTTTTATTATTGGTGGTGGAGGTCCTCTCTGTGCTTGGTCGGATTCCTTTGTCTGTGTTTTCCTTCCATCCATTCTTTATGACCTTGTTTATCATTCTTCTGACTGAAGGTAAGCTTGAAAAAAAAAAAAAAAAAAAAAAAAAAAAAAAACTTTTTAACCGCCCATGTCTCCCCCTCTTTATTATAGGAATCACCACTTTACAACCAACTCGAACAAAACTGGAAAAGCAACAAGGACTGGGCCGACATGCTATCTTACAACTCTCGGCATTTTTGTCAGCCATCATTGGATTCTCGGCAATCTTCTACAACAAGTATCTCGCCAACAAGGACCATTTTACATCGTAAGTAAGAAAAGACAATGATTAGTCAGTTATGGTCTATGTGACTGATTGTACCTGATTTTACTTTTTGTAAACATAGGGGACATGGAAAACTGGGGGTAACTGTGATCACATATCTTATCTTACAAGCCCTATTTGGTGCTGTGTGTGCCTTTGGCCCCGGAATATCACCAGTAGTCAGGAATGTGTGGAAGTATCATCGGTTGACAGGCTATCTGCTTCTTTCCTTGGTTTGGATCACCGCCGTCTTTGGTTTACAAGCAGATTACATCGTGGCAAATAACTGGCTTATCCCTACATTTTTTCTTTTATCCAATTGGTTTTTATTAGTTATAGTATTTGTTATTATTAGTATTGGTCTGCGTATTCGTTTTTACAAATGGAAAGGGCAAATCCACCCGCATTAATAAAATCTCAGGGACAACACCCTTTATAAATCCCGCTTTTTTTTTTTTTTTTTTTTTTTGTCAATACTTGCACTCCAATAGGCTCATTAGGTACCTTCAAGGTAAGTATGAAAACCAAAAAGAAGACTACTTACTCATTACCATACAACGTGGACTACCATAATCGGGCGAGTATGTTTTGTAGTGGTGGGCAGTGGGAACACCGACGACGGGATTTAAAAATGAAACGGATTGGCATCTCATTTCTTTCTTTCTTTCTTTCTTTTTTTATGTGACAGATAAATGCATTTTAAAAAACTGTTTATCCCTAATACACGATTATACCGTCAACATTGGCGTCTGACAATCCTGCATGTTTATCGACGACAACTTTACTCGACAACAACAACAACACCGCCATCACCGCCGGTAATGGCAGCTCCAGAAATATCAACACCAATCACCACCACCTTACCACTACGTGATTATCAACAGCAATGTATATCAGCTTGCCTGGAGAATCTCAGGGCTGGAAAAAGAAGACAAGTGGTTTCGCTACCCGTAGGTAATTGACACTTTATCATGTGCTGTGTTATGTATGCTTGACTGATTGACTGACTGTTTTTATTTTATGATAGGTAGTGGTAAAACGGTAAAGGATCAATCAATCAATCAATCAATCAATCAATGGAAACCTACTATTGGTTTACTTATATCCTTTTGTGTATTTAGGTCGTCATGGCTAATCTGATACCCTCCATACCCTGTCCCACTCAAGAAGCCACCAAAACTCTAGTCCTTGCTCATCGAACAGAATTATTGGAACAAGCCCAACGACAGATTCAACGTTACAACCCAACATTGGTAAGCACAGAAAAACAGGGAGGAGGGAATAACTGATTTTGTAGCGGCCAAAACTAATATTCATGCGATCTCTGTTTCTTTTTAGAATGTAGTTATCGAACAAGGTCCTCGAAAGGCGGAGGTGGAAACTGCAGATGTGATTGTGGCGTCCGTCCAAACCCTGGGTCGTATGGGTTCCTGTAGATTAGACAATTATGACCCGACTCTATTCAAGGCTATCATCATCGACGAAGCACATCATGCAGCAGCAAGCACTTATACACGGATTCTCAATCATTTTGGTGCCACTAAATCGGATGGAGCTATAATGGTATGGGGATGCTCTGCTACTGTCCGACGTCATGATGGTATTAGTCTATCCGATGTATTCAATGATATTGCCTTCCATATGGATTTTTTGGAAATGATTGAATCGAAATGGTATGTTTCCCTCACCACCACCACCAAAAAAAAAAAAAAAAAAAAAAGTAAAGTGTGGGCTAATGACAACCTCTTCCGTGTTTTAGGTTATCACCTTTGAAAATTACAACAGTGGAAACCTCGGTGGATCTCTCTCATGTCGGTATTCAACAACAAGACTTTAAACAAAAAGAACTCTCTCAAGCTGTTAATGTCTCGGAACGCAACGATATCATTGTGAAAAGCTGGCAAAAATACACTCAATCTACGAATGATGATGATGATGATGATGTGGATAATACATTGGGAACTATACGACGGCGAAAGGCGACATTGGCATTTGCTGTTGATATTGCACATACATTGTCTTTGTGTAATCACTTTAGGAAAAATGGGTATGCAGCTGAATATCTGACAAGCAAAACTCCCACGGCGGCTCGCTATGACATCTTGACTCGCTTCCGGAATGGTGATTTTCCTATCCTTGTGAATTGTGGCATCTTGACTGAAGGTACGGATATCCCCTCTATTGACTGTATTTTAATGGCAAGACCTACTCGCTCGGCTGTGCTTTTCCAACAAATGTTTGGTCGTGGTATGCGCTTATCCCCTGGAAAGAACGATTGTCTGGTAATCGACTTTGTGGATAACTTTCAACGATCTGGTCTGGTAACTTTCCCGACACTGATGGGATTGGATCCAAAGTCTGTCATACAAGGTATAGATAGTAATGAATATACATAAACGAATGTTTATTAACAAATGACTCTTCCCCCCCTTTTTTCTTCTCTCTCTATATCTGTAGATGAAGATGTGTTGTTACTCGAAAAAAAAGCGGAGCACATATACCAACAACAACAACAACAAGTAACACGGGACATTTACGATAATCCTTCAGATGATGACGATCAAAATCAGACACCGTCGCATCTACGATTCAAAATAACCGAATACGACGATATGCAAGACTTTATGACATCTTCCTCTGGAGTGGGCAACACGGTTAGACAAGCATCAGGAAATGCATGGGTGGCCATCGGTGATCAGTATGCATTGTCTGTATTGGGCAAAGGCACCATCATGTTATCACAAACGACGAATGGAACTTGGATAGGGTCATTCCAGCGACAACTATCACATAGCCAACAAGGTGAAGCAACAAACGGATCCAACGCCAATGATGATAACAGCAACAAGGAAAAGAAGAAGAAGAGCAAATATGTAGTCAGCAGGAAAATGTCTATACCATTGGAAGCAGATACGTTGACCTCAGCCATACAAGCAGCCGACACATGGGTCCGTCATTCTTTACTAAAATCGAATCAACAAGCAAATGCCACCAGCAGATCTGCCAGGTATCGAATGGACCCAATAACAGATAAACAAAAGGCTATTTTGAAGCGATATAAGGTGGATTTACAGCAACCGATCAACAAGGGACAGGCGATGGATCTAATTACTCGGCTCAAACTTGGTCAAGGGAAGATCTGGCAGCAACAAGCAAAGGCGAAACGGATACAGATGGAATCTTTGGAACAGCAGCGGAAATCTGGGATTCTTTTACGAAACTAAATCAATTACCACCACCTTCTTCAACAATCTATGGTACCCTAATATTGATTTCTCTTATACAATTATCCCTTTTATCGCATACATTCCCTTATAGCACTAGTATTAGTAATCAACTGATACAATCCCCACCATTTTTTTTTTTTTTTTTTTTTTTTAATGTAGAAAATGTTTATTAGTTTATCATCTTGTCGTTTATAAAATAGTCAATCAATAAACATGGTCAAGCTTCTCTATCTGATGTTGTTGTTTTTGTGTCTCTCTCTCTCATTTTTTATCCCCCTGGCTTGCAAACCATAATATATTATACAGGAATTCATCATCTCCATCGGCATGGATCACCAATAATAGTGGAGTTTGCATTGTCGATCTGCATATGCACATCCTTTTTTTCCAAAGTCAGGTTAAAACCATCGTGAGGCTGTATAGCACCATACAAGGAACTTGGTATATTCATCATTATGTAAAGTCTGTTAGAAATAGCCTAAGTAATGCTCATGGTCATTTTTGTCATTAACATCACTTGTTCATTCAGCCAGTAGAGCTCTCCCAAGATTCAAGACGAGAGTAAGCGGGTTTTGAAATAAGTTGTATCTTGTGTGTCAATCTTTCATTCTGCAACTTTTTTTATACAAAAGTCAGGGTAAAACGATCTTGAGGCTATACTACTCCATACAGTGGAATTGGTATATTGACCATTATTTAAACTTTGTTGGAAATAGGCTGAGGAATGCTCATGATTACTTTTGTCATTAGCACCGCTTGTTCATTAAGCTAGTAGAGCCCTCTTAAGATTCAAGGCAAGAGTAAGCGGGTTTTGAAATAAGTTGTATCTTGTGTGTCATTCTGCAACTTTTTTTTTTTTTTTTTTTTTTTTTTTTTTACAAAAGTCAAGGTAAAACAATCTTAAGGCTATACTGCTCCATACAAGGTATTTGGTACAATGTTCATTATGTAAACTTTGTTGGAAATAGGCTGAGGAATGCACATGGTCACTTTTGTCATTAGCATCACTTGTTCATTAAGACAATAGAGCTCTCTCAAGATTCAAGGCGAGAGTAAGCGGGTTTTGAACTAAGTTTTGTCTTGTGTGTCAATTTTTCATTCTGCAACTTTTTTTTATACAAAAGTCAGGGTAAAACGATCTTGAGGCTATACTGCTCCATACAATGGACTTGGTATATTGTCCATTATGTAAAGTTTGTTGGAAATAGGCTATAATGTCTACATAGTCACTTTTGTCATTAGCATCATTTGTTCATTAAGGCAGTAGAGCACTCCCATGATTTAAGGCGAGGGCAAGCGGGTTTTGAACTGAGTTTTTGTCCTGTGTGTCAATTTTTCATTCTGCAACTTTTTTTTTTTTTTTTTTTTTTTTTTTTTTTAGGTGATTTAACGGTACACATTTTCAAGTCTGTCTGGGTTCAAATTCGGTGATTTCTGGGGGAAGGGAATATACTTGTCAAACCCCGCCAGTACATCTTTGTTTTACGTAAAGTCAATCATGGAAATGACAAAGCATAAACGAACAAAAAGTCTGTATACATATCCGCCCAAAGTGGGAGGGGGGTTTTTTCAGTTGTCCAATTTGGACAGGTTGGTTTTCGAGGCCGCGATTATATCATCTACCTAAATTGTCATGCGGAACCATCCGTGAGAAAGCTAATTGAGGAACGAGGGGAAAAGCTATTTTATATCAGATTATGTAGTTTACCCATACACATAGCGCAGAGAATACAAGTAGTAGTAGTAGCGACCTGCAATAAATGACAAGTGTGGAAATTAGATCAAGCCAGAAATATTGAAGCGCCGGATGAATACTTCTTGATCTCCCCCCAAAGATAATTAAGATCGCGGAAATAGACTATATTCTTGATATAATGGTCATCATAACGAATATAGAGTTCATTGATACCACCTACATTCATTTATGCTTCTTCCGATATACAGATGTCAAAAAAAAGTCATTTGTTTGTGTTTCAATTGATGTTTTTTATTGTTGCATGAATCAAAAAAGTATATATGTATACACTAAGGAGAAGGTAGTTGAACGCGACAGTAGAAGACTAAGGGTATGGAGGGAAGGTAATCATCATGTCAAATGAAGTAAAAAGGGGATAAACATATAAATACATAGGGGAGATTGAGAGTAATAATAATAATAATAAAGAGAGAGTATTGTACACGTAAATAGAAAAGCTATAAAAAGAGAGAGGGGAGATAATCGATCCAATCAGCAACTAGTTTTCCAAGTATTTGACTTCCTCCTTATCTTGTTTTTCCACAGTATGGCTTGATCCACTGCCAGATTCGGCAATAGTTTCCGCCCCCGGAGCCTTTTCATCGTCATCGTCCAAACCTTTACCGGTAGTTTCGGGCATGAAGAAGAGAATGAAGAGGAAGCCGACAAAGTTGATAGCGATAAACACACAGAAAGCATTGTCGCCGAGGTTTGCTGCCATGTAGGGCCAAAGGATGTTGATGACAAAGTTCATCAGCCAGTTACTAGCGCTACCAAGAGCAGAGGCCGAGGCCAAGGCATGCATAGGGACCAATTCAGGGGCAATAAACCAAGGAATGACACCACAGCCAAGAGAATAAGTACCAATGTAAATAATCGCGGCGGCAATGATGATTCCACCCAAGTTGGGATTATGTGCACCCACCACCATGAGAATACAACCGAGGGTACAACCCAAGAGGGATGCCATCATCAGATTCTTACGGCCCAATCGATGGACAAACATGACTGAGACCAAAGTGGCTGCCGTGTTGACCGCACCATCCGCCAGTGACAGAGAAGTCGCCATCTTGGTGTTTCCGTTAAAGATCTTGGTGAAGAATCCAACTGAGTAGACTGACATGGGACCAATACCACCTGCTTGGTTGTAAGCTTGAATGACCATGATGATGATCGTGCGCCAGGTGATGTGTTTGTTCTTGCACGTCAAAATATCCCAAATCGTCATGGTAGGCACCGCGCTTTCGACTTCACGTTGACGAGCAGCAAGGAGAGCAGCGAATTCTTCTTCGATATCAGCACCACCCCTGAGTTTTTGAAGAGCAGCAGCAGCACGATCGTAATCCTTGTTGGCACAAAGGCGACGAGGACATTCCACAGTAAAGAAGAATAATAGAATCATTTGGATGGCAGCAAGGATGGCGGAGATGCCCCACAAAAATCGCCACAAAGGATCGTAGCTCATATAGAGACCACATACTTGAGTAAAGAGCACACCCGCGTTCAAGAAGAGTTCAAACAAACTTCCCAGAGCACCACGAGATTTGTTGGTGGAAATTTCAGAGACATAGATTGCCACGGATGATCCACACATACCTGCCGCAATACCAACAATGGCGCGACCGATGGAGTACTATATGGAGAGAAAAAATGGTTAGTGATAAAAGATAGGATGCCTTTTTTTTTTTTTTGAAGGGAAGGGGCAATTGCTTACCATAGGGACATTGACAGAGACAGCAGAGATAACATTACCAATGATAAACAAGATGCAAGTAAGCATGATATTATGGCGGCGACCTAGCCACACATTACTGTACATAGACACAAAGGATCCAACAATACCACCAATAGGGTAGGCTGCAATAGTATAACCCCTATTAATTTTATAAAGATAAAAAAAGATAAGTTTATTTGTTTTGGGCAAACAAGTAGAGCAACATACAAAATTTTACTTACCAAGAGAATTCAGACATGGGCAAACAAGCAGGTAAAGAGGAATGAGAATCACCACCAGTACATTGAGAGATAGCACTTTGAGGCATATTAGGGACACCTACAATAGATAAAATAAAAAGTGTCAGTTAGTAAGTACCACCTCTTCATCTGTCACTTTTTTTTTTGTTCAATGTATTTTGTGTTAATCAACCTACCAATAGCCCAACCGACTTGAAAACCTGAAAAGGCAGCAATAGTGGCACATAGGGTCATGTATAAAGGGAATCCCATATCTTGAGACTTTTGTTGTGTTGTCATTGTTAGTTAACTTGTTGAAGAAGCCAAGTGATAAAAAAAAGCTACCAGAGCTGGGGGATTTAAATAAAAAGAAGTTAAAAAGAGAAAGGAATAGATAAAAAAAAAAGAAGAAGAATAAGAAAAAAAAGAAGAAGAAGAGTGGTTGTTTTTTGTTTTTGTTGTTTGGTAGAGTGAAAAGAAAGCGAAAGAGAAAGGAAAGAATTATTTTTATACAAAAGTTCAAGATCAAGTACATTTTCAAATCCCGCTTTGGTGGGTGAAAACCCAAATTTGTATTAGCTGAGTATACCCCACAAACGAAGTGCCCATCATGCGGGATTTGAAACATTCAACTACAGAGAGAGGGCAAGAAGTTTGATGGTCAGTTGTTTATTGTTCGCACACCTATCACAGATCAACCTTGTTTCTTTAAAAGGTATCCACTCTCTGGTTCATGGGACAGCTTCTCCGCTCAGATTTCTTTTTCTCGTGTGAATTATACTTGATCATCCTTTTTAAAAAACTGATCCTCCCTCTTTTTAACCCCCGCGAATGATTAAGGATGCGATTGATCTTTTAAGAGAGTGATAATGAGTACAATGAAGTTATCTAATAATTGTTGCAAAGTAAAACATTGGATTGCACCTTTTACTTATAATGATGTATATACCCTGTTCTCGTGCAACCCAATCTAGAATCATTGTGTTCGGTTTTCAACCTCTTATGGCGTATATGATTGTAGAGAAAAGAGGGAAGGAGGAGACAAAATACCGGTACAACTGAGATATAAGTGATGAACCTTAAAATCCTCGGTAAGCAAATTTTTGTTTAGTCATAATCCTCAGACAATGAGATGTGGCACATGGGAATAACTTACCCCAGACCAAGTATAATCAACATACTTTTCATATTCGACAGCTTTCTTTTTCATTATACTACTGATACATGAAAAAAAAAAAAAGGATCGACGTCCTTTACCTCCTGAAATAATGCCTATGTGATAATGCCCGTTTTACATGAAAGTAAAAGATGGTTTGACCAATGCATTAAACAATCCTCTTAACTTGACATATATTAATGAAAGAATCAGCCCCCCCCCAATAAACTTCATTGTCGTATATACATGTATTTTTCCCAGTGACCAAGTCCCACATGACACCAAAGAAAGAAAAAATAAAGCTGACACAGTTTCCCAAAGTCGAGTAGTCTTTTTTTTTTTTCCCTGACAAGAGGAAAGTTACCGCCATCGGCAAGGTACAATCAATGAGTTTCCTAATAAATATATATCTTTCTTTCCCCACATACAAGTTAACTAGGAATTCGCACACACAGAATTCAATCACCATTCATTATTTTGATATCCGATCCATTTGTTTTTATTGAGACATAACAAAAAAAGGCAATGTACGACTATAAACTATAAACAAGATTCTATACTAATATTAGCCTTGCCAATGTCATGAATGCCCCACGTCGAGAAGATTTACTGACACATGTTTGGTTTCATTGTATTGATCGAGTTGCTTCCAGGTTGTTTAGCCGCCGAGTATCATTCTTCCCCCCTACTATTACTTGTGTTGTTTATAGTTGAAGTGCTGATAAAAAGCCAAGTTTATCAACCAGAGAGAGAGAGAGAGAGAGAGTGTGTGTGTTGTGCTGCCGGTGACCCATCGACTACCACAGATCTTGTCTACCAATCAAACAAGTCGATGAGAATGTCCATGATGATTCATTCTGAGGAGTTCCATTGTTGGTGCATGATGATTAAGTGAGATGGTCCCGTGAACGGATACTATTGTTTCCAGATTGACAGATATAGAATGGTGTGGTATATTGATGTTGATGTTATTTTATGATGCCCAGTAGAGAGATTTCTGAGAAGGTGATATAGCTGTGCCATGAATGATACCCCCTACTATAAGAATAAATATAACGTTTGTTAACATGACAGTACTAAAGAGTTCAAGTATTCCCAGAGACCCCAGAATTCGGATTTTTCTACTACTTACCATAGAGGATCGTCATGATATAGAATATACAATGAGTGTATCGTCCAATCAATCTAAAAGTATACTATCTATATTGAATGGTTAATGACCTTTTCTGTTTTATATTTTCCTATATTCTGATAAACAATAAGAGTTACCTTTGTTCCAGAAGCCTGGTCAAGACCATTTCGCACGCCGTGAGAATAATGTTCGAAGCAAGACCGTCCTGTGGATTCAACCAACAAAGCGTATTAGCATGTCACTTTTTTTTTTTTTTTGATAGTTTCTTTTTGTACTTGCAAAACTTTCTAACTTTTGCTTTGAGCATTACAAGAGAGATCCGCCTGTCCACCATGCCGTTGTAGTTTTTCCAAGTTGATCACTGCTGTTGATGATTTTCAAACGCCGCTTTGCTGCAACACACCATGGACACCATAACCAATGATCAAGACTTGTCGTTGATGCTTGTGTTTCGAATTGTGCTATTTAACCTGCTCAAACAAAACAAAAAAAAGAAAGCGTTATGTCAAGTATGATTACATTTTTATGTTTGTGTCTACTTACTACAAGAAGAATCGATAAGCCAGAATGAGGAGAATACAAGAGTCGAGTCATATAAAAGCAAGTGATAGTCATTCTAACGTGGTTGAAGGGTAGTTTGGTAAATGGGAGCTTGATTTAGATTATTCGAGTCATCCAGTCATATTTGAAGAGAGAGAGAGAGAGAGAGAGAGGAAGAAAAAAAAGGAATCACACTTTACAAAAATTTCATGTCGGGATTTTAATTCTTTGACCATGCGTGTTTGGAAGGATGAGGTGATAAGGAACTTTATCAAAATAATCAAGATGTCTGATGTATTCTGTATCAATAATAGTAAGGGATAGAAAGGGTGATTTTTATTTATATCTATCTCTGCGCCTTGACAGTTTGATCTCCTTTTTTTTTTTCCTGTGCTTGATACAAAGTATGCAGCTATAACAAGTGATATTATATATCAATCATTACCATTATGTATCAAATACTCATCTCGTTAAAAGGCAGCAAGTGGGTACAGCGTGGAATACTTGCCGATCATAAGAGGATCCATTCGCACTTTATATAATGATGTTTGTGTCAAGCATTTACTTTTTTCTTTTTGTCAAAGTGATGATCCTGATACCATATCACTGATACCATCGCATAATGTGCATACTTTTAATGCAAGGTGAATAGAAGCTTACATTGGTAGCCTTGTTGTTATTCGATGATTTACCAAAAAGGGAGATCTCAAAGCTCGAATAGTCACCGGGGTTTGAAAATGGTTTTTTTTTTCATTTTTCAGGTGCGATTCGCTTGAATTTCTTTTTTTCTTTCTTTCTTTCTTTCTCTCTGATTACTTCATTCACAGACACTTTAACCATGAGCGTCCTTGGTAAGTATGATATACTTTAAAGCTAGAATGAAAAGGAAAACAACAATAACAACAACACTTTGGCCCACTATGTAGCCGCACCTTTGGTACACCTAAACTAATCACCCCTTCTTTTTCTTTTTTATAACATATCGTATCATCTACTAGTGACTACTACGTTCTCACAAGGTGCTGTATTTTATGCCGGCGAAACATTATCTTGTACTATTGCTTTTACCAACACTACACCTGTACTGTCTAAACCACCTAGCGCCTCCTCATCCTTGACACGACAGAATCGACACACCTCGCCACCTCCACGAAACGGATCATCCTACACCAACAACTCCAAAAACGCCAAGAGTTCTCATAGTAGATCACCTTCTGCTTCCTTTAGTCAAGATGCGATCCCTCCATCTTCATCTACTGAAATGGACACCACATCATTCTCCTCCTTCGGTAAATCAGCATCACTCTCATCTTTGGCCTCATCCACCTTGGCTTACTTTACTGGCTACTCTTCAAGTACCGATTCTACACCACCGATTCCACCAAGTAATACGATAGCCAGTAATGCAGAACGACATACAGGTGGCACTCTGGAAAGTACGACTGCACGAGAAACTAAATGGGAACGACAAGGTAAGGAAGGGTACTACATGCGCGTGATAAACTAAACTTGTCACGCTTACTTTCACGGGGGGGGGGAATAGGTGACAGCTACAACGACTACCCAAACGGCAATTCCGATCCACTTGATACGAATGATTCCATTGCTATCGAACTGGGATCCCATGCAGCCAATACACCTCGTACTAGTATCGACACACTGGCTTCCTCATATACACATCCTATCTCAGCAAGTCGAAGAAGCTCCATCGATTCCTTGGCATCATCATCCTCACCAGTACACCCTTATTATATGACACCACAATTCCCGACTGGACAACATCATCCTACACATCATCGACGATTGTCTCGACTTTTAAAATCACCAACTACACCTTCTTTAATGAAGAAACCGGAAAACTTGATCTGGGGATTTGCACAGGTGGTTGGTCAATTTGTTGTTGATCCCACTCTGATCAATAATAATGAATTCGCCCCTTTAAAACAACGCACTATGTATCGACCTCAAGGCACTGGATTTGGTGGTGGTGGTGGTTTATGGAATGGGAAACAGGACTCGAAATTTGGTAAGAGTGATGAAAAGCAAGGCATCGATCGAGTAACTAAAGAGTGTGTGCTTTATGATTGTTTTATAGATACCCGATCAACACCCGTATTCTCAACTCCTCCATCCATTCTGTTTGTCGATCTCGATTTGACACCGGGTGAAACTAAAAAATGTAGGTTGGCGATATGTGAAAATAACAGTTTTACTGATTCTCTCTTTGTATGTAGATTCGTATAAAATCAAGTTACCAAATGACTTGCCACCTTCTCATCGCGGTAAGTCTATTCGATTCAACTATTACCTTGTGGTTGGAACTCAACGTGGTGGATCAACATCTACAGTAGCAAGGAATGGTGGAATACAACAACAACAAGGACAAGTAGTTCAATTGCGATTCAGGGTATTGAATCATGTGTCAGGTAAAAAAAAAAAAAAAAAGAGAGAAAAGAAAAGGAAAGGCATGGGAATGAAATACTGATCAATGTTATAATCCATGTTTATATAAAGAGGATGGATCCCGACCGATCTATGATCTGATGAATCCTGTGGTGGTATACAAAGATGAAGCACAAGTAGAACTGATACAAGAATCCACTAACAAGGCTAAACGTAGTGGAAGTATATGTTCCATCGCATCCGCCAACTCGACACCATTATCACCACTCGGAAACGACTACCCACACCAAATCAACAGTAACGATCATTATCATCATCAACAACATCAACAGCAACTACAGCAAACATCATCCTCAGCTACACCTGAAACAGTAAAAAAACGGCAGTTATTCATGGATTATGTAAATGAATTATTGGAAAAAAGCGCCAACGGTGGTCATGATGATATCCAGGAAATCACACGTAGGGAAAGCGATGCTTATGATGAACAACAAATCACTCAAAACGACGATGGCGGGGATGAAATTATAATGACTGAACATGATTATCGGAAAACGTGTGCACAGGTGGTAACTCGTATTACACATTTAAGTCGGAAAGGTAGGTCAAATACAATGTATGCAAATAGGCACTGACTTGAAATTTAAAAATAGCAATGTATGATTTATGCAAAAACAATCAAAGGGTGGCAAAGTTACAACTGACAAAAGTGGCTCATCGATTGGGGGAACCTATTCTTGGTATACTAAACTTTGGCGAAGCAACTCTATCAACCTACAAGGTAAGAGCACATGATTATCCTACTTTATTTTGTTTACTCATTTATTATATAGGTATCCATCTTTTTGGAAAGTCAAGAAATCGTTGAATCAAGTATCTCGCTCCGCCAACCACAATACATCGCGCGGGTTTCGCGAAAATCTCATTCAGAATTCCATACATTCTGCTTAAACAACCATACTCTTGCCTTTTCACTACCAATACCAACAACAGCATCACCAGAGTTCCAAACAACTGGAGGTAAGGCTTATATATATATATATATACATATATAAAATACTAACTAAATTTTGTTATAGTGAAACTCCAATACCACCTCAAATTCGAATTTATCACCACCAACCAGTCTAGACCTTCTAATACCTCAACATCTTATTTATCCATTAACACTGACGAACGACACCATCACTACCAGAGTAAACAACAAGTGCAAGTCAGTACATTTGACTGTCAAATTCCCATCAAGGTGTATGGCTCTCCAAATGGATCTGATCGCGCTACTTATGGCCGCCCGCACACCTTCCCTGTACATTAGATTCCTTCTTTTATTATCACTCTTATCAAATCACTCTCCCCTACACTGACACATTTTATTTATATAACTCCAATATATTGTCCTCTCTTGTGAAATAAAACAATTTCTTTACTTGTCTTTTTATATTCTGCAATCTTACTCGCCTGATGCAATAAATATATAAATGCATTTGATTGGTGCCGGGGTTTTATTGTCACTGTTGAAGACATTCCCCCCCCCCAAAAAAAACAATGGCTTTAACTCTTTCTTTTTGTTTTACTTTAACCAGTCTTTATTTCTAATGCGTTATTGTCTTATATAGATGATACATCTGTTGACTAATGTAATTAATGGTATCAAGTAATTGGAGGACCTGGTTTTAGATGGACAAGCTTCCGATCTACCCGTGTCTGCTCTCACCAAGAAACGAATCTAACACTTAGTGATACATCTTCTCTATGTCAAATTTGGATCTCTTATGCCAATCCTGGTATCACTCTATTATGCAAATTTGTATCAAGAAATGGGAACTCGTAAGTATACTACAAAAACATGTATGGGTGTATGGTGTGTTGGGAGGAGGAGGAAACGGATCTCAAGAAGGCATAGAAATACCTTTTTTCTTATGACCGATACTAAGATCCTAGATTTAAATATGTTATGAAAACAAGCTTGGGTACAAAAAGTGATGATGTGCCTCTTGGATATCATCCATCAAGCTTACTACAGTAACTGATACGTTTTTTTTTTTTTTTTTAAATATCACTTTATAGAAACCACTGGATCCAATCAATACTCATTCAAAACGCTCTCTCACACACCTTGATGATGCTCATAATCGGGTGCTCTTGACATTGGATTCACCATGACCTATCTGATATGACCATCCCTCTGTGCCATGAATCTCTCTCACCCACTCTTTGCCAAAGTATACAATAGTATTAATATAGCCTCTTTGTTATTAAATACCATCCTAATAAATATAAGATTGTCTTCTTTATAATCCTCCAAATGCGTCTGTAGTTGTTTAGCCTTGTTTAATGTACTGATTGAACATTGTCCTAGTTTGATCTGATTGGAAATGTCGGGATTTGAATATCCTCACTTGAGCACTTTCTGCTGCCTTTGCATGGAGCGAGCATTTTTTGCTGACTCTAAAAAAAAGGATAAAAGTCTAAATCCATTTTCCCTCTTCTTTTTCCCTTTTACATTACTTTTTTTTTCTTCTTCCTCTCCAATTTATTTATCTATACTACCATTATCGTTTGACAAACAACATACATGACGATATATACTATACAAGTCAGTATCGCTGGCATGACTTGTCAACACTGTGTTGATGCTATCACTAATGGTCTTGATCAACTTCCAGGTGCCTCATCGGTGGTTGTGGATTTAGGTGAACGACAAGCGACATTCAACCTGGAATCTACGGACGATCTCTCTGTCGATGGTATCAAACAATTAGTCTCCCAAACCATTGAAGATCTTGGCTACGATGCAGGCACACCGACAATAAAGAATCCTCATGATGCGTCAACATTTCAATCTGTCACATTTCTTGTTGATGGTATGACTTGCTCCAGCTGCGTCAAGACTATCACCTCGGCACTCACTTCTTCTTCTTTGGTGGATACTGAAACGATCGATATATCTTTGGATCCTCAGACGGTCAAGTTCCAAGTCAAGAAGGATCAGCTGACGGAGGCGGACAAGGCGGATCTCGTGGCCCTGGTGGACGACCTTGGGTATACAGTGAACAAGACGACCTTTTCGACAAACGGCAAGCCTACTGATGATGGAAAAACTCTAGACGAACAACAACAATCAGCATCTGTATCTATAATTGGTATGACTTGCTCTCATTGTGTACAGGCGGTTACGACGGGGCTTCAGGCACTTCCTGGTGTGGTGGACGATTCGGTGGATGTTAGCTTGGACAAGCATTTGGCAACACTGGTATTCAAAAAGGGGATGGTATCAGCTCAACTTTTGGTGGACACGGTGCAGGATCTTGGCTATGATGTGGCTGAACGTCCTCGTATCGTAAACGGATCATCCTCGTTGGTACCTTTGACTACAACAACAACTACAGCAACAACTATAATTGGTGATGACGATGACGATGGAGACACTCAAAAGAAATCGTCTATTTCTCCCTCTTCTTGGTCTAAAGTGGTGATGCGGGTGGGCGGACTGACATGCGAAAGCTGTGTGGCGAATCTGACTGATGCATTTTATACTTTACCACATGTTCAGTCGGGTTCTGTCCATGTGGATTTGGCGACGGATATGGCCATGTTGATTTGTAAACAACCTAGTGTGGATAAAGTACGGGACGTGGTGATGGGTCGTGGCTATCAAGTGGACAATATTCAAATCATTCACAATCTCAAGCAACCAGCAGCAGTATGGCGAATGAGCGACAAGGTGGTGGCTTCTCATGGTGATGGTGGTGAATCTATTCGAAGCAACTCGATGGTTTCTCTTGGTGCGGTATCTGTATTGTCCACTCTGGCATTGGCAAAGAAAATCTCACTGAATGTATCCGGGATGACATGCTCAAGCTGTGTACGAACATTGGAAAAGGGGCTGGCTAAACTTCCTAGTGTGGATGCTAACTCGGTCAAGGTCAATTTGTTGATGGGAAATGCGACATTCAATGTGCGGGGCGATGTGCTGTCAAGCCAGGATATCTCGGAAGCGGTCGATCAAATGGGTTATACGGCATCTAATATCTCCATCGTGGCTGCTACTACTACTATACAAGACGATCAAGATACAACTTATCAAGTCAGTTTGATTATCTCTGGAATGTACTGTGGATCATGTGTGGACAAGGTGCATGGTGTGATTGCTGCTATGCCTGGGGTCAAGAAATCAAGTATCTCGGTGGATTTGGATTCTGGATGTACTAAATTCGTCATGGCTTCGGATGTGGTGACTCGACAAAAGATTTACAAGGATATCCAACAACTTGGGTTTGCCGCAGACAGTATTGATATCAAGAAAACGGGGGGTGATCAACTGGATACTGGTGATGCTGATAATGGATTTACAACAACAAGACTCACGGTAACTGGCATGACCTGTAGCTCCTGTGTGGCCAATATCGAACGTGCAATGCTCAAGCAACCTGGTGTCAAGAGTTGTCAAGTCAACCTATTGGCTAAATCGGCGGTAATTCTTCATGAACCAAGCATTGTTGGTGCTCGGGCTTTGGCAAACATGATAGAGCAGATTGGATACAAGGCGGAACTGTCGGCGGCTCAAGCAACTGAATTGTCTGATCAACGTGTGGCGATGCGAGAAACTATGCAAAAGGAAATCCAAGTACTCTGTCACCGGTTTCTATGGTCTCTGCTATTTGCCATTCCCACTGTGCTGATCTCCATGATCTTCTTGATGGCGCTTCCTTCAACTAATAAAGTACATCAAGCCTTTACGGTGGAAATCACGGGTGGTCTGACGATTGGCGATCTTTTATTGTTTCTTTTGGCAACCCCGGTGCAATTCTGGTTGGGTCTTCCTTTCTATAAAAAGGCGTGGCGGTCATTATATTATACTCACTCGGCAAATATGGAAACTTTGGTGGCACTGGGAACTACTGTGGCCTATCTGGCGTCTCTTGGTTCGGTGATCGCTGCCGTGGTACGTGCGCATCAACCTCAAGATGCAATGATGATGATGATGGGTGATCAAGATCAATCCATGTCTATGAATTACTTTGAAACAAGCGTCCTTTTGATTACTTTTATTCATCTCGGTAAATGGTTGGAAGCTTTGGCCAAGGGTAAAACAGCAGAAACAATCACCAAGTTGATGGATCTTCAGCCGGAACAAGCAATCATGGTCCAGGTGAAAAAGGATGGGGACAAGGAAATCCTCTTGGAGGAAACCATTGACTCGAAAGATATACAAGGTAAGTGAAAATACGGATGTATTATCTGTTTAAACTATTTTTTTACTCAACTTTTTCTTCTTGTTCTTCTTTTGCCTAGTCGGTGATATTTTGAAGGTTAATGCTGGTGGTCGTATTCCTTGTGATGGTAAACTTTGGCGTGGTAATACAACAACGGATGAATCTATGATTACTGGTGAATCTGTGCCTGTGTCAAAACAACCCGGGGATGATGTGATTAGTGCCACCATCAATTTGACATCGCCTGTATATCTCCGTGCTCTTCGTGTTGGCTCTGATACTACCCTCTCTCGTATAATCCAGTTGGTCCAAGATGCTCAAGCTTCACCCAAAGCGCCGATCGAACAATTGGCTGACAAGATTTCAAGTGTCTTTGTCCCTATTGTCATTCTCCTGGCTCTGGTCACCTTTATTACTTGGCAAGTTCTCTCTGCAAAAGGAATGTATCCTGCTGAATGGGTGGCTCATGGTGAAAGCTCTACTGTATTCTCTATCATGCTTGGTGTCTCGGTACTTGTCATTGCTTGTCCTTGTGGTCTAGGATTGGCTAGTCCTACAGGTAAATAAAAGCAGAATGAAAAAAAGGGAATCTTTGTACTTACTTTTTTTTTTTTTTTTTTTTTTTTTTTTTTTTTTTTTTTTTTTTTTTTAGCTGTAATGGTCGGTACTGGTGTTGCTGCTCGATATGGTGTCCTTGTCAAAGGGGGTGGTCATGCATTGGAAATGGCTAGTCGCATAACAACAGTGGCGTTTGATAAAACCGGCACATTAACACTCGGCAAACCTGTGGTGACAGACAGTTGGATCAATTACAGCAAAAACTCGAAGGAAGACGAAGGCAATGCCGCTGTTTGGAAAATCCTCGGGCGAATGGCATCTATCAGCAACCATCCTCTCTCAAAAGCCATCGAAAAGAATGCTCGGACCACCTTACGCTATTTGTCCACCGGTGCCTCTTCTGATAATGATGACAGCGATAACGACACTAATGACGCCAAAAAGAAGATTGACTGGTTTGATGGTGTCAGTGTTGTACATGCGAAAGAAATTCCTGGACGTGGTGTTACTGCTACTTTGACAATATCCGACGACATTGCCAAACACCTGACTGGTAAACTCCATGGGATCCGTGCTCTCAATGTATTCCTCGGCAATCAGGCTTGGATGGACGAAAATCATGCGCGATACGAAACGTCTTTGTACACCGCCAACCAGCAACATCAACAAATCCAATGGCAAGATCAAGGCAAATCCATCGTCATGTTCTCAGCATCTCCTGTGGCCGGTCAAGTCGAAGAAGGTGTGTCCCATCAAGAGGGGTGCCGCAACTCGTGTGCCTGTGTGGTGTGTCACTGTAGCTCGTCCTCCGTTTGCTGTAGTGCCTCTCGTACCATGATGCTTGCTCAAGTGGCGATTGCTGATATTCCTCGTCCGGAAGCGATCAAGGTGGTGGAACAATTAAAGAAACTTGGGGTACAGGTCTGGATGGTTACTGGTGACAATGAACGCACGGGGCGGGTGGTGGCGGCTCAGCTTGGGATCGACAAGGATTTTGTGCTTGCTGGTGTTAAACCCGAACAAAAGGCAGATAAGATCAGAAACTTGCAACGTCGTGGTTTGGTTGATGCTAGTTCAACATCATCTTCTTGGCTTGTTCGATTCTTCTTCTCCCGTAACAACAACAATAATAATGGATTCCGGCATGCTGTGGTGGCAATGGTTGGTGATGGTATTAATGATTCACCTGCTCTCGCTCAGGCAGATGTTGGGTAAGTATATTACTCGTATATATATAAAAGATAGGCAAGATTATTTAGCTTTTTATTTTTATTTTATAGTATATCTGTTGGATCAGCAACCGATATTGCCATTGAGGCCGCCAGTATAGTCTTGATCCGAAACAACTTGATGGATCTATTAACAATGTATGATGTATCCAAAGCTGTGGTACGACGTATCCGACTCAATTTCTTTTGGGCATTTACTTATAATGTGTGTGCGATTCCTATTGCGGCGGGCATCTTATATCCTGGTACCGGGTCTGGTCTACCACCCTATATCGCTGGTCTTGCCATGGTGGCTTCCAGTATCAGTGTCGTCTGCTCAAGTTTACTTCTTCGACTCTACCGGGCACCTAAATACACCAAAACTTAATGTAATTATAGTATCAGAATGTATCATATCAATAAACCTTTTTATTTTTACCCCCCTCTCTTTTATAATCATGCAATTCCAGATTAAAAGAAAAAGATGCTTCATTGTGATTGGTCTATTTTAAATCCCGAATGTCCCAGCTGAATTTAATATCAGAGGGGAAACTAAAACTTTTTGTCCTTCTTCTTCCTACAATGTCAAAACCTTCTTATGACTTATCGGTGGACGTACAACATCTTGATTTTGATTTTGGTGGACCTGCAATTCTTAACGATGCTTCACTGACACTTACTCCTGGTAGTCGATGTATTCTTGTGGGTGCTAATGGGGCGGGAAAAACTACACTACTACGCATTCTCGGAGGCAAACGTATGATATCAGGTAGTCATATCAATGTCCTTGGCAAGAATGTGTTTGACGATGCTCCCAAGGTAAAACCTATAAAAGCAACAATAACCATGACTTACATACTCTTTTTTTTTTTTTTTCTTGGGGGGGGGGAATAGGGCGTGACTTATCTTGGTACGGAATGGGCGAATAATCCAGTTGTACGATCCGATCTATCTGTTGAATATCTTCTTTATAGTATGGGATCCAAACGTTGGCCGGAACGAACACAACATTTATTGGATGTTTTGGATGTGGATACAAAATGGCATATGCACCAAGTATCGGATGGTAAGCTTAAGAATGGATTCACAAGACTTTGGTACTAACTAATACCCTGTTTAGGTCAACGACGACGCGTGCAGCTTGTGATGGGCTTACTCCAACCTTGGGATCTTTTATTATTGGACGAAGTAACGGTGGACTTGGACGTTTTGGTGCGTGCGGACTTTTTGGCTTTCTTAAAAGAAGAAACTGATACAAGAGGAGCAACGATTGTTTATGCAACCCATATCTTTGATGGTAAGTAGGTAGTTACACTAACAAAGATAGGAATGATCTAACACACTTTTGTTTATAATATAGGCTTGGGTCAATGGCCTACTCATGTAGCTCATGTCTCTGAAGGCACGGTGATGGAATGTCATGCTTTGAATGATCAATTTGAAGCCTTGGAAAGAATCAAGAAAAACAATCAACAGCGACAAAGTCTGGATTCACCATTGATGGAATTATGCTATGAATGGTTACGAAAGGATCGGGCGCGACGACAAGACAAGAAAATTGATCCTGCCACTGGATTGCCACATACAAAATGGGATGATCTTGGTGCTAATATGAAGGAATTCGGTGACAAGTATTATAACTATTGGAATTAGTATAAATGATCAGAAATTAGACTGTTATTATCATCAATTAATTAATAAAGAATATCTTGATTGTTGTACCTTACTTTTTTTTTTTATGCCAAAATGTGGGGAAGATTAGGGCGGCGCATGTAATTCGACGTTGTATTAATGGTTTGTCATTTTCACTTGCATTTCCAAGTCTTCTTTATAAAGTTGTTTACTATACCATTGGTTGTCTTTTAGTATCGAAAAAAAGTTAATCAAGTTGGTTTCCAGTTCTTTCCACTGTTTGTGCTGTCATGATCTTTCGGGAAGGAGTCGGGCGGAGCGGGATTCGAAATGCGAGAGAGGTGTGTAGCCCGAAGTTAAAACCCTTTTTCTTCATATGAAATTTGATTTTTTTGTCTCTTTTCTTTTTTCATTCCTCCATTCCTTCACCTTGTTTCCCCTCCCCCTTCCTCTTCTTCTTCTTTTCATCATCATCATCATCATCTCCCTCTGCTACTACTCCTTTATCTTTTGTACCACGTTTATATCATCATGTATACCAAACAAACAACCATGGATCAAGTCCTCCATAATGTCAAAACCAGAGTACCTCCAGATTTACAAGCACCATTATTGACAGCTTTGCGGGCCTTTGGACTCTCGTGGGGATTAACTACTGCACCTGGTTTTCTTTCCTTGGTACTCAAACTCTGTGTTGCGTTAACCAGATCTGGTCATCATCGCACCTCTCTCATTCGGCAGTTTTTATTCATCAAACTTCCCAAACTGCTCAAATCCAGTATCTACCAAAATGGCTTTCCTTGGTTGGTGACAGGTGCTTTTGCTAGCCATCGGTTTGTACGTCATGTCTTGCAACGATGGTCTCTCCTTTTGGTCCGACACAAGGCGGATAGTAACAACAACAAGACTAAGATCTCGCTCTTGGCTGACAATCCACGCGGAGTCATGTTTTTATCGGCTGCTGCGTCCATGCTCCTTGTCCGTCGGTTCTTCCCCAATACCAAGACGATGGAATTCACTTTTTTTACCCTGGTGCGTGCTTTGGATGTGTGTGCTCACAGGGCTTATCAATCGCCCACCGTCACTGGGGCGTTACCTGCTTGGGTGATGGATTATGGTAGTGTGATTGTCTTCTCTTTGGCTTGCACTGAAATCATGTTCTCATGGTTTTACGAACCCTCTCGTCTACCAAAGTAAGTATCTATACAAACATATAGATGATTAATATTGTAACTAACTTTTTTATTCTTCTTCGTAATGTTATGCAGAGGTTATTCCATGTGGATCACGAAAATGGCGCAAATGGATGAACGCTTATTATGGGTGCTTCGTAGTATCAAGGATGGAAGCTGGGTTTACGGGGTAAGTCAATCAAGCCAATCATAAAGTAGACGGACACTAATAATCTTCTTCCTTTGCTGTTTATTGTAGAAAGATACAGGTATGAATGATCTGTTAGGGAACTACTGTCTTGATCTTGGATTACCTTACGAAGCTGGTGTGCCTGCGCGGGGACGGATTCCTTGTCGGGTGGTACATGGGGGTCAACCTTGGGGATGTGAAGTCCATGCAATGACTCGCTTTGCTAAAGGATTCGCAAAAGTATTCTTGGTAAGTAAATAACATCAACATGATCAACAACAACTAATTTACACATTTCCTTTTTATTTTTATTTTTATTTTTTATTATCTAGTTATACTTCTCTGTCCATTTAACACCACCTCTCTTATTCAAACGACAAAAACTGGCACAGGACCCCTTGGGTAGTATACAACACATCTTGAAGGCATCCATACGATCATCCACCTTTTTGGCCACATTTATCACCTTGATCTGGTATTCGATCTGCTTGACACGTACTCGTATTGGGCATCAGCTACTTGGGATTCAACAAGAACGATTGGATGATACTCTAGGACCTTTGATTGGATCAGCCATGTGTGGATTATCCTTAATGATTGAAAATAAACATCGACGGGGTGAAATGGCATTGTATGTGGTCCCACGGGCATTATTCTCAGTGACAGAACGACTGATTGGATCATGGTATAATAAGGGACGATGGTGGGAGCCCAAACTGGCAGAAGCAACTGAAACTCTGGTCTTTGCTACCTCCGTGATGACTGTGCTCAATGCAATGTACAAGGACAAGGACATGGTGCGAAGCTCTGTGCGTGGCATTCTCGGTTGGATCATGAAATATGAACTGAATCAAGATCAAGATGCTTATAACAAGAATAATAATAATCAACCATAACTCTAGAATACTAGTATTACTTATCACATCATATCATATTACTTTATACATTTACCCTACTTTTGTTTTGATAATAAAAGATATACAATTACATTTAACACTCAATGATTGGTTCTTAATCAATTCCATACTATGCAAGGAACTCCACCAATGAAATGACTGACGTGCCTTGATGTGAATTTCACCTTGATTAATTTTCTACCAAGGTTGGTTTCTATCATCCGACTATTAAAATAATATCATCTGCTACATGCAGCATAGATGATAATCTACGCTGAGGACGATTATTTTATTTAGATAAAGGCCGGGATTTAAATACCGCTCTCCTCCGTTTTTTTCTTTTCTTTTTTTTTTTTTTTTTTTTTTTCTTCCCTTTTTCTTTTTTTTTTCTTCCTTCTTCTTCTCACTTGTAATCTATTAAACTTTTATATAATTCTTCCTCATCTATTTATACTCTTACTATATACATAATTATACTTTCTCATGGCGTCCTCTCTCTCCTTTCAAATACGACAACAAGAAACAAAACTTGATGACATGGCTGCAACCAACTTTCCATCACCACCCAATTCATCCTGTGGGGAAGACAGCAGGACTTTTACTACAACTTCACCCTGTCTCCCTCCGACTGTAATGGATTATACCAATAATAATCATACACCACCACCACCACCACAACGAAGGGATTCACTACCGTCTCATTTTAGCACCTTGACCTTGCAAACACTTTCTCACTCGTTACCTGAAAACTACACCATTGACCATTCCACCATAAAATCAGCTTTACAAAAGGCAGAAGACAAACCATCTTATCGACGTACCTCTGTCACCACTCTATCTCCGCCAGTCATTGCAGCGGCCACGGGGGGTCTTACCATCCGTCATCACCGTCGACATTCTAAACAACAAGCTACCTCCTTACCATCGACTGATTACCACCGCTGTCAAGACTGTGGCAAGGTGTATAAACATCCGAGCTATCTGACCAAACATCGTTGGGAACATTCGGAAGAATGGGAATTGACATCAAAATTGCTCTTGACGAAACATCAACAGGTCCAGTTATTAGAGGCCGCGGCTATTTTGGTGGGCATGGATCAACGAGAAACGTCTCTACAATCTAGTGAAGAAAAAGAGGATGAATGGGCGGATATTGTCAATGATGATAACGACAATGATGATCAGGATGATGAATCGATTCATGTGGATATTGACGACGACGACGACAACGATGATGACATATCTATCGAAATGGATCAAGATGAACCTATGGATCAAGAACACACATTTCCTTCTATGGCTGGCTCCACTCCTACCATGTTGCCTTCTTCCTTCTCAATCGAAATGGATTAGTTGTATATTCCCCCTCCCGTCCTTAGGTTTTAATAGTCCCCATCTTTAGTTGATAATAAACCATAATTATTTGTATAATAAACTCTTTTTTTATCTTTGTCTTTATGTATCTTTGTCTTGTAAATTGTATTGTTGGACTGTAAAAGATGTCGGAGTTGGGTCTGAGCGCATCCCAAAGTCATGCAGTTCTTGACTCCGATGATCAAAATGCCGCCAGGACCACTACCCCTCGCCGGGTTTCCAAAAGAAATCAATGACGCTACACCCACTTGAGCCATTTGAAGGTATCAAACCAATCGATATTGTCTCAGATGTTTGCTAGCTCTTTTTTTTTTTTTTTTTTTTTTTTTTTTTTTTAGGAAATTGCTGTTGAAATAGTTCAAAAATTGGAATATGCTGAATTGGACTATGCCAAAGGGAAAAGGAAGGCTGATGACTTGGTACCAGATCAGTGGGTACATAACGGGACATGTACATATTACAAAGATAGCAAGAAGAAAAAGGAATAGAATGGTGTTGTCTTCTCTGGTAGTATTAGTTGTAGATATATGTTTTATTCCCTGCCCTTTTATAAATAAACAATAAACAGCATTCATGCAATATCTAGTGTCCTTTACCAAATAAAGACTGAAGACATTATTTTTATAAACATCCATTTTTATTTATTAATCAAGTAACAATAACTAAACTAAAAATCTATTGTAAACGAGTACACAAGGCCAAAGCTTCATTTTCCAGATCACTGTCACCAGGGATCACACCAGGTCGTAACAAGGGCATGACGATTCTGTGCACAATCAGTTGACCAAGGGATAACAAGTTGTCTTTTGGTATATATCGTCGCCAAGATGTCAGGTTTTTTAGGTATTTGAGTTGACGCCATATAAATTGTTGTTTGTTATTATGTTGCTGATGATCCAATAATGTGGCAGATTCCGCTAAAGTGGCATACCGTAACAATGGTTTTTCAATAGACTTTTCAACTTGTACCATTAATTCCTAAAAGAAAACAAGGATTTAGTCATTTCTTTAAGAGTTGAAGGGGCTGATTCATTTTTATTTTCTTATTACCTGGAATGAGCGTTCATGTTTTTCGACATAATAAGAGACTTGTTCCACCGCATGGACAGCATATCGGGTTTCTTTAGAGGAGATAGGGTTCATGGTGTCCATCAATTGCTTAATCCGTTTTAGTACCACTTTTTCAACTACCTTGTTTAAAAGTTCAATGTCAGCATCTTCATGTTGTCCTTCCACAGTGCCATAACGTGATAAGATCGAGTGCCATTGCATAGTATCAAATTCCAAGGGGTTCTATCAATAGAAGAAAGATTAAAGCATTAGTATGTCTACGTTATTTACCCCCATCCTATCCACTTACAGAGAATGGGTCCCAAGCAACCAGTTCACATCGAACATAGAATTCAAATGCAGCAGGGAGACTGAGACTTCCAAAAGCATTCTTGTAGTCTTCATAGTATTCGGTTTTCCAGGCTTCAAAATATGACTTGACAGCTTCCAGAGTTCTGAATTCATCACCAACGTCATCCAATAGGTCATCCATTTTCTTTCCTTGAATATCATCTATAAGACAAAAAAAAAAAAAAAAAAAAAAATGAGTACCATTCATTCCCACCCCCACCTTATTTCTTTTTCTTCGCTTACCTAGCTTTTGATCCTTCTTCTCCACCCATCCACCTTGCAATTCATCATCAGACCAAAATGCAGTTTCTTTTTCGTCTTGGTCAGTTAGGCTCGAGTGTTTTTGAATACGGTCTTGTCTATCACCTTGGCGCCGTTGGCGAGAAGTATCAGAGAACTTTGATTCAGGTGTGCGACCAAATTCATCCATAGTCATATCAACATCACCTTCTTCCAATAGATGCCCAGGTACGGTAGCAAAAGATAAAAGCAGGTCCATATCATCCAACCACTGACGTTCTTGTACGATTTCTTGTTTTGCCGCAATGATATCGTACGCTTCGTTTTCGAGTTGTTCAAGAAGAGGTATCTATAATCCAATAAAGAGAGTCAGTCATTCACTTTTCTTCTACCTATCCTGTTTTTTTTTTTGTTACCTTGACATCCAAGAACTCGCCCAAATCGTTCACCGTATTTGACAAGGATTGAAAGTAGTCATGACGATTGCCAGCATGTTGAATTTCCCGATCCAAATCATCCCCTGTCACCTTAAGATCCAACATTCCTTTTTGCGCATCTGATAATTGAGATTCGTATTGTCGCATGCTGTAAGTAATATCTGTTGAGATCAAGTCCAGTCGTTTGAGGACATCATCTAAAGAAGGCAAAGTCGATACTTCAGGTACTATCAAATGGAATCATTGACATACCGATAATAAGAATAGTTGTAGTAATAAAAGTTAGTATTTCATTCTGTACGTCTTTACTTTGGTACTTACCAATAGCGGGTCTATAATTCAGAGGAGTAGCATAAGGATCGACCACTTGTTCTTCATACTTGGCACGCACACCACCATGTTTGATCAAGTCTCGTTCCCACCGATCGATCTGATCAGAGTCATCTGAATCCGAATCATCATCTTGAGCATCATAAATCATATCGCGAGCATCTT
The DNA here is from genome assembly GCA_025330725.1 of Chlamydoabsidia padenii. NCBI lineage: Eukaryota > Fungi > Mucoromycota > Mucoromycetes > Mucorales > Cunninghamellaceae > Chlamydoabsidia > Chlamydoabsidia padenii. Next base: position 1,236,281 of record JAIWND010000001.1, read on the forward strand.
GTCGTTGAGCTTGTTCTTGTTTCTTGGCTTCGTCTTTATCCAGTGTGATTTCTTGACCGATATATTGTTCGAATTCACCTTCACCGTCATCTGCCGCATCATCGTCTTCCCTGACCAAACGTGAGCCGGTGTTTGACTATATATGTATACAAAGAAGGATGAGTCCACACTGTGTATGTATGCGAGAGAAAAGTTCATTTTCTGACTTACGTCCAGACCGATAAAGTCTTGTTCGTTATCAACCACCACCACTCCTTGTCGCATCAGTTCACGTTTTTTCTTGGCAGCATGGATGGCGTTAGAATCAGGAATGGCCATACCACCCAAACGAGCAGTCAACGTCTTGGGGAACTTTTCAGCAAGCAGAGCAGAATCGTCATCACCAGGCAAGTCCATGGCGTTCTTGAGAGAGGTAGGTAAAGCAGGTGTGTTGGCTCGAAGTGACGCAAGGTAATCATCATTGTAGGTTGAATCAACTTCCTGGGCATCCAAACCCAAGCTGGGACTATGACAAAAAACAAAGAAAACACGCAGGTTAGATCATGATGAAGGGAGACAAGACTTACCTTGGTACTTGTAGTTTTCTATCAGCCGCCATCTTGCGACTAGCTTTTGATTTTTTGACTTTGAAGACTTCGTCAGAGTCGTCTTCTTCCTATGTTATGAATGAGTTTAAAAGTAAACAAAAGTTAAACATACTTCGTTCGTGTGTTTGTTCTATCAAGTTTTAATACCTGCTGATCGAAGCTTAAGCCAAGATTCCTTTTCACCTTCTTCTTGTCTGATTTGGATTTGAGAGGAGTGCTGGCTACAATAGGTTCTTCTACTGCAAGATGATAAAAGAATGAGTTCAAGTTACAAAACGGTGCACTAGTTATTTACTTACCATCTTTTGATTCATCGTCACTTGTTTCTATTTTACGTCGAATATTCTTTGCCCTGTTTGGTTTTTTAAACATATTGGGAGAGAAAGAGGGAAGAAATAATGCACTACAAAATGTTCTTGGGGCGGAGAGCGCCAGATGTCAAGCTCAGCCACTCACACAAGGGATCAAATTCCCCCCCCCTCCCCTCTTTTTTTTTTTTTTTTTATTTTTCTTCCTTCTTTTCTTCTACTTCATTCAACACCACCATACCATCCATGTCTGTCGGTTTACGTTCTTTACGCTTCCAGACTCTTATTCGACCTACTGTAGGTATATTGTCACAACCTGCCTTCCAACCTCGCATTCTCTCTTCTGTCACCCATTCCACTTTCCGCACTTATGCCACAAACAACAAGAGTGAAGGCAAGCAAATCCTGTTACGCGATCACGGTGTATTCGGTAAGAATTCGAACAATAAAATAAATAATTAAAAAAGAATCAACAGCAACACATAGGAGAAAAAAAAAAAGACTTGATGGGTACTAACACTTTTTTTTTTTGACAGCTAACTACATTCCACCTGAAACTTCACCCTCTGTTACCGATTTCCAAAACTGGCGTTTGGTAAAATGGCGTAACATCAAGAACAATGTGCAAAATTTGCTTAGGTAAGAAAACTAGGGGATAGGGGATTTGAATAGATCAACTAAATGTTTTGGCGGGGTAACTATCTATAGTGTTGGTTTGATCAAGTACAAGTCTCAATACGAAAAATGGAACTCTGGCAAGTTTTTGTCTATTGCTGAAGAAACTTATAAGGATATGAACGACTCATTTGCAAGGTAATGTTAAAAATGATGATGGGGGGTTTTGTTTATACTTATGTTTTTTTTTCCGTATAGAGGTGATCGTGAAATCTTGGAAGAAGTATGCTTGGACGCCATGTACTCTGTAAGTCAAAAAAAAAAAAAAAGGCGGGAAATAGCAAAAAGTATGTATTATTAACCTTTGTGTCTCTCTTTTTTTAATAGAGCTTGAAGAATCAACTAAAGCAGCGAAACAATGTACGATGGGAATGGAAATATCATGGTGAAGTGGAAACTCCTCGAATTGTCTGTGTGCGTTGTGTTGGTACGTCTGGTGTCAGCAAATCTGGCTTCTCTGTAGGTCAAGTCACTGTCCGAATGTTTACAAAACAGGTAAGCAAACATTAATGAAAAGGATCGACATGCATTAACACACCTTCTCTTCATAGTCTATGGCTGTGTACGACAAGAAGAATCGACTTGTCGGCGGTGACCCAAATAAAATCCATAATGTCCTTGAATACGTGGTTTTCCAAAAGACCATCTCTGACCCCGAAGATATCTGGCGGGTCTATGGAAAAATCGCTTCTCCTGAAAAATTGAATCAACAGTAGTATAGCCTTGTAGTTAGATCATATATTTATAGTTTTTATCCTCATTTTATGTACAAATTCAAATAAAACAAAATTATCCATTTTTGCTTTTTACACATGCATGAATCCCCCCCACTAATAAAATGATGATATAACTATCAATGTTTATTTATTGGTACAATTACTATTACTAATAGTTGTATTTGATGTCACATCGCTTGATTTGCCAGCATCCATATCTACACTATAAAGTATTCCTATCGCTACTACAAACATAACTAATATAACAGGCCAGCCATGCCAGAGATTGCCAGTCCGTTGAGTGATTGCACCAATGATCAAAGGTCCAAACCAGGAAGACGCCCGAGTGGCTATACCAAGCATACCAAAGAACATGTTTTCCTTCCCCTTTGGCATCAGTAATGCGGCCACCGTTTGTTGATAAGCACTATGTAGAGAAAGAAGAATGATTTAGTTACAAGTCCATTTACCCCCCCTCCCCTCTATGGTATGAACTTACAACATTGGTCCACAGAAGAATCCCCAACCACAGTAAACCCACACCTCTGGCTCGGTCCTGAATCCAAGTGTAGAAGATCCAATGCCAATACATCCATAGACAGCCATTAATCCATTCAGGATTACCAGTATAAGGAGGACAGTTTTCGGTGGGAGTCTAAAGCGTTGTGCCAAGTAGTAAAAAAAGACACAACCAAAGAGATTGGTGATACCAAACACCACCCCTATCAATGTTTGTTCTTGAGCAGAGAAATGAGTAATTTGACCAGTAATGACAGTCATGATTTGAGTTGCCGTTACCACAGCATCATTGAATAAAAAGTAGGCAATGGTGTATGTAAATAATTGTCGGTATTTCTTTACTTCCCTGAAAAGATAGATTTCGTCAGTTCATATTCCGACCCCCCTTTTTTATATACCATATTTACCTTAATGCATGCCAAACCGATTTCCATCCAAAAGTAAGATAGTTTGCATCTTTTGGAAAAGGAGGACCCTGTCGTCCTTTTGGGCTAGTGATAAAGTAAGGGATCGCGCAGATCACCAGGAAGCCACCACAAGCGGCTATTGCAATATAGATAAAGACAGCACTATCACCAAAAGAACGCCCGTCGCTAATGAATGGTCCCTTTGACCAAGATATAAATGAGATCCCATATAGCATGCCTAAAGAGAGAAAATCAATTTGTTGATTGTTGCTTTTTTTTTTTAAAAAAAAGGGGGGGGGTGAGAAGATTTACCAGCGATGATCACATGCCCAAAATAGTTGGATGTCATCATCAATACAGACACATAATCCCTCCAATGGTTGGCAACATCCTTTGCATCATCTTTCGATAAAAGAGTATTCTTGAATGCATTCTGTACAACGGGCAAGTTGTCACTAGTAAAAGAAAAAGAAAAAATGTTAATACCAGTTAAACAAGGATGACTATTTCTTTGCGGTTACCTTAAGCGCGGAAAGGAGCCAAGGAAGAAGACACAGGAAACACCAAAACTAACAAAAGCAAAAAAGACCACCATTGCCATTAAATACCAGTGAGCTCCATTGTCATCAATCATAGCCAAAGGAGCGAATTGAGCCGCACAAAACACAATCGTAGTCCACAAGACAACCCCAAGATTGATTCGACCATAATCAGCCAGAGTGCCGAGAGTGATAAAGATAAGGAATTGGACAAAGAATGAAAAGGCTTGGACATAGAGAACCATAGAAGACACTGGAATACCATCACCAGGTTGATGGACAGCTGATAGAGAGACATGACATGTCTTGAATGGATCATTGATGTCACATCCACTAGTTGAAGGATCATTTGGATCAAATCCACCTTGATAGGCCACATATTGCAATAAAGTCGGAAAGTATGCATAAATGGAGTGACCTATGTGTTGATGTAACGTTAAAAAAAAGGGGGTGAATATAAGTAAAATGCATATATCCATCGTATTAACCCGCCCACCCAATGATTACCATTATTCTAAATCGTTAAAAAGCGAAAACAAAAAAAAAACAAAAAATGGTGTCAGTGTGATGGAAGACTGTGAGGTATAGTTTATAGTTGTCTTACCCCGATGCCGTATAGTAAAAAGGATATAAACTCTTTTCTTGTGGTAGGAGGTTGAGTGGGTTCGTCGGTTGGTTTTTCAACTAGTTCGTCCGCTGGTTCAGTGTTTGCAAAGGGACTTTTAAAAGTCTTTGCTAATCCACCCATTACTGTAATTCTATTGAGATCTAAAAGAATATTTACAAAAAGAAGAATGAGAAGAATGAGTTATCACAAAGATGTTAAATAGAATGAAAGACAAATGTTTTAAAAGGAACTGTACTTACATATATGTATGCAAGAGTCGGCGCGCGACTTTTACCGAACCTAGTCAACTATCATCGTAATGTGTCGTATACCTTGCTGTTTGAGGAATAGATACAGTTATAGGCATTACTTCGTCAATGAGGTGCTGCCATACAACAATTGATGTTTGGGATATATAGAAGAGTGCGGAGAAGAAGAAGAAGAAAAAGAAGAAGAAAAAAAAAAAAAAAAAGAACGGCCAGGTCTTTTTATAAAGTTCGCCGATGTCGGGCTTTATAAATTCCAACCCTACCTTTTCTTTATTTGGAACCAATGCCCTTTTTTTTATAAACTATAATACAACAAAATATGAAGAGAAAGTATAAACAGATATCAAGTATGGTGAGAAGGATGACTAGCCGTTTGATCCTCGATCAATTCAACTTTTGCATAAGATTCACCATCTTGTAAGGTCGAAATACTATGTATAGCCGTAGCATTCTGAGCGAGTTCTTCTTGGATTTCCATATGCAACATTTCTAACTTTGCTGCCTCCATGTCAACAAAGTAAAGAATAAAGATGGCGACAATGAAAAGACCAGCAATGATCAGCCATCCATAATAAGCATTCGATGTTTGTTGAGTTACCGCTCCGATCGCAGTTGCCCCGATGATCGCGCTGCTCTTATTAAACACACCGCATAATCCAAAGTACAAGTTTTCTTTTCCTCTTGGGATCAATTCACTCAACAATGTTTGTTGCCATGCCCTGATAAAGAGTATTAGATGAATCATGTATAATAGTCTGTATCCTTACTTACCATACGGGTGCAGTGAAGAATCCTTGATGAAATTAAAGTATGTCAGTTTCCTTTTATATATCTTCAACCGTAGTCTTACCTGACCAAGCACTAAGAACCCACAGTTCCCATTGTGTCTTCATACCAAAGTTGCTGAAACCAATACCAAAACTACCCCAAATAGGTACCACAGCTATTGAAACCCCGATTCATGCAAAATGTCAGTGAGTCGAATTTTTTTTTTCTGTAAAAGAATCATACCTGTTGTAATCAGAATAGTCATTAGATTGGCTTTTGTACTAACATTGAATCTTTTGGACAAGAACAAGAAGAAGAAACAACCAATGATACTGGTGATCGCCGTGATGAAGCCTTGAACAACGGTTTGTGTGGCCGAAAATGAAGTAATGTCGTTTTGAATATAGGTTTGCATACTACTGATTGCGTTCACTCCATCCGAAAATAAAAAGTAGGAGAAAAAGTAAAGAAAGAGGTACCGGTTTTTTCTCGCTTCCCTATTTTTTTTAAAAAAAAGACAAGGGTGAGTGGATGATCCGATAAATAGGATTGCCTTGTTACCTTAATGCTTTAAAGGTTGATTTCCAACCGATGGTGAAATGACTTTCATTAGCAGGAAGAGGTGGACCCCGTCTACCGACCGGGCGGAATATGAAATAGGGGATGGCATTGATTAGCCAGAAACAACCACAGGAAATGGAGGCAATATGATAGTACAGGGGAGTATTCCCAAACTGATGATCATCGTTTAAAAAGGGACCTTGAGACCATGGTAGAAAAGAGAGACTTGAAAAGACAGCTATCAGAAGGTGGGAAAAAAAAAGGATCGACATTTCAAATTCCGAAAAAGTTAATTTTAGATTTCAGACAAAAACAATTCACGTCCCGCCAGGGTTCACTTTTTTTTTTTTTTTTTTTTTTTTTTTTTTTTTTTTTACACCGTACCTGAAAGAATAAGAAATCCCACATTAGACCAACCAGTTGAAATAGCAGAGACATGATTTCTCCATTTCTCGACCACATTTTGAGTTTCCTCGACCGAAACAGTTGGATCTGCTCGAGTCTTTCTGACTATTGGAAGGTTGTCACTAAAAAAAAAAAAGGAGGGGGATGTCAATCCACGGGGGGGGGGGGTCGTTCTTCCCTCTCTTACCTCAAGACAGGAAAAGCCGCTGAATAACAAACAAGAGTAACACCATACGAAACCATAGCGACAATATTTAAAGCCATCATACCAGGCCAGCCATGACCATCGTCGTTGATAAAGATGACGGGTAAAATTTGAGCAGCACAGCTGATCAAAGTGGCGGAGATTAAAATATAATGGTTGAATCGGCCATAATCTGCCAAGGAGCCAAATGTAGTGAAAAGGAGAAACTGGATGCCAAAGGAAATAGCGGTGACATACATGATCATGGATACAACCGGGATACCATTCGCTGTACCGGGCCACGCCACATTACAGGGTGACTCACTGCTTAGCGCCAGGCTACAGGGTGGATGGCCTTCCACCGTAGGGTCAAATCCACCTTTCTGACCCATCATCTGAAGTAAGCTGGGTAGAAAAGCATACATATTGTATCCATTATTACCATTGTAGTACAGGTAATAACTCCAGAGTTCCCACCGAGTGGCAGGTGGTTGTGAGAGTACTTCTCGACCCTTGTCAGTGGTAGGATCAATATCATCATTACCTTGAAAAGGGTCTTTCAATAACTTTTCACCTGACATAGTAAAAAAAGAGAGCAAAGGGTAAAAAGTAAAGGAGAAGAAGAAGAAGAAGAAGAAAGAAAAAAAAAGTGATAAAGAAGGTAAAACATTTTTAAAGGAGTAGAGATCACATGGATTCCTACTGGGTCATAATTTTCATGCATACAAATAACGACACCAATCTGTTTATTCAATATACCAACAACATAAAGTATACACATTGTACCACATTAAATGGATAAGACTATTATCTAACTACTATAACTATATCCAAAGGTGCCAGTAAATGAATGTGCCCCAATCAAGACCAGAGTTTCCATATCCATGATATCCAAATGTTTTCCGATCCATCCCCTTGTTCTCTCTCCCTATTAAAAATGAAGATCATTTTTTTTTTTATAACCCATTCCAAAGCCATTGTTAATAACATATTCCTTTGGATCGATGATTTCCATTCTGCATTAAAAAAAAAAAAAAAGTTGCCAATTACCTAATAAGATAAAACATCAAATTAAAAATAACCCAGAGTCAAATCGGCCCCAAGCCGAATTGTTATATAGTCCAAGCCCTTGATCCATCCCCAGTGTTTTGTTGATCTTGCAGGTCTAAATATAGGTTATATAGCGCCCCCATCGTCAAAAAGAGTTCGGCATGATGAAAGAGTCACTTTTGTCGTTGGTATTATGACTTTTTGAAAAGTGAGAGTCAGCCTCCGATAGACATTACCGAGTCAGGGCAAATAGTCCGTCAGTGTTGTTTGTGAATTAGGTCGTTGGCGAATGTTGTTGTCGTCTCCATTATAGTTGGTGAGTGCTGCTGTGATCATGGTCACACTATATTAAAAGTGGATGCGACACAAGTTCAAGAGAGATGATTTCCTGTTCATTTGATAAAATCAAGTTCAGTGGGTTGTAATTACGTTTACCTTGTAGGATACATTTGTCTAGTCAGAAGAGTAGCCAATTGGCTATTTTCAGACAAAGAGAGATCATATCATTAGTTCAAGTTTCAAGTAATTCTTACCTTTATATGATTACCATCGGCGTTGAGATTACAAGAGGTAAAAGAAGGACGGAAAAAAAGAAAAAAAGAAAAGAGCGCCTTGTGATAAAATCAAACCCCGTCGGCGTTTAAATTTCCTTTTTTTTTATGGAAATCATGCAGATCGTTAAAAAAGATTAAAACTACACTTTATTTTTTACTGATTGATTACAAGTATGATTATTATTACTTTTTATAGGCTTCACTACCACCATCAGAGGACAACTCCATACGAATGATTGGTATTTTCTCATTGGTCGTATTAAAAGAGTGACGCTGAGCCTCCGCCGCGGCGGCCATATTATCCATCAACTCTTGATGGATTTCCAAATGAAGCATTTCCAGTTTAGCGCCCTCCATATCCACAAAACACAAGGCGATGATGGCAATGACAAAGAGGCCAGCAATGATGGGCCAGCCGTAGTAAGGATTAGTGGTTTGTTCAGTCACCGCACCAATCATAGTGGGGGCAATCCAGTAACTCGATCGACTAGTCAATCCAAACAAGGCAAAGAAAAGATTTTCTTGTCCCCTCGGTACCAGTTCTGAGAAGAGGGTTTGCTGCCATGCCCTATTTCATAGTAAATCATGGTTTAGTGGAAAGAGATGGTATCAATAGGATTAGGACTTACCATATTGGACCAGTGAAAAAACCTGAGGAAAGAAAAAAACAGATCAGTGATATGTGCATTTAAACTCCCGCCGCACTTTTTTTTTTCTCCTTACCTGACCAAGCAGCCAGTACCCAAAGTTCCCACTCCGTCCTGATTCCAAAATGATCGAGGCCTATCCCAAAACATCCCCATACAGGAATCATCGCTATAGAAAAGAGAGAATCAGTTCATCATGTCATTCAAAACTACTTTTTTTTTTTTTCCTACCTGTAAAGATGACGATGATCATCAGGTTGGTCTTGGTACTAAAGTCAAAGTGATTTTGCAAGTGCAGAAAGAAAAAACAGCCAATGAGAGAAGTGACCGCCCCCACTAGACCCATACCTGTGGTAAGCGTAGCCGAAAACCCTGTGACCTGATTCTGGATATAGGTTTGATAAGTACTAATGGCATTGACTCCATCAGAGAAACAAAAGTAACTACATAGGAACAAGTACAAGTATCTATATTTCTTAACCTCCCTAATAAAAATAAATGAGCCATCTAAAAAATGGAAAAAAAAAAACTTACTTGAGAGCTTTGAAAATGGACTTCCATCCAATAGTGACATAGTGTTCCGTTTTAGGAAAAGGAGGACCACGACGGCCGATAGGACGACAAATGAAGTAAGGGATGGCATTTATAAGCATATAGGCACCAGAAACAAGTGAAGCAACACAATAGTATGTTAATGTGTTCCCAAACTTTGGTTCTTGACTATTGAAAAAGGGACCTTTGGACCATGGAATAAAGGATACACCAGCAAAGACAGCTTATTGAGCGGGAGTTGAAAAATCAGATGCGCATGAATTAGTTGACATGTTTCAAATCCCGACATTTTTTTTCCCTTTACCCGAGATAACCAAAAAACCAACATTGGACCATGCAGTGGATACAGCAGAAACATGGCTTCTCCACCTTTCGATGACACTTTGTTTTTTTTCTATAGAGATATCTTGATCAGCACGAACGCTTCGTACTAAAGGTAGATTATCACTTTAAATCAAAAAGAAAAGTAAGACAAGAAAAAAAAAAAAAAAAAAAAAAAGAGGGAGAAGGGGTACCTTAAAATTGGGAAAGCTGCAGAATAACAAACAAGAGTGACACCATAAGATACCATGGCTATAATATTAAGGGTCATCATACCAGGCCAATTCCGACCATCATCATTGATGAACAAGATGGGCAAGATCTGAGCAGCACAGCTGATCAAAGTGGCCGAGACGAGGATATAATGATTGAATCGACCATAATCAGCCAAAGGCCCAAAAGTGGTGAACAATAAGAACTGAGCACCAAAGGAAATAGCTGTGGCATACATGGTGACGGAAATAACCGAGATGGTCGTGCCATTCCATGTCACATTGCACGGTGTATTCATTTCGCAAGGTGGATGGTAGGGTAACGTTGGATTAAAGCCATTTTCTTGGGCTAATAGTTGGAATAGGGTGGGTAGGAATTGGTACATGTTGTAGCCATTGTTGCCATTATAGTAGAGGTAGTATGTCCAGAGTTCCCATCGAGTGGCGGGTGGTTGGGAGAGGACTTCTCGTCCAATGTCTGTGGTGGGATCGACGGTGCCTTCGACCTTGAATGGATCCGTTCGAAGGTTTTCAGCAGTGGTCATTGTAAAAAAAAAAACAAAAAAAAAAAAAAAAAAAAAAAGGAAAGAGAAGGGAATACTAAGTACATCGTTTTTAGTAGATTTGCCTCTTTCTTTTATATCGTTATACATGTAAACAAAAGGATTAGAATGTTTGTCTTTTGTTTATTTTTAAAAAAAAAATCAAGCCCAACTTTCTTTTTTATTTTTTTATTTTTAAAAAAAGTATCATTATGCTATGTAAATCTAATCACCGATTTGTTCTATGTTCATGGTTTCCAATATCGGCAGTACCCTGGTCCAAAGATCGACACCCTATAAAAGAGAGAAAAAAGAAAAGAAAAGAAGGAGGTGAGTGATCATCTTTTTTTCGTTTCCTGTGTTACCTACCTTTTGATAAAACTCGACACGGCAATCTGCATAAGCAGTCAATCCTTGTTTCAGTTCCTGTATTCTTGTTTTTTGATAAATGTCGTATTCTTTGATCATCTGATTCGAGTAATTATTGTTGGTATCTGTGGCGATAGACACATCTTGTTCCAACTAGACCACCCAAATAATATGGATCAGTATACAAGCCTTTTTCCTTTTTCAATCTTCTCTTTACCTCTTCCATTTTTGCATGTAGTTGGACCAATCGTTCGTTTCTTGTCTGAGTCAGGCTATTCCCTCTGATTTCACCCACCTTGTCCGCCACCAAGTCACCAAGCGATCCATTTCCAATTTGATGTCCCGTGAGTCGTTCTCGATCCTGTGTCAGTCTTTGCAAGTGCATTGACAATTCTTCAAAAGCCACCTGTTTCTGATCTCGTACTTGTAGTTGAGCCTATTATAATAATAAAGTTCATTAACAACCATTCTTTTCTTGTTACTTGTTTTACCTTGATTGCCCTGCAATAAGCGACTTGTTCATGGATATTGTTCAAGTACAATATATCTTCGCCTTTTGTCTAAAAATAATAATAGAAAAAATGTTATAGCCTCGTGTAACTTGACATGAATCATCCTTACTTACTAGATCAGCAATACATCCTGCATATGCTTCGACGATTTCGGCAAACTGTCGTAATTTACGTTCCACTGTTGGTTCCAATACGGACAGGCCACGGATACCACCTGAGAATTCTAGATAATCATGTTCCAATTCTATAAGAAAAGAGTCAATACACATATCATTAGATTAATTAACTTTTTTTTCTTTTACCTTGTTGTCGATGTCCCATCCGAGAAAAGAGTCTTTCGACAATTGTAAGATTATCTTCATATTTGTCCACAGATTCTTTCATGACAATGAATCGATCATCAGGTTTCTTGACTTTGGTGAATGGTTTCAAAAAGGTATCACCAATAATAGTAAAGAAAGACAAATGAGAAGGAAATCGTTTGGATTGCATTTGTTTATCATTTTTCTAAAAGAGAGAGAGAGAGAGAGAGAAGGTCAGTGCATTTTGAATATCACAAGGTGATGGGAACTTACGAAATCCCCTGATTCCAAAAACACACGTGTACATTGTGATGCTTGAAGTAAAGGATGCCTTGCAATTCTATTTAAAAACCATTCGAGTCTATATAAAGAGGTTAAAACATGCATGTTCATAGATATCGTTTTTTATTACCCTAATCGTCGCCTTTCGATAAAGTCTTTGTTGAATCCATCACCTTTGATATATTCTATATGGAGATAAATAAAAAGCATGAGCGATTCTCCTTTTCTCTCTCTCTCTCTCTGATACTTACTGATTCGATGTTTTTCAGGAGGTTGCGGGACGACACAGGCCGGGAATTCCAAACATAAAGTGTTGTAAAGCCAGATAAAATCTTGGAATCGACGTCGGACGGGTTTAGGAGTCGGTGAGCTAAACGTTTCCACTAACGTCTATATATATATAAGAGAGAGACATTTGAGTTGTTTGTTTTTATAATGTATCTAATTCACCTTACCTACCATTGTTGTTACAAGATAAGTGATATAACTTGCTTCGTACTTTTGAGGATCGCTTACATTAATCGTCATTTCGACTGCCAGTGATAAAGGATCGTTCCGTGATATCGTATCTGTTGTTTCCAGTGATTGTGTTGTGTAAAAGCCTGGTTGAATGTCATTGTTCTATAAACAAGTGAAAAGCATTATGGTAAAGAAGAGGGTGAGCATGGTCGCTGTTTAAATAGTGTTTTCTTTTTCTTTACATACCATGTGGTCAGTGGTGCTGGAATCATACGTCAAGATGGGGTTGCGATAAGGAGGGATGAAGGCTTCAGTTGAATGTTCATCCCACCTAACATGATCATAGTCGTCAGGATTCATAATGGATGAGAGTTGTAAATAAAAAGGAAGAAGAAGGAAGAAATAGAATTTTAAAAAAAATATTGAGATATGGACAAAAGCGACGACCATGTGACACAAATCAGGTCATTTAAAAAAAAAAATTAACCCATAACATTTTTATTTTTATATTTGACAAGTGAGTGATACTATCAAAGGATAAGTAAACTAAATTATGGTTGTTCGTTGATGGCTTGATTCTATAATACATAAAACAAAAGGTTAAATATCTAGTTCCTAACATGGTTTTTTTTTTTTTTTTTTTTTTTTTTTTTTTTTTTTTTTTGGATTTACCTTTGCTTGCCATGCTTGAGCCATTTGCAACAATTTGAGATTTCTTGATTGTTCTTGATCATCAGGGAAGATGTAATCAAAGTATTCTTCCCATATAATATTATCATCCGTCGAGTCTTCAGCTTTTCTTCGTTTCTTGACTACTTTAGGTTCCTTGTCCTTGACCACCTTTTGCGTTTCCTCCGTACCATAGTTTTCTTCAAAGTCTTTCCAAGCTTCAAGAAGTAATACACGCTACAAATATATATATATATATATATATACAAATGTTAGTTGACCTTTTTTTATTTATTTACTTTATCTCTCTTCTGTTTACCTCTTCCTTGAGTCCCTTTTGTTTCATACGATCCGATGCCTTTTCAAAGATGGAACGAGCTTGAGTAGGACCTTGTTGATTATTATTATCATCATCATATGGTATAGATAATTCGAATTGGGCAAAGCTGATATACACCTTGACATGTTCTGTTCGTTCCAATAGACGGTAGTACAAGTCGCGTGTCTTTTCATATTCTTCTTCTTCAATTTCAAAGTCAATATAGGCTTTCCATAATAGTTCTGGCATGTCCAATACAGGTTGACCAATCGCCAATTCAAAGATAGCACGACAACGATCTTGTTCACCAAGCATCTTTTCCAATTCAGCAAACTTGATCCATCCTGTACAGTTGGCAGGATTGTATTCCAGGTATTTCGTATATAATGTTCGACTACGATCGAATTCCCGAAGCTAAAACAGAAAGAAAGAGAAAAGTTTGTTTGTTAGTTACATGTATATATATATATATATGATGAATTGATTGTATCTTTCTTTACCTGCATTTCCAAATCGATATAACCTTTAAACAATTTGTTTTTGGGACATTGACCAATAGCACGACCAAGTAGTTTTCTTGCTGATTGAACATTCATTTGACGGATTTCGAATTTGGCAAAGAGTAGCCAAATTTTAGCAAAAGTGAAGGATTTGTGAGGTATCAGTTTGATGCATTTGCTGTAGATTTCCCTAGTTCGTTCAATGTCCTATAAAAGGAATATTGTGTTTGTGAGTGATTAATCTAATCCATTCATTCTATTCATTCATATTACCTCTGTTTCCAATTCTTCAAAGAGAGCATAATTGATCCACAGGTAAATATATCTTCGCCAATATCGTTTTTCATTAGCAGGAGGTACCATTCCAATAGCACGTTCATAGACTTCACGAATTCGATCAACTTCACCCACTGATTCTTCTAATTTGACATAATCAAACCAGACATCATAATTCATTGGATTCGATTCAATTTCTTCTTCATATTGTACCCGTCGTTTTCCAACCACTACGTTTTCGATTCCTTCAGTATCCCCATATTGTTTTTCAAAGTTGGTGTATTGGTTGTAGAGTGATTCCGATTTTGACTTGGGTAGTCTATCCAGACCATATTTGTATAATACGCGAGCCCGTTCATACTAGATAAGTGTATGTAAAGAGAGTTAGTTTATCATATTTCCTTCTTTTATATATATTACCTCTTTCATTTTGGTTTCGAATTTAGCAAAGGCCACCAAAACTTTTTGATCCAACTTGTCATCACCAAGGTATTGAATGGCTTCTGTATAAATTTCACGACATTTGTCTATAATAAGGAACGAATTGGTTAGTTAGTGAATCATTTTACTATCATCATCATTATTACTTTACCTAAATCATTATGTTCTTCTTCAAATTTTGCCCATTTAATCCAGTTTTTAGGTTCAGGATGGACAGACACAAACCGTTCATAAATAGCTCGAGCCCGATCATTTTCGCTATACCGTAATTCCAACTTTACATAAGCCAACCAAGCCGATTCATCAGGTTCCCATTTCAACCACCGTTCAAACACGTTTCGAGCCTTGGGGACATCACCAAGCGTTTCTTCCATATAAGTATACTTGTACCAGAATTGATCGACTCGAGGCAATAAAGTCACAGCACGATCGAGAATGTTACGAGAGTGATTGACGTTACGGTTCTTCATTTCCATTTCTGCATAACGTAACCAAATGGCCACATTGCGCCATTCCACATCCAAGGCTCGTTCGTAAACTGATCGGGCCCGTTCCAGTTCCAGTTGTGATTCTTCCCAGGCAGCATACTTGAGCCAATTGCTGATATTCAGTCGATTCTTGCGGATATTGTCTTCAAATTCTTTACGTTTGCGTTGTCGGAATTCAGAAAGTTCTTCGAGATCGGCAATCTTTTGTTGAGGAATGGAATGCACTGGTTCGAGTCGTCGGTCATGAGCTTCACGGAGGATCTGTTCAGCTGTAATCTGGATAGGTGCCGCACTTTTGTTCTTGACCTAGATATAAATATAAAAAACACATTTCTTTCTTGTGGTTAATGTATCTGACTAGTTAGTTCTATTGATTTATTACCTTGGGTGGTCGCATCGTATTCTTTCTACCGTCCATGGTGTGAGGATGAAGAAAAGAAAGCGGGGGCGACGCAATTTTTGTGTGTGTTTTAATGACAAGGAGCGGCATTTGAAAAATTACCTCTCGCCTATTTTTTTGTTTTTTTTTGTTTTTCGCTGTGACTTTTTTTCTCTCTCTCTCTCTCCTTTTCTTCTTCTTCTTCAGAACAACATGCGCTCTCGTATTCTCCGTGATATCAAAGCTCGTCAATCACTTGCCGACAATGAATTGACTCGACAAGCATACCGATATGTCACTCGAAACGAAACTCTACCAGCCCGTGTACGCCACCAAGCTCAATTGGCACTCAACGCCATGCCCAAACAATCTTCTCCCGCCTTTATCTCCAACCGTTGTGTTGCCACTGGTCATGGATCTGGTATCTTGCGTGAATTCAAGTTGTGTCGATTCCAATTCCGTCTCAAGGCTTTAAATGGTGAACTTCCTGGTGTCAAGAAATCCTCTTGGTAGTTTAATCTCATAATCCATTCCATCCTCCCCCCCTTTTTTTTTTTATTGTACAGCACTCTTTTTGTAGATAGACTCTTCCCACTTTATCAATAAAATAAAACTCTTTTAAAAAAGCATCTGTATTATGGTTGTCTTGATGTGTGGAATGTGGGGAATGAAATGATGAGGGGTGACTCTCTGCGATACACAGGGGTAGATTATCGGGGAATGAAACAAGTTGATGGGTGTAAACAGGGCATGTACTTTAAACATGGAATGGACAGTATAACCATGGTATAGACAAACATTGTGTGTATGATTGTGTAGGTGGTAATCAGACTTGAGCCTGCGGGTGTTTAAACCCACTAGCTTGAGACGTTGATCCTGCAAATAAAAATTAAAATCCCGCATAGTAATGAGAATAAGACCAGGTTGGATTTTGATAGATAAAAAGGTATAGATTTTATTTTACTATGATATAAGACAAAAAGGTATGATACAAATTATAATATAAAAAAAGTGGGAGGGGGGGGGTAATCTATTCTATAAATGTGGTGGAGGTAATCCGCTGGATGATCGATTTTGTTTCAGTATAGCTTGTCGTAGGTCTTGATCCACAGTGTAGCCAGTATATTCAATATCAGAATCGTCAAGGAGCATGTTTTGGTTGGTGCTAACTGACGTTACCGGTCTTGATTTCCCAAAGAGGTTCCAATGGACTATGTGTGTAAAAATAAAAGAGTCAGTCACTTGTTGAATGTATATATAGGATGGTTACTTACCAAACGGTTTCAATCCTTTTCCAAAGTTGAGTTCACATTTCACAGAGAATGCCAGTGTAACAATAGCCATCAAAATTGACGTAGATGCTACAAAAAGATAGACAGTTAGTATTACATTACCGAAAGAGTGGTTTCATGACATACCATAAAAGAAAATGATAAACCATGGATCAGTATTAAAAGTATGTTTATACAACATCCAGCCATTAACACCAATGAATGCCACTTGAATTACCAGAAACAAGGCCATCTTCCAATGACTTTCATCCGAGACCTATTAAAAGGATAAGTATCATTATGAGGTAGTCGATTCATTTCACTTACTGCGTTCCTTGCCAAGAATAAACCAAACAAACATAATAGAGCCATGACACCAGGTACCCAAGATAGTGGATCATCATCTGTGGCACCCAATACAGTATAAAACACCATGATAAAGACTTGAAAGAAGGTATCGATCTTGAGGATGAGACTAAAGCAACTGACAGTAAAGTACATACCTGTTTAAATGGTTAGCATGATGATGACCAACCATTTTTTGCAATCCCTCTTACCTTGTACAGTGATATGTGCCCCCACTTTACGATAAGTTTTCCATCCATAGTCAATAGCCAGTTTATAAACAACATAAGCAGTTGGTACGCATAATACACCCAATGTCGCAGTTAATACCGCTTGCAATATAAGATTATCATGCAAAATGTCGGTGTACTGATACTTTTCTGTCACCTGCATCTTTTCCGTTTCGACACATTCCTATATACAAATCAAATCACATGAGTTATGTTACTATATTCTTTTTTTGTGTATGCTCTTACTATGGCACCAAATCCGGTTGATATCAAGTTTAGGACTCCACATGTGATCACCGTCAAAGAACTACAATAAATCAACTGGCAACAACAGCACAATGTTAGTAAAATAGATATAAGACAATAAAGAATGAACCTTACCGCATCAATAACAAGCCAAAGTCGCCATAGTTCAAAAAGAATAAACCAAATGACTTCAATTTGTACATGTTGTATTTTCAATTGAGCTTCTCGGTCGGTTCCCCCATATGCCATTACGTTATTAGCAATGACAATGAGAATAGGTAATGAGATGAGTACTTGTAGTACCACTAGGAATAAAAACGTTCGAGTCCACCGATTCGCAAAGATGCGTCCACGCTATATAAAGTTAACAAAAAGTTCAATTAGTAGGTATAAATGGAATAGCAGTAATGACCTACCGACTTTTCTGATAATATATGCATGTGGAAGATTGTTACTGTATCGTTTGAATAAGTAAAAGGTATAATAGTATGTGAGAAAAAAAGGGAAAAGGGGAAACAAAGAAGGGACGAGAAAGAAAAGGAAAGAGGCTGGCTATTTTTAGGATGAATCCAAGCCCGGAGCCGGCGGGGGTTGAAAACAGATGCATTGATCCACAGCGTCCCTGTCTGTCAATCTACATCAATAGGGAACAGGGTCCATTATTTCTTTTCCATTAGACAAATGATAAAGTGCATGTTTTTATTTAAATATATATATATATATATTACTAAACTAATAAGGGGGTATGTACATATGTATATAGATGGGATGATGGTAATAGTGACATGTTAAAAAAAAAAAAAAAGGTGGTACTAATAATAGAGTGGTGATCAAATTATGATACCGTATCTAGGACTTGGGGCCAGGCGACCGATTTGGATCAAGAGCTTCATCAGACAGATATCGTTGTTGTTGTTTGTCGCGACCGTGTATATTCTGAATGACTTTGACAAGATCAATATCGTATCCAATCAAGGCCACAAACAAAAGATTAGTGATCGGCCAAAGAGTATCTACCAAAGGCATATAATAATTATTGTGAATTTTCTTTTAAAAACGTTAGTCCATGTAGATAACGGGTATGACTATTTTCTACCTACCGATCCATTTCCTATGGCACCAATGAGATTTGTCAATATAAGGCAAAAGTTGGGTGCGGCATTTCGGATCACCGTGGTAATATAGTAATACTTGCTGACCTGAATGAGTCTGTCTTGTTCCAGTTTCCGTATTGCACCTATGAGGGCATAACAAGTGATTATTGTTGCATAAAGACCTATAGCCGCATCCATACTTGTATAAATAACCCCCAACTAAATCAATACAGTTAATCATCATAACATATATATATATATCACTAATGTTATTTACCACAGCATGATCTTCATATGTACATACGCCACTGGTGAGATCCAAATAAATCCAAGCCAACGGGACATCCACCATACCGATGATCAAACGTACAATCAAGATCAAGAGATGACCCCACCGCCAAAGCATCACAGCTTGAATACGTTCCAATATCACTGCATCACCAAAGGTCATACTGAGTTGATAAAATATATCTGCCGTTCGTCCCAATGCCACACAGTTGGGTGATTCCCTTTATGTTACAAACAAAGTTAGTCAATATTCGTTACCCTTCCCCCCACAATATTAAAAACTTACGTTGATGCACTTAGGCCTATAATCATACAACTTTTCAGTATCATAAAAAAAGCCATGGCAGACTTGAGGATCTTGATAACGTGTAGTTTCGACCGATGTTTTAAACAATAATTGATGTTTCGGACACAAATGGGTGCAGAGACGCCCATAACTGTACCAAATAAGACATATGGAGATACTTCAGTACCTTTCAAGATGTACATGGGTAAAAGTTAGTGTATAAAAAAAGACAAAGAGAGAGAGAGAATTAAAAAAAAAAAAGTAGTCAACCCATGAATGGGAAACAAACAGAAGAAACATGGCAAAAGAAAAGAAAGAAAGACATTTGGAAAAATTGGGATTTCCTTATTTTTATATTTTCAAATCCCGCTTTGAGGCGCTACATTTGAACAGGCTGGTCCCTCCTTGTCTTTAAAAGTAAAAGAGATTTGGATAAATAGATGAACACCTATAATGTACTTTCGACTGATGCGATTATCACGTAAAAAAAAAAAAAAAAAGAGTACCTTTGATATGATACACGACACTCCTTGCCTTGATCTAATACGGGGAATGCAGTCATCAACCCCATCAAAAGAACTTGAGAATCTACTCCATCATCGGTCTAAACATATATACCATCGTATACCATTGTTATTATATATATACTATTGTAGGACATCAAAAAGTGATATACAGTATCGAGTGAATGAGTGGATCCCATTTCAAATTCCGCTCTCGCCGAGCGCCAAACCAAAATAAAACGCTCTGTCTCTTTTCCCTTTCTTCCCTTTCCTTTCCTCTTCCCATCTTGTTTCCTTTCCATCCCTCCTCCCCTGACTAATCATGGCGACTGAAGTCTTATTTAACGAAAACAATGGTTATGTCGATGCCATCTTGCGTGGTTATCGTTCTGGTATTTTGACTTCTTCTCAATACCTCAACTTTACTCAATGTGAAACACTTGAAGGTAAGAAAAAAAAGACCTCTCTCTCCCCTTTATTGTGTCATTCACCATTCACTTGTAGATCTTCGGTTACAAATTGGTGCTACTGATTATGGTACCTTGTTACAAAATGAACCTTCTCCTATTGCTACTTCGACCATCTCTGAAAAACTCACTCAACGTTTGGTGGAGGAATTCGATTATATTCGTTCGGTGGCTACTCAACCTTTGGCTAAATTCTTGGATTACATCACGTAAGTTGTAGAAATGGTTGTTGTTTTAAATACTAATAATGTATATATGGATTAGGTATCAATACATGATCGATAATGTGATTCTACTTATTACTGGTACCTTACATGAACGCGATACTCATGAACTTTTGGATCGTTGTCATCCTTTGGGTGTATTTGACTCCATGCCTGCTTTATGTGTTGCCACCACTGTAGCTGAACTCTTCAACACCGTCCTTGTAGAAACACCTTTGGGTAAAGTATATATATAAATGATAGCTTATGATATACTATACTAATCACTACTTTTATCATTATTTTTTAGCTCCTTATTTTGCCAATTGTCTCAGTGCTCACGATTTGGATGAACTTAACATTGAAATCATTCGTAACACCTTGTATAAAGCCTACCTCGAAGACTTTTATCAATTCTGTCAAACTTTGGATGGTCCTACTGCCGAAGTCATGGGTGATATTTTGCGGGTAAGTCATAAAAAAAAAAAAGTAATCCCCCTCACTCAACTAAAACTAGTATCCTCACACGTTTATATCATTAGTTTGAAGCTGATCGCCGTACGGTCAACATCACCATCAACTCCTTTGGCACCGAATTAACCAAGGAAGACCGCAAGAAACTCTTCCCTACGATTGGTCGACTTTACCCTGAAGGCAATGCACGTCTGGCTCAAGCGGATGAAATCGAACAAGTGAAATCGGTATGTGATGTCTTCCATGAATACCGTGGCTTCTTTGACACCACCTCGAACAAGACCTTGGAAGATATGTTTTTTGAACAAGAAGTCTTTTTGAATCGTCTGGCCTTCCAACAACAATTCAACTTTGGTGTGTTTTATGCCTATGTCAAGTTAAAGGAACAGGAAATCAGAAACATTGTCTGGATTGCTGAATGTATCTCTCAAAACCAAAAGGATAGAATTAGTAGCTATATCCCCGTTATGTAAAACACACCCTTGATTTAGTCATATTCCCCTTAACCACACCCACACACCCGTTTTACATATATATTATATAAATCAGTGACAGATTTGTCAATAAATAAATAAAGTTGTTTGATTGATTGGATCGTTATAAAAATGATGTTTATTGATAAAATACAAAACAATGATGGACAAATAATGATGGAAGGGGGGGGGATATTATTATAATCTATGCAAAATGGAAGATATTTTTTTGTGCGGTACACATATTCTTGGCTCGTTCCGTACCCACGATGCGTTCCAATTTCAAAAAGTCGTATTTGGAGAAGAGAGCAGTACAGGAGAAGGTGGCTTCTTCGGCAGCACTGGCTTGATCATTGATTTTCAGGCCCAAAAAGTCCACCACTTCGGTATAAAATTGAGCGTGATCAGGTAAACCGTAAAAGACCACATGGTAAGTCCCACGAATGTTGTATCGTCGGAAAAAGTGGATACGTTCGGTGTAGAGGATAAAGTTGGTGCGGCCATGGAAGAATTGGGCTCGTGCTCGAGCAATGCCTGAGCCTGAGGTATATTCACAACATGGTTCATAGTCGTATTTGTTATCCTCCAAGTAGTTACGGATCCGCACAAAGTCAAAGTAGGATGGGATGAAGAAGAGGGTATGTGCTTGCATCACTGCTGATTTACGAAGAGCAGGTAAGGTCTAGAGAGAGAGAGAGAGAGAGATTTTAGTTAATATCACCATCTTCTTTTTTCTTTTCTTTTCCTACCTTTTCAATAAAGTATTTGAATCTAGTATCATCCATTGCAGCCAAAGAAGTTGTATCCACTCGAGTAAAAGTTTGAGGTACTTGTGTTGTTACATCCATAATAGTTCCTTCGTAAGTTTGCTTGATCTTCATTCGACCACTGATGTTCTTCATGTATTTGTTGTAAAGCGCATTTAATTCGGGTGTCAAAAAGTCGGCAAACACTAGAGTTTGTCTCAAGTATCGTCCTTTTCCATCCAAGTACCAGTTCTTGATCCGAGAGATATCACATCCATGAGCATCATTAGGAATCAAGTTCATATGTTGGAAAATATGATCAATGTGTTCCCAGTTTTGCATTAAAAAGTTTGTAGTTTGATCCAAGATCATGACTTCAATGGATGATAAGCAATCATGATCTCGTTTCTTATCACTATGTAAATACAAGTATCATTTTTTAGTCATCATTTCATGTTCACTTTTATGATCTTACCCTTCAGATCCAATCAATGTTCGTAGACCAAGTGGTGAAGCAATCAGGATGTCAGAGTTGTAAATGTCACTAAAGATTTTCATGGATTTTCTGGTGAATTTGATACCAATTCTAAAATGATCATCAATATTGCCCTTGAAGGTTTCCAAAAAGTCGGCAGGTTTGGTTTCATCCACCTTGTCTTCTTCCAAAAGGCTAAATTGTTGATAGAAGCGTTTCTTGTTTTCCTACAAAAAGTAAAGAGGTGGGTGGGAGGAGAGAAGAGTTAATAAGGACATTATTAAATGATCATATAAACTTACCTGTTGTTCGGTTCCAGATAACTTGATAAGTGATTCCACCACATCGATTACTGTGTTTCTGAATGGCAAGACAATCAAGACAGTTGGTCGAGTAAAACCTTGATCACGGTATTCACTATAAAAGACAAGTAGATGAGTTAATAAAGACAAGGTTTATAATAATCATGTTTAGTATTACCCAGGATCCTTGTCTTCTTTTTGAGCTTTTTGAATTTTGGCATTGTTCTTAGTCAATCGATCCCTGGCTCTAATAATTGATCATAAGTATGATTAGTATTAGTAAAAAATGAAGTTAATAAAAGGGTGTTTATGACTTACTTTGTGACATGGTTCATTGCATGTAAAGCATACAAGTTACGAAGTTCCTTTGCATTGGAGATGGATCGATTGCTGAAGATGATGTCTCGGTACTTGTTGACATGACCAAATAACTTTTCTTGAAGAGGTGTAAAGATGGTTCCTTCTAAAACAAAAGAGGTTAATTCATCATCCCATCCATAATTACTTGTATTTTTTTTTTTTTTTAATTATTATTACCTTTTTCAACACAATCCTTGTTTAAAGCATCCCATTGACGAGCCACTCTTTCTTTCACCTGGAGATCTTGCAAGTTGGTAATAGGTGTTTTCAAACTATCAGTTGTACTAGTTGTAGTTGTACTGGGGACTTGATAAGCGACATCATTCAATACATCATCCTTCCATGTTTCCGATGTCCATTTCTTTTGTTCCACCAATGCAATCTTGCTGTCGAAATCATTAGGTTGCTGATCCTTGAATCGAGTTTCGTAAATGTTGATATTGAGTTCTTCTTCGTCGTCAGTTGAGATATATCCAATGTCCAATTCGATTTCTTCTTCTTGTTGATCTTGTCCTTCATTGTCTGATGCTTCTGGTTCCATGTCGTCATGATCGTGAATTTCTTCATCATCTTCGACTTGTTCCAACGTATCATCCATATCATCATCTTCAGGTTCATCCGAGTTATCGTCTTCTATATAAAAACAATCCTCTTTCTTTTTAGTACAAACATACTCTTTGATAAACACCTTTTTTCCCTTCTTACCTTCGCCAGATAAAAGTTCTTCCCCTTCTTCCAAGTCTTCGCCGTCAGAGTCATCAACTACTTCTTCAAGACCTTCTTGCTCCAATTGAATCTTCTTGTAAAAGTCTTGGTTTTTGGAAGTTTTTTTCAAGGATCCCATCAAGAGAGAATAAGCAGAAGGTTTTTCCCAATCGTCGTCGTCAGAGCCACTTTCAGAGCTTTCGTCGTCCGATACCAGTTCACCATTATCCCTTTTTCGTTGTTCGTCCATTTCACGATCCAGATCTACTTCATTCACCACCCTACGACGTTGCCTGGAAGAAGGTGAAATAAATAAAATAAATAAATAAACAAGTTGTATGATTACAAGGACGATATAATAAATGGAACTTACTTTGCACGTTCACCGTCTTGTTCGTCTTCGTCTTCGTCATGAAAGTCAGTGGGGATCAATTCACCATAGTCAAGCATTTGTTGTTTGTCTTTTCTTGACAAGTTGCCAAATTTGGTGGGTGCTTCTTTTCGTTTGGAGGAGGATTTCGAAGAAGATAAACCAGAGACATGAGTGCCAGAGACCTTTTTCTTTCCCATTGCCTTGCTGATAGCTGATCGTCCTTTGGCCATGGTGTGTAAAGAATGTAATTGAGGAAAGAAAGAGAAGAGAAGAAAGAAATAGAAAAGCGCTATTTTAAATCTTTGGCAGGAGGCCGTGGCTTGGGTTCCAGATTATTATTTTTTCTCCTTCCGTGGTTTGCCGATGAATCGGATCTATTCAAAAACCTTATCCAACCATCCTCTACTTCTATCGAGTGGTTTGGTTTCGATGTAAAAAAGTGTTTATGCTGGTTCATTGATGATTTGGCCGAAAAGACGGATTTAAAAGTCCTTCCTTTTTTTTTTTTTTTTCCCTCACTTCTTTTTTACTTCTCTTTTTTTTTTTAAACCCCCCCCCCATAAAAAATGTCTACTACTAACTTTGCCATTCCGGTAAACCTCCATTCTGATGCTAATGAGGCTGGTGATGCTTCTTCCAACAACTTTAGTATCAAAGCTGGTCTTGCACAAATGCTCAAGGTAACAAGATTCCAACTACTAGTTACCAACCAACTCAGTTTATTCATTCCTTTTTTTTTATTTTTATACTAAGGGTGGTGTGATCATGGATGTGATTGATGCTGAACAAGCTCGTGTGGCTGAAGAAGCGGGTGCTTGTGCTGTCATGGCTTTAGAACGTGTCCCTGCTGATATTCGTAAAAATGGTAAGTTTTACTTGCCTCTTCCCTAATAAAATCCGGCTCACTTTTTATATATCTTGGTAGGTGGTGTTGCTCGTATGTCTGATCCCAAGATGATCAAGGAAATCATCCAAGCCGTGACGATCCCAGTCATGGCCAAGGTACGCATTGGTCATTTTGTTGAAGCTCAAATCATTGAATCCATTGGTGTGGACTATATTGACGAATCCGAAGTATTGACACCGGCTGACGAAGCCAACCATATTCTGAAACACAATCACCAGGTCCCTTATGTCTGTGGTGCCAAGAACCTCGGTGAAGCGTTGAGGCGGATTAGTGAAGGGGCAGCGATGATTCGAACCAAAGGTGAAGCTGGTACTGGTAACGTGGTGGAAGCCGTGCGTCATATCCGTACTGTGAATGCTGAAATCCGTCGAGCCGCCTCCATGTCAGACGAAGAATTGTATGCGTACGCCAAGGATTTACAAGCTCCGTTTGATTTGCTCAAGGAAACTGCTCGTCTTGGTCGTTTGCCTGTTGTCAACTTTGCCGCTGGTGGTGTGGCCACTCCTGCCGATGCCGCCCTGATGATGCAACTGGGCTGTGATGGCGTGTTTGTGGGATCGGGTATCTTCAAATCCGGTGACCCTGCTAAACGTGCCAAGGCTATCGTCCAAGCAGTGACTCATTACAATGATCCAAAGGTATTGGCTCAAGTCTCGGAAGATCTGGGTGAAGCGATGGTGGGAATCAATCTAGATGAACTCTCCGAAGACCAAAAATTGGCTAAACGCGGATGGTGATACATACATATGGATTAGTGATAGAATAATTATAATTGATACTGATTTGTTATTGGAATAAAAACTGTTACCCACTTTGTTTATGAAGAATGATGTTGACAGAAAACAAAAAAAAAAAAAACGGGGGACGGGATTAAAATATTATGCAGGATCTGATCTGTCTTTCTTTGGAGAATTTGATCATATGAATGCATATACGAATACTGCCAAATTTGACACTTGAGCCGACCCCAAAAATGGGTTGATTTGTTGGCCTGTTTGAACCAAATTGATAATGATGACAACAGACCTATTTTCCCCTTTTTCAAATGATTTATTTTTTTCATGTTCCGATTTTTTACTAGGTAGACCATCATCAAGAAATAATGCGGCTGATTCATTCCATGACATGGTGAGAGCTTTTTTTTTTTTTTTTTCATGCGGCGGGGTTTGCATTATAAAAAGTTTGATGAGAAACACACATATCTATTGCTTATATATACATTACGAATGGATGTGACGCAATTATTTTTTAAACGTTAAAGTAAATGTTACATATGAATGTTAAAACAAGAGTTTTAAAGTTTTGCATGAATGGCGGCGTTTCAAAATAAGAAATAGAACCAATCATGATTTGGAAAGCTTCCTTGCGTTGACAGAAAGTTCGGATGGTGTTTAAAAGTTCGTCAATAAACTATATACCGTGATCAAGGTAATCAGTGGTTCGTTTTCTTGATGTTTCACCTGGGTCAAGTATAGTGTGGGTAAGTGTTGACCGTAGAATAGGGGGACCCTATTATGCTGAAAAGACTTTGGATTTTTTTTTTCGAACGTGGATTGCTCGTCTTGTAGACCAGTTCTGGCCGTGAAAGGGGATTGGTCTTTTCGAGAAATTCATGCAGAATCTGAATTTGAAATTTAAATACCGACTTTGGGCGGGGGAATTACATTGGCCGTAAATATCAGGCCAGTCGGGGGGGGGTTTATCAGTACCATTTACCAGCTATACCAAAATGATATATACTTTCCATGCATTGATGCCTCCTTAAAAAAAAGTCCTCCCACAGTGGTCCCACCAACTCGACCACTAAATATCAGCGGATCACGGATTCTCATTACATGCCCCCCCTAAATGCAAATTGAGTCGTATGTAGAGAGGTCCATCGAAAATCATCAACCATCAATAAGATAAATATTGTCATTGTTTATCACCACCGTTTATTTATTTACAAGAATCAAACATTTTATCAGCTACTATAAGTATATACAAGTCAAACCCAATCACCATAATATACAACTATCTATATTTAAAGCTATAGCTAATATGTAGACTAATCCAACACCATTTCCGATCTAGCGACAGTATCCAGCAGCCATTGAGAATCCTTGAGATGTATACAATTATCCAACCAAGCATGAGCCTTCTTCTTTTTCGATTGACGCAGGGCCGACAAAGAATGGACAATCACAACCAATCCATTCTGATTTTGATCTCGCCGAGTAACGATTTTGCCACCACCTTTTCGGACAAGTTGGAGTAGCATCACTTTGGTATCATGATCAGGAAAATCCCCATAAAAATAAAAGCGTACTGGGCCATCGCAGTAAAACAGGTCACCAGTATCATTTCCCATCAGTCGTCGTTGGCGTCCTCGTTCAGGTCCATGTGTTTTCCCAGATGTTTTGTCACCAATCACTTGATACTTTTCTTCAGGTAGCCAGTATCCAGCCTGGACACTTTCTATCAGCCCTATAAGTAAAAAAAAAAAAAAAATGTGAGTATTTAAAGCTTATTGTTGCATTGACGCATAGAGGGATACTTACATGAAGCATTGACAATCCATTTTCCAGTGATAATGCATAGCAGGTATTTGATGGTTCTTGTACATAGTCCTTGGTCATTCACGCTTGTGATCAGATGAGTCACATTGTCTATATCCCGTGTATCAGAGTAGATTTCCATTTTTAAGCAGATGTCGATCGCCATTGTCATCGATGTATTTATGATAGCCTATTTTTTTTTTTTTTTTTAAAAAAAAAAAAAAAAAAAAAAAAAAAAAAAAGAGCATGTCAGTATACTATGATTTCATTTCATTTTTCTTTTATTTAGTTTTACTTACGTCGTCTTCTGCTGATAGAGAAGTGGACATCAAATGAATTACATCACCAGATTGATCTTGCTGCTGCTGTTGTTGTTGTGTATCAGTGGTGACAGTAGACGGCACGCAAAAACTTGTTGACATGGATAGATTTGAAGTTGGTGGCAGAGTAAGAGTATCTGGTATCGTCAATGTAGGATTCATCTTCATGTCAATGTCCCCTTTGCGTTCTTTCCTACAGATACCACAGTTGAGTTGATCCGCACCGTTCCCTCCATATCGACAATTAGAGCATTTCCATCGCAGTCGTTGATTGTTTCCTGCCGGAGGTTGTGGTGTTGAAAATGTGATGTTTCCTGGTGTTGGTGAGGTTTTTTGCTGCTTGGTCTTTGGTTCCTATTTAAAGATGAATAACATATTATTTTAATCAATCCCCTTCTTATTTATTTATATATCATGACTTTTTTTGTTTCTTACCTGATAACGTATATTGGTATCGCTGGAAAGCCGTCGGCGGGTGGATGTTGATGATGGCAATGGTGATGGGGTATGCTTTTTGAAGGGTGGTTTGTTGGAGTGTTGAGTTGGTAAAAAATCATCATCGTCATCGTCATAAGCATTTATCACCCACTCTTCTGATTCCATAGCTGCCAATAAGTCATCTGTATTGGAGCAATGTTGTGTGCTTGATGATAAGGATCGAGTGTTGTTTCCACCACTTTTTACATCTGCTTTGGGATCGTCGTCGTCGTCATAAGTGACATCTTCGCCTTCCATTGCCAAAAGCAAGTCGTTCGTAGAGTGAGGTTCGTTTGCTGCTGGTTGTACTACAAGGCGATTACCAGAGCTGGATCTTTGGTGAAGACTGGTAGGTTGTAAGTGCTGAGATGATTGTGTTGTTGCAACACTGTCGAATGAATGTTGCTGTTGTCGATATTGGCCAGAAGGAAGTGGCAGAGCAAAAGTGTTGGGACGATCATCTGCAGAACAAGTGTCGGTGTCGCTGTTGGTGAAGGACTGTTGTTCTTGGTGTTGAGATGGTTCGAGATCAAGTTGCTGCGACCCATGGTGAATATCGTTATAATCACTGTTGATGGATGGTCCAAGGGCAGGCAGACTGAGAGACTCCATTTCGGTGTCCATCATGCATAATTTCAATTTCTTGACACATGCAACCAAAGTATCGTGCATAGGATCCTGGCGAAGGTTCTTGACGATGGCGGGCATATGGCATTTTGGGCATTGGCGTTCTTCACCCAATCGATCATAAATACAGTTTCTAAGTTGGGGTAAGTAAAAAGTAATGTTAGCACAAATCATACAACTATCAAGTCCAAATACTTACTCACAATATCGATGGCCACACTCTTTCAGAGTTCTTGTCGATCGCAGCAGATTGTCACTGCAAAATTATAAATTATCCCCAACAACAAAATAAACATTAGTCTGCCTGTTATTTTTTGTTAACTATTAACCTTACCATATATCACATTTCAACAAAGTTTCTAAACGTAGCAGAGATGCAAGCATGAGCTAACCAGACCCCAGAGTTCGGTTCTTTTTTTTTTTTCAAGTGGAAAGGAGGAGCAAGAAAAATAAAAAAGTTGAGGAACAAACATTTTAATCCTCAGCGCGTACGTTTTTAAATCCCGTCAAGGTCCTTTTTTGGGGGGAAAGTTCTTTATTGAATTAATATACAATTTAAGAAGAAGAAATAGTCAAGCCTATGATCCACTAGGATTTTCTAATTCTAGCTTTTTTGAATGAAGCAGTTGATCAAAAGTCTTATGTGATTGAAGAGTGATGAGAAAGTGAGTTTGAAGGAGCAGGGCTAGGTGGTAGGCAATGCATATCAAAATCTGTAATGTTCACGTTTTGTATAGGGCACATAACGGATACACTGGTATCACTATTACTGTATTGCCATTGTGGGGTGTTCACCAAGACATTCGGATGCAGATGCTGTGCTTTATGGTTTCTTTCCTCTATTCCAAAAAAAAAAAAAAAAAAAAAGACAGGTGAGCAAAAAGTTGATGTTCAAACCCCGCCAACCTTTACCTGTTGTCTCCATCAAGCGTCTTATAATAATTTGTTGTTGAAGTTGTGTCTTTCTCAACACCTCAAAGCTCTGTAGCAAATTTGAAAAGTTATCTTGCAGCACCTTGAATTGTTGCAGGAGATCAGATTGGGATAATTGAACTTGAACAAACGATGCTTGGATATCGCCTGTTTCTCGACGCAAAAGTTCTGAATCCATGGCTTTACGTTTGATACCTTCCAACAGATCCGGCCTTCCATACTGAAACTTCACATGAGAGAACTCCCAAATTTCATTTTCATTCGATCCACGTTGACCTCGAGGAGATTTGTTGATCTTATGGAACCCATACCTATAAATAGAAACGTGCATGAATGAGTTTGACAGATCGGTGTTTAAAGTTATTTTCACCCCATCTTACTTACATGTTCAACTGACGTACAAAGCTAGAGAAATTACTATGCTTGAAATGTTTGGGGAGGACTTTTTGAGAGAATAGGGTTGCGTTACAAACGAGAAAAGAGGTACCAGTCGTATTCCATGAGATCAAGGGCTGGTTTCTTCGATCAGATACCATACTATCATTGAAAACAACATTGATACCAGTTAATAAAAAAGACAATCCTTATTAGTGTTGTGATTCTTACCCGAAAAGCTTGGTTATAAAAGTACTAACAGCTCGTTTTTGTACACATTTAGTACTGGGACTAGTACCATTTGCGCTCGAGATACTGTTATGGCGGCAATTGTATTCATCAGGATACGTTCCCATATCCCAAGAAAAAGGAGGAGACGAGTCAGGGTAGTTCTCTGGAGACAAGGCACAATGATCATAAGAAAAAGATGTACCGGGAATATCGAGGGCAGATGCTGGTACTGTGGTCATGTTGGTTGAAAAAAAAAAAATAGAGAAGGTATATAAATGTTCAAGGTAGAAAAAGAAACTCTGTTTTTCCACTCTTCCATCCTTTATATATACAGAGTACGCCAAAGACATATCTGAAATACGGAAAAGGAAAGTTTCCCTGAAGAAAACCATTTGTGGTTTCAGGCAAAAAAGAGGAAACATTGAGGCTACCCTTGACTTGGTATTGGCTAAGTTTCTTCCATCAAATATCAACTTTGCATGAGATCATTGGTAATTGAAATCCCGATATCCCTCCACTTCCGTTTGATCCGGTCAATGACGGCCCTCTTTTCTATATTGTATGATTGCCTCAACATCTACTAAATTACAGAACATATTGAATGATTAAAACAATTTAGTACCTTACTCATAGAGTGCTTCATGGGCTGATCATGCAAATTTGTCATTTTGAAACCCCGGCAAAGTCTAGGCGACGTAAATCAATGAGAATCAAAGAACCAAGCATGTGCTGCATAATAAAAAAGAAGTTTCCATGTCATTAGAACAAAGTTGAGTAGAAAGTTAAACCCTGAAGAGGGGACAGAAACCATACAACAGAAAGGAAATAAAGGAAACTACTGTCAGCACCAATAGAATTTCGAGCACACTTTTTTTTTTCTACGAAAAAAAAGGGTCGGTGGGGAAAAGGGTCCAAGTTTAAAAGCCCGATACACTTCTTGAAAGTTGCAGGAATTGCTAGGCGCAAAGAATTTTGGTGATCGGCGTTTGAAAATGGTTGCCTATCGTCTCGAAAAAATAAAATAACCTTTGTCGCAAAGGACAGGTAAAAGACATCGCAAGTCTCGACTGACCGATACAAGGGTCTTGGAGCTTGGCTTTGGCGGTGACTTATGTTGGAAATATGCAATAGTATTCACATCGCCACTTTAATCATTAGCATCCGTTAACAATTGAGTGAGTAGTGCTCTTCAAAAATTCCGTGTGCACTTTCCGTGCGCCTAGCATTTCCCTAAAAACATTGAATTATACAACATGATTGCAATATTACATTGAGAACTAGTTAACATTTTGAAGACATGGTTAACGGTTATCGTTTTTTAATAATAAAGATGTGTAAATCAAATGTTCTATTACTAATGGCTTGAGGATGGGATCGAATACAGTACTGACCGAAAAAAAAAAGAGAGAAACAAATAGGAGGTCAGTATACTTTTTCAGTAAAATAAAGAGAGTAATCATTTTACATTGTGTTTAGTATTTGAAAGACAGCTATTCACCATCAAAACAACGATTCCTATCTTGGTCAATCTTCGTGGGGAATAATCAAGTAAAAAAAAAAAAAAAAGAGAGAGAGAGAGTAGTGACTGATCCATCTGTGGTCGGGCGATTGCCTCTACAAATGATAAAAACTGGTTCATTAAAACACTATATGTAATATCTTAAGTTGTTTGACTCGATCCAATCTTTAGTTGTAAACCTTCAAGCTACTATCAGGAAGAGACAACAGCAAGATGAGTTGTTGTGTCGCATAAAAGTCAAGGAGCCATATCCAACATAACACAGTTGATCAGAATTTTATAGTCCCCTACCAGCCGGAATTTGAAATACGGGGTTTGAAATTGCATGACGCCCCTTGGACAAGGCGATGTTGAAGATCAAACGAAGGAGTTATTGTTACCTTTAGAGTTGAAGTGTAAGCAATAGGTTGGGATACATAAAGTAAAATAAAGAGACAAAGATAAAAGGGTGGTGAATTATTACACCCGACGTATTTATTTTTATTGACGTATAAGTAAACAAATAACAATATGAGATATACTATAACTAACTAGTGACCAATATCTAAGGGTCAGCATCAATTTTCTTCGCAAAACTTGGTATAATGATCCTTGTCCATCAAATTGTCCAATTCCTTTTCATCAGATAGCTCGATACGGTAGATCCAACCTATATATATATATATATATATAAGAAGTGAGATACGACCCCTTGTCAGTCATGTTTTATTTACTTACCTTCCGCTTCAGGAGAGTCATTCACTAAACTGCTTTCTTCAATCAGCGCATCGTTGACTTCTTTCACTTGACCACTGACAGGAGAGAGGACGTCAGCCACGGCCTTGACAGATTCCACCACACCACAGGATTCTATAACCAAAACAAAAAAAAAAAAAAAAAAAAGAAACAGAGTTTAGTTTTCAAACAAATGTTACTGGCAGGGGGTACTTTACCTCCAACTGACACATCCGTTCCCACTTCAGGCAATTCCACAAACACGATATCACCAAGAGTTTGTTGTGCATGTTCAGTCACACCCACAGTACCAATATTACCATCTACAAAAACCCATTCATGGTCGCGTGAGAATTTCTTGACTAATTAAATAAAAGACATCAAGGTGAGTCAACGTATACATAAGACAAGTTGGATATCAAGGAGGTACTTACTGGCATAGCCACGGAAGATGGACAACGAAGCAGCTTTGTTCAAAGGAGCGGAAGACCGGACAATACGTGCAGATAAGAGGCGAAGAGACATGTTGATGAATTAAGACGAAGAAAAAGAAGAAGAAGAAAAGAGAGAAAAGGGCAAGTTTTAAAAAAGAGGAAAAATCTCTTAATTTTTTTTTTCCAACCTCCACCGAGTCAAAAATCCATCTATGCGCGGAGTTTTGCCGAACTAAAGGTGTATAAAATACCAAATAAAGACTCCATGTATGTACTGTCTGACTGTTTGGTTTCTTTTCCTATGTATCATTATTTTGATTTATTTCTTTTAATTAGTTTTAAGACATTGTATATATCATTAGTGTTTTTTATTTGATAAAACTGGTACAGTTGGATCAAAAAAATACCATCATCGGTAACTTGAATTTTTCGTCGAATAAGCGGAGGATGAAATATCAGTTAATATTATGTGGGAAGTATGTGGTTTCCTTTTCTTTTTCGCTTACCGTTGGCCGAAGCCCTGTACCCTTCCCTCTCAAAGGAGGGGTGACAGCCATATTCTCATCCAAGAATTGACTGACAAGTTGTTGTTGTTTGGGTGGGCATCCCCAAGGAAAGCTGAAAAGAATTTAAAAAGATCTTTTATAAGAAAAAATCAGATGATCATAACCCATGCATTGTCAAATTATAACAATCTTATACAGGACATTGGCCATCATAGTTCGCATTAATGAGATGAAGCCTATAGGAAGCCACTAGGGCTAAAGTTTGCCTTAATCGACGAAAAATTTTAATTACTCTATCATCATTGTAGCGGGGTTTAAATGAGTCAATCTTTATTTGTAAATCCTATTCTATCAACTAGGTAAAGACTATATGGCACTAAATAGCATATATATATATATATATATGCGAGTTTACCCCAACATTCCAATCCATTCGTCCATGTTATTATAAGATTACTTGGCTGTAAGAAGAAAAGGTAAAAGTAAAAGCATGAATCTACGATGCATATCTTTTTTTTTTAATCTTATACTTACCATATTGTAAATCCCAGCTACTGTAGATTTTGTGCTGTAGTACTTGAGGGACAGATAAACCAGGTGAGCCATAGGTCAAAGGAGACAAGAAGACAAACATTACTATTTGGCAGACCAAGATGATGCCAAAGACCAAGAATGATTTGATGTTGGGTGAAGCCTGGACATAAGACGCAATGCTGTTGTACCGGTGGATGCGGGCTTCGGGATTACGTTGGAGATCAGAAATAGGAGAATCGACGCCATCAATAAACATAAATTGGAGGATTGCACCCAAAAGCATGTAGTTGCATACTACTGCCGGTAAGTAATGGTGCAGGAATAAGGCACGGCCCATGATGAAGAATGGTACATAGTGTAGAAGCCATAAGAGGACAAAGAAGCCGGCATTGTGGATGAATCGTTGACGCACAGCTAGAGAGAGAGAGAGATGGCAGTGTTAGCACAAGTGTTATGTTTTACTTTTTCGTTTTACTTACGTCCATCAATAGGTTCAATTCCTCTATGTCTAGCCAATGTGTCTGCCAAAAGAATGCCTGCATAGATGGCCACACTGCCAATGCCGAGATACCAGCCAATCAGATTACCTGTCATATAAATTTGTTCTCGTGTGTCGTTTTTGGACCAGTAAGAGATACCACGGACGAGGAAAGGCCAAGAGATGGGTGTTGATTGATAAGGATGAGGTTTAGTAAGACCTGCATTATGACTAAGCATACGACCTTGAAGTTCCAAGAATTTGCGTAAGAAAAGCATGGATTTGATTTCTTGTTTCTTGTTCATGTTGATTTCGGTCGCTAGAAGAAGAAGATATAGTAAGAGTGCGTTTCGTATATGGTTATATCCTTTTTGTTCTTACCGTTCTTTCCCATGATTTCTTGAGCCACCCAGTAGTTCGAGTTTTCGTTTGTGTTTTTGTTGCCATTCACATCCTGCAATCCTAACCCCCAGTCAGGTAGAGCTTGATCATGCGTCCACACTGCCACTTTGGTATCCATATGAAGTAACTTGAAGGGAGAGAGATGAGTATGCCATACGTCGTTATTATTGCTGTCTTCGAGAATGAGTTTAAATAGGGTTTCGTTGTATCTGGTTTCCGGATCCACGGTGGTAATTTCTTCATTAGTTGATAGTATAGGTGAAGCCACGTCGTGTGTCAAAAGGATGGTGCCAGTTTCCAGATGTTTTAGCCTAATAATGTCATTATGATGGACCCTGACGCCGTCTTGGCTTTCTTCATCGATTTCCTTGGTAGGTAAGACTTGCCACCAACTGTTTACATCCGGTTCCTTGATACCAACCACCTGTTGCCCTATAAAAAGACATTAGTCAGTATGTGACCCCCCTTCATTTGAGATGTCCGTTCCATTACCTTTGCTGCTGATACGACCGTCATCATATCGAAGAGGATACTCCAAGTCATGTGAATGAAGATATACATCTGTGTCCCGATGTAACAGAGTGATATTGTCATAGTAATTGATTTCTATTGTCCAACAACAAAAAGTTAATTCCATCAGTTACATTGACTATGTCATTTTTCACGATACTTACCTAATGACTTCATTTTGGTGGCACTGTTCTTCAATGTTTCCTTAAAGTGAGTCGACATGAAGGAATCCCCAGGACCAGATTCCACCAATATAGCAAAGTGAATATAAAACCAAAACAAGTAGATAGCAATTGGGATGATGATCAGTGCGATCGCTCGGGCATAAAAGTGTCGCATAAAGTGATTCTAAGTAATACATTAAAGTCAAGTCAGTTATACAGATCTTTCATCCTGAGATTTTGAGAATACTATACCATATCAAGACCACGTCTTATGTCAAACAGAGCCCATAAATCAACTAAAACAGCAATACCAATGGTACACACCAAGAAGAGTCCCACCATCTTCACACTACAAAAGAATAAATAAAGTGAGTACACTTCATACTAATAAACCATTTTGATTAATTTTACCTTAATGTCAATGCCATGTTGATACCTGTAGCCACCAACCAAAACCACCATTTCGTCGAGAATTCCCTAATAAAACGCCACTAGTCAAACATCAAGTTAAATCACCCGATCCCCAACTTACTGGTACCGGACTTTGCGGAATCGAATATAAGAGTAGACAGTTAGCAGCATAAAAAAGATCAGCATACTATCCAGCATAATCAAACGATGCTGTGCCACCAAAGCGTTATCAAACACCATGAGGGCGGTGGTCAGAGCACAGATACTGAGGGAGTAACCAGATTGTTTCATAATAGAGTAGACAAGGCATACACACAAAACATTGAGAGTAGCAGGTAAGGATCGCAAGGCAACATAGGGTACATTGTTTTCAATATAATCATCTCCAATATTGGTGAATTCAAAGTGACCATCATAACCAATCAAATAACCAATAGCCGCAATCATCATTTTCGCAAGTGGTGGGTGGACATCAAAAAAGTAGGTTCTTCGCAAGTAGTAGCCAGCAAATTTGCCAAAGTGCACTTCATCAAATCTAGTAAATTAAATCATAAGTTAGTATATATATTTAACCAGTGTATTCTTCCCCCCCCCCTTGATGACTTACACGACTTCTGCAGGATACCAGATTTTGTAAAATGAGACAAAGAAGCTGAGAATAGTAAGTCCCACAAAGGTAACACGATGAGCAAGTTTTTGTTGTTGCTCTTTACGATAATGTAAGCTGTTCACCTAAAACATGAAGCGAGTCAATCGTTTGAACCCTATACGCGACCCCCTTTTCTAATTTCTATTAAACATCTTACCTTTTTGTTGTCTTGTTTTGGGCTAGGTGGATGAGACGAGCTTTTTCCATCTTGTTGTTCCCGACGTTTTCTTAGTGATGTATCCGCCATATCACCAGGTGGAGTGGGATGAGATATAAATAAAAGAAGAAAAAGCAAAAGAATGAAAAGAACGAGGCAGGCAGTTAATTTATCCCCTTCACCTCAATTTAAAGTCCCGCCCAAAAACAATTTGCTTTTTTCTTTCTTCTTTCCTTCTTGAACAAGATCTTTTATACTTTTATTCAATTACACATATATAAACAATGGGTGATCCTTCAGGTATCAGCAATATATCCAAACTCATGGCCAAACCTCGAGTTCACTTTGGATCCTTAGAAGAACAAGAATCAGTCAAACGATTCAAACACGACGACTCTCAACAAACAGCCATTATCTCTGCAGCCTCTTCTGCTGGTGGTGGTATAGATCTTGATGCTTTGGGTAAGTATACCATTAACAATAGGAATGTGTGTTACTCACTTTGACTTTTTTTTTTCTTCTTTGTCTGTAGCGGAATTGGCTGATAGGGACTCTTCAACCGGCGGGTTACAAGGCAATCAACAAGTCCTCGCCGAATTCGACCGAAGAAAACGGGCTCGTGAAATTGCTGTTCCTACCGATGATGGACGTGTACGCCAACGTCTACGAGAAATTGGTGAACCTCAGTGTCTATTTGGAGAAGATGTAAGTACCTTAGGGAAGGAATTCCTTATCCTACATTTTACTCACTTTATATATATTGTATAGGCAGGTGATCGTCGTGATCGACTTCGATTCTTATTATCAAAACTGACAGGCGAAGAAGCAGCAAGTGAATCCGAATCTGATGACGAAGAAGAGGAAGAAGAATTCTTTACACCAGGATCTCAGGCACTATTGGAAGCTCGGCAGTGGATTACAACCTATTCTTTACCAAGGTAAGACATAACTCCCCCCCCCAAAAAAAAAGAACAGGGAAGGATAGAATACTAATAACATGATGATTGTTTTTTAATAGGGCAAAACGAAGATTGGAAAAGCAACAATTGGAAACACAAATCCCATTAACACAATTGAAGGTTGGAAGAAGAGAACTCTCACAAAAACTAAAGGTAAAGTGATCATCATGTAATGCTATCACTCATTCGCCTTATTTTTGTTCTCTAGGAATATACTGGCTGGTCTTCACAAGTAGCTGACGAACGCCCTGTATCACAATGCGCATTCTCACCAGACTCAAAATTACTACTTACTGGATCTTGGTCAGGCGGATGCAAATTATGGTCTGTGCCAGACTGTAAATTGGTGACAACATTGGCAGGTCATACTGATCGTGTGGGTGGTGTGGCCTTTCATCCTGAATCGACACTCTCTTTGGACAAGAGTGTGGCCAACTTTGCAACTAGTGGTGCAGAAGGATCAGTCAAACTCTGGAGCCTTGACAGGTAAAAAAAAGATCTACTAATTGTTATATTAATCAGTCGACTCATTCTATCTATCTATCTATCTATCTTCCTAGTGCATCCCCTTTGGCGACAATGGAAGGTCATGTGGGTCGTGTGGCAAGAATTGGCTATCATCCGTCAGGGCGTTATATTGGTAGTGCTGGGTTTGATGGTACCTGGAGATTGTGGGATATAGAACGTACAGAGGAATTACTACTTCAGGAAGGTCATGCTAAAGAAGTGTATGCACTCTCCTTCCAATGTGATGGTAGTCTGGTTGCAACTGGGTAAGAACAAAAAAAAAAGGGGGGGTTTACCTACATGATATTCAACTCATCGTACTTTTTTTTTTTTGTACTAATAGTGGACTAGATGCTATTGGACGATTATGGGATTTACGAACAGGTCGATCAGCTATGGCATTACAAGGACACATCAAAGACATTATTGGTTTAGATTGGTCTCCAAATGGGTAAGAAACAACTTGATCATATACATACATAAAAAAAGGTGGGATACTGACCTCTCTTCCCTTTTTGATCAGATATCATCTTGCCTCAGCCAGTGCAGACAACTCGGTCAAGATTTGGGACATTCGGGCATTACGGAACATTTACACCATATCTGCACATCAATCACTAGTATCGGACGTCAAATTTGC
Source organism: Chlamydoabsidia padenii (assembly GCA_025330725.1). Classification (NCBI taxonomy): domain Eukaryota; kingdom Fungi; phylum Mucoromycota; class Mucoromycetes; order Mucorales; family Cunninghamellaceae; genus Chlamydoabsidia; species Chlamydoabsidia padenii. The sequence goes on from JAIWND010000001.1 coordinate 1,275,532, forward strand.
AAAAGGCAGATCACCTATGGCAAGCAACAATGAAAATGACACGCACGAAGCATCCTCTATCTATGGTACCTACTTGACAACAGTGGGTTATGATGGATGTGTGAAAATGTGGTCTGCAGATGATTATCGCCTAATGAAAAGCTTGGAAGGCCATGATGGTAAAGTCATGGGCGTGGATATATCAAAAGGTAAAGTTTGTCATTTATTCATTCATTTATATAATATTCTTACTGACTCTCTCTTCTTTATACTTTATAGATGGTCGATTCATAGCATCTACCGGGTTTGATCGTACCTTCAAGTTATGGGCCGATGAAAATTTAGTTATATAAATTCTGTTTTTTGTTAATGCATTGTTAAATAAAGTAACGATCATCTCTGATCCAAATATTTTGAACCCCGATTACACGATCATACTTCTCTATAACATGATAAACGCATGTATATACCTTTGTATGGCTTGACAAAATGAAACGATTCTACTCACTATTTGCATGATGTTTATAATAGCACACTCACTCAAAAAGCGGAGTCTGAAAATCGTTCCTCCATGCGCGCGCGTTTAATTTTTTTTATTTTTTGCACAAAAGGGGAGGAGGTTTTTTTTTCGACTCCTTTCTTCCACTTGTCTTTACGTCCGATTCAACATTATCTACCCTTTTTATGTTTCGACCATTCGATAAGACGACTCGCAAAAGGCATGGCGCTGGCTTGGTGGATGAAAATGAAGCAGGAACGGACACTAACAATGTACAAGGCTTCAAGGATCGGTCATTCATCAACACCAACAACAAGAACTTGAAAACTAACAACAACGAACCCACTCCCAACAAAACTGATCTTCTTGTCCGCAAGAAGAACATTAACCAAGCATTGAAAGAAAAACAAAGGTCGAACACACTTGATGACAATGGTAAGATTCCCTTTTTGTTATTCTCTCTCTCTCTCTAGTCACTCATATTTGTCATTTATTGTTTTGGTAGGGAAATCGTCCATTAGCTCTAACGAAAAGTCCAATGTCAAGAAATCTCAATTGAAATCCTTGACACCTTTGAAACGACCTGTCTCTCGTGGAAGTAAGTCAACGTGGGGGGGGGAGGGACCAGGAACATGACTTGAATTGACACTACTCTTTTTTATATGTGTAGCTTCACCAACCGCCAAACGTATGGATGTTGGACAACAGGAAATAACCGCACGACACATTGAAATCGAACATGGTTATCAGGCGGAACAAGGTAAAGTTTGGTTCATCTTGACTATTCAACCGCTTACCCTTCTCCCTCTTTCTTTCTTATAGAGTCTCTTTATATTCCTGACGATATCTCGCCCATTGACTTTGATCTCTTTGACGGTGGTGTCAATATGGACGCCTATGATACAACCGCGTTGACTGAATTGGATACCTCGCCACTTCACGACATTGAATCTTTCCCGACCAAAAGACGTCAATTCGACACTACGTTCCCTCCTTCGACCGATCGTCTTCAGCTCAACAATGGTGAAAAGGAAATGATCAGACAAGATATCACTACTCGTTCTCCTACACCATCTTTCACTTTACCAGCTCCCATCGAGGATACTATTGATCACACTCTCAAGGTGCCGGCTGAAATCGAATACTGTCCACCTGCTGAACAAGGTAGGTATAAAATGCTCTTCACCCTCTTTTTTGCTCACTTTACTAACGATGAACTTTTGATATATTTATATTTGGATTATAGAACTTCCATATAATCCCGATATGGACCCTGTCGATCTCACCATGTTTAGCCCGTCGATCCATCTCTCTGCCTATGATCTCTCCAAATACTTTGATGACGAACAAGTGGAATTCCCTGATGATTTGTTTGATGACGAAGATGTATCTGATATCAGCATTGATCTTGTGGAAGACTATGGACTTGTATTCGGTAAAGACTAGATAGATATATTCTTGACTTTTACTGATACTCTTCTTTTAATCATCTTCATGAAATCTAGACGACGTGGCGGTTTTATTCAAGATCCAAGATCCTACACCTTACTACGACAAAGTGGAACACGACATTGATTACAGTGAAATCCCCTTCAGTAACCATATCTTTGAAGATGTCGCCTTGGTAGTTTAGTTTAAATAGTATTAGGATAGCTCTTTTATTGCAAATAAACCCAAACAATAAAAGCATAAAAGTCATTTGTATATATGATGTATCATCTTTAATATTCAAACCATAATAAATGTGGGTGTTTATAACTAGATTAGGTACGTGGGTCTATTCTATTGTATATGTGTTGGTAAGTATGGATAATTTTGACCCTTTTAAAAGACGACTTTCCCCCCCCCCCAAAAAAAAAGTGATCCAATGTAATAAATGTGTTTATGTTTATTGTCTTTTTTAAGCATAATATTGTAAAGACATCTTCTTCTTGGCTTGTACTTCTTGAATAGCATCCATAAAGTCTTCATGAGTGATTTCAGTAGCACCACGACGTAAAGCCAACATACCACCTATAAAACAAAAAGAGTATTACATTAGTTAAACCCCTCTTTTTTTTCTTTTTTTTTTTTTTTTTGTCAACTTACTTTCTACACAAATAGCCTTGCATTGAGCACCATTGAATTCATCGCAGCACCGGGACAGTTCTTCAAAGTTAACATCCTTGCTGACATTCATTTTTCTAGAGTGGATTTGAATGATTCGGGCACGCGCTTCTTCATTAGGCACAGGGAATTCAATCTTTCTATCCAATCGCCCCGAACGCAACAAGGCAGGATCCAAGATATCAATACGATTAGTAGCAGCAATCACCTTGATACGATCATCAGAAGAGAACCCATCCAATTGATTGAGTAATTCCAACATGGTACGTTGCACTTCACGATCCCCCGACTTGTCCGAGTCAAACCGTTTGGTACCAATCGCATCCAGTTCGTCAATAAAGATAATCGCCGGTGATTTTTCCTTGGCGAGATTAAAAGCGTCCCGTACCAGTTTAGCACCATCACCGATAAACATTTGTACTAGTTGAGGACCGGCTAATTTGAGGTATGCCGAGTTGGTTTGTGCCGCACATGCTCTTGCCAACAGTGTTTTACCAGTACCAGGGGGGCCATACATAAGGACACCTTTGGGTGGTTTGATGCCAAGGTTCTTGAATCGGTCGGCATGAGTCATTGGTAGTACCACCGCTTCCACAAGTTCTTCGATTTGCTTGTCCAGTCCACCAATGTCGTTATAATCTTCGGTAGGTTTTTCGTCCACTTCCATCGCCTTTACTCGGGAATCATATCTATTGAATGAGAGGGGGGAAGGTAAGTATGATTAGTGTGCAACATAAATGTATCCATCACCACCACTGTTACTTACTCTGCTGGTAAAGTATCTAAAATCAAGTAACTGTCCTTGTTCACACCAATGATATCCCCAGGTTTCAGAGTTTCAGGATCCACCAATCCAATCAATGGTAAGAATATAGTCTATATAGTAATAAAGCAAATAAAGTAAGCATACAAGTTTGTCCCCTTCATCGTTTGTGCCTCAAGTACCTACCTGGCGTGTCGAAGTTTTGATAACAGCGCACTTGCCTTTGCGTCGAGCATCGAGATCCACATTAGCACCGTCCTCTTCTTCTTCTTCATCAGGATCAATATCTAGCAACTATTACAATAACAACAACAACAACAACAACAGAAAAGAGAGGAGAGTGAGTATACTGGCTAATGATAGTACAAGTTCTTACCTCCACCACATTACCAACCAAATAGGGGAGCTGTTTGTTCATCTTGATCTTTTCCTTGTTGTCCTTGATACGTTCCTTCATATTGGCTTGTTCATGTGAGAGTCGTTGGATTTCAGACCGCATGATCTAGTTTAAAAAAAAGTAATGTGAGTCATTCATACCTCAACGTGTCCCTTTTTCTTTCATTTCGATCGTTACGCACTTTGATATCGTTTTCTAGTAGACGTGTTCGATTGTTGATTTCTTCAGGATTGGCGCGGAGAACATCTTTATCAATGTCTTCATTGTCATCTTGTGTTTCCCATAATGATTTGTCTTCCAAAGTCGCCATGTTGTCGTATCGATTGTATATTAAAAAAAAAAAAAAAAAAAAAGAAGTGGAAAGAAGAAGGAAAGCGTGCGTAAGCGCTCCTTTCTTTTTTTTTTCTTTTTTTTTTTTTTTTTGTTCAAAAGGTGCAAAGTTTTAAACGCCGATACTTTTGTGAGAGTGAAGGCAAGAATTCCATGTGACGGTTTTAGAGCCAGCCTTTTTTTTTTTTTTTTTTTTTTTTTTTTCAAACATAAAACTTTCTCCTCCACTCTTTTTTCTTCCTTCTTGTTTCTTTTGATAAACATCTCACGTACCTAAATCATCATGGCCACCAAATCCGACGCCTTGTACGTAGCCATTGGCAACATGGGTACTGCACCTCACCAAAGACCCTTCAGCTGCAACGTCAGTCCTGTCGTCTTATTCTCAGTACTCGATCACTTTTTGCGCCGTAATGCCAATCAACAAAAGGTGGTGGGTGCCTTATTGGGTGTACGTAGTGATGATGGTACTGAAGTGGAAATCCGAAACGCCTTTAGCTTGATTTATACCAACGACAAGAACAATGACGATGCCGTTGTGCTGGATCAAGATCACTATAAAACCATGCATGACCTTCACCGTAAAGTCAACCCTGAAGAAGTCTTATTGGGCTGGTACACCGCTGGCGACAACCTCACTCCTGCTGCTACTCCTTTGCAAGCTAACTTTGCTCAAGGCTGTGCTCCTTTCAACCCTATTCATATGACGATTGATCCCGAAGCTTTATTCAACACTGACGGTTTGGGTTTAACTGCTTATACTGCGTAAGTAACAGGGTGGGAATAATAGCTGGATCGAATCAATGTAACTGATTGTCTCCCTTTTTTTTATAAAGTGCCCCTGTCGGTTTCTCAAACGATGGTGATTGTATGTTTTTACCTGTGCCTTGTGATATCAAGTATTTGGATGCTGAACGAAGTGGATGTAAGTAAATGGAATGTAATAAAGTATAAATAAGGGAGGAAGAATGATGATCAAGTTACTAAACTCTTTTTTTTTTTTTTTTTTTTTTACTTAATACAGTGGAAATGCTCGCGTCTGCAAAGTCCTCAGAGTCTCGCACTGCCTCTTTGTTGTCGGATATGGATCATCTTGAAGTGGCTATTGTACAATTGCAAGACCTTTTGGATAAGATTAGCAAATATGTCGATAATGTTGTGGTATGTAATAAAAGAAAGAAAAAGAAAACGGAATAGGGAAAGGGTAGTTATCATTGGGTAGATGACTCTGTCTGATGGTGGGTAGAGGATCATATAACTAATGAATCAATCTCAACTCACACTATAGGATGGCAAGACTCAACCCAACAACTCGATCGGGCGATATATCATGGATACAGTCTCTGTTGTCCCCAAGATTGATGGTGTTGTCTTTGAAAAGATGTTTAACTCTCACTTGCAAGACTTATTGATGGTGGTGTATCTTGCTAACATGACCCGTACTCAACTCTCCGTAGCGGAAAAGCTTCACCTCTTGGTCAACAATAACAGCAACAGCAACAACTAGATTAGATGTCTCTTACTTTTATTATCATCCCTGCTCTTCTTCTCCCTTTGTATCTTTCCCCCCTTTTTTACACCGGCAATACGTCCAATCACATATATACTTATTGTTATTTACTCTCTTCATCGTTTTGTCATTGTTTATCATCTTTATCTCCAAAAAGTGACACCTTTTTTGTTATGAATAAACTACATTTACAGTCTACTGTCATCCATTTGCCTTTGTCTTGTTATAGAACATTTAAACGCCGATGGATTTTTTTTTTTTTTTTTTTTTAATAGAGGTGCGTGAGAATGATATTCTCTCTTTTCCTTTCACTTTTTGCATTCTCACTCTCCCATGTTGACACGCATTGGCACTTTCCACTCCCGACCTTATCTAGTGAAGGAATCTATTCGTCACTTTACAACCACTCGATCAACGAAACATGCTCTACCTACAAAACCAAATTACGCCTTTGCTTTTGACATTGATGGGGTACTTATAAAAGTAAGTTGCTTCTTTCTACAAATATTATAAATGCCTTAAATTAACCTATCCGATCGACTTTTTTTACATAAAAAAAAAAACTGCGTTTATTCTATAGGGGAAAAAGCCAATTGCCGAAGCCAAATCGTAAGGAAACTCACGTGTATAAGCGGGCCTTGACTCTCGACACTTTTTATTACAGGGCTATCCAACTTTTGAACGGGGACAATCCACAAGGAAGGTAAGATCAAATAACAACCATACAAACACGGAGGGGAAGGTACTCAGTACTCATGTATCTGTCTCTCTTTTTATAGACGTATCCCTTTTGTGCTGCTGACTAATGGTGGTGGAATGACAGAAGCGGATAAAGCGGACCAAGTGTCCAATTTGATCGATATCCAGGTAAAAGATAGATATACATATATAAAGTTTTTGTACTCATGGTAATTTTAATATAGATCTCTCCTGAGCAAGTTATTTTGTCACATTCTCCTATGCAATTACTGACCAGCAAGTACAAGCAAAAGCGTGTTTTGGTGGTAGGTGGGAAAGGACATGTCTGTGCGGATGTGGCCAAGGGCTATGGATTCGAAAACATTGTGACACCTCAAGATTTGCATCATTGGAACAACTCATTATGGCCATACAATCAACCCAAGTTTATAACTGATGCAAGTATAAACCAACTAAAAGTTATATATTTTTTTAAATCCTTATTATCTTTTGACTATTTAGGCTGCGCATAATGATTACTCAAAAGTACCCATCGAAGCGGTGATGATGTTTCACGATTCCTACGATTGTAAGTAATCAAACTCCAGTCCTGACTTCTTTACTGACTTTTTTTTTTTTTTTTTTTTTTTTTTTTTTTTTTTTTTTTTTTTTGCTAGGGGGACGTGATCTACAAGTGATGCTGGATGCTGTGTGTTGTCAAGATGGAATGATTGGGACAACGAAATCCGATTATACAAAGCAATCGATGCCTGTCTACTTCTCCAACGTAAGTCTGATATTACTCGCTCAATCACTAAATACTCACTTGTCTTATTATATGAATTGGGTCAATCTCAAACTAGAATGATCTGGTAAGGACAGCTGAAAAAAAAAACATGCATGATACAACAATAGGGATTCACCTTATTTGTTTTTTTTTGCGGAATATTGCATAGATATGGAGCACAGACTTCCCTGCACCTCGTTTGGGTCAAGGCGCATTCAAAGAGGCATTGGAAGGACTCTACATGGCATTAACCGAAGGCAAAGCACGACTGATATCAGAATCCTTTGGCAAACCTCATGGATCGACCTACTCTTTTGCCGAAAAAGTAATCACCTCTCAATACAAGACAATCTATGGCGACTCGCTTCTGCCTCAACAGGTTTATGCGATCGGTGATAATCCAGCTGCCGATATCAAGGGTGCCAATGCTCATGGTTGGTTAAGTATGTTGGTTCGCACTGGTGTGCATACTGGTCCAGGAAACTCGAACGACTACCCTGCTGATTATGTTTGTGACAATGTGTTGGACGCGGTGACTTTGGCTATTAACAAGGAAGAAGGATTGGCTCCTTAGGTGATGGGTCATGTAATTAGATTAGTTTGTAGTTATAGATTTATAGTTTGTACTAGCTTTATTAATTGAATAAAAGCAACAATAAATATATGATGTTTAAAAGTGGTTGAAAGAAATGATCAAAAGCAATCATACATAGGAAAAGAAATCAAACAGTCAGTTAGTACTGTGATCAGCCCTTTTTGTCTATGGAAATGATAAAACTTACCACCGAAGTGCAGTGTGTGGGTTGCGATAACCCCCCGGAAAAAAATTGAACATAATGAAGGAGTGGACTGGGCATAGACAAAGGAGTGGAGACAAAGGAATGGAGAGAGAAAGAGAGAGCTGATTCATACCAAGTGGCCAGCATTACTACATGAATTGTCTGATTGTATAACCGTCGCAGCCCGGCTGACCACATTGGCAGTGGCGTAAGGAGAGCGGAAAGAAGACAGAGAGAGGATTCACCCAACCATATTGGAGGTGGAGGAAGGAGGGCGAAAGAAGACATAAAGGATGAAGGGAAAAAAAGTTGGCGGTCAGTGATGGGGAAATGATAGCCTGTGAAAATTGATGGTGAACCAATCATTCAAACATTGGATAAGAATGTCTCAAAGGTAGGAGGTGGTCAGTGTTGGGGAAATCGTACGATTTTTAAAATTATGTCTAGATGTAGTCAATCAAATCAATAAAAAATAAGTGATACAAAAAGATGGGGTCTTTATTAGACGTCAAATGGTTATGGCATTTAGGTTAAAAGCCAAGCACCAAGTCTCTTGTATCAATCTGTCCGAACTTGCGATGACTTTTACCCACTCCGTGTTCAAATCCCGCTTTACCTTGATTCCTCACTAAGATTTTGGATGGGCTCTCCTCGCTCCCTTGTTAAAGGATGCTAATGATTAAAGTGGTGATGTGGATACCATAACCCATTTCCAATATACTTTACCGCAAAATTCAAGCACCAGGACCCTTGTGTTAGTCAGTCCAAGCTGGTAATGAGTTTTACCTATCGTTTTGCAAGAAAAAAGGACGAAGACTTTTTTTACAGACAGTAGCAAAAATCATTTTCAAATCCCGCCAGTCCCTAGTTAGAGTTGGAAGAAGCTTTACCGCTCCATTGCCAACTGATGCTAATGATTAAAGTGGCCATGTGGACACTTTGACCCATTTCCAACATACTTTACCGCAAAATCAAGTAACAAGATCCTTTTGTTAGGATGTTTAGGCTTGCAATGACTTTTATCTTTTCTTTGCGACGAAAGATATTTTTTTCTAGACGAAAGAAAGCTTCATTTTCAAACGCCGAACACCAAAATTCAATGCGCCTAGCAATTCCCGATTTGGGGGCATGATAATGGAGGGGAAGCGTTGTCAGTCGAGCCCAAATTTATACATGCAGTCTCTCTCCACCCAACCAGACTTGAAAATGAGTGCCGTTAAATTGCCTGAACAAAAAGATGCACTCCCCAACAAGAAACCCCGCCCTGTATCAAAACACAAATCTTATTCTACTTCCTTTTTTATTTCATTACAAAAGTCAGGTCGTAGAACAAAAATTGACACACAAGAGAAAACTTATTTCAAAACCCGCTTACTCTCGCCTGGAATCTTGAGAGAGCTCTATTGGGTTAATGGACAAGCGCTGCTAATGACAAAAGTGACCATGACCATTCCTTAGCCTATTTCCAACAAACTTCACATAATGGCCAATATACCAAGTCCACTGTATGAGCAGTATAGCCTCAAGATTTTTTTACCCTGACTTTTGTAAAAAAAAAAAAAAAAAAAAAAAAAAAAAAAAAAAAAAAAAAAAAAAAAAAAAAAAAAAAAGTTGCAGAATGAAAATTTGACACACAAGACAAAACTTATTTCAAATCCCGCTTACTCTCGCCTGGAATCTTGAGCGAGCTCTATTGTCTCAATGGAGGCTGTATAGCTGAATGCAAGTGGCTTGTTATGCAGGCCATTATGTTAAGTTTGTTGGAAATAGGTTAAGGAATACTCATGGTCACTTTTGTCATGACCATCACTTGTTCATTAACCCAGTAGAGCTCTCTCAAGATTCCAGGCGAGAGTAAGCGGGTTTTGAAATAAGTTTTCTCTTGTGTGTCAATTTTTGTTCTACGATCTGACTTTTGTAATGAAATAAAAAAGGATGTAGAATGAGATTTGTGTTTTGATACAGGATGGGGTTTCTTGTTGGGGAGTGTATCTTTTTGTTCAGGCAATTTAACGGCACTTATTTTCAAATCTGGTTGGGTTTCAAATTACGTGATTTCTGAAGGAAGGGAAAGGCTTGTTGAGTTTGAGATAGTTCTATCATTTTTTTATAAGACTTGTCCACCTCCATCATCCATATTTATCTTTTTTAACATTTATAATAAACTGCTTTATGTTGTCTATTGTCAATTGTTTTATTTGGTGATACAAAAAAAAAAGAAGAAGAATGCTAAAAGATCAAGGAATACTATATGATAATTATGACTATGTATAAAATGTGTGTGTAGGTAAAAGGGTAATGTATGGGTGTGTAAAAAGTAAAGTTTCTATTCTAATTTTTCTTAACAAAAGGCAATTCTACCAACTTGGATCCATTCTTGACACCATCCTTCAAACGTAGCCATCGACCGAGCCGTAATTCTTGACCCACACCAATGACAAGAAGAGTGCGATTGCCAGGAGAGATGGTTTTGATTTGTAAGCTGTTGACGACACCATGGACAGGGATCTGACCGACTTTGACAAATGATTTATTATCAGCGGCGATTTTCCAGAAGCGTACAAAACCATCCCAAGAACCAGAGACAAACAGATCCGAGTGTTTTAAACTTGCCAAGGCTGTGATCCAATAAGGGGTGATGATGCCTTCAAAGTCATGAGTACCATGGCATTGATGGGAAGAGAAGACAGGTTTTTTCCGATTAATGTCCCAGAGCGAGATGACCCCGCTGTCCCCACCAGTGATAAACGTGCTTTCGTCGATTTGAGCGAGACTATCGAGGGAGCCTTCAAAGAAGAGTGACTTTTTATTATCGTCCTTGGTCGATGCCCCACCACGATACACCAGTTGTGATTCTTCCACGATCTTCCACATTCTTGTCGTCTTATCCCGTCCGCCTGTAGAGATACATCGTTCGCGACTGAGGGTATCGATGGCTGTGATGAGATCTTGGTGACCAAATAATGTTTCAATGTACGCCTTTTCGTCAATGTTCCACACCTTGATGGTTCGATCGTGTGATGCTGAGTATAATTGATTGCTGCCTTTACGGAATGCAAGACCCTTGTGTTTTAAAACAAAAAACAAAACAAAAAAGATTAGCTTATACATCACCGTCAAGTTGTCATGGTTTCCCTTCTTACCGAGATAGCATCACGATGTTGAGTGAATGTAGCCAAATGTGTATTATCTTTGATAGACCAGATATTGATGATTTTGTCCTTGCCGCCACTGGCCAAATATTGATTATCCGTACTAGTTGCCAAACAGTAGACATGATCCGTATGCCCAATGTAATCCTTTACCCCTTTGCGTCCACCGGGAAAAACGTGTAGTTTATCCATTGTTTTGGCGTCCCATTTAATAATTGAGCCATCCTTGGAAGCAGAATAATAAAAGTGTCCATTGTCGGTGATTGCTACTGCTGTTACTGTCAGTTGGTGGCCCCGTTTTGATAGGATAGTTGATTCGTTCAATGCTGAGTATTCAAACTAGGCAAATATATAAAAAAAAAAAGATGGGTTAGTAAAAGCGAGTTAAATACCTTTTTTTTCTTTTCTTACACATACCTTGTCAGCTACACGTCGATGTAATTTCCCGGCCGCTTCATCCTATTTAAAATATGAGGTTAGTCGATAGCACAGGCACATTTCTTTAGAAGCAATCACACTTACATCATCGTGTCGTAGTCGTTCAGCTAACAAGTCTCTATCCAGATCAGCAGCATCGAATCCACCAGCGAATTCACCTAAAGTATATAAACCTGTTAGTCAAAAAATGGGTCTTTTCCATTATCGTTTTACCTTCCAGATCGTCTTGGATCTTTTCGAGATAGGCTTTAGCAAGTCGGACACGTTTTTCAGCTGCTGTTTCCTCCAATTCTTCTTCTTCCGATTCGGTATCACTGCCTTCCAAATCCATGTCGTCAATGTTACTGGGACCTTTTTCATGATCAAGGATATCGTCGTCTTCGTCTTCATCAGGAGGTGTGTCTTGTTGTCGTCGGCCTTTGTGACCAGCTGGCTTGGCAGGTGATCGCTTGGCAGCTTGAGGAGTGGATTTTCTGTTACCACCAGGTCGTTTTCTTTTCGTGGCTGAGGAGGATGTGAAGAAGGCGTCTTTCATAATAATGTGGATTAAAGTAGATTGAGAAGGAGAAGAGAAAGAAATGGAAAAACTTTCCAGTGGGGTTGTAAAAAAAAAGCCACAGTGGGCAGGATGGAATTCAAATGCCGACTTTTTTTTCCCTTGGTTAACTGACCCACTCTTCATTTTCGTTCTTTCTTTCACTCTCCTCTTTTTTTATGCAACCACTGCCTCCTCAGGCCGATTATATCTTTCGTGGCCATCAAGACGATGTTAACTTTGTTCGATTCTTTAACGACGACAAATACATTGTATCATGGTAAGAAAAGTAACTTGTTTCTTCCTTAAACAGTCATTAACCATGTCTTTATCTTTTATATAGTGATGCTGGCGGTAAGGTGATAGTGTGGTTATTCCAAACACGACGACCTATCTTTCAATGGAAAGCTCATTCGGCTTCATGTCTTAGTGTGCATGTCTATAATCAAAACAAACTTATCAGGTAAGAAGAAGAAGAAAATAAAAAATGTCGTAAAGTCCACTCACTTTTTTTTTGGAGGGGGTACTATTGTTTGCTTATAGTCAAGGACGGGATGATATGATTCATGTCTGGGAATTAGACTTTGATACTCAGCAAGCACCTCGCATTATCTACTCTTTACCCTACTACTCTTTAAACTTTTGTCAACTCTCACTGTATCAAGTAAAGGGTAAGTACTGGGAATAAGGAAAATGAACGGGAACAATCAACTAACCCCGCTTCCTTCTTCTGTAGGTGATACATTGATTTGTTTCCCGTCAAAAGGGGACACTCCTTTGGTAGGACTCTATTGTGTTTTTATAAGGAATCGCCATATCAATTGACTCATCCTTGTTTTTAATAGGTGGACATCTTCAACCTTGACAAGCAAACTTGGGCCTTACAAAGCATTGGTGATCAAGACAATGACAGACGACGACTCTGTATGACAGTCCAATTCATCCATCACAATCAACACCAGGTGGTTCGTCTTTTAGTGGGATATGAAAGTGGACATGTGGTACTATGGCAATGTCATCTTGAATCCAAGGATATCAACCTATTGTGGCAAGCGCATCTTCACGATAAACCAGGTAAAGGAAAACCATGTAAAGCAAAGGAGATACTTGGACTCAACCTTCTTTCTAGTGCTTTGTCTGAAAGGGACGTTTGATGGTGGCTATGCACTCTGTGGATCAGTTGACGATCAGATTGTCAAATTAGACTTGGAAAATGGACAAATCATCAAGAAGATCAAGGCCAAGAAACCAGGAACGGCAAGTGTGGCAATACGGAATGATAACAAGATATGGGCTACAGGTGGATACGATGGAAGGTAAATATAAATTGAGACGATAGATTGGGAGGGGGAGTGTACTGATATCGTTATTTGTATAGGATCCGAGTGTATTCTGTCAAAACAATGAATCCTTTGGCAATCTTGGCCTGTCACCGTGATAGTGTTTATTGTGTCGATTTTGCATCCAATGGTATGGATCAAGACAGTGGCGATGATAATAAACGTTGGGTGATAGGTTGCTCCAAAGATCATCGCATCAGTTTGTGGCATGTCTATTGAAACACCGCTGATATGGCAGGCTTTGGATTAGAATAGTTTTAATGTAGTCTTTTTTATATATAATAAACTTGATGTGTTAGTGTTACCCACACTTGGTCTTATCCTGTCTCATCATATTAGTGCTTAATACTATCTTTTATTTATTAGTCTTTATTATTCATGTTATCTTTACAGTTGAACTGTGCACGTACCCTCATTTAATGAAAACATATATTGACTTTTTTATTCCAGTTTCCCGGGCATTGACAGGTCAAAACATCAACAGAGTGGGGCGGAATTTGAAAATTCTGAAATAGGGCTGGCACCAACTCTCTCTTTTCTTCTTTCCTTTATTAATCCTTCTCGACAGACGACAATGTTTGCAAATTGTAAACTAAAAGATGCTTCTTTACATAATGACAATGAATGTCCATTGATGGAAGTCTGATCTAATTCTTATGGTTTGGCAAGTTGAATACAATGACAGGCTCACTTGTCTAATCTTTGACTTTTTCTTTTAGGACAATGCTGACGATAAGATCTGCTCTGTAGCTTCAAGGGCATGGTAATTGCCTTACTTTGTCTTTATATTCTAGTGGCCTACAACGTTTGAATGGACTATTGGATATAAAACTCTCTTCACCACACATGGAATAACCACTTGGTCGTAAGTTCCTTCCTTCCACTAATCACAAAGTACTATTACGAAACAACCCTTTTTACTTTTTTTTAGGATGTCTTTTTGTCTTGAAGCAAAGTGCCGTTTGTAGTGACTCTTTGGATCAATCCTACTACTGGACACTACCTGGTACTATTGGAGCGCGTATCGACTTTATGGATTCGGGGTACTTTTATGAAAACGATAACTCGGCCAGTAACCTCATGCAGCTATAAAATTTTGCATTCATCATCAGATCAATAAAGTCACATCTACCGACCCTATGACTATGTGATATCTTATCAAGAATAGACTGGAAACACGCGGCATTAATAACTCGATGTCAGGGATGGTTTGGTCAAGATAACATCATTACCTCACTAGTTAATAATTAAACCCTTTCCAGTCTGTAAATGTTATATCATTCTTTACTAAATAAAATAAAAATGATCTACTTGATTTGATTATTGATCGGGGAATTGGTTGTGTTTGCATATATGGACTATAACAAAAAAAGGTATCTATTATTATTTGGTATGAAACGGGATTTTGACATTGATCTAATGTGATAAAGGAATATCTGTGAAAAGGAAGAGCTCTTTTTTTTTTTTTTTTCTCCGTCGGGAATCTGGAATAATGCTGGTTGACATTTGAAACGCTTTTGCCAATAAGGCCACTTTCCATGTTTGGTCATGACCGAATGTGATGGTAAGACGATTTACCGCCTTCTTACTTATTTAAACCACCTTCTTTGTATCTAAATAGATACATATGAGAACACATAGAATTTCGGGATTTCAAAAAAGAGGCGGCTACCCGCGGGGGGAATTGCCAGCGAAGGCACCTTATTGTTGAGGTAATTTGTGTAATGGTGGAGAAAACCACTAAAACGACTCGACCTTTTGCGGAGAAAGTAGTATGGGCTTATCAGAAAATGATAAGAGGAGGGAAATAAAAAAATTAAAGTAAAAGAGTATCGCCCTCCCAACAAATTGTTGGTTCAATGCATGACAGAGAGGAATGGCAAGTTATTAGGGGAGTTTAACTCTCTTTTTTTGGTTTTGATTTGCTTATCCAAACAAGTTACCCTTGAGTCCCTAGGAAATAACCGGGTTACTTAACGTTACTTAACTCATCATTATCGTTACACGATCCCAGTAAGCACTTAGGCGTGACTCACTTACCCGAGGAAGAAATTCCAATGGGAAAGCATGGGAAAGTTTCCCCAAATTACATTCAACCCCCGATTACCCTTGGATCCCTATTTTATTTAGTTCCACCTGGGAAGACTTGTAATAGTGTTTAATGAATTATCTTTTATCATTATTATTACTACTCTACTAATCACGAGGACGAAGGTATAGAAGAAGAAAAATGGTCTGTGAAGGAATAACGAAAGAATAAAGCAAACATTTTTTCCCCTTTTTTTGAATTCATGCATTAAGTTTACATAAAGAGACCACTGGCGGACTTTACCTTTTTCTATTTTGGATGTTGCAAGCTGGCGGGATGTGAAATCCAGACCCTTCTGTCCCTATTTTTTTTTTTTCATGACCTTTGGGAATCTGGGAAGACAGAAAGGTAATCCAGTGGTGTAGAAAAGTTTCCATCAAGACTACATTTTTCAGAACCTATAAGCATTTTTTCTTATAAAGATATCCTTTATATAAAGGAAAGGAAAGGATAACAAGACGAGTATGATTTGATGATACATTCTTAGTTACTGGTATGTCGTTCCGAGGTTTCGAAGAGAAGAAACTAAGTTGGATGGGAAATATTCAAATCCCGTTTTTTTTTTTTTTTTTTTTTTGTACAAAACGCCGCTTCCCCCCTTTTTTTCTTTTCTTCTTCTTTTCTTTCCCTTTATCACTTTTATATACAACTCCTCTCCATCTTCATTATAGCAATGTTAACACGTTTTTCTATTTCTTCTTCTTATCTCCATTCAACTAAACACATGTTACCACAACAACAACAATACGATGCATATTCATCCTCCTTCGACTTGGAAAAAGTAGTCCGCCAGTATGCAACCCAACCCGACCTACTTGAACTCATTCTGTCCAGCAAAGTAGAAGAAGATCGTCGACGAGCCGAAGAAGCCAAATTGAAACGGAAGGAAATCGACTATGTACTTCAACAACAATATCAACAAAAAAAAAATAAAGACGACCTTCGACGAAAACAGCCAGTGACACAGTCTAATCACCAGCCTCAACGGAAACGCTTACCTTCTCTGTTACCCATTTCACCTTCTTCGGCACCAACAATGGCATCTTCATCTTGTCAACCCAATTCATCTGACTCGTCTTATCAAAAACAACAATCAGATCACCCTATCTCATGGCAATCTTCATCTATTGTATTACCACCTTTGGCGGCCACTTCCTCACCACCACCTTCATCAGCATCATCCACATCATCATCGCCATTACTATCCACGTGCTCACATACTCCAGACTCTGTTTTTCTTCATAATGACACTCATCCTAAACGGTAAGAAAAAAAGATTGGGTATGACAAGATTGATCCTAACACTTTTTGTATATATATCATAGACCATCAGAACCATCATCTGACACCAATCATCATCATCCACCTTATCAGCCGCACTCTGTGACCAGCCGCCGTCAACGGCATGATCTTCAGGCCTCTGCTGATCATTCCACGTCAACTAATGCTACACCATCTAATAAACGAAGACGAAGGGAAATGCAGGCAATCACGACTATTATCGAAACCAAAGAATTCCCTTATAACGATGACTACCTTTGGAGGAATAACGGTAACACCACCCATAAGAAGACTGGTAACAAGAGCATCTACTACAAATGTGCCAATGGTCAACGGGTAAGTAAAAAAAAAAAGAAAAAAGAAAACTAGTCAAGTTTTATTCTCTTTATATTAACCTTTCTTGTTGATAGGGTTGCCCGGTGAACAAAACATGCACATTTCGTCAAGATACCGGTGAATATCTAATAAAGTACCGAGGTAGCCATCTCCCCGACTGTAGTACCATCAAGCGTATCAATGAAGTCTAGATCCATTATCCTCCACTCTACATTAGTATACCCCCCTTCCTTGGCTACCTCTTCTCTCCTCTTTGTAAATAGTTTCTCTCTCTCTCTCTCTCTTTTTAAACTTTTTAACTGTATAAATAAATAAACGAACTGTTTGCCTTATATGCAATGATTAGAAATGTGGTTGATTATCATACTCTTTTTACGTTTTGACTCCATCTGTATGACTAAACCTCCCCCCAAACTTGTACGGGAAAAAGATAAAAGCCAGCCAATCAACACCGAGTTCTCACGCTTGCCTTCTGAATCTAAATAAAGATCCCCCAGCCGCTTTGTAAAGTGGGAAAAAAAAGTAGGGACTCAAGGGTCGTCCTCAATTTGGAATGGTGCGCGGAAGAACCAATGATAATGGATTGAGTGTTTACTCATCCTCTGGCTAATTGACTTGTCCTAAAACAGAGATGATTTCCCGAGTTTGATTTATTCACATGCATTGGTATCCATCATTCGCTTGAGCACATCATAATCTTGTCCAGAGATTCAATCGCCGGTATTTTAAAATCCCGATATAGTCTTCTCTCTCTTAACCAGAATCTTCCTCTTTGAATTCATGTCCATCACATTAAAGCAGTATGATTGCTCAATATGGGTTTACTTTTTTTTTTTTTTTTTGACAAAGACGTGATCGTAGACTATTTAGCGAATGAGGTACCTATCTTTATACTGCAGCTCTCTTTGTCACCGTAATCTTCTACTGAGAAATAGCATCATCACCTCAAGAGACCAAAGAGGAATCGGGCATGTCATGACAGCGCAACTCATCAGAGAGTTTTTTTCTTACTTTTCACAAAAGTAATGATGCTATAGACTAAAGTGGTTCCGTGATTGAAATCCCGCCGCATTATTTTTCGTTTAGCATCAGGAATGCCAAAATCCTTACCTTAATCAAACACTTGAAGCTGTCTTTTTATTGTAGCAAGATCTTATAAAAAAGTTATACATATACATGGATGAATGTTTGATGCTTGACAGATTCATGCAACTGAAAGAGCAAGAGATCTGCCAACGACCACTTTATTTTCAAACCCCGCGAGGGTTTTCCATTTTTTTCTTTTTGTTTCTGTGCCGACCCGTCTCTCCTTCTTTTTATTTTTACTTACGTTAATCCTTCACCCACCTTTTTATAACAATGTTAGCCAGTTTACCTTGTGATTATCCTCGATCGAAGAAAAGATCACGAGGGACGGAAACGGATGCTTTTCATTGGACCAAACGAACAAAGCACCATAATCACCACCCACCACTATTACCCTCACCCCCCATGATACCTTACCCTGATAAGGTCATACCGCCACCATCACCAGATACGTACAATTCATCAACACAAGGTAAGATCACATTACACACAATACTCGGATGTGTATTAACCTGTTTTTGTTTCATAGAACCTATAGATGAACTGATGACTGATGTTTCAGCAAGGACCTTATTCTCAGAACGAATCGATGACTTGGAGACCTACTTGAACGAACCAGGTTACGATGACAAGGAACGATCCGACTATGCCATCTACAGATTGCTACAACAATATGAACGACCACTTAAAGCAACTCTGATCAATGGCGTGCTCTTGCCCATGGAAGAAAAAGAAGGCAAATACTCTATTCCTGACTTTGTATTACGATCATGGCAAGTCAATCAGAAATGTTTATCAACTTGTACTGATTGTTTGTTTTTTATTGTTTATAGTAAATCACCAATCTCAAGCCCAACAACGATGAATCAACCACAACAGGTAATTTGTTCTCATCAATAGTAACATAATACTGATCTTTTTATTATAGAATTATACTGCTTTAATGGATAATGACCCAATGGCCATGGATATCGATTGATGGACAATGGTCCTTATAGCACAATAGCACACGCATCACATCACATCTCACCCTCTCCCTCCATACTACACCTTTATATTGTAAATACTAGTCATACCATTCCCCTGTTATTTTATGCCATTCTTATGCGTCTACCAGGTTTAAATAAAGCATTACACAGTCAATAATAAAACACCATTTATCTTCATTAATCATTACAATCCAAACAAAGTCAAGTCAAATAAAAAGTAGCAATATACAAAGTTTATTATGATCGATGTGATACAGTTATTTAGTGTTGATGATATTACAAAGAGGGTAGGGGGGACTAATAGCTACAAGGAGAGGGGTTAGAATGATTCATCCTGATTAGGGCATTCTGTTGTAGGATGAGTATCAAACAAATCGCAATTGACACAATACTATAAAATAAAATAAAAAAGTGAGTTCCATCATCCACGTCTTTTTTTTTTTTTTTGTAAAAGACTTACCACCATAGTCTGTTCGCCAAAGGACATACTGTTAAGCGCATTGCAGCCAATGACATCATGGCCATAGTGCTCACAGATTTCGCAGTAAAGATCCATATCATCGTCTGTCCCAGTCGCATACCTTGAATGATTGATGGAAGCTGTATCAGATATAGGTGATAGCGGCATGTCATGTGTGAAGAAGATTGATGATCGTTGTTTCTCCATCGTTGTTTTCTTGTTCTTCTTCTTCTTTTTTTCCAATCGTTGTTTTGTTTTTTGTTGTTCGGCCTTGTATAATGCTTCGAGTTCCAAGATCCTATTATCCTTTTCGTCCACCTGTGATTCCAACCGGGCAATGTCGTCATAAAGTAACCCCAGTTTGGCATGATGAGATGACTCGAGAGGAGTGTGTTGTAATTGATGTTTGAGCTCGACCATATCCTCCACCAGTCTTCCACATTCAGATTCCATGGAATTAGATGCATTCATACCCAGTTGATCTTGTAGCTGTTCCAATTGTACAGTCAGGTCGCCCAGTTGGTGCTCCAGTCGTGTGTTCGTGATCATCAGACTCTTGTGTTCGTCTTCCTTTTGTAACCCCGCATCCCGTTCCTCCATCACCAGGCGCTTGTCGATGATTTCTTTGGCTAATTCACGTTGTAGTTGCTGGTATTGCTGGTCGGCGGCATGAGAGGCAGCATGCATCTGTGCAAGTTGGTCACGTAGTTGCTCGTTTTCTTTCACTGTTGCCCGTTGCTGTTGCTGTAGATCATCCAATGCTTGTGTCATCAATTCCAATTGCTGCTCCAGTCGTCGGCGTGAAGAGTATATACTGCCCATCGTCGTTTGGTGCCCATCATCATGATTGTCATCGTCTTGGTCTTCTTCATTGTTGGGTGAGGGTGGAAGTAAAAAGTGACAGGTTTTCAATTCATCGATGATTTGACCCAGTCGTTTGATTTCATTGTCCTTGTCCGTTAATGCCTGATCGTATTTACCAGTCATATGTGCCATGGTGGATTGATAATGTCGAATGGATTCAGTGCTGGCCAGTTTTGCTGATTCATAGTTGCGTTCCATTGTAGCTGTGACTTGATCCCGTTCAGCCAAATCTCGTCGTAGTTGCTCCAACTGTGCTACATGGACTTGCTCTTGTTGCTGTGCACGGCTATTTGAGTCCTGAGCCTCTTGTTGCCATTGTTGTACCAATCGTTCCAATTTGTCAATACGCTGAGTGTTGTAGTTTTGTTCTTCAGTTCTTGGGGTGGCCTTCAGTTGTGATTCCAAACGGGCTGATTGTTGTCGGGATAGTTGTAAAGAGTCTTGTAATCGAGTGATTTCCACCTGCATATCTTGGACTTGAAGAGCATAGCTTTCTTTGGCTGTGACCAGTCGTTCCCATACCGCCTCTTTACCATTCATTTCATCAGAGAGTCGTTGTTTTTCTTGTCGACTTTGTTCCAGTAGTTGATGCATCTTGGTTAATTCTTCTTCAGTGACTACTTGACGAGTACTGGTGCTTTTGCTGCGATAGAGTATATCAGGTCCGCCGGCTTTTATCACCATAGTTGAATTGCGCTTCTTGGTGGTAGTGGGTGTTGTTGTCCTACGTGTGCTTTTGCTGGCTTGTTGTTTTAGTCTTAGATGAATAGGTGATGACTTTGTGGGGGTTGTTAGAATAGGTGTAGCTGTTTTCGTAGGTACTAATGTTGTTAATGATGACGACTTTGTTGATTTCGATGCTGTTGATGGAATGGCCGTGGTGACCAAGTGCGGCTGATGTCGAGTTGTTTTGTTGCCGAACAAAGAAGAAGTCATCGGTGTCTTCTTTTTAGTTGCTGTTGCTGTTGCTATTGTAGAAGTCAATGGTTGAGCCAGAGTTGTACTTTTTCGTTGGCGAGAAGAAGCTGTTTTGTTTGTAATGGTGTCGTTCGTGGATGGCGTTTTTGTTCCCTGGCGTTGACCAGCCAAAGTGAGACTTTTCTTGGGTGTTATAATGGAGGCATTTCGACTAGAAGAGGAAGGAGTTGATGCCTTGAGTGGAGTTACTTTGTTGGCAACAATGAAGAGACCAGTTTCAGGTGGACAATTAAAGTAACGGATGCTAAAAGCAAAAGAGAAGGAGTTAAGTCGGTTTTTTTTTTTTTTTTTTTTTTTTTGTATGTCAAATAAATGCATGAAGCCAAAAAAGGAAATCAAGTAGCTTACCCTTTTATTGAGCCATCGTTTTTACCAGATCCTACAATATCAAGTTCCACACCAACCCATAATCCTTGTTTGAAACTAGTCATTCCAATATATCGTACGGTTCCAAAAGCACAAAGACTGGCGACGGACACCTTTTGCCCCACTGTCAGTCCATTGTTGTCAAAGTCAGTATTGTTGTTGTCTTTGTTGGTGGTAGAAGGACGAGATGATGACTGACATGATCTTGATGATTGCTTGGTTGCTGTTTTGATTAAAGTAGTAGGACTACGACCATTGACCGTAGGTACATTCAGTGATAATCGACCAATACGACTTTTATTGCTCACCATCCTTTATGTATATGTATTTATAGGCAAGATATGTAATAAAACTTTACAAATTTAAAAGAATGGAGGAGAAGGAAGGAATATGAATGTATATTTTGAAAGAGAAAAAGAGGAAAAGAGAGAGAAAAACAAAAAAGGAGTCAAGCGCTATTTAAATATACAATGAGAAAAAACGTGACATGCATGATTTTCGATTCTCCTTGATACGACAGATAAATCATAAAAGCATATGATAGATTAGAAGAATATGTCTTTTGAGCTGAATGCATACGATGATATTACTATTGAAAATGGAAATGCATACAAACATTTATACAAATCTCGGCTTTTGTACCACCGACAATTTTTATTCTTTCTTAATGTTCAGGTTTCTTGTTCTGATAAAAAAAAAAAAAAAAACAATGTAATACACACATCAACCAGCGCTCATCTCTCTTATTTCTCTTTTATATAACATATGATACTGTATTTAATTGTACTAATGGGAACCCACACTGTGAATGCTTCTTACTGGATACTCTATATGCAAAATGATTTATTTCAAATCCCGCCACCAAAATTAGAGTACTCTTGCGTCGGATGAATCACCTTCCTCCTAGCCCCTGACCCACTTGACAGGTAAATACAAACGAAGAGTACATTCACACTAGATTAGATCTAACCATTCTTTATTTGAAAAAATTTAGTTAAACTAGGTCTAGTGGTAAACTCCAGGAAACATCATCCGACTTGGAGAGGCCAAAATAATTAATGGTGCGCATGATCAACTAAAAGGCTATTGGGGGGGGGGAATAATCACTAACATCATGTGCCTTTGGTAAGAAACAGTAGTAGACTGATTGATCAAAAAAGTGATACTAACCTTGTTATAGAATATCACACTCGATGATACCTCTCGAACAAAGCTACCTGCCAAGAAATCCTACTTTGGCTATCCGTATCCATACTCAGGGTAAATCCTATTCCATCCATCATATACCATACTAACACTTTTTTTGTTTATACTTATAATGATACCTATGCACTATCGTAAAGAAAATCTCTCAAGTCAAAGAACTATATCGAAGCCAAAAAGGTAATGCAAAGAAATTGAAACTCCTCCAAAAAGGGAACTATTCTCCTGCACTGTAACAAGAACATCCTTGGGGAATTAGGAAAATGGCTCAATTAAATATGGCTATCTCTTTATTGGCGCTAAATACAATGGTATCTGCACTCTGGAAAGGAGGAGGGGACCACAACAGTGGACAACAATCATGCCAACTTCTTTGCACGATCAGTACCCCGTTCTATTTGAAACCCCGAACTTATCCTCATCAGCATAATGATCACACTAGACATGGTGATGACAAGGTGAGGATAGTTTGATCCAGGAAAGTGCTCTGCATAGACTAATATCATATTTTGTAATTATATACATAGTCTTATCATCATTTAATAAACAGGCTTTGCACTTTTTACCGTGCCCCTTGTCACTTTTTTTTTCTGGATTCAACTCCGCCTCAAACTATAATTTTGATTGACGGAAGTTGTTCCACTTTTTCATTTTGTTTGTTGAATCAACGCCTCATTTTTTCTTCCTTTCTTCCTTTCTTCCTCTTCTTCATTTTTGTTATTCCATCTTCCTTTACATTTATATACCTTGTACCTTATACACTATAAATAGACAAACATATACACACCCTCTCTCTCTCTTATTCATTCCTCATTCTTCTTACCCCTCTTTTTATATCATCCAAATTGTATATACCATTAGTAACGCGCTGCTTTATATAGTCTCTCATCATGCAAGGCAATATCAAAGTAGTGGTACGTTGTCGTCCATTAAACACAAGAGGTAAAAAATAAAAAAAGAAAAAAAAAAAAAAAGAAGACTAATAGATTATTGGTTATATTAACTTGACTTGATACATTTTTAGAATTAGCTCGTGGTGCAACCTGCTTGGTGAAAATGGAAGGCAACCAAACGATTCTACAAAACCCCAAATCTAACGATGATATCAAGGCCTTTACCTTTGATCGATCCTATTGGTCAGCCGGGAACAAGACAGATAGTGACTATGCCGATCAAGAAACTGTCTACAATGATGTGGGTCGGGAATGGTTAAATCATGCTTTTGATGGCTATAACTGTTGTATCTTTGCTTGTAAGTTGTATATATATATATATATAACCGACTCATTCATGTACTCATATTATTCTTTGTTTTTGTGTAGATGGACAAACTGGCTCAGGGAAATCATTCTCAATGGTAAGGTGATAAAATATGTCAGGGGGGCAAATAAATGCATGAAACTTATCTAACATCATTTATATAAAACAATAATAGATGGGTTATGGCGCGGATAAAGGTATCATTCCTCGTACTTGCTCCGACCTGTTTGATCGTATCCACCAATTATCTAATGGCGTACAACAATTCCAGGTGGAAGTATCCTATATAGAAATATACAACGAACGCGTACGTGATCTCCTCAACCCTCGCACTAAACATCTCAAAGTGCGTGAACATCCTAGTCTGGGGCCATATGTTGAAGACTTGTCAAGATTAGTGGTGAACTCCTTTGATGATATTGAACATTTGATGGATGAAGGCAACAAGGTAAACCAAGAAATTTTACTCACACTTTTCAACAATCGGCTAATAACATATTTTCAACATAAATATATAACTAGGCACGAACAGTAGCTGCAACCAACATGAACGAAACCTCCTCTCGATCCCATGCTGTATTTACTATTATACTGACACAAAAAACCATTGACGAGGACAAATCAAAACAGCCAACTGAAAAAGTATCAAGATTCAGGTATGTAGGTATATCAATGTGTATTCTTGATGGCTCTGTAACTGATCTTACTTCATCTTTTTTTGGGGGGGGGTTATTAGTCTGGTGGATTTAGCTGGTAGTGAACGCGCAAATAGTACTGGTGCCTCGGGTATGCGACTAAAGGAAGGGGCTAACATCAATCGATCTCTGACAACTCTTGGAAAAGTAATTGCTGGTCTTGCTGAGCAAACGACATCTGCACCCACACCATCTTCTGGCACCAAATCCAACAAAAAAAGGGACTCATTTATTCCTTATCGCGATTCGGTAAGTGGCGCAAACAAAGAAAAAGGAAATCGTGAGAAAAATAATCGTCGTGTTAGCATGTTTACTCATAATCTCTTCTTCTTTTTTTATGTAGGTCCTCACTTGGTTATTGAAGGATTCACTAGGTGGTAACTCCAAGACGGCTATGATAGCTGCCATCTCACCTGCTGACTTTGACGAAACACTCAGTACTCTACGATATGCCGATCAAGCCAAGAAGATCAAGACCAAGGCGGTGGTGAATGAAGACCCTAGTGTGCGACTGATACGTGAACTCAAATCGGAAATTCAAACTCTCAAGCAATCACTATTGGCCTATGTCCCTCATCCTGAACAACTACAACAACATGGTGAAGAAGGCGAGACAGATGGATCTCATGATGGTGCGACAATCAACACTCTCCAAGACGGTAATATCAACTCTACTATTCCTGTTTTACCATCGAAATCCATTCTTATCACCGACGCCTTTGGTAATGCTACGGAATTGACAAAACGACAAGTAGTGGAACAGCTGAAATCATCTCAAAAATTACTAGGGGACATTGATCAATCTTGGGACGACCGTTTACAAACGACCATACAAATTCAAAAGGAACGGGAACGGGCATTGGTGGAACTGGGCATCACTGTAGCGAAAAACAATATGGGCGTCTATACTCCAAAAAACACTCCTCATCTTGTGAATCTCAATGAAGATCCTTTAATGTCTGAATGCTTAATGTATCAAATAAAGCCTGGAACTACATGGGTGAGCCGAAGGTTGGATGATGATGTTGCTCCGACTGTCGGTGATAATGACGACAAGAAGCAATATATTCGACTCAGTGGATCAAATATCATGGAAGATCATTGTCGATTTGAAAATGTGGACGAAATGGTGACTTTATATCCGACCAATCAAGCTGTCACTATGGTGAATGGTATCCATATAAATGAACCTAAACAACTCAAAAGTGGCTACCGCATCATCTTGGGCGACTATCATGTATTCCGATTCAATCATCCTGAAGAAGCTCGGCGTGAACGTGAACAACAACAACAGCAGCAGCAGCAACCCACTTCCGGAATGATCAGCATGGAAGAAGACAACATCGACAGCTTCTCGAACGACATTGGCTCCATTTCGGCAGCAACAGCAACTTCAACTGGTGAAGCAGATTGGTTATTTGCTCGAAGGGAAGCCGTCATGCATTACTTTCAACAACAGCAACAGTATGCAGCAGTGACTGACGGATTCTCACCAACCTCACCAACCGTTTTCGAAAATCTCACAAACGACGAATTGGAAAAACTCTTTGACGATGTGACCAAAATGCGGAAAATTCGGAAACGACAATCATCACACAGTGGCAGCGGATTATCGCAGCCCATGTCACCATGCTCTTCTAACTCTTCCTTCTCCTTCCGGCACAGCGCCACACCTTCTACTGTATCAACCATCCTCTACGAAAACAGCGGGTTTTATGGCTCGGCTTCCTCGGCGGACGATACTGAATCTATGGTGGACCGAGAAATCATACGTCTGGCGCGGGAAGAATTGCAACAACAATTGGACGTACAAAAGGTCAAATATGAAAAACGGATCCAGCGTCTCTCTTGTTTATACCCTGTAGCAACAACAAAATCAACCACCTCATCCATAGCCTCACTACCTTTGTCATCCATCGAATACTCGGCCGAAGAAATGTTGATATTGGATAAAGTCATGCATCATTGGCAAGATCAACGCTATGTCCACTTGGCGGAAACTCTGTTGATGAATGGCATCACTCTGTATGAAGCCAATGCTCTTTCTCGACAACTCGACAAGAAAATCACCTACCAAATGATCATCATCCACAACACTCATGCATCCGGATCTGCTTTTGAAGACAATCTCTTTTTGGCATCAAGAATAGATAAGACGCTGCTTTTATCAAGGAAACCCTGTGTTGGTGTGCGCGTGATTGACTCCAAGCATCATTGCACGTATCTTTGGTCGTTGGATCGATTAAAAACAAGACTACGATATATGCAAGGAATACGATTTGTCACTGATCAGACTCATCATCTGGTGGCAAATGGCGACGGCAGTACTAACAATTCTTCTAGCGACAAGAAGATAATGAATGGTGATGGCGACAATGGCGACGAATTGGATTTATTTTACGACAGTCATCCTCCTCGATTTACCTTGATTGGCATGGCAAAAATGCCATTACGACATTTAGCTTTACATGTGCCGATTGAACGCACTTTGGATGTCTTTTGTCAAAGTACATGCTGTGTGGTTGGCCAGCTTACTGTATTGATTGCACCTATAGCTCGGTCAAAAGAACGACAACTCCATGGCAGTACCAGCAGCACCAGTATCAGCGAAACCATCAATGACAACAACATGCCTGTACCAACATCTTCCTCAAGTCAACGCACAGTAACAGCTGATTCCATCAAATTACAACACGATGCTTTACAGGTAGGACAGCGTTTGGTCTTTGAAATACGGGTGGGGACTCTCTCTGGGGTGAACGAAGCCGACTATTCCGATATACATGCCCAATTCCAACTGGATTCGTTTAATGACACTGAACAACAAGGTGACGATGATCAGATCTACACTACTTCTTGCATCAATGAATTCGACGAATCATCCAGTATCGATTTTAGATACAGTAAAGCATTCTCTATGGTGGTGACTGACAATATGCTTGCGGCTATTCAACGTGATGATTTGACATTTGAAATCTATGGACAACCCAAGGCGGCCTATTTGAAAACTCTCCAGCAGGATGAACAACTACCTTGCATGAATGATCACCAGCAGCAGCAACTACCCTCGGTGGAGAAAAAACACAATGTGTATGCTTGGGTGGAAATATGTGAACTCGCACAGATCTCTGGTGAATATACTCCGGTACAAGTCTATAAACCGGTGACGACTCGAATGAAATCAAGACTGGACGCGAATGCAGACGAAGCAATCATGACCACACCCACTTCTCCTTCAACATTGTCTCATTTGGCAGCTAATCATCCACAGGGCACATTTATATTACGACAAGGACAGCAACGGCGGATCATACTGACACTTCGGCATGATTGGGTCTTACCCTCTTCGACTGACAATGACGATAATAGTGGTGATGGACTTTTTTTGGATGGCATGGATGGGCTAGTACTATGGATTGGTACTATTCGATGTCGATCACTTGGCGAAACTGTTTCACCAGCCACAACAACACCTGCTCAAGACCTCTCTATTCCTCTTAGTGTAATCAGCAATACCAAGGACACACTGGTTCTTCAAGGGGCGTGGGATAGTTCTCTGCATAACTCTCTCTTGCTGAATCGACTGACCGATCCTGGCCATACAGTTGATCTGACCATCAAATGGGTATTCCACGGGGCGCCATTCCAAATGGATCTTGGTGTGCAAATCACATCGGGTACTCTCTCCAACGGTCCTGGTCTTGTCAAACGGCAGTCCTTACTCCGAAACATCTTCACCTCCTCTTCCACTAAATCGCGAAACAACTACAACAAGAAACGGACAAGTAAAGATTCGACAAACGACATGGAAGAAGAACAGCACGAAGAAGAGGATGGTGTGGATGATGACCCTGTACGACAAGACAAAAAGAAGACATCAGTGATCGGGATCTATCGGGTATGGGAACGACCAAGAAGACTGACCTCCTATTTTATCCATCAACAAACCAATACTGAACATTACGAATGGCAACAACGTCAAATGGAGAAAATCAAGACCTATGATCAAGCACGTCGCGCGATGATGACCAAATTGGAGGTGGCTAATACGAGGTACACTTTAGCTTTATGGGATCTTTTACAACACCGACACATGTCTCGAGGGCGCCGATTCTCGGTATTAATGGACAACACCAAGGATCAACCCGATGAACAACAACAACAACAAGAACAACAGCAGCAGATACCTCAACAGCGACTCGTCGATTGTGAAGATCGACTACATACGATTGTACAACAATGGATGGACTCGAAACACCAAGAAAGTACAGGATTACAATTGATCAATGCTTTTGGATCACCTGATCAGCCACCTTCTTCACCTATCGCTAATATCAACATGAACACACCACTCTACGATATCCATCAAATTGCCTTAAGGTAATTAAAGGGATTGGCACAAGAAAGAAAAAAGTAGGGGCATCTAATCAAGTGTGTGTGTGTGTGTGTTTTTGTAGTGATGAACAACCTGGCAAGAATGGATTTTTAATGCTTCAACAATACGGTTACATGAAGATCCGTAAACTGGAAAATGACAATGATACCACTGAAAAGGTATCCAGATGGACTAAACGATGGTTTTTACTGAAAAGGTAGTAGGGAAAAACAAAACCCCAAGGACAAACTGAATGATTGACTAATCAATTATACAAATGAATTTAGACCTTATCTTTTGATATATGCAAATGATCTTGAAACAAACGAACTTGATATCTTGAACATACAAGCTGTTCGAGTAAACCCACCTGTTAATGTAAGTCAAAAACACTATTATGCTTCTCCCAAAAGAAATGACATATTCAACTCTCTCTCTTTTTTTTATTTTTATTTTTTTTTTACTAGGATCTTGTGAATACTTTTACTATTTATACCACCATCAATACATATCAATGTCAAACAGCAAACCAAAGTGAAATGAAGGAATGGGTGGCCTCCATGATATAGATCTTACTACTCGACTGCTATTTATTTGTTCATCTCCCTTTTGTATATGCACATCTCTTTTTAGTTTATATATACACATATTCTATTATATCATACATTGTTTTTTTATACATTATAACTATCTTTTAATAAAAAACGTGCAAAGTCTTTGTATGCTCATTATGCTTTTGTCTTGCTTGTCAACCATGTAAATCCATACCTAGATATGTATGATATCATATTATGTTGAAACCCGATTACGTCCCTTTCGTTTAAAAAGTAAATTCATGCAAATTAACTCGGGAAATAAAAGCCATCTGACGACATTTTTTTCTCTCTCTCTCTCTCCCCTTGTGCTGCGACATCATATCATATATAAAGACAGTACAACAACAATAAATCCTTCCACCATTGTTTGTTTTTGGTTTAACCTGTGAATGGGGTATGTAGATCATTGGGGGAGGATGTCTAGAAAAGGAGAATGTTTTTTGTATTACCCATTTTCACACCCCGCCGCAGGAAGCGGAAGTTAAAAAAGAGCGATTCCCTTTATATTTCCTCTCTCTCTCTCTCTCTATTTCTTCTTTCCTTTCTTCCACATTTTTATATATCTTTATTATGGTTTCCATTAATACATTTCTTTTTGATGATGCATCGTCTCATCCAGCTACTGCAATGCCATCCACTAGGAATGTAGATCCCTCTTTGGCCAAAAGTAAAATGAACAATAACAAAAGATGATACCATCGGTTAAATTATTAATGTATTTTATTATAGCTTCGATGACCAAACATGATTTTAAGATCATCAAACCGTTAGCCAAAGGACAATATGGAAAGGTAAATCCCCTCCCGCAAAAAAAAAAGACAACCCCCTCCACTCTATTTTATAGAAGAAAAAAGCTAAATGGAAAAAAAAATCATAAATAAAGGTTTATCTCGTCAAAAGTCTAGTGAACCAACAAGTCTACTGCATGAAGATCCAAAACAAATTAGACCTCCGACATGCCATCGACAGGGTCAATGTGGAACAAGAACACCTTATTCTCATGCATCAACACCCCAGTCTGCCTCAACTCTACGCCTACTTTGAAGATGACAATAATCATTACTTGGTTATGGAATATTTAGGTGGTGGTGATCTCTTTAGTCTATTGGATCGTCAGCCCAACTTGCGTTTAACCGAAGATCAAGCTCGGTTTTATATGGCCGAGATGGTTTTGGCATGTCAAGCATTGCATCAATTGGGATACCTTCATCGGGATATCAAACCACAGAATATCTTGTTGGATACTCGGGGGCATGTTCGGTTGGCTGATTTTGGGTCCAGTCTTGCACTCTCTACAAAGGTAAACCAGAAAAAGGATGACTTTTTTTTTTTTTTTTTTTTTTTTTTTTTTTTTTTTTTTTTACCTACTTGTTTAATGTAGAGCACCCTACCTGTAGGTACATGTGATTATGTGGCACCTGAAATTCTCCTCTCTACACAAGGTGATGGTACCTATGGCACCGAAGTCGATTGTTGGTCTCTAGGCATCTGTCTTTATGAAATGTTACAAGAAATGCCGCCTTTTTATAGCAATCTCGGTGAAAACGACACATATCGAAAGATCTTATTTCATCAAGGTTCGGTTGATTTTGATCCATCGATACCCATCTCCCATCATGCAAAGGATGTAATCAATAGGTAAAAACAGTTGGAAAATAAAATCATTCATGCAATATATTGAAGC
Source organism: Chlamydoabsidia padenii (assembly GCA_025330725.1). Classification (NCBI taxonomy): domain Eukaryota; kingdom Fungi; phylum Mucoromycota; class Mucoromycetes; order Mucorales; family Cunninghamellaceae; genus Chlamydoabsidia; species Chlamydoabsidia padenii. Next base: position 1,307,087 of record JAIWND010000001.1, read on the forward strand.
CCCGCTTTTTCTCAAACCCCGCTAGGCTGCTGGCAAAACGGACCGAGCGCATGGATCTCGACCAGATCAAGACACATCCCTTCTTTGATGGAATAGATTGGAATAAAATAGCTAAAAGTAAGTGGCGAATGGGATAGAAAGAGGGGGAAAACTCACTTTTTCTTTTTTTTTTTTTTTGGTTAGGTACGCCACCGTTTTGCCCTGTACTCACAAGTGTGGATGACACTTCTAATTTCTCGGTACCCCTGGATGAATTGCCATCCGTTCCCGATTGGGATCATTTTGAAAATGTCAAATCTTACACAAGTCTTCTTACCCCACCATTATCTCCTATTTTTGATATGAAAAAGTGTGTGATTTGATCTTTCTCTATCCTGGCTTTACCCTCTGTAGCATCATACCTTGTTTTAGTTTTAGTGATTTACCCTTTCCCTTTGGTTATTATTTATTTAACATCCTATTTTATCTTTTAATAAACATGGCTTCAATCAAACTGCTTGATTCAAAAAAAAAAAAAGGTCCCGTATGTAGATTATATATAGTTCTTTATTAAGGACAAATGATGATAAATATATGCTAAACTAAATTTATTCTATTCTATCAGTCATTAATTACATAAAGCATTCATCAAGATTTGATTTTCCAAATGAATCACATCAGCTTGAGCATGATTGGCACCACATGTCGATCCTTCGCGTTTTTCGTCCCACGTCCTGGCTTCCCCCAGTATGGTGACATCCCACACCATCAAGTCATCGAATTCAGATTGGAAGAGTTGCCTTGCTGCCTGATCAAACAACTTCATACGAGCCGTGTTTGATTTCCGATGTCGATTGGTTTGATCTACGCGACAACAATAATACTGAGGGGTGCGGTAGATGAGTCGGCCTTGTTGTGTCTTGAGATAATTCACCAAGGACTGTAAAGCTTGTTGGAATTCGTCAAATTGCATATACGCTATGTCCCAATTAACGAGGGAGACCACCACCAGATCAGCATCGGAAGGAAGTTGGTCGGTCGAGTTGGTGAAGGTCGCTTCCCATCCTTGATCGTTCATAAATGTCAATCCGTCCCATTTGTAACTACTGACCGGGATACCGTCTTTTTCTCCTTGTTGATTGTCGTTGTCGTGGTCCCATTCGGTGTCGTGTCCCATATTCCTCGTTTCTTCTTCCGTGTTGCCAAAGACCGTATCCCATCGTCTTGCAGTCGCATTAAACCACGCTGGATTCCATGTCGGTTCCCTAAAATCTTCACATTGACAGGCCCGAATTTGATTAGGGTCGCCGAGATATTTCCAAATCCGAGGTGAATCAAACATGCCTGTAACCACGGAGTTGTTGTTGTTGTTGTTGTTGCCTCGGTATTGTTCATAGCCCTTGCACCACTGACCATGACTGAGAAAGCTTTTTATAGATCGACGCATATTAGAATCACCATAAACATTTAATCCACCAGGAAACCTTTTAGCCAAACATCGATGGAATTGATTATGAGAGAGAGGACGGTACCGACATTCAAAAGGTGCCCAGAATTTCCCATGTTTATCCAACCCAGTCACCATTCTTGATGCATCCACCTTGTCACCGAAAGGCCAAGGTAACCACCGGCCAGGATAATCCCCTTTTCCAGCCTTACAGAGCGGCAAGTCCAAATGATCCAGTACCAGTTGATCCACATCCGTCCTTCTTGTTGTTGTTGATACTGCCACCTGAGCCCCAGGTTCGATAGGAAGAGAAACAGGATGGTAAGGCTGAACAGGACCCAGATCAGTATTCCAATAAGCATCTTGAAATTCCAGTTTGGCGTCCAAGACATAGTCACCAGGATCGAAAAAGACAGCATTGACTTGATAGATATGTAGCCAACCACGTTCATCCATATCTTGTATCATTCGTCTTGACCAATTCGGTACACTGTTTTCATGTTCGAACCATTTCTTCTGATAGCCTTCACGTAACACGCGATGACCATCCCATGGTCGCATATCAAATGTGATGGAGGCATTGGTGACGAGGTGACGAGCCGATACTTGCATCATATCCCACCAGACCGGTTCGTCCAATCCATTGTCCTGTGTGGAGTAGGGTTGATAGCGATAGTGATAAGGTGTTGGAGGTTGATTGTTGTTGTTCTTGGTCAATACAGAAGGAGGGATGATGGCACGAACACAGACCGGTTTACCACTGGAGAGAGTCACTTGGTCAGCCACAGAAGGGTCAAATGGTAGGAGAATAAAAGGACGATCAAGATTAGGTAAAGTGCCATAGGAGCCTTGGTTCATTGTGTCATTCGACTTTAAGATCTGCTTCACCAAATGATATAGAATAGGATAAGGCAAAGGCTGATCTTCACATTGATAAGATGGGTGGCCACCTTTAGTTGCATCATTGGTTGTGGTGTTTTGTAACTGGTGATAATAGTTGGACCATGAGAAGAGAAGAGGCCGCCGACGAGGTATCCATCGATATAACTGATTCAATACAAATGTCAGTAACGTGTTTCCGTATCGTGTTGAGGAAAGTGTTGTATTTCGTTGTTTGTCGTTACGTTCAATGTTGTTCATCAAATCGTACACCTCGTTTGGGAAGAGTTCGACAAGTGTTGATTCCACAGGATACGATCGTTTTAAAGTGTCGTCGTCATAAGTCGCATGGGCATACTCCTTCTCCAAGTGTGGTGAGGAAGAAGTCAATCGTACAGCGTGCCTTGAGACAAGTATAAAGTAAAGTATCAGTGTTGTCAGAGTGCCAAATAGTACAATAGTCACCCAGAATTTCTTGACCTTGTTAATGGATCCAGAGTGTGCCAGCATTATTGTCAAAAATTCAATACGGGATAAAAAGAGACGAAGGAGTATAAAAGAGTGATGTAAGAATATATACATAAATACAGGAGAGCATATTTGAAGTTTATTAATATAATAATGATATCAGAGATTTTTTTTTTTTAAAAAAAAAAAAAAAAAAAAAAAAAAAAAAAAAAAAAAAAAAAAAAAAAAAAAAAGAGAGAGAGAGAGAGAGAGAGTGAAGAGAAAGAATAAACAGACAAAAAAAAAGTGGCAACCCTTTTTTAGAGGGGCAACATATTGAAATCCCGCCAGTCTTTTTTTTTTTTTTCATTTCCACATATCCTATCCTTTTACCTGCATAAACTCAAATAGTTATCAGGAACAAATCCTTCTTTAAATCGAGCAGAAACATTATGAGCCATGGGATCTCGCACGAATAAGGTAATATTGGATGTGAGTTTGACTGAGAGCCGACAGGATTCATGGGCGGCCACCTTATCACCGGTTTTGAAGAATCGGCCTTCGAATTCACCAGCAGCATGAACGAAACCCCACATCAGGGGTACATCGCGGTATTTACTATTATCTCCTGACACTATCATAAACAAAAAATTTAATGATGGGGAATGAGCAAAATATTAACCAGTAACTCACAGTGGATAAAAATAGATCTTGCTTTCACCGCGACGCTTCGAAACATCCAAAAATGCCCATTATTGGGTTGACTAAGGCATAATTTACATGGGACATTGACATGATAGCCTACAATGTTCCCACTTTTTTAAAAAAAAGAAAAAATAGTCAATTCACCTATTTTAATCCTAACCCACTTACCATCGATAGCAGGCAGTATCACGCACACGACATGTGCAAGCAACAGCAGAGTAATCCCCTTCCACTAACCCTATACTAATCACCCCCCTCAATAAAGTCAGAAAGTAATAAAGATATGTACTTAATTGTTCATTCTTACCTATCAGGTATTAAATCTGTCGAGAATAACTCGATGGATCTATCAGAAAGTAGAACAGCCTGTTCTTCCCCCCCCCCCAAAAAAAAAATCAGTTTTCAAAACCCGCCGCATGAAATGTTTGCCTCCCTTACATTCATACCACGATCTGTTAAAACAGAATTACATTCACGACATTCTATTCGATAAACATGTTTCCTTTCATATTCAGTGGCAGTGTTTTGGATCCGCTGGTATTCTGACCACACTTGTCGAGTTCCCATCATGCATCCTGTCAGTCCTCTTCTCATCGTATTATCAAGCATTTTCAATCTGGTAGGCAGAAAAAAGATAAATAATAAAAGATAAAAGATAAAATAAAGGGAGGGAGGGAGGGAGTAAAGGAAAAAATTGAAAGAGAAGGGAAATTTCAAAGCAAAGGGGAATTTGCGGGCGCTTATCCCGACCGGAAAATACAAGCCTTCCATAGAGAATCAAGAGACACATTTTGAATTGATTAGTTCAAAGATACAAAGTGTAGTTGTTTTGATTACCTACCATAATGGTAAATGACATGAATGAATATCAACATTTTTATCAATACTCTTTCATATCCCGAAATTCATGCAAACGACCTTGATACCTTTTTGTCATCCCAAATCGACTTTTGTCTATATAGATGGATATAGTGATTACGGGTGGCTACAGGTCAATACAGCAATGTTGTAATTTATATAGATCCGATACTGTACCACAAAGGCGTACATATAAACAATGGTGACACCAATGGATACATTGCCATACAGGTCAATGCAGGTGGTAAAGATAGTAGCAATACATACAGACAGTAGAAACGCTATAGTACACATATAAATCAATAAAAGACACCCAGATAAAATAAAGGCATTTATATATACAACAATACATATAGATGAATAGAAGACATATAGACAAAATCAAGACATGCAGGTGGAGTGAAGACATATATGGAAATGAGAAGTCCAGCAAAAAACCGTATAATATAATTGGGTAATTAGCAGTACGTCAAAAGTTTATTAGTCCTGTCAAGTTATAAGACAGTAAAGGGTAGTGAATAAGATACGTAGTTGATTTAATAAGATTATGTAGATATTTATAATAGAAGGTCTATGGGGAGATAAGGGATGATAACCAACACAATATGACAATATAATCAACACTACTGTAAAAATATAAAAGAAGCCAGTTCACCAATTGCCATTTTATCTTTCTTGATAAGCTTGAGTTCGACAACAGCCGCCATAACAGGATTTGAGTCTTCGTTATACTGATGTAAAGATTTGCTTCACAGAGCTACCCAGTCCTTCTTGATAGTACCTTGTAGCCGAGTATACCAACTAGAAGCTTGACCTTCCAACACAGCTTGTACTTCTTCCACCATTTCCACATGAGTGTAGCCAAAGAATTCCGCCAAAGATTCGCATCTTGCCATCCATTATTGTGCTTCCGTTGCAAAAGTTGGAAATCTGGTCCGTCGTCGTCGTTCCAAGTAGGTGTTGGAGAAGATCTCGTCCTTCACGTCGTTCCCTGCCACATTAAATAAACCAAGTATGAAACAACCAACAGAAAGAAAAAACCTACAACCAGAAGAAATGTGATTAATAACCTTGACTTTTCTTGTTTTTTCTTCTTCTTTACTTACTGAGTACCAGAAGCAAAGAGAGACCACGAAACACCAGAGATAACAATCAAGAAAGAAAGCCGAACCATAATACATGAAGACAAACCTGCAATAAGAGCAAGAAATATGATTAGTAACAGTGTCTTTTGTTGTTGTTTTTTCCTTTACTTACAATAACGTTCCCATAAACATTGTGCATCATGATCCATCCCCATGAATCAAATGGAGCGCCGTAACTGGTGGCGAATGCAACAAGCCCGAGAATAGGTAGATCCGCAATAATGCTTCAACATACCAGACATCCCCCGCTTTACCAGCACAACCCATTCGCTAGCAGATCCAGGTATGGAACAAGACACGATGTCGCCTACGTCCTGCCACGGTAAAAAGGCTAAGCCTAATCACTATTCTACACAAAGGTAGCCACCTCGCAAAATCTGCCAACTTATCCATTTGATTACTAACAGGAGACTTTACATATCAGAGACCAAGAGGGAGCATAAACCTAGTGTAAATAATTAGCAATTCAGTTGGAGTATGAAACAGTAACAACTTTGGCAGATTATCTTTCAAGATGCATTGACTTACCTTTATGACCAGAATCACAATAAGAGGGAGGAAGCCATGAGATTACATCTACTACAAAACAGGTTTTTCATATAGACAGCCATTAGGTGATTAATGGATTACTTTTGTGTGTGAATTAATCCATCTCGTTTTCATGGCCAGCAATAGGAATGAGTGCGGGGGGACAACTTGTCTGTCAAGCACAGGTTCTTGGAGGGGGATTGTTTAAAGGGGAGGTTTTTGTATAGGGGAGTTTTAAAAAAAAAAAAAAAAAAAAAAAAAAAAGGAAAGAGAAGGAAAGAAAGAAGAGAAGAAGGGGAGGGGGAAAAAAAGAAAAGGACCCTTGTCGGAATTAAAAAATATTAAAACTTATGGATCGAATCATCGCCTTCCAATGTGCATGATGAAATCGATTTTCAATCCCCGGGATGACAGAATGACCTTCTTTGGCTAAAACTATCATATAAAGAACCTTCTCTTGTTAAAAATAGATAGGTTAGATGATGGCTATTTGAGAGACAGTAGTAAACTTTTTGGTGACACTTACAGGGTGGAAACATGGGAGTTGTAAATTCAACCCCCACCTTTTATGAATTTAAATCCCGCCTTATCACTTTGTTGTGTTATCATTGTAACAAAAACATCATGACAAGTCTGAAAAAAGAAATCAACCTTCTCCTATATTGATGCATGTATTATAAAAGGCATTTTAATGGAATGATATGGATTATACTCAACTCAATGGTTTAGATCGTTGAAAAGTTGATAATAGATCACTGATTTGGAAATTCAGCCAACCAGATGATCAGATTACAAAAGTTTTTTTATCAGATTTCGTTAGTCACACCGATAAATAGATCTGATAATCAACCCCTCTCCCTTTTTTTCTTCTTCTTTCATTCTTTACTTAACTTACCCTCAACAATATGAATGCTTGCCCTTTTTCCAAACCAGCTGGTGAAACTGACGGTGGATGCCCCTTTGGCTCTAGTCCTAAAACTCAATCAATGAATGATCCTCCATCTGGTTCGGGGGGTTGGGCGAACAAATGGCAACATGGTAAAATACCTCTCTAGTGATGAATGCACGGAAAAACTCGGCTGATGATACTCACAATTGCTTTTTTTTTAATAACTTTTACATAGTACAACGTATCAAAGCGGTAAGTCACCTCTTATTCTTATCGCACCTGAACACTCACACGCCCTCTCTACTGACCATGTTTATATATAGGGGGATGTCCTATCGATAACAAAGCAAAAGATGATATTGAAGATTTATTATCAGTTCAAGCTCCGCGGAGTTTATCGTTAAATGGTATGTGTCTTCATAACCTGGTTTATTGGAAAAGTTTACACCCTTCTTTTTTTTTTGTAGGCAAGGTGTTAGATCGATTCCTTCCAGAACCTTATCCTATCAAGATTAACAAGTATCAAGAGCACCAGGAAATACTTGACGATCCACAATTGGCTATGGCTATGCGACAAGGCACAAAGGTGGTCCATCGAGCAGCTGAAAACAGTGTCTTCACCAGGTAAAATAATCAAATCCCGCTTTTGGACATTTATTAAAAACTCACTCCCCCCCCCCTTTTTTTTTTTTTTCTCTCTCTCTCTCTCTCTCTTTTTCCTTTAGACGTTTTTTGAAAGGCGACATTACAAAAGCTGAATATGGACAATACTTACGGTCCTTATACTTTGTATACAAGTAAGTAAATCAAACTACCTCCTACTTTTTAAAATATACTAACCCCTTGTTTTCAAACATAGGTCCATGGAAGGCCTTCTCGAAAAACATCAAGATGACCCTGCCATAGAAATGATCTATTTCCCTGATGAACTCAACCGACAAGAAAGCTTACTGGCTGACCTCACCTTCTTTTATGGACCTGAACGACTTGATGAAGTGACGAATCCTGAAACAATGACACCTGCGGTGAAGCAATACATTCAAGCCATGGAGGAAGCCTGTAAAGTGAATCCTGCTCTAATGGTATCACATAGCTATGCTCGTTATCTTGGTGACTTGTCAGGTAAGAATGTTATATTGTATACTTTTATTTATAGTGTTACTAAATTTGACTTTTGATTTAGGTGGACAAATTCTCGCTAAACGACTAAAAAAGCATATCCTACATTTGGACAAACAGGATAGCTCATGGGATTCTCGCGCTGGTTTGGCATTTTATCACTTTAACAGTATTGGTAATCAAAACGAATTCAAGAATATGTATCGTCAACAATTGGATGAAGCCCCTGTCACTGCACATACAAAAGGTAAAAGAAAAAGAAAAAAGAAATCAAGCCCATTTTTAACTAACTAATTAAACATAATGATAGATTTGGTGGTAGCTGAAGCTGTTCGAAGCTTTGAATTGAATATTGCGTTGTTTGATGAAATACAGTCATTATCTGACTCGAATGAACTTGTCCAAATTGATAATACTAATGAAACCAAGGACGACAACGGCGACAAGGACAACAATGTAAATAGTAACAGCAAATTATCGTCATTTGACTGGCTCCTGCAGAATGTATCATCCTTACCTGCTTTAACAACTGGTGCTGGTGTGGCAGCAATTACCGCTTTGGGTTATGTTGCTTATCTGCGGCAAAGACATACTTAGTTTAATTCTAGTTACTATAACTTTTACTACTTGTACTTTTATATTTACCTTCTTCTTTTAAATCTCCCCTCCTCCCTCATTAGTTTATATAGTCTTTTTAAATAATAAAGATCATCATTTTTTTTTTAATATGCAGTTTGACTTTGGGCAAGGGATCTGGTATTCATTCTTGGACAACATTACTTTGTGTAACTTAAAAATTGTTGATAAAAACTTTTTTTTTCCAAAAATCGCGGTACTCCTTTTCTTCCTCTCTTTTCTCTCTCTCTCTTTTTACTGCCCTCAGCAAAAATGAATGGAGACACAAGTCCAAAGACTCCACCAACACCCAAAATGGAACCTTCTTCAGCAACTGCCACCCGTCGGTCTTCAACAATTCAACCATCATCTACTTCCATCAGTACACGCAGCAAACTGAAGCCTTCCGCCAGTACTCTTCGAGGAAGTAATGGAACAGCTACAACAACACGATCCGTCACTTCATCAAAAGCGCCTCTCAGTCCTTCTCCAACACCTACTGCCACAACCAGTATTCGTCGTGGATTAAAAAGCCAAGACGGAACGGCACCAAGGTCTCCGACAACCCTTACTTCATCTGCAAGTCGCCGTACCTCTGCAGCAGCACCAGTGCCAACACAATCAACTACTCCAAGTAGGCGCTCCACAACAACAACTTCTACTGCAGCATCAAGTATGGGAAGAAACGCCACACCTACTCCAACTCTTAGTCGTCGAGTTACTACTACAGCTACAACAAGAACACCAAGCTCTACAACATCTACGACTCCTACTCGACGTAAATCAACTTTGGGCTCTTCAATTAATGGCACACCCACACCATCCATCAGTAGAAGAGTAAGCACACTAAACTCGGCTTCCACTGCTTCTTCAAGAACTTCTACACCTTCATCAACTACTTCAACTAGGTCCGTCAAACCAGCGCCAACAGCAACCATCAAAGAAGAAGGAAACGGCGACGGCGGTGATGATGATGATGATGATCCTTCGATGATTATTCAATCTGAAATCGATACACTTACAGATCAGGTAATATCAAGGATGGTTTAGAGGGGGGGGGGAAGAATCTTGGTTAACACTTTACTTACTTTTTTTTTTTGATTTGGATCGGGTGATGAAGATCAACGAGATGGAACAACAAATCAACGACACCAAAGAACTCTTTAACCACAAGCAAACAGAAATTGATGATTTAAACAAGGCATTGGATGATTCATTAAGTCAACAAGAAGAACAATTGCTGGAATCCATTCTGGAAATAACTGAACAACTCAAGGAACAAGAAGCGATTCGAGACGAAGCACTGGAACGACTAAGCCAATACGAAGCACAGGTAAATGAACAAGCGACCTTGGCTCATCAAGTGGAAGAAATGGAGGTGGCCTACAGAGAAGAAATGGAAACTTTGCGAGAAACATTACAATCGAAAAATGATCAATTGGAAACCACTCTGGCTGAAATGGACAAGGACCTCGGGGGTTTAGAAGAGGCATCAAGTGCTCTTAGGGAAGAAATCCAGGTAAGACATAAACAAAACCATGGATGACCAGAAAAAGGATTACTAACTTTATAGTGTTTTAGGGTATACACAAGTCTCATCAAGCTCGAATGACAGCCTTATCAAATCAACTTCACCAAGAACACAATGAAGAACTGAATTCTTTGTTAAAAACTTTGGACAAGGAACTGGGCGATAAACAAGACTCTTCTGAATGGGCTAATGTGGACAACAAAAGGAAGGAAATGATCGATTTGGAACGATCTATTCAGGTAAAGGGTTTACTAAGGAATACACAGGACTGATTACTTATCTCGATCTATTTATATTTATCTAGAACTTGGAAGAAAAATTGGCTAGTATGGATGGTGAATTCAAGCAACGTCAAGAGGAACTAAAAATGGATCTTGATGGTAAACTCGAAGCAGTCTTGGCTTTATACAAGGAAGAAATTACTCAATCCTCTAACCACCACGATGTAAGTGATTAGTAAAAAGAAAAAGGTAATGTAATGATACTCATCCTCTTGTGTTATAATGTAGAATCAGGTGTCTGAGATAGAAGCCGAACACTCTGAACATATCTCCTCCATCCAATCGCACCATCAAGAAAAACTCTCTGCCGCCTCTACATCAATCACTCTTGAAAACAATGAAGATTTGGAAAAAATGAAGATCGACATTCAGGTAGGTCTCAATATCATTATGCCTACAAAGTAATTTGGAACTGACATTTTTTATGTTTATATAATTAGATGGAACTAGAAACGGAACACGAACAGAAGCTACAAGCGACTTTGAAGGAACAGAAATCCCAATTGGATCAAGTACAAGCTCAGTTGGACGACGCAACCAAACAGTTGGAAGCACTCAAGATATCTACCTCTGAAGAGCATGATGCGAAGAAACAGTATTTGGAACAGCAATACATTGATGAAAGGGCATCGGCAATTGTAAGTATATCATGTTACACAAACAATGGCCATATCTAACTTTGACATCTCTTTTGACATGTACGTTTAGACTCAATTGGAAACCAATTTTACCGCCAAACTCGATACACTTGTCAAACACTATCAAACAACCTTGGATAACCATCGCTCTCAACTGGAACAAGATCACTTGCCCCGAATCAAATCTCTCGAGGAGGAACACAGTCAATTAATCAGTACCTTGGTGGATGATCATGACAGAAAGGTTTTGGAATTGCAGTCATCAACAGCAGCTGGTATTCGAGCCTCTACTGAACGACAACTCCGTGCGGATCATGAAACCGACATTACCAATCTCACTCGTAACCATCAACAAGCTCTCGAGGATCTCCAATCCGACCATCGTCAGGCATTCAAGGCGCTCGAGGAATTACTGGAAAACGCAAAGGAAAGTAATCGATCATCAACAAACGGCACCGCATCTTCTGCCTCACCACAAGATCAAGACAACATAAACGACACTGGCAAGAAATCCGAAAATGGCAACATCGAATCCATCCGGGCTCAAATTCAGGTACAGTCAAAATTACGCCCCCCCCCTTTTTTTTTTATTGAACCCCTGCTAATCTTTCATTTTATTATTATCATAATCATAGGCTACACTCAATCAAGTACATGCAGCTGCTATTACCAAGAAGACTGCTGAACATGAGTCAAGACTTGGTGAACTGAAACGGGATCATATTCTACAAAAGGACCGAGCACTAGAAAAGATGATTAAGGAATTTGACACCCGGTTAAACGAGATCAAGAAGGAAAATGCCCTGGCGATCCAAACCGCTCAACAAGAACATGACAACTACATCGATGAACTATTAACCACATCAAAGGTAAAAAATAAGGGCATTACCGGCAAAAGTACTCATATTGTTTATTTTATTTGTAGAATGCGCAGACTGAAAAGGAAATTGAATTGGCCAGTCAGCATCAGGCGGCAAAGGATCAACTTTTACAAGATCATTCATCACGAATTCAATCAGTAACCGAAGAAATCGATCAACATGCAGATAGACGACAAGAACTAGAACAACTCCGACAGCAAATGCAGGATGAAATAGCAGCATTCAAGATCTCAAGCATCAAGGAACTCGAAGATAAAAAGGCAATGATGGACGACAATGAACTGAAGATCAAGACTCAGCTTGAAGCAGCACATAACGCGGCACTCAAAGATATGAAGGCAAAACACCAAACAGCTCTAGATACCCTAATCACCCAACACCAGCATGAAATCGAAAGCCAAAGCCAACAAAGACCACCTGATATGGAGGTAAGTGGAAAAAAAAAAAAAAAAAAAAAAAAAAAAAAAAAAAAAAAGAAACAACGAAAGCAAACCAATAATGAACTTTTTCTCTCATTACTCAGGATTCCTTGGCAGACAGCTACCAGGAACAGATCAAGCAATTTGTTTTGGAGCAAGAATCAAGAACAGCCGAATTACAAGATACTCTCAATAGAATGAAGGAACAAAACACATCATTGGAACAAGAACAACAAGCTCAATTGGATTCTACTCGACAAGAATGGATCACTCGGTTGGAAGATGCGACGCAATCGGTTGAACAACTCTCTGAAACGACATTACTGAATGAACCAATCCGGAATCAGATGCATGGCGAAGCGAAGAAATCACAGGAAAAACTGATAGCTGCTCACACCCGCAGTTTGGAAACCCTCGTTACCACGCATAATTTGGCCATGGATCAACTGACAAAAGACCACGAGGCGGAATTGGCTGAACTCGAAAACAAGATTCAACCCTTGGTGGAAGAACAAACTTACTGGGAAGAACATATCAAGGTAAAAAAAAAAGGGGGGGGTGAGAGGATGTTTGATGATTATTGATTAACCTTCTTTTATTACTCTAAACACGGTTAGAAATTGGAACAAGACCATGCTGCTCAAATCAAGACGATAACTGACAAGCATGATAGCTCGGTGGAAACATACAACACAGAACTACTTGCAAAACAGGCCCAATACAACAAGGATATAGAACATTATCAAACTCAACTTGATGATACCAAAAAGCAGGTGCTGGAATTACATGCAGATATTCAATTAAAAATGGCACGACATACCGAACTACAAAAGCAACTGGATGACACCCCGCCTATCACCGTGAAAAACGAACCCTCCTCCTCCTCACTTGAAAAAGACATCTTGGAAAAACAAAAGGTACTCGATGCACTCGAATTGGAAATACAACAAGTAGAAAACGAGTACCGGCAACAGGTAGAGGAAAAGAAGGCGGCTGATGAACTCAAAAACAAACAAAACGAGGTAACGAAAAAGAGTCTTGCAAACTTCTTTGTAACTAATGGTTTATTACGTAATGTAGAAAATGATCCATGACCTGGTAATCCAACATCAACAAGAAATCGAAAAAATGCATCGACACTTGCAACACCTACTTGACGTCAAGGATGATGAAATCAACAATGTTTCTTACCGATTGAAAACAGTAACCTCAGCGCGCCAAAAGGATATTGATAATCTCCAGACTAAACAACGTGGGAAGGTACAAGCCTTGGTGGATCATCAAAATCAACTGAAGGACGCTTTGGCCACTCGAACAAACTCTTATGATTGTCTAGAATCCAATCATCGGGTGTTAAAGGTAAAATGATTCCACTGAATGATCATCAGCGTCTCATCTTTCCTTATTTTTTAGGACAAGTTTGACCAGGGTGAAAAACAGCTAGGGGATCTTTCCCGGGATAAACAAAATATGCAGGCGAAACTGGCCGCCTCTAAGGCTGAAAACACTCATCTGCTACAGTAAGTTTAGTTAACAATAGAATTAATACAACTACATCTGAACTAACCTTTCCCTTGTTTTGTATAGAACGATCCATCAACTACAATCAAAAATGCACAAGATTCGATTAGGATAGTTACCCCCACTCTATTTTGTACCAACCCTCTCTCCTTCTCTTTTGTATTTTTATCTTCTTCCCCCCATCATTAGACATTTACCAATAATAAAAAAACATCTTCATTAGGCGACACTGTTATGTTTAGCCCACAAAAATAAACAATCCATACTGTCGGTCTTTTAAAACATCCAGCTGCATAAAAACATGCTTAAACCACGCCAACTAGCATCTTTATCAAAAACATCCAGCAAATTGCTTTTTCAAACTACATCGAGTTTATTACAGAATGATATAAAATAAAAATAAAAATGACAAGATAAACATAGTATACAAACATAATATTGAAGTACAAAGGTAAATGAGATTAAAATGAGGAAGCTAACTAAACTAGAGATCATGGAAGTCTTTACCAGTGATTGTTTTCTTGACGTAACCAGCACGGATTACCCAATCACCAAAAGGTTCACTATCTTGTCGTTCCAAGGCATATTGTTTGATGATAGGCTTGATTGTTTCCAAGATTTCTTCTTCCCGTAGACTTTCCTTGAAGAGTTTGTTCAGACGTTGACCTTGATGACCACCACCCAAATAGACATTGTAAGCACCAGGAGCTTTACCAACAAAAGCCAATTCAGCCAAATAAGGACGAGCACAACCATTAGGACAACCTGTCATACGGATGGTGATGGCATCTTCATGCAAACCAGCTTCTTCAATAGCTTGTTCCAAAAGACCGACCAAAGTAGGGAGATAACGTTCGGATTCAGCCATGGCCAGACCACAAGTAGGTAGAGCCACACACGCCATTGCATTCAATCGCAGACCACTAAACGCCAAATTGTCCATCTTGTACTTGATCAAATGTTGCTTGGTTTTTTCCAGATCGGCTTCGGGTACGTTGGCAATCACGAGATGTTGATTGGGAGAGAGACGGAATTCACCCTTGTGCCATTTAGCCAATTCGCGCAGACCTGTACGCACTTGGAAATCGGGGAAGTCCTTAACCTTGCCATTTTCGATAAACATACAGAAGTGCCACTTGTCACCCACACCCTTGGTCCAGCCATAACGATCCGCATTGTCCTTGAATTCAAACGCCCGAGCAGGTTCAAAGGTATAACCACTGCGCTTTTCCACTTCAGACTTGAAGAATTCCACGCCATGGTCATCAATGGTATACTTGAGGCGAGCATGCTTGCGGTTGGTACGATCCCCATAGTCACGTTGAGTAGTCATCACAGCTTCGGATACCTTGATAGCAGCTTCAGCAGGGACATAGCCAAACATGGTCGCAGGGCGAGGATAAGTCTTCTTGTTGCCGTGTGTCATACCCATACCACCACCCACTGTCACATTGTAGCCCACCACAGTTTTTCCTTCAACGATAGCAATAAAACCAAGATCGTGAGCATAAATATCGACATCATTGTTAGGAGGTACAGCCACAACAATTTTGAATTTTCGAGGCAAGTAGGTAGGTCCGTAAATAGGTTCAACATCTTGCACCGCATGACCAGCCACCATTTCGTCGGCCAGCCAGATTTCGTGATAAGCATTCGTCTTGGGAGCCAAATGAAGCATCATATCATTGCTGAATTGTTGGACTTGTTCGTGGACTTCAGGGATTTCAGTTACAGGAGTCACCATGATATTACGGTTTACATCACCACAAGCGGCCAAAGTGCTGAGCAAAGAGTGGTTGATACCTCGAATAGTGGAGCGCAAGTTCTTCTTAAGGATACCATGCAATTGGAAAGCTTGACGAGTGGTCAACTTGATAGCACCATTAGCATAATCATCGGCCAACTTGTCCATCACCAACCATTGTTCAGGAGTAGAGACACCACCAGGCATACGGACACGGATCATAAAGCTGAATGCCTTTTCCAAACCTTGTTTCTTGCGCTCTTCCCGAATATCACGATCATCTTGACCATAAGACCCATGGAATTTGAGCAACTTGCCATTGATTTCAGAGATAGCACCAGTCGATTCATCACGAAGATCTTCAGCAATAGTACCACGTAAAAAGTTGGAGTTAATCTTCATTTGGTCATCAGTGAGCTTGGGTTCTTCGTCTTCAGCTCCCACGTCCTTCACACCCAGAGATTTCCACATCAAAGGTTCCCAAGCGCCCAAACCAGTTTCGAATCCATCGGCATCTTGATCATCGCCCAAACCAAGTTCCACCAGACGATTGGCACCGAGAAGTTCAAGCTTGGCATCAATCAGTTTACCAGGTCGGTTGTAAAACATAGCATCTTCTTCACGAGGCCAGTAATGACTATCACCCATACCAAAGACGGCAAAAGACAAGTCAGAGAGATGGATTTCGCCAGCATTTAAACCATTCAAGGCCTTCCAGAATTCACGAGAATTGGAGGGCAATTCACCTTGACCAGCAGTTGAGCATACAATCACCACGTTGGTTTCACCTCCCAATTCTTGAATATCAGCATAATCATCCATAGCCATTAACTTGACCTTGAGACCTCGAGACTTGGCGCGAGTGGCAATTTTCTTCGCAACACCTTCAGCATTACCATTATCCGACCCAAAGAGGACAGTCAAAGGAGGACCATTAGCACCACTGAGACCAGAGAGAAGTTTGGCATAATCATCACGGGCTTTACGTTTGAGAGCATCATGACGTTGTTTAACATCCTAAACATCAGAAGAAGAAAAGAGTAAGTTTACCTTGTTCATATAATACTGTAGAGATTAACGACTTACCGATTCCAAGGAGCTAACCAGCAATTGGCTCAAATCAGGATGTTGAGACACGATTTGAGAGAAGTGATTTTCCCGCTCCAAGAATTTTTCGAGATCCTTCTTGATACGTTGAGAATCCAAAGTAAAAGGTTCCTTGCCTTGCTTATCCAAAGTAGGGTTCCAACGATACAAAGGCCAGGCACCATTATCTACGCTGATCTTGGTTTCCTTGAGAGATACAATAGGATCCACTTGATTGTCGACAGTAGGAAGATAAGCCAGGACGATAGAAGGACCTTGATAAGCATCGGCTTCCATAAGAGCATGAAGTACACCAGTGTAAGAAGAATAAACTGCTACCGAAGCAACATAAACAGTACCAAAGTTCATAGCATACAAACCAATATCCTTCTTGCGTTGATCACGTTCCACATCAGAAGAGTAGCGTTGAGTATCCACAATCAGCATGTTCACGTTTTCTCCACCAGCGATAACATGATGTACACCAGATTGACCAAGATCATAAGCCCAGCTATCAGAACCAATCAGCCAGTTGGACTTGACATGTAAGAGATCTTGAGCATTTTTGGCACCAAGAAGCGCAGACAGACCATCCACACCCAGAGCAGCAACCACAGCATCAGCAGCATTGTTGATTTGTTGAACCTTGGCAGAAGGAGACTTGACAAGAAGCAACCATTGAGACAACACCTTTTGATGATCCGTTGACAAAGCAGACCCGCCACTGACCGCCTTTTCCACAGATTCAATAAACCGAGCCCGTTGTTGACCATTGTGAATGACTTTACCATAACCATATTCAGGAGAAGAAGCTTCAGGCTTGGAAACATGAGGACCCCAGACGGAATCATCATTGACAGCATTGATAATATCAAGACGATCACCAAATGCTTGACCCAACATATTGATATAAGGAGTTTCAACAGCAGGTAAAGTCTTGGTAGCAGCAGGCACAGCAAAAGTAGCTTCAGGTTCACGAGCAAGAGGAAGAGCAGCCCATTCAGAGAGAGACACCTTGGCCACACCATTTTGTTCCAACAATGAGACACCTTGTTGATAGACAATGACCTTGGCTTGCTTGTCGGCAATAGCGCGCTTGACAGTATTAGACAATGCATCCACAGATTCGACCACCACCTTACCACCTTGTTCCAAACGATTAATAGAAGCAATAGCAGCCAACGAGTCAAGAGCCTCACCACCAAAGAGAGCCACCACTTGAGCACTGTCGATCAAAGAAGGCACCAACCCAGTATGCTTGACCTTGGATACACGAACATCAGAGACAGAGCCAATAGTATAGATTTGTTGAGAGATAAAGCCCTTGGCAAAAGAATGAGCCAAGTCTTCATTTCCCACCACCACCAATTGATGCACATCAGATGGCACAACACCAGTAGTAGCCACAGGTTTAATAACTGATGCATTGTCCACCACAAACCGACGAGGCAGATCCTTTTGTCCAGCCGCAACAAAGACACCGTGAATAGAAGAAGGAGACACGTCAGTTGCTGTCACACCATATTGACCACTTGAGAAATCAATAGTATCTTGTTGAATAAAACCCGCAGCCACATCCAAAAAGAGAGGATTCCAGGTACTAGTCAGATCTTGAGAGGGTTCCAACACGATGAGACGTTTCACAGACTTGGGGACCAGTTGCACCAAATCATCTAAAGGACGGTAAAGACGAATTTTTAAAAGACCGACCTTTTGTTGTTGCTCCAAGGATTTGACGACATGTTCCACCACCGAAGCACCAGCACCCATAGCCACCACCACTTGTTCTGCTTCAGCATGACCAATGTATTCCACATTATTGTATCTTCGTCCAGTCAATTTGCCAAAATCATCCATGGTTTGTTGCACAATAGACCCAACATCCACCTTTTCTCCTTGTTCTTGTTGTTGGTTCTTGTACTTCAAATAAGCCGTGGTTGTAATATCATCCTTTGTTGCCGCTGCCGCCACTGATTTAAAGGTTTCGATATCTTGAGCAGTCAAGAGCTTGACCAAAACATCACCAGGAAGAGTATCAACAGTAGTGAATTCATGTGCCACACGCTTGCTGTCAAAGAAGTGCAAGAAAGGAGTGTTTGATCGGACAGAGGCAATATGAGCAATAATCGCCAGATCAAAAGCTTCTTGGACGGTGGAAGAAGTCAAAAGAGCCAAACCACTTTGACGCACCGCCATAACGTTGGAGAAGTCAGCAAAAGCAGACGAAGCAGATGAGTTGGCTTCAGCTGAAACATGAATTACCGTACCCGCACCATTACCACCATGAGACAACTTGTAGAGATGAGGAATCGCACCAATGAGTGTAGTGGAAGATACCAAGGCTGAGGCCAAAACACGATCGGACGCCGCTTGAGGAAGATAAGACGTAGGATCAGCACCACCTTGAGTTGACTTGACCTTGATAGATTGTCCCCAAATGTTGGTAGGAATAGTCTTGATGCCGGATTGTGAGGTGTAGACTTGTTCACTGAAGAGCTGAGCAGCCAAAGTACTGGCTTGTTCACCATTTAAAAAATGCGACATGATATTATATTACAAGGTGTTTTGTTTGTTGTTATCAAGGGAAGAAGATGTAAAATATGTACAAGAGAACAACAAGTAATGGTTGAAGTTAAAAAAAAATAAAAAATAAAAAGAGGAGGGAGATGTCAAATAAAATACAATACAGTAAAAAGGAAGGAGGGACGAAGAAAGAAAAAAAAAAAAGAGGAGGGGAAATAGAAAAAAAGGGCAAGTGGCGAACAATGTAAGCTAAAGCACACAATTTTGCCCTTTTCCTATTGGATCATTTTTAAATCCCGCAGATCCTTCACTCATTCTACATGAATTTTGTCTTGCCCCAGATTAGATCTAATATTCATCGGGACAGATCAACAAGACGAGTGACTAATGGCATTAATCTAATGCAAATAGTAAAAATACAAGGACAAAACAAAAAAAAAAATGAATGAATGAAGGATCATGATACTTATTGATATTACGCCATCATTGTTCCTAGATTAATAGAAAGTAACAAAAGGCTCAAATCAGTCCCTGATGAATCCTCTCATCTCATTGGTGCAACTTTTGATGGTAATCTGACATTTAAAAGATCTGTCATCCAACACACATAACCAAAGAGTTGAACTAGGTACAACTTTTTACATGTTCAATCAAGAAAGAAAGAGGGTCTGTGTGGTGATTATCACCCCCCATGACTAATCAAATCGGGATGTGTTATTCTACTTTTTTCTTTTCATGCAAATTAAAACCCCGGTCCTCCACCCCACATGGCGTAATGAAGTTTAACGATATGGTAGAAAGATCGACATCCATCGGCCGCTGATTGATGGTGATGATTCCTATTATTTCCCAAATCACTATACTGAAAGATGAATGAAGTTATGCATTTTATTTATTATGAGACAATGATACAAAAAAAAAAAAAAAAAAAAGCGATGGCTAAACTATACTACATATTTCCGAATTAGGTGGTATTTGATGGGTTTGCCATGCGATGAGCCCGCCATTCATCCTAATAAGAGAGAGAGAGAGAGAGGAGTTAATAAAGCAAATGATACATGGTCATAGTTTCACTTACCGGGGATAGATCTGCTTGTTGAAAAACCAGAATGATAGTTTTAGGAGGGTTTCTGAGTCGATCAGGTACCAATGGTGATACACGCCTTTTTTTGTTGGATGTAATTCCTGAATAATAGTGTGGCGATGTTTTGACAGATGAGGTCGGTTTTATTAAGGTTGGAGATATTGGTGGTGGTGGTGGTGGTGGTGGACTGGATGGTGAATTAGGTTCTTCTTCTTCTGGTGGTGGTGGTGGTGGTGTATCTGATGAATCTAGAGGTGGAGGAGGTGGCGGTGGAGGTGGTTGTGTGATCAATTCTATTGATCTCTGTCGTCGTGTAGCAGTAGTAGTGTTCATGTTATTAGGCAAGATTGGATAAGTATGGCCAGACCAAGGGTATGAGCTACCAAAAGAATAGTGAAACATATTAGAATGATTCACATAAAACCAATAAACTAATAAATAAACTATAATTACCTGTTGTAAAAAGAATAGATATTATTATATGCATGTCCATCAAAACCATGCATGTCCTTATCGTGATACTGGTGTTCGAATCCTGTGGAGGTTGCAGCCTGGAATTGAGCCACCTGAGACCGAAGTTGATCTTCACTAATTTCGTCGTAGCGTGGTCCTTGGACAGGTGAAGTGCCCAGAATGTATTTTTCGTGGTTGTAGAGATCGTCTTCTGGAACACCCAGCAAGCCAGATATTTCAAGTGTTGTATTGTTTCGATGAGGTAGAGCATTAGGTACACTATATACAAAAGAGCCAGTTAGTCATCCATCAAGGTGCCCCCACCCTCTCCATTCCAGTTTCTTACCTTTCCACTTTTAAGTCGTGTTGGGTTTCGGCATGCCTTGACATTACTATAAAGGTATCTAAAGAAGAATGTGTATGTAAGTGAGTGGGTAAAATTAAAAAAGTTGGTTCATTCCATTTTAGTGACACTTACTGCATTTCTTTTTACAATCAAACTGAGGACAGCGGAAGTGTTTTGCCTGTGAATAGATCAGGTTGGACAAAAAAGGATCTTGTTAGTTTTTGTTGCAATCACCATTTGTTTTTATTACTTCAGGTTACCTTTTGATGGACAATTAATGTCTGCTGATCTTCGAATTCACGTTCACAATACCAGCACCAAGGCAGAGCTACCTTCGATCGCCTCTTTTTCCCCATTGTTATTATTTATCAAAGCAAAAGAAGAAAGAAGAAGAGAAAAAAAAATTCTGAGGTGTCGGATTTTAAAAGGCATCGACGTTTTAAATCCCGATTCTTTTTTTGACAGAACATTAATGCATTTATTGAAATCAAAACCAAACTTTAAAAGGTTTTTTTTTCTTCTCCTGTTTAAGCACAGTCTTGTGTTGTTTCTCAAAGAATAAAAGGGGAGTATTAACGGAGGTGACAAGGACAATGGTATTAGAGCGTAAGGACTCGGGCAGTTTTGCCCACACCCGTTTCACAGTGGCAGCATCTCGACCACTTTGGGTCCAGACATGTAAAATCTGACGAGCAAAAGTACAATTAGTGACATTAAGAGTAGAAGCATTGATCCCATTGAGTTTCTTGGTCAGTAACCTCAATGCGTCCTTTTTTTCGAATGAGCGCCGGAAAGCCATGGCCCGAGTGACAGACACCCCAAGGACAGTGTCATTGAGCTGACATGCATAATCCGTGATGGGAGAACCACGCCGATTGTAAGTGATTTCCATTTCGGTCTTGGTCACGCTTGCCCCCACCAGGCGGTAGAGTAACTCCGCCGAAAGTGCCTCAGACCACACGCTTGAGCCGCCTGCATTAGGTGTTGTCATGATCCGACGCGCGCCAGCACTCAGAACCAGGTTAGTCAAGATGGGTCCAATGTTGGTAAAGGTGATGATTAGTTTGCTTTGATTGGGATGGTGGTATAATAGGTCGATGAATGAGTAGAGTGTATGTCTTGATAAATGAATGGATAGATCAGGATAGGCCAGTTGGAGATAGGCAGAATGAGTGGAGTGATGGGTTGAGGAATTAGTGAGCAGGTTCAAAAAGAAGTGGACTGTCGAGTGGACAACCCCATCTTTGCTGCTGATTGGCAGCATCATTGCACCTATCGTTTTGCTCTGCCTGGAGGCAGATAGGTTGTCGGAATTTCAAAATCAAGAAATGCATAATCTGCACGTAATAAAGGAAACGCTCGGTCATGCTGCTCAAGTAGTTAAGTATAGTGATTACTGACATGATAAAGTTTATAACTATGTGTGTTGGCGGTAGCATAAAGGAGAAAAGGTAGGAAGAAAGGATGGAGAGAAGGGGGGGAAAAGAAAAGATGTGGGCTGTATTGTTTTTATTTTCATTTCCCGCAGCAAAGAGGGGCTGTGTGTGATGAGTACAAAACTGCGGTTGTTTAGGCTCCCCTGCCCTACAAAGTACATGTGATGAAAGAATAATCTAACATTACATGCAAAACAACGATCATGATTAACCTTTATCATTTTCCCTCCTCTTTTTTTTTTTTTTCTTTCATTGACCTTTTTTCCATGTCTTTGATACAAGGTAATGATTTACATCTTGTCATAGGTAATATATTAGAAATTGAGGAGATAGACTTCAAAAAGGGGATGACGATCAGAAGGGGGCGCACTGAGCGGCTTTAGTCGATTTCTATATTTGGAACCGAGCATCATTTCTTTGTTCGATGGATCAAAAAAAAAAAAGTCTGATCATATTCACACCACGTTTTTTTAGGACCAGTAGCACAAACGCAAACAGAAGCTCTAATAAGAATCATCTATCAAAGTCATTCAGTCACCATCACAACCTTCCCCACAATACCTTTTTATATCCTCGGTTTCAGCCCACCAAAGAATAGATTCAAAACTTCAAGTTTTGTTGTCATTGCCTTTCAAATAAGAAAGATCTGTTTTGTTTCTTTACTCTTTGTATGTAGACAATATATTGATAGGCGTTTCCTTGCCCATCTGTGCATTCAATTTTTTTTGGTTCAGTTTATAATACTTGAGGATTAATGAAAAAGACGTGGGTGTCAATGAAAAAGGAAGCGTCTTTATCGTCTTTGTATCGGTCAGCTGCTGTTTATTGAAGAACATTAGAATTGAATTTTCGACTTTGTTTGGAACACACAATAAGGATAACAGGAGGAGGATGGACTAATTTGGGGGAGGAGAGAGGATCATATCATTTATTAAAAAGAAAGGGATATCGGTATTTGAATGCCGGAAATTCATTCATGCAAATGTAAACGCCGCTTTAAATATTTTTTTGGTCTGACATGCCAGAACTAATCTATCAAAGAGATAAAATGTTTAGATCACAGAAAAATTCTTCATTCACAGAAACTTTGCTATATTTCATGGAATAGGATGTATAAAGAAACATGGTAAATGTAGTTTTCACATAGATAGTGAAAAGTGAAAAAGGTATATATATATAAAAAAAACGTGTAACATTAGAATTTGTTGATCATCCTTGTCAATCTGAAATGGGATATGCACGTACCTCTTTTTCGAAACATATATATATATAATGAGCAAAGCATCCACACCACCACCACCTCCTCAATTCTTCCCTCCCCCAAAAAAAGAGCGTGCTCAAAAAGTATAAATTTCGACTTTTCGGCATTTCAAATTAATTTGCTTCTCTTTCCTGTTCCCATCTCTTTTTTTAATCCCCCTCTTTTTTTTTTCTTCCTCTTCTTCTTCTTCTTCTTCTCTTTACTGCTTTGACGTACATTCCTCTTATTTTTACTGTTACGATGGATTCTTATACTAAACACCAGGTAATGCTGCAAGACAAAAAAGTAAAAGCAACTCTTTTTTCTTTTTTATGTATTCTTACATTAATATTGAATAGATCCGGCTGTTTCGACCTGTCATCTTGTTTCATGATCAACCAGCACCTCCTTTGTGTCAGTCCTACTCTCAACAACGACATCATCATCTATTGAATACAACAGCGGTAGAACAGCATAAGAAGCGTATCGACAGAATGTTAAAAACAAACAGCAAAATTTGGTCCGAACTGATCAAGAGCACTCGACAATGGAAAGCCTTGCCACCACTTCATTCTCCTCCTTCCTCAATTGATACCACGACCACTACTCCATATGAAGATCAACCAATTATATCACCCACCCCATCATCGACCTCCTCTTTTTCTTCCACCACGTCCACGACAATTCAACCCCGATCTTCTTTTTTGCCATTATCTCCACCGCCTTTTGAAGAAGACGATGAAGAAGAAGGGCCAATGATGATGATGGATTATCAACTTCATCTCGATACTTTATGCTTGGATAAACGACGACGAGGCAATCTACCCAAAGCAGTAACGGCCATCTTGAAGAAATGGCTATTGGAACATTGTAGGAATCCTTATCCAACCGAAGAAGAAAAGTTACAACTGAAGCATGAAACTCAGCTGACTTTAAATCAGATCAGTAATTGGTTTATCAATGCGCGCCGTAGGACTTTGCCTGTCATCTTGGCTAAATTGAATCAACATTATCCTGGTATCAAGGCTCGCAGGCGTCGTCGAAGACAAAGACAAGGTAAAAGAAAAGAAAAAAAAAAAAAGAAGAAGAAAAGGAAGCATTATATCGATCGATCGATCACTTTATTCTAATACTCTATTTCTTTTATGTGTGTGTATTAGATAAATCCAAGGTGGATCATCCTACTACCGGTCATCATCACTTTGATTAGCTCATATCTATCTACTATTTGTTTGTTGTTGTTTTTTACTCTTGTTTGATACTATTAATCTTTTTTATTCTCTTACTATGACTCTTTATCCCCCCCCCAAACCCGACCCCTGTGTCAAGATATGTCCTGTATATTTTATATACTTGGCTCTTTCTCCTTACTTCTTTATTTATATCCATCATTGTATTGCCCCCCTTCCTGTCCATCCCTTTGTCACCCTCCTTGTTTATTGTTTATCTTTTGTCCATTTGAAATTGTATACATCATCTTTGGATGATATTCTTCCTCTATGTAGAAATAAAAAAAAAAAACATTACCATTCTTTACCATCAATCCAACTTGTCAAATAAAAAAAAATAAAAATGTCTTTATTAAACCAATAACCTACATCTACATAATAAACTATTCTACATCAGGGGCCAGATTGATATCGTTGGGTCGTGCACCTTTGGGGAGTAAATCCGTTTTCTTCGTCTGTGCTTGTTTGCGTCGGAGAGCAGCCGGAACAAATCCGACCAGTTCCTTTTGTAGATCACGTAGTTGAGGTTCAGCGGATATTGTGGCTGTTTTGGATGTTTCTGTGCTGATAGGTGGCGGTGGTGGTGGTGGCGGTACGGCTGGTCTTGGTGGGGCAAAATGGCTGGGTGGAGCAGTGTAGATCGGTTGTTGTTGCATATGAGGAATATAACCAACTATCAACCAAGATATAAAAAAAATAAAATAAAAAAGTGAGTTCATCAATTCATTTTGTTTCTTTTCCTGATTGTGTAATTACATGGTGGACGAGGTGGTGGTGGTGGTGGTGGACGCATAGATGAATAGCGTAGATGTGGTGGAGGTGGTGGAGGTGGAGGTGGACGCATTGTTGTATATCGTAAAGCAGGTGGTGGACCAGGTGGTGGTGGAGGTGGTGTTTTCGGAACAAAAGGACCATACTGTGGTCGTACCGCAGAAAGTTGATTCCGAAACGGTTGTGGAGGTGGTGGACCAGGTGGTAAAGGTATATCAATTTCATCATCCGAATTCATCGCAGCTGGTGGTGATCCTTCTGGCATTGGTATATCTTCAATGTCTTCATCCATTTGTTCGCCTTGATCGATTTCCTGTTCCTGTTGCTGGTTTCCTTCTTCGTCTTCGCCTTCCTCTTCGCCTTCGTCACCTTCTTCTACTGTAATGCCAATGATACCTGTATCGTCATCATCGTCATCGTCCGACATGCTTGAATCCGAGTCGTCATCATCACTGCTTGATCCTCCATCTTCCTGGTCGCCGTCCTTTCCTGTTGATTTCTTGGTGGATTCTTTTCGTTTGACTGGGACGAATTTGCCGGATTTCGGATCAAATACAAGTTTTCTCGAGTCGTGGGTTTGTTGTTGTTGTCTGGCTGCTAAGGCTTCTTGTGCTCTATAATAATAAAAAGTGATCGTCAGGTCAACAGTTCATTATAGTCCTTTGGGTTACTTACTTGGATAAAGGTTTGTTGACTTCCTGAAGAATGAGTAAAAAGAAAGAAAAAAAATTCAGCCCATTAGTATAATCAAGATAGTGCAAAAGTCATTACCTTTTTTGCTTTTTCAATCTGAGCAAGTTCTTCTTTGAGTTGAGTCAGTCGAGTTTGTCCTGCCTTGTCAATAGTACCAGAGCGTTCTAGAAAAAGATGGATGAGACCACGCAGTGAATACCTTTTTTTCCTTTCCTTTCATGTATGCCTTACCTTGACCTTCTAAACGTCCAATATCAATGCGAAGTTTATCAGTATCCTTTTTCGCAAGACCAGCTTCTCGTGCAGATTTCCGAATTTCTTTATTCTATAAGAAGAAGGTTGATTGAGTCAAAGGAAAAGAGTCAGTTTCATTATGCTTGTTACCTTTTTCAATTCACGTTTCCTTTGCGCCTTGCCTAAAAAGAAGAAGAGAGAGGAGAGAAGATTAATGGGGAGGGGAAGGTAATGAATATATCAATGGTTGACTTACGCAAGGCATCAGCAGGGTTGATGCTCCTTTTAGATTTCCCCATGATGAATAAAGTAAAAGAGAGGGGAATGAAATAAAAAAAGGGAGCTGTAATCAAAATAAAAGCCACAGTGAGGCGGTGTTTAAAATAGCATGAACGCACCCAACCCAATTGTCTGTCCTGCATATGTATAAAACAAACACCATTCATTTTTTATTTTTTTTAAAAGTAACAACAACATAATATGAACCCTACCAATTAAAATTAAACAATACTATAACTAAATGAAAGTAAAGATGGAAGGGAAGGAGAGGAGAGGAGAGGCTATAAAGGGTAAACTAAGGATTAGATTTGATCCATTGGGTATTCATGCACATCAATGAAGTGATGATCCTAGTATAAATGTAAATAATAATGAGCTCATGATGTCATGTGTTTATTCTTTTCTTTAGTCTCTTACCCTGCAATACCGACGATGCCGTCATCCAAAGGAAGCCATCCCAGTGCTGAAGAAGGGATGGTAAAGTCAAGAGCATCTTGAACCAATTGATAAGATGTAGAATATTGTTCCCTATATAAAATCAATCATAAATGAGTTGACTAATTTACAAAGA
Source organism: Chlamydoabsidia padenii (assembly GCA_025330725.1). NCBI lineage: Eukaryota > Fungi > Mucoromycota > Mucoromycetes > Mucorales > Cunninghamellaceae > Chlamydoabsidia > Chlamydoabsidia padenii. The sequence goes on from JAIWND010000001.1 coordinate 1,334,658, forward strand.
AGAAGAAGAAGAAGACTTACTTTTTAACGGCCACTTCACGTTTACTAAGTTCAGTATCATCCTTTTCCACATTGCGGTAAGTTCGTTCTTTCACCAGCATATGTTGTTGCACATTAAGAAGCTTAAGTTTGTAAAGACCAGATAAAAAGGAAGCAGTGATACCCAATAACCAGCATTTTTGTCCAAAGTCAGTGATTTGCTTGATATTCTTGGGTTGATAAAAGTGAATAGCATTAGTCTATGTATCATAAAACATAATAAATGGATTAGTATACAGTTATTCGTCATCACTTTTGTATGTACTTACCAATACCAACACTTCAGCAGAGTAATAAAGACCCATTCCCAATTGTTTTAGGACCCCTGTTATACGCAACACTTCGTCACTTGTATTCAAGGCCTTGATACCAGATTGTGCAAATTCAATGGGCTTCAACAATCTGAAGAATTTACGTGCATTACCCACATGTTGCTTTAGTTCAGACCAGCGTTCAATAGTGGCCATGGGAGCACCTTGACGAGTCAGATAAAAGGCATAGAATCGAGCAAAGTATTGGATCAGACGACAAGTACGTTCACGGCCATAAGTCGTATGCAGAAAGCGGTTTACAGCGTCCACTTGTTGATGAGTCACCATGATAAATAAATAAAAAAGGATGTAGTTGAGAAGAAAGAAGTTGAAAAAAAAAAAAGTGGGAAAAGAAAAAAAAAAAGATAAGGGAGGGAGAAAAAGGAGGCGCCAAGTTGAGATCCCGCCCAGTGGCAAAATTGAGATCCCGCTTTGGTCTTAAAAAACATTCAGCCTTAAATTGCCATTCGAGATGATCAATGGATGTGATAACGGAATTCTTGATAAGATGATTAAGCAACTGACTCATCTAGTTATTCTTTTTTTTTTTCAAAAGTACATTTGCATAACTGTGATCCGCTGGGGAAGAAAGAAGAAGAAAAAGAAAGTGATGATAAAAAAGTTACAAAGGGGAAAAAAGGGAAGCGGCGATTGAAAAAATGTCTTGGATCACAAAAGACAAAAGAAGTGAAATTAAAACTATTATATACAAACATATGATGCCATGATGTAGTATCCATATATATCAGATACGATATTAGATAATATGGGATGGACAAAAACTGCATTCAACAATTTTTGGGGAAGCAATGACTTGGGTTTTGACAAGCTGTGATATGCCTTACCAAATCCGGCCTTATGCTGACACTTTTCCAGCGATCCTATTTGTGACAAAAAAGGAAACCAATTCCCCCGATGTTTATATGGTTTGTTTTACCATCCCAACAAACCCCCTCCCCTGAATTTTACCGAAAAACAAAATGCATGATAGCGGCATTTCAAATAAAGAGAAGACATTGCTTTATTATACACATACATTATAAACTAGAACTATACTAAACGAATCCAATGGTGCTTGAGGATTGGGTTTTAGCATCAATCATATACTGATTCAAAGAATCCAAGACATGATCGATATGATTCCTGGCCAAGGATGCCTTGTTAACAATGGACGTGGTCTGAGCGTTGAATCTGAACTTCCGAGTAACCCAACAGACGATAAGTACATGGATAATTCTATTGCCAATACCGGTCAAAGTTCTGTTTCCGTCAATTGTATCTTGAGATTCATGCAATAGTAGAGTCATTCGTTCCAATGACATTATCTTTAAACTGCCAAGACTATGTTGCACCTGATCCAACCATCATTGATTGATGGATGATTTGACATCCTCTGGCGACTGATTCTTTCACCAAAGAAGATAAGACACGCTAACATAAGGATGATGGTTGTCGTAAAATGAGCGATGGCATCATTCTTGATTGATTACCACCACGAGTCCTTGATGTTCGTCTTCCCCCCCCCATAGTCGTTGCACCTTACCAAGTACCCAATCTTTCTTGACACCCGTCCATTGTCCTTTAGTTCCAACTGTCGCAGGTGATAATGTTGAATGATATCCACTAGGTCGTCAAGGTCATATTGAGCTGGTACATTTTTTTTTCCAACGGATTATTCATGCCATCTGTAAACAGATCCACCCTGGTACCAAAGTAATGAGCCGTGTCTTTTGCCGCCTGTTCGTATCCTGGGACTTTTTGTGGTCAACAAAGTCTTGTCCGCATGCTTGTCATACCCAAGATTGTATTTTTTCATAAATGCATTGACCTTTTTGGTTGTCCAATGAGCAGCGTCATATGCCTGGGGGAGGGAGGTCTGCCACAGTAGGTTGTACAAATCAGATCACCACCGAAAATAGTATCACCGTCGTCATTAAGAAGGTTGCCTTGTTTATTGTTATGTTGAATGGTTTGTTATCATATACATATGCACAATATCAAAATACAAAGCATAAAAAAAGAAAAAAGAAAGAGAAAGAGGGAAGAAAGAGGCAACAATGCAAAAAGTATTTTTTCTTTTTTCTGGTTTTCATGCCAAGTGGGTCATATTCAAACTCCGGTTTGACGAGTTTACACTTTGATAAAACAGACTATCGCGCTAACGATAAGGAAGGATGCTCACCATGATAACATATGGAATAAGGAGAAGAATTTCATGCTGAGTACAGAGCAAGGAAAAACGTTGTATTTACTGATCATCACCATATTCGTTGAATAGACAACCAAGGATCAAGGAATGTCTTTGAGCAATTTGATTGGATGAATACACCCCAACACCCCCACTACCCAACAATCTTTTTCCGAGCGGAGTTTAGCAACTTGGCACAGTACCTGTTGACAGAAAAAGGGATAGATTCAAATCCCGCTTTTAATATAAATGGACTTTTTTCTTATTCATCGCATTTCTTCCACTCTCTTTACCTTCTCACCTCACTTTACTTTTTTTTTATTTTATTTTTTTACTTTGCTTCCGTCATATACAAAGCATATTCATTTATCATGTCGACTGAAACAATGGTATATGCATATACCAAATCAGAGGATCGAAAGCCTCCATTACCTAAAACGAAAATGCCTCCTCTATTTGATGAACAAGTAACCTGGAAGAATTGGTACAAGTTTGTGAACTGGCCTCAATCTATTCTCTTGTGTGGTGCTCCTCTTATTGGTCTATATGGTATGTTTACTACTGAATTGCAAACAAAGACCATGATCTGGGCTGTCATTTATTACTTCATCTCTGGTTTGGGTATCACTGCTGGTAAGTCCATCTCTGAATATATCTTTTGACGTTTTGATTACTAACTATAATTATGTTTTTGATACAGGTTATCATCGATGTTTCGCTCATCGTGCCTATTCTGCTACTGCCCCTCTGAAGGTCCTTCTCACTATTGCCGGAACTGCTGCTGTGGAAGTAAGATTTACCCCTTTTTATATTACATTGGATGTCAATTAACATTACTAACTTTCTCTTTTTTCTTTTTTTTTTATAATAGGGAAGTGTAATCTGGTGGGCTAGAGGTCATCGTGCTCATCACAGGTAAAGAATCAATCATCATACCTCCTTTAATCTTATATGAAATCACTTGTTGACCTTCTTTTTTTATAGATGGACTGATACCGATAAAGATCCCTATAGTGCTCACCGTGGCTTCTTCTTCTCTCATTTTGGTTGGATGTTGGTCTCTCGCCCTAATAACCGAGTTGGCTATGCTGATGCTGCTGATTTGAAGTCTGACCCCTTATTCAAATTCCAACATGCCTATTATCCTTGGTTTGCTCTGTTCTGGGGATTCATCTTCCCTACTTTGGTTGCTGGTTTTGGTTGGGGCGATTTCAGAGTAAGTTCCGATCAAAAAAAACCCAATTATCAAATCATAATACTTCGGCAAATCAATGTACCAACTTGCTAACGAAAAACTTTTTTTTTTTTTTATTCAATAGGGTGGCTATTTCTATGCTGGTGTCCTTCGATTATGTTTTGTCCATCATGCCACTTTCTGTGTCAACAGTTTGGCACATTACTTGGGTGAAGACACCTTTGATGACCATCATACTCCCCGTGATCATTGGGTCACCGCTGTTGTGACCTTGGGTGAAGGTTATCACAACTTCCATCATGAATTCCCTCAAGACTACCGTAATGCTATCCGCTGGCACCAATACGATCCCACCAAATGGTTGATTCGCACCCTGACTTTCCTCGGTTTGGCTTACGATCTCAAGACATTCCCTACCAACGAAGTCAACAAGGGTATCATTCAAATGAAGGAAAAGAAACTATTGGCCGAACGAAGACAACTCAAATTTGGTACTCCGATTGAAGAACTGCCTATCTATACATGGGAAGAATTCCAATCATTGGTATTGAACGACAACAAGAAATGGATTCTGATCGAAGGTATTCTTTACGATGTGGAAGACTTTATGCATGAACATCCCGGTGGTGTCAAGTATATTTCGACCGCTATTGGCAAGGATATGACGACGGCTTTTAATGGTGGTATCTACAATCACTCCAATGGTGCTCGTAATCTCTTGACTTCTTTCCGATGTGGTGTCTTGAAGAATGGAATGCAAGTCATGTCTGAAGATCAAGCTACTGCCGCTTCTTATGATGCCTCTTTGGAATATGCCAAGAGCAAGTATCAATAGCTTACCCTTTTTTTTTTTTTTATCTTTCACCTCTCTCATAAATAGTTTTACCCCCCCATTACAACTTTTTTTTTTTGCATGAATTACTCCCCCTCTTCTTTTTTTTGACACTCTTTTGTACCATACCATTTTATCTTCTTTTTATCTTCATCTAATAAAGGAAACTTCATATCATATGTCTTAAAATAATATTGGTTGTTGGTAATTCGCTTATGTTTGCGGGGTACTCCATTGTTCTCTTTTGGGAAATCAATGCGTAGCCGGGATTTAAATAATTAGCTTTGTAGAATAATGCAGGCACTTTACTAAAATGAAATAAAAAGACGCCTGGAAGAAGATTGGTTGATGGATGGGTTCGGATGCTTACGGCAGACATGGATTCAAGATATACCATCCATCACCATCCTTACATTGTGGCCCGTTCAACCCAGTAATTTGTACTGTACGACTGCGGGATTTGAAATGTGGAATTAAGAAAAGATTTCCTGGTGCCACTGTTTTTCCTTTTCCTTTTCCTTCTCCTTTTTCAATCGTCTTTTTAATCAATCCACAAACACGTTATACCTTGCCATTCTTTTTACATCAAACAAGTAGAATTCACTCCTTTTATTTACTTGGTCACTCCATTCAAATACTCTCTTCTTTTTACACTCTTTTTACAATCTAATCACCATGCCATCATCCGCCGAACCTGAAAAGACTCAAATATCATCACAAGACAATAATGATGGAATCACTACTCTTACACCACGTTGGCTTATTGAAGAAGAACCTGATACGATTTGGACTCGATTTATAGTCAAGTATCGATTTGGCAAGGCTATCTTGGTGACTGGTGGGATCACAGGGGTGCTTGTGATCATGTTTATTGTCCTTGGAATATTGGGTGTCTTTAAGAATGCTGAATATCGTGGAATGGCTGGTATACCCTCGGTAGGTTCTTCCAAATATGATGGTGATAGCTGGGGAACAGCTACCGAAGGCCATTTTGCTATGGGTGGTAAAGGTGATGGGACTTATTATGGTAAGCAATTTGTCAATGAAGAATCATCGATTCACCTTTATATATATATTTAGATCCTGGGGTAGGTATTACTTCTTGTGGTGGATCCTTTACTGCTCAAGACTCCATCGTGGCATTGGTAAGAGAAAGAGAGAGAGAGAGAGAAAAGGGGGGGGCTTGACAAATGACTAATTAATTGTTAATGGGGAATAGAATCATGTTGATTATGGTAGATATGCTGATCCTAATGAAAGTCCTGCTTGTGGTGCATGTATTATGGTAACGGGGCCTTTGGGAACAACTAAAGCAACCATTCAGGATATGGTAAGTTTGATAAATAGTCTTCTTCTTTTTTTTTTTTTACTAATCATTGATTCTATTTGATAGTGTCCTGGATGTGGTAGAGGTAAGTGATCAACATAAAAGATTGATAGAAATAAATACTAACTATAATTTATATTATACCTTGTAGGTTCTTTGGATCTCTCCCCTCAAGTATTCTCAGCTGTGGGTAACTTTGTCGATGGAAGGATACCCGTCTCTTGGACATCTTGCTAGGATATCTTTTACTCTTTTTAACATACCTTGATGCTTATCATCTTTAACATTTACTTTTTATCATTCTACTATTAACTATTACTTATTTTAAACGATAAAAACCATATTACTTTAACTAACATGACGGGGGTATATACTAAATAACATGCTTTGTTTCTTGACATAATATACAAATATGTTAGACTAGATATCATAAGGTCCTTTATAGCTTCTCATATATAGATTGGAATTAGGCTTCATGATATTCATGCAAGACCCTTTTTATTTTCAAATCCCGACAAATGTTGTTGACATTTAAGCTTTTGTTATATTGGGTACATATAGTTTTTATATGTTTCTATATAAAAACATCATATCAAATATGAGAATTATTTAACCCATTTTACGATTTGTTTTTTGCTGCCTCGGGTACGTGTCATCAACCACCAATGCAAAGAAATGTATATTTGAAAACCCGCCTTATCGTAATAAAAGGGATTTCAAAAGTGGCTTGGATCAAATATGGGGTTACGGGATTACACCAATCAATGACGAGGACCAATCCCTGACTCCTTCTTTTTTGTATTTTCTTTTTATTATTTTCCACATCTTTTATTCTCTTTCTCTCCCACACTCTTCCATCATCAAATTTATATAATGTCTTCAACCAGAGTTTATATTGGCCATCTTGCTCGTGACGCTAGAAATAGCGATTTGGAACGTCTCTTTAAGGGATATGGTGAAATCAGGGAAGTCAACGTCAAGTCTGGCTTTGGTTTTGTGGAATTTAAGAACCCTAGGGATGCTAAGGATGTTGTTTATGACTTCCATGGTAAGAACTTTTTGGGTGAAAGGTAAGAATAATGTTAAAAGAAAAAGATGATATAGTTGAAATTAAACTGACTCATTTTCCCTTTATATTACGTATTGTAGACTTATTGTAGAAATTGCCCGTGGAACTCGCCGTAGCCGTGAAGATGGACCTGACCGTGGTCGTCGTGATGACCGGTAATAACAAACAAAATCCTATAGTCTTATTCCCTTGTATTCACTTTTTTTCTATTTATATTTTCATCTAGTCGTCCTCGTCGCTCTACTTCCCGTTATCGATTGGTGGTTGAAAATGTTGCTCCTGGCACTAACTGGCAGGTACGTTTGTCTTTGTCCCTTCTTCTCCCCTTATCTCTTTTACATTCTTTACCAAAATTGTGTTGGCTGTGGTGAAAAAAAAAAAAAAAAAAAAAAAATTAAGAGGGGCCGGATGCTTTTTGGTTGTACCTACCTACCCTTGTGTTGGTGTTGGACACTGAACTGGTTTGTGCTTCGTCTTGCGGGGGGTTATTATTATACTGCTTGGTTGTGCTTCTCTCTCTCTCTATCTCTATCTCTACCTCTTTGCCATTGTTTGTTTGTCATGCTGACCCTCTCTCTATCTCTCTATCTCTCTCTTCCTTTTGCCATCTTCTTCCTCTTCTCTAAAATAATCAATAGGATCTCAAGGATATGATGCGCAAGGCTGGTGAAGTTATCTATGCTGATGTTGGTAAACCTCGTCCTGGTGAAGGGTAAGTTTTTATACATAAAAATACTTGATATGATTAACACATACCTTGTCTATTATAGTGTGGTGGACTTTGCCGATCGTGCTGATATGGAATATGCTTTGAAGAAAATGAATGATCGTGAATTGAATGGTCAACGTATCACCCTTCGTTTGGTAAGTAGTTAGTTGGAATAGTATATACATATAGATATAAAAAAATACTAATCAATTCATGTTATTGTCATTTAGTATCACCGTGAACGCTCTCGTCGTTCTCGAAGCCGATCTCCTTCTCGAAGCCGATCTCCTCCTCGCCGTTCTTCTCGACGTTCCCGAAGCCGATCCCCCAGATCCCGCTCTCGATCTGCTAGCCCTAGGTCTCGTACTCCTTCTCGATCTCCTTCTCGATCTCCCAGACGTGGTGCTTCTCGATCTCCTAGACGGGCTTCTTCTCGATCTCCTAGACGGGCTTCTTCTCGATCTCCTAGACGGGCTGCTTCTGGTGAAAGACCTTCTCGTCGTAGTATGTCTGTCGACAGTCAAGGGTTCCATTCTCCTGAACCTGCTTCTGATGAAAGGTAACATAAAAAATAAAATAAAAAATAAATGTATATGTATACTAAGTGATTATTTGATGTTATAACAATAGGGATTAAATTAAGATCTATATGGAACAATGTTTCAATCATTGCAACAACATTATTTTAGTAGTATGATCTGCCTTATTAATAGGTTGTATGATCAAATAGTTACCTTCCCTTCATTATATTATCCTTTGAAATAAAAATCACTTATATTTTTACTACTTTGTCAATAGATCCAAAACATTGTAGTCTATAATTATACATTGTTGTTAAATACATTTTTTATTGTAATAGAATCAATGAATATGAAGAAGAAAGTATGAATATGATTGTAATGGTGATGGTAATGGTAAAATAAGAGATGGTGATGGGAAGGGTAGGGGAAGAATAAACTAATATACAGCTAGTAAAACTACGGTTAACAAAGGTGTAGAGCATTTACAACAGATCAAAGTCGTCCAACTAGAAGAAGAAGAAGAAGAAAGTTTAGTATATCAAATAAACAATATATAAGTATATGACTTACCTTGTCGTTGTACTTGAGGATCTTGCGTTTGATCTTGGAGGTATCAACCCAGGTAACAAAGTCTTCCATTGTGCGATTCACCAAAAAGGCCGGATCAGTGATGGTTTGAGGACCTACACGAATATGTCCTTGTTCCACAAAAGTCACCGCTTCCCTGACAGTTTCAGCCATTTTCAATCGACACAAGAGAATAGGTAATCGTCGTCGGCAAAATGCTGATACCGTCACCTTATTGCAATCGCTGAATTTACTGGTCGATGTGATGATGCCCATACTGTAGAGTTTATCCAATAAAGCTTGTTCTTGAGTTGCACGGAAGGGATCACGAGAGTCCAACAACGAGATTCGATTGGCAAGTTGCTTAATGCTACCTGCTAATTTGTTGTATCTAAAGTGTATAAGAAGGATTAGTAAATAGAGAAAAAGACAAAGCTGAGTTGACATGGCTTACTTATGATAGTCTTCTCGTTTTTGAAGATGGTAGCGTCGAATCACCTTGATTTCACGGATCGTATCGTCTTTCTTCCATTGAAGGAAGTCTACTTTTTTCAAAAGCTTTTGTTCGTGGTGCTTGAGTTGACGCATGCTGGAGGAATGAGATTAAAAAGAAGAAGAGGAAAAAAAAAAAAAGAAAAAAAGAAAAAAGTTGGAATCAGTCACAGGCTGAATTCCCATCTTTTGTCCCTTATCGGAATGTCAATAAATCGCTATTGGTGCTCAAATCAGAAATGAATTTTCACGTTGAATTTAATTCGCTCCTTGTTGTTCCTTTTTTTTTTTTTTTTTTTTTTTTTTAAAACACTTGTAACCCCAGCCTTAATGATTCACACCAAGGAAAAAGTCAAACCACCAAGAAGTCTACGAACTGCTCGACTTTCGGTGGTGAAGAACAAGATATCAACTCCAGTCCAACTCACCGCCAACCAAAATGCATCTGTGGTATCGACACCCAAAAAAGTCATCAAGGCACTTTACGATTATCAAGCCCAAAGTCCACTGGAATTGTCCTTTACTCGTGGTGACTTTTTCCATGTTACTGGTAGGGAAAACGATACTCATTGGTATGAAGCTTGTAATCCGGTGACTAATACTCGTGGTGTGGTGCCTGTCAGCTACTTTCAAGTCTTGGAAAAGAACGAACGAGGTGCTCAAGGTAATGATTCTCCTTCGTCTATGCCTCCTTTGGTCTCTACTACAACTGCTGCTACTGCTATTTCTTTTGGTCAACAACAACAAGAAACTAACTTTGATGAATTTCAACAAGGTAAAAACAAAACAACAACAACAACAACAACCCGCAGAAACTTGACTCTGCTCGTTTACTAAACAATATACTTTAGGTGGTGGTAAAAAGATGCAACCTTTATATGGAATAGTCTTGTATGATTTTCAGGCAGAAAGGTCTGATGAATTGGATGCAAAGGCGGGTGAACCTATTATAGTGATTGCTCAATCAAATGAAGAATGGTTTGTGGCCAAACCTATTGGGCGACTAGGTGGACCTGGATTAATTCCTGTATCTTTTGTGGAAATCAGGGACGCTGTAACTGGACGAACAATCAACAATGTGGGAGACTTGATGCAAACATCAGCAGCACCTATTCCCAAGGTAGAAGAATGGAAAAAGATGACACAAGGATTCGACACTACCACTAATACTAGCTCACTCATCGACAACTTATCTCCTACAACATCATCTGTTTCCTCCACTGGGAAATCTGATCATCATCATCATCAACAACAACAATATACCGGGGTACAGCAGCATAATGCATCGGATGTACTAACTACAAATAAAAACCCCATGGTGATCAATGCATGCATGGATTCTTATATTCTAGAAGGCGATCAATTCTGGTTTATTGTGTATGCTGGACTCAGTAATGGAAGACACAGAGTCTTATATCGATTATATGAAGGTATTGTATTAACAATGAAAATGAAAAAATAAAAAATAAAACCCTAAATAGATCTCTCTTTTTAGATTTTTACGACTTCCAAATCAATTTGCTCCATGAATTCCCGGTTGAAGCTGGTAAAGAAGATCAAGAAAGGATATTGCCTTATATGCCTGGTCCTTTAACTCACGTGGATGAACAAGTAACTGGTAAGAGGAATAGTGGGGTGGAAGATGGTAAACGAGACATCTAATCTTGATTCCGTCTTCTTCTTTTGTAGCTGAACGACAAAATGATCTGGACAAGTATTGTCAGGAACTATTAGCTTTGCCACCATATTTATCGGAATGCTATCTTGTACAAAATCAACTCTTTGGTATTCATGAAGGTGATGTGGAAACGGATCAAGACCCTCGAACGGACAGTAACAGTGATAACCGCAGGCCAGAAATCACCACTACTACTACCCCATCTCTTTTGGAAGAACCACAGCCAACAATCAGTCAATCAACTCAAAAGGGGGGTACAATAAAAGTCAAGATTATACACAAGGACGATATCATTGCCATCAAAATGCCAATCAGCAGTACTTTTGGTGATTTACGGTCCAAAATATGTGATCGACTAGGTGCCTCCGTCAACTTACAATACAAGTCGGAATCAACCAAAGATTTACTGCCCCTGGAAACTGAATCAGACATGGAAGAAGCCTTCGCCATGTCAATCAAGGTTGGGAAACTAACTGTTTATGCCAATGATGTATTAGAATAGAATCAATTACCCCTTCCCACTTATACATTCTTCATCTTTATAATGATAATCTGTTGTTTGTCATTTATATCATTTGCATTATCTTTCCCCGCCCTCTTTTTTTTTTTTTTTCTTTTTTTCTTTTTTTTTTTTTTTTTTTTTTTTTTTTTTTACCCTAGTTACTTCTATATTGTATTTATATATCTTTATTACATTTTTTAATCCAATAAAAAAAACATAATCTTTATTATCAATCTAATACTAATCTACCATGTCAGCTATTTACTATTTAGTTGTCCACATCATCATCGGCATGTTCGGCATCCAAAGTTTGTTTTTCCACCAATTGATCAATATCGCTAATACGCCAATTCCAATCATTGAGAGGTTCACCAGTATATTCGTCGCGACCCGAGACCATGGCAGTTGCTGGAACAAAGTAAGGAGTTTCAAACCTGACCAACATGGTACGTCGACCTTGATCAAACAAAACCACCTCATCATCATCATCGTCGTCTTTAGGTCGAAGCACCTGGTATCGTACATCCGCATCAATTTCCACATCCACCGCCACATGAGCCCCTTCCATCAATCCTTGACCTAGACGTTTTCGATAATCCGCAAAAGGTTCTTCTAATTCATCCACCTTGGATCGTTTTATGGATACCATCAAAGTCATCCATCGGAGCTGATCGTATTGTCCTGGTTGTTCCAATGCATCCACATTACCCAGAGTTACCCAAATATCACCAACCCGAGCATCGTAGATTTGTGGTACGTCCAGGATAATCTTGTCATCTTGCCCAAAACATCCTTCAGCTTGTCCCAGTAATGTATCCCGCAATGTTGGTGCTATCAATTGGTTGACTTTTTCAATCGACTCGTCACTTGGTTGAGTCAGGAAATCGGATATATTTTCCAAGGCTTTTCGTGTACCAAGACTAGCTATCAATACAGATTACAACGTGAAGAGTGTTAGGTAAACCAGTTGATGACTTTTTTTTTTTTTTTTTTTTTGAAGAGTTTCTTACCACCAACAAGGAATTGATCCGGAAAGTATAAATCGCCAGTATTAAGTTGTAACATTCGATGACCTAGCCATTGACATAACGCATGTTGGAGTTTGACAGGTAGCAGATTCAAAAAGGCCCAGTCGGAAGGGGCTTTGATGTATGGATAGTCTTTAATACGTCGTGGTGAGTTGCTCAATAACCAAGCTACAAGTCATAAAATAAGTAAAGTTAGAGTTGGTCAATTATCAGAGCCAAGGTTGAAGATTATCTTATCGAGTTTGACTTACGGAATTGTAGAGGGTCTAGTTTTTTGGGCATGCTGGTGGAAGATGGTTCTTGTAGTTTACATGTCGTTGTTCCAAAGCATCGATATAGTGGTTGCCGTAGTGTCGTGGTTTTATTGGTCACTTGAGTATAGCTACAGAGCCGCCATAACCTGTGTTGTGTTAATCGTAGATGATGCATAAGTAGAAAAAAAAAAAAAAAAGGAATGTAAAGGGTGAAGAAGAAGAAAAAAATGAAAACAGGAAGATGAAATAATTTTTTAGGTCGCCAGTGATTTTTAAATCCCGCTAGCTCTCTCGTCTGTCATTATCGCCATGTTTGCAGAATACTTTCTTTTGTTCACCCACACTTTCATTTATATGTATCAATATAAACTTCTTTTTTGTTTATACCTTATCACAGATGATTTGTCACTGAATGGTATAGGATTTCAGTTCAGATTTGAGCAAAATTATGCTTGCGGGTGGTATTTTTGGTCAGGTACCTTTTGGTTGCCTAGACTTGACTAGTTGATTCATTATTTGAAGCTATCACTACTTTTTAAAAACAGGTTCCGAGGAATGGATTCAAGTTGTTAGTAATATAATACAAAAAGATCATTATTATCTCAAAAGAGGTATGAATCTGTCGTTTGAACTATAAGACGAGTATTCCTTTTATATATCAGGTGAAGAATAATGTTTTTATTAAAAGTGAAGTCTACATATATATATACTATTCTATTATCGGAGTCTATGGCTGAATTGGTTATATCGAAGCATCTAGATGTTAAAAGATTTATCGAGAGAGAAAGAAGAGAAAGAAGAGAAAGGAGAAAGAGACAAAAAGAAATTTCCAGATTGATATCTAATTTTCCAGAGAAAATCACTTTTTATCTCCGACATCATTCCCCACGGGGAGAAGAATCGACCACGATTCCAAGTAAGGTCCAAAAGAAAAAGGTCGAATTACCAGGGCAACACCGAGGGGAAGGGGAAAAAAAAAAAATCAGGCACCACCGAGATCCATACCATAACGTCAATTACATCCATAAAGCAGTATCCGCTGTTGTCCATATTCATGCTGTTGTTCCTGTTATCGCTAAACACTGCTGATTCACCTTTCCCATTGCTTGTTATTGTTCATTTTGCTGTATGTCGTACCGTAAAAAAAAGAGAGAAAGAGTCCACCGTTCATCATAATTGTCTTCACACTTGAAACCGTCCATGCCGCCGGCGTGATCCAACTGAACGATCTAAATCCAATAATCCAAATAATAATCCAAAGTAATCGAGTAATCCATGTAAGGTGTCCAAATAAACCACATAAGTAAACCAAATAATCCGAGTACGTAATCCGAGAAAGTAAACCAAGTAAACCAAGTAAGTAATCCGAGTCAATAATCCAAATAATCCAAAGTAAATAAACCAGACAATACGAGCAATCCCAATAATACTAACAAAGCAGGTTTCATAACCGTCGTAAGATTCATTAGCCGATAACCAGGCAGTAAGTGTGATCCTAATCAATGATCCATAAATCAATGTTCCATCATCCAATAAGCAAGAATAGTTCGTTGATCCAATAGTAGTCGCCAATAATAATAAAGATCTTCTAATCGAACACAACAGAATTATACATGTCAAGGTCCAAGGTTCAGCCATTCATTCAAAGCAACCGTGTGAGTCCAGTCATCCAATGAGCAATACCAACATTAAAGAACCATAGTTGGGAGGAAGGTACTAGTATCATCATAATAAATGTGAGCCAATCATGCACATCGAACGAGCCAGTAAGAACCAATACTAAGAGAGCCGAATAGTAAAGGAACTGAAGAGAGTGAGCGAGCCAACCAGATAATATACTTAAGCACAGTGCTAGCCATAGGAGTCCATCATATACTAATTCAAGAGTCACCGAACCAATAGTATGTATGTAAGCTACGCATCCATATCACCAACAGCAAGCCATGTATGTCTTGCTGATTAGACGTCCAAGATTCACCGCATTGTTCCAACCATGTACTTGCCCCTCCTTAAGAATTGTTGTCCCCAACAATTCCCAAAGATTCACCAACGCAAGCCAGGAGCAAAGTATCGCCGTACCAAAAGGAAAGCCAGAGGATCGAAACGTAAACAAGCTACCAGTGTCGTTTGAACTATAAGACGAGTATTCCTTTTATATATCAGGTGAAGAATAATGTTTTTATTAAAAGTGAAGTCTACATATATATATACTATTCTATTATCGGAGTCTATGGCTGAATTGGTTATATCGAAGCATCTAGATGTTAAAAGATTTATCGAGAGAGAAAGAAGAGAAAGAAGAGAAAGGAGAAAGAGACAAAAAGAAATTTCCAGATTGATATCTAATTTTCCAGAGAAAATCACTTTTTATCTCCGACAAATCACTCAAGTCCAGAAAAGGGAGGAATTTAAACCTCCGACCACAGGAGCGCAAAAGAAAGGTTGCGCCAACAGGGACTCGAACCCTGGCCATCAGCTTGGAAGGCTAATATTCTACCCTTAAACTATTGGCGCTTCAACTGAAAAAAAAATTTGAATGTGCTATATAAAGCACCTCTTATATTTTAAATCCCGACAGTCACGTGTACCATGAGCTGGGCTGTGATTGGTTAGTAAGGTCTGACTTTAACATATATGTAACCTTTGACCGACTACATGATTCGACTTTTTTTAAAAATGTCAAGATACCTTTGCTTCGGTTAATATAACATATTAAATTGGTCAAGGTAATATGGTTGAATATCAAATGTGTATCTCCGTTGACGAACGGGGTTTAAATCTGGATTCATGCGGTTTTTTTTTATACATTCAGACTACTTTTCCCACAGATCAAAGCATTAGGCTACGGAGGGATCTATATAACATAAGTGAATGGTATAATAGATATGTTTTATTGAGATTGTTAAATACGATAAGTAGATAATAATAAAAAGTACATAAAAAATAATAATCTAATTAATAAGTGAAGGAGTTAGAGGGTACTGTAGGGGGGTATAGAAAGTAAACCAACCTGCTGATTTAATGGTTGATAAGAGAAGTAATCACAAGGGGTAGATTCGGTCGACGAATGGTAGATTGAATCAGGCGGTGTTTGCTGGACATCATCGAGAGTATCGTAAGAAGGCGAAGGGCACATAGGATGAGAGACCAAAGAAGGTAAGGAGCAATTCGAAGCAGTTGCCCAAGGTTGAGGATAGTAAGGTGTTAATAAACAAGCATCTTCATACCGTGGCAGACCAAGTGGATCCATTACTGTTTCTGATGATGGTGATGATGATGATGTTGCTGTTGAGATGATGGTGTCTAATAGTTGAATAGGCATTGTCACACGTAGTTCGGATACTTGGCCATGAGGTTGGACAAAGCAAACCGTAAATCGAAGTTTATGGTGGATCTGAATCAGTGGATGACTTGTATCGTAATGTACAGTTCGTGTTGATCGAGGAATCACCAATGTTTCTGTTCGTCTCCAATCCCGCCCATAACACGGAAACTGATCATCTCGAACAAGGGAGACGATCTGGCTGGTGTTGTATTCGTGTGAGGTTGTGCCTGGCAATGTCAGTGTGATGTATTCTTTTAGGAAGCAGCTGACATGTTTGATCCGGAGCCCTTGAATCAATGGTGTAAAATTAAAATGGATTCGGATGGGTTGGCCGCGTTGATAAATGCACTTGTCCACCTCGATTCGATAGTTAGCCTTGTCACCAAAAGTCTTGCTGATGACCCCACTATTGCCATCATTGTCCCACAAACCATCTGTGCCCAAGAGTTCCAGTGATTGTTGTCGAACCACATGAATCGGTCGATGTACCACCCAGTTTTTCTTTGACAAAGGTCGAACCACCACCGCCTTGAATTCATACAACAATGAGCCATATCCGTCTTGGTCATTCAATGATTCCGCCGTATGACCAGGAAGGACTAAATCAAAAGGATATCGATAGGTTGTGTTGGCTTGTATCGTATGAGGCCATTTCTTGTTGGGTAAGAATGTCCAATTATGTTGATAAATTGTTTTCTTGACCTTGCACTGCCGCCGACGAGAGCCTCTAGTTGTACCTAAAGGTTATGAGAAGAAGAAGAATCAAGTTAGATCTTTTTATTAATGTTCGCCATCTCCAACCCCCTAAAATGAGTTTACCTTCTTCCCAGTTTAGCTTGAGTAAACCAGTGAATTCAAGTTGAATGGACTTGACCCGAGTAGTTTCCGTAAAGGCCAGTTCCAAACAACCTCGTATTTCCGTTCCCGCAGATTCTTCAGGTGAGCCTTGTAAATAGACGGTGTCATTCTCCAAATGAATGACAATCATGGCGCCGATATGGTAAAGTATAAGTTTGAGTGTTAAAAACAAGAAGGTGTCTTTTTTTCAAAAAGAAAAAAAAAGTTAAAAGATAGAAGAAAGAGAAGGGAAAAAAAAAAAAAAAAAAAAGTCAGAGCAACAAATAGGAAACATTTTATATGTAAAAAGGGGAATGTCGGTGGCGGGGTTATCACTTCAAAACCCAGAGCATAGTAAGACAAAAAAGGATTGGTGCCCTAATTTGCCTCATTTGGGGATGCCCTGGTTATTCTTTCTTATTTATCAGATGTCCTCTTTCCAACAAGAATACTGAGAATCCGTATCCAATTCTGTAGATTAATCGTCCATAGAAAAAGCTCTCCTTGTTCATCCATACCATTGAGTAGTTTGTATGCATGTAGGTTTAATGCTCTATCGCTGTCCTTACATCATATATAGCCAATCAAACCTTTGATAGACTCAAGGAATAGGCATCAGTGTACATATGATAGACAATGCTTTAGATCATCATCAGAACTAATTTGAGCTCTATAGATATTATGCATATAGATACATGTTCTATAATAAACGATGTTGTTTATTTTAAGAGATTGGTAGAAAATGGTCATCAGATTTGGTGAATACCCTGTCATTGAATTCCTTGCCCCCCTTTTTTTTTTTTGACATATCGAATTCAAACACCGCTCCGTTGATCCCAACCGAGATCCTTAAAATAGCCAAACGGATCTTTTCAAGGTATAAAGGGATGATGTAATAAGACTATAATATATGCATTGTGTTCAATGTTTAGGAGAACAAGATGAATCATCATACGATCCCGTTACATATTTAATGATGTTATTCTGCATTAATGGCTTTTACAGAATCGAGCATCAAGAAAACAGATTGATATTGCATGATAAACGCATCTATATTCGATAACAAAGTCTATTTATATGCTTAAGAGAAAGTTCGACCCTTCTAACTAAAAATTGAAACTTTCTCCCATGTCGATCTTTTTGTTTTTTCTTGGTCACTGACCATTCAGGGCACGGATCTAAAAAAAAAAAAGCATCCTCATTTAGCCACTATGTATTTTTATGGCTGCATAATACAAAGCAATGGACAGATATCATACATCGATCAACTCTTTTGTTTCGTCTTCCTTGGGTTCATCAGTCAAAAAAAAAAAATCGGGATTCTAATTTCAATATCCCCGACGATAAAGCAAAATTTTCAATTCCCATTGTTTATCATTCAGCTCTTTCACTTTTTTAATCCATCCATGAATTTTTGGGATCAACCTGACTGGCAACAACACTATCAGCAAGGGCAAGCTTCAGGGCAAAGGCAAACATCCTCTTGGCACAATGTGCAACAACAACAACACAACATGATGCTTAATACCTTACAACAACAAACTCAACAACGACACGCACAAGGTGCTCTTGCAGCCGCCTCTCTAACATCCTTTCTCCAACCATCCACCACACAACCCTTCTACCCCACAGATACCTGGACGGCACAATATCAACGAGGAGTCGTTCCATATGATGATATATCCACAACTCAAGCACAAACTTCAACCAAGGAAGAAGAAGAAAGGTAAATTCAAACTTTTCAATCCATCTTTAATTAATATTACTTTATTTTTATTCGTAGTGGTGGGTCATGCTGTTTCCGATATTACAAAACTCAAAAAGCACTGGAACAACATCGGTCAGGTCATGTAGCTTGTACAGAATGCTCTGACTTTGTAGGCATTCGACAACTCTTACAGGATCATATGGAAACCACTCATGGTGCACCCAAGAAAAACAAGCAAGTCAACATACATATACTCATCTATAATGGATAGCGACTAACTGATGGTTTATGATATATAGGAAAAGTATCCCTGATGGTGTGGTACCAGCTAATGCGCCTCGTTTAGACACCCCCGAAGCGATCGCTGCTTGGATCCAAGAACGAAAAAAGAACTGGCCAAGTCTATCCAATGTGGAACGCAAGGTAATGATATCAACTAACCCTAATCATATCACTCTTTAATAATATTCAAACTAATCATCTCTTTGTCTGTTTGTAGAAAAAACAAGAAGAGGAACGGGCAGCACGAGGTGAATTGAAACGCAACAACAATAAGAAACGTAAAGAACAACCTAGTCAACAGGATGGATTGATTGATAAGAAGGCGCGGAATACTTTGGTCAATTACGATGATTCAGATACAGCCAGTGTGAATGATGATGGTGATGATGATGATACCATGGATCTTAATGCAGACGCCATCTCCTCCAAGGATCCAACCTCTATGGGTAAACTCGCCATACCTACTACCACCACCACTCGACCCAAGAAACTCTGCAAATATTTTATGCGGGGAAAATGTCGACGGGCCGATACATGTCACTTTTCGCATGAAAAACCAAAACAGGTAATGGGAAATGATATTCACGATTAAAAGGACTCTTTACTCATCCTTCTCTTCATACCTATAAAGACACAACAACAAGCCAAAGGAAAACAACAACCTGTGGACCAATTCAGGAAACGACCTCATTTATTGAAAATGGTAATTAAAAGAAAAATTGGATAGGTTGACTCATTGATACCCCTCCCCCCCTTTTTTTTTAATGTAGTTATTGGCCAAGGAAATACAACAAGAGCAAAACATCATCCTACAATGCTTCCGGTATATCAAGGAAAACAACTTTTTTGGACTTGGCCAAGATCCTCCAGCATAGCTTTGCTTTGTTAAATTATTCATCCATTCATACAATCTACTACCTTTTGCATCCAATAAAACACATGACATTTATATCAAACTATACCCCTTAATAAAAGGGTTACTACTTTTTATTTAAAAACAACAAACAAAATGATGGCGGGGAATGGGGAATACTATTAATGTGTGTGTGTGGGTAAATGGGGATGCTATTAATGTGTGGGTACATGATGTCTATAGTATAAAATACCCAACGAGGAGGGCTAGGATCAAGACCAATAAACCAGTAGTCAAATAAACCACGCCTCGGCCCTGACGATCCAATGTATGGCGATCTTGAAACCGATGTAGACGCTGGAAAGAATGTTCGATAACCCATGCAAATGATCCTTGGCCAAGATATCGTTGCATGATCCGATGATGAGTATGTTGGAAATCATCCATGTGAGACCGTAGTTCCTGCCGTGCTGATACCATTGTTTCCTTCATATCATTGTATTCTGCTTGTTGTTCCTTTTGTCGATCCAGTGCTGTCCATAGCGTATCCATCTGGGCTTCCAATGCTTCGCTTTGTTCTTCTAATTGCAGGATTTCAGTCTGTCGTCGGTTCATTTGATCCACCAAATCATCTACGTTTTGTTGAAGTTGTTGGTTTTGTCGTTCCAGTACCATCAAGATCTTATCAGCATTTCTAGTCGCAATTTTTTTTTTTTTTTTAAAATAATAAAAAAGAAAAGAGTCAGTAAGGAGAAGAGAGTGTTTGTATGATTAACTTACATAGTCTTCTGTTGTAGATTGGTCTTTTGCCTTTTCTTCTTCTTTACCACCTGCTGGTTCCAATGGAAGAGATGAATAAACATCTTTTTCTCCGAGTAACACCGAGCCTTGAGTTCCAGAGTGGTACATTTGGATCGTAGAGTAACAAAGTTATCGTCCGCCGTGACCAATTGACAAGGTGCATGAATCCAACCAACATCACCCATACGATGATCTTTTAAAACATCAGTCAAAGTCACCGCTTTAATAAGTGTCATCGATGGCTGATCATCATCATCATCACTGGAGCAAGAGGAATCATTAAAGGCCAAGGTATGTTTCCATGACTTGAACATGGATTGGATTCGACGTTGTTGTTGTTGTTGTTCTTGTTGTTGAGACGCTGTAGGATGGTGAGGTCGAGGTGCATGACAAAAGTATAAGAATGCAAGGCGGGTTCGGATAGGTAAGATGGCCACACTGTGAGGAAGAATTCGTACCAAGACATAACAGTGCATTGCAGGCCAATGGAAACAAAACGTGTCAAGTACATCTTTATCAAATCGAGGCGAGTCGGTGTAGTTGCATTGGTGAGATAGTGAGGGAGCTTGTCGTGAGGATAAGGACGAAGAAGAACGTCGATCTTTATAATAACGACGATAGTAATGGTGATGGTGATGGTGATGATGAAGGTGAGAGCGGGCAACGTGATGATGGTCGGTAGAGTTGGGATGCTTTTTTACAGTGACCTTTGGTATACGCTTGTTGTATCGCTTTGTTCTTGATGATGAATCCAAGGGTGGAGAAGGAGAGGGTGGTGGTGTTTTGAGTGAAGTTGCCCGTTGAATAGTATCAGCATGTTGTTTGCTGGTCTTCTTCCGTGATCGACTGCTTTTGGGTAGAGTTTTCCTAGATTTTAATGGTGATACTTTGTTGTTGAGTGGTGGTTTTGTTAGCGAATCAGCATAGTAAGCTTTATTATATGGGTCTAGCATGTCTTGAATCAAGACGAAACCAAAAAAAAAAAAAGAGTAAAAGAGAAGATAATTCCGTCAAGTCAATTTTGACAGCCCGCCTTACTATTTATAGGTTTATAGGGAGAATTTTTATTAGAGAGAGAGAGAGAGAGAGAGAGAGAGAGAGAGAGAGAGATAAATAAAACATACTACAACTATACAGATATATACAAGAGATATAAAAACAATCATTTACAAATTAAAAAAGTCAAGATACTACAGTCCAGAGAGTTTCACCATCGGATTTGACAAGACAACGAATAGATCGACCAGTGGGATAAACCACGTGGTTCTTTCGAATCATCAACAAAGGAAAGACCACCGAATGTCCACCTTGAGGAGTCTTGACCAATAAATCGTGATGGATGACCAAGTCTTGGATATGAGGTAATGTCAGTATCAAATCCCCACCTTGTTGTTGTTGTTGTTGCTGCAAACTACAAAGTGGACCATGAGCACCGCCTAACCAAAATTCATGAAAATGAGAGAGATGATGTCCAACCAAATGTAAGACATGACGATCCCGATCATATCTCATCGAGGCAATAGACGGCAAAGGCATGATAGTTCGTGGAGGTGAAGGTGGCGGTGAAGGTTGAAGCAGACGTGGTAGAATATCTTGAGGACGATGACTCGGTGAGCAAGGCGGTGGTGATGGATAAGGAAGTGTTGTTATCATCGCAGGTTCTTCCATGGTACATTCAAACTTTGCGATCCCTACAATTGTCCAACAAAAGCAGTCGTCCATCGTGTTAATCAGTTGAGAGAAACCTTGATCCAGCCAAGTACTGGTTTCGTCTTCATGATCTTGAATTGCTGGGCCATTAGAGCTGAGGTATATCGGTTTGTGTGATGAAGAAGCCAATTGAAGAGCGACTTTTTGCATCTGACAGACAGGTCCCATTGATTCCATCGAAATCGATCCTTTTTCCACCTTTCGAATAATCACCCGAGGAGAGCATGCACCAGTTTGGGAATCCTTGAGTATGATTTCAGACCCATAGTTTAAGGGTACACCTGCCATTGACATGGAAAGTTGATGATTATGATTATATTGTTGATGATTATAATATGCCATGGATAATTGTTGCTGCTGATGTTGATGGACCAAGATAATATCGAATGCTGACCAAGAAGAATACTTGGCGCAAAGAGAGTATTGATCAGTTGTAGATGTAGATGTAAGATACTTTGTTCGTACTGTTTGAGAATTGATTCGACTGTATAAAGAGATTTGTGAGGTGGTGAGAATTCCTGTTGAATCGTGGCGTGTTTTTGCAGTCTTCTTGGATGGTTTGGAGATGATTGAGATTGGTGAAGAGAGGCAGGTGACAAAAGGTGGACAAGACGGTTGACTAATGTTCACACGTAGACAAAATTGCTTGGTTTTGGATGCTGTTGTGACATGAAGTGATTTAAAACTGCCTTGATTTGTAGTTTCATCCAATGTTATATTATGTTCCACGCCTTGTTCATTTCCATCCGCCAATACAGACATGTTGATAGCATATTGTTGTTGTGGTTGTCGGAGAGCGACTATTGGTGGAGGACATAGGAAACGTTTTTCCGATCCATAGGATTTTTGTGCGACTAAGGCGTGATAGCAAGTGAGTGTCATCAGTCGTGGTGATGATCTCCTGTGTTTATGAAGTCGGTCGTCATAGATCGCTGCTGGCCAGGTGCGTTTGGGTGATCGTTTAGGTGCATCTCCAGTGTGGGAATCCAAGATGGATTCAATAGACATGCTGTGTCTTGTGTTTTCTTCAATAGTTGACATGACGTTCGTAATAGGTGTGCTTTAATAAAGTAAAGCAATTGTAAAAGTAAAAGAAGAAGAATTAGGAAAGAAAAGAAGTGAAAGAAAGAGGATCCCCCAAAAAATAAATTTATACAGGACAAGCGGAATTTGAAAATACGGAAAAGAGGGAAGGTGAGTGATCTGGAGTGAGAAACATCCACACCGCTTGATAAGATGGAAAAGACTTGATCTTATCACATGGAACCTACAAAGAGTCTTACTTTTGTTTTTGTTTTTTTCCCACCGATATTACACTTTATCAAGAGCGAAAAAAAGGAGCAAGGAGCAAGGAGCGTGGTTTAAAAAAAGGTCCATCCGAGGCATGAATCTCACCAATATGGACTAAAAGGGAGACGAATCAAGAACAATAGAGACATCTTTACCATACTATACGGTATGTACAATATACAACAAAAAAGTAGCTTGGAGGTATGAGATGGGATCGGCAAGAGAACACTGACTACACCATTTTTGGTGAACTGATAAGTGAACTCGATATGATTTGACACCCGAGTTTTAATCCCCGCTCTTCTTTCTGCCATACCGGTAAAGATAAGGTCTTGTCCCTACAAAATAAACTGCTTGCCTTATTGAGGTGCGTGGGAATTCATTTCCTGAAATTACAAATCCACCTTTTTTCTGAATTATACCTTCGATGGAAATACATCATCCGTCAGGGATTTCGATAACCCGGTACTTTTCCGCCTCCATATAGCATTTCACCAAATGTCATCCAAATAAAAATGCATGTAAAATAGAGTTATAAACTGATTTTATTTTATTGGGTTATACAACTAATCATATCGAATCTATACTACTACTACTACCTATTCTAATAAACAATAAACAAAACATCACTTTTTTTTTTTTTTTTTTTTTTTTTTTTTTTTTTTTTTTTTTTGCCTCGTCTTTGAGCATCCGTCTTTCTGTGTTTGTCGTACTTTACCTAGCTGAGATCGGTGTGACCAATAGGAAGTGAAAACGCAAAGAAGATTAGATAGAGCACGTTTATTATTACATAAGGTTACCTGTTTCCCCTATCAGCCAGTACCAAGGTCATCTTCCTTGAGTCGATCGTTTTCTAGTATTATGTACTCCCTCCAATAAACAAGTGTGGTAATCATACATATCATAAACACCTGTTCTTTATTTGTTTCGTTTCTATAATGTCAAACCAGTTACTTCATCAATATCAAAATCTAATCTAAGTGATAAAACCTTCTTCACTTCAGTCACTGTCAACCTCCAGCTGACTGGTCCCGCCTTCGCACCCCAACAGTGATAGATTTCAGATGGCTATAATAGCGACAAAAAAGAGCAAGTTAATCATTGTCCTGACCCCCCCCTTTTTTTTTTAAATCACTTACTTCTTCAAAGTTTAAAAGAGTAGCAATTTGATTTAACCTAGTAAACTTGTCCCGAGCAAACCATTCAGTCATATTGGAGAGGTATTGAATCACCGACCGCAGATCCTTGTCAAACCGTAAAGATCCATATTGGTTAAAGCGCGTTTGTAGTATGATTCGTTCCCATTGTAATGTCACCGCATCCAATACCATCCCCATTAATGTCGAGAAGTTTGTGTCTGTCAGGGCCGTTCGATAGGAAGCAATCAGTTGGTCGAATCCATGACGGAATCGTTTTACAAAGAGTTCGTCCAAATCCGCCTCGTTATATTCGTCCTCTTCCAGCACATATTTGACTTCACGGTAGGCTTCTTGGAATAATGGTCGTATCCTGGGTTTCACCATTTGCCCTAAAAGTTGCTCCATAGCAGCCTATAAAGAAAGAGAATAATCAGTCTTTGTATTGGTCTTTTTTCATCTCCTCCCACCCCCCCTTTTTTGCATACCTGTAATAGATGATTAAAATTCTTGGACATAGATAACAGCTTATCCAGCGCCGTTTCTACCACCATAATGTCGTTCTCTTCGTTTTGCCATATCGCTGACTGTGTTTCTTGTTTCATTTCTTCCACAAGTCTCTGGGTATAATCCGCACTGACATCAAAGTTGTTCAATGTCACCTAATAGAACTCATTGTTAGTAACTGTTTCTTTCTTTTTTTTTTTCTTTTTCTTTTTCTTACCATATAGTTGATCTTGGCTTGTTCCATATGACGATCCGATCTTGATGAAGTGTCATTTGCGGCAAAAGCATGAACAAGACGCTGTTGGAGTACTTGACTATACCCGGTATCCACAGATTTAAGCACGGTTTGGATGGTGGTCATTACAATATCCGGTTGGTAGGTCGACAAGCTTCGTTTCACCACTTTTTTCAAAATATAGAATACATCATCCACACAAGAAGAGGTTTGACTGGATGAATCATAGTTATCCATTTTCATAGCCTTATAAAAGAAGTTTATCAGTTAATATTCAGTTAATCACACCCCCCCCCCTCTCTCTCTCTCTCTTGTCTACCTTATCCATGCTTCGTTTCAAGAGATATTCATCAATCACCAAGAAAGAGTTCATCACCTCCTTGATCCGTTTAGCCAATCCAGATGACGCCAGTAAGCCATTTTTGCCATAGAATCGTCGATCCTTCATACCATCTGGTGTAGCCACTTGGTCAGTCTTACCATCATCGAGTTTTTCCATTTCTTCATTAGCACGTTCATGTAGGAAGCCTTGAAACAACGATGCCCGCTGACTGATCAAAGATAATTCCAATAGATTAGCATCCAGTTGACGAGGATCAACTAAAGGATTGGTAGCTGCCGAAGGAGACGAAGGAGATGCAGGTCGGTCTTTTGCCGTCAACTTTGGTGAAGCAAGAGTTGATGGTGAGAGTCCGCCGTTAGCAGTTGATCTGTAGTTGGTTGTGTTGTTTGATCGCATCATGGCAATATTGAGAGACTGGATATTATTAAGCTAATACATAATAATCTTATGAGTTGATGATGCTTTTTTCCTTTTTTATATATATATATATATATATATCGCCTTTACCTTGGTATCCATTTTCCGTACTTGTAGAAACTGATCCAGGAGGATATCACTTTGTAGATCAGCTTCTTCTTCGAGTCGTTGAATCACACGAAGCATTTTGCCGCGGCCATAATGACTTTCCACTAGAGGTTGGTGCTGATCGATGATGGTGGCAATATTTTCAAAGAGTCGTGTTAAAGAGTCGGCAAAGTAAAGAGGAGAGGCATCTAAAAGAAGAAGAAGGTAAAAGTATGAGAGGAGGGAGGGATTATTAATATATATAGATGTTATCTATTCATTTACCAGTTCCCAATTTGAGTTCTTCCGCACATCTTGCCTTGACAATATTGCATACAAATCTTGAGTATTTATCTAATCCTTCAGTTTGACATCCGATCAGAGGGAATAGCTTAAAGTAGCGCGTGATATTGGTTTGATTTCGTTGGGCCACCGCATCGTCAAATCGTTGAGAAAATATATTGAATAGTGTAGCCTTGGCATCTGCTAATGTCTTTGCTGGATGATCAGGATTATCAGAAGTAGGCTAAAAAATGAAAAAAGTTGTTAATTTACAGTTTTGATTATCTACATTGTATTTTTCACTAACCACCGTGAATTCAGCCAGTGAGCCTTTAAGAATAGCAGGATCAATTAAAGAGGCTCTTTGAAGTAAACCAGCAGCTTCATCATATTCTTTTTGTTGCATAGCGTTTTGAATACCAGAGACACAGTGTTTCAGTTCTTGTACATCTTCCACATAAGCGATGGCCTGTTTCGTCCGTGCCTATTCAATATTATTGGAATAAAAAAAGATGAGTATAATATGCTTCTCTCTTCTTCTTTTTATTTTATTTTATATATCTTACCTGTTCCTTGTCCAGTTGCCGTACTTTATCGCTAATGTTCGTCGCTAGTTTGGCAGTGTTGTAGATCGTTTCCATCATACGCGTAGAGTCATTTCTCAAGTTGCCTAGTTGTGGTCTGAGAAGTATAAAAAAAAAAAAGTCAGTAAACCTTCACCTTCCCCCCCCACCCAATTACTTACCGCATGATATCCAAAGTGCCCAAGGTGTTTTGTAGTTCTAGTTTGTGAGAAAGGCTTTGGTCCAGTGACTGATCAATACGTGCTTCTTCTTCATCCAATAACCGCAAACATTCTCGTATGTCATCAAGGTTGGTGAGAGTGTCGATTTTATGCCCAGACAGTAGCAGTGCATCATTATTGCCTAGATGTGTTTCGTTGTTTGTTGATATTGGCGCTGAGGTTGTCGAGGGCATAATCGGAAAGAGGGGAAGAAGAAATTAAAGAATTATTCTGAAGGAGGTTTCAAGTCTTCACATTTGGATTTTTTTTTTTTCAGACACATTTCAAATACCGATAACTCAAAACCCCCCCACCCCGCCTTCCAAACAAAGATATTAGTGCATAGATGCAGTGCAATAATCACAGGTAGTAACATACATATGAATAATAGTCTTAGTCAAGTTTATTGTTAACCGACAGGGACTTTCTTTGGTTTGCTGCTTGGTTTTTGAAGTCAAGTCAGTCTTTTTTTTTTTTTTTCCCATTGCGGACTCCGACCAATCACGCTTTATCAATTTCATATTTCGGGGAAGGGGTCTTTTACCTTCTTTCTTTTCTTTTTTTCCACTTTTTTCTTCCCTTTGCTTCTTCATCCAACAGATCCTTCCTACTCTCATTTGTTCAATCATCTTCATATTATATCTACTCCGACAACACACAACACACATTTCGCCAACCATGATACAATTGCGGCCACTGTTGATATTCCTACTACTGCTTGTTATTGTGAATGGTGAAACTCACTGTCGTGATCCAGGCGACTGTCCATTGTATCCTCTACATAGTTGTTTTGCTACTAAAGATGGCCTAGTATGTAAAAACGCTCGTAAGTAAAAGCACAAAACTTGACTGACCAAGACTCTGCTACTCTTTTTTTTTTATAACTCTTTTATTTATATTAATGTAGGTGAATTTGAAGGTTTCGAGGTTAGTATGAATCTTGTGGAAACCTTTAATTATCGACCAGCCATTTTACACAACGACAGTGGAGAACCTTGTCACCCAATCCCTCGCAGCAGTGAACTGGATTCTTATGTTGATTTCCGTGGACCTCAAGTATTGGAAATGGCAGATTTGGATCTAATAGGCAACTGTAGTCGACTCTCTTATTGCGACCAAACCACCAAACGCTGTGTACCCAAACGCAACGTGGGCTCATCTTGTCAGAACAATATGGAATGTGCCGTTGGGATGGAATACTTTCCCGGTCACTGTAACAAGAATACCTCGATCTGTGGATTGCGTCAAGATATTCCGTCGTTTTATTATGGAACAGCTTTACGACCTTGGACGATGGGAAAACATTGGAAAGAAGCTGTGGCAGCGGTGGCATTGACGGGTGGTATTGCTATCTGTTTCTTGATCGGACGACATCAAGCTGGAAAACTTGTCTCGGGTGTGTCTTGCTTGATTGAAAAATGGCAAAATAGAGACGATCATCACGATTATATGCAACAACAACAACAACAACAACAGCTACATCAACAAATGAATAACACCACTACATCTATCTCTGACGAGGAAATATGGAATCAACAGCATGCTCGTCGGACCTGGTGGCATTTCTTACCTGGTGCTCAATGGATTGCTCGATCATTACATCTTCAACGTAACAATACTGCTGATGGTGGTACTTATATTCCATTGGACTCTCGTCCTACTGATCCTCCTCCCTATCGCGGTGATTAGCTACTTTATTACCTCCTTCCCCATTTGTCTCTCTCTCTCTCTCTCTCTCTCTCTCTCTCTCTCTCCTTAGTCTTACCATATCACTCCCACACCTTTTTACTTTTTTTTTTTTTTTTTTTTTTTTTTTTTTTTATCATCGGATATCCTTTTGTACTTTAAATAAAATATACACACTCTTTTTATGCTATAAAATAAAATCATGTTTGTTGTCTTGTAAATATCAATCAAAATAAAGTACTACATTATGTCAATCTTGATCAGCATCAATGGTAGTCCATTTGTCTTTATTTCATCCTTGTTACTATAAGGTCCATCAACACATTGTTCAATAGTCAAGAGTCAAATAGATAGATATATTGATAAAGACAGTTTATTATATAAAAAAAAGGGTACTAAACTATAGGTCTAATGAGAGTGCACATAGTTTCAATATGGCGTCGGGTTTCATGCCAATGTTCTTGATGTTTTTGGATACGGCTTGCCATCGTTCACCATGATGAGGTTCGGCTTGAATACATCGTTTGATTACCAATTCTTGTTGTTCCTATATTATAATCAATCAAGTTAATCACCCCCCCCTTTTTTTTTTTTTTACTTTTTCTCTTCTTGTTACCTGTGCTCCATGCTGTAATTCAAATTTGTACCACCAGGCAAAAGAATCCCCCTGATCAGGATCGATTTGCACAGCCTTTTGGAACCAATTCCGAGCTTTTTCGATCTTGCGGTCATTCCAAAACAAGCGTGCCACAGTGGTGACGATGATAGGATCATGTTCGCATTTCTTGAGAGCATCCACACTGCGCGCCTTGCGTTGAGGTCGGGGTTCCATCTGGATGGCTTCAGTCCAAATAGCACCTGAAGAAGGACATTCCTGGAGTGCTTTGGCAGCCACCACCTTTGCTGCCGCCGAGTTGTTCGCCCTGTTTTCGATTCTAATTGCTTCAACCCAGAGTTCAGGTACTTTTGGATTACTGAATCGTGCCTTTTCTAATGTGTTTCGTGCTTTGGTCACCATATCCAGTTTTTCTTCTAGTTGTGCTAGCTGAATCCAGAGAGGAATGCTCTTGGGGCAATGCTTCACCGCCTTGTTGTATGTTTCCCGCGCCGCCGTCGTCTTGTCCAGATCCAGATTCTCCACTTGGCCCTTGATCATCCATAACTTGTCAAAGGTCGGGTACAGCGCCAATCCTTGATCCAACAAAGTCAAACATTGATCGTAATCGCCCATTTGTCGTTCCAGCATCACTGATTTCATCCATACACGTTCGGTACCAGACTGTTTTCGTGCAATCTCCAAAAGCCCACGAGCCCGGACGTATTCTTGATTTTCACTTTCCACCTTGACCGCCGCCAACCAGATCTGTTCGCTGTTAGGATTAGCTTTGAAGGCTTCTTCGAGAATCATACGTGCACCATCGACATCGCCCGCCATCCATTTTTCTTTAGCACCCATGAGCCAGAGAACCTCGGACTGAGGACAGTATTTGACAGCACGCTTTAAAAGTTCTTCGAGACTTTCCGGAGATCCATGGTTCTTTTCCAAAAACGCCGCTTGTTGCCATATCGATTTGTGACCAGGGAATGATTTGAGGGCATGTGCATAGATCGCCCTGGCAGTTTCGATAGATCCATTTTGAGTGCAACTTTCGGCGTCGTCCATCCAGATGCTTTCAAGGTCTTCGTCCATTTCTTCGTCCAAACCGAGACCAATAGTTACCTTGACAATAGCCTGGCAGGTCAGCACCGATCCATTTGATTCCGCCTTTTCCGCCTCCTTCAACCATTGATCCCTTGTCATCACCGCACCCACTTTGTTTAGCTTGACCACCGCATTTGCAATCAGCTTATCCACCGTACTCTTGTCACCTTGTTCTTCTTGTAGTCGAGCCGCCGCAATCCAGATTTCATGACTAGTAGGAATCACCGTCAAGGCTTTGTTTAGAACCCGTTTTGCGTTGGCATAGGTTTCCAGTCGAGCCAGCGCCAGCCACAGTTCCACACTTAAAGGCACCAGTTCTACCGCACGAGAGAGCAGTACCTTGGCATCGTCGGGATTTTCTTCCATGTTGATCGCTGTTCGCCATAACTTGACAGAGTTGGGGATAAATTCCAAAGCACGCCGCAGGACCTTCTTCTTGTTCTTGTTATCCGTTTCTAGATTCACCGCCCGGAGCCAGATCTTGACTGATTGGGGAATCGACCGCACCGCATCAGCCAGGATGATCTTGGCATTGTCCACAGTCTAATAGTAATAGAAAGTATGATAATTCATGTTAGTAACCCGAATAATCCCCCCTCCTTTTTCTTCACTTACATTTAAACGAGCAGATTCCAACCAGACATCTTCATTCTTTGGACACTGAGCACAACCTTTTGCAATAGTATTTCGAGCATGGACCGGTCGCCCCGCCGCCTCTTCCAACCGTGCAGCAGCAATCCAACCAGGCGCATGTTTAGGATTAGTGGTGATGACAGAGTTGAGTAAGAGCCGTGCCTTTTTGATGTCACCGATTTCAGTTGCCGTTTTCAATGCCACGCTGTTGAGATCGGTCAAGTAACCTTTGGGATCGATCGTTGTCTGACCTGATGCTGAATCCGAGGAAGCTTGATCCAATTTG
Source organism: Chlamydoabsidia padenii (assembly GCA_025330725.1). NCBI lineage: Eukaryota > Fungi > Mucoromycota > Mucoromycetes > Mucorales > Cunninghamellaceae > Chlamydoabsidia > Chlamydoabsidia padenii. The sequence goes on from JAIWND010000001.1 coordinate 1,366,273, forward strand.
AGACCCAACACCTTGTCTCTTGCCTGCCCGATTTCCTTAAAGTCAGTCAGCATGCCGCTATTATCATCGTCTGCCGCTGTGTTTGAGTATTGTCCTTGATCCCGAGTCGCCGCCAATACTGTATCTGGAAGAGGTGTGAATTTTTCAGGTATTTTGCTTTTCTTGCGACTTTTGCCAACCAGATCGCCCACTTCAGGAATCGCGGCCCATTCGTCTTCATCCAGTGTACTGAGTTGTCGCTTCAAGTCCGAGAACTGTTGTGAGATCTTGGGTCGTTCTTGTCTGAATTTTTCCAGTTCTTGTTGTTCCCGTGCTTCCCGTCGAGCTTTGCGTCGTTCGTCCATGCGAGCATCGATCATATCCCATACCCGATCGGCTTCTTCGTCATCTTCTTCGTATGGTGCTGCTGAGAAGAGTCCTACTTCATTATCAGGATCTTGGTATTGTCCATCGTCGTCATCCCCATCTGTCTTTGATTTCAAATCACCTCTATGAAAAAGAAAAAAAGAGAAGAAAAAGCTGTTAGATATAATGCCGGTATTTACCTTTTCTTGTTTTTTTAAAAAAAACTTACACTGGGAAATCTGCGGAAGCTTCCCTTGCAGGTCCAATATCAGATCGCGTTGTAAAACCAGTAGCACCACGACCTAAACCAGCTACATAATTAGCAGGAGCAGGCTTGCCAATAAAGTCTTTGGTCACCCCAAACATTGTACGTGAATTAAAAGAAGAAGAAGCGGAAAAACAAGAATTGAATTCCACTGCGCTCAAGTAAGAAAAAAACACATCGACGAAAATTTAAATCCCGCTCCAATCACCAAGAAGACAAACTGACAGTATACTGAATGAACTCGAATGCATATCATTACCCCCTTCATCTGCCTGATTTCTTTATTTTGCATTAAAGCAAAGCCTAACACTATTGGTGGAGCAGCACAAGTGTGTGCTCTCAAAGTAACTATATTCTTGTTCATATTCCTTCTCACTTTTTCCCTTTTTCGCCCCAGGTTTAAAAGCATGTCCCTTAACTTTCTATCTTTTCTTTCCCCTTTCTTTTTCTTGATCATTTTAACCACTCTTTACTGTTTTCCTAATCTTTCATTTATCTTAAAATGAGAACAGAGCATCATGAAGACCCTACCACATGTAATTCCCTAACGTTTACTGACATGATCCATCCATCTACCACCCGTGATTCTTTCATAGAGGAAACTGACAGCATTTCATTATCTTTATCCATCAGCAGTTTTGGTGAAGAAAAAAGAAAGAATCATCATGTTGTGTACGCCCTGCAGGTGTTCCTTGCCACCGCCGAGAGGCAAATCACAGTGAAGCGGGGCGACAAATTGATCTTATTGGATGATACTAATACATACTGGTGGTCAGTCAAACGACTGAAAACATCCAGTTGTGGATATATTCCAGCTGAAAATGTCGAGGTATATAGCCATTCGTTGTTCCATGACCCCCCCCCCCCAAAAAAAAGACGGAATTTGAAATCGGAGTTTCCTCGGGTCACTTTCATGCTAATTCGCCTTTTCAATTTCAGACATCTTCAGAGAGACTTGCTCGCTTCAACAAGATTAGAAATTCAGATGTATGATGATATTGAAAAGCATGTGGATTGACTTGACTCTAATCATTCCACTTTATATTAGGTGAATCCGGTTTCTCTTTTCGACCCACAGAAAAACCGATCGAGCCAAAAATGAGCGTCGTTGGCAGATAAAGTGCTGATTCAATCCATGATCTTTCGCACCAATGCCCAGAATGCAGATATCATAGAAACATTTGAGGAATGTCACACTAGCATCAACAATGAAAGTGATTCTACACAATTATCGAATCATGCCATGGCGATCGGTCTCACTAATCATTTTATCCAGCATCATCATTCCATCAAGTCATTCTGCCATTCAAATCAGTGTCCTTCGGCTTTTCGCCGGGAATCTCCGTATCAACACCATTTTTAATTCTGTTCTGATTAATAAAACTACCACGGGTGCCGATCTCCTGTCACTTGCTCTTGATCGGTTTCGGCTACCTGCACAATCTGAGTGGAATGGGGTAGAATACTACTTCACAGTCAAGTTGTTGGGTGGCGGCAATTATGTAGGAAGAAAAAAAAACATGCGTGGGGGTTCAATTTCTTCTTCTTTTCCAGATGGGATCACACTTTCACCTCAAGACAAGCCTTTTGCCATATTAAGCTCTCTCACTCTTCCTTTACCGACCTATAAGAAACCTTCTTTCAAAATCCAGCTAATCCGCCTTGGTGTAACTCCGCTCACAAACACCAGCACTATGGGCTTTGGTGCGAATTCCTCCATTCGTATCCAACTGAACAAACGCATCAAACGAGTCAATAAGCAAAATGGTAAACTAAGAATAAAGATAGCGTATTATAATCATGGATCGAACAGTTCAGTTTCGACATCTTTTTTTTTCTCAAAGCTGTGTCGCCACCGATCGCCTGGACCACTTTTATTAGATCGTATTGAGAAACTCGTAGCAGTGCCTGACGGGATAATAGTTTCTGATCTGACCTGCTTGGCTTTGAAAAAGTTTCATCTTCCTCAAGGGGTGCCGTACACCTCCATTAATGGTAAAACGGACAAGCATGGTATGATTCTGCTGATACAAGAGAAAAGTAAAACATCCTCCACAAAAAAAAAAACGGTGACTAATCTGTTGGCAATTAAGAACATGTCTTGAACAATACTTGACTGCATCCCAAAGGCAAGGAAGATCAAGTCCTATTTGTTTTGAGAAAAATGCAATCTCGTGTATCGCTGGATGATATCAATTTACTTGAAATGCCATCCTTTTATTTTTCTCCAACCTCCTCTCCTTCTTCATCACTCTCAGAGTCGCCATTCGGCACTGATGCTTTAATACATCAGAATGACAAGACCTCACTGCCCCTTGAAACAATCTTTTGTCATCGTACACCTCCAATTGCTCGTTCATAATTGTCTTCTTCTTTTGTATTATTATAACCCTTTGTTAGATGAATCAAATATGTGTACTAATAAATGACCCATAGAGTTTTACGATCTAAAAAGAGGATTCATGCAAAAATCACTTTTTCAAAGACCGAATCAAAAACTCCGATGTATGTGGCCCAAGATCTGGATTTTTGTTCACAAACGTCGATTTTTAATCGCCGACCATAACTGGTCCCAATAAATTTTGCGGCTCACACTTTTTTCCTTTCTCTTTCTCTTTCTCAATCTATTTAATCTATACTTTAACAGTTCTTTATTGCATTGTCTATCATGGTAAAACTTTGAAGCCAAATTTAGACTTCCGTCACCACCAATCTTTCTTCTTTTTACAGGGAAGAAATCACTTCTCATCGCTTCTTTTTTTACTCTTTACTTTTTAACTTTTATCCACGTAGGCACCGACTCAACGACCATTATACATTCGCGTCAAAAGGGAAAAGAGTATTTGCTTTTTATGCATCAAACCTAACGATACCATCCTCAACATCAAGAATCAATTGATACCACTCATGGCCAAGACGAAACCTGTTGATGATCTTCGTTTGTACATTAACACTGCGCCTTTGGATGCACCACCTACAGGTCGGCTATTGGAAGATCACCAGACTGCAAAAAATGCCGGCTTGGATAATGATGAACTGGTATATCTAGTTTACTTTGATCATACTCTGGGTAAGAAGAAACAAAAATGGCGGTAATTCATGATATTTGTTTGACTCACTCGCTCTCTTTTTTATTATTGTTGTTGGTTTGTTTGGTGTAGGTAAATGGGAAGACATCACGGTGGCAGAATACGAATCTTTGGACGACGAAGTGGACGACACTATGGATCTGGCTGACGAAACCTCAAAGAAAAAGGAAAAGGGTAAAGGACGGGCATAGGTAGACTCTTATTTTTTTTTTTTACTCTCAATAAAGTGGAACATCATTAAATGGGTATCACTTGTTTTATTGGATACTATGTGATTGAACACTTTGACTCTCTCTCTCTCTTGCCAGTTTTACCTCTAGCACCATAAACCCCGACCCTACAACACAAACACTTCTACGAACACCTCACTACCTTTATATACCAATACGAACTGCTAACCGTCCTATGCATGCTGTAATCTTGGGAAAAGGGTTTATTCAGTAAGTCTATAAAATGCAATGACATGCATCCACTTTGATTTTACCACGTTTTATTTTATGTTTTTACTAGATACGATAATGATTAAAATTGTATGGTCATTATTCCTAACCATGCAGCAATATACTTGTGGAATTCAACAAGTTGCTGACCCAATCTACTCTTTATCTAGTACTTACACATTATTAGCTTATTATACTACATTTTATTCAAATAAATAAATAAAGTTTTTGATCCCCTTTTTATTCTTCTTTATGCGTGTAGTGTGCTAGTAATAGACTTGACAGGATTTGAATTTTGCCTTTGTATTAACCCATTTATCATTTAGCCGTATGTGTATAATCCAATTGCAAAAAGAGTTTATTTACATAATAAAAAGCATTATTGATTCACTAATTAGCTATAACCAAAAATCAGGATCTAAATTCTACAACCAAGTTTGCCACCATAGTGATCAAATAAATTCCAATCCAAGCATACCCAAAAGATTTAGACATTCTATATCCATTCAAAGGTACCAATACAAGAGAAGATATCAAAACAATCAGTAATCCAATGGAAGAGACAAAAATGGTGTTGGAGACGTCAATTGGGTAAGGTTCTTGTCGTTGACAGGTCACATATGTCGCACCTATTCCAATTCCAAGCATAATATCTAGTGGATAAGAAGAAAAGGTGAGTATGTGTTAAGCATGTTAGTGATTCCTTCCCCTCTTTTTTTGTGGTGTACTTACTTAACATCGGCCCACCAAAACAAGCACTCATGGCCATGAGAGGATATCCCATCCTAGCCATGGTCACGTTAGCTACAAAATCACCTAAACTATTACCCTATAAACAATGCAAACACAAGTGGGTTAGTCATCTGTATCTTTTATCCTCCTCTTTTTATGTTGGAACTTACCACAGCAAATACAGTCAAACCAAGAATGGCTTCACTGACCCCCAAAGCTAGACCAATCGCTTGTAAAACGCTGACTACTTCATTAGCAATGATATAAATCCAAACCACCGCCATTCCAAAGCCGACAAAACACATCATCCAGTAAAGCCGAGGCCGCCGGTACGACGAAGTAGTCCATAAAAACAAAGATGAGAGCAAGACACCCGATATAGTTGCAACAAGTAAAAGGATGATTCCCGAGTCTTTACTGCTGATAACAAAAACCAACCCGACCAAAAGACTAGATCCCACCAGTTGAATAGCCGTTAGCCACCGACACCATGTTGTTGCTGCATTCGATTCTGTTAGATCATCAGGTATATTTTCCAACAAAGCCAATGTATCGTCGTTCAGAGCCACGGCGCCATCCTCTTCACTTGCTGTTCCCTGCATCGAGCCTTTCACCACAGGTAAAGTAATCACCAAGAGGAGAATCATCGGGGAAGATATGATGGAGCTTAATTTGCTAAAGAATGACTTTTCGGCAAAGTTTGTGAGAGCTGGGAAGAGGTAAAGCTGGATATTGTCCTTATTCAGGTCTATTAATAAATGGGTGCACAGTTTGTTCCAGTAGTTAGAGAGACGTGATTGATTCGCACCGAGGGTATCATTGTATTCATTTCTGTCGAGTGTCATGTTGCTATCGGAATCTAATCGAGATGTCAGAGGCACATTGATGGTGTTGGTCGTTTCTGTTAAATGCGGTTCGTTTTGTTGCCGTTGTCGGTGCCGTTGCCGTTGGCGTAATAAAGTATCGTATCGATGATGTCCCATATTCGTGCGTTGCAAAGATTGGACCACGTCTTGAAACTACAAATACATTGTTAGTAATTAAAAAAATTAATGGGGTTTTTTTTTTTTTTTTTTTTTTTTTTGCTTACTTCTATAGCGGAGAAGAGTGATGTTCGAATCCGTAATCCAAGGTGTTGAGGCGGTACATTGCCTCGTCTTGTATAATCCTGATATCCTTCTGTTTCAAACCCTTCATCATATAATTCCATATCATCACCGTGTTGGTCCGAGCCTATATATATAAGTCATAAAAAAAGGGGGGATAAGAAGAATTAGTTAAAGTATCTATTCACGTAATCCATTCATTAATCTTACCCAATAACAGATGATCCACATCTGATCCATTTTCTTCATATTCCATTCGAGCGCGTTGCATCAAGTTGAGGTAATTTAATCTTCGTTTCATATAGTAATTCCCGCCCACCACCAAGACGACATAGAGGACATAAAACACAATAAGGAGAATGGCTTCATAGAGGTAAATCAAACCATCGGATACAATCAAGAGCACCATGAGTATCGCCAAAGTAAAGAATGATACATCCCGCAAGAAGCTATGTTTTTTCACCCTAAAAGGCTTGATGGCACACATTGATCTAAATAAAAAGATTGTAGTCAATGGTCAATATCGATCTGTTTACAGCCCCCCTCCTCTTTTTTTTTCTTCCTTCCTTACCCAGCAACCACACTGACGATAAAAGCAGCTGCACCTATAAGTTCACCCAAAGCCAAGGAGCCCATATTTGAGTTCATCGCACTAAAAGTCGAGAACAAATCTGGACTTCCATTACCAAAGGCCAAGAAAGTAACACCAGTCTTCAAAGATATAAACATTAAAGTATCAGTATCATTGAATGTATATATGTTCATTCTGTTACTTACAAGGCTTTCCGATAGATGGAGTGCGGAGGCGATGGTTTGAAGATTAGGACCTATATTAAGATGGGAATTAGTTTGAGAGAGAGAGAGAGAGAGAGAGATTAGGCAAATACTTACAAAAGAAGTCAGACGCAGCTATTCCAACAAAACCAAATAGGAGGAGTAGCCAGGCACACTGAATTTATAATATAATATAGAAGAAGAGTTGAGTGAGTATTGTATGTTGAAGGTATTGTTTTATTTTATGTTACCAAGACAATGAAGACCACAGGTCTACCAACAGTAGAAGAGCAGTAGTATAGCTGAATGTAGTTAACCAAACCCGGGGTCGCATCTTGGCAGTGCTCAAGTACATAGCTACACTGATCTTCATATTGGTATATGTTGTCGCACTATAGATATAATAAGAGGTAGATGCTATTCAGTTAACAAGAATGATTTATTGTGTGTCAGTACCAACCTTGTTTTCAGGACCAATGTCTCTTTTGGTAAAAGAGGACACAGTATGTAGACTTTGTTGCTGCCATGAATATGTAATAAGTTTTGTAAAAATAAACAGTGAGATCAAGAGAATGGATGTTCGTCCCAAAACCATAAGAAGAGGAGAAGTGGAAGAAGAGGCACCAAAAGAAAAAAAAGGACTGGGCGTCGACTTTTTTTTTTTTTTTTTTTTTTTTTTTTTTGCATTCATACAATATTTTAAATACCGCCTGTGAGCTAAAGACAATGCAGCGATAAGTATCAAGATAGATGGAGAGAATCTCCATTCCTCCCCGTGCCAAGCGATCCTTCAAAGCAAAAAAAAAAAAAAGGTTGGTTTTTCTCTCACACATACCTTTAATGGTGATAGAGAAAAGTTGCCGCGTTCTCGGATAAAAAAGAAAAAAAGATACAACTCAGATGGGTTATGACTAGATTTCTACCTTTCCAACTCATCCATTAGCTTCCGCCAAAGCGGCTTTAAAGTGGAAAGGCATAAATGGTAAGATCTTACATTCTGAGTAAATTAGTCAAAGATGCATCAAACTGAGTGGTCATACGGGCGTTACTCAAAAAATGCGACGATTTGATTGGCCGATGATTTGCTTTATCAAGTGAAAGAAGAAAAAAAGAAAAAATTCCACCCACCTTTTTTTTTTCTTCTCCACACTTTTTTATTTTTATTTTTAAAAAGAACTACTTTTCCCTACATTATCACTACGCCCTCACTATACCACCTACTATTATATGTTTGCTAGCATTAAAGGACTCAAACATGCTCCGAGCAACTTCTCGATTGAAATCTTACCACAATATCTGACTGATAATGGCAAACTCGTCTGTTATCCTGGTTCGGTGTTTGAAGGACTCGTAAAACTAACACTGGTAGAACCCATGGCCTTCCAACGTCTCAAAGTTATCTTCAAAGCAACAGGTAAGTAAAAAAAAAAAAAAAAAAAAAAAAAGGAACAAACAAGTAAAAAGAAAAGAAAAATACGATTACTGACTTGTTTTTACCACTCTTTTTAGAAAGGGTCAATTACGATGCTATGGGGTGGGAGAAAATCAAGAACGACGATGGGCGATTGTTTGCTGTACGTACTACCTTACTAGGGCGTCAAATGCAACCTACAAACAACAACAGTAACATCATCCTTGAAACTGGCGAACATGCATTCTCATTTGCGATCGAATTACCAATGGTCAACTATCCACCATCGATTGATCATCATCTTATTGGGACGACATTCACCTTGATAGCTTCTATTGAACGTGGCTCTGATGTCTTGGGTCATGCCTTTCGATCATTACCTTATTTGGTCGACTTTCGCCCTGCTTTACAAACCAGAGCGAGCAAAATCTTACCACCACCACCGTCCTCTATCACTTTGTCATCATCATCAACAGCAACAGCAACACCACCAATGACACCAGAAACGCCAACATCTCCTTTTATGTCTGAACATGTGGCTCAACTAAGTCAACGTATTACAGCACATTTATCACTCCCCAGTCTTGAATACAACCTATTTGATACCAGCAAAATTCCTCTTCAACTCACATTACATGCAGCAAATGAACACCATTTCGCCGACATCACTTTACAGCAACTGCACATCTCACTCAAACAAACACTCACCATATTACATAAATCATTCACACGTACGGAAACCACTACACTGCATCATATCGATCCTCGTATCACCAACATGCTTACCCCTTCTTCCTCAACAATGGTCTATAAATGTTACCTTGATATCAACAGCAATCTACTTCCAACAGTGGACTATTCAACTCGATTCAAGGTCGACTATATCCTCTCAGTCTCTGTCAAAACTCGGCATGGACCTATCAGCACCAAGAAGAAACTGTTTAATCTACCTATCCATTTTGGTACCTTACCCGCGGGCACTTTACCTCATGATACCATCCAACTCTACACCGAGGATGAAGTAATCAACAGCACTTGTCTTATGTTTAAACCCAAGTTTTTGAAACCTTTGAACGATCCTGTGGAATTCTTGCCAGCATACGATGAATTATATCGTCCTCCTTCTTATCACTCTCACTTGGTTTCTTTGCCTTATACTCGGTCAACACCTTCTTCCTCGTCTCATTTTGTACCCATCTAGTTTAGTTATAATTCTTATCCACTCTCCCCCATTGTATATAGTATTATTCCATCAACACCATAAATAAAAACCTTGTCTCTTTTTTTTAACTTTTGTCTGTCCCTGACTATTTGGAAGCGTGTGATAAAGGAGGTGGTGCGGGGTTTTAATTCCAGCTTGACTCAAACAAATGATTATAGATCATTGTCCTACGAGCCTTTCGCCTTTTCCCTTCCCCCCAGAAATCACGTAATTTGAAACCCAGTCGGGCTTGAAAATGAGTACCGTTAAATCGCCTGAAAAAAAAAAAAAGATGCACTCCCCAACAAGCACCCCTACCCTCTCTCAAAACACAAGTAAAAAAAAGGGATGTGGAATGGAAATTGACACACAACAAACTTATTTCAAAACCCGCTTACTCTCGCCTGGAATCTTAAGAGAGCTCTATTGTCTCAATGAACAAGTGATGCTCACGACAAAAGTGACCATGAGTATTCCTTGATCTATTTCCAACAAAGTTTACATAATGGCCAATATACCAAATCCATCTTATTGAGCTATACAGCCTCCATTAGCACATTGGAGCTCTCTTAAGATTCAAAGTGAGAGTAAGCGGGTTTCGAAATAAGTTTTGTCCTGTGTGTCAATTTTCATTCTGCAACTTTTTTTTTTTACAAAAGTCAGGTTAAAACGTTCTTGAGGCTATAATGCTCCATACAAAGAATTTGGTAAATTGGCCATTATGTAAAGTTTGTTGGGAATAGGCTAAGGAATGCTTATTGTCACTTTTGTCATGAGCATCACTTGTTCATTGAGACAATAGAGCTCTTCCAAGGTTCCAGGCGAGAGTAAGCGGGTTTTGAAATAAGTTTTTTCTTGTGTGTCCAGTTTTATTCTGCAACTTTTTATATTTTTATTTTTTTTATTTTTTTACAAAAGTCAGAGTAAAACGATCTTGAGGCTATACTGCTCCATACAGTGGACTTGGTATATTGGCCATTATGTAAAGTTTGTTGGAAATAGGCTATTATGTCTACATCGCCACTTTAATCAATAGCATCACTTGTCCATGAAGGCAGTAGAGCACTCCCAAGATTCAAGGTGAGGGTAAGCGGGTTTTGAACCAAGTTTTGTCTTGTGTGTCAATTCATGAAATAGTTACGCAGATTATTATATCAAATCATTACAAAGGTAAAAGACAAGTAGACAGTGTTATTGTGAAATAGAGTGACTATATACAAATGCTATTGTAAATTGTTTATTGGTAAAATAATAATAATAATAATGAGATAAACTATAAACTAATCAACTAATAAGCTACCAAGGAGAGGAGTGACAAATCTATTGACGAGCAGCGACTTCACGAGCAGCAAGAGCAGCGCGCTTAGCCAAGCGGGCGTTAGACTTGGGACCGTTGATACCACCACCCCATTGACGGCGTTGTTCTTCCCACTTGTCAGAGTAAGAGGACTTGACTGCAGAGATAACGTTGGCCAATTCAGACTTATCAGCATCCTTGACATCGGTAAAGGCCAAAGCAGTGGCGGTCTTCTTGTTGATGACAGCACCCAAACGAGCCTTACCCTTGACGATACAGTAAGGAATACCCATCTTGCGGCAGAGGGCGGGCAACCAGATGACCAATTCAATAGGATCAACATCATCAGCAATCACCACCAATTGAGCCTTCTTGTTTTCAACCAAAGCAGCAATGTGGTTGATACCGTACTTGACAACAGTAGGCTTTTCGGTCTTGGCGACTTCCTTGTTTTCAGCCTTGGCAGCGGCAGCAACACGGAGACGATCACGCTTTTCGGTCTTGGTTTCAGGACGGTACTTGTTGGCCAACTTGAAGAGTTGAGTAGCAGTGTTCTTGTCAACCACGTGGGTGAATTGGTTGATGGAAGGAGGGACCTTAAGACGTTGGTAAATGATCTTCTTTTGGCGTTGAAGACGAATGTACTTGGGCCACTTGACGAAGCGAGACAAATCACGCTTGGGTTGGACGTCTTGACCGATACCAAAGTTCTTGGGAGTCTTTTCAAAGAGAGGATTGGTCACACCAGCCTTTTGTTGGGTCTTCTTGATAGGATAAGGAGCAGGGGCCACACGCTTGCCGGAGGTACTAGCTTTTTTAGAAGAAGGCTGGTCATGGAGATGACACATTGAAGAATGATCAGATTCAAATATAATATTTCAATATTCACAACTCTGAAGCAATCGGTCACTCTAACAGTTGGACTTTTTTTTTCTTCTTCTTCTTACCAGATCCACCTCGAGAGAGAGAATCAAGATAAAAAAAAAAAGAAATAAAAAAGACCAACTCAGCCTAGATGAATGTCTAGCAATATGAATTCTCACCCTTCATCAAGAGATGGAAGAGCTAATTATCTTATTCCAATAAAGATACGAGATTCTATGCATCATTAACATCCATCTATATATGATATACCCGCATGATCCAATTTGTTACTTTTTTTTATATTATACTTACCATGATTGACGGATGGATGAAATGGATGGATGGATAGGGGATAAAGAAAGAGAATAGAAATATCCATCTAACAAGGGAAAATTTAAATGATAATATTCAAATCCCGCAACCATCGCCGTTTCAAAACATCGAAATGGGACAGAGAGACATAGTAAAAGATCAAACAAGGTATCGCTTTATTCAATAATAAGTAAGAATCTATCACTAAATAAACTACAATCCAGATAAGAGGGGATATACAAGAGGTCATATTAATTGGACCAAAGTCTTCGGTACTGTCAGTTTAAGCCTACATTTTAAAAAAAAAAACTAGGATCAAAGTCATTCATATCTGTTTCATTCACTTGCCTAGATCATGTCCATCACCTAATACAGGAAGCTGTTGAGTAGCTAATGTTGCAAGGTAGTTATCTTCAAATGGTTCATCTATAATAATAATAATAATAATAATATTTAAACCTAGGATGACAAAGTTCTTTTTTAATCCCCCCCCCATTACCACACACAAAGTAAACTCGCCTAGAGAAGTGATGGATGTCGAGGAGCCAATAAGATTGTTTTCCCATAAAGTATAATCATCCAACAAAGAGGGACTTGATTCAATAGGAGTAGATAACATTGTACACTGTTCAGAATACAATGGAGATAGAAGGGCAGGAGGAGGAGGAGATTGACCTACAAGTTGGTTAGTTTCGCAATAGGAAAATACACACATTTACTTACCTGGCAAGAGGCAACCCAAGATTGATTTCACATGATGGCATTCCAGCTCTAATTGTTGACTCCTTTTTTCAGCCTTTTTTGCTCGTTCCATAGCCTGGGTCGCATTTTGTTGTAGAATATGTACCAAGGTTCGTAAATCAGTAATAGTGTCTTCTAATGCTTTAGTGTGTTTGGACCGTCGTTCTCGAAAGGCAGCCTGAGCTTGTCGATTTCTATCTTTTCGTTGTTCATTGGAGTATTGTCGTCGTCGTCCACCTTTTGGTCTGCTGTCAGTTGAGAGCATGGTGGCAGGTGTTGTTGTTGTTGTTGCTGAATTGGAGGACGATAGTGTCATGGTTATATATAAAAAGAGTTGTTTCAAAAGTAAATGAGAAACAGGAGAATGATCATTATAGAAGGCGGTATTATAAAAAATTATTAACCAATCAGAATGCAAGAAACCGATTTGGGTGGCAAAAATAAAATAAAAAGTGCGACACCTTTTCTCTTTCTCCAACTTCCTCCAACTTCTTTCTTCCCTTTGGATGATGAAGGTGTTATCAAATAGCACCTGGTTGTGCCTTGTACTTACACTATTGGCAATTTTACAAGCAATACGACTAAACTTTATATCTCGACAACCATTACGCTCTGTATCTTCTTCACAATACCCTCAGCACCACGACAATGAAGAAACCACCACAAAAGAAGCCATAACAGTACCTCCCTTATCTGACACCCTACACTCCTTAATAGACGATACCCTACTCTCTGATGATCCTTCCAAGCTCTTTTACTTTATTCAGGTAATCCTTATAAACTGACTCTTTTACTTTATGATAACTTGCTCACTTTGTATATATATTTCTATAGGTATCTGATCTTCATATCTCCAAATTCAGGTCACAAACGGAACGATTCCTTCACTTTGTCCAATCCGCTCTTCCTGTAATCAGGTAATCATTCATGCAGTCTTATAAATGTACCTTGCTAACCTGTGCCTTCCCCCCCCTCCTGATATAGACCTTCTTTTGTGGTGGTGACAGGCGACTTGACAGATGCAAAAGACGTTCAAGATATCAAGACACGACAATATGAAGAAGAATGGCAACTCTATCACAATGCGATTGAACAGGGCACAACTGGTGACTTTTCTTGGTATGATATGCGGGGAAATCATGATTGCTTTGATATGCCTTCATGGCAGTCGAATGTCAACTTTTATCGATCTTTTGGAAAAAGCGCAGAGTTATTGGAACAAGGACAAGGTGTATATTATTGGCATGTAGACCAACATTATGGTCAATACCAATTTGTTGCTTTGGATGCATGGTAAGAAAGATAAAAAAGAAAATCATCAAACCAACAGGATACTCAAACTGATTTATATACCTGTAGCCCTAAACGAGGACCAGCACGACCTCTCAATTTTTATGGATACATAACAACCAACACAATGAATCGACTTGAATCAGTACTTTTGAATGAAATTACTTACAATCACACCTTTTTGGTAAGTAGGCAACTGGTAGGGGACATGACTTTACTAACACTCTTTGTATATGTATAGTTTACTCATTACCCTACAACCACCATGGTATTTGGTAAATCAAGTCTCGGCTATACATTCAAAGATCTCATGCAACAAACAAGTATATACTTTTGTGGTCACCTCCATCGACTCATGTTTGGTAAGTGATGATTCAAAAGAAACAACAAAAAACACCCACCCACCCACTGACTTGACATTACTTTCATATAGGGCTTGGAGATATCTTAAAATCCTACGATACTACAACAAACTCACTTGAATTGGAATTGGGCGATATGAAGGATCATGGTGTGTATCGTATTGTGGCTGTGGATCATGACATTATCTCCTTTGTGGACATGGAACTACCTTTGAAAACATTACCCGGTCAAGACACTTCTTACGACTTTCCTCTGGCAGGCAACAATACGGTGGTATGGCCTGACAAGATCCAACTCGCACCAGTGATACTCATCACCAATCCAAAGGATGCACGCTATTTTTTGACTGGCAAGGAACCCACCTATCGTATCCGGACAAGCACTCATATTCGCTTCTTGGTGTTCTCAGCGCATGAACCATCAGCACTCAAGGTACGGATCTTTATCGACGATAAACCACACCCCTTCCCAGCAATTTACACTGGCAATAAGGATACTCCTCTGTGGACATCATCTTGGTCTCCCGAGGATTTCGACGATATTACCACTCACTCACTCCGTATTCAAGCCACCTCCCCTGATGGTCAAGTCGGTGTATCGGATATCTTGTTCCGCGTGGATGATGTGCGATTAATGATTGGTGGTGGATTTGGTGAATGGCTTATTGGAACTAGCGTGGCAAATATAGTAAGTGAAAGGGTAAAATAGGGAAAAGTGATGATATAGATACTAAACTGTTTATTTATATTTTTATAACAGTTCAAGTACACTGCTATATTTGGGTTGGCATTTATGCTTCTGTTATTACTGGCACCAAAGGTGTATACCGATATTGTGACGACCAAGCAACAACAAGGTGGTGGTGATGATACATACAGCAAGAACATAATGACCCCTTCAACAAGGATTATGGTATCACTTCATGAACTGGATGCGGACCCGTATGCAGGACCTTATCAATGCATTCATCGACAATTCCTTGTGTGGCTTCTGCGGTTCTTCCGATTCCCTGTCGTCCTACCTCAGGTCTTTTACATCACTCTCCTATTTATCCTTGCCTTCCTCTGTCTCCCTTGGTTCCAAGCAGACTTTATTCCTAGTGGTGATGATGGTGATCGATATGGTACCTTTTATCTTTGGGGCTTTGTGTTTGGGAATGAATGGCTACCTCTTGGTGACAGTTTTATGTTTGCAGTCTTCCATTTATGCTTCGATGTAGGTGTCTTTTTGATCCTCTTTGCATGGCGTGCCACTGATGTAGAAGATCTGCATTGTCCCAGTACAACCGATCATGGATCTACTAGACAACAACAACAACAATGGAACCGGATTTATTGGTTCAAGGGTCTGGAAATTATCTATTGGATCTGGCGTACGTCTTCGGTGATGTCGATCGGGTCATTTTATGGTTGGCGGGCTCTGGTGGTTAATTCTTTGATGCTCTGGATGTGGTTTGTTGCCGGGGTATTGGTCTGGGATGGGCTGTTGCGATCCACAAGGAATAGATCTCGAATTCGAACTGCACTGGAAGGTTGTCAACATTGTCGAACACTCTCCTTTGGCACCACGCTGGCCGCGGCACCATCACTCACTGATTACAACGACTATAATCCCACACCACCTCAAGCATCATCGTCCTCTTTGGAAGACCATGACTCTTCTTCTTCTTCTTCTTCGACAACAAGTAAAACAATTAAGGATGGCGTACGGATCAAGATTCGACGAAAAGGCAATAACAGCGGTGGCAACTAATCTATAGAATAGTATAGTAGTTATATATCTTTGTGGCACCCTTAAAGACGTTGTTTTACACTCCTTAAAAGCCTTTTTTATATATCTTTATTATAAAAACTAATAAATAACAGGAATCATTCCCCTCTCTCTTTTTAAACTCTCCTTTACCTTTTTATTTTACTTTAACTCTTTTTTTTTTTTTTTTTTTTTTTTTTTTGTCATATACATACATTATGGTTTATAAGGACGAAGTAATCCCGTCACCATCTGCGTCCAGATTAACACAATGGTTCGGATTCGACCAATTCCAACCTGAACGAGCAGTGACATCTCATTTGATTTCCTCAAAAACGTTTTTATACATCCGAGCAGTTCAAGTCTTGTACTCGGGAGCTGTTCAATGGGCATCCATTTGCTGGATGGCCATTCATTACAGTATTGGTCATTACTTCGCCTACTTTACCTATTATACATTTATTGGTCTTCATTTTTACTTCTTGGTAAGTAGAATGAAAAAGGAAATTACCCCTGACATTTTTCAAACAACGACGCCCTTCTTTCTCTCCTTTATAGACTTCATTTTATCATCATGTACGTTATTTACTTTCATCCAAACGACCCACCTCCTTTTTATACCAATCATCCATCTTGAATCATCTTTATGTTTATCTTTATCATACTACGATCACCTTCAAGTATGAGGAAAAAAAAAAAAGAAAGAAAAAGAAAAGAGAGGAAAAGATCAAGAACTAATGTTTTTAAATACTTACTCCTAAAGTCTAGTTACTCCTATTGTTTACTGGGTTCTTTTATCTTCTGATTTTGTGGCAAAAGGTAAAGCAAAAAAAGTAAGGTTTTCTTTTTGACAAATATTCGAGCGCCGACATTTTTTTGCATGAATTTCATAGCGGGGACAAATCCACCTATGGAATGGTGGTTAACACCGTCCGTACATGGTGTATCTATGATAATGATGCTTATTGATGTTATTCTGAACCGTATGATCATTCAAAAACGAATCTGTTTTTTGGTCCTCTTGACTGTGGTGTTTTATATCTGTCTTGCCTTTATCTATTATGCCATGTAATGTATAAGGGGGAAATCCAAAAAAGAGACTATACTAACGGCCTTTTATAGTGAGCATTGGTGGGTCTACTCCTTTATGGATTGGACTCATCCAGGTACGGCAGCGATGTATTATATCGCGTTAGGGATTTTTATCACTGTTTGTTTCTTTCTTCAAGTGGGTATCCATGCTTTACGTGACAGATTGACTCTTGGAAAACAAACGATGGTTGTTGATGAGGATGAAGCTATTGAAAAGCATGACAAGGCCGAGTTCAAGCCTTTTGAAAGTAGTATAGAGTCCCAAATTACTTTTGGTGGCACATCGTCCACTGAACACTTGACAAAGTAATCATTATTATTCATAACTTCTTTAACATATTTATCATATTATTAAAAAGGGTTTCTTATGACGATTGCTTAAACTGACATGTCTCCTTTGGTAAAAAGGGCCACTGTCGGGATTTAAAATCTGAGGGAAAGAAAAAAAAAAGGGGAGGTGTCATGCATGGAACATGTTAGCGTGTAGTGAGATTCATGCAGCCAATTTTGAGAAGGTACCGTTGTCCTAGTGAAAAAGTATTAGTCGATGTATCACCCTGTAAGCATAAAGACCCTATTTAATGTGTCCCATTCATCCGAGTCATGAGTTGATAAACCATTTCTTTATTAGAGTCAAAATTATATAATAAAAGAGGGAGAAAAAAAAAAGGGGGGGGAATGAGTAGATGGGAATGATTATCAAATAAATATATAAGAGGGCTGTTCTATCTAAACTATGGTGCATCCAAGTCGTTGTTGTTTTCATAGAGGTCAGGGAATGATTTGGCGAATTCATCAGAAAGTAAGGATCGGAAGCTCTATAAGAAGAAGGGGTTAGTTATAAATGACATCATTATTACCCATCCATCAAACTTTACGTCGACTGCCTTGATCTTGCCGTTTGTGAATTGGTTTTCAGTAGCTGTTCGGCTGATAAAGGCCTGAGTAAAGAGGTCCGGGTTTTGTCCGTTTTCAACATAACTATATATATATATATAATAAAGATGAATTCCACAAGAGTTGCTTTGTTTTCCCTACTTACTTGATCACCTCTTCGGGTATATAGCTAGTTAAACCAGATTTCAGTTCGTCAATTTGTTTGTAATGTTCCAGGACAGAGTTACTATAGGATGAATGTTAGTAAACACACATACAGTATGATACCTTTTTGTTTTGTTTTCAAAGATACTTACATTTTATTCCAAACAAACTGGTTGCCATTGGGTTGAAAGTCGTGGACCATCACTGTAAGATCGAATAAGACTTGTAAAAGTTCATGTAGCTGATCTTCCACAATTTGTCGTGTATCGTTAGTGTTGGTATTATTGTATTGATGCTGGTTTTTATGTTGTAAAGAGGATTCGTCACCGACGCTATTTGATGCTAAAGGGGATAATAGATTTAAAGAGGAGTCATGTTGTTGCATTACAAAAAAAAAAAAAAAGAAGTAGAAGTGGAAGAAAGAGAGAGAGAGAATAAATATGGGGGGTAAACAAACAAAATACAGTACTACCTCGTCACGATTTTCACGACATCATACCCCGAAAAATTAAAGGCCAGTTAGGCTATTTTAAAGTGTAACTGATATTGGCCTAACTGCCCTATCAGTTCGCACAGTTTGCACAGTTCCATCCACACCCATCCAAAAAAGGGCTTTTAATTATAAACACCACACCCATGCCATTATCAGTCTCAAACACGGCTAATCATATTACATTACAATAGTGCTCTAATGCCAAAGACCATGATGATGAGGGATGGCTTATTTTAAGTACCAGATATAAAAATCAGTGTTATATGTAGTTAGCACAGCAGGGCGAATGCATTTATTGATGGGTCTAAACTTTGCAAACTGATAGGGCAGTTGGGCCAATATCAGTTACATTTTAAGATAGCCTAACTGGCCCTTAATTTTTCGGGGTGTGGTGGTCTGATCGGGGTTTCAATCAATGAAAATCGTGCAGAGGTAAAAGGCACATCGTCTCTTCTCTCTTTTTCTCCCTCTCATAAAAAAAGGAAAATCAACATGATCTTGGAATTATCGTTAACCAAACTTGATTCGATGAAACTGGAATTAAAGGAATGCGAACTTGTTGGTCGATCTTTAATTACTCGTCGATTTATATCTTGTGGAGACACGGTGCTGGTGGAACCTCTTTACTACAATACTTTTTATAACCTCAGTGTCGATCTTCCTTGTCACCATTCTACTCCAAGAAACTGTTGAAACAAATGAAGGATATTGTACCTTGTGAAGACTGGACTTTTAAACAACAACAACAACAACAACAACATACTTCTCAAGATTACTCTGACAGCAGCGACTACAATAATACTGACGAAGAAGAAGAGTCTTTGGCAACACCTATCTCTTCTTTTATTCCTGGTGTACCGGCAGACATGCTTGCTGATCTCTCCATCCATCCACCACTACATCAACCTATCACTCAAAACAGCCACTTTCAACCTGCCGATCCTTCATCCTTTGACCTTTTTTTTTTTTTTTTTTTTTTTTACCATCCACCTACTAACATGGATCACCTTTTACCATCTACCTACTAACTTGGATCACCCAACTGTCCAACTCATCCATCGAGCTGCGAAACGACTGGTGAATGAAATCGAACTCTATCGTCATGTCGGGTGTATGATCACTGGTCTGGCAACAAAGGTACGAAGCGACAATAATACTGGTATGGTGCATATGATGGAAACATTTCTTAACAACATGTTACAACGACAAGACCCTCTTACTCGATATTGGACTTTTGATTATATTCAAGGACTCTTGGCTACTTATCATCTGGATCTCTTCCCTCGTACGTTTGGTAAAGGACTGGCCAGTCAATTGGGATTGACAGAAACAGGACTGAACGAAGCTCGACGATACATTGTGGGATTTTTACATGAACAACTGTGGGCAACTAATCCTGTACCGGTGTTTTTTGCTGCTTAGCATGTCTTGGATCCTCTTTGGCGGTGGTCATGCATGGGGCTGAAGAAAAACAGTACTTTATTCCCGTCAAGTCAACAACAACAACAACAATCTTCTTTAGGATTAAAGGTCGGTATTGCTACACAATTTGCCCTGAAATTCACCAATCCATTATAAGAAGTCAGTGTCACGTTACTTTGGCCACACCTCCACCTGCGAATCAATCACAACGAAAACAACAGGAACCTTCTTTTAATGAAATCGATGATGAACGTACTCCTCCTCAACAACCTGTCAATGGTCGGGTCACCATCCTCTCACCTTATTTTACTGTCAAATACTTATAATGATACCATTGAATATGATGATGAAATGTATCCCCTTGGAAACAAGTCAAGATCAGGTCGATCAGCATCTAGTGGTTTTCATGAAAAACGGAACAACTATACTAGTGTGATTGTCGAAGTCATTTCTGATAAAATGGGTGAATTCAAGGCAAGTAAAAAGTAAAATAAAACTCCTGGACAAAAAGGAAACTAACCACTATGCATTATATTTAGTTCCCCTTGTTGGTCACTTGCAATTACAAATCAGAGGAAGATAGAATGGATGTATCCTATGGTGACATTGACGAAGAAGATATTGACAAGATGGATATGGACAGTAGTATGGATGGATCAAGAAAAGCCAATTCGTCAATACGTATGAATGATGATCGGACAAAAAACTACTCTTTTTTGTGTCTGGTGGGTCTTGGCAATGTACAAGATACTTAATAGAATAGATTAGACATAGTAAACACACACATATATATATACATATTAACAATAATAAAGACATAATTGTTTATTTTTATTTTGATAATGTGGGGTATGATAGTCTATTTTAGTATTAATTCATACTATATTAACGGCGACCAAAGGAACAAGATCATATGTAAAAGAGATTTAGTTAGTGTTCGCCGCATTCAAACACTTGTATAATCACTTCGCATTAGTGTTCGCACCGCAGATATAAGGATCGATGATTTTATACTAGACCAATTGTGAACCACCACCAAAACCAATGGGTTCCATTTGTGCACTCCAGCCAACTACATTATAAAAAGACCGAAGACGGGGTTTAAAATTTACAAGGTTTTATTTGGTGAAACATACAACAACAAACAACAAATAGCTATTCTAAGATCCAATAGCTACCACTAATGCTTGTATCACAGCGCCAGCGCGTAACTTGACCGTATTGGAATCCAAAGGAGGAGTAGAAGTCAGAGTAAAATCAGCAATGATGGAAGTATGATCATCAAGAATTTTCCCGAGATGAATCAATCGTAAATGGTGGGTATCAGGAGTCAAATGTGCATTGGTGTCGGCATAGATACGAGATTTCAAGAGAGGAATGGTTTCATTGGTGGAGCTGATCTTGATGGAAAGATCTTTACCTGTGGATAATCGTACAACAATAGCGTGATCACCAGGTATGGCTGAAATATCAGGTAAAGTGTTGTTGCCCAGAGTTTCGGATGATGTTGATTTCCTTGCAATGGATATTGGATGTTGTTGATCCATGGATGATACACCACTGATTGTTTTTTGATGTCCTTTTACTAGAGGTCGTTGAGTCATAGACGAGGCTAATTCGCATGGTTGATCATCTTCCACAGTATTCGATTGCTGTCCAAGATCTATTTCATTACCACCAGTAGTATCATCATCAGCAAGTAGATTAGTAGGTTCGACCAAACAATATAATGGAACTTCATATCGGTTGCCAAGTTCTATACAAAAAAGTATTTAATACATTCCTATCTGCACATCACCCCCTCCTCCTTTTTTTTTTCTTCTTGTCTTGATTCTTACCATCATAGATACCGTCATTTGGATTACCTGTAGGTAAGGTAATGTTAGCTGCATCCAAGATTGATTGAGCCAATATAACATCGTCATTTGTCACTGCTGCTTGAATAGCTTGCCATATTTCCGGTCGTCCCTATAAAGGCAAATGGGTTAAATTGGCCTCCTTCTTGACAATAATTACCTGTCACTTACCTCGTAAAACGGCGCTGTTTCCCAAAAAGTAGATCGTTGTTCCAAGAGTCTTGTACGAGTGATAGGAATGTCCGAAGTCCATTGAATGTTGTTTCGTTTAAAAGGCTTGCCTATGAAAAAAATAGAGTTGGATGAGATGACAATGCTTTTGGTTTTAACAAGATACTTACCACCAGTGACAGATCTGCCTTGATTAGATTGACTAGATATACAGCACCCCATGAGGTTAAATAATAAAGATGAATAAGTATAAACAAATAAAAATGTATATATGTATAATGTAAGAATAGATAAAAAGTAATACAAGAATAAGAGGATTAAAAATAAAATAAAAAGTAAAGTAAAAAGAGAGGGGAAGAGAGAGACAAGAGAGACAAAAAAAAAAAAAAAAAAAAAAAGAAACCAAGTCATTTTCTATTGTGGGTCAAACTGCATATTTTCAAATCCCGCGAATTTTAATTTTGTGCTTCAAAAAAGGCAATTAACCAATAATGAACCTAAACCTACAAACTAAAATGAATAACAGGGCAATAAACAAAGGGCTAAACTAAGCTAAAAGTCTAAAAAAGATAAAAAGAAGGAGGGGTATATAATCTATACTATGTATCAAGATAAAAGAGTCTTCAGATCCATTCTTGTAAAAATAGAAGGTTTGCCGTTATACATGTCACCAAGGTTCATTGTCGTTTGACCAAATTGCACGAGTTCCTTGTCCAATAGAGGGTCACCCATTTTTGAACCACAGCACACCACACTGATGGTTTGTGAATCCAAATAGTCCAGATGAATGCACCAGCGTGATGTACCTTCTCCTTCTTTTCCATACAGTCCCAGTTGTATTGCCTTGGTATCACGTGAGAGAGACCAGCAAGAATGGTTTAGTGGAAGGATACAGAATTGATCCAAAGCTAACGCTAGTCCTTTGCCGATCGCTTTAATATAACTTTCCTTGAGTCCCCATATTTGGTAAAATGTCGTCAATCGATGGTGTTCATTCTTGATAGATCCGAGTAACTGTCGTTCTTTATCCATTAACTAGACCATTTAGAATAAAAAGATAAGATGAGATTAAAAATAATCAATGTTATACATAGATCACTTCATTTCTATACCTGGTCATTATAACTGGAGATGAAATCATTGACAGGACCATAAGTATCATGATTGACATCCACCACATCCACACCGATTAACATGCCTGTTTCTTCAGTAGCACCAAATATCACCCAGTTGCCATCATGCGATATATTGAAATCCGTCTTTTGCAGAGGATCAGCCTAAATAACAAGAAGTGAGTTTACTAATCAATTAACAGCCAACAACTTACCAAAGCAGGTTTCCCATCTGGTTGAAGGTAGAATTCAATATTTTGCCAAGGGACCTTTAATGTTTTGGAGTAATAATACCGTCGTAATAGTCGACCACCCAAAGCCAAACGACGATCCTTTTCAAACTTATATCGTAATACTGCTGCGTGTTCTATTGGTGGTAATCGTTGTAAGGCTTCATCAAACTACAATAATGTATAATCATTAGTAACACAATGTCTTTTTGTATTATTTATTTTTCATATTTACCTGGTCACCAATATCGTCAATGTTGAAGGATAATAATGTAATAGGAGGAGTCATGAGAAAGTGAAGAAGATGTAAAAAAAAAAAAAAAAAAAAAAATGATAAGGTAGCCGTTTATTTTAAAAGACCGATCGGGGAAAGGGTATGTTATAAAACGATCAAGATCCACCACCACACCTGTAGACGAATTGAGTATGCTTGGAATTAGGTAAACAGTCCACCTGTAAAGAAGCTACTTGATCATCCAATACACCAGGAGCATAGTAACAGACTTGACGTTTAGGAATGACCAAGATGGGCAACTGGCCATGACGGATATGAGTATCATACAATTCGACGCCCTGATCATCGTCACGGTGTTGAGTGAGTAAAAGTTGGTTTTGATAGTCGAATCCTGTCCAAAGCATCGAGTCGGATCGAAACACCCAGATATGATCCAAGAGAGCCACTTTGGTTGCATCTTCATGAGGAGGCGGGGCAGCATCTTGACGTGGTCCCTGAAGCATCGCCATAATTTCCTGTTGTTGCTGTTCATCCAAGATATCACCTAATTGTGCTGTAGCATACATGGTTTGAATAGTTCCCTTTTGTCGTTTGCGTCGTCGAAATAAAGAGGCCAACCGAAAGAAGGATTTCTTCTTTTTGTGTGTTGAGAAAGGTTGTTGTTGTTGTTGAATGGGTGGTGATGGTGGCTGATGGTTATCCGTGTTGATGAAAGTATCTTGTTTGTAGGTCTTGGTTGTCGAGTTGCCTGTTGCTGCTGAGGTGAGAGCTTGGACTACTTTGTTTAGTTCGGCATTACGCAACGCTTCGGCTTCTTGAGGTGTGATAGAGTCTTCTTCGTCTTCGTCAAGCTGATCCATGGATGAATCCGAGTGATGTCGATGGTCGTTGGGTTCATGATGATAGATGGATTGTCTACGATGGTGAGGATTCGTTTTTTCATCAAAAGTATAAGGATCAATCTAAAAGAAGAAGAAGAAGAAAAAAAAAGAGAAGTTAGTTTATCCGATAATTTTAAATCCCGCCCCAAACAAGGTTCCCTTTTTGGAATTTACTTTGTATGCATGATAGTTGCCTTCATCCATTTCATGGTAAGGATCGTGTCTTTTCAAAGACTGAAACGAAGGTTTCCGAGAAGAAGATGGCGCTCGTTTGATGGGATGAGAAGGATAATAGTAAGAATCATCCTCAGGCCAAGAAAGAGTGTCATGACGATGTGGGTGGTAGTAATAATGTGAATCTACTTGACGATGTCTTTGTTGTTTTTGCTGTTGAATCATTTTCTTTTGTGAAATTAATAGAAAAAAGAGAAAAAAGAGAGACAAAAATGATGAGAGATGCTTTTTAATGAAAAAAGATGGAAGAATAACAAAACACCAAAAGTAGATGGTGCTACATCACGATGCAACAGGCTTCACTTGGATCTTTAGACAGTTCATCAGGATCTCGTGGATTGATAAATGACATTTCTGCCTTGTAGATTCGTTTCCCGCCTTTACCTTGATAAACAGCTCTCATGAATCCAGATACATCCTCCACACTATCAAAGTTCATATTGATTGAGGCTGTGTCGCCAGGTTAGTCTAGTGATGAGGGGTGACTTGAAAGACTTACTATGTTGCCCATGGTACTTTTCAGCGAGAGGAGCCACCTCGGGATGTCGTAGAGTAAGTGCTGATTTATAATCATACCATGTTTTTTCATGTTCCATACTGTATGTTTTTTCTTTTCTTTTTTATATTGTAATCGTTATACCCATCATCGCTTTTTATACTCTTCCTGTTGTTATTGCATGAATTTCCTTTTTCGGAGCTTGAATTTCTTTTTTCTTTCTCGACAATGAACCCTGTATCGTGATCCCAGAAAAGGTACTCTACTTCTTTCTTGCATGAAAACAATGAGAGAAAGTTTGTATTTACAAATCAAATATAAGATTGAAAAATAAAAGTCGCAGTTGCCGAAGTAGGATGTCGCCCCAAGTGAATTTCAATCTCGCATTATTTATCGTTGAAGGTTGGCACGGTACCATTGGAGTAAAACTAAAGTCAATTATAACAAAGAAAAGACAAAATTATGTACAAGTCGAAGCTTTATTGGAAGTATATATATAAAAAAGCAGATAAAAGATACAAATTTGGGGAAACTAGCTACTGTAACTAAGGGGACACTAACTACTACAACTAATATACATTCGCGTTTTCTTGAGGCAGTCAGCGCAACGAGAGGCAGAGTACCCAGCATAACCTTTAAGAACCTTGTGAGTCACACCATAGGGCGAGATTCACCAATAGTTTCCTTGACTTGATGGCCACCAGAGGTAGTTTGCGCATTCTATCAAATATATATGTGATATGTAGTTAGTTTTCAACAAAATGGCAATTTACAGGATGTTTTTTTTGTAACACTTACCCAGCTGTGATACCTCGCACCAAAGATCTCTGAAGGGGATCCAAATCCTTGCCTAGTACCAAGAGATCAAATTCAGCATCATCCTTTGATTGTATATTTGATTCCACATTGTTAACGATACGAGATAGCTTCATAAACACACGATCAGTCATATCCAGGTTCAAGTCCATGCATTCCGCCAGTAGTTCCTTGTTCAGATCAGAAAGAATGTCTTCGGTGAAAACATTCATGCAGCGCGGGCTGTGTTGATCGGGGCATAAAAGAAGTATGTTCGACATGGCCAAAAGTTCATGCACAGAGGATTCGATCAAGAGCAAGCTACTGCTGGTCATTTCACGCACAGATTGTTGGAATCTTGTAAATAATCCAGCTACATCCACGTTCTTGAAAACCCATGGCATCAATGGAGTCGGGGTTTCCATATTTTCCAATCCAGCATCGGTCGTCGCCACGGTGTCAGTATCATGAGATTCAGCGGTGTCGTCGAATGTGGTAGTAGGAGTATTTTGTGAGGAGGTTGAAGTGTGGGTGGAAGTGAGCATCATTGCTTCTGTTCTAACAACGCCATGGATGTATTCAGCACAGTCGGCATGGGCGTCGAGTTCGGTGTTCATTCGTGACCTTGCTAACCACAACAATTTGTATTATTCGGATTTCCTAAATGAATTGAATTCTGATTCCAAGCGTTGCCGGTCTTCAGCCAGGTGGCGGTTGCTGATAATCGAGGTGTATCGACTGACTGCATAGTTTTTGTCGAGTATGCCGAATTCATTTATGAAAGATTTCATTGTGAGGGTATTTCTGTTGTTGATACACCACTGAACATCGGCGGCCATAACACGCTGTTTCTTGTTTGGTCGGTTGTTTGTGGATGGAGTCGTCATTAATAAAGAGTGGGCATGACGAGAATCAAAAAAGAAAGGGAGAATGAGTTAAATTTTTTTCCTGAAAAGCGGAACTTGAAACCCCAGATCCTACTGGGCAGCCACATCTTTTTGTTTTTATAGAACCATGGTAAAAAAAAGCTGGCGGTTCTTTTTTTCTCACCTATGCTTTTGAAATACGGTTTGAGCAGCTTGAGAGATGCTTGGGATTAGTACGTTTTGTCTTTTATTTAAAAGCCATACCGAAAGCCCATGAGACTGTCCCTATGATGGAAAACTTCAACAGTTGGAAATCTTGGAAACGGGTTTCCAGATGGCTTAAATCGTATAGTATACACTCTTGGTAAGTAATGTTTTTCCTTTTGTTTTTTGTTTTATCTTACTGATTACTTTTTATTTTATTTTTGTTATTATTATTATTCCACTTGCATGTAACCGGCTACACGAGTGACTATTTATCAAGCGGCTCCTTGTATCTAATACGATGGCCAAGATGGCGGAACTTCCCGATGTGATTTTTGGCAATGACAAATTCGCTGGGTTTTGGTATGTAAAAGATCGACTTAGGAACAATCACTCTGTACTAATGATTTACGTTATTGAATTTTTTACAGTTACAATGGAACAGGAAAATCATACGACAATGATAAAAGACGCTTTCCATATGGTGACTCACAAGGGCCTTCAAGGTTATGCCCGATACTCTGTCGCTCGTTTGCTGACTGTCTCAAGAAAACACCCATATAGATTAGATGTAATAGTAGTTTCCCCATAATTGTATCTTTTTATTTGTTTTTTATGTGAACCTCCAATAAAAATTGATTTGTACATGTTGTTATGATTTATTTTTGTTTTTACTTCAACGTAGGCTTTTTTTTAACTTCAATGTAGGCATACTTTAGTGATATCCCAATCTCCAGCGACAAATAATGCGACATCGAAATTTACTGAGGATCGCATTCTACTCCAGGAAAAGCGACTTTTATTTTTTCAAACCACAGCATTCTTTTTCTTGCAGGGCGACATGATTTTCAACAAGTGCGACATCTAACTCTGGAACGACTGTATCATACCCGAAAAGCCGCGCCTGATATTTATTGATGATCAGGATTGTACAGCACAAGGCCCAACTTAGTTCAAAACCCGCTTACCCTCACCTTGAATCTTGGAGAGCTCCACTGCCTTAATGAACAAGTGATGCTAATGACAAAAGTGGCCATAAGCATTCCTTAGCCTATTTCCAACAAACTTTACAAAATGGTCAATGTACCAAGTCCTCTGTATGGAGCAATATAGCCTCAAGATCATTTTAACTTGACTTTGGAAAAAAAAGTTGCAGAATGAAATATTGTCACACAAGACAAAACCTATTTCAAAACCCGCTTACCCTCACCTTGAGCCTTTGGAGAGCTCTACTGCCTCAATAGACAAGTGATACTCATGACAAAAGTGACCATGAGCATTCAATAGCCTATTTACATCAAACTTTACATAATGACCAATGTACCAAATCCCTTGTATGGAGCTATACAGCCTTACAATCATTTTAAAAGATGTAGAATGAATATTTATAACGAACCACCCCTATACTTTTTAAAATCATGATCTTTTCTACGCTCGATTAAATTCTTGCGTATGCATCAAAATGATTGGAAGAGGACTCATTAACTCTTCTGGCCATTTGTCTCTTTTTTCCCCAGTCAAGTGAATGTGTGTAACATGAGAAAGTACCATTCGAGGTGCCAAACAAAAGGATGAAAAGTCTTGGCATAATGAAAAACAGGAACGTTGTCGGGATTTGAAATACCCTCCCTCCTTTTCGCATGAATGGAAAAAGCTTTTTCCCTTCTACTTGATGAAACTACAATGGTATGTTTCAAAGAGACGAGTGAATTCCCCACTGTGTCACTCCACTTTTTTTTTTTTTTTTTTTTTTTTTTTTTTTTGTACATACAGTGTACATATTTGTCTTTAACCGATGATTGATCCGCTTTTTTTCATAATGAAATGGAAATAAACAAATAAGATTCATCCCAGAAAGAAAGTTCCCTTTATGAATTTTACTTGTTTATCACCCCATCTCCTTTACATTTTTTCTTTTGATCAAATCACTGTCTTTGAATTTTATCGTATCATAACATAACAACATTCATTGGTTTACTTGTTAAAATGACGTATAACACACACCTTCATTTATAACCCACATGGGGAAATAGATTTTTCATGCCCGCATGTCGGGGACTGGGCCGAAGGGATTTAAAAATCCCCCTCATGTAAACTTTTTCTTGTCTTCCTCCTCTTTCTCCTCTTTTTTTTTTTTTATTAACACATTCCTCTCTTCTTCTTCTTCTTCTTCTTCTTCTTTTTACACTCTATACTCATGGACCTATTAACTAGTCTACCCTCGGAAACATTATGGCAGGTACTCACTTACCTCACAGTACACGATCTCTCTCGTATACGATTGGCAAGTAAGAAACTATCTGTCTTTGCTGATCATCCCTCTCATTGGCGACATCTCCACTTGACACCACCACCACCATCACCATCATCACCACTACCATTATCTTCAACAACCTGCCAACGATCCAAAGACATGACCTCCACCTTAACATTATGGAATCTCAAGGATCTTCAGCAAGTTATTGGACCACACCGAAACATGATCAAATCCATTCAAATCTATGGTGTACGGGATAACATTGTACGTTATATACTACAACACTGCGTGAATCTTACCGACCTGACACTTTGTGGATGGGCGACTTTATCTGATCATGCATTCAAATACATTCATCCTACCAACAAACTGAATCGATTGATGCTGGTCGGGGCCCAAGAACAACCAAATTACACGGCAATGGATGCAACCACTCTGGCTCACTTGATCTTACAATGTCCTCTTAAAGAACTCTCACTGGCTTGTCAAGTCCATATACATGCCCATACCTTGTTATTCGAACTAGGCCAACGACGGCATGTATCTCCTATACAACTTGAAAAACTTACCTTGGCCACCCGACGAACTTGGTTAAACGAACATGTATCGACCTTATTTGATACTTGTCCTTCTTTGCACCATCTCTCGTTATTTCCCGCTGCTGCTGCTGGGGGGTTTGACTTGACTCGAACGAAAAAGGTGAATGAAACGCTGGATCTTACTCAACAAGAACTAGGCGATTCGACAAATATGACAATTCATCGATCTACATAAAAAAATGTCATCCAACTTTTGGTAAATACTAGATTAGTTTAGTAACATACACCCCCCTCCTTCCCTCCTTTTAGTTTTATATACCTGTATAGCTCTTATATCTTATATATTGCTACTACCCCCCTCTCACTTTTTTTTTAGTCTTTTTACTTTTTGTACTTTTAACTTCATTCTTCTTGAAAATAAAAAACATGACTTTATTACATCTATGCACTTGATTTGAAGTCCCGCTTACAAACATGTGGGTGGAAAATCCCAGTTTGGATTAATTTGTTTCGGTGCCTCTGTGTGCGATTGAACACGTGGGCTTCCATATGGGGTTAAAGTCAGCCTAATGTACATCGTGCCATACCAAAATAACTATCGCAACAGCGATTAAAGTCGGCCATATAGCTATAATCATCGAAATGGCAAGTGAGTTGGTCGCCCTCGTTCGATATTTCTCCATGGCAACCATGGCAGCAATCGGATGTAAAAAGTTTGGGAATCTTTTTACAAAAGCAATTGGCAGTTTCCGCGATCGTGATAAACAAAATAATGATGAATAATATCAGGCGATGCTTCATGATTAAAAAAAAAAAGTAGTAACAAACAAACAGAAAGCATAACAAAAAAGAAGAAAAAGAATGGTCTTTATAATCTATTTTACCCCTGAGTTTTTCCCCAATTAACCCAACCATCTCCCTAATCATCATAAGTATAGCAAGGAGAATGTCAGTATTTATTTATTAGATAATAAAATAAGAGTTAAAACTATACTAATCCAAAGTGCCTTGAGTGTCTTTTAATGCCACCAGCCTTATTTCATGTTGTTGTGCATTCCAGTCATATAATCCACCTGATTGAATTACCTGTTTTAATGTGACATGTTTATCTAAAAAAAAAAAAAAGCAAAGAGAGTTTTGTCAACTATTATGTTACCCCATTGATTAACCTCCCCCTCTCCCCGCAAATCCACTTGCCCTTTGCCTAGACCAGCTAAAGGTACGCCACGTAGCCGTTTGGCAAGTTGAAGGTGCTTTTGATTTAGCCAGTCTAAAATGAAAAAAGAAATAAGCATTAAAGAGAGAGAGAGAGAGAGAGAGAGAGAGAGAGAGAGAGAGAGAGAGAGTGTGTGTGTGTGTGTGTGTGTGTGCGTTGGGTGAATGGGGGGGGGGAGAATTTACCTTTTTAAAACATGCCATGAGATTCCTGCCTTGGTTGTTATCAGGCGCCTTTAAAAATGTCGCCTTTAATATTGTTTCCAGTAATACAAGTCGATTAGTGATTCAAGTCAATAAAAAAGTGCAAAAGTAAAAATAAAGCAAAAGAAAAGGGAGAATAAAGAATCAGACTTTTCTGATTCCCCATTTCAACCATAATTTTCAAAACCCGACAATGGAGCCATCATTATGCAAAAACACACACACCAAGTTGATTACATTGTAAAAGGAATTTTTATTCAAAAAGATATAATACAAAAATAAATAACTAGACTAATAACATTATATATCAAGTTGATCAGATTTCGGGGAGGATGAAACACTTGGTTTCCTTTTGCTTGATTCCTTGAGTAAAAATGAGATCCAGGCATCGGTAAAAGACTAGCCAAACATCAAGGTGAGTTTTTTTTTTTTTCTTTTTTTTTCGATTCATGCATTCATTTAATAGTCTTACCTCTTTTGGTTCGTTTTCTTGTTGTTGTCGAGGACTTTGCCAACCAGCTAAAGTAGGTGAAGCATTCCCGCGTTGACCATTGTTTTTCATTCGAATCAGACCAACTTGTTCTTTTTGTTCATCCGTCATTTGTAATACATTGGCGATAATTGACAAGATATCGTATCGTTTCCTATCGCCTCGTGGTGCCATGAGGAAACCTATCACCAAGTTGGTTATCAGTTGCCTATCCACGTTGCTTTCATTGGATTCTTCTTTCAATCTTCGCATCGCTTCCACCAAATGTTCGTTCAATATGATGGCTATTATGTATTAATAAATAGATTCTATTAGTAAGCTCCTTTTTGTTTTGTTTTGTTATCTTTTACCTTCATGTCGTAACTTTCCAATCAAAAGATTCTTTTCCTTGATTTCACGTTCATATTGAGGGGTTTTGGCAACATCATGCTGGTATTGTTCCAATGAAGACTATTAAAACAAAACAAAAAAAAGTGATAAAGTTAGTATTCCATCCTATCTTTTTCTTCAATGTACTTACCTCTGCTAATCTAGCTCTTTCTTGATATTCCATCCATGATTTTTTGGCCACCTCCAATTGGCGTTCAATATGTTCCACAGCAGCTCGAATCTCGGCATCCTTGACTATATAAAATACAATAGTATGTGAGTCCGTCTTTTTTTTTTTTTTTTTTTTTTTTTTTTTTTTCAAATCACAGCCCCCTCCTTTTATATATATATATCACTTACTTGTTTGGAATTCTTCTAATACAGATTCCAAGTTTTCCAGACTGGCACGTTCCGCCGCACTGGACTGTTTCTGATCCGCTATTTGTTTTTCGCAAAGAGCCAACTTGGTAGAGAGACTAGTATTCAGATCCACTAGTTGATGACACCTTGTATCCAGTTCCATGACCGCCATTTCCAGTTCTTCCCGTTCTTGTTGCACCTTTTCCAATCGCATCTGAAGTTGATTCAAATGTCGTTCCTTGTTTTCCAGTTGATGCCCCGCTTCTTCGTCCCGAGATACCAAAGTAGAACGCATTTCTTCATATTGTTGTTTAGTTTGTTCCAGTTCTTCCGTGAGTTCAGCCACCTTAACCCGTAATTGCTTGTCTGCCTCCAGCCGGGGTGCGAGGGTTTCCTTGATATGCGCGATCTTGTCTAAAAGGGCATGGTGTTCTTGTTGGAGCTGCTTCACTTGGTCATCTGCTTGTTGGCGTGCTGTTTCCGAGGATCTCAGTTTTTCTTCCAATTTGTCGAGTTTGTCCAAGAGAGTCTGACGTTCTTTGTTCAACTGTAATACTTTATCTTGGTGTTCCGTGGTGGTTGATGAGAGGCGAGTTTCATAGTCAGCGATCTTTGCCGACAGTGATTGGCGCTCCTGTTCGAGTCGTTCCATATTGTCCTTGAATGTCTGTCGTTCGGTTGTCACTAGTGTAAGCTTTTCTTCTAGGTCGGTACTGCTATTTGCCGTTTCCCATCGGATTTCCAGTTCTTCTTTTTCCGACAACCATTGTTCCTTTTGCTCTGACCATTCGTTGATTGCCATATTTAGTCGGGTGATTTGTCGCTTTAAATCTGGCATATAAGATAAAAGTGTGAGCATATATTAGTAATCAATCATAATAATGTAGATTGACAAGTAGTTTACCTTTGATTTCATCTCCATCTTGTTGGCGCGCGGTCTTTTGTTGGTCAGCAAGAGTTTGTAAATGATCGCGTAGGTACTCCAGAGTCACCATCAATTGGGGAGGTAAAGAACTGCTATTCACCATAAAGTTTTCAGTGTCGTTGATGATTCCCTTGATGTTCTGGTCCACCGATTCAATAGATATATGATCCCCTGTGCTGGTGGTAGAAGGAGACGTTGGTGGCTGTTGTTCGGACGGGGGGTTATCGACAAGTTGTTCCATTTCTACATTCAACAGTTAGATCACATTATAGCACATTGAGTCTTTTATTTTACCTTCAAGTCTACTTTGTAACTGCTCTACCTCCATCTTTAATGCATTGATAGTGGTATCTAATAATGTATGATACCGGTTAGTTAGCTTCCACAACCCCTTTACGCAATATTAGTTGTTTACCTTTTTCCTTGACTTTTGAATTCGTGTTGGCCGTTACGGTTTCAATATAGTGTTGGACTTGTTCGAGATTGGATATGTCTGGAAGAGCTGATGCTGGAGAAGTCTGGGTAATGCCGTTATCCTGTTGATCGTCATCCAAGTGTAGTTGTTGTAACAAGAATTCAAGAGTCGAATAATTACTTTTTTTTTGCTGTTCCAGTTGTAAAGCCCAGTCTTCATGATCCTTTTGGAGCTGTTGCTCTAGTTGTTCTAAAGATGCTGTTCGTTGGTTGAGTTCCTGTTGCAAACGATTGTTATCCGTGGCGAGTGCTTTCAGATGAGTGCCGGCCTGGGTCAATTTTTGTTGGTATGTTTGTAATTGGGTGTGTTCTAGTTGTGCCTTTTCTAGATGTTGTTTCCATTGTGCTTCTCTATGTTCGTATGCTTGTAGTCGTGCACGGAGCGCCTCGACTTGAGTGAGAAGGCAAGATATACACATAACAGTTAGTTCACAACGGTTAATATAGTACCAAGTCACGCCCTTTTCTTTTATTAAAGGGTGTTGACAGGATGGTGGAGATTAAACTTACCTTCAGTGGACATTTCACGCTAATAGTGTCGTTAATTGGAATTGGGTTAGATGATAGAAGAGCCGGGGGACAATGAACTGGAAAAAGAGACGGAGGAAATAAAAATAAAAATAAAGGGCACCTCATAATTTTCAATCCCCGACGACAAGCTTTAAGTTCTAGTTGGTAAAAAATAGATGAAATTGTTAGAAAAACTAATACCTGGATCTTATTGTTTTTGTTACCATCAGTTTACCAACAGTCTAGAATTGATGTAGCCGTACTAACTAGATAGATTTGAATCCACCGTTACTAACTGTATTATATGATTAATCTCAATAATATAAGAGATGTGATTTTTTTGTTCATCTGTATTCCAAACCAACTATATAGTCTATACCCTGTGTCCGTTAGTTAACGATGGACGTAGACTCATCTCATAAAAACCAACATCAAAGAAAGAAAGAAGCCAGGATGGGTGGGGCTTTAACAATCGCTACCGGGGTTTGAATATCACGAAAATCATGCACAGCGAGTACCGGGGTTTAAAAATTCGAGCATGGTTAATCCAGAATAAATCCCACTTGGCTATCAGTCGAGTAAGATCCAATAAACATGCAAGCCATTCTTGAATAGGCTAAGCTTTACCTGAAGAAAATATAATGCATAGATGAGCTATTATAGCGAAATGGAGTTTCATGATCCGAGTAAAAGTCGCATTGATGAGATTTGCGACCCCACCATATACATTCAAACATACCCCCTCTTAAATATATACGCAATAACAGCAAACCATTATCCAACTTTGGTTCAATTGTCACACAATCCTAGATTTTATTATTTCATCAAAACAGTAGTAAAAAAGATACATGCTATACTACTAACAAAAAAAAAAAAAAAAGAAGCTATAATCTATGTATGATCCATTTAGGCACTAGACACCAAAACAGAGTCATTTCCAATCTTACACTTTTGATCCAAATCAGCCACCAAACCAGTATCGTCAGTCAAAGCATCGCCAGCAGATTGTTGTGAAGTAGTGAATCCAAGCATTGTTTCGGGAGTGACAGGTAAATGTTGAGTAGAATGGAATGAATGATAAGAAGAAGGAAGAGGAGGAGGATGAGACCCAAGAGCTGCCATTGATTGAAATTCCCGAGGAGATGCCGATTTGAAGAGACGTTTTCTTGCTGTTTGATGCTTGAGTTTCTTTTGAGCTGGTGAATCGGCGAATCTGACTTGTAATGCAGCAGAAGATCCAGAGATGGACTGTCCATTGAATTTGTCGATGATTGTGACAGCAGAGTAACGATCCGTCAATCTATCAAAGTGATTTTAGTTAAATAGGTGTCATTCATTTTTGTTTTCTTACCTGGCGAATCCAACACCACGACTAAGCCCGGATTGAGGATCTCGTAAGATTCGGTTGGATATAGTTTTACAGGGTAAAAACAGGTCCTCCAATTTCTATACAATATATAAAACAATAGCCAGTTTAGGTAAATCCATCCAGATGAGACTTTTTTTTTTTTTTTTTTTTTTTTTTTTTTTTTTTTTTTTTTTTTTTTTTTTTACCTGTTCAGTCATATCCAAAGGAAGATTGGAGATGTAAATATTTGTCGAGTTCTCATCTTGGAGGTTTCGCAATCGAGAGCTAAAGGATTGCTATAAACATAAAAACATGGTATCAAGTTAATAAACTCGATCTATTCCACACACCCGTTTGACCTGTCACCCACCTACTTACTTGTCCTACACGAGCCAAGGAAGCCTGTAATCCATTACTGTTCAAGTTTTCAATAGCCTTGAGACAATCTTCTTCTTTTTCATACATGGCGAATCCGTAACCTTTACAATCCCCTGATTTCTGATCCAAAATAGCCTTGGATGAGATGATGGAGCCAAAGGTGCCACACAAGTCCAAAAATGTTTCATCTGTCATCGAAGACGCCAATCCTCTAACATACATGTTGTGTGAATGATGGTCTTGTTGTTGTTGTTGTTGTTGTTGTAATTGTCGTTCATACTCTTCTTGTAATTCCATGTCTTCTTCTTCCTGTTGCCGTTGTAAGTCTTGATGATGATGATCTTTAGATTCTTGTGTACGAGGACGAGATCGTTTGTTATGTTGTTGCTGTTGTTGTTGTTGTTGTTGTTGAGATGCAGGTTGTTGATGATTGCTTCGTGGATCGTAAGGGCCAGGAAGATAATGTCGAGGAGGTGAGCCTGGTGAGATGCTGTGGTGATGTCCCGTTAATACAGGAGATGATATATGCAAGGGAGGGAAGCATTGTTGATGGTGATGATGAGGTGGTGGTATCACATAAGTCGCATGGGTAGGTGGTGACAAACTAATATTGGTGCCTTGGTAATGATAAGTTGGACTAAAAGGTGGACTGGTGGGATTCATAGGTGGTGATTGGTGAGGGTGTAAAACAGGTGAGCCTGGATAGCTTTGATAACCAGGATGAGAATAATCCGTGTAGTATTGCACAGAGAATGGTGGGCTGATTGGATACACATAAGCATAATGTTGAGTTGTTTGAGTTACTGCTTGTGGTTGTATTTGATGAGGAAGAGGTGGTGGTATTGGTGGTGGTGAGACATAGTGTTGCTGATCGGTCGAGTCGCTGGCCCCTATCATGGCACTTGCTTCCATATAGTTGCCCATATAAGGAGGATAGGGAGGAGACGTGGGCGCTAGTACTTTTCCATTTTGATCAATAGTTAAAGGAATCATTTGTGGTTGATAGTAAAGAGGCTGTTTATTGTCGTGGTCAACATGGCTGGCTGGTGCTGCTATTGTTGATGATGTTGCTTTATGAGCATGGGCTGTGCTAACCATCAAGGTATACTATTGGTATATAAGAGTGAGGAGTGCAGGGGAATATTAGGAGAAGGTAAAAAAAAAAAAAAAAAAAAGAAACAAAAAAAAAGTAATGTGAAAGAGGAGAAGAAAAGCGGTAAAAAGTAAAATTGTAAAAAAAAGGAGAGACACATTTATAGAGCAAACGTCATCGACTGGCCATTTCTATTTTGCCACCCCGATCGTTCACCCTCATTTGACACGTGGTGACACACCCATACGCACACACAAACAATAGAGACATTACAATCAACACCAGTGTTTTATTATAAAAGAGATAATCAAGGTCTATAACGCACCCTAGGGCCATGTACCTTGATTTTTTCAAGACGGCCAGGCAGAATGTTTTCATAAACCATACGGACCCACCCACAAAGAATAGGCCGAGTTTGCCGAGGGTCAATAAGATCGATATCAAAGGATTCGGCAGTTCTAACTGGATAGATATAAATATAAAAAAAATGGTGTGTAAGACAATATTTAAATCATACTATGGTTTTCAAATCTTACCAGGCGATCGTACGGCTTCAAATTTAGCCATGATGCTTTCATAAAGCTCCTGCCTTTTATCCCCAGCGGCATCGA
Organism: Chlamydoabsidia padenii; assembly: GCA_025330725.1. Classification (NCBI taxonomy): domain Eukaryota; kingdom Fungi; phylum Mucoromycota; class Mucoromycetes; order Mucorales; family Cunninghamellaceae; genus Chlamydoabsidia; species Chlamydoabsidia padenii. The sequence continues at coordinate 1,404,153 of JAIWND010000001.1, forward strand.
GTTCACGTTTGTATGCGGCCTACATAAAAAGGAGAAGATTAAGTATAAAAGTGATCAAGATGATAACATTAAACTTACATATATTCCCCCTTCAAGACACATGATGTGAATAACAAGTTAGAATAAAGCCAGACCTATACATGTTTTTCTTCTCTTCTCTTACCTTCCAATGGCAAAGATCCCCAGTCCCCAGATGGCCAGGCAATCCTCATGTTTGGCACACGGTTATCAACAAAAGCAGCACCTGCTACACCAAACACCTTTCGCAAGACCACAGTAAAGTAAGGTACATCACATTGATACAATGATGCTGTCAAGGTAGATCCATGTCGAATCGTCCTATCATTTAAAATATATCATTAGTATTGCTGGTTTTGTACTTTGAAGGGGTTTCTTCTTCTTCTTTTTCACTTACGCTTCTTTTTCTGCTTGAGTACCTACAGCGAATCCTGCATAATCAGCAAAGTTGAGGATCGGGATTCCAAATACATCGCATAAATCGATATGGCGCCTGAATTTATGACAACTAGCCACAGATAACACATTGCCCTGTTTACTACCGTCAAACGAAATGATACCCACCGGATACCCATCCAATCGAGCCAAACCACACACAGCGCCATCACCCCATCGGTTGCCTATTTCAAACCAAGAGTCCTTGTCCACCACTCGGATGAGGATATCGCGTACTTGATAAGGTCGTTGGCGTCGTTTAGGAATGATCGAGAGCAAGGCATCATCACATCGATTAGGATCATCCATTCTTTCAGTCCGAGGTGGTAGTTGTAATGTGTTGGAGGGCATGTAACTGAGGAATTGTCGAAGTTGAGCAAAACATTCGTCTTCATCGACTGCGAGATTGTCGATTGTTCCATTGGCGGTATGTATTAGAGCACCACCGAGGGATTCCTTGGTTACCGTTTCAAATGTGGCATTAGCGACAATAGGAGGTCCCGCCGAAAACAAAGAGCCAATGTCTTGAGGGATGACTGAAAAGTGAGTGAGTGTCGCCCGAGCAGCACCTAATCCAACAGCTAAAGTAATCATGGTTAGTGATTATGTAAAAAATCCCTTCATTTACTATTTACCTGGTCCAAGAGCGGCTGACACCACGGGGATTTCGGATAAACTGGCAATCATATCATGCATACCAATCAAAGGAGGTAAAATCGTACTTCCTTTATCCAAAGCCAAAGTGACAGATCCACCACCGCTACTACCATCTATCAAACGGACCTATATTACAAACCCAATGTTAACATCAACAAAAAAAAAAAAAAAGAAAAGTAATGAGAGAGAGAGAGGTTACTTACAATAGGTATTTTCAATGTCCGTGCTAACTGTTCCGCAAATAACTGTATATTTTATAAAAAGAGGTATTCTAATTAGTTCATCAGTGTGTATATATATAATAAAGTCACTTACCGATTTCCCCCAAACAGCACCATCAGCGTGTCCACCACGAATAGTAAAATCATCAGCAGCAACAATGACATGCCTGTGATCAATCCATGCTTTTCCTGCGATAAAGTTGGCTGGTGTATAGTCGTCCTTTTGTTCATCGTTTCTTGCATAATTCGTCCGCCCCGCAATACTACCGAGTTCGTGAAAACTGTCAGAGTCCACCAAGCGCTCGATTCTTTCCCGCACCCAAAGTTTGCCAGTGGTTTTTTGTCGAATATAACCACGATCTTGTGTATTTGCTGTTTGGTTTTGTAATTGTCGTTTTTGGATTTCTTTAATCACGTCCTAAAGAGAGAGAGAGAGAGAGAGAGAGAGAGAGAGAGAGAGAGAGAGAGAGAGAGAGAGTCAATAAGGCATCAAGTTGGTACTTTTTCTTAAACTTACCTTCCATTCCGACTTTTCCAATGCTTCGTCTATAGAAGGTGTAAGGTGATTAGTGATCGTTTTTAAACGATCAATGGGTTTAGAAGGTGGCATTTGAATAAATGAAGAAGACAATGGAAGGGAAAGAGAAAGAAAGAAAGAAAGAATACGGCGGATTTTCCCCACTTTTTACTTCCTTCCCCCCTTTTTTCTCACAAGATTTCGGCTTACTCAAATATATTTAAGGTCCGCTCCAATAGCCATAGTGAAAAACCACTTGAGCATTACACTACGCTCACTTTTGCAGGAGAGTAGACATTACCACATCCACTTTACTCACTGAAGGATTCAAAATAAGAGTTTTCTGTATATCAACTCTTGAACAGTAGCCTGAAAGACTTCTTCAGTGGCCTCACCCCTTGATCGTACTTGACAAAAACATAAAAGACTGATATATTGCAATCATTGATTCATTTATTTCTATACTCGACGGATTGAATTCTTTGAAATAACTTGGTATTGTCACTTTGACACAGCCCTGGCCTTCAACTGTCAAAAGGACCCTTTACATTTCATTCAACCCCCACCATTCGGGGGTTCAAATTTCCAAAAAAAAGAGAGTTCCATTTTTATGAATACACAACAATTCCCGCGCTGACCTTTCTTCTTCTTTTTTTAATCCAACCCACAACACTAACGATCTCATCAACGTAATGGCGGCAATTAACGACAAAGTGTATGCTCGAGTCCATGAAAAAGCAAAGGAACACCAATTGACTGATCAAGAAATCAAAGCTGTCGATACCGCTAGACAACAGCTCAACTCACATAGTAAGGACGAATGAAATAACCATGGAATACAATTTTTTACATTAACCATATTTTCTTACTCTTATAAAAAATAGCATCTCTTGGTGGTTTTACAGGTGCTACTGCTGCCTTCTTAATTGGTAAAAACATGCAATCGATGTTTATCTCTGAACCAATATTCACTTTTTATGTTTTATGAATGAATGCATACTTTTGTTAGGTAAACGAAAAAAGTGTAATCCTCTTCAGCTATTAGCACTTGCTGGTGGTGGATTCCTGATAGGCTCTCAATTCGGTTTGGTCAGGTAAGTCATGGAAAGTAAAAGCACAAAAACAAAAAGATAGTCTGTATGAACTCACTATTTTGGTTTACTACAGTGGAGCCTTGGCCGGGGTGCAAACGATCAAGACTTTACCTAACCCACAACGAGTGGTCAGTGTGATTCGTGAAGTACAGTAAGTTACCATGAATGAAAAAAGATGGACAAGACCTTGAACCATGTATGTTTATTTTGATTTTTATTTAGATTGGAAACAATGAATACCAAAGGTATGGTACCCTCACAACAACATCAACCCTCACTTCCATCCGCTCGCTCTAGTCCTATACATGATCATACCACACCACAAGAACCAATCCATATAGATGATTCCTTTGCCTCGGAGGATCCTGCACTTCATGGTGGATATACAAGACCAGGATCTGAATTCCAAACTGATCGATGTAAGTTCTTCAACGGCAATTTTCTTTCAATACTAACCATGTACTGTACTTTTTTTTTTTTTTTGATACATAGCTGTACAATCACAACAACAGAATGGATGGAACACAGATAAACAACCATCCATACAAGTACAAGTACAACAACGACAACAAGCAACAGCTAATCAACAACCTAGTAAATGGGACCAGATTCGATCGGAAAACCTACCTAATACAGCTTGGACAAAAATTCGACAACAAGCCAAGGAACAAGGACGGGATAACAAGAGTATTGAAGAAGCCAAGGCCAAACGGGTTGCTGAATTGAAGGAACGTGAAATAGGTGGCGGCGGATTTGATGATCTTCCTCGTACAAGAGAAGAAGCGGATAAACGGGTCATCGGTCGACGCAATCAATGGGGTGATATGGCGGGATAACAAGTTGATAGAATTTGTTTAATTTGATCTTATAAAGAATAAAGAAATAAAAAGATGTCATTGTGTAAAAGGCAACATGTTATTTGACAAAATAGAAGAATAGTTGTTTATTTGGTTTAGTAGAATCAAAAAGAGTGTAGGGAAGGGATGGTGATAAGTGACTACATCTAATTAAACTATGTGGTAAGGTGGTAGTAGTGGTGGTAGTAGTGGGGAATTGAATCATGCATTGGGTACTACACCTTCTCCAGGTTCGAAGGTTTTGGACTTGTTTTCTGTCATTGATTGTACCAAAGCATTATCTTGACCATCCTTTGATTGGAATAATGCTTGAGCTTGGTCACGTTCCTATATACATTAAAGAAGAGGGATTCCCCATTTAATACATTGCATACAAAGTATATCCACTGATGAACGTTTTACCTTTTGTTTAATTTTATTATAATCCAATACTCGAAGAAAAGGCATCTTGTAAATGACATACAATCGATAATGTTCCTTTTTAGTCACGGGGTTATCCAACAGGACTAGATGATGTAGTGTCGAGATAGAGGTAAGAGGTTCGATATCACCGAGTTCTTCAAGGGAATTGTTGGTCAATATGATGGTGTTCAGCTGAGGAAGAGTAGTTTCCAATCCATCATCGATTTTCGATATACGATTGTTGGCGAGAAGAAGATGTTTGAGTCGAAGAAGTCGAGGAAAGTTACCGAGGACTCGTAAATCATTGTTGGTGAAGTCTATAGTGTCGTTCAAATCCTTTATATCAAAAGGTCATTAGTATTTACTTTTCCATCCCCACTTATATTCACTCACTTTAGTACCACCCAGGTTTTCAATAGCAGGAATCTTCAAATCTAGTTAATAAAAGGGTAAAAAAAAAAAAAAGGAGTGTTCGTCAGTCTATTAGGTTGATGTTTGTTGTTTTCAATGACGTTTAAAAAAAGACATTAAAAGAGTGGGACGCGACATGGAGGGAGTTTATATTGTACTTACTTCTTAACATCAGTTCCCGATCTTTAAGAGGATTGATGTGTGTGATGGAGTCATTAATCAAGTCGACAGTGAGTTTCATTGTGAAGGAGAGAGCAAAAGTAAAGAAAAGAAGAGAAGGAAGGTGAATCGCTTTTTATTGGTGGCTGGGCAAATTCAGTGGTTGGTAAAAACAACAAGAATAATTTAAACGCCGACCATTCGAAATGGGTTGGCAGCATGAATTATTGGTTTCCTGTTCAAATAATACACTACTTCCAAATGACATGTATGATATTTTGATTATGATATACTTTATTACGTTTAAAAAAAAAAAAAGAAGAGAGATAAAAATAAAAAAGGTACTACATTATGCATGGTGGAAATACATGCGTAAATAACAACAAGAGATAAAATAAACTAGTTAAGCTAAAGGACAAACGAATCCACCAGTAGCAGATGTTACCAAGACAGTAGGTCGATAGCCAAAAAAGTCCAATCCCCAGATATGAAGAGTCATCCAAAACAAGAGGGAAAGTGATTCATGCTCTTTAGCTGATTGTGGATAAGAAGGTGGTGAAGGTGTGATCTGTCGAGTCGTGTTATTGTTGGATACAGTGGTGGTGTTGGTCGCCAATGTATTATTATTATTGTTATTACTAGTGTTAGTATTGATAGTGGCTGGAATCAATGCTGTCGTATTGTTGTTGCCATTAGTCGATTTCCCATCATCGTGATTCTTCAAGGTATCCTCCTCCGCCCGAGGTGCCAATAAGGATCGTTTCGCCAGTGGTGATGATGAAGGCACACAAGCCTTTTTGAGACTTGCAAAAGTAGTATCCGAGATATCGCGTGCTTGATAATCCAAAGAGATCCCCAGCTGGACAGTCGAGATGGCACGAGGGTCGAGTACCAAGGATTCTGGATGATCGTTCTGTAAGCCTTTCCCAATCACATTCCCCGTCAATACATCCTTGACAATAACATGAAGCTGTACCAATCGAGTCGGCAACACCCAGTTTTGTCGATTGTCCACCGTAAAGTTCACCATCCATTGACTTTCGAATTGGACATTTCCTACCATGGCACCTTGGTTTGTGGTGGTGACTTTAGCTGGTGAGAGTAAAGAAGCACCTTCGATTCGAATCAGGGGGGTCCGAGGCCAAAATATGGAGGAGAGGATGATGAGTAGTAAGGTGGTCAGAAATAGTCCAAATACCCGCCATCGTCGACCGCATCTACGTTGTTGTTGTTGTTGTTGTTGTTGCTGTTTTTGTTGTTTAGAGAGTCGACCACATGACAAGAAACAGCAGCCAATCCAATATCCATTTTGATTTTTCTCTTCATCATCGTATTGCTGTTTGCCGTTGGGTTTATGTTGCTGTAGATCCATGTCATGTTCTTCATCGCCAAGTCGAGTGGTGGAGGAAAAGTCACTGTCGTTTTCATGTCGTTCGTCTTCTTCATTACCTGTAGCTTCTTGGTCTTGTTGATAATAGTCGTTCAAAGATACTTGATAATAGATGTTGTCTTTTTCGTCACCTTCCAACTTTTCTACTTGATGTTTTGCAAGGAGTTCATTGTTCACCAGTGTGTCTTGACTTCCAAATGGGCGAGAGTAATGATTGTTACGATACAAAGAAGGTGAGCGTGATGGTAGTTCCAAGTTGAGATCAAGACTATCATTAGTTGGTGCTGATAGATTATCTAATGGATGGATAATACCTATGTGTGTGTGTGTATGTGGGAGAGAGAGAAGGAAAAGAGGGGTAAAAGAATTAGTTCTAGAGCCACGGTTGATTTTTAACGACTGGGCGAGATTAAATAAATTGAAATCCCGCCCGAGTTGGGTCAAAATAGGAGTGAGGAAGGGGTTGGTTTAAAAGTTTTATTACCTGTAGTTGTACTAGATTCCTTTTGTTTCAAACAAGAAGATGTGGTTGATGTTGATGATAGTAATGAGCTAGACGATTTCATAAAAGCATCAGCAATGGTGAGTCTTGATGGATTAGGTCTGATAGCATGAATGGTGGCACGAGCGGGATTTGAATCTGTGGTGGTGCTCGACACTTTGTTCTCGGTGACGATAGGAGAAGACACATTAGATAATGGTGATGAAGTGAGAGGAGAATGTTGATATCCTGACATGAATCGATCGGCAATAGATAATCGAGGCACTGAAGACATGACGGGAGAAGAAGGTCGACGATCTGGTGAAGGTGGTTTCAATGATTGTGATCGACCTTTTGATGATTTTTTATAAGGATCATTAGGATGGAAGGAAGAGAGTGAGGATGAGGATGATCTATGTTGTAACTTGGGTCGTGTGTGATTCGTAGCCATGGTTTTTTTTTTCTATGTATACAAGATTTCTAATAGGAATAAAATGAAAAATAAAACGGGAAAAGGAAAAGAGAGAAAGATGAAAACAAGAAAAGGTATTTTAGACAGCAGCGGTTATTGATGGCAAAGGGAGTGTGTGTGTCTTCAAACTCCGCCACTCCTCGTTTCTTGGTGATGATTCCCTGAAGAAGCAATGCTTCTTGTGTTTATCCGTGCACTCTCTCTTTCTCTCTAATAGATGAACTTGGTAAGTTATCATTATTTTTTTTTGGAAAGTAGGAGTTGACATGAGAAAGAGTTAGCTCCTTGCGTGCAATTTTTTTTTTGTGTTAGAGTAAACTCGCCCCTTCCCCTTTTATTATATAAATATATATTTCTCGTCGTACTAGTTTTAGTTCATCCTATGTATCAATAGAAAAGAATTAAGAGAGATTCCCTTCAATATGTCAAGAGGACAGACAGTTCATGCAAAAGTGTCATTGTTCTTTTTGAATGTGGCACATGCCTTGCAGTTTTTAAAAGCCGACCACCCCGTCTAAAAATAAACCGAACAAAGAATCCATTTTTCAAATCCCGACACAGTCTTATCCGAGTGTGAAGGATATCAAAATGAGTTGAGATGTGAACTTTATGGTTAGATGACAAGGTCATCTTAATAAAGTATTATGATATTTATGAATATGTAACTAGAAGCTTTCTACCATTCATCCATAATTACTATTTTTCTACATTCGAGTCCAAAAAGGTAGTACAACTCACTAATATATTTTCAGCCAATTAGAATCTAGAATGGTAGTTTTGTATTTATTCACTCCCCTCCTTTTTTTTTTTTTTCTCTTTCTTTCTCTCTTTTTTGAATCCCCCCTCTCTCTCTTTACCTCCCCTCTTCCAACTCTCCCTTTCCACTCTTTTTCGTTTCAAAAAAGAAACCCTTACTATCAAACCAAATCATGTTATTGTCTTCACTTGGAGTCTTTGTGATGGCAGCTTTGGCTGGTCTTGTCTCTGGTCAACAAACACCCACTACAACTAATGGCACCTCATTGAATCCTGTTGCTACTCAATATGGCTCAACTTTTAAAAACGCAGGTGGAAAAGTACTGACTAGCTTTGTTAATGGTAAGTGGATCATCTAGAAAAAGTCAACTTGCTAATACCATCTTTTTTGTGATTATAGCTTATGTGATATTCTATGGTGATTGGTCTTCTGCCAACTCGACTAGCGATCAAAATACCTTCCTTGGCTTTGTGGATGGCATCTCTTCTACGAACTGGTTCTCTATATGTAAGTTAGACTTTTACTATAAAGATATGGTTAACTAATTGACCTCTACTTAGTGAAGGAATACACTGACGGTAGCGGAAATGCGGTATCGGGACCTCTCAACCTAGCAGCAGCGGTACACGACACGGGCAGCGCTGGACTCAACCTGACTGATCACAACGCACACAAGACGATTATACTCAATGCCGTGAAATCAGGCTACCTCTCGGAAAACAATCAATTGGACAGTAATGGGGTATACATCCTTCTTTTAGGACCCAACGTACACGATACTGAATTCTGTAGCACCAACTGTGGTTACAACTCTTACAGCGACCAATTCCAATACATCTTCATTGGTTACCCTGGTGCTTGTCCCAACTTTTGTACACCTCCGATGAACAAGGACCAATCACCCAACAATAGTCCTTCGATCGATTCGGTGATCACTCTCTTCTCTCATGAAATCCAGGATGTCTTGACTGATCCTCGTATGGATGCTTGGTCAGTACGTAATGGTGATCAAGTGGTCGAAGTCGGTGACTTTTGCTCGGGCTCTGGTACTTCTACTGAACAATGGTTTGGTAATCTGCAAAAGACAACAAATGGAGCAAGCTATAATTTGGAATTCAACAATGGGAAATACTTGGTACAAACGATTTATAGCAATGAAAAGAAGACTTGTTTGCTATCAAAGTAAACATCTTGGCTCGTCTTCTTTTATATATATATATATATAGTACAACTCTTCTCTACACTATCCATTTTGTATACCTGTTTTTATTTTATTTATCAAACTTCCCCCTTCATTCAGTATAGGTATACACAGATTTAGTATCCTTTTGTGTCATTTTTTTTATATGTATATGGAAATAAAGAATAAAACTTGTTTGTATATCTTATCATTCTATCAGACCCCTTTGTCATTCCCAGAGTTGGTACCTTAATGCTTATGCTTAAAACGAATTCCAAACCAACCCGATTTGATTATAATGCATGGTAAATAGTCTAGGTATGTACTCTGCCTCTAGAAAGTGATCTTTGGGGAATGGACCATCTTTCAGTATTAATAGACTGGGGTTGCTCCTTTTGTTTTTCTCTTCTCTTTCTTCTTTCTTTACTTATTAATAACAATACTTTTTGGATGACTCGAAAAATCATACTAGGTATACTAGCCCTCATCCTCATAAAAAGTATAGAATCTAGACTCACAGACCTTCTCCATAGTATTCTCTTCGTTATGCTATGCTTTAGCCGTGGTCAATGCCCAATCATTCACTGTGGTTTCTCTGGCTAGTTTTAAAACCAATGGAACCACCATCCCTGCTGAACTAGGAGTAGAAATTGTGAACCCATCATCTCCAGAGGGCTCAACAATACACACCATGCAACCTTACAAAGATCACCCATCAAATGCCATCCTTCACCACGTTGCTGTTCATGCATCATTCAAACCCCGCTCTCTCGACGGGTCTTTAAAATATCGCTACGTTCTCCTGGATCCCCAGACAAAAAACAAATTGGATAATGAGCCTTTTTATCGTACATTAACCACAGAGGCTACTTTGAATGAGGTATATGGTCGACCAGTTACTATAGATTCTGATATGGCTACTTTTCCTATGGTCACCTCAAATGATATGTTTCCTACAGGCTATGATCGTGTTGATAGTTTGCATCGAATGAATGAAGTGGTCACTTTACATATTCATGCTTCCCCTGAAGAAGTCAAAAAAATGCATGAAAACTACATTGATGAATCTGAAATCAAAGCCAATATCACTTATATCAGGTAAAGAAGCGAAAAAAAAAAAAAAACAGGGATCACCATTCTGGGCTAACTCATTCCCCCTTTCTTCAAGTTCCGACAAAGTCCATCAATTTAAATCATGTTCGTTCGGTATTGGTGGGCGATCAACAAAACAATTCACGAAACTACCTTACAAGATTTCCCTACGAAAGAAGGATCATCTTGGTGGATTAAGGAAATTCAAGTTGAGAAGTACAGGATCGGACCCTAGTTATATTCGTGAAAAGTTGGTTTATGATTTACACCAAGCTGTGGGTCGTCCATCCTCATTGGCCAGTTTTGTGCGGTAATTGAAAAAACGATTTTTACCAAGGAAAAAAAAAAAAAAAAAGTCGGACACTCACTTCTCTTCCTTTCTTTCACTCTTTTGTTTAAAAAATCCATTGTAGTGTCTTTATCAATGATCAGGCGGTTGGACTCTTTTTACTAGCTGAAAAGTTTGACAAGACTTGGTTGCGTGAAGAATTCTATCATGGTGAAAAACATGCGTCGATTGGGGCTCTTTACAAAGCTGAAGGTGCGGTGGTCAAGGAAAAGTATTATGCGGATCTCAGTTATCATCATCACGATCTGGAATACTATGATGCTCTCTATACATTGGCAGCCAGCAACAAGAACATGGATGGAATGGAAAGGTTTGTTGCATTTACACGCTTTATCGACGAACAACTCAAGTGGCAGGAAACACACCAGGACGAACTCGATGCCTCTATGGCCTTATGGGAATCCAGACTTAATGTAAAAGGATTCTTGGCAAAGTAAGTAATACCCAATTTATAAAAGATAATATCTCTAACTAGTAAACTTTTTTTTTTTGTGCTTAACAGTATGGCATTAGAATTCCTTGTTGGTGCCTGGGACAACTATATTCAAAACTCGCAAAACTACTACCTCTACGAGCGACCCACCACGAAGAAGAAGACAAAGAAAGAAGAAAAAGAAGACGACGATGATAATGACAAGGAGATTGGCATCATGGACTGGGTGGCATGGGACTTTGACTATGCTTTGGGCAATGGACCGATCATAATGGACAGTTTAACCATTGGCGACTATCGCAACTTCTCCGGCATGCTCACACGACCTCTGACTCGAGCCGTACTCACCATTCCTACCTATCGTCAACTCTTTGCTTCACAAATCCAATTTATCACTCAACATCTCTTGGCCCCTCCCATCTCCACTCCTGTGATTGACAGCCTGGTGGCCTTTTTGATGCCGGATATCGTATGGGATGCCGATCTACCTCGACAACGTGCTGGTTATAGCTTCCCTAGTATTTACAGCTCGGTGGTGGCCTCGGCTGCTGACATGGATATGGAGTCAGGGGCACAGAATCTTATACAATCGGGTGAAATGTCTGTGCCGGCAAACTTTGATCTGGGAATTGGCATTGATTTTGTTCTTAGGGTGAACTCCCAGGTGCCGATCGATCAAGCTATCACTGGTCCCACGGACTTTAAATCTCTTTTGGCCGTCAAGGAATTCATTCAACAAAAGGTGGATCATGTGGTTGAAGCAATGGGTCTCTCCGAATGAACAACGCTCCCCCTCCTTTTTTGATTATGGTATAGTATAGTAGTATATATATATATATATATAGACAACATAGGGTTAAATAGTTTTAGATTATACCTTTTATCTCTCTCTTTCTTTCTTTCTTTATACTTGTTAATAAAATATAAATGATATCTTATATAAATGATTGTTTAATTTGGTAATTGGCATCAAAGGGTTCCTGTTAATGCAATGAGAGTGTTGCCTCTGCACGACTTTCTCGAAATTCAAATCCCGATGGTTCAAATACCACATGGACTCAGGCAAACAAAATTCTTATTTCCTAGTCAGGTTCAGTCATAACCCTCAAAAGCTCACATAAGTTTTCTTTTATGTTTTCTATATGGTTACGTGATAAAGAATTTACTGAATAACCTTCAAGTGTTCAAACATTACAGCCAATCTCAATTACTACGACTTTAGTGCTTGAAGATTGATGAATTTGGAATCCCGCACATTTTCCCCATGATTAAAACCCTGCGGCCTCTTTGCTTTTTTCTTTCTTTCTTTTTTTCTTCTTTTTCCGAGACTTTATAAAGTATAGACCATGGAAGAAGATCCTTTTGTCATTGTAGAAAAGTAAGTCAACATCTCTTCACAATAATAACACTAATGTTTTATTTATATATACACTTGGGGTCAATACTAAAAGCCAAGTCAAGGAATCACTAGTCAATGCTGACAATCTTTATTCTTCATGGAAACGTATACGACAAACAGTCAAGTCAGCCAACAATCAAGAACTCTTACGGACCGCTGAAGAACTAACGTCATGTTTAGATGCCATGGAACAAGACCTTGATGATCTGGATGAAGCCTTAACAGCTGCCAAGGCCAATCCTCAACATTTCCACTTGTCTACCCATGTCTTGAATACCCGCCAACACTTTATTGCCCAGTCAAGAAATACCATTGAATCCATACGGAATGCCATGATAAACCTTCCCTTCAAACAACAAGGCTATTCAACAGTAAGTGGTTAAGGATACTGTGCTAAACTGTATACGTTTTTGTTTATCAATCTTTTTAAATTCTCAGGCTTCTTCTCCTGACCAGGCTGGTGATTCCTTTATACCTTATCGCTCGGAAAATGATAACAACAAATTCATTGAAAATGAACAACAGCAACAACAGGTAATAGGTATTAAAAAAAAAAAAATAGGAAGAAATTGGTTTGGTTTGCTAATAGAATACGTGGACATTAGGTGCTGTTTAGGGAACAAGATCAACATTTGGATTCTATGGCGGGTACCTTGATGAATTTAAAGGGTATTGCAGGAACAATGAATAGTGAAATCGATGATCATGTCATGTAAAGTATACAATACCACCTAATGGAAATCGAAAACAATGTCTAACCACTCCTCGTTTGTTTATTTTGTCATAGATTACTAGATGAACTTGGCGATAATGTGGATCGAACCGAAGGAAGACTGAAACGAGCGATGCACAGGGTGACAGATATCTTACGAAAAGAAGAAGGTAAGAGAGGTTAATGCATTTTTTAGTGATACTAACTCATTTGGACCCTTGATTTGCAAAAATAAATAAAAATAGAATCCAAATCTGGCTATTGTGTGTGCTGTTTGATCATCATACTTATTATTTTGCTTGTACTAGTTATTATCATTTAATAAAGTTATATCTTGTTTGTCTTGTCCTAAATGATGTCTTTTTTTTTTTTTTTTTTTTTTTTTTTTGAAAAAAAAAAAAGGTGCTGTGAAGTTTGCCAATGCTGTCTTCTTCTCTCTCTCTAATATGTGTTTGTGTCAGGTCTTTGTATGCTCAAGTGGTTGCTTCACTAAATTATCTCAATATGAGCCTCATTATGGCTTAGGCGGATGTCTTGTTGTTATTTGTACCTAATGGGTTATTCCATTGGATCAGAAAAGGTCTCTGTTCGGTTACACCATAAAAACTTGGCAATCAGAGGCACAATAATCGGGGTTTGAACATTGGCCTTTTTTTTTTATGGTCAACTATTTTTTTGCCTTTCTCCTTCCTTTCTTTTTTTCGTCTCCTTTTTTTTTTTTTTTTTTTTTTTTTTTTTTTTTTAACATTCACACTCATTTATAACAAAACCCTTTCTTCCTTTTTACCTTGTACTTAACAGGAAGTCTATCTCACTACCCTTAGGCGACACCAAACCACCTATAACACGTTACCTGTATAACACATTCTTAAAGTCATGTCTAATTGGCACGACGACAACAGTGGCCCTCATCACAACAGGACGGAACCTGGAACGGAAGATGATCGGTCTCTTGGTGCTCATTCGACAAACCCTAGGCACTTTGAAGTATCGTCTTCCGAATACGAAATGACAACCACCCAAGAACGTCCTTTTTATCATCAATCTGGGTCTTACTACACTTCAGGTATAGTAGTTACTAAAAAAAAAAAAAAAAAAAAAAAAAGAGCGACCAAATTCTATTGGATATGATTTGGTGTAATTAACATAATCTTCTTTATAACTTGTAGCGACATTTTCTGAAGATAGACATTATGGACAAGATGTGGATGAAGAAGGATTACAACTATTGGATCACCCAGCGACAATACAACGACCACCAGCACCATTTGCATCACAATCTCACTTGATGCGATCTTCCTTCTCCTCTTCATCATTGATGGAGAGCTCTTCCAATTCCCCAGGACGTCATCATATCACAACACCATCAACACCAGTCAACCGCACTCCAATTGAACCAACCGATAAAATCGAACTCTTTGAAAATGATGTCACAATGCGACGATCGGTGATCAAGGAACAACGAAAAAAACGGCAACAACGACGATCTTTACGGTACCGATTACAAAACATCCTGAAACGAACACCACAAGTCTCTAATGAACCACGCCTGATCCATCTCAACAATGACGTCCTCAATGATCAACAGAAATATATGAGCAACTCAGTCTCTACTGCGAAATACAACCCTATCACCTTTTTACCAAAATTCTTATATGAAGAATTCTCGAAACCCGCCAATTTATTCTTCTTATTCATCTCTGGTATTCAGGTAACAAAGAAGAAGGGGGAAAGTGTCACAATAACTGCTTTACTAATCTTCTACTTTATACTATTAGCAAATTCCCAATATCTCTCCTACATCAAAATATACCACTCTAGTACCATTGGTGATTGTACTATTGATTACAGCTGTCAAGGAAATACTGGAAGACTTTGTAAGTTGTATATACACCAAATGTTAATAATGGCGATGTGACTAATCATGTGATAATTTATATAGGGTGTCCACAAATCAGATCACGAATTGAACAACAGCAAATGCAAGATATATGATGGATCTCAGTTTTTGGAAAAGAAATGGCGGGATATCAAGGTGGGTGATATTTGTCGGATTGAGAGCTCTGAATTCTTTCCAGCAGATCTCATCCTTCTCAGTAGCTCTGAACCAGAAGGTTTATGCTACATCGAAACAAGTAATCTGGATGGGTAAGCATCTTCATGGACAAGTAAAAAATTTGGTAATCATACTCAAAAAAAATAAAAATAAATAAATCTTTTCTCTTTTTAGTGAAGTCAACCTGAAAATCAAACAAGCTCTTCCCGAAACAGCTCACATCGTCTCTCCTTCTCAACTATCTCAACTTCACGGTGTTATCAAGTCTGAACAGCCAAACAATCGTCTATATAACTATGATGGTACTCTCTCCCTGGCTGGTGAAGGTGGTAAATCAAGAGACCTACCTCTGGATCCAAACAAGCTTTTACTGCGTGGGGCTCAATTAAGGAACACTAAATGGATTTACGGTGTGGCTATTTTTACTGGTCATGAATCAAAACTCATGCTAAACTCAAGGTAAGTGCCTCATTGTTAAAAATAAATGAAAGCCTAACTGATTCTTTGCTTTATATAGTAAAAAGCCAACAAAGACGTCAAATGTGGCTCGAATGACCAATCGTAACATTCTGTACCTGTTTACTATGCTGGTATTGATGAGCATTTTGTGCTCTGTTGGGAATCTTGTCATCATGGTAAGTCAATTCGAGCTTTTATGATCGACATTGTGTACTAACCTCCTATTTGTAGATGAAGAATGAAGAACACTTGGCGCTGTATCTTCCTCTTTCCGGTGCTGAACGGGCTAAAGAATTTGGATTGAACATTCTGACATTTATGATTCTCTTCAACAGTTTTATCCCAATCAGGTAATAAAAAGATGGGTAGGGGCTATAAATAGAAGACAGGGAGCTAACGACATTTGAATATTACAGTTTAATGGTGACCATGGAAATCGTCAAATTTGTACAATCAACAATGATCGATAATGATCTGGACATATACTACGACAAAACAGATACACCGGCGGTAGCACGAAGTAGCAGTTTGATTGAAGAACTTGGCCAAGTGGAATACGTCTTCTCGGACAAGACAGGGACATTGACATGCAACGAAATGGAATTCCGGGAATGCTCGATTGCTGGACTTAGCTATGCCAACCAACCCGACCCAGATCGACGACCCAACAGCGACAATGACAGTGCAGGACAATACTCTTTTGAACAACTGGAACAACATTTGCATGAATCACAACACAACAATGTGATTCACGAATTCTTGACCTCTTTGATGACCTGTCATACGGTGATTCCCGAAACAAAAGAAGGATCCGATGAAATCACCTACCAAGCTTCTTCTCCTGACGAAGGTGCTCTCGTCAGTGGTGCTAGTAAAGTTTTCAAGTATCACTTTTATGCACGCCGACCTCATTCAATCAATTGTACCATTAATGGTGTGGATCACGAATATCAAATCCTCAACGTCTGCGAATTCAACTCGACTCGAAAACGTATGTCTGTCGTTATCCGTGGCCCTGATGGCAAAGTAAAGCTGTATTGTAAAGGGGCAGATACTGTAATCTTGGAGCGACTAAACAGCGACAATTCTTTTGTGGAGCCTACATTGGAACACTTGGAGGTAAAGAAAAAAAAAAAAAAAAAAAAGGACAGCCTAGTCGGGGTATGATTATTTTAACTAATGACTTTTGTTTTTTGTGGGTCTAGAACTTTGCAAGTGAAGGATTGCGAACTCTGTGTTATGCGATGCGTGAAATCTCGGACGAGGAATATGCAAAATGGTCTCAAGTATACGACAATGCGGCTACAACTTTGGTGAATCGTGCTGATGAACTGGACAAGGCGGCGGAAATGATCGAAAAAGATATGTTTTTGGTGGGTGCGACGGCTATTGAAGATAAATTACAAGATGGGGTTCCCGACACAATCCATACATTGCAAGAAGCCAACATCAAGGTCTGGGTTCTTACAGGTGATCGACAAGAAACGGCTATCAACATTGGGTACAGTTGTAAACTATTGACAGAAGAAATGGATCTGATCATTTGTAATGAAGAAGAGCACGAAGCGACAAAATCATTCTTGGAAACCAAACTCGCCGAAGCAATCGCCCACGATCAAACAAGTCAAGAGGTAAAATGAATCACTTTTTAGTGGGATAGAATTTACTAACTATGTTGTATTTATAGCCCTTGGCGTTGGTCATTGAAGGGAAAGCGTTGACTTTTGCTTTGGAAAACGATGTTGAAAAACTATTGTATGATTTGGCCATTCGATGCAAGGCGGTGGTATGTTGCCGTGTCTCTCCTCTTCAAAAAGCATTGGTGGTGAAATTAGTTAAAAAGTACTCGAAATCTATCTTATTGGCTATTGGTGATGGTGCAAATGACGTCTCAATGATTCAAGCTGCTCATGTGGGTGTGGGGATCAGTGGTGTCGAAGGTCTACAAGCGGCTCGCAGTGCTGATTTTGCCATCTCCCAATTCCGATTTTTGAAAAAATTACTACTGGTGCATGGTGCATGGGCTTATCAACGTTTGTCCAAGATGATTTTTTTTTACTTTTACAAGAACGTGGCTCTTTACTTGACTCAATTCTGGGTAAGTTTATGACAATCAAAAACCAAAAAAAAAAAAAAAAAACTTGCATGAATGACTCTAACTCCGCTTCTATTTTAGTACTCGATCTTCACCGGGTTTTCAGGACAAACTTTGTATGAATCATGGACAATGTCATGCTTCAATGTCATCTTTACCTTTTTACCTCCTATGGCCATTGGTATCTTTGATCAATTTGCATCTGCTCGATTACTGGACAAATACCCTCAAATCTATAGTCTCGGACAAAGCAATGAATTCTTCAACCAGAAACGCTTCTGGGGTTGGATTTTGAATGCTGTCTATCACTCTGCGGTAAGTACTAAAATGAAACAAGGAAACCCTAATTTTATTATACTTATGGTCTCTTTTTAATATTTATCTTATCTCTCATAATAGCTTTTATTCTTCCTCGGTATGGTGGCATTTGCTGATGATAGTGTATTTGTACAGGGATGGTCAGGCGGTCAATGGTGGGTTGGTACTACTATCTTTAGCGCAACTCTGGCAACAATTCTTTGGAAAGCTGCCCTGATCTCAGAGTAAGTATATGGACACATGCAAAAAACAAAGAGGGGGTTATGAAATGAATACTAATCATGATTTATAGTATTTGGACAAAGTACACTTACATTGCCATTCCTGGGTCTATGGTTATTTGGTTTATATTCCTTCCGTTTGTAGCGTACGTGGGACCACTTTTACCATGGGGCATCTTTCTGGAATACCAAGGCATTGTACCTCTATTATTCGGCAATCTCAATTACTGGCTCTTCTTCCTGATGATCCCACTCCTGTGTAACCTTCGCGATTACCTATGGAAATAGTAAGTTTTTGCATGAATTATATACAATGACACTAACCATACCATTTCTTTTTTCTGCTAACGATAAAAAGCTACAAGAGAATGTATAGGTAAATAACCAATGTCATCAACTTGTAGGTATGGTTATACTTACTCTCTCTCTCTCTTTTTTTTTTTTTTTTTTTTTTTTTTTTTTTTTTAAAAAACATAGGTCAAAATCCTACCATTACATTCAAGAAATCCAAAAATTTAACCTACCAGATTATCGACCTCGAATGGATAGATTTAGACGGGCGGTCAACAAGGTCAGGAAAATCCAACGTCTCAAACAATCTCGAGGTTTTGCCTTTGCTCAAAACGATACTGATCAAGGCAAAATCATCCGAATGTATGATACCACTCAACAAAAACCTGTAGGATAGTAAACTAGTTAGTCATCCTTTTCACTTTTTTTTTATTTTTATTTTTATTTTTAAAACCGCTATTATTGTTTATTATTAAATGTATGTATTGTATAGTCTTCTTACCATTATTAATAAACGCGAGGATTACTCCATTCTGTGCAATGGTTTGTTTGATTTGGTAAAATTAGGTTGTGTATGTGATTATCATGCAGATACCCACATATTATCCCCACGTTTTGGCCAATTCGCCATGCAATACTGTAAAACAATTTAAACCCAGATAAAGTCCATTCTATAGTATGTGTATAAATCAACAAGTATTTTATTAGAGATAATAAACAAAGGGGTATAGATAAAAACATTTTATAGTAAACTATCATTGAAAAACAAAAGCTATACTATTTAGAAGCGAATCCGGGTGCCATTGATACAAAGAGATTGGATAGAATGACATACAACCTTGATCCGACCGAATTCCAAGCCTTCTTGTCGTAAAGAATGATCCATTTGCCCCATAATAGTACCAATGTCAGTCAAATCTAATGACTTTTGACGAGTTTCATCTATCAAGTAGATCCAACGGTCATCTTGTTGTTGTGATATGTTGAGAAAGCGAGGAGTCCGCCGTCCTGACAAGCCAATCGGTTGATGGTATTGTTGAGTTTGGGGTGATTGTATAAAGGGATATCGAATATGCACCTCTTTCCATTGGATCTCCGGATGATCAATGGAAAGTGTCGGGATTCCATGTTCCAAGGCAGCTTCATATACACATGAGATAAAGTAAAACCGAGTCAAAGAAGGACAGTATGATAGGATGTGTTGCAGAGTAGTATGGTTGATGTTGGTTGTTGACAGGTTGAGTGATAAAAGATGCTTGTGAGTTCCGGTTTGATGTCTTGCCATGGTCGATGATACTGCCATACCGCCAATAGTCAATATTTGTAGTTTCGGACAAGATACCAGTAATCGAAGAATATCCACTTGACAGGGTGATAGCTTGTTTGATCGAATACCTTGTTGTTGAATAGTCAATGAGGTCAAAGATCCAAGTTGTCCCAGTGCTTTGTAAAAAGAGTCATCTGGGTTTGTTGCCACCGGTCGAAGAGTAAGATGACCAAGTTGGTTTAGTGATGGATGGTTGACCAGAGTTGCAAAAGTGGCAGCAGCGGCATTCAAATCGTCGTCTACGCGAACAACGTGGATGTGTTTTACAGGTTGACTAATCGAGGGTCGTTGTATGTCTGTTGTTGCTGGTGTTGTTGGTTGCTGTTGAGGGTGATGTTTAGTTGGTAGATGTTTTAAAAACCAGCGATCCCAGGGAATCCCCGCAAAGTGAATTCGTGTAAGATGTCGACATGACTGAGCCCACTGTTTTAATCCAGCTCGAAAGTCGGGATGATCCTCCATGTTTTCAAGTCCCTGGTCCTGTCGTTGTAGTACCAATCCTTCATTATCCACATTGTTGTTTACCCGATTCCATTGCCAATAGTTCCTCCGGTGGACAAACCTAGTCTGCATTTCCAAGGATGCCAATTTAGGATACTTGTGAGCTAGATATTGTATCCAGGGTGATCTACCAGGTTTTTCCAAATACTTGTACACTAGTCTGAGACATTGCATGTGATTCATCATGGGTAGATTGCATAAATAGGTTGATAGATGAGTGATATGTTTGTTGTTAACCTTTGGTGATGTTGACAGAAGAGTGTGGATATCCAGAGACAAAGAGGTTAACCGTGGGCAAGTAGTGTGAATCTGTTCGATATCATCCAGGGCAATATCTAACTTCACCGAGATCAATTGTAGTTGTTCCAGCAAAGGCAAATGTATTACCAGACTAAATAATCCACCCAAATCAGCATCGTGTAACGTCAGTTGAGTCAAGTAGCCGCATAATAATAAATGTGATGTTGATGTTGGTCGCTGGTATTGCTGTCGGTGTTCATCGGTAATGTTCGTGTCGATAGCGGATCGATCAGGACAAGTTATCTGATGATTCCACATGTGTTGTTGACAGTCTACGTTTTGTGCCCGAGAGATTTTGAATCCACCAACCTGATAATCATGTTCATGATCATTATTGTTGCCATCACCATCGTATATATAAGAAGGGTGCCATCGAAATCTAGTATCACGGATGTTTGGGCATAATTGGAATAGCGATTTGATGTCTTGTAAGGTGAGTTCACATCGGCTTGTATCCAGTACACGGACTTGACCACCTAATCCACTTGCTTGGCCATTTTGTAAGGAAGTATAAAAGGACCGATAGGATTGAGTTGTGATGATATTACAATGTTGATACAGTGATAGGCGAAATGATGGATACCATGCTTGACATACAAAGAGACACCTGTACTTGTCTTGTGGTGAGAGATATTGATTGATCAAGTCAAAGAGTTCCAAAGGTAGAGAAGAAAGCATTGTAGTAGAATAGACCTGAATGGGAAGAAGAGGGGAAGAGGCAAGTGAGCAAAACCATAATTTCTTTTTATACTTGATTATTTATGTTGGGTTACCTTGGACCAAATATAATATGAGTTGACAAAGAGTAAGAGGAGTGTTGAGGAGAATTGGGTGGCAAAAGGAGAAAAAAGGGGCGATTTCTGACGAAAATGGCTGAAAATCAAAAGCTGCTGAACTTTAAATCCCCAATGCTTACAAAGGAGATAAAAAGATTCATCGGCTGTATGATTTCGGCCTAAAGAATAGAATGAAAGAATGTCATGTTAATATATAAACCCAATATATCTTTTGATACAAAACATATAATATATATCATTACCTTTCAATCGTCGACTTTGGCTTGCTTCGTGTATAGTTGTTGCAGATCCTTATCGCCCACAGATTATGGTTCCTGGACTATTTAACAAAACACACACAAATTAAGGTCAAGTTAGTTACAGTGAGCGATGTGATATGTCAATAAGACTTACCTATTAAGAGTGGGCTATTTGTGCTCCCATACTGCATAAAGATATTCCGCGGATTCTATCTGTTTCCCTTGTAAAACTAACAATAATGATCATCATCAATTAGATTAATCCCCCTGCTTATTCCCTTCTTTTATCTTACGTTTGTAGGGCATATTCAATTTGTATATGTTCTTGTATAAAGAGTGACACCAAGTTACGCCTTTAAGTGTTTGTTCATATTGATTTGTTTTATAGTTCTACATGAGATTGTTGATGTTGTGTTGGAAGATCCTTGTCGATAGCACCAGCGTCGGTATAACTGTAATCAAAGCCTATCCAAACAAAAAAGTAATGCACTGATAAGTAAAGGAGACCCAATATATATATATATATATATATATATATATATATATACACCCTTCCCCTGCCCCAACAACTTATGATACCTTATTTGTTCATCCCGCCCAGCATAATGAAGATGATCCACCAGGGTTAGCAGTGTTCTAAGTCCAAAAAAAAAAAAAAAAAAGTTGAGCTCATTGTGACAAAGGTACCTTTACCTGTCCTGTTTTCTTAGCTTACCTTGAGCTGATGAGTATCCAGTTACCTTCTTTTCTATAAATGTAGTCCAAACCACCACAAACCAGTTTTCAAGCGGAGTGCAACATCGAGTTCCCATGCTGGTTGGTTTGGCCAAGTCATGTAGGGTCGGTTGATTATGTTTAAGGTGCCATTGAATAAGCGTGGTACACTATATCTTAAAAATAAAAAACAACAATGTTAGTTAATTTTAATGCAACAATATTAAGTGTTCCATAATATGCTATGTTTTGTGAATAAAGCACAACTTACTGATTTTATCGTCAAGGTTATATCAAAGGTGTGATCCAAGATTGTCGCCGAGTTGGTGATTTCCTTTTTCTTAATGTTTGCCAGTAGCGATCCAGTGTCACGATTACAGTATCCAAATATTTGCGAGAGTGGAGCTATCCCGTTTTCCCTGATCCGTTATGAAGACCGGTGTAACTTTTTGATCCATTCTATCACGCCCTGACAACCAACCCAAAGAAGCAGGTGGTCACAGACTTCCTTGAGTATAAAAGTGACCTATTTGATCAAGATGGACAGTCGTTAGTCCTTTTCCAATCAAGTGGTAAAAAACAGTTGTAGTAATCTTACTTTCAGCTTTGCTTCCTTTGCACATAAAAAACTTGTCTGGATATCTGATTGGCAACAGATTGGTAAAGAGTGACCATTGAAGTCTATAAGCCTAGTTTACAAAAGAATATTAGGGGTAATGAGTAACTTGATCATCAATTGTTAAAGTATAGACTTACCAAAATAGTAATGGGTTTGGCAAACTTGACATTGTTAATAAGGCAGCCAAGAACGCTCTGCTGGTTCAAGAGTGGTCCAATGTACCAGATTAGTGACAGATGGTAAGAGAGATGTTGTCTTGTTGCTTTGCGGATTGTTTAAATGACCACCGTTATTCCCAGCAAATGATTCCTATGCATAGACAAAAAAAAGTTTGGTATATGTGATATATGTGATACCCAAGTCACTTACTAGTCA